>JAVTVJ010000052.1:325000-1606798 GCA_034509425.1 Eopsaltria australis | reverse complement strand
ACCCCTAAACCCTAGCAACAAAACTGTTAGGTTCTTTGGAATGAAGTAAAAACAGAGGTTAAAGTACATTTTTGATATGAGGGATAGCATGTGCATAATGACAAATAGGGAGCACATACAGCAGATTCTATGCCTATGATGTAAGTTTGGAGGGGAAAGAGTGCAGTGCAGCTTTGTCCTGCTAAACAGGCTAAAAGTGTTTATAATTCTACTGCAGTAGGCCTTAAAAACATAAGTTTATGTTTTGAATAAATTTAAGGTGCTATTACATAACAACTTCAACCTTTTTTTTTGTTTTCTTCCCTCTTTCCCTTCTACAGATCACACATCCGTGGGCGGGCTGGGAGACAGTTTTTATGAATATTTATTGAAAGCCTGGCTTATGTCAGACAAGATGGACACGGAGGCAAGGAAAATGTACGACGATGCAATTGAGGTGATTATAATTCATTGAGTTTTCCAATACAGTGGAACCATCTTTAAGGAAATTAAATTAAATTTTAAAAAAGAAAAGACCTAGGCAGAAAAACCACCACCAACCACAGGACTTGTTTTGATTATGTAAGTTTTAAGAAATCAAGTGATGAATAATACTAGCTTTCATTCTGAGTAGTTTAAAAAGTATTATTGTGAAATACATGTGATGCAGATTATTGTGCTAAAAATAATCAGCTTGTCCCAAATGGTACAGTGTAAAAGCCCAAGCTTTAATTTATTAGAAGGAAATCTAGTAACCTTGAGATGTGTGCAGAACAACCAAGTCACTTTTCTCCACTGCTGAGAATTCATCATTCTAGGACCTGAAGTCCCTAATAGTTTTATACTTTACAGTATTTTCTGAGGCATTTGCATGTTATATTCCATAGTTACCTTGTAAAATATAGTTCATATCTATTTCTTGCTCTATGACTCTTGTGTGCTATGGTCTTACTCCCTGTCACAGGCTAAGGAGTGCTTGCCCAAGGAGGGCAGTACTGCAGGATGATCCAGTGGGGTTTGGGGTGGGGGCCTTTCTGTGGTGGCTCTGAGCTTTTTGCTGCCCAGCTCTCACTTTCCCAGTTTCCCCATCTTCTCTCAGCAGCCTCTCATACTGGCGCCCACTGTGCCACCATTCCTTTGCCACAGTTTAGACACTTAGAGAGTCACTGAGCCGGTTTGAGTCACGTGAGCTGTGGTACTAACAGCAGCAGGAATTGTGTAGTCTTGTCCCAGTGCGGATATGTGCTTGGTGCCTAATGTGTTCCAGGCTCTGTGCGTGCTCTGTGGCTTTCAGTGTAAGTTTTTAAAGCCTAGTTTTAGTGCAGTTGGCCTCTAAAGCAAAACACCTGTTCTTGGAGTTCTCAAAATTCACATTTTAAAAGACATACAGTGAAAGTTCTAGTACAAAATAGCTTTGAAGCTGTAATATGTCTTATTCCTGACCTGAATTTGATTATGTTTGACTTCCAGCTGCTTTGACTTTCCCATTCTCTACATTGTTTTAAAGGGTTATCTGCACCATGTAGCTGGTCGCTATAAAATGTACAATAGGCATTCTCTCCTGAAGGAAAAATGAATTTTTTTTGGTCTCACAATATAAAACAGATTTTGAATTATTTCTTAAGCTTTTTTCTATGTATTTTTCAGTGTCTTCAGTATGGGTTCAGCAATGTAATGGTTCTTCTAATGTGATTCTTCTTCTAACTGATTCCTTCTTGGTTTTCTCCTCTTCATCCAGCCAAGAGCTCTGTTTGCACTCCTAACCTTTGCCTCACACCATCATCCACTTTCCAGTTGCTTTATTCTGAAGCTGGTTATAATCTTTTTGATTTACTGCTTCCCTACTACTGTGATTTACATTCGTGATTTCCTCAGTGTTTGACCTTACACTTATCTCTATTACAACACATTGTTCAGGCAAAACCCGTTTTGTCACCTGTTCTCAGGGATTTTACAGAACTGACTTTTTCTTTATCATTATCTGTAGTTCCATCAATTTTTGTGCCATCTGCAATTTTTTTCTGGCATTTTTCTTGGAGATCATTGTTAGAAACTCTGCCAGGTGTTGAATAAAGTATCTATGCAGAATCTTCCTGGGATAAGGATTTTGTCACAATTTTTTTTGTTAGTTTTTTTTCACTTTGAACTGTTCTAGCAAGCCAGCTTTTAGTCCACTTTATATATGCTGCCTTGGATTTGTTTAGGACTAATGTTTTGTAAAACGCCAAGAAAGTATTGAAATCCCTAATATTCCTACTATCAGCATACACATATCAATCATTTCTTTTTGAAACCACTTCATTCTTTTTATATGATTTTTTTTTATTAACTTTTTAAACTACTGATAAAGCATTGGCTGTTTCCCAGTCCTTCTGAACTGCCTTAGCTTTTCAGGGTTTGTTAAATTCCACATTACTAGTTAAAAACATTGGTTGTGTGTTTGTGGCTAAAATACAGTTCATTGGGTCCTGTGGGTGTAAAAATGTTTAGCAGTTCATATCTAGATTCCATTGTGGTTCCTGTTGAAATATTTTGCTCTGATTCTTAAACTGTGAACACTTCAAAATTAGAGGAAATATACTCTCCTATTCATCCTCTTCACTGTAAACCATCTCACATTTTGTGTGGGCACATCTCTGAATGGAGACACAGCAAAGCAAATTTGGGACCAGGTGAAAACTGTGGATAGGAGGGAGGAAAATCCAAGCTGCTCCTTCCTCATTGTGTGATATGACCTGCAGTGCAAGCATCAGAGGATTCCTTCAGCTTTTTCTCGGCTAAACCCACCCTGTACATTTGAGTCTGCATGAAATGTACTTATGTATGTGCTGTGGAACATGCTCTGTCTCAGGGTTTGTGTCTCTCCCAGGTCCTCCTTGACATTAAGAGACATAGGCAAACAATCATTAAGTAGGATTTGCTTTGCATAACTGCAATTCAAATTTTTATTTTAAAATATTTTTAAGAGGCCATTCCCTTATCATTCTTTTGTTCTTGCCTATAATATAGGTCTTCCTCTGTAGCTAACACTTCTTATTCTTTGTTTTTCCAAATGTGGAGCAGAAGCTCTTTGCATCATGTATGCAAGCAGAAGGGGAAAGGTGTAGCATGCATTCCTCCCACTCATAGCACAGAGTTGGAAATGTTCTCAGCACCCACCAGTCTGAGAATGTCTCTGTCCAGCCACACTTCACTCCCTTATCTTATTACAGCAGGGTGAGTGGAAGATGGACAATATAACTCCTAAGTCTTGCAGCAGACAGTGATATCTCATTCCTTGGAGCTATCACAGGAAAGAAAAATGCATCATCTGTTCTTCAGATGTCCTGGTTTCTGATCTGTGGCACATGGAGTCTTATCCAGGTCACTCCCTAACATGAATACAAACAAGTCGTATATCCATAACCCCTCAGTATATAACATGAGTGCAGTCTTCCACTGTAAAGGACACTTCATTGCCATGTCCTAGGATGTAAATTCACAGCTGTGATGAAAGCTGAAATTGTGAAACTTGTTGGGAATTTTTTGTGGTGATAAAAATTGAGGATGGGCCTCTTGACTTTGCTTTCAACATCATTATGTGGGCCTTCCAGCTAGTCTGGTTTCAAGTGTCTTCTTTCCTTCTCACATCAGCTGGACAATAGGTAACCTTCCTTTTGATCTGCTGCCTTGAGTAGTCTAATCTGTTAGGCTCATAAATTTGATCCTCCAGCATTAGGTAGCTAAAAGAAGGATTCAGCAGTGTGCTTGACTGTCACAACATAGCAAGTACTGCTGCAAGACAGCTCAGAAAATGCTATTTTTTGTAGTCATAAAAAGCACATGAACTTCAGAGAATGTTCTGGTTTTGCATAGAATCACAGAATATCCTGAATAGCAAGGGACCCTCAGGAATCATCGAGTCCAGCTCCTGACCCTATGCAGGACACCCCAAGAGTCACACCCTGCACCTGAGAGTGTTGTCAAGACACTTCCTGAACTCTGTCAGGCTTGGTGCTGTGACCACTGCCCTGGGGAGCCTGGTCCAGTGCCCAGCCATCCTGTGGGTGAAGAACCTTTTCCTGATATCCAGCCTAGACCTCCCCTGACACAGCTTCAGGCCATTCCCTCGGATCCTGTCACGGGTCAGCAGAGAGAAGAAATTGGTGCCTGTCCCCCTGCTGCCCCTCGTGAGGATGTTGAAGACTGCAGTGAAGCCTCCCCCCAGTCTCATCTACTCCAGGCCGAACAGACCAAGTGACCTCAACCACCCTTATTATTCAGGCATTTCACAGACTAAGGAAGCTTCTTCCATTAGTTAATCTCTTAGTTGATGTGAACTAATCTTCTCTTTAGGAGCTGGGGTATACACATCCACTCCAATACATGTGTACTCCTTGTAGTCCAGCTGGATGTCATTGCATCACAGTTCCTATTGGAGTGCTCTGTGGCCCCAGCCATCCAGTCCAGAATGCAAATGCCACATCTATCCCAACCTGCTCAAACTTTTCTTATCAGCTAGGCAGTACTCCCAACAATGCCCAGCTGTCCCCTGTTAATTGCTGTAAATATTAACTGTAATTTTTTCTGCAGTTGGGAGGCAGTGGGTTATTGAATGATGAGTATTTTGAGAGATTTGCATTTATTTGCTTCTTGAGATGCTTCCTTTGTGACTCTGAGGATCTAACCTAGTTATTAAGTAGCTGATGGAACTTGATTTTCAGATTTCAAAAACTACCCTTTCTACCAGGCAGTTATTTTTCAAGTTCAGAAGATGTGTTTTCTGCTCAGAAGAGAAGCATGTTGCACCTAGAACATGCTCTTCAGTCAAACCATGAAAGCAAGTCTGGAGTAGAGGAGTAACTTATGGAGAAGTGTGTTAATTTGGCCTTTGTTGGCTATCCTGCTGCTAACCACAGCAATTTTGTCCCACTGGAAATGCTTCTGCAACCATTTACTCCTCAACAGTTATGAAATTACGGGAAGATACAATTTAGAAGGAAATGTCACTTAACATTTGGAAAAAAATGCTTTCCTCCAGGAAATAATAATCCATATGCTTTAGTGCCTTCCTGCTCTTCATAGTTAAAGTGGCTTTCCTTCAAAGAGGATGCTACTTTTATATACCATATGGTCAAAAAGCGTCAGTTTTGTCACAGTCTAGAATAATGGAATCAACAGAGTTAATGCTCCAGATCTTAGTATGCTTTGCAGTGGCAGTTTTCAGCAGATCCCTATTTCCTGTACCAGTGCTTTCAGAACAAATGGGGCTTGTACAGTTACCCACATCAGGCTCCTTAGCAGCAGAAGGCAGTCATCAATGCCAATTTGCATGATGGTTAGACTGCCACCCTGGCAGCTGTCAGAGACTTACTGGTTTCTGCTCTGTCAGTTATTTCTGCCTTCTCGCTGGATCCTGCCATGAGCACAAACCCCAGATCTGTCAGTGGTGTTAGTGAAGGAATTAACCCAACAGGAATGCAGACCAGCACTTCTCTTTTATTACTTTCTCACTGTCTAATGCTAGACATAGTAAATACTGCAGTAGGTTGGTGGGAATTGTGATCCTCTCTGAAAGAGGCTTAAGCAAATGTTGTTCCATCAAGTTCGCAAACTTTGGAAAGTTAGGTCAACTATTCTCCTTCTAAGAGAAGGATACCATTTATAAGTCACAAGCAGCAACATATACAAATGTGCAGAAAGAAAGCAGCAGTTAAAATAGTAAAGTTTTTTGTGAAAAGGTGCTCTCACACCCAACATTTGAGAATGTGCAATCAGAAAGCTGCTATGGAGAAGCTAGAAAGGGACTGGAACATTCCTGTCATTTCATATTAAAGACCTTCTGAGGGGTACAGGTTTGCATATGTTGCTGACCAGAAGTTTCCAGCGTGGATGTGCTTTCTGAGTACTCACAGAGTGCACAGAGCAATAAATAGGTACTTCCCAGAGTTAAGTGTTAGATAAGTACTGTTTGAGCCATAAAATAAGTGCTGAATTCTCAACTAAAAGTACAGTGTTGTCTATGTTGTGATTTTCCTATTATATTCTTATAGCTGCCTGTTCCTGTAGTGCTCAGAAGTGAATTTGAAAGAGGAAAATTATTTTTGTTTGAAAAACAGTACTTTGTTCTATAAAGGAATGTTAATATGTAAAACTTGCATGTGAAACAGTATTTGAAAGTTGTCTTAATCTCTTTTTAGGCCATAGAAAAACATCTCATCAGAAAGTCCAATGGAGGACTGACCTTCATTGGGGAGTGGAAGAATGGGCATCTTGAAAGAAAGATGGGCCATTTGACCTGTTTTGCAGGTGGAATGTTTGCCCTTGGAGCAGATGGTTCCAGAGATGATAAAGCTGGACATTATTTGCAGCTTGGAGCTGAAATTGCACATACATGTCATGAGTCATATGACAGGACAAGTAAGACCTATTGCTAGTCTAATTATTTCAATAGTTGGAATACAGCAACTGTTGTAATTATTTTTAGGATTTGTTATGGACCTTGTCTAACATGCACTGGTTTTATACCAGTATGAATTTTTAACATCCATGTATTTACTTCTGCTCTACATCATGGTGAGTAAATGTAAACTTTAAAAATAATTCTTATTTTTGGATCAGTCAGCTTAGATAGGTTATATATGGGTATGGGGAGGAAGGAATTTGTGTGAACTCTTGTCCTTACAGATATATAGGGATGCTTTTAATTTCATAAATACTGTTCTTACAGTTGGGGAAATAATTTGTAAAAAGACTTTCTAGTGGTTTTAGTAATAGTGCATTCTGAATAAGTAAACAAGAGAGGATGAAGACTGCTTTGCAGACTGTGAGAAGGCCAAAGGCCTGACTAGTGAGGAGGCAGCATCAACTTCATGGTTGGGCTGGAAATTTCTCAGGGTCAGTCTTTTGGACCAGGATTATTTTACATCTTTAGTAGTGACCTTGATGCTTGAAATGTACTGGTTATGCTTAGGCTGGCCATACAGTTGTAAGGCATAATTAAAATGGAAGAGTCTCAGAATAGTAAGCAGGAAGGTCTTGAGAACTGGACTATCAGAAATAAGAAGTTCACTAGAAAAGGTCAGGAGCTCTTTGTCTGAACTGGGAGTTGAAAAATGTCCTAGTCTATATCAGATGAAGAATTTTCAGCAGAGATTAGATAATATTAAGACTGCCTTAGAAGACATGTGTAATTTGTCACCCAGAATACTCTGTATAAATCTGAATTTCAAACAGAACAAATGCAGAGGAAGACCAACAGAATGAATAGAGCAACAGTGCTTTTATCTTACAGTGGGGAAAATATGAGAGATTGGCCTGCTCAGGCTAGAAGAATAATACCGAAGAAAGGAACAAATTTATTGCCATCTCAAGGGGTAAACACTGAAGAGAAATAGTTATTTTAAGATATAAAAGAACACAGTTGTAACAAGAGCAAGATTTTTAAGCTTGCTGTGAATAAATGTAGGTTGGAAATTAGAAATGGTTTTGCATAGCCATCAGAGAAGTGAGCTTCTGAAAAATCTTCCCAGTAGAAATAATGGCAACTAAAACTTAAGCAGTTTTAAGATGAGAATACATGTATTTATTCACAGGATTACACTGTATCATTGTATACAATGTCTTTTTAAATAATTCAGTCACATAAGTGATAATTTTATTTGGGTAGCAACAGCATTAAAAAAAGGAAAATAAAAAAATATGAGTATGCTTAAGAAAAAAAAGGACATAGCAGCTATTGTTGCATTCTGAAAAATTGCATCTAAATGTCTAATTTGACATTTAAAAATAAGCAATGTTAAATTTACTGTTGTTTGAACAGACCTAATTTTATTCCTTCAGATGTTTATTCTGTACCCTAAATAAGTCAAAAGATGAGAGAGATAAAAGTTCTGATTACATATTTAATGACTGTATAAGAACACATGAGCAAGAAAGACTGAAAGCTGTACAGACAGCTATAAATTTGCAATGTCCTTGTTCTCTTTTGTTCAGTCATGCAGTCCCAGGAATGTGGATTGTTTGTGTTTGGATGTTTTGGTTTTAATTTTCTGGACTGATTTTTTTGAAAAAAATGGAGAACTTTTATGTGCAAAACGTTGACTTCTTCATTATGTTTTAACAGCAGGATTTGAGACATAATTGTGCACTTTATTGGCAGAACTGGCTGATGGCAGAAAAAGCATCTTCAAGAGGGCAGGCAGTCATCCTGGTTCAGCTAACAGGTTTATGGTTCAACAGGCAAAGGGGATTGCCTGATCTCTTTCTCCTGTGGACTTGGGAGAACTTGTCCCACTTGGCATCCCCAGAGGAGAGAGAAGGATGCTGAGACTGTGTGCAGGGGATAGGCAGCTCTTTCTTTAGATCAGCCAGCAGAGCTGCCCTTTCCTGTGTCATCCCACGGTTGTTCATAATAAACTGCAATATGTACCTGGTGATGTAATGCTTCAGGATGAAAATACTACTTTATGAAGCAATCTACATTTCCATAACTGAGCTTGAGTCTCAGCAAAATTGAAGCAGAATTTCACAGAATAAAAGCATTTCTGGAAAATGAGGGCATTATATTGCCAACTGTCATCAACCTGTTGTGCATATTGCAGGTTTGAAAGCTTGGTAAAGAAAAAATTGTTCTTTTAGAAAGCTGGTTATTTCAATGCTGACTAGTACAGAGAAGCTGAAAAGTCCTTGAAACTATTCCTGATGTATTTTCTTGGGGATTATGTCCTAGTGGCAGCTGGCATCACTGCCATGTAATTGAGAAGTTTATGCAGGGACGTAGTCTTGCTGATAATCTGAGCCACCTATCAATGTTCCCCAGGAATATCTGAGGGAAGACCTTAGACTCCAAAGTCAGAGGCTGGAACAGTGACTAGGTATGTTGTGAGAAGCTTGGGCCCTTGCCATGGCTCTGTGAAAATCAATGTAGATTCTGCTTGAGCTGAGGATGAGTCTGTAGCACTCCTCAAAGCAGCTGGAGGAAGCTGGTGGCCTTTGGAAAATGAAGGCAGGGAGTGTAATTGTGGTTCTGGTCTGCCTTTGAGCAAGGGATTTATGTTTCCAGGATCTATCCTGGCAGTGTGAGAGCCCCCTCCAAGGCTCTTCCTGTCTTCAGGAAATTGCGAATGCCTGTGGCACCTCTCAGAAACAGTGAGGATTTGAAAAGGTTTATTGATGGTCAATGAGAAAACTTAACTGTAACCAGAATAGTCTTACATTGTGTTATCTACACATGCCTCTGCTTCCTACCAACTCTACTATTTTTTTGTACCATAACCTATCAATAGATTAATGCTGCAGCCATCCTAAATCTCCCATCCTATGACAGGAGATTTCAGGATTTTCCTTTAGTCCCGTGTGCTCTCAGTTTGGAGAGAAGACTGAGAAAAACAAAGACAGAGGAGGCGTGTTCTGATCTGTATGCCCATTTACCAGCACAGGAAATCATAATGCTGTCAGTGGGCACTGGTAAGACTACAAAAATACAGCTTCATGTGCTCATGGTGAAAGATTTCTTATGTTTAAGTTTATGTGAGTACTGCACATCTTGAGGTGTTCCAGTTTCTGGGGATTAGTTCTTTGTTTTTCATGCTTAACATGCACTACTGAGAAACATGGCACAGGCATACAATAATTGGTGATGCGAAATCTGTAGATGGCAACAAAAAAGAAGTCCAGTGAAATCGAAATAATAGAAAGATCACTCATCTGAATAATCAGCTTTCATAGGTATTGTAGAGGTTAGATAAATAAGCAAAATTATCAGTATAGACAGCATCATGTGCTATCTATAGCACACAGTATTTTTAGTACATTATACCATCCCTTATGCAAAAGAATTTTCCTAGCCATTAGCTGATAGTGTGTAAAGTATTGACTGACTGCAGACAGCTTATTTTAGGATGAAATTTTTTTGCACTTCTTTAAAATTTCTTGACAAGAGCTGTCCTCAGAATCACGGTACAGCTTTAGTTGGTTTTTATGTGTGACAATTCTAGTGCAGAATAAGCCAGACGACTAAGATTTCAGTTGAGACATATGCAAGGGTGTGAGTAGATGCTGTCTCTGTCCCAAGACTCTCAGTAAGCAGCTAAACAGGCAAAGCTGAAGAAATGAGAATAATTACATGTTTTTTTGAGAAGTATGAAATAGCAATATATGTTGATGAAATGGTTCAGAGTCTCAAACAGAAATATCTTGGGTGTTCTCTTCCAATTTTATATGAGTTAGAGCCTAGCAAGTATTATTATGATTATGAATCCTTTTCTTACTTTTGGGAAATTTATTAAATTAAAGGAACATAAAAAGCATTAAACAATATTTTCAAAAAGATTCTAAAATTAGAAATATATTTATCTAAAAGTATAAGGATTTACCGTTTTTTTTGGCAGTGCTAAATACAGCTCTCATTGAAATCAACTTCATGTCAGTTCAAATCTTTTAAAATTGTGGTAGTTTAGTTTTGCAGTTTTGCACTGGTATAAAATTGTTTCTTATCTGCTCTCCCTGCCTAGACTATAGTCTACCAGTGCTATTAATATCAAAATACCTGGATTATTTTGTGACCACTGTAGCATTGTAAAATGGCCTTAGATGGTTCTTGGCTTGGAAGAATGGTCCCTGAAAGGTACTGTGCCCAAACTAGCTTCTTTTCTTTGGTCTTCTATCAGTAGAAGTGCTGTGATTAATTTTATATCCTTGGTTTGAGATAAGAATTCAGTGAAAACATCACAATATGCAGAGGTCACCCATCCTTGGGTAGTCAAATTTCTTGTAGTGCCCAATAGCATTAGGAGTAGGTGTGAGTAAACAATGAAAGACTGAATGCATGAGCAGGCTCCAAAGCAAGGGAAGACATCACAGTTTCTGTAGGTGGTGGATCACCAGAACTGCCTGAAATCCAGCTTCTTTGGTGGCTAAGACTAACACAGCTGTCATATTTCCCTGATTTCCAAAAGACTTTTTCACAAGTGTTTTCCTAAGGCCCGCTAGGGACATCAAGCAGTTACAATCTAAGCAGCAAGTACCTGCATAGAGGAAGAAAATGGGCATGATATAGAAAACAGGACAGAGGTAAATAGTCCACTCTTACAATGGATAAATGCTGGTTAACCAGTGGTACTCTGGATAAATATATCTGTAAGATATATTTGATATCTATTTGCACATATGGTATAGATGTGTAGAACGTATGCTATATTTACACACATTATGTGTAATAGTGTGTTTACATTTCATATTTTAATATGTATTATATATAAATAAAACATACACAATATAAATTATTAGGAAAGGGCAGGAACAGTAAGGTAAGTGTGCTGATAATAACAAAAAAAAGCACTACACAAGGACCTTATGAGGTTGAGTAACTGCATAATAAATTACTAAATTAAATCCAGTGTAGTTAAATGTAAACTGAAGCACCTATGAAAAAATTATTTCTAACCTCACATATTAAATGATGAGTGTTAACTGACCATTGAAATTCAGGAAATTGCTTTTGAGATTATGAAAATGTCAACTCAGTAGCACTCAGGAAAAACAAAATGAGAAAGAACAAAATAGAAAGTGTCATTATGACACTGTATTAATCTTGTGTGCACTTTTTTTTGCTGTATCCAGGCTGGTCCTATCTCATTTTACAAAGGATATGGTAGGATTGGAAGAGTTGTAGAGAAGGGCAAGAAGATTAACTAAAGGCGTGGAACAGTTGGAACTGAATTGGATGGTATTATTCAGGGAGGAAAAGGGACCTTCTAGGTAGGATTCAGCAGATTTGCACAATCACATAGGGACTGGAGAATGGTTCTGCATCAAATAGGTATTAGAGACGTGGAACTCCTTAGCAGAGGTTGTTTTGGATACTTAAGGCTTACACAGATTTAAGGAACCACCAGATAAGTACTTGGGAAATAAATCCATTAAGAATTACTGACCACCTAAAAAAGTATGTCTGGTTTGGGAGAAGTCTTGAGCTCAAAAACAGTAGAGGCTGGTAGAAAAGATGGAAGAAAGTATCTCATGTGCTTGACAGGAGCTTCCGCTTCCCCATCCATGTCTGATTTTGGCCATTGTTGGAGATGTGATACTGGAGCAGACAGAATTCCATCTGGTCCAGTATGACTATTCTTATATTCAGAATTTTGGACAGGTAGGACTCTGTATCTACTCTCCTCCATTTTATAGTAAGATTTGTTTAATTTTTAAACTGAAACCAATAAAGTGGCCCATTTTGAAAGAAGTACAATAAACATTTCTTGATGGAGTTTCCATTACCATTCATATGGCTGAAGCAGAATGATGCTTTTTCTTTTGGCATCCAGAGCCATAGTCCCTTGAAACAAACAGATTAAGGAACTTTTTTTTGAGATTTTCTGCTGGGGCATGCACTGAGAGTTGCTAGTATTTTTCATTATAGTATTCTAAGGTTCCCCTTTCAGACCTGTCAGACCATGGTTAATTTGAACCTCTAGCCCATAGGAATTACATGATTAATTGCTTTGATAATTTTTAAAGCTCGAGTGCAGCTTCAGAGTTCAGTACCTTAAAAATTCTCTGCCAAAACAAATGGTGGGGTGCAGCTGTAGATAAGAGTACATTATTGATGTTAAATTTGAGGACCAATGTGCAGCTGTCTAATACAAAGTATGTGTAATTGCAGCTTCATATTTTAGGCAGTTTTTCTACAGGTGTGTTGTTCTTATATGAGAAGTCCTCCAGGTGCTGGCACAGGGCCTTTACGGGTTCCTTTAAGAGCTTAAATAGTGAATCTCTTAGTTCGGAGATTTATTTTCAGGTGTACTTAAGACTTCATTGCCCAGTTGTAAACCCTTTACTTGAAGATCACAGCATATCAGTTACAGTGGCCTGACAGCACATCCTTAAACCAACAGTTTGGACAAAGATACAGATTACTTAGGATGATGGTACTTGGTTTAGTTCCAGGATCTTCTCCTGCTGTGCTGGGTGAGATCAAAGGACATCAAAACCTATGTTCACCCTTTTTTTCTTTTTTCTTTTACTTGTGAAGAACTGATGTCGGTCACTTTAATTTTATCCTGTAATTGAATGTGTTAGTTTGTTTATATTCTTAGTGTTTCATTAGTTTTCAGGAGGATTACTCTAGTAATTAGTTTTCAGGAGGATTACTCTAGTCCTTTCAAAATAGGTAGTTTTCTCAGAGGAATTGGATAAATTATTCATAAGAAAAATTATGGGCCTCAACAATAGGAAATATTTATGAGACTGCTTAAAAACTAGCTAGTTTCTGATTTTTTCACTAGCTTGGGATATAGCAGTCTCCTACCCATCCTTCCTGCAAAGATTGGTATAGAATAAATTTTTTCTTACTTTTCTTTACTTTTTTGTTGTTTGTTTGTTTCCTCTGCAGCACTAAAGTTGGGCCCAGAAGCATTCAAATTTGATGGTGGCGTGGAGGCGGTGGCAGTACGGCAGAATGAGAAGTACTACATCCTAAGGCCAGAGGTGATTGAGACCTACTGGTACATGTGGAGATTCACCCACGATCCCAAGTACAGGCAGTGGGGCTGGGAGGCAGCACAGGTAACTCTATTAATCATCTGTCAGTAATTTAATTTTGTGTATTTTCCCTTTGAAGCCGCTTCAGTCTCATGGTGCTGAATCACTTTGACTGGTAATTGATTTTCACAGGTTCCTGTAAACTGGGGTGCATATGAGGGTGCACACAGTTATTGTTTTTTGCATTTGCTGAGTCAGGTGCTCAGGTGAGAGGTGCACTCAGCATTATACAGCTCATGAGTTTTAGGCATGGAAACAGAGCCCCCTTGTCATGACTCCTACTGTTACCAGTAGTGCACAGCCCCCGAGAATTTCTCCACTTCCTGCTGTTGCTCCAGCAGTCTTTGGAAACAGCTCACAGCCAGTTTCCGAGATGAGAATAAGCATTAACGGCAACAAGGCAGTAATGAAATATTTTCGCTACAGCCAAAGGACATGAGGCAAGAGCAAAGGACGAGACAAACCAGGAGCCTGGATAAGTTTATTTTGTGGCTGAAACCCAGTTTTGCTCCAGAAGCAAGAGACCAAGAAAAAGTGGGAAGAGATCTGTTGAGATGCCTGCATTTATCAGATGGAGGATAGTTAAGACAGGATCAGAATATTTAGCCAAGCTCATTACTGTCCATCCCACAACACAGCTGCAACACACAGAAGAGGCCAAGTATTTTACGGTTGTGTCTTAGTGTGGTTTTGCCTTTTAGTCTGTTTTGTTCCAACCAGAATTATGTTATTTTGAAGACAGGTTCCACATTTGTAGCATTTGTATTCCAGAATGCATTGCTGCTGTCTCTGAAACATCAAACATTGAATCTCATCATCCCTCCTGCCCAAACTATGCATGTTTCTAATATGACAAAGTTAATAACCTACTCCTTGCCTGTGTAAATACTACAGATGCTTGCTGATCTAACACCAGCTCCTTTCAGAAGCTATGGCTGGATGATCCAAGCTGAGATGGGGTTCTTTGTAATAGGTTAAAGAATTTACAAATGTAAAGATTCCAGGCCAGAATCAATCTCTTAAGCACACTGCAAAGTATGTCTTTTAATTGCATTTTGTTCAGTTTTCTCCATTTGCTTTCATTATCTTGGTCCCCATTAATGCTTTCAAAACAAACCCTCCCTTCCTCCTCCCCTGCCTCCAGTTTTCTCTGTGTGCAGGGTAGGATTTTATTTTATCCTTCTGTCAACCTCCATCGAAGTTGTAAATCAAGCAGCCCATGTGCTTAATTGCCTCTGTCCTTACAGATTGCCTTCCTCACTTTTTTCCTTGATAGAAGATTTCTTTATTGAACATAGCCATAAAATATTTTTGACTTCTTCATAAATGGTTTTGCAAACCCCTCCTTCCCACAATTAGGAATTTTCTTACCCTGCCATCATACTGACATAGCACCTTGAAGCTTTTTGTTCCCCAGGATTTTCTGTTCATTGCATATAGATAATAAGTTCTTGTGTTTATTCCTCACACCTACTCATTTCTTTTTCTTCTTTCCTATCACACACAGCTCTGGCTGTGTTTATTCCATCATTTATAAATAGAGAAGAATCTGGTGTGACACACAGAGCAGTTGGCTGCTATTGTACAGCACTGTCTGAATTTGTCTTCCTTTTGCCTTCCAACCTCTGAAGCATACTTGGATTTATTATCTATATTTTTTGACAAAACTTATGCACTTTAGTGCTAATCCTATGCTTTGTCTAAGGCCTGTTTTGTTACTTCTCTCCAAATCCAGTGTCTGTGGGGGAAAAAACAGGAAGTTCAATCTTACATTCCCTCAGTGATCATAAGTCCCTGTGACAGGGTCTCTATCTCTTTCCTAATGAAAAAAAGTCTAATTCTCCCTAATACTGTACTTAGCACTAGAGACAACATTCATCTCAATTGTATTGGGCCAGTCAAATTGGATGATGGTGTGCTGGGGGGCTGGCTGAAGTATTACAAATATATGCATGCAAGATACTCAGGATAAATACAGAAAATTACTAAAATCCTTTTCAGGCTAATTATTTGAATGCAAAAAGAGCCACCACTTCACAATAGGCATGTAAAGCCAATTACTAATCTGAGCTGTGTGAATGAAGGGTTCAATTAAATGTTGTGGACTTGTGTGTCTCACTAAGTAGGATTGCACTGCAGAGGCTGCTGAGTTTGTCAGGACTTCTACTAACAGTGAAAATAAATAGACAAGACCTGGAGCTCGGGCTAACTTCAGGCAAATTGAGGATTGATAGGAAGATGGAATGGAAACACCTATAGCTCTCTGCCCTCATGAGACCTCACTCACATCCAGATCTGGGGTCGTCAGCACAAGAAAGACAGGGTCCTGTTAGAGCAGGTTCCAGGAAGGGACACAAATATGATCCAAGGGTAGGAGCACCTCTCCTACAAAGACAGGCTGAGAGAGCTGGGATTGTTCAGCCTGGGGAAGGGAAGGCTCCAGGGAGATCACATTGCAGCCTTCTAGTACCTAAAGGGGGGCTTATTAAAAGAAGCAAAATTATGTTTTTTTATGGGCAGATAGTGACAGGACAAAAGGTAATGGTTTTAAACTGAAAGAGGACAGATCTATATTAGATGTTAGGAAAAAATTCTTTACTGAGAGAGTGGTGAGGCATTGGAGCAGGTTGTCCAGAGAAGCTGTGGATGTAAGTGTTCAAGATCAGATTGGATGGAGCCCTGAGCATCCTGGTCTAGTGAGTGGCATCCCTGCCCATGGCAGTGAGATTGGAACTAAATAATCTTTGAAGTCCTTTCCAAGCCAAGCCATTCTGTGATTCTACTTAGTGAAGAAGAGTAGACAGGAAAGAGCCAGACATAGGTTGGAAGTAAAAGAAATATGGTTTCACAGTTTCATGGGTTAGAAGCTGTGAGTATGACAGCTGGTGAAGAAACTGGCACAGTTTTTATGGGCATGTTGTTGGCACAGTCAAGAAAAGTCACATATGCCACAAAAAACACCCTCAGAGAAACTGAGGGAGCTGGAGTCCAATTTAGAGGCACATCAAATTTTATTTCCAAAGAACTTAGGTTCACGTTGACCTCCCCGTATGCTACAGGCACTGAAATTTTACTTTGTATCATTTTTGAGTTGAGACAGTGTATTGGGCCGGATTGTACTGTTGAATATTCTCCTGAGCTATTCTGTGTTAGAATAAAGGAAACTAGAATATCCACTACTTCTGGTAGTTTGTTCCATTATTTATTTATTCTTGCTGTTAAAAAAAATATGTTTTATTTCCCATTTGAATTTGCCTAGTTTCAGCTCTCAATCACTAGGTTTTCCTATGACTTCCTATGCTGTTTTAAAACATCCTTTCCCCCATGTTTTCTCTCCAAAGAATTTTCATAGATTTTAATAAGCTTAGTGCTGACTCAAGATGTTAAGCAAATTGTATTCTCACTGTAAAACATTTTCTCCAAATGCCTGCACCTACATTAGTTCATTATCCTTCTGTAAAAATGAATTTTAGAATTGCATACTCCTGTCTTGACTTCAGCTGAAAAAAAATTCAGCCTGTTCAAAAATAAAACTGTGTTCCTGCTTCTGTCTCCCTGTTTACTGTCCCTGTGTGTGCATCTGCCACAATGTCCTAGGAGGAACTCAGACTGAATTGTCTTACATGGCCACGGAAGTCTTTGAAGTGTCTCTGTGTTCCAAGGGTTGTCTGTACCTTCCAGGCTAGCCTGACTCTGCAGTTACACAGTCTTGATGACTGGATTTAGGATTATGTGCCTGGTTTTATGAAACTCATTTTGTTTGGCACCCAGTTACCAGCAGATTACACTGTCTGCTGTTATTTACGTATGTCATTTTAGCCAGCAGCAGTGTTGCAGTGGTTGATAAAACTGCAGACTGCTCCTTGTGGATCTCTGTGAGAAGCAGCTCTATTTTGTGGTGATTTTGCATTGCCACTTCTTTCTTAGAGCACTGTCAGTCAGTTTTAAATTGAATTATATTGATATGGTATAGTGCTGCCTTGTCTTCCCATAACATCTTTAAGTACCATGTCAATTGCCTCAGAAGCTTTTAAGTTCATTACAGCTTTGCAGTTACCTTTATTTGTCAAATTTGTAGCTCTCAAAGAGTGAAATCAAGCTTTTGACCAAGATAGTTTTCTTATAAACCATGGTGATTGGTATCAGTTATCCTCTAATTCTATATATATCTATATCCATGTGTTTCTGTAAATGATTGGAACTAACATCAGGTATCCCATCCTAAAATTACTCAGTCTGCCAATGCCTCATAATGGTAGCAATATTACCTTAATACCCTTCCAGTCAGCTTGGAGCTTCCCTGTTTCCTGGGGTGCAGTAAATTTAGCATTGTTTTATCAGGGAGACTTGTCTTCAACTCTGGAGTGGAAGTGTATCTGGGTGGCAAATCAAATGTCATTACACCGAGTACTCTGGTGCTGTTGGGTTAGATGTGTCATGTACAACTTTCTCTTCAATGTAGAAAAAATCTGGTCAACCCAGATCTCAGCATGTGAGTAGTCTCAGTGTAGCCCTAGCCTGCATCAGTAACCAAATCTGAAAAGAATTCATCCAGACACTTTCTCCTTTTAGATTCAAGTCCCAACAAAAAATGGAGGATTTCCATCCAAACTTGGAGAAAGCTATGCTCGAGATAAGGAATTACAGCAAGAATTAGACTTTGCCAAGAAAGACTGTACCTTTCTTGGCATAAGCTCAGGCTCCAGAGCTACAGCCATTCCAGTAACATTCTTTTGCCAGTCTCTCCTCTTGCTTCTTTAAAAACCTTGCTTTTCAGAATTTGAAAGAACTTTGCGCAGTCTGGATTATTCTTTGGTCCGTGAACAGTCTCACATTTCCACAGGGTGAGAGTGTGTCCTAGGAGGAGGTCAGTTGTAGTACTGCTCTGCTGTGACTTACTGTCCTGGGTATCTTGCTCAACTTTTTGCTTTTCCTCCTGATTTCAGTGACAGCATCTGCTGACAGCCTTTGTGCATTTGTCCAGTGGAAAATTCCTCTTTGTCTCCCAGTGTTTCTAGTATGCAAAGGCGATAGTGAGGTCCTTGAAGAGTTAGTTTTGATTGAATCTGTTTTCTCTGCATAAAAAGGGCATCGTTCAAAACTTATTTGCTCCCCTGCCTTGACTCCCCTCTTCTGTTGAGCATAACTAGCAAAAATCAGAATTAACAAAAATCTGGGCCTGAAGCACCATGTGGAGAGGAGCTTCACACGAGGTTATCGGGCTGAATCATAGATTACAGGTAGCTACATTCAGTCATTGGTAATGACATTGGTAATGACAGACATCCCATGACAAACATTTTCCTTCATCCTTGCTTCTTTCCTGTCCCTGCATGAATCTATTAAAAGAGTTGGTGTCTGCTGAGGAAGCGCAGTCAAAGCAGCAGGGAAGCACAAATAACCTGTGAATCATTCCAGAGTCGTTTCTTCGGAGCCAGTTTTAATGGCTGATATCCTTGTGTGCTGTAAGGTCGTGCATGCGAGTGGAATAATGAAAGTGTAGGCGAGAGGTGCTCTGAGCTACTAACGCTTTCTTTCCAGTCTCCTCCTCTTCCATTGTGCTTTTCACAGTACTGTGGTGGAGCTGGGAGGGGGAGAATCCATTGGCCCCTTCCTTCATGGAATGTGTATAGATTTAAACTCCGTGCTTTAAAGATAAAGAGCTCTGCTGCAGTCCAGCATGCAAGCTGACTTGAGTTTCAGCTGTATAAAGGGGAAACAGAGAATAGCATATGTAGGAGAAGGAGATGAGGGGAGAAAGCAGCAGCTAGGACAGTTTATAGAATGAAATCAACCTTCTGTAAAGATGAGTACAGTATTTTATTTCTACTTTCAGTAAGTCTCCATGACTAGCTGCTAGTCAAAGAATTCCTATAACTCTTCAGACTGTTCCAGCTCCAAAATCCAGGGATGTTTGTTACCTCCCTGTGCACATCACAGCACGTATTGCGTTGATTTGACTGATGGATGTTCTGCTCAGTGTTACCGATGAGGAACTGTATGAGCTCAGAGGAAAGTCTGAGGAGTCCTTGTCATGTCATCAATATCAGCCAACAGTAAATACCCAGGAAAGAGTGTGTTCTTCCCCAGAATACTTTCTTAGCATGTAGCAGTTTGCCAAATGTGGTGTCATTAATAACCCTGGAAGGATGCTGCTTCTGCATGTGTCCAGTCTCTTTTTCTTTTTTTTTTTCAGCATAACTGTTAATGTCCATAGCATCCTCCAACAAAGAGATTCACATCAGAATAATGCAGCATGAAAAGAAGTACCTTCTTTGGTGATCAAGCCTGATGCTTTAAAGTTTCCTAATTGTGTTCTATAATTAAATTGTCTGTGTCTTTTCCCTTCCTTTTTGCAGGCAATTGACAAGTATTGCCGAGTTAGTGGTGGATTTTCTGGTGTCAAGGATGTCTATTCCTCATCCCCGACATATGATGATGTACAGCAGAGCTTTTTCCTTGCTGAAACTTTGAAGTAAGTCCTTTTCACTCCTGCATCTTTCTGTAAAAGCTCACATCTAAATTCTAGAAGAATGTAGTGGCTCCACAGGTAGCTAATGGAGGCAAAGACCAATTTTGAGTATTAGGAGCACAAAAAGGAACAGGGAGGAAGCAGGTCCTGAAAATGGCAGTTCTTGTGCCTAATTCAGGCATCACAGCATGTTTCACTGGGAAGAAGGGGCTCCAAGTTCATTGTGTGTAAGGGGATAGTGTGACTATTCTATCCTGCTGGCTCCTTACCAAATTCCTCTATGTAATCACAGTACTTTGTTGCTTTGTGTTACCATTATAAAAAGAAAGTCAGCTGCTGCTACCTCCTCTGTTGTCTTCTTTAATTTTATTTCACTTAATCCTTCAAGTTCATTTTCTGGAGACTAAAAATGGTCCCAAAGAGAGAGGCAGCAGTTTCAAACAGGTCAGGTCAGAGAAACAATACCTCTCCAGGAGCTGATGGTATATGATTGATTTGCTTATAAAAGCCAAATGAGAGAATGAAATCTGTTCCTAAGGGATTTCTATGGTGACAAGGCTGACTTTTGATGTATCACCAGAATCCTGTCTGCATCTTAAATAATCACAAGGAGATCTGAAAATTCATTGATGCATCATCCAGTAACTGGATATACTATAGTGCAAGCACTGAAGAAGGTGTCAGTTCTAGGAAAGAACTCAGAAATTTTTACTGACTTTTGGTTTGGAGCATTTCCTGCTTGTGGGACAAAATGAAGGTTTATTGAAGAGCTCGATATTAGATGTTTTTGACATTGATGCAATTGGCATAGCCCAAACTAGGTACTGGTTTCACACTGAGATAAAACAGAGAACATGAGGTCAAGCAAGATAGCCCAAATGAAAATAAAGACAGAAGAGTTGGCTGTGATGTCATGAGGAAAATGAAGCTGTTTCTCAGAAGAGGGGCATAAAATATGTCTTATGGAATACCTGCTGTAATTTTTTCTGTTATTAATGATTACTTCTGCATCTTAATTCCTCTCAAATTCAAATTTGGTAACTGTCCCAAATATGCTTTGTTGCTGCTTGGATACTTCAATTCATCAAAGATACACAGCAAATTTGAGTTTTGAGCAGTACCTGGCATGAAGGTACCTGTTGAGTGGGAAGGAGCAAGATGGAGAAATAGGTTGCTTAAGTTATTCAGAGGAAAAGTGTGAATCAAATGAGGAAGGGGAGTTTGAGTAAGATGAAACATTGCTGTGGTGAGAAAGAGCTTGGAGAGCTGCAGCAGGAGAGAGTGAGGCAGAAGTATTGAGGAAAGGAAGGGCCTGATGCTTTAAAGACAAATGAAGAGTGTGGAGAAGGAGAAGATATATGTGTGACAAAACTGAATCATGTCTGCAAGAAATTTTTATCTGTAAACAGTAAATAGATGAGGAAGGAAAGAAAAAGTAGGGCTCCACTGACTGGATTGTGGATAGAGCTGGCAAATAAAGGCAGCAGGAGAATTGATCAGGCAGAGACACATGGCTGAAAGCAGCAGACACTGCCAGTGTCTGATGGAGAGAGAGCGAAGGAACAGCAGAGCAAGTGTGCACATTCTGGATGTGGCAGAGTCCGCTAATGGGAATGACACTCTTTCCTTGTCAAGTGCAGCAAGAGCTGTCTTTTTCTGGATGGCAGGAAAGCAAGCAGGAGCTGAGAGATGCTGTACACCCACGCTGCTGTGCTTGCACTCACACAGCCAGGTTTTCTATAACAAGGGGAATATCCTTTGAGTTTTAGTGGTTGTGTTAGGCAACTTTGACAGATCCCTACTACCAGTATGTCCTACAGAGTATAGCACAGCCACGTTCAAAAGTGTGCATTAAGAAAAAAGGAACAACAAATACTTTTTTTTCTGCATATGTCCAGTAACCCTTATTTTGTTATGTGCTTCATGTCCTCTGCATTGTATTATAATGTACAACATCTGTGAAAACCCTCTGCACAATCTCCTCTCACCAGAAGCTGAACCAGCTTCCAGAACGGTGGTGACAAATCAGATACCTGCCATGGTTTAGTAACTTCTCTTATGCTGCCATGAAATCTTTCGTTTGGATTAATGAAAATTAGTCACTTCCAAGTGGGTTTAGTCCATTAAGAAAAGTTTTTTGACAACTTCTTCTCTGCTCTCCTGTCTCTCAAATACTTGTGGTTGGTGTCTTGATGTTTCTTTTACACTGCAAGTCTTTGAAGGGAGACTCAAAAAACAGAAGTTTCTTGGAAAGATTAAAATGTTGTTTTAACAACTTTTCACTGAAGGGCTTGATCATAATAAAAGTTATTTCAGATCATCATAATAGGGTAGGTTGTGTTTGTGCTGTGCAAAGATTGAAAGCAAGTAATTTTTTTGTAACTGTGGGTGCTGAACTGTGGGGCCTGAAGCTGCTCTGTTGCGCCTGGCTGCCTGTGCTCTGCTTTAATACCCATGTTTTTCATCTCTTGGTATCCAGGTATTTGTATCTGCTTTTCTCCAATGATGACCTTCTACCATTAGACAACTGGGTTTTTAACACAGAAGCTCATCCTCTGCCTGTTTTACATTTAGCCAACACCACACTGTCAGGAAATCCTGCATATCGATAAAAACAGCTCTAAGAAGAGGAAGAGAGACTGTTTTCAGCTCTGTTTTGTTTACATGGACCACTTGAGACTTTAAGCAGGAGAGGAGACAGACAGACAGACACTTGAGAAACCTAGACCCCCGAGTCAAGCAAGTATTGGCATGGGAAATGAAGCTCTTCAGCATATAAATAAGTTAAAAGTTCTGTTTTATACATGACCAAAACACGTGAGTGTGATTTTTGCAGGACGGAGACTTCACACGCTTTGAACCCTGGCAAGACATGGAATCTACAGATAAATACTAATGCAGCAGCACAAGGAGGAAGAGGCTTTCCCATCCAGGGAGAGGAACTTATTGCTTGCTGTTGCAAGGAACAACACACAGTCACCTCTTCAGATTGGGTGGGTTCCAAATACCTAGGTTTTCTTATTCTTTCCTTTTTTTTTTTTTTTTTTTTAATGATGGCATGAACAAAGCAACAACAAAAGCAACACCACTGCACCAGCAGCATCAGGATTTGAATTTCATTCTGTACCTGTCTGAATTTTCTAAGGAGCATCTGTTTGTCCAGACTGGCAGCCATTCTCAGAGCCTCTAAGCTGTTAAACTCTAAAGTGCAAAAAATATTGCCCCCTCATTTTCCCTTTTCACAATAATACCTATATCCAAAAAGGAAAAACAGTTAGTAAACATTTGGTTTGTAGTTCACCCTCAGCAGAGTGGTCTTAGTTCATCTGGCAAGCTAAGTCAAAGTCTGGAGCATATCACAGGAATAGGAAGGAGCCTAAGTTTCCCTTCCTCACAAATTATGTCACATGAGAAAAAACGATTCTCTTCTTAGTCCTGGTTCTTTTAGCTAAGTAAACACAGATGACAACATGGGCATAACTGTTTGGTGATTTATATAGGAGTATATGGAGCTAAAAGAAGCTCCCCTTGAGCTAAGCAATGAGAATTTGCTGCTCTGAATTTTTCTGCACAATCTGGTACATTTCATTCTTTGGATTCTGTTCAAAGAACCTTCTTTGCAGGTATATTTGTGTCTGACAGAAGCCTAAAACTGCCTTTGATTTACTTTACAAGACTTGCTTTTCTTCTGGGCGCTCCAGTACAAATCCAACATGATCTTTGGAAACAGCATAACATCTCTTACATATGACTGGAAAAAGAAACTGAAGAGTCTCTTCTTGCATTAATTTATGATGCTGCTACCTGCATGGGTTTTTTTCAAGTACTTCATGGCTGGGCTGGACAGTATCACTTAAATGGAGTCATTTTCAGTCTTCATTTATTTGCTAAAAAACGTTTCATCTTTCCAGATTTCTCATCTTTTCAGTTTTGTCTTTCTCAATCTCTTTTTACTGTTGCTCAGAACCCTTACAGCTCAAATTATTCTTTTTATTCCCCTATATAGCTCTCTTTCTGCCATGGTGGCTGGCCACTTTGCTGAAAAACAGCCTTTAGATGCTGGTTTTCCTCCTAATTAGTGCACAGGTTGAGTCTTTAAAAAATCTTAATGATGTTTTTGTACTGAAGCAAGTGAAAGAACTCTTCAGTGAGCTACAGCAGTACAGCATCAGATTTAAAGGGAGTGAGTGCTATTTTCCCCCCCTCAAAACTGTTTTTATATGAAGTTTCATATAAAAAAACTTTTCTCCTTATCGTATTATAATACATCTGACTTTAGAGTTTCCCCCCAAAATTATTCATTTTTCTGTGTCATTAACTTAGACATAGAAATCATCATATGATCTAAGTAAAAATGCAATCAGATGCTTTTTTTTCCAGACAGTTAGTTTAGTTTAAGAGGAAGAAAACACGGAGCTTGGGAAAAGTTCCAGTCTCAATATTTGTACCTTAATACTCTTACTTAGTTACTGTAATTTGCAGCAGTATCTTAAAAATAATTTGAGAACTTATAAAGTGTTTGATACAGTAAATAATACTGATTTCAGTAATATTTTATTTAAAATTATAAGTACCTTAAGAAATGGATTCTTCTTGCTGGCCCCACATTAATTTATTTTTCTAATTATTATTCAGTGACTTACTGAAGAAGTAGTAATTTTTCATTTTCCCAAGTTCAGATATGTTGTGTTTTCAATTTGTTTTTCTGATTATATGAGAACTGTTATTAGTTTAAAACTGCACTTGATTGCCTTGTTCTCCTAAATCTCTCTGGGTATAAAGGTGAAAGAGAAAAAGCAGACTCTTCTGTTAAGAAAAAGAAATAGGAAAAAATAATAAAAGGACTTTCTGCCCCATAGACCCATCCCTGTACACCTCCTGATAAATGCAGGTGTAGAATGGCTGCCAGTCTGTTCAGAGAAAGGTCAAGGACAGAATTCTGGAGTCCCAGAAACAGCAAACTTCTTATCATTGCTGCTCCTCCTCCATCCCCCTCTTGTGAATTAAAGAGGAGCCCTTCAAATTTAACTTCTCCATGACTCCCAGTGGGTTAATTTACTGCCACAAGAATGCCTGAATTGAGGACTAAGCCATTTCATGTTATTGGGATGGTGTTCTTCTCAAAGCAGATGTACAGTATTGCTATTTCTTGTTTGTGTAGATAAGCAGCAGCTACCAAATAAAGGACAGTTGTTTCTCATTTTCCAGCTACCCCAACAACAGTCAGTTTATACTTCATCACTGTTTAAAATACCAACTGTCCTTTTCCTTCAGAAGCTAATGGTGTGCAGAGTCCATCAAAAATAATGCATTTTAAGGACTAATTGCTGTGTCTTTCATAATTTCATCCTGAGATTTCCTAGATCAAGCAGAGTTTGGAGGTAATGGGTTCTGGGTGAGGTATATGCTTAGTTACCAAGCACCACAGATACTGAAACTTCTGACTGAAGTGATGTGCCCTCATTCTGAATCCTTCACAGAAAACTAGGTTCTGATCTGCAAAATGGCATTATGTGCAACCCAAAGTTCAGACTGTTTCCCTCTGGGTACATAAGGTACAGTAGAATGTTGCCATTTTCATTCTGTTGCTGCTGTCTTACTTTCTTAAAGATATGAGTGTAAATTTAAGCACAAAAATGACCTTTTAGTCCTAGCTGTTTCTGAGTCTTGCACTGTACTCTCTAACAAAACAATCCTCATTTTCTCTAGGTAGCTGTCCCATTTTACAATTTCTACAATACCCTCTTCCCTTACAGAATTAAATAAAAAACAGAAAATCATGTACATTTTTGGCACACTGGATTTGGGCAAGAGCCTGGAAATCCCAGAATTGTCTATTTCCTGTTTGCATGCAGTCAAAACAAGGATGTATGGTTCTTTTCCTAATCCAAGCCTCAGACTTGCCTGTTGGTCAGTATCTGCCAGCAGTAATTTTTTTTTTCTAACAATTAGAGCTTGACTTTTCAAAGAGGCCAGATTTCTGCAGCTTCCATTAACAAGCCTGGAGCTGTGCGTGCCCTGCAGTCAGGAAGTCAACTTTGTCCTCTAAATAAAAACAAAACCCTCGAATGATATTCTGAGTGGTAATTTTGCTGCGCAATATAGTCCTTAAAACGGAGCGTTCAAGAAAAGTACAGAAAATAGCAAGTGCCCTGGAGTAGAAGGAAAAGCAAGTGGTTTCATGTGCCAGTCACACCTTTGCTGTTCCTTCAGCTCCCTGCTCCAAATTTGTGGATCACCATGTTCTAACTCCCAAACACTGACATATTCCCACTCAGTATTTTACAAGATTTGAATGTTGCCTGGGTTCTGAAAAGTGACAATGATTACACACTCCCTGTAATACCATCCTTTATGGTTAGAGGTGCACCCCCTAAGCAGAGCCCCATTGGGCTGTTACTTGTGATCCCCTCTTCTGTCCCTGGGAAAATGCCATTCCAAACCTTTGTAACGTGACTCTCCTCAGTGTGAACGGAGAAAAAAGATGTTGACAGCATTAAAACTGAAAGAATCAACAGTGCAATGGCACCCACAGAAGACAGTGAGGCAATCTACGTTTTAAGGGCTCTAGGAACAGGCTTTTAGAAAACTGAGCCTGATATTTACACTGGTAAGCCTAGTCTGTAAGGGGACAAATGAGAAACAGGCTTCTTGATACCAGAGAAAAATGAAAGCAAGCTCTTGATCCATACTGTAGTTTGGAGGTTGGTTCACCCTGAGTAAGACATTCCTCTTTCTCTCCTTGAATTTTGAGAAAGTCTTCTGACTCAAGAGTTTGGGTTGCCATACAAAGAGGGAACTCAGGCTCTTTTTGCAGGTTGTGTGCATACAACTGTAGCAGAGATGATAAGCACGAGCTGCTTCAGCTGTCAGCACCTCCTAACAAACTGCTCTGTAATTGCCCAGGAAAGTTGGGAACCACCAAAGTCGGAGGAGACAGCCTGACCTGTAACAGTGAATTGTTGCCTTTAATCCTAATTGCTTGGTGGAAGTTGGATTTGCATTCTGCCTTTATTCTTGCTTTGTCTAAAACTGACAGATTATTTTTTTCCTCCAAAATAATAAAAGGGCAAAAGTCTATCTTCTGATGTGGAAACCTTCTGCCTCTGACCTGGAATCCTGCATATGTACTTTTTACAGATTAAAAAAATAATATTGTATATAAAAAAGATTGAATAAAGAATGTCTTTAAGTGAAAAGGGTGTGTTTTTTGTCATTTGCCTCCAATAGCAGCATCCTGTAGCACTGGATTGTGAAGCTGACCCTATTCCAAAGGCTTGGTGGTGCTGCAGCTTCTTTCCCCTACAGCTCTACTAAGGCCTTTGTCAACTTAAATGTTTATCAGGCCCCCTGGTGCAAAATTAAACCCCTGTACCCTGCACTTGCTTCTAACACATCTTTGTAGTGCTCAGGTTGCTGTCAAGGTGCAGTTTCATACACAGTAGTTTGAGACTGTTCCTGTGTGCCTTTGTGAAAGCCACCAAACCTCACAAAGTTTGAGATTTCTCCCCATTTGTCAAATTGTGTGAAAGTAGCTACAAGATTCAAAGATTCTTTTCAATGAGGGTAAAGGGACAGGCAGACAAGCAATGGTACTAAATAATTAAGCCACCAGGTTAAACCCCCAGCTTTTCTTGAGACTTAAGTAGCCAGTGAACTGGGCAATAGTCTGTCCATCCATTCCTCTGCTATCTGTGAAATGGGAAAAGTTTGCATTTGTTTAAGTGTTATTCACAGGGTATTGGTAGGAGGAAATGGCTTCAGCTGAGCTTGTTTTCCCTGTGTACCTTGAAATTCCCTGGAACTGCTGCTGTAGCTCTATTTTTTGTGGTACAGCCTGTGAATAACCAGATTTGCTTTCTGAGTCACATTAACTGGAGATAATCCTTTCTGTCTGACGTCACCCATGTCGCTCATACGTGGTACCTTGTTTTCCTGGTGTGCCGTGTCCTGTTTCTGTGCTTTATATCCAATGCCCAACTTTCCCAGGGTGCTTCCACCTCAGGATGTAGAGATCACAAGAGGAAATGGTCTCCAAAGTGCCCTGAGTGCAACACATGGGCCCTGCTGTATTGTCCACCTTGAGATCCAGTTTTTCATCTAGCTGTTGCTCCGTGGCTTTTTGCAGGGGCACGTTCATGCTGCACCCAGCTTCCAACTGCAGCATCACTTCCAAAGCAGCAGCTTTTGCATCCACTGATCCTGTGCTGTCCTCGGCCCCTGATCCACCTCACTGGAATTCCCTTGGTGTATCAAGGCGTGTCCTGTCCTTTGTGGTTGCACTGCATTGTCTCTGCCTCTTCAGCAGTGAAGGGCTTCACCCCTCTGCCTCCACCTCATCTGAAGCAGACATTCCTTTGCATGTTCTCTGCCCAAGGGATATATATAGGGAATATCCTCTTTTATCTCTCTGTTGGCACTCTGCCTGCATGTCACCCGCCCCCCTCCCTTCCCTTGCAGACTCTGAGATTGTGTGTGCTCCTTCCTGCAGACCATGTGCCTTTCCTATGCATATTAATTAGCTGTATTTAAAAATCCTGAAATTAATCCTTTAATGGGTTATTTTTAGCCTTTGTCTTGTAGCTCTGGGAGCTGGCTTCTCTCAGTGCAAAGTCATAGGCTTTCTGTGGGCTTTGGAAAAGGAAGCATTACTCTCTGTGCTGGTTCACGTGTGGGATGTGTGAAGGCTGGTGATGATGTGCTTTTTTTTCTTTTTAATATGAAGAGCAAGAGTCTTTTTGACAATATTTCAGGCTGAACCAACTCTGATAAGAAAAGGTTTCAGAAGGAACAGTCACTCATATAGCCAAACTTCCTTGCAGCTAACAACTCAGGGAAGAATTTGGGGAGGAAGGAAAAGCATTGTGTGTCCATGTGTACCAACAATGTCAGTGTTTGCTTTCTTAGATGGTTTTCATTGTGCAGGTAGTCACAGATGACAGGTATGATGTCCATCTGTAATGGTAAGAAGAATTTGTAGAAAAAACTAGAAAGAATTGTCAGTACAGAGAATGAAGGATCAGGTAATGCTGAGACATGGAACACCAGAAGACAAAAAATTTAAAAAGTCAAAATGCAAAGTTGTTCCTCCTGGGACAAGGAACAAAACCTTTCACTATAATTTGGGATGTTGTCAATCTGAAATTGATAACAGAAAAAGTGATCACCAATGCAGGGTGAAAAAAGCAAGTGAAAATAAAAATGGTTGTGCTGAGTCAAAACTAAGATCTGTCTGACCTTGTATCTCAACTCAACTCTGATCAAGAGCAAATTCCAACAGAAGAGCAGGAGAGTGAATTTTGGTACTTCACAAAGGTACCCTGATCTGCAGCTTCCTGAGCCATAGGTGGTTATCTTGGTATTTAATAGGCCTTGACATCCATGGAGGGGGGCTGTTCTTTGGAATTAGTCCAGTCACTTATTGAATCAATAGCGGCTGTCAGGGAGCAGAGCAAGCTCTGCCAAAGAGCCTCGTGGTGCTGGCACGGCATCCATGCACTGAAATGAAACAAAAAGTGTGTCAGTGCTATGCAGGAATGAGTGAAGACCTCTGAGATGTGGTGTGTGGTTCTGGTCACCTGTATTCAGGAGACCTTGTCTCAGGGGAGACAGGAATATTGAGGCTTACCTGGGAATGGAGAGCTGGCATTAGGAGAGGTGAGAGGAGTTCAGGCTGGCAGAGTGGAAGGCTGACAGAGGGGATAACTGCTGTCCACAGCACATCAAGTGCTTGGTCAGCCTGGGAGAGAAAAAAGCTGTTTTTCCTGGAGGACAAACCTGACACAAAAGCCCCACACAAACTGATACCTGCAATGCCTGAATAATTTCTGGCAATGAGGTCCTACAAGTAGAAAACATGAATAAAAGGATGGTGTTCTGTGCTTGCCCACAGTTTCATGTACCTGAATCAAGGATGTAGGAGGTTCTTTCCTGTCCTGCATTCCAGCGCTCCTGTGGGATCCCTAAGTCTAGGGTTGAATTTATAAAACTCTTTCCTTTGCTCTGTTATCTGTTTCTAGGGCTGGACAAGTATAAAATGCCATTGAATCAGGAAGTAAAAAGCCTTTCATAACTTCATGGATGGGAGTAATTCATTCACATTTGCTATGCTGTTTGAGTAATGATGAATAGAAGTTCACCAGAATACTTCCTATTAAGTTTTCTAACACGGTTATCCAGTGACCTTTCACCACTGGATTTGCTGTGGAGAAATCAGAAACAGATTGCAGCGTGTTGGAGCACAGTGTTAACAACATAAGGACACCGATCTCTTTTGATCTAAAGATTGTTATTGAACAAAACCCAAGTAACTAAGAATATATTAAAACAAAAGAGTGGTACAGTCTGCAAATAAAGTCCTTTGTGCAGTGATTCTTACACAAGAAAATAAGTGAAGATCATCAGTACCTTCAAGATAGAATCTCTGAAGATACTCTCTGTTGCATGCATTTAAATTCTTCTTGCCCCCACTTCTAGATGCCACATCTTGTCCTTTGTTTGGGTACACTTCCCATTATTACTTGAGGTGCTTTATGCCTGTGGGCTATTTCAGCACTAATTAGTGTTCACATCAAGGGATTTCCTTGACAGTTCTCTGGCATTTTTGCAAGTGTTCTCTTAGCTCTGCACTGATAAGTGGTTATGCATTTTGTACATTTTAGCCAGGCACATAATTTCAAAGAATCCGTAGATTCTTGTTGATAGCGTGCTCAAATCTTAAAACCAGCGTAACGTGAGCAACCACTGATGTCAAACCAGTACTACAGTCTGCTTAATCTTATGCCTAGCTCCCATGCTGTACTTCTACTGGTATCACAGCAAGGTTAGATTTTCAGGTTCTCATTAGATATTTTGCAGCTGAAGTGGAAATTTTCCACAAGAAAAGAATCCTCCAAATTTTTGAATACATACTAGCCATCAACTTGTGGAATTAATTGCTTTGCTGTGAAGCAGGCTTTGATGAGTTCAGTGACAACAGTGAAAAATTCACTGCCACATCCAGGTGACATAGTTGCATTGATTTTTTATTAGCTTAAATAATACACAAATGCTGCTTTTTCAAGTATGTCCCCTAAGAAAACCTTTCAATATACTGTCTCAAATTTCCTCCAGATCCTACTCATGCTATTTCTTAATAGAAGAGAAGTCTATGGGTAAAGCACATCCACCCCTTCACAGAACACAGCGTGCAGCCCTGGAGATGTTCCCTCTGAACCAGTTATGTTCAGTGCCAGATGCTGGTTAGCTGCATCAGGAAGATGCTCTGCCCACATCCTTTTTTTACCCCTGCAGTAGAAATATCTTGCCAGCTCGAGCTGTTGGGAAAGGGCAAGGATGTGGCTGGGCGTGCTCTGGTGCTGGTCAGCCCAGAATCTGGAAGTCAAGATTTGTTTTCAATAATGGCATCAGTCTGACTTCCAGAATGGTGACATTTGAACATTAAGGCTCAAATGCCAAACACTCACAGCATGTCCCAAATACTGAACAACCTTTGCCCACCTCTATGTGTGTAACTCTCCACGGTGTGCAAAGTTCCCTGCTTGAGAAGTCAGTGAGGCTGAGCAGAGCCAGCCAAGCACAGGGGGCACAGCAGTCTGCCCTGAACCGATCAGAAAATCAATACAAAGGATGAAAATGAATTTGTGATGTGGGACATGAACTATGACTGTGAGGAGCCTTCTTTCTGGAGGGAAAAAATCCCCTGATGTGGAGGGTCTGTACCTCTGTGGGTGCCATGAGATTTTAACTGGCTTCTGTTGAGAAAAGACAGTACTTCAGCTGCTTGACAAGCCTGTTTTTTTAAAAACTGATGAGTCAGGCTGCAAGAATTATGAGATTGCTTCTAAATAATGGGTTTGGGGATCTTTTTCCGTGTCTGCAGTTGTGGGTTTTTTTTTTAATCTCGAGCTTTTGTGTCACTCATAGTTTAATATTTCCAAGCCCTGGCCTTTTCTTTTGGAATGGTGAGAACCACCCATAAAAATAAAGCAAAAAGAAAACTTGGCTTATCTCCCAATCTGGCAGAAGTTCCAGCATCATGAAATGATCAAGAGTGGGCACTGCTGCATTAAGCTCACCCTGAGCGTTGCTACAAATGCGTGAGTAAGGGCAACTTGCTTTTTTGGAAAAGACAATTTTTTACTACTTAAATGTGAAGCAGACATGGATCCTCATTCTGTAGACATACCAGGCTATTTATCCTGTTGACTGCTCTGGTTCAAACAGTTGGCAACATCCTGGTTTTAGTGAGATGGCTCACAGTAACCAAGCACAAAACACAACACTCAAAAACAGGACATCCAAGTAAAATTTTCTTGTGATGTAAATGTGAGCCCCACAATTACTTTTGTATTCTTGCACTGATCTTTATAGGGACAGGATAATTTTTCCACACCAAAGTAAATAATGAATGGGATTCATACACTTGACTTCAACTCTGTCACCTGTGGTTCTCCAACCACATGCTACAGGAGTGCTGGAGGGAGGAAAGAGGGGGAATTTTTTAATCCTGTGCTACTTATCTACTGTTACAGAAAGGACTTCCAGTGTATTAACCAATTTATTCTCAGGCAGGAACAAAAAGCTAGACAGTGACACTGATTTTGGAAGCTTCTTCCAGACACTATCTCAGCTGTGCTGTAGTTCTTGTGTTGTCACAGCTAAACATGGCATCACTCCCACTGGAGCAGCGTTCAGAGGATGAACCTGAGACCTTTTCTTGAAATACATGGATCAAGTCATTCCCTTTAAGCGACACTGTGAAATTTTGACTTGTAAGAGGAGTTGTCTTGGGTTGCAAAGCACCCAAGAATGTTAGCAGGAGGGGAGGTGGGATGAATACTTACTCCTGCGATGTATCAGGGTCATCATTTGTCTCTGTTAGTCTGGATACCCCGTACGCAGCAGCAGCAGCAGCAACCTTGCACTGTGTTTTTTTTTGTGATAAAAGTGCAGACTTTGTGAAGACAGAAACTCCGCAGTCGGAATATTAAGTTGGGCTTTGCAGAGCGAGTGAGGGGACACATCGGTGCAGATACCATCTTGTGGCTGTAAGAGGCACAGACCAACAGAGCCAGCAGATCTAAACTGTGCGAAGCAAAGCGTCAATCCTGCCGAACAGCTGATCATACACCCCAAGGATGTCACCGAGGAGCAGGTCCTGATGCTGGGCTCCGATCCCGCTGTGTCCTCGCCCAGGAGCTGCGGGAAGGGGACACGCAGGGGAAGTCCCAGGTTCACACTGCACTCACCCCACCCAGCGGCCGCTCCAGGACATCCCTTGCCCAAAGCACCTCCCCTGCGAGAGGGTGGCGCGATCAGAGTGCGGATCTGGTCCTTACCTCGCACCTCTCCCAGATGTGTCCGTGGCCACTTCCGACGTGCCTTTCCAGTCCATCAGGGAGCTTTGCTCTCAGCCAGCAGCTCCCTGATGCCCAGCTTGGCTCCAGAGCTCCCGGCTGCTCCCACAGCCCAAGATGAGGCTCAGAGGCTCTGCCAGGCAGGAGATTCCAGCTGGGATCTGTGTCCTGCAGGAGGACTCGGTCATTGTGCTGTTGATCGCAGTGCTTGTTGCAAGAGGTGATCCAGCTCCTGCTGTGAAGTTGTCCTGGTTCCTTTCCCTCATTTATAGCAATTCCAGGAACAGAGAGTTCAAATTAAATGGGATCATTGTAAAAGTAACTGCTTCCTCTCTGTAAATACATAACCTGTACATTTAAGGGGGCTGAGGGAAAGTTCCTAGAAGCACGAAAAGCTGAACACTGCAGAACAGCTGTCTCTGCCACTTTGTACAGGCAAAACCTACCGTGCCATGATGGGGAGCAAAGAGTTTTCATCTCTTGGTTATTCCTCGTGGCTGGCCAGAGAGAGCATTGCTGCAGTAACATCTGTGTGCCAGAGTTTATTTCAAGAGCCCTGTAGACAAGAGACATCAATTGCAGGATGGACCAAAAGAAACCTGCCCTGAAAGTGACCTTTCTTGGACTTAGTGATGAGCGTGCAGCATTCCTTACATCATTAGCAATACAAATAAAGCACGTAGAAAGCCCCAGTGCATGTAAAAAATCCACTGTGCTTTTGGTCTAGATAAATTAAACCTAAATGTGTAACTAAAATTGCATGTGGGATTATCAGAAAAATATATATCTAGCTTCTGATGAAATCATCACATTGAAAAATTTGAGGTGCAAGAATATTTGTAAAAGAAAATAGAGAAGGTGCTTCATTCCTGTAATTTATTTTCTTTTTACAAAAACAAAAAAAAATGAAAGGATGAGATGATTACTGAGTATATAAGTAGCTTCAAACCAATTTTTGCCCTCATGTATTTTGTTTTCTTTTAACTTTCTAGGTTGTCTTTCCACATTTTAGGCAGCAAAAAAACCCAATCTTTCTTTGTCTCAATGGTCTTCCACAATGCATGTCAAGCATTTTGAGTGGCACCTGTTACAGGACCACGCTGGAGATTTAATAAATCTTTATTTTTGATTAATGTTCTTTCCCCCTTTGCAGATTAGTCCTTAACTACTTAATATTCAGTGCTTGCTGCCAGCACTGGAGAGACACATCTTATTTAAGAAATGACACAAGTTTAGTTATATGAATGAGGAATGTCTAGAAATAGCAAGCACTGGTCTGAGTAAGAACATCCATTGCACAACCATACATGAATTCCAGTTATCCAGTGGTTTTTGGACTGAGATGGAGATGCAGATGGAGGGCTTTCAGGGGGAGAAGAGATGGGGCTACAGGGGTCATGACAAGGAGTGGTGAAATTGTTCTTTTGGAATGCACCTGACTGTACTCCCGCTTCCCAAATTAGCTTTACAGCCACTATAATCTATTATGTCAACATGTATAAGTGACAGATTTTTCAGGTCAAGAAACAATTATTACTTTTGGTTTCCTACATAACAGGGGCTGTACATGTCTCACATTGTTATTCTGCACCTATGGATTGGACCAGAACTTTAGAAGAAATGCAATTTTAAAGATCATAAATGAGAAAGTTAACATTAATTTTGTGATTTTTATCATTTAGTCTGTATTAACTAATTTAACTTTGTAATGTAAAAAAAAACTGTTATCATTATTTGCAGTCTGCAATACACTCAGAATACCAGTGTCATGCTTGTCTGATAAAATGGATTTTTCACAAAAACATGCTCATTGCCATTAACTATCCAACTGTCCTCCATTGACTGCATCCTATATTAATGATACCAATTCCAGGCATGGATTTCTGGGATTGACATGATAGCCACTTCTGCTTCTGTTCCTCTGGAGCTTCTTCCTTATTTCTAAATCTATTCAAAATGTGCGTTATTATAGTTCCTGGTCCCTTTTAGCAGGCAAAACTCTGCTCCTCTCCAGTGACAAAATATTTAACAACAAATGGTGATCTTTATAAATGTAGGTTTTTGTACCTGCTGGAACCAGAAGTCATTAAATTGCCTGTAGCTTGTAAGTATCACTGATATGTATTTGCTGCTTCTTCCATTTCTGCATGCCTGAAGGGTCATGAACACCTTTCCACCAAAGCAGCCTTAATGCTTTGGGTTTTTTCTTTTCCATTGTTTATACAGAAGTAAAGTTCTTACTGGCTGTGATCCTGTTGACAGTGGAGCTTCATTGATAACCAACAGTTTGCTTTATTGATTGCCAGACAAACTAATTAAATCAGAAGAGTGGTCCTGGTCAGCTGATGTAAAAACCATAAGGTTTGTCCTGATCAAATAGATTTTGTAGTCGTTTTACTAACCTGCCAAGAGTAAGAGTATAGAAACAAGCTGCTGCAAAGAAGAACTTGCAGCAAATCAACCCTCTGCATTAAGTCTACCTGTTCTCCCTCTTGGTAACCTTGGAATATCTTTATTGGCTTGTGTTTGTTACTGGGGAGCAGCACAAAACTCTGGTGCCTGCTGAGCAGCAGGATAAATGTGTTTAGGTACCCACCCCCTTGGGCTTCCAGGATGTTTTATTGCAGGCACTCCACTATTTTGGGCAGCCACCTGAAACAAATGACAACACAGATGCCAATCCAAGGGTGCTCGGGGAGGGACAGCATTCCTGTCAGCAGGAATGGCTTGTCATGGGGATTGAAGGAAGGCATGTGGTACCAAGACACAGGGAGCAAGTTCAACAAAGGAGGAATTTGGCACTTAGAGATCTGATTTTTGGGAGCAAGGCTCTTGGAGAGATGAAAAGATCCCACTGTCTTCCTGAGAAGGCAAAAATGGCAAAGAAAGCTTCAGCAATGGAAGCTTGCACTTGGGAAACAAGTCACTGACCTGTGGAAGAAAAACTGTCCTTTATTCTCTCTGGCAGCATCTGTGGATATTTTAGGACCTGTGTTAAACCTGTGGAAATATCTCCCAGTTTCCTGCTTATGTGTTTTAATATCCCAGCCCTTTGATGTGTGAAGTGTCTCCCCCTATTAAACAGGGGCTTTGCTGTTGTTCTCCCTCTTCCTTTCCTGCTCTCTTTCCCTGTGCCTGGACTGCCCTTCCTGCTCCTACTTCAGTGACAGAGCAGCCACAGCTGCACCCATTGCTTGGCACTCACTGAGCTTTAGGATGAAATATCATTAGCCTGGGAAAACTATGGGCGTTACTGTGTTAAACACATTTTTGCTTTTCTAAGGGTGTGCAGAGAGCAGAATAAATAAAATAACAGCGTGCATGCAGGGGAGGAAAGAGGAGCAGTGTCCATGGAAGGCAATGGAAGGGAAGGAAGCACAGAGATCTAAGTGCAGTGTCCCAGCTGCAGGGACAGGAGCAGCTGATGCTGTGCCAGGACCTAAAGCAGCTGCACCCAAAGTGGTTGTGCCCCTTCTTTCTCTCCCCAAACCTCTCCTGGAAGTCACCCTGTGCTCCTTCAGGATGTTTGGTAATGTTGTCATGGCAAAAAAGGTGAATCATCTGAAGGGAGGGAGGGATTAAGTAATCTCCTCACAAGCAGATGGAAACCAAAGCCAATACCCTGGTGGAGGGTTTGTGTCCCCAGAATATGGCTGAAAGTTCTGGTGTCTGCTATTCTACTACTTCAGATCTTACACAGTTAACCAAAGATGTTACTAAAGCACATAGTAATATTTGCACTGGGACTATCCAATGTCTAGGGCACTGAATAATTAAACTCAGCACAGACTCCAAGATGTCAGCATCCCTAGAAATGTGATTTATTTACATTAGTAATGAGTCAGGTAAAATGTTTCCGTTCACACCATCCAAAACAGAACAGAGAAATTCCCATCTTTTAGAGTTGTTTTCAGCAAGTGAAATCTATATTTAAGAAACAAACACTGGATCACATCTGTTTGTTCAGACAAGATCTGCGTTTTTGCCCAAAAGCCAAGTTACACATTCTGCAGAAGCTCTTGTGGCCATCAGAGAAGCCCAGGGGCAGCACATGTGTACCTATCAGCTAAAATTAGCTTTTGTTCCCAGCTGAAATGTGATAAGAGCAAGATTTTTTTTTCGGCACTGTTTATTTTTCCTCAGTGTTCACAAATACATTGACTCTGCAGTGGGAACCCCTCAGTGACCAAGGCCATCCTGTGATATTTTTCTCCCTTTCATTTTCTTGAGGTTGTTCTGCTGGACACCTGCCAGATTTATTGCAAAATGAGGGTGTATAAAAAAGTATTCACCTGACTAAATCTCCCTTCACACACTGTCCCAACTAAAACTGTGTTGCACTTACACTGTACTTTTGATCTCATGATGCTTACAGTGCTCAAAGTTTGACTATCAGGTGACCATGAAATGCACAACACCCTTGAAAAAGTGAACAAGATTTGTTACAGCTTTTGCCAACAGGTGGCTTCTGCCTGTTGCCTGTTCAGTGAGGTTGTCAAGCACTGAGTGAATAGGGTGTAGCTGAGTGGTGCATATTTGTAAAGTATAATCATACTTCTAGGACGAGTTGTGTTTTACAAAAGCCTTGGAGGTGGCATGGAGTGAAAGAAGGGCTGAAGTGTTCACACCATGGACTGTGGGGAGTCTTACTAAAATAAGTCTTTGTGCTGCAAAGATGTAGAAGTGGGTGTGGACTGTGCAGTGCAGTTTCCCTCATCAGCCTGCACTCAACAAACAAATGAACATTTCACTTTATTTATTCTGAGGTTGGGGGCAGGGGGTATCAGTGAGCTCTTACACAAAGTATTCATTTAAATGCTTTGTAGAGATCTGCTGCTGCTGCTCACCCAGCTCTCCTCTGGCTGTACTTGCTTAGCTGGGCTTCAGCTCCTCTTGAGGCTCAGTCAGTGCTGCTTTGCAGGTACAGCCTTCTCTGGGGGATCACAGAGGCAATCCACTCCCCAGTGCCCTGCTTGGCCTCTTCCCACGTGTAGCGGGGCACGTAGCCCAAATCCTGCTGTGCTTTTCTATAAGAAAAGGTGAAGGGGGTGTTGAGCAGCGTGACCAGGTGGCGATTGGTGGAGGGGATGTATCTGACAAAGGGCCGGAGCAAGAAGCTGATGATCTCCAGCAGCAGTGAGAAGTAATAGAGCACTGTCAGGGGCATGGGGAGCTGGGGCTCAATCCTAAACCCCAGGTGCTTGGTCAGCTCATAGTTCAGGTCAGCGTAGCTCATGTGAGGGGTGTCATCTGAGATGTAGTAGAACTTGCCCCTGACGTGCTTGGCTTTCTGCGGGGCTCGGAGGGCCTTGGCTGCCTGCAGGTGTGCCCAGGCGATGTTCCCCACGTACACGGGGTTCACCAGAGCCTCCTTCCTGGAGAAGCGCAGGTAGATGTTCTTGTTCAGCAGGCACTTATCCAGATGGCCCTGGAGAAACGGGCACCCCTCCCCAAAAATGTACATGGATCTCAGGGCACAGGTCATCAGCGTGCCGCCATCCTTCAGCACCTGGCCGTCCGCTTTCAGCACAGAATCCTCTGCCAGTCTCTTGCTTTGGGCATAAGGAAATTTGGATGTGCTCTCATAAGCTGTATCTTCGTCACCATTGAAAATGGGGTCACCTTTGCAGTTTGGGCCTGTCACCTCTATGGTGCTGGTGTATATGAAGTGCTGGACGTTACAGCGGACACACGCCTCCAGCAGCAGCTGAGTACCTACAGAAAACAAACATGAAAGGCAGCCTAGAGCTCCCTAACCAGGAGAAAATAGGGTTTTCAGATCAGAAACAGCATCTCTGGCCTGAGCTTAGCCAGATCTCCCTCCCTGCAGCTGGAAGAATCCTGTCCTGAACAGGGCAGTATATTCGAAGACACTGAACCTGCTTTGAATCTGTATTTAAGTAGTATCAGTGCACCTTCCAGAGTTAAACAAGGGTGAACATGTGGTCCTAATTGCATGCTATGGGTGTTTTCATGCGAAGAATCAAATGTTTGCCTTTCCTTAACTTAGCATGGGTACTGACCACAGATTCAGGCACTCATGCCTCTTGGTTGGATTGACTTGGCTTAAGGCAGAGAACTTTCAAAAGCTGCCCCTCTCCTTGGGTATCATCCATGCTCTGTGGTGAACCCGTGCTTTTCAGACTTGAGGATGCTTTTGGGCAGTTTGCTAAGAAGGGACAGTATTATATGGGACCTGAAGGTTTGCTCCAAAATCAGTCACACCCAGTGCAAGTCTATCCAATATTTGACTAAAGAGAAGGGCTTGAAGAGAAACATGGTGAAGCAAGGCACGATAACATGTAGTCAAAGATCATAAAGTGCAGTAAGAAAAGTGATGCTTGTGTATGTATGCCTCCTTTTCTGGCATATTCTGGCTTCTCCTCGCAGTAGTACAGGATTTCTTACTTTTAAAATCCTGTAATGCTTTCATCGGGGCAGCAGACATCAACTGCTCAAAGTCTTTCAAATAACCAAGACAGTTAAATGAGGAAAGCACACTGAAGGGGGAAATGAATACTTTAATGTGTTGTTATAGTTGCAATTAGAATCTTCTTTTTCTATCCAGCTTTGAGGCAGAAATTGCCTTGTTGTGCATGGTGTAATGAGAGAAATTAAGAGTAAAAAGGCCAGTGAGTTTGGAAGAGAAGACACAGCTCAAAGACATTTGGAAACATCTTTGGCAAAGGAACATTAACCAAAAATGACTGATATTATATCAGAAGAGTGTGGCCTAAAGTCTAGGGGATAAAATCAAACACCAGCAATGAGGGACATAGATGATCTTCCAAGTCTGCTCAGTTTGTTACAGCAACAACTGGAGGCAGCACAATGCAGATCAGACCAGTGTGACTGAAACGAGTATAGTGAATTAAAGAGGCTCAGAAGAGCCAGGAATATTGGCAGCAAAATATGGACACATTAATGAGTGAAATGTAGGAAGAATTATTGAACAGAATACTGTTAGGGCACCAAAATTCCTCTTTTCAAGTTTGAACAAGAAAAAGAAAAATTGAAACAAATGGAAAACAAATCTGGAGGAGGCTTTCAGAAACATTAAGGAAGTGGACTGAAAAAAAAGTTATGCAGATAGGAAAAAATTAATGTGAAAAATGAGTTCATGCAAGTCACTGTGTTTAGATGACATACAAGCCAGGGTCATCTGGAAAAAAATTAATTTATGATATTATTTTAAAAATAATAACTTAATTTCTGCTGTCAATACGGTCTAGAAAATGAGGAAAAGCAATAAAGTGCAGAAGGGCTTGATGAAATCAAATGAGATAGCAAGTTTTTTAAAAAGCAAACATAAAATTATCTTGACAGTTGGTATCTGTTCAAGATGAATTTCACCCAAATAAAATGTGGGTTATTTGCAAATGAGAGTTGTTTGTAAAAAATGTAAAGATTCCTACAGAAATGGGAATCTGACTATCTTTCATATAGCATGTAATAAAGTAAATTCTTACTTTATTACATGCTTTATTCAGTGAGTGGATCTCCATGGTTGCTTGCCCTTCTGGCTGAGGATCTGGTTCACAGAGGGTACTTTTGTTTAGATTATAATTATTTTCTCAATTCCCTTCCTTTTAAAAATTTGCTTCCCTTCCTACCTAAAAAGATATTTTTGCTCTGAGATATTGTGTGGAAATGGAGGAAAGCCCTGCATCAAGGCAAGTTTTACTTCACTAGTTCACTTTTGTCCTGGTTTGTTTGTTTTGTCCTGGAACATCCACATCTGATTCTTGAAACATTTATATTATACAAGTTCTATTTTCTAGGAGAAGCAAAACTTTCACCCTGCAAGCCTATGAAGTACATAGCAGTGCCCTGGCTGGTCAGAAAACCAGAGGAGCATCAGAATGGAAATGGAAGGAAATAGGGAAGAGAGGACAGCAGTATTCACTGACTGACATTGCTGTCAGTTGGCTCTGGGAGCAGGACTGTGGATGGTATTTCATTCTAGCAAATGTTATCACTCACCCTCACTGGCCCAGTGGGCTTTTTTCACCCATAGGCAGACAGTGGGCAGGGCAGTGAGTAGTGGGGAGTCAGAGCTAAAGAGCTTTCTGGGTTTGGAGCATTTTAATATTTGTTTGATTTTTTTTTTTTGAGTGTTTAATTATTTTTCCCCATGGAAAAATGTGTTTAGGCAACACATTCTGCTGTGAAAAACCAGATTGTAGCAGGAGTATGGTCATAAAGACAGAGCTTTACAAATCCTCTTTCTGAACTACCAACCATGTATATTTTCCTGTTACCCAATGCACAGGTTTCCAGGAACTTGCCTTTCTGCTCTTCCCTCCTGACAGGGGCCTAAGAGGCTGCCCACTGGGCTCTGCTTTTTGATCACTGACAATTTGTGGCTTTGATTGAGCAGAAATGAAAGGGTCTGAAAGCTAATGGCACAGGCAATGAGACACACTAAAACAGCTAAAATGCCATCCCACTGCTTTTAAGGTGCATGTAAGAAACAACTCGACTGCCAAGAATTCTCCCTCTGAACACTGGCGAGCAGCCAGTATTTGTGGAAGTGATGCCTGTACAGGTATGTTCCTTATTTTTCTGTGAAGAAGCCCTGTGTCTGTGGCAGAGAGGAACAAAGAACTGGGAAAGCTGTTCATGTAGATAAGAACGCCTTCCCCAAATCTCCCCCAAGCTGTTGAAGCAACACAGCCAGGGAGGCCAGTGTGCGTGCAGGTTAAGGCAGTACCAGTTCTCTGAGTGGCACTGAGGGTTTGGCACCATAGATGGGGGTGCAGTTGTTCTTTTAGGAAATACATTTAAATTTCCTGGCAGCTGGTATTGCACGGGCCATTCCTAAGTCCGAACCTTCTCCCTTCATCTGATCTTTCATGAAGAATGGGGGCTCCTTAGTGGAAGGGGAGATCCCATCACTGAGTCAGTGATACCCCTCCCTCCCATAGCTTTGAGTTTGTTGGGGAATTTTAAATTATAAGCTCAAGGTGAGAGAGCACTTGTTCCTTTCAACTGCCTTCTTGCACACACAGACTTAATGGCAAAGACAGGAAAAGAAAAAAAGGAAGAAGATTAAAAATAGCAATGAGAGAACTACAGGCTCTGTGGTGTTATCAATGCAAAGTCTGCAGTATTTGTAAAAATTGAAAAATGTACCCAGGCAGGGATGCTCTGTGGGGAGGGAGAATAAGAACCAATTTCTGAGGTGAGCATTGGGATTGCAGATGTGAATTACTTTCAGAAAGTTCCACTGAGCATGGTTTTACCACTATCACCACAGCAGGCAGAGCCTGTGCAGGTCTCAGGGTAAGTGTTGACAAGACTGAGTGATCCTGCATCACCCTGGAGTGGAAGACTGGGTGTGGAGAGGCCCAGGACTGCTTGGGGCTGCACAGACACAGGCTTTGCACCCCTAGGTATATCTGTGCAAGATGCAGAACTACCCAGTTAACCTGGCTCAAACCAAACCTGGGTCAGGTGCTCCCTTTCCCGAGCAGATGGGGATCAGGACAGAGATGTGGGTTTGAGAGAAGTGCTTCAGCTGCTCACCTGTTACATTGACTTCCCAGAGCAGCTTCTTCTCGATGAGGCCCAGGGTGTCAATGAGGGAAGCCGTGTGGATGACCAGGGAGACGCCCTGGCAGGCGCGGTGCAGGAATGTCACATCTCGGATGTCCCCTTCCAGGATTTTCACCTCAGTCTTACCTTTCAGCTCTGCAGGGGCAGCAGAAAACAGAGCACAAGACCTTACAGACATGCCAAGAGGAGCACTGGAAGGAGTGGGGAAGGGCTGACCCTGCCTGGCAGGTGCTGATTGTCCAGGAACAGCAGGGATATTTTAAGGCTGTGAAACAGAAGGCATTTCCCCACGACTCTATTGTCAAATGCTGACTACAGTGCTATAGAGGTTAATTTTGCATTACCTACCACAGATCTGGAGCCAATATTCAACATGTTTCTTTCTATTTTATTTTTTAAAGAGAAATCTTTTCCATTGCTAGCAAGCTTCCTTCAGTTGTGACTGTTTTAAAGTTCACAGAGGAGTAGCTTTAGCAGTGCATGTTCTGGTTGCTGGCTGTAGATGTGTTAAGCCAAGTGTTCTGAACAGGCACTCCGTGTTCCTGTCCTCCAGGTGATGAATGATCTCCCTCCACCCAGAGCATGTGAGCACAGGGATGTGTTCATACCTACTTTCTGCCCCTTTACCTTGCCTGTATTGCAGCTCTTCTAATAAATTACAGACAGTTCTGACACATCTTTTTCTTGTACCTTGGCCAGGACTTACAGCACCTCTTCCAGCTCCAGCTCTGGCTCCATTTCAGTGTCTGTGCTATGGGGTTGTTTTTAGCCTGCACTTCTTTCTGGTTCATACCTGAACTCTCAAGACTGTTCTCCTGAGCTACCTCAGCCCTGGCTTGATTAAATCCTGCTTTTTAAGCCCTCTCCCTCCAGAGCAGCTGCAGTGTGTGACCCCAGCGGAGCTCTAGGTCTCAGAGCCATCCCTCCCTAAGCTGTGCTGGGCAGGAGGATTCTTTCTGCAGCCCAGAGCTTCACAAACATGAGCCAGCACCAAATGATCACTTGGGAAAAGTCACAGTCCAAGGCAATGCTGCTGTCCTGGGAAGTCAGCTGGCCTGGCTGCAGCACTGCCACGGGACAGGAGGGGACTTTCTCAGCACGACCCTCAGCTTGTGAGGAGGGGGTGTCACTGCAGCACGTCCTCTGGGAGCCTCTGCTGTGGCTGCACTAGATGGCTCCCCAGGCACAGCCACCGGGCAGGGACTCTGCAGCACTGGCAAAGCCTCTGCCTTCTTCCAGCATAATCAAATGCCCCTTTTAGATAAGAGGAGAACCTGATGAACTTGTACAGCTTTTAGCTTCAGCCATGACTGAAATCTCGTGTATCCTAGTGCTTTGTCACCAGCTCCAAAGCAGGCAGTATTTCATTCCATGTATTTAATATGAAACACTGAGAGAAACAGCTGTTGGATCTGGAACTGAGTGGGAATATCTTTTAAAATGGTTTTATCTCATTTTCTCTATAGCATACTAGAATGTAACCCTGTATCAATTTAACAATTATTCTGATGCAACAGGCTTACGGGGCTTTTTTTTCTCACCACAGACAGTTGGTTTGAGATTTAAAATGTGTGAAACATTTGCAAAACTGTTACTAAATCACTAAAGAGTTACTGCCCTCCTAGCTCAGTCATTGCCACATGCTCTCTTCTACTCCTTTATTTCACAGACTGCATTCATTTCCTAGGACTCCATCTCAGAAGGTTCACTCTGACCTCTACTTGCACAGATGCAGAAGTGTCAGACTAGGGCTGGGCTTTTTGTTAAGCACCTGGTAGTTAGATCTGCTCTAATAAATATTAGTCTTTGTACTGCCCTTAGGGTGATCTTCTCCATGAATAAGGCTTTGTGGGATTGCAGTAATTCCAAGAACAGACACAAATAGTTTTCACAACATAAATTCTAACATGTGACCCCTTCAAAGTGATCACAGTGCCCAGGCAGGGGTTAAGAAAATGGAAGATTTTTACACATGCAAATCAAAGCTTTCAGGAAAAGTACAGAAGAAGCCTTTCCCTTTTAAGACTGAGCACAAGAAATCTGCTGTCTAGGTGCTTTGTGCCTTGCTTGGGCTTGCAGTTTGTGTGTGTGATATGAGTCAGAAAATCTGCTCCTCTGCTCCATTTTAGCCAGCAGAAGTTGCATGGTAAGTACAATATGGGCCTTGCTCACTTTAGCAGCATCAGCTGCATGTCGGGAATCAGCAGATTGATCCTGTTTTGCTCTGGGTGAAGAGAAAACTGCAGGTGAGTTTGGAAGCAGGGAGAGGAAAGAAATGACTGACAGACACTGGTTTCAGTCTGAGATGGCCAGCAGAGAGAAACCTGATTTCCAGCTACACAAACCATTGCCCAGGCATCAAAAGAACATGTGTGGGTAGGTCAGAGGGGAAGGAACGGAATAAATTCAAGTCAGCTCTCCATTTTTGCATGAAGTGATTATGACAAAGTACCTACTCACTGGGAAAACTTGCTCTTCTTCACCTGTGGTTTCTGTGTCCTCTGAGTTGTCAGTAAATTTCCTGCTTGCTATGGGGTAGTTTTTGCTTTAAAATGCAATGATTTCTCAATAAAATTTAATGTCCTGTTGTGAGCAGTTTTTGACTCAGCAGTACAGTCAGACTATTTGCCCTAAACTTGAGAACAACATAGGAGTTTTGATTTCTCCAGAAGTGCCAATGCAACAGTGAACAACAAAAAAAGAATTGTGTAAGTGGAAGCACGGGAAAGGCAGAAAGATAAATCTGAAGTGGGGATGGGAGGTAAGAAACCCAGGGCACCCAAGTACCATGTTCAACGTGACTTCATTCTCAGCCACACAATGTAACTGGGTGGACTCCAACTCACAGCACTCGACATTGTCGGGATCATCCCGACTCCCTGGGGCTGTGCAAGGCCACAAATGCCACTGTCCTACAAAGACTGAGTGTGATGGTCAAGCTCTCAGCAGGAAAGTTGTTTGGACAAAAGAGGAGTGCCCCGAGTGCCTTCTGGCACAAAGACCTGTGACTTGCACATACTTTTCTGTCTTACTACCCACAGCCCTGACTCTGCAAAGATACTGCAAGTGCAAGGTGCTCAAGAAATCAGTGAGGAAAAAACCCACTCAGCTCTGGTCCTGGCTGTTCCAGAAGTCCAGATAACATGTGCTAGCCAGTAAAAGTCCCCGTAGAAGAAATAATGCAGAAGACTCCAGCCCCACCCACAGGTTTTGTAGCAGCCCCGCGCTTGGAATAAGAGTCACTGTAACAGAGAAAGGCTTGAAAGGGAGTGGCAGGGAAACATTTCAGGTAGTCCCGAGCACGGGAACTGGCAGGACATTAGAAGAGATGTAGCCACAAAGGCTGATAGGGACAGAGGAGCTGCCAGTCAAAGTGCAGGGGGTCAAATCTGTTTAACCACATCTAGAATGTCAGCCTGTGGTGCCTACTACCTGTTTATGGGGAAGAAAAGGCTTTGGTAACTGATTTTTCTCTAGCTCCTGTGCTGCTCAGATAGGCAGAAGGAATGTTAAAAGGATAGGAGAAGGAGTGTGTGAGCAGTGCTCCGTGGAGGAAGAAGGGAGGATAAGGAAAGAGGGCATAGAGTTTGCCTATTAACAAAAAAATAAAAACATCAAAACCTTTGGTGCAGTTCAGCCAAGATTTTACCCACACAAACAATTGTTTTTACTCCCCAGGAGGCTCCATTATCCCCACAAAACTCTTCTGGCCCAAAACAGTGGAGATGCCTCTGCACTGCAGCATCAGTGCTAAACCACACACACTCTTGCTGCTTCAGCCTCTCCTGTAGCTGCAGGTTTTGGGTTTGTTTTTGAGGAAACTCTCTGGAAACCAGAGCAGGAAGGGCTGCTGCAAGGCTCAGAGGCATCTAGAAATCCTCAGTGAAATGCTGAGCCAGATGTAATGAAGAAGAAGTTTGAGTTGTATAAAACCATGATAAGGGCTTGTGCAATTTGTACCAGGTTTATGGAGCACTGTTGCTATTCCTTAATAACACTTAAATGCTCTAGAGAGTGATTGAGGCTCTTTAGCAAATCCTATGGAGATATTCCTTAAGGGTTCCCATATAGTTTCCTGTATAGAGGAAGAGGAGTCTTGCAGTGAAGATTTGATGGAGGAAGTTATTGATAAGTAAATATAATGTAAGGACTTATGAACCTGACTGAATTTAGGCCCCCTATGTGCCTTTTTATAGATACTGTGCTCAGTATCTCAATAAATAGGACATTTAAAATAAAACACTCTGAGCTGCTTTCCCTGCCACAGACTGGTACTGACTTTGGGCACATCACTCTCTTGTGCTGTGCCCAATGCATTCAAGAAGCCACAGTCCTGCTTTGCCCTTTGCAAATGGGTCCTGTCTCTTCTGTTTAGCATTTGCTTTAACAGGAAACTGCAATAATGTTATTAACAAAAGCAGTTTTTAAAATAGCTCACCACAGCTCCCAGCCAGAATTAACCTAATTAATCACAGGTTGAAGAAAACCATTAGAATTTGCACCCACAACTTTGTCACTGCCTTCTAGTCTGGCATACCAGAGCCCAGCACAGCGTGCTGTGGATATCTCTGCCCTCCCACTCAGTGTAGCAATGCTTGCATTTTGCTTTCCCCCAAAAAGAAGTGTGAGCTTTTTGCACTAATTTTGCTCTATGGGTTTTGTTGTAAGAGAAGTCAGGTTGAAGACAACCCATTTACTGCATGAACAGTATATAGAAGCCTCGTGGACAGAAACACTCTTCTTTTCACATTTTACATCTAATTTCTCTGCTGGAGGGAGAGGGAGGGATAAAGCAAAGCTTCCTTGAGATAAAACCTCTACCTGCAAAGCTGGTTTGGATGAGAGGTAAAGGCTTCCAAGCTGCCCACGTGGGACAGCAGCACCTACAGCTGCAACACAGAGTCCTCATGGAATGGCACTTACTCTCAAACCTCCCGAGTGCTTCATCACTGAAGGCTTTGTCCAGCAGTCGGATCTCAGCCAGCGCCTCCTCTTCTTCCAGCAGCAAGCGCACAATCCTCTGGCCCAGAAATCCTCCTGCTCCTGTCACCAGGCAGCTTACCCCAGCCAGGGACATTGCTCTGGGCTGCTCCTCGCTGCTGAACTCGCTGTCCCTTGAGCTTGGTTCTCCTGCTGGTTCTCCTCCTGCCTAAGGGAATGAACATATGACATCAGCCTCTGGAGACTTTACAAATCAAAGGGTGTTACCAGAAGAAGAGACTACTGAAAAACAAACTTTAATCCCTGCATCAAACAATTTTTTAAGCATGCCTTCCCTTTGCTAGCTATTCCTATTCAGAAGTAGTCAACATATTTATGGGCAAAGAAAAAAAATTTTACAAATCATTACAAACTGTTTAAATTAACAAATCTGAAAATGCTCAAAATCAACTTCGATGCCAAACAAACCCCACAAAAGTCTGCCTCGAGTCTTGGTTCCACCTCTCGAGCACTCAGAAGACTGTAGGGGAGATTTGCCTGTATTTATACACTGCAGAGCACCACCTCAGTCATTTTGCTCCCCTCCCTCTTGAGGGCCTCCTTTGCTGCAAAAGAATGTGATGTTTCCATACCACTCCCACCAAAGAGGAAGGCTCTGGATGCAGGGAGGTCTGAGCCTAGATGTGGTCCCTGCATCCCTAAATCCCCAGAGAATAAATCCTGCTCATAATTCTCTCTAGCTACACTTGCTTGTGTAATACAGTGCCAATATTGTGCCAATATTGAAGGTAGGGAGCATTAAAATTAAAAGTAAATAGCAGCACAAGCTATTTAGAGTGGTTTGAGGAGTGGGCTCTACTACTATATATTTTCTGGTTCCTGGGCTCCCCCATTATAACATGGGCTTCTCACTCTCTCTGTGCAAGATCCAAAACCAACCCCGGGGATTTTGTATTTGTTCAGTATACTGGAGGCATTTGAAGTGATGAAATTTTTCAGTGTACCATCAAAGTTAAATTCAGGCTGCAGGAGGAAAAGATTCACCTCTGCAAATGTCTTGTGCAAGAGCACCTATTTCAAGTCAGGCTGTCTGTGCCTCTGCAGTGATCTCTGTCATTACTGCTTTACATCTCCAACATGCAGGAAAAATGCACAGGTGTGTTTCTCCCTGGCCATTTTCTAGCAAAACTGTTCCAGCAGGAGTGTTTTGTACTGTGAGACCAGGGCAGGACTTAGGCATTAGCCTGAACCTCCTGATACCAGCACTGCCTTCCTGGGTCTGTCAGGACATGCTGTCTGCAGCTGTATTTTCTCTCTCTCTCACACAGGGATGGGCTGACATCCCTGCTGAAGCAGGGTGATAAATAGGGAGCTGCCTTGAGCAACAAGGGGGTTACAAAGAAGTCCAGCAACACAATTAATTAGGCTGAAATCAAAGGGATCCCTGATTTGGGGCATAGCTGGAATGGATCTCTAAAAATGCTTTGTTTCCATTCGTGCCACTAACTGCTAAGCTCCTTTTTTTTATTCTATCATGGGTTTTGTTCACTCATTAAAGAGAGCCCTGGAAAAAAGCTGTAGAAGAAGCATCCCCATGCTGTTACTTTTTTAGAGCAAAATGGGACTTGCAAGTGACAGGAGGAAAGCAAAACCATTTCTGTTGGAGGAGAAAGGTTTCTAGCTGACACAGATGACAAAGTTTTGGCAACTGTTTCAATCCCAGTGTCCTTGAAAATCCATTCCTTACCCCAACAAAGCTTTAAAAAATTGTTATCAGTGCTTCTTTCCTTGGCTTTTCACAGTCAGGACCTTGACATTGTATGCTCTTATCAGAAGCTGCTGCAAATTAATTTTGTGCACTTTGCAAGGAAAAATAACTGGCCAAAGCCTGCTGCTCCAAGCAGCATTCTCTGTAACAGGGCTTAATTTTTGCTCTTTAAAAGGAAATAAAATGCTTTAAAGAGGCATTATAAAACCAGACACCAGTGTGTAGCCTCTTAGGATAGAAAACACTTTCATACACCAAGCTTGCCTATCAGAATGACTAAGTTTAGCAGGGGTAGTGCTTAAATGAGAATATGAGTGCTGCATAGGAGACTGGAGGGAGATTTATGCTGCTGTGCTTTGTCCTCTTAGGTACTACTCGGACAAATGCTTGGCTTAGTTTGAGGGAATTTTATACATCACTGCATAGCAGCCTTCATCTGAACTGCTGTGTGTGAATGTCAGTGGTCAGACAGCAGCAATTTGCTCAGCTCCAACTCAGATCTACTGGTGCTTCCTGCAGTCTCACCTAGAGACAACATTTTCACCTCTTGTTTCTTGCTGACATTGCAGGTGGGGTTGCTGGGTGGCATGACAGCTCCTGCTGTGCTGACAAGACCAGCTCTGGCATTCCCCAAAGGACATGGAGGCAGGTGATGGAATGCTGTAATGGGCTGTACACCCCAGAATGGCGACAATGAGCAACAAGGCCAAAGTCCACCAGACCCCTGACCACCAGGAGCAACTTGATGAAATTCAGAGCTATTGCACAGGTAGGGGACTTGCAGACTGAAACATTACTGAGCAGCATTTGAAGAATTTACCAACTCTGCATTCTGTGTCAAGGCATAGACATTTTTTAACGATGTTGGTATCTTCCATCTCTTTGACTTCATTGTAAAACAGAGCCACCACAGTCTGATATTTTTCTGTCTGATGGACTGCATGACTAAGAGCATCATTTTAGAAAACCAGAGCTTGTATGTTTTGATGAGTGTTGGAGAATTGCTACACATGAACTAAGTGGATAGCTTAGAGTGAGTGCAATGCACCGTGTCCCATCCCAGCTGTGTCCCTGCTTTGCTGGCACAGGAACAGCATTGCTCCTCTGACTTTCCTGGTGCTTACTGTGACAGATACTTTGGGCAATGACTGGCAGGTGTTAGAGAATGTATTTTCTTAGCCTTGTCACAAGGAGAAAGAGGGATTTAGAGGGAGTGTAGTGGAGATGAGAAGACAGAAAGAGAAATAGTGAAGGGAAAATTCCCAGCAGCATCAGGAAAAAACTGTATCATGGTACCGGAATGATTATATCCAATAACATTGCAGGGCATGGAAGTTTTAGACAGGATAAAATGTATTTTTACAGAGGGCAATGCTGTTTAATCATGGAATCAGGTAAAATGATTTTGCTATCAATCAGGGTATCCAGAATTAAGAAAGGAAGAACAGACCTATTTGTCCAGAAAGAATTTTAATTCAGGAAGGGGATTTCTTAAGTCTGTTGCCTGTTGCCCAGACCTGTGAGAATTGAAGCAGGGAAAAGCAAAAGCATTCTCATTATTTAACTGGACATTTTGATTTCTGAATAGAGAGTAATTGTGACCTAAAAGACACAAACACACACACAAAATTCCATGTTTCTTCTCATGTGAAGAATTAATGTGTTTCTTAATACTGTATGCCTGTAAGCTCAAAATGCCTATATGCTGGCAGCTCTGGGAGAGAGGCTGGACTTTGAGATGTAGATTTACTCAAGGAAAACTTCTGCCTTTCAGGGAGGCACTGTTCCCTCCTGGAAACATTTTCCTCTCTTCTAGTTATACATTGACAAGATGGAACAAGATTTAAATAATTAACTTTTTGACAACTGTCCTGAATCAGACTCTGAATAAATACAGTTTCTTGTTGTGGGGAAGAGTTGTAAGACACTTTAATTACTTTAATCAAGGTACAAAGAAAACCACCTTAAGAGGCCTCAGTGTTTCTGTGTCTTCAAAGCCCACAAAGAATATATCTCCTATTTCAGTAGTACCAAAATTCTTCCAGTAGAACGGAGAAGGTGATTGTAAACATTTCTGACATTATCTCCATGATCAAAAAGACCTCCTTGTAGTAGTCTTTGCTATATTAGAGTTGGGTAATTAACTAGAAACAAACATTTAGTCTCCTTTTCCCTTTACTTTTAGGAAAAACTGTATTTCCTCAGCTTAAATTGATGAGTGAATCATATATTTAAAGGCTAGAGAAATTTTCATCACATGCCAAAGAAAAATATTTGTATTTGGATGCATTTTGTAGATAAACTATCCTTGTAAGTAGACTGATTCTCTGTCCCATCCTCCAGGGATGCTGGGAAGCAGCAGGGTTTGATTAGTCCTTAACCCACATGTTTGCAATCTTCGAGGACAGTTTTTTGGTAAGATTTAACCTTGCCTGAATGTGTATTAGAGATATTCACAGCAATTAAGTACATAAAGCAGCACAGGGTGCAGACAAGGGGCATGAAACTTTGGTATGTGTTGACATAGGCCTAATCCAGATCATAGAAAACTTTCATTGTCTTGGAAAAACTGGGCTTGTTTAATGGACTCTCAGCCTGATTGAACCCTGTGACCTCTCACTTAAAGTTCACTCACCAAATACCTTTGGTTTTCTCTCAGAAAATGCTTTCTTGCAGCCTTTCACAGAGATACACGTGCTGCCTCTGCAGCTCCATGTGGTTGGTCATGGCAGCACAGGGGTATGGCAGGGTACAGATCTCATGTGCAGCCCTTATTTTATGATTCCGTGATATCCCCCCAACAATTCAGATTACATGGAGCCTCTGGAGATCTCTGTGCCAACCCTTTCTCACAGCAGTGTCAAGAGGTTGCTCTGGACCTTGCCCAGTCAAGCTCTGAATATCTCTAAGAATGGAGTTTTCACAAATCCTGTGTTGAGTGTCTGACTGCCCTCATGGTGATTTTTTTTCCCCCACTGATTTCTACTTGGAATTTTCCTCATTGCAACTTGTGCCCATTGCCTTTCACCCTTTTACTGCACACATCCAAGAAGTTGGCCTGGATCTTCTCCAAATGAGTAGTAAAAGGCAGCAATGTGATCCCCCCTCCCCCTGCCTTTAGCCTTCACAGCACTGAGCACTCCCAGTTGTCTCATTCTCTTCTTGTACATCCTTGAAATCCATCAACGTGTGTGATGTGCTGTAATTCCCAAGCCTTATCTGCTGGGCTGTCAGTCCGCAGACAAGGTTTATTGTTACTGGGACAGAGAGGAAGGCCTCTGTGTGAAGGCCTCTGGAAGATCACTGCAGACACTGTTATCTCTGAGAGAAATTAAAGTCTAAACAGAGTGGGCTAACAGGGTCAGCTTCTTCCTTCTGCCTCCTTTGGGCCAATTTAAAGTAGGCTTTATGCATAAGGTCAGGGTATCCGGGTATCTGCTGGCTCCAAAGCAGGGTGAGGCAGGGGCTCTGCCCCACGGGGAGCTGGCTCTTTGCCCCACAAAGTGCTCTGCTCCACTCTTTCATTGCTTTGCATTCAGAAGCAGTGGGCAAGAACCCTGCAAAGGGTAGCTGGGGTGCCTGGTAGCTGATGCATCTTGTTTCTATTTCTGTTCCAAATACATTCAGGAAAATCTAAATCTACAGAAGACAGCAGCCACAACCCTTCTGTCCCAGAGCAGGAGAAGTGTGTGGATTGAGTTGCAGTGAGATTTGGCAGGACAAGTGGAAAAAGCAAGGCACAGAGTTTTCCATGTCTGGCTGTCCAATGTAGCAGAACTTTGGAGGAAGACACAACATAGGTAATGCTGTGGAGCAGCCAGTTTAAAGCAAATGTATTTAAGCAAGTAACAATTACCCAAACCAAGGAATTCATTTGTCTCTGTAAAAGCAGAGCGCAGCCTTTGCTAACACAAAGCCTTTCCTAATCTCTTCAGAAGTTTCCAGAAGGCCTTATCAGGTGCTTATTGCACCTCCTTTTTCATCTTCAGTCTGGCTGGGGCTTTAGCTTCACCTGCCTGTGTTTGGTGGGCATGTCAGGAGGCTGATCACAGCTTTGAGAGCTGAACCAGGTGTGGGCCAATCTCTGAGACGCTGGCACAGCCTGCAACAAATGAAACACTGGTGAGAGGGAAAGGTCTGTGGATGAAGCCTGGAAGCCCCCTGCTCTGAACCACAGTCTTGTACAAGTCATATTGGGATAGGTTTGTACAGCAATATCTCCATTCATTTTCCCGCCTAAAAGATTGTATGATTCAATGAATTTCACAGCCCCAGCTAAAGGAGTCCAACCTGCTACTCTTGCTGAATCCTGTGCTCTTGTGCATGTAAAGAACTGTATAAGTCTGCTGGGGAAAAAAACACAGGAATCTTTACTGGTTGAAAAAGTAACCCATAAAACCATAATGTGGCCAGTGAGATTTCTGCTCCAGTCTCCCAGGCAGCATTGCTATCCACTTGAGTTCTATGTGTCATAATATATAAATATTCTGCATTGGAAGGATCATCAAGTCCAACTCCTGGCCCTGCACAGGACACCCCAAGAGTCACACCATGTGTCTGAGAGCATTGTCTTGAACTTCTTGAACTCTGTCAGGCTTGGTGCTCTGACCACTGCCCTGAGGAGCCTGTTCCAGTGCCCAAAACCCTCTTGTTCATGACTGAAACTGGAGTTTGCACTGGGCTCTTCAAATTTGCTGTTTGGTGAGGGGCTCAAACCGGGCAGCTACAGCTGGGAGCAGAAGTGAGAAATGCAGAGTGAGAGTAAAAGCCTGGAGGAGACACAAAGGTTTTAAAGCATGTTTAATCACCTACAGACTATATTCTCTAACACAGAGAGAAAAATTCTGCATCCATTTTTAATTAACTTTGCATGCAGAAAAAAAATACCAGTTGCATTTTACCTTGATAAACACTAATTAAATACTGAAAAGCTTAGACTGCCATTCCCAGGAGAAGAGAAATTCCAAGTTTTGTTTGGCTGTACTTAGCAGTTTTGCATCTCTTTAATTGGGTCACAAAGCTGCTCTAACACATTCCCTCCGTGCAAACTTCACTGCTGTGACACCTGGAATGCCAAGTGGTTTCACAGGAAGCAGAGAATCTCATCAAGTGTAGCAACTGGAACTATCCCAGCTCCTGTGGATTCCCTTTTTGTGACCCATCCTTCACACTCCTGATTTTATAGGGCTTGAACGCAGAAACATCTCTTAACAACCATAACAAACAAAATACTTACCAGCCAAGGCCATAGACAAGCGAAACTCATCCTGTAGAATTCTCAGGACATCTTGAAGACCTTCTTCACCCTGTGCCAACAGAGAAAGCAGTCAGGGTAAAAGGAGCCCTGGCACAGAGCAGTGCAGCAGGATGCCTGCACCCTGAGAGCTGGGATAGTCCCTTAAGTCAGTGCCAATTCCAGTCTCTCGTGCAGATGAATGATTAAAATTATATGATGGATGTGCTCAGTTCATCACAGATTAATTTAGATGCTTTTCCTTTTGGGATACATCTGAACAGGGAAAAAAACAAAGCTGTTTTTCACTTCTGACATTTTGTAGCTGGTTTTTTGTTTAGCTTTCAGTTTTCCCCACCAATGGGCTTAGCTATTTAAAATGTCAAGTCTTACTATGCTGACAGGTTTTAACAAAGTAATGAGAGTTTTATATATGTTACCACTTCAGAAACTGTAGTTTACTCAAATGCTGGACTGAATCTTTAAAAATAACAGATTATGTCTTTTTCTCGGTGTAAGTGACACCAAGAAGCTCAAAAGCCAATAAAATGTGTAGAAGATTTTGATCTTCCTGTAAAATACTGGAGGATTTAAACTTTTTTTTCTCCTAGATTTTCTTTTTATGTCTTGCAATAATGAATGCTTTGGGTGCAGACAATGTTAGCACTTGTTTATGCCCTTCCTCTATTGTATGTTATGGTAATGCCACTGAGATACATCTTTAGGAATAATCTATGGAATAAAATACCAAAACACAACTGAACTCCCCAGATCCCATCTCCTTTCTGTTTCCATTATGGAAAAAAGTGCAGGAAACTCACAGGAACACCTTTTTCATCTTAGGCCCTTTTTTGATGCTTACTGGTGAAAGAAACAGTATTGCCAAATCTTACAGGTTTTTCCAAAGATTCAGGTGATTCCTTGCTCAAATCCTTGCTACTGGAATCCACAGTAATCACACCACTGGACATGAGTGCCATTTAAAAGACAGGAAATGTTTCTAGGCCATAAAAATAAGTATATTTTCTTCTAGAGATAAATTTTGAAAGATTCCATCCAGAGTGTAAAAAGCAAAAAAATTAGCAAAAAAACCTCAACTGGTATAATACTGTTTTAATTTAAATTATATTATGTTTACCTCCTGCATCAGAGGCCTAATTCAAGACTCTGGATCATAGAAATATGCCAGGAGATAAGAAGAAACAAAGCTGGAACTGAAATAATAGTGGAAAGCCCAGGCACCTCCAAGATATAGCTTTGCTCAGCCTTGCCCAAAATGTTTCAGCCATCCATGGGATGGAGTTCTATGTGTGTTTCTGAAGAATTCATAGCACTGGTATGAAACTGTTCCACCAAAACCATGTATTGTTCCCAAGTGTTTGCGGAAAACAAATAAAATTTTCAGACTCATCTTTCTGGCAAATAAGCACAGCTTCAGTTTTCAAAAGCACTGACAGTCCTGAGTCCTCCAGTATTTTAGTGCCAAACTGCAGCAACAAGAAATCAGGTCCCACAAAACAATGCTATCACCTACAAAATCCCATTGTTCAAAATCCCGGGAAATTGTGAAATTCAGTGGTATTTTTAAATCACAGGTAATGTCAGTGTTTCGTTCAATTTGGGGTGATTCCACTCCAAACTCAGCAAAACAAAAGTTAAAAAATACATTCTCCACCAGTGAAAACTCAGTGACTTCAAGTTGCAAGGCTGCTGGAGAGTGTGAGAAACAGGCATGTGAGCTCAGAGCTCCCTACTCACCTTGTAAGCCAGGCCCCACAAAGCTGGTCTTCCAATAAAGACACATTTTGCTCCCAGTGCCAGTGCTTTTAACACATCGCTTCCTTTTCGTATTCCACCATCTACATAAACTTCCACTCTGCCTTGCACTGCCTCCACAACCTCAACCAGAGCATCAATCTGCAAAGAAGCAGCCAGTCTCACCCTTTGATTCCAAGAGAAGGAGGATACATTCCAAAGAGACATGCAGGGATGCAATGCTTCAGTAGGATACCTTCTCAAAACCAAACGTGATGATGCATCACAAATAGCTCCGCACCAGGAGCTGCACAATAACATGCAGTTCCCTATTCTGTTTTCCACATACTTAATGCCATTTTTCAGTGCTTTGCTTGTATTGATATTCTTTGCTAACACCTTTGATTAGTGAAAAAGTAACATTTTCACTAGATTTATGAAAGATTTTAAATATAAATTTCAGTGGGATAACTGTCATCAGTATTTCACTTTCATTTGAGATGATGATGAATGATACAGCTGTTCACAAAAAAGGCTGATGTCAAACTTCTACAGCTCAAACTACCTAACCTTACATTTCAACTTAATCCTGGTGACCACTTGCTGAGTGCCTCCCTCTAAAGCATCTGTGAAGGGTTTCATTTGCTATGTAGTACAGTCAATCATTTCCTCCAGGTAAGTCTCCTGGTTCCCTAAGGTCTTTTCTATAGAGTCCAGCATGGAGTACAGCCTCGGATGTTATTGCAGGGCAGCACCACAAAGAGATGCAAGCTCTGACCCCAAAGGCAGTCCAGCCAGGAGCAGGACATTGCATTGGACATAATTAACTCTCCTTCAGAGCAACCCAAAAGGGTCTTTTCTGCAGCGTCTTATACCCTTTTGCCTTCTTTTAATCTTTTTTTTATTTCCTGAATTTCAAACTGAAAAAAACCTTCAGGCTGAAATTTTCTGGGATTAGCTCAGCAAGAGCTCTGGAATAGCAGAGTCCAACAAGGTATCTAATGCCTTGTCTGTGTATGTAAAACAACTTTTAAGGTAGAAGAACAGTTTAATGTGGATGCCATTTCTAGTATTATGCCTTTAGCATCTAGTTTATTAATTTTTTTTATTTATTATTGTCAGCCTTGACGTAGAAGAGAATTCCCTGGTACCTATTTTTATTTAACAAAAGCAAACTGAGAAAAGAAAGTTTGTAAGATATTGTGCAATGCAGAACTGTAAAATAGGAGCAAGTGGAAAAACTGACAGAAGCCAAATTAAGCCAGTGAAATACACACATGTCCAAACAATGCATGATTTCTTTGTACAAATTAAAAAGCAGGGGAATTTTTCTCCAGATAAGTTATCCTTTTTCTGGCTCATGCAAGTCAATAAATTCCCGTTTAGACTTGAGCCTGTAAATACGCAAGCAGACCTCTCACTAAATCTAGCTGCATTGTTTTGCATGTTTTGACAGATGTGAACAATGAGAATACATTATGCTCTCATTTGTACAATTTTGGTTCCAGAGCTTTGTTTTCTTTTTGCTGCAGTGCGCAAAGAGTTTGCGTGCACTGCACCAGCTCATGGAGACACAGGCAGGAACCTCTCCTGACTTTTAGGCCAGTGGTTTATCTGCACCTATGTGGCTTCTGTGATACTTACAGAACCCTCCCAAGAAGCTGAGGAAATACTTCAGTGGGCAGCCCCCATGTCAAGGTGTGGACCTCCCCAGTTTAAAGCTGAAGTACATCTGCACACATCCGTGGCCACTGGACAAACTCAAGTCCACCAGAAGTGGACACACAAACCCAGGCATAGAGATTAACCCAGGTTAATATAAACACGCAGACCATAAGGGAAAATGTGGGACAGCCATTTTCTCACGTACAGTGGCAGGTCCTTCATCCAGTTGCCTTCCACCATGATTGGACACAATGATTCCCTGAACTCCATGTCTCACTGCCAGCTCTGCATCTTCCCTTGTCAAGATGCCTTTGATGATGATGGGCAGGCGTGTCAGGCTCCGCAGCCAGTAGATGTCATTCCAGGTGACCGAAGGATCCAAGCTGTTGGGTGGCAGTCCATACTCAGAGCAGTCATCTCCCTATAGCCAAAAGGAAACAACAAAAGGAAAACTCATCCAAGCTGCAACAATACACAGGTCCCTTGCCCTAGAACAGATCAATCAAACTTGCCAACACAGGTCCCTTGCCCTAGAACAGATCAATCAAACTTGCCAACAGACATGTCCATCAGCTCCAGAAATGTCACATGTCTCTAGAGGAGAATAATTACAATGGGGGTGGAAATCAGTGTCTCTATGGCAGCTGGATGGGGATTTTGAAGACAGAACCCAGTCTGGCAGGAGGTCAAGCCAGGATGCTGCAGAACCAGCAGGGGGGAGGATACGCCCCAGCACAGCAAATGCCAAGGCAGCAGTTACCCAGTGGTTTGTGTCTTATGTGGTACAGGCCAGCGCAGTGAATGAAAGGACGGGCTCATTTTACAAACCTCAAAGGCTCGTTCCAAGTTCTTCACTTTCATGTGGGGAGGAAGACGGAAACCATTGCGGACATCGTCGCGTCTCTTGCCGGTGTAGGGCAGATCCGCGGTGAGGACGAGGCCCTGGAAGCCCAAGGCCTCCGCCCGTCGGACCAGCTGCTGGGAAGCTGCCCTGTTGCGGTGGATGTAGAGCTGGAACCAGCGGAGGCCGCCGGGCGCGGCCGCGGAGATCTCCTCCAGCGTGCAGGTGGAGTAGGTGCTGGCAATGTAGCAGATGTTCATGGCTCTGGCCGCTTGGGGGGCATTGCAAAGGAACCAGAAACAAAGGCAGGTGAAGGGTCTTGCCAGACATGAGATACAAGCCCATGTGCTGTTTGCAGAGACCACCCAAACTCCTGCATTCATGCATATCCTACGCAGCCCAGGGCAGCTCTGCGCTGGGATTAACAATGACTGTATTTACCATGCACTCTTGTTAGTCCATGGTTAAGAAAGCAGAAAAGGGAGAGGTAATTAACCAAGCTGTGCTTTCATTTTGCAACTAGATTTTTTTTTTAAAGCATGAATTTTATCTTTATGACTGAGTAATCGTAGGAATGCACTGCTAAGCCTACTCAGTGTACACAGAAGAAAAAAACGTTTCTAGGGGTCAGGTCTCCAAACTCATCACAGGATTTGTGAAAAGGGGATATCTTTTTCTCCAGGGAAGACATTCCTTAACCAGTAACAAGGAATTTGCAGTCTAAGTCCCATCCACCACTTTTATCACACATCTAGAGCCCCCAGGACTGAAAACCTTATGTGTTTTTTGGTCTGAGTCAGAAATGTATCCACTGCCCTTGTCTTAATTTTGCAGCAGAGTCCATGGGGCTGATTTTGTATGGTGGTAGCTGGAGAAGAAAAGCAACATCTATGAAGGGTGTCAGAAAGTGAGAACAGAGTTTGCCCCTTCAAGAAAATTTTTCTCAATCACACTTCAAGTCATCCTAACAGCTTCTTGAGGCTTTTCTACACCCTCCTTTTTGCTACATGGCACCAGAGCAGACGAATACCTCTGGCTGTGCTTTTCTCTCCATCAGGCCATGCTAGCTGGTGGAAGCCTGTAGGGGCGATTCCTACAGGAAAGCTGATCTCAGTCCCCAGGATTTTAGTCCTAATGTCCATCACGGATACGTCCCGCAGCATACGTGGCCGGAAACGGATTCTGTAAGGCATAAAAACCCTTCAGGATAGTAGATGTTCAGAGAGTTTTCTGAAGTTTTATGGAAACCAGGTCTTCGTTCACCTATTGCAAAGCAGGAATCTAAGCCAATGAAGAAAACAGCATATAACAGAGGCTCTTTGTCCTTTCTGTTCGCTTTTAGAGGTCAATTCAGCCAGCAGTTCAGCCACTTCCATTTTTCATTAATCCTACTTTACTGGCCACAGTACAGAATTTCTGCATCTCCCTCAGCTCACCGTGTCCTGTTCTCCTGCTGTCCATCCCCAAGTTCCTTCTACTTGCAGCCAGGCTGGGGCCTCCCACTTCACCATTTGTGTCTGTCCTCACTGTACCCTGCCCTCAGGCTCTGCAGCATGGTCCCCAAATCCCACCCTGCTTGCACATAGGCTTCCTGCTGTTCACCAAGAGCTCCCTGTTGCATCTCGTTCTATTGTAGCTACTCATGTCCTTTCTGTAATGCCACACACACCATAGCACACTGTACCCTGTCCTACCCTAGCACTTGCCTGTACCCTCAGCATCCCTAAAGCCTCACACAACCCGTATCATACCCAGTCTGGCATCAGAGCATACAATGTGTATCACTCAGGTTTTGCATGTAGCTTGGGGACCTCCTGGAAAGGACAAGGTGTTAGGTGTCTTTGTTTGTCAAGTCCAAACACTTGCACAAAAACAGTTTAAAAGGGCCCAGTACAACTCCATTTCCTCCTCACGTTACCTTTTATATGCCAGGATGTTTTCATCTCGTGTGGTGCAGTCGTCTGCTCCAGCTGCAAAATAATCCCAAGCAATCTTGGGTAAATACTTTTTAGCATAAGCTTCGAAGTCTGAAAGACACACCATGGCCATTGCTGAGAGAGGTGTAGGGAACCTTGAAGAAGAGAATAACATGCAGCAGAAATTAGGCCCCTGAACTGTCATTCTCTCTTCCAGGAGCTCTGATATCACTGAATGCAAAACTTGGAGCCATCTGTTTTACAGGAGAGATGTTGAGAGTTGTCTCAGTCTGTCTTGCACATCAGTTCATAAATCCTCTACCCCATTATGAGGAAAACTTGCAGATGCAGCCATGAGAGTAGGAGGAAACTTGCATCTCTGTGCCTCTCTTCATTCTGTTTTAAACAGCAGCCTGAAGAGGACATTTTAGGTCCTCTGCTATTTCAATTGTGTAATTCTGTCATAAGTTCCATCTCAAAACAAGCTGCATTATTTGTTCCACTAATTCTGCTCTAAGGTTGTCCCAGGACTTCATTTGTTAGATTACCCCTAAGGACGGCTCCGTGACTGAACAATTAGTTATGGAGCACAGTGATGGAATTCAAGATCATGAAATCTGGAAACAAGTAAATACAGAGTCTACATCTAACCTGCTCCAGCATGAACACACTGTAAAACTATGTCCAGACTCTGAGTGCAAGTCACTGTCAAGGCCAGTGCTGTGGAAAAAACAAAGCATTTTCTACAGATCTTCCTTTCTCTTCTGTAATGAACATCTGGGCATTTGCATTACATGCTGAAGAAATGACATATATTATAAAAGGAGCATACAGAATTTGGACAAACCATGAGAAAACACTGGCGAAAAACAAATTCCACAATATGAAACATGTTTCTGAGAAGTACCCTCAGCCTTTCAGGGAATGGAAGTGAAGTTGTGTGACCCAGATGTCTAATCAAACCAACATAAATGCTGCCCAGAAAATGCCTGCACTTACATACTTTTGAAGTAGCAAGAACTGAAAGCTATGCAAATTAATGTTTTAGCAAACCATGCCTGTGTGTGCAGAAACATGTACAAAACACAGACAAAGTCAATTTTCTAAATTGATTGTTGCAATTACTGCTGCAGTCCTGATTAAAATAGGTATTTCTCAAGGTATGTGGAAACATGAAGTTTTAAAACAGCTGTGGCTCAGTTGACTTTTCCAAAAAATGTACAGGAAGAGGTAAACATCCTAATTTTCAGGATTAACCTCCCACCCCAGATTAGCAAGGGTTGCAAGCTTCACCAAAATCAGCCCCATGTGTCCTATTTTGTACACTTCTGGCACAGATAAACATGCAGGTTGTGTACACAGAAACAACCTGTCAAGCTGCAGGCACCCTGCGCCTCACTGACTGAAGTACCTGTGTTTGCATTTGAAAATTAGGACTCACAATTCTCTGCTAGTAAAGAGCCCAAGATAAGAAGCTAATTGGAAGAGGAAGAAGAAATGCAATTGATTTCTCCAGTATTGTTCTGTGTGCTCTGTCAGGCATTAGGTAGCAGTGCAAATATCCCAAGCCTGCTTTCTCTGACTTCAAGAATTGTGCTGATAGGACAAATCTTCATATATACATCGTGACATTCTTTAAACCACCCATCACAGCTTCTGCTTTTCTAACTTTTAGAAAGGTCAAAATCATCAAGCACAATAAGATAAACCAAGTCCTCTCATTGCAGAATAAATAGGAATTTTAAACAACCCAGGCCCAGTCCTGTCTTCCAATTCAGACCTCAGTTCAGACTTACTCTGGGTTTCAGGGAAAGCTGCAGGGGCTGAGAACCTCTCCAAGTTTGCCTGCAAACAGGATTTTGAGGAGGTCTTTTCACTGAGTAGCTTCTGTTTCTTCTGCAGTCAATAAGCAACCACCAGAGATTAAAGCTCAATCCTGTGGTAAACTTTGTACTGTTTGTATAACACTGACTTTGTTTTGCTATCAGGAGATTAAAAATCCCTTCTAAAAACATGCATCACCTTGTCAGCGTTGTGGTTGCCTGGGACAAAGCCCTGTAGCCGAGCTCTTTGGCAGTGGCTGATGGTTGTGCAGTCACTTAGGCAAGCAACAGTTATTTCAGGGCTTTAATCAATCTCTAAACTGTTGGTAACTTTCTGCTTCATCCTACCAAAATGATGATTCACAGACAGTGGGGGTAGTTACAACTCCCAGCTACCAAGCCTGGACTCTTTACTAGCATGTGGGAGAGGTTTTTTGCTTCCTGCAGTGTATAAACAACTAAAATACTCTTTGTCTTCTGCCATTTTAATGGCCTCTAAGTGCTTTCATCAGGACTGAGGTACCCATGGGTTTATGGTATTGATTTAAATTTGCAAGATATGAACAATAAACATTGGACAGTTTTATTTGGCTTTTGGCTTCTTTTAGCCTTTAGGGTTCATGTCTTCTCCATTTCCATGTAGGTCTGAGAACCTGAAGCTTTGATTTTTGCTAGTTGAGAATCGAGATATTACAGTGGCAGGTGCAGAGGAGGAAGCAGAAACCTGTTAAAACATTCCCAAACTATTGTTGGCCTCCCAGCTTAAGCAGCTCAGATGGGGCAGTGAGTGACCTACAGCACTGGGAAAAGCTGGAAGCTAAATAGAGCTGCAGCTTCACAACCTAGCGTTGAACTGGCTGGTCTGGTCCAGAGGTGCAGACCTGACATTCCTGACAGCAGAAATTGTAGGTCACTGACGCCAGCTGTGCAGCTGTAGTCAGCACCAATCCTTTCTATTAGATGCATTCACAAGACCCTGCCCAAATTCAACCAGATGTGGTCATCTCTACTACTGTCTTTTGAAACTTTTTTAAATAGAGCCTTCAGAGCTCATTATCTGCTGGCAGCACTGTGGAACTGGCTTCTGGCATGCAGAGCTGTGGATACAGGTGTCATGAACTAGACAAGGTACGCACAAATAATTGGAGTGCCCACGAGCTCCTTGGTTTGCTTCCCTGCCCAGGACCAGCTGTGTGACAGAACAGCCTTCAGGTCACTTCTGAGGAGAAGAGCAAAGTGCTCTGTGTGCTCACAGCCCAGTGCATTCCTGGGAAGGCAAGGAAAATCCTGCCCTCCTTCTTCCTCCACTAGATGTCAGGTTTGGGTCATATATGTCAATTTATGTTGGTTAAAAGCAACAAAAAGAACCCAGTACTTGCTGGCCTTCAAGGCACTGTGGCCTTAAAAACGCTGCGATCACATCACAAGAGTGCTGCTAATATATTTGGAAATTTTCACTCCCTGTGTCTTATTTTTAACATTTTTGGGTGCACAGCACAGCAATAAATGTAGCTGCATCTGGTCTGGCCTGATCTTTGTTTCAGCCTACAAGTTGTCTGCAGGGTTCTCTGTCCTATTTCTCATTATGCTGATCTCAGTACTTCCCTACTTTAGGGATGCACATTGCAGCCAGTTCAGCAAACCATAAAGTTTATGCTTTCATGATTATCATAATTTTGCATGAATTAAAAATAGTCTGTGACTACTGTATTTTGGATCAGGAGAGGGGGAAAATCTCTGTATTTATGCTGTGGCTTTTAGGAGGCTGTACTTTGCATCTAGATATATTTTCTTCTTTCAGCAATGGACTCAATTCAAAGTAGCAGTGACTTCTTGTCCCAAAAGTGGTATTTTCTCTGATACCAGTAATACTCTTGGTTTAGCTGTGAAGCTGTAATCTGAGGAAATCAAAATTTGCCACAAAGATAATATCTTGTATTATAACCCCTGTATATAGTTGAAATAAGTGGACAAGTTTTAAAATCCTGGAGCCTTTTCACTGGAGTACAGTAAAAACCTTAAAAATACTCTCCAAAAACTTTGCTGGAAACCTAGCTGTCTTCTTTGGAAAACTAAAGAAAATAGCATAGGAAATAATTACACATCTGGTCCAGCCTTGCAGGTAGAATGTCAAGCAGTCAACAGCCAAAGCTTGATTTTTGCACAGATCTGTGTAGCTGGGTTTTTGCAGCTGCTTACTTTTCAATACTAACATGGTCAAAGGCTTGTGAGCCCAAGCACAAAGATCCTCTGTGAATCTGTGCTCCAGTTCCTGTTACAGTCACAATGCTCCTTCCTCCAGTTGATTGTATTTGTTTGCTTTTCACAGATGGCAAATCACTGTGGGTCAAGCTGACATCTCTCTCCCTTATGCATCCACGAGTGCTCAGTGCAGTCTGGGGCTTTAAAACACTTTGATGAAGAATCTGGTGAACCCCTAGCAATGTAAATAATTCAGATCACATAACAGCTTGCATACAGCCACCACTGATTCTCCTTATCAGAGGTCTTTCTTGGGCATATGCCTCATATTCAGAAGAAAAATGCTTTCTCCTTGCATGTCAGTCATGCAAAGAAGTTTTTCCTAAATTGAATACTTAAATAGCCATCCCTCTGTTACAGGTGGAGAGGGCAACTAATCTTGCATTTAACGTTGCCTAACAGTTTTGATTATAAGATCTGTTTTTAGGTTGCTTTTAATTTTTTCATATTTTAATCATTCTAGGCTGAAATTTTCCATCCTGTTCTCTGTCTTGGGCCGAGTTTTATTTTGGGAACATTTCACTGAAAGCTGGTCAGCAACTTCCAAGAATGAGGTTAGTGAAAACTATGGTTGGCCCATGCTGAAAATGTCTCACAGTGGTTTCACTGCAGTTCAGTGCTTCATGCAGGGACTTGAAATTAGCGGGGGTTGGTCCCTGGAGACATCAGCCTGTACTTGGTGGCCATATGAAAATCCTGTCAGATCTGACCTAGCTGTAAATCACTGCTTTCCCCCTGCACATGGTCTGCAGGGCTTGTCTGAAATCCAGATGTTGTCTTTGCTGAAGGCTTGCCTAGTGCAGAGCCTGCTCCTGCCATAGGAGCTCAGCCCCAAATATGAGCAGGGGGCAGAGAGCTGCCTGTGTCCCACTCTCCCTCACTCCATGCCACCCAGAGCTGGAGGCAGCTTTAAACAGCACTGAAGGGGAGAAGGAAGAGAAGAATATTGGCTCAAAATAGGACCCACAGGACAGCATCCAGGGACAGCAGGGAGGGATATGCAGAGGCAACACGGTGAGAGACAGAGCAGGTGGGAGCAAAACAGGCAGGGATATCCTGGGATGGCAGGGTTTCAGGGGGGTAGAAGGATCAAGAGAAGGGGATAAATTTGGGAAAGAGGCAGAAGGGGACAGCATGTGACACACTTTTCTATTGTTCTAGGAGACTACCAAGCATTTGGCTGTTCTTTCTGCAAAAACCTCTGCCTTCAAAAACCAGAAGAGAACTTGATTTATATTCAGCATTCATCTGAATTTTTTGTGGTATCCTTTCTTTTATCTCATCCATACAATTTCTTTTTTCACTCCTTTTTCTCCCCTACCAAAAGCCCAGAATAATTCAGGAGCATGCTTCTGTGTCCTACTGTGGAAGCCTGTTCCATTGTATCCCTTCAGATGAGGAAGACCTGGAGTGATTTGTGGCACTGAAGAGAGATAGTGTAGTCTTTTCCCCTGCTTACCCTGGATCTGTAAACTCTGACACCAGCAGTGCTTGGATAAGTCCAATAGGCTGGGAGGAAAGATGACATCAGTGTTTGATGCAGGAGACCCAGTTGGGTCATGAAGGAGTGATGACCTTCAGGTAGCAGGGAGGATGTGTGCAAGTGGAGTCACAGGCTGAGCAGAACATAACAAAACATTTAAAAATGGATTTCAGGGAGCAGGTGCAGAGTCATTGAACTGCTGTGGGAAATGCTGAAGGAGGGGGGACAATGACTGTATATTCTCAGTATGAAAACATACAGCACCTCTCAGGTACATACCTAAGACAACTGTCAGGCAAAGAACTCCACAAATAAGTACAAGTTATAGCATTGATGAAAAATAGGGGTAAAGTGTGAGGTGAGCAAGAAGAGAGTTGGGGAGGAAGGTCTACAGCTGTTTCCCAGAACACCCTTTGGTTCTCACCAGTTGCTGCCAAAGCTGTCTCCAAATACATTGAGCTCACACAGGGTGGGGCAGCAGAGGAGTTCAGACATGACTCAGCTTGGGGTTTTTCCCTTGATTTCCATGGACAGCTGTCCCTCTTAAAGCCAGGGGTCAGAGGCAGCTGGGTATGACATTAATCATGATATTATGTAGGTTTAGCTATGAATTATTTTGTCCATAGCCTTACCTGGCCTGCTGGGCCAGCCAGGCTTGTGTAGCTGTGTGACCTTCCCTCTTTGCCTTGTTATAAGAGTACCATGGTGCTGGCAGGGAAAGTAGCAGCTCACTCAAATACACAGTGGATACTAAAAACAGAAACAAGAGGTACCTGGGCCTGCCCCCTCTGAGTCAAAGAGCTCTCTGCTCTTGATGTCCCCCTTCCATTTTATCAGCTGGAAAAAGTCCTGGTAGCTTCCACTTGCAGTGGGAGAGATCCTTCTATCAGCAGCACCATTTGGGAATCAGTGAGGACTAAGTCTTTGTCAGCCACTGGGTAACATTCACACAAGAACAGAAGAGTAGGGTGGAGAGGAGAAGCCATCTAGTCCACTTCTGTTCCTGAATTCAGAATTAGTTACACTCATGCCTGTCTCCACTCATGGAGATGCCACTTCCTCCAAAAAAACCCAGTTTCATCAATTGTCTGTACCAGGAAAATTTACAGATGTTTCATCTGGATCTCCCTTCCTGTAAGTTCAGTTATTTTCCACCATAATAGGCACAAAAAAGATTAATTCCCTTTCTCTTTATGTCTATTTTTGAAATATGTAAAGTTCATTGATGGGCCACCCCCTCTATTGTCTCTTTTCTAAATCAAGTCATGCAAATTCCTGTGGCTTTTCATCACGAGCCATGTTTTCTAGACTTCTGGTCATCCCAAGTTCTGTCCTCTGACTCTCCAGCTGTTCAACATCCTTCCTTAATTAAAGCACCAGGAACTGGACATGATCTTCCAGCTGAGTTCTCTCCTGGCCCTCATATGGAACAAAGGAGACAGATCATGCCAATACTCCTGTTTATTCAGCTGTGATGATTGATAGTATTTTTGTGTTCATTACTCAGCACTATGCTCCTTACTTGTTTCCTCAGATGTGCCATTCCATCCTGAGAAGAAGAAAGGAGACAAACACTTTTGTTCATCTCTCCCAAACAAAGAAGTAATCTCACCTCTTCTTCAATTTAGATAAGAGTCAGGCTAAGGGTAATAGAAGTCTCAAATCTCAGAGATCAACCACCTAGCAAAGAACTCTCATTTTTGGCTAAAAATGTTGAGAGGTGGCAGATGATGTGAAAAGACTCCATCCCAAACACATGACAGAGACAGCCTAAGACGTCCAGAAAGTCACCTCAGAGAAACAGAGAAAAGAGATATGGTATAAAGGAGGCCTTTGAACAACAGTGTCGAGAACAATCTCTGTCATGAAAGATCCACCTCAACCTTGAGATTTTGTGGTGGTGGAAGGACAGAAAATAAAGGAGATTTTCATGAATCTCAGTGTTAATGAGACTATGGACTCAAAAGTACAAATGAGGGGCTGCTTCTACCCTTGAGACTGAATTAGTGCTTAAGCTGAGCCTGGGGTTCTGGAAGACCAGAACTGATGCCTTCAGGAAAGCAAACCTCTGCTGGTGTATTGAAAGTTGTCTTGTCTGCTACTGCTAATGTCTAGACTCCCAGGAGAGCTTCAGTCTCTCCTGAAAGCAGAGAATTTGCTCTCAAGAGGCCACAGTGTGGGATCAGAGGCTGCCCCAATCCCCACCAGCCCCCTACAGAGGCATTCTTCTGGCTGATGCTGACTCTGAGAGCGGGGAAGCAGCTTAGTTGAGGCAGCATGACCCTGTTTGCCCACAGATCTGTGGCAACATTCCTCTGAGGGGTTTCTCTGTTTTGCAGCAGCTTTGCATGAAGCTTTCAGGCTGGGACACACTGCAACCTCCAGATTCCTCCCTGCAATGCTGCTGTCCAGCTCATGAACAGCTGGTGATTGAAAGCTAAAGGCAGAAGATGTTGTTTTCCTCACAAAACTGCATCCTAGCTTTTACAGATTATTTCTCCAGATCATCAAGATCATTTAAAGTAATTTCAAACCCTTCAAATATATTCTGTTATGTTTTTTCTGTGTTATTTGATTAATTAAAACATTAGCAATAGAGATCTCAATCACCAAGTTAAGTCTGAATATCAAGGACTATTCTCCAAATATATTTTTCGGACAATATTGCTCTCAACGGCTGAAAATTCTACACAGACAATATTTCCTTAGCTTGCTTCTTAGAAGCTCATATGATACAATGTTAAAAGCCTCACTAAACTTAAAATAATCTTTCTGCTCTTCTTCCCTAGCCAGAGGTCCTATCACAGGAACATATTAGAGTGGTTTGGTATGATTTGTTCTTAATAAATCCACCCTGGTTGCCACTCACCTTGTAGTTGACTTCTGGAGGCTCAACTATTACTTCCCCTGCCCCCTCATTATTGAAAAAAATGTAAGAGGCAACACATTTGTCTCTGTACCCCACAGTTCCTCAAAAATAGCAGCTAATAATGCTGGCATTGCTTCAGACAGTCCTCCCAGTATCCTAGCAGGAATTTCATCAAGTCCAGCTGATTTGAAAACATCCAGCATATTTAAGTCTCTTTCATGATATTGCTTGGTCTTGCAGCAAATTGAAAACATTCTCAGACAGTCATAGAAAAATGAAGGCCTCAGACAGTAATTCTGAAATTAAAATATTCCCCAACAGGCTGGAAAACCCAGGTAGCTGGGGCAAGTTGATGGGTGTGGAAAAGGCGAGGTTCAGCATGAATATCCTTAAGAGATAAAAAATGGGAAAGTTCTGAATCCTCAAGAAAATCACAGTTCAGAAGATGCAAGTAATCCATCAGGGAAAGAAAAACAAACACTATGAATTTTATGCAAGGTGCCAGTAAAAGAACCAAAGTTCTCACTTCTACACAACATTTGAAATCTAAAGATGGAGATAGGGAAGCAGAATGTTTGATCCAAAATGCAGACACTGATTTATCACAAATATTGGAAACCTGGAGCAAAGAAGACCAACAAAAGGACACTAAACACAGGCTATAAAATACAGAGATAAACTGTGCAGGAGACAGAGCATTGCCCCTCCTCATTGAAGGCTCATAATCAAAACAAATTTACAAGTTCACCATCTCAAGTAACATGAAGTCTGTACTGCTTGAAATTGCAGGCCTAAATAGGAAGATTATTGTTATGATAGACAATGTTACTGACCCAGGATAGCAAAAAGCCTTGAATTCAACACACTGGAAGAAATCAGAGAAGCAGGAAAAACAGTAGCAATGGGAGACATCAACAGCCCTCCTGTAGATTGACAAATGTCATACCAGCAGATGAAACAGAGATGACATTTTTGGGCTCTGTCAGCAATTATTCCATGGAGCATCTGGTCTGAGCCCACTGGAGCAAAGGCAGTGCTCAGCTCTGTGGCTCTGGCCCTTCTGATGGAAGCTCCTCTCTGTGACAGTGACCACAGAGGGCTCAGCTTCACCAGCTCTAGAGGAGCACTGCAGGCCAAATACGCCACTGCCATTGTCCTTCGCTTCAAGAAAAGCTATGCAGGAATGAGGGAGCTTGTTAAAAAGAATCTAGAAAGGTCAGCAAAGAGAAATCCTTGCAAACAGCATGGAAACTTCTGAAGAACACCAGACTGGCAGCGTAACACCGCTGCGTATGACCTATTGAGAAAGGCCGGAGAATGGATTAAAGGAGGCCAGCACAAATGAACAGCCAAGTAAGCAAGTTTATTAGCAGCAAAAAGGCAGTTTCCAAAAAGATGTCTATTGTATCCAAACCAATAAAATGAAAAGAATAGTGCTGTCAGGCAGATTAAAAGCAAAGATCCTAAAAGAGTTTGAGGAGAACTAGCTAAAGAAATCAAAACTAGTACTTCATCAAAAATGTCTGGAGGAAAATCTTGTTAGGGGCTCTGCATGGCCAGTCAGTGATTAGGCAAAAATCAGACACAATTAAGCCATTCTGCAGTGCTTTTCACTGGGAAGGAAAGTGGAGAAATTCACATATGGGGGAAAATGCAGAAGATATGTCTGAAGTCAAAGTAATTTTGGATGAGATTTTGTTTCGTGTAGACCAAGTGAAATATTACAAGTTGCTGGAGTCAGATGATACCTAGCAGAAATCAAGGGTGGAAACCCTGAATTACTAATCACAGTGTGCAACCTTCCACTTGGAACCTCTTTGGGACCTGAAGACTGAAAGGTGACATTTATGAAGCCAATCTTTACAACAGGTCGGGGGTGGGGGGCGGCATCCCGGGAAGCACAGCTCTTATGCTTCATAGTACTTTCTAAGCCTAGAAATGTGAACAGCACAGCTCCAGAAGACCGGGGTGTGCTTCTGTCAGAAAGCAAATTCTGCTGTTGACAAATCATCAGCATTCAATAGAGAAGTCATTCTTCATATTGGGAAGACCTAGAATACTTCAAGTGAGTCAAAATCTTTGTGTAAGGAGAAGTCTCTGAAAGCTTTCCTTGGATATCTCTGAAAGGGTCATCAGGAAATTGTCGAATAAGGCCCTGTAGACAGAATCTGCTTTGATGTCCCTCACCAAAGCTCACTAATTACACTGAATAGCCAATGTATAAGAAGGAAAATCATGAAAAAGAATTAATTGAAATAAAGGAAAGAGGGTGTAGCAGGGAACGCAACAGTATAGCAATAAATATTTTTCAGAACAGTTGTCTCCAGAGAAGCTGGACAAGGATTTGTGCTGGAGCTGAAAGTGCCCTTGATCAAAACAGGAGAACAGTTTTCATATCCTTCTTTCTTACACAGAATCCTAGAACTGTTTGGGTTGGAAACGATCTGTAACAGTTCCTCCAGCAGAATGCTGTGGGAAATGTGTCAAAGACTGTCAATACGGTGTCATCCGCCCTTTGAGTGACCAGTCTAAGGCAGCACCATGGCTACATTCACGCCAGGAGAAACAAGTCATGCAAGAGTCATCCTCTACCTCACCTACCCATTATCAAAGGCCCCCTTGCCTTCAGAATCTTCAGAGTTCCTTCTTGGTCTAAGTGTGCAGTAGAAGGTACTGAGCTGTCCTCTCTCTAACTAGACTTTCCAAATCCTCTAATTGGCATTTTTAAATAAATGGAAAGATGAACATTCTCTATAAACACAAGCTGCAAATAAAAGTTTGAGTTCACATCTCATTCCTTAAATATTGACAAATATTTTAACAGTTTACAGCTCTCCAGGCACAACCACACTTCTTTGTTAAGCTTGCATTAGGATCAGTTCTGCTGTTCAGCCTGTACTTCCTACTCAATTTCATCTGACCATGCCAAGGTGCCATCAATATAGTTCTAGTCCTAAGCTCCTTTCTACTTTACCATCCACCTCCTTCTTCTAGATCTTCTGGTTTTCTTCATATTTATATATAGTCTTTATGAAAAATATATGGCTGTATACTTGCAAACTATCCAAAATTATGAGCCCTGAAAGAACAGAAAGAATTCCTTACATTTTGTTTGTTTTCTTGAATGGATTTGCTCCACTGAAACTGGGCAATAATTTGTCCAATTTGGGATCCTCTCCTGCTAGATTATTAAAGATCTCTTTAGAATGTAGTATCTACTACAATGAGAAATTTGAATGACTGCAGAATTTCCAGTGAGGTTTTTATTTTTTTAAATGCACCATTTATTTCTCATCATTTCATTTTAGGGCAAATGAGAGCTTGGGAAAAAAAACAAGCAATCAGTCTTCTTTAATTAAGGGTTATCATTCCCTCTGGTGAATTTGTGGAGAGCAGGAACAGAATAAATTTCTCTTCATTTCCTCACTGGGAATATTAAATGCAATGCAGTTAATTTGTCTGTGAATTAAATTTCCAGCTCTTTTCCCAGCTCTTTAGTGCTGGTCTTATCTTTTATTTTACTGCAGCAGGAAAAGATGCAGTACTATGCTAACTGAGGTATAAGCTTTGTATTCTGCTTGCTTTTTCTGGTATTGAATTTCTGTAACAAAGAGAAGTATATGCAGAAAATAATATATGTGGTTGCTCTAGGAATCAATTTCTTATCAGTCTTCTCAGCCTATTGAAAAAATAATCTGCTTTAGACAGGATACCTACAATGAAGTTGAATCATTATTTTTCAAATGTAACATTCCTTCTCCATTTAGACAGATTTAATGTCATTTCTGCTGGCTTCTATTAGCCAGAAGGGTCTGCAGCAGAAGCTTTAAAATCTTTTTTCAGTGCCTTTTCATGGAGGTCCAGAGCCTTGGCAAGGTTTGTGTGGGGGGAAGGTGTCAGTGCTTGTGAAAGGGCTCCTCAGGCTGGCCTGAAGGACACCAGAACTTCTTTGCTGTGCCTCTAATCCCTGTAGCACTTCTTGCTCTGCTCCTTCCAGAAGCAAGGGCAGTCCCATCCTCCAATTAAGTGTCTGTCCTGATGAAAAAGATTATTTCTTGAAAGTAAAAAATCTCACAAACAGGTTCTAGCCTAGCAGAACAACATATCTGCTTGCAAAGAGAACCCACTGACAGTCCTGTACATTCATCTTCTCTCCCTTTCTCTGTCCTAAGGGCTTTATAAACATTCAATGGATTTTCCAGCTGTGTTGTTTTTGAAGCCTGAAGTTTGGCTGTTGCCCTGCTGGTTTGGATGTTGGTAGGAAACGTTGCTTACTTCTTGGCTACTGCATTGCTCTCTTGCTTACTTTTTCTCCAGCAAGGCCAATTCTTTCCCCCATGAAAGCATTATAATTTCAAGTACAGTAAATCATCTCACTAATAATGTCACCATAAAGTTATTGTATCTCATTATTCTTAATTAATTTGCAGTGGTTTCACATTTTTCACCCAGCTCCATGCAGGAGAGAAGAGGATATACAGCCTTTCTCAGAGCAGAATTAAGGATGGGCTCCAAGAATGACCCTAAGGTAAATTTTAGATAAAACCAAGATCCATTTTTATCTCTAATGTCCCATGTCTGGACTGTGTTTTACATGTGACAGAGTGAGCAGTTAACAAGCTTATATCAAGTTTAACAACTTATTGGCCACTACTGAGCAAAACAAAAAAAAATCATGACTGGGTATTTTGTTACATTTACATGTGAATTGTTCATTATGCAAAATATTTATTGCCTTATTTACTGTAGGAGTTCACTAAAACCAATCTTGATATGGAACTTGGTGCTTCTAGGAGAAGCCTTTCTAGGATCTGCTGTTCTACTTTTCCTTTACACCTATATCTGTCTGCTAATCCACTAATCAAATGGACTAATCCATAAATATAGATTTATTTATTATATTTTATATCTGTTTGTATTTGTACTTGAGCTACAGTTTTTCCTTACAAGCTTTCCTAGGTGGCTGAGGAAAGCAAGGACTGTGTGGCTGGGAAGTGGCTGCAAAGCAAAGCTTGTGATTTCTGTACTCTCCTCAATCTCACCTTTAGCAATTCGCTTCTCTGGATGTTCTTTCACTTTGGGCTTCTGTTTTTATCAAGGGACAAAGTTCTGCAGAATATGCTATTTATGGCATCCAAATAATGGTATAGGACACTTGACAGAATGCTATTGGCAAGCAGTCCCCTTCTTGTCAACACTTTAATTTTTTATCCTTATCTCTAGAAATTTTGGCATGTTTGACTGGCCTGGCCTATGCCCATCACACCCTAAATTCTAATCAGACTGTAAGAGGGAAACTGATGCAGTACTGGTGGGTGATCTACTGGTAAAGCAGAGAGAGCACAGATCTATCCTCATCCTTCTGGTTTCCTGAGCATTGTTCTGGTATCTTGGTGAGACATCAGTTGTGGGTGATATGGGGTAAAGGATGATGTTGTTTCCTGACAAGATATATTAAACAAGCAGTGTTGAATCTGCACCATCAGCCTCTTTATCTGTGGAATACATCAGGTGTTTTGTCTGCTTTCTACCTGCTTTTCTCAAAGTTTACATATTTGAGGCCTCAGTTCTTATGGCTGTGCCCTGTGCAGCCCGAGTCCATCATCCCTGAAATAATCCTGGGAGAGTCAAATCAAGAAGGCACCATCCTCAACAGAAAACAGATCCTAATGCCTTGTGAAAAATAAGGAAGAAAATGCCTTTTTGCATTTTGGAGGAAATGAAGAGAGAATAAAGGGTAAGCGCAGTCAATAGTGACATGCTTTGGAGGAACTTCTCGGAAGTTTGAAAGCATCTTGTGTGGCTCAGCATCTGCTAGAGTGGAAAACCTGGGTGATAGAATTGGATATATAATTCAGGTCTGAATAACATTTGCATGTGGGTCAAATGTATTGCGTATATTTGATCTGGTTAGGCTCCATGGCTTAGACCAGAGGAAGAACTGAACAAAAGTAAAAAAAAATATATATATAAAAATGGAGTCTGTTTCTATTCTCTGGTATGTTCAGCACGTTTAAAGTAGCTGTCTTATCTTTTTATGAAAAACATACATGTATTTGAAGTCCTTTTCTCCACCTATCCTTTCCTCAAAGAGGCAGGGTCTGGGTTTATCATTTCCTGCTACAAGCAGGCCTATGACACAGGAACAGGGGCTCAAAAATTATGTTCGGAAAATAAAACAAAAATGCTTTAAGCAACCTAGCCTCTGCTCATTACAAGGAATCCATATGCTCAGAGATACAAAGCCAACCTCTCCCCTTTTCCAATTCACACAGAGGACATTTGCAGCAATATAGAATTTAAATATAGTGAATACAGATGTGTAAGTCATGCTGGCAACAGTGGATAGTGAGAGCCCCAAATCTCTTTTGTGAAAACACATATGAACAACATCAAGGTTAAAGCAGAGCAGTTAATACTGCTTTAATACAGCAGAAGCCTACTCCCAGAGCCTGTTACTCCCTTAGGCTTAGATCCCTTCCATTTGCACAGCTTGACAGTAAGAGGACAACTGATGCTGGAAGAATGTGGGCTCAGTATGTCAGCCCAGCAAAAGGAGATGAATAAGTATCATACAGATGGTGTGTGCTTAGAGGAGAGGACAGGATGGAGACACTCTCCTTACAGCTGGACCAAAATTTAATCATCTGTGCACCTGGCTTCAGACAAAGTCAGAAGAGAGATGTGGTTTTAGTTAGGGATGTAAGCTGCATCACAAAGGCAGAACGTCTATTAGTTAATGGCTAGTATCAGTTTTCATGCCTTTTAAGACAATAAATATTTTAAATATCAAGGCCTTTTTCTTTCATGTGTGTATCTATTTCTCTTAAGTGCATTCCACTGCTGTCTGTTCTCTTCTCCTCTGCTCTGGTCTGCAAAAGATTATACATGATTTTGTCTGATGTCCACCTCCAAGCCCTCAGTCATGGAAGGTGTTCCTGGCTCGCCACAGGTCATAGTCCATCATTATTTCATAATTCCTCTTACCTTTGAGAGAGGATTCCACATTGGAAGACTGGTCACTCAGTTTCACAAAGACAGTGAAAATTGTGACACAGCAGGGATCAAGCACTTCTCTAGGAGATATGGAATAATTCAAGAAAGATAGTGTGAAGCTGTGACACAGTAAATACTCCACCTGCCTACACGTGTCTGGGACTGATAGGGAAGCACAAAAGCAGACCTGTCTGACACGGTCAGAGAAGCTTCTGAGAGCCTCCAAACTGCAGGCTGGAGTCTGGAATCCGTGTGCGGGTGATACGGAGAGTTACTGTTCGATTCGCCAGAGGTGCTCTCCCCCATTCCACTTGGCCATCATCTCCTTTCCTCTCCATCAGTGCTTGTGGTATTTGGAGTGTGTTTCTACAGATGAAGGCTTTCTTATTTCTTTCTTTCCAGGTTTTATTAGTAGGGCATGCTGCTATTTTGCCCCTATAATGGGGAATACACTGACCTCTCCTCTGCCTTACTCAACTTTGTTCTTTTCCCACTTCCCAGTCAGCTGGCATGAAAAGGGCAAATAGTCTTGCCTCCTCTTCTATGTATTTTTTTGACTTCATCCCTTTGTGTTCATTAGACATTACTATTAGTTAGTGATGTCTTTTTGCACTGTCACATGCGATAGAAATGTCCAAGTGAGGAGGCTGACAGCATAGATGAATAGCACACTGTTAGAGAGAAACAGTGTCTGTGAATTTAGGAGGACTATCCACAGGTTAGACCAGCTTCAGGGATGGGACTTAATACCCTGAAAAAACACTCACATAATTTATTTGTGATAGATAATTCCACTTCCTGCAAGTTTTTGTTATAAGGATACCAAATGTTAACGGAACTAGCAGACTTGGTGTTTCCAGAACTAACAATAGGATCTAAATAGTAGCTAAATACTATCTGGAGGATGCTGGCATCAGTCAGGTGATGGAGACACTGAACAGCTTCAGGGACAGCAGAGAGGTAGGTCCATAATTTTTATTTCCCATCTCACATACAAAGATGAATAACCCTATATTGATCTCTGGAATCATCTGGTGGCAACAAAACTCAAAGAGTTTTCACCATATGAAGCTTATCTGTCTTTAGCATGGGTTTTTTTGAGTGCAGACTTTATAAGTTTGGTCGTTTTCTGTGAGTAAAAGCCTCGCTGCAGAACTGGTCATGTATTCACACTCATCTGTGTATGTGATGTGGGTCATCTGGGTCTCTGATGATTAAGTGTTTAAATTCTCTGTAGGCACTTCAGCATTATGGCTCCTCTGTATAATAATCACTAGAAACATGAAAAATATCTACTTTTATCAAGTTTAATGAATAGGTAAGTTTGTAATCACTTGTCTGCTGCTGAGGCTTCTGTGCCTAAAACTAGATTAACTCTCCAGCTTTCATAGTCATCTGTTTTAGAGGTGTTCAGCTCAACTGAGTAGATACATCAAATGCTGCTTGCACATTGTCCTTTGAGAAGAATCTGTTAGACCTCAAGCAGCTGGGGTCCAGATTGGAGAGAAGATGCCTACAGCAACTGAGTGTGTCATTTAACATCACGAGCTTCACAGAAGGTGTTAAAGGGAGCTGGCATGCAGGATATGCAAGGGACATAGGGATTCAATCATACACTGTGCAGTTTCAGACAACCCAAATGGAAAGAAAGAAAGAAGTGACATTCATGCTATTATCTAGGAATGATTGAAAATACTTTGAAGTCAATGGAAAGATTTTCACTGAATTCCAGAGCTTTGAAACAGGTCCTGGATAGTCTTACACAGAATGACAGGGAACTTTTCATCTTTAGTAATTCCTTTCAAGGGACATGGCATTAAATGGCCCTGACTAGCTGTCAAGGCCAGTGTATCTTTAAAAATGAAATGGAAAATGTTTGGAACTTCATGGCAACTTCACCTGTCATGCACTAAGCAAAAAAATCCAGACACCTGTACTGAGGTGTGTACATCTGAACTAAACTTCTATATAACTAATATAGATATGGAGAGAAAACAAGATAATAGGGACAGGCTTGAGAAATGCACAAAGCCTACAGCTCCATGGACATATCAATTGCAAAAGGCATCCAAATGGGAGCACTTCACGTTATCTCCTTACATTTGATTACAAGCAGTTCTTTTCAGAATTTTTTTTGTATTTCTCTCCATCAAATTTCCTTTCATTGTAAGTCCATCCTGGTCAGTTTGTTTCATTTTTTTCTCTGACTTTGAGATTTCACTGAGGATCAATTCAGCATGGTTTGGTCCATTTCCCTGCATTTCCTGTCATCCCATTCCTTTTTATTTTTTTTTATTTAGTTTTGGAATTTTTTTTTAGCATTTCATTTCATCAATTTCTTCTCCGGTCTCTTCATTTCAGTTTGTTTCCTCATTTCCGGATTTCAATGAGTATCATTTGGCAAGGTTTGGTCCATTTCACTACTAAAAAAGAGCACCCCACTGCCAAAAGCTTGCTCCCTCCACACCTTTCTTCTTGGCACAGCCCATGTGCTGGGCACCTCAGCAGAAGGCTGCTTTTACTGTCCTGCTTAGGGTTAGGCTTGAAAAAGCCGCAAAGCCCAGAGCTCCAGGAACACTGCAACTACAAAAGGCATGCCACGGGAGCACGGCATTGCCCCAGCATTGCTCTCCCATGTTTGTTCACAGCCCTTTGTTCTTATGCAAGTCTCTGCTAAGACCAACCATTCCACAAACATCTTTAGGGAATGTATCCTAAAGTGCATCATAGCTTTAGCCAAACCAGCCAGCTGTTTGGAATTTGAATAAATGACACTTCCCTAACATTTGAACATTTATCATATGGAGTTTACTTAATCGTTTATACATATAAATCTGTATATCTCATATATGTATTTCATATATATATCATATATATATATGTGCACTTACAGGTATGGGCCTTGCCATCTGAGTCATAACTTTTGTTCCTTTTGACTGGATTCACCCAATTTGTCAATAATGATCCCTAATGACGCTGCTATAACCAAACCCAACAGGCAGATGCTCAGCTGGTGTTCATTGGCACAACTCCACTGACTTCAAAGTCCCCAAAACTTTCAGGTGTGGTCACACCAGGCATGTAGAGAGAGGGTTTACTATCATGTTCTCTGATGTGGTGCCTTTGTGTGTGCATCCCAAACTGTGTTGCTGACACATTGGAAAGTCATGTCTAATTTACAGACTGCTCTGAAACTTAGGTCTCTTTCTTAACCTACCTATTTCCATGGCTCCCTTGGTGAAAAATGTATTGTATATAATTTTACCCATATGTGTTGGTTTATATTTTTTCCCAAGTAGGATTTCATTTTGTCACCCGGTGACCTATTCTCTGACTCTTGGGCTTTTCTCTATTCCCATCACCCTGAGGTAATACCCTCCTGCCTGCAGACATGCGAAAGTTGAGCCTCACCCTTTTGCCCGAAAGATCTAGAAAATACCAACATTATTGCTCAGTGCGCAGTGTGTTCTGCAAAATTCTGGAGAGCTATAGATTGTAAACCAGTTTTCAGGCACTTTTCAGATTACCTGCTATTGACAAAGCATTTTAAATTGTGCTACTAAAATCAAAGGCCCAAGTCTAGAGCTACAACGTGATTGACACAACCCTAAAAAAGAGACAGAACAAAGCAGCTTAGCACTGTGGAACCTTGGCAGCAAAGCACTCTTAGCACTTCCCAGTCTGGCTGCCAGGGAAGTGCCTCCTAAAAGCTAAAACTGCTTGAAGGCTGCTCGGATTTGTCTCACTGACCTCAGGCAGGTGGAAGCCAGATGAGGTGAGGACAGGAAGAATGTGAAGGTGACAAGCTTGCATTGGTGACCTGGAGAAGGGACAAAACAGAAGGCAGTGTGAGTGGCTTCCTGCAGGGCAGGACAGGAGCAGGGGGTACTCAGGGGGCTATGTAAGACACATTTGAAGCTGGCTCTGTGTTAAAGTTCTCATGTCATATTTGCTCCACCTACTGCTCTCCCTCTTCCCATTCATCTCACACATCACTGAAATCTATTTTAAAAGCTTCTGTCTGACAGAGTCTACTTTCTCTTCATGCTTCCATACTGTAGATCTTGCTACTTATCCTTTGACAGGTGAGATCAGATGCACAGCACCAAGGCTCAAAGACAGCACTGGATTTAGGCAGTCAAATGATGTATGCACTGTGGGATCCTGGGGAATCAGCTGCAGCAGAAGACAAGATCAGAGGCACAGAAAGTTTGCCAGGAGCCCTTCACAAAGTGGCACAGGTCATAAGGTGGCACACTCACAACTGCAAAACATGGCCAGAGTTTTTCTCCCAGCCTGAATTAGTTTGTCTGCAGTATAAAATTGCAGATGTTGTGATGCTGCATCACAAATGACTGGAACATAGGACTTACGAGCAAATATTTTTAAACAGAATAGAAATTAGGCACAAAGAACACTTTCTTTGTTTTCAATATTATTATGATTGCTATTGTCAGGTTTTCCGGATTTGTTTCTGCTGTTATCAATCATGCATACTCAACAAAAACTGCATTTTCCAACGGAATGGGAACTTGCCTGCAAAAAAATCATAGCCTGCATCTACCCTGAATATAACCAACAGCCAGGTCCAGACAGTAGAACTGGTGCTCTGACATCTCCCAGTTGAAGCACTGCAACTGCCCATTGGTGCAAACTTGATGTAGAAACCCATAAAGGAAGAACAGATGAAGGGACAACACAGTGTACAGGAAGGCTGTAAACTTCCTGTGTGGGGAGGAGCATTGCAAGAGAGCTGTGTGGGAGGCAGAGGCAAGACAGAGGTTCCCAAATGCAGCAGAAAGGGCAGAAGAGTTGTCAAAGCATGGGGGAGAAAACTGGGGAGGTCAAGCACGTGAGATCAAGACAGGGCAAAACCTTGGGGCACCTTTATATTGTGTAAGGGACCACACAGCAAATTGAGGCCAAACTGCGCTTGGAATTTTGATGTTCCTTGGCTCTTGCTTTTACACCCATTGCAGAGCTAAGCCCTGAGTCAATCTGTCTTGCAATCAGCTCTCCTTGTACCACTGCACAGTACATTGCCTTTTATTGGACTGTGTTTCCTGGCGAGCACATCTGAAATTTCAACGAACAAAAACTGAAGTCCCTAATTCACAGTAACAGGATCCACATTTCCCTATAATCCCATTCAGTTCCTGACACTGTCTAGATGTGTGGTTTCTTCTACAATGAGAGTGAAAGCCTTCACAAATTTAACTAATTCGTGCTCAAGAGCCTCTTGTTTAATGTTCAGCTGAACAGCCTTTTAAAATTATCACATGCAGCCACCTTCTCTCCCATCTCCCATTTCAGAAGTGCAGTGTCCTCCCAAAGGCTTTCTGGTGCCCAGATATTCAATCCAAGGTTTTTCATGCTGTTTTTCCTATCCTGTGGTTTTAAAGGTACAGGGCAGGACCGGACACACATACACAGACACCCCTTTCCCCCTCCTCCTCAAATTTTAATTCAAGATAACTGAAGTGCTTTCTTCAGGCACTTTCTCTAGGTGATGATTCATTTACAAGCTGAAATATTTGATTTCATTAATGCAAACTTCCTGCTGTGTATTTTATTAAAGGGTAAAGCTAATTATTATGCCTTTTTAAAAATACCGCATTAAATAGAACAGTCTAATGCTAGAAATTTCCCCATGAACTTATTAAAAACATTATGGCAAATTATACCAATGAAACTAATGAGGCCATTCACACATTTATGTAGTGGAATTGGAATTAAGAAGCCAGCCTAGGAAATAATTTTAGCTAGCGCCAATCATACAGAAGTATGCAGTAAATACTAAAATAGCACACAAAAAATTTATATGGTGTTTAGAAAAACAGGAAATAATATATCATGTAAATACATTTCTGATCATGAAGGTAGGGAAGGTACCATTCATATAGAAAAAAAAATAGAAGAAGTCTAATAAATAAAGGGAGTATGAAATGTAAGCAAAGGCTGTGGATGAGCATCTTCAGCTGTGGTTTTGTGTGTTCTGTGCCTGGATCCCTGACAGGAAGTTTCTGCTGTTTGTGATCTCTGCTCCCCCTTTTCTTTCTGCCTTTTATGATCATCCCCATGTTCACTCACACTCTATTCTTTCCTCACCTGTCCTATCTCTTCTTCCTACACAGCACTCTGTGAATCTCCTCCACCACAATTTTCTATTGCCTCCTTCTCTTCCTGATCACTTGTTTTTATTTCCCTGCCCATGATACCCATTCATACCCTGCACCTTCTGACTCTCCCAGTAATCCACTTCACTGCAGCTCCCTTTCTTCTCCCCCACCTTTTATTTCCTCAGGAATTCCTACTCCTTTTCTAGGACACTCCTGTTTTGCAGTTGCCTGAGCACTGCAATTTCTCACAACACTCTTCCTTTGCACTCACAGTTTGCTCTGTGAGCCCACCAACAAAGTCTTCCATGCCTGGCTTCTACCTGAGCTATGTCCATCCATCTCTTCTCCCCACTTTTCCTCACCCCTATCTCTTGTTTCCTGCAGTCATCTTTAGTGACAGGTGCTCTGCAAGGAGCCACTTTCTTTTGTTTTTCTTCTTTATTCAGTCCTCATCGCCTTTCATCATGGAGTCAGTTTGGTGCTGTCACTGACCTGCTGAACCCCTAATCTCTTTCACACACCTATTAATCAAGCTGCAAGAGGAGCTGTCAAGAATCAATGCAAGTATGAAGTCCAGTCTCCCCAGATCTAGGAAATATTTTGGGATGTTTTGCCATGCGGGTTCACAACATGGCTGTGTTGCGGATGGATGGACGGATGGATGGATGGATGGATGGATGGATGGATGGATGGATGGATGGGTTACCTGTGGTGGTAGGAATCTACAGTTTAAATAAATAAATACAATTCTCTTGCACAGAATGCCACTTCTGTGCAATCTCAGTTGCAACACTAATTGCACCACCCTGTTCAATGCTGTTCTGCACAAGGACACAAACAAATTCTGTGGAAATGAATACAAAACACCCCTGGAGAAACAACTCCTAGTTCAATGTAACCTACATTTCTGCATTCCCAAATCTCAATGTGCCGGATATCCTGTAAGTGCAATACCACAGGCAAAAGACAATTGGTTTAATTGATTCTTATTGGCAGAATCCCCATCTGCAGATTGAAATTCCTGCATAAATGGTAAAACAGATCTCTTGGCAAAGGACCGAGAGATTGATTTAGCAATTGGGAACTGAGAAAGAGGGGAAGAAACTTCCTCTTGAGGGAAGAAAACTGGGAAACACATCTAAAACTGCATTAGAAAACTGTTCTCCACAGGTACCAAAGCAAAAATCAGTCAGATGTCCCACCTGCCTCCTTCCTCTGACCTCTCCCCTGTCAAAGACCAAGAGGAAGGCATCCTCACAGCAATTAGACTTAAGCAAACAAAACAAATTGGAGAGGTCATGAGTGTGTTACCCAAGTGTAAGAACAGGCCTCTTGCATCAGCATTTAGTGAGCCAGCATGCGAGAATGATGGATGGAGAGTCTGGGGGAAGGGAGATAAGGAAGTGTCCTCACTGCTGAAGCCCCCATTGAGTTTGATTGGAATATGTGAGCGAGAGACTTGCAAGGAATATGGAGCTGATAATCAAAAACATGACAGGGAAACAGATGTTGCCTGCTTTGGAGACTCTCCTTGCACATTCAACACAATGGAAAGGGCTCAGATAATAAAACAGAGAGGATCCCAGCAAGAAATATAGCGTGCTGACACTTTTATGACCTGAGATGCTTACAAAATACAGAAATGGCGTTTTGTTTGCTTTCCATGCGCAGCTTGATATCACATGCTCAGCTCTCTCTGCTGCCACTCGGAGTCAGGAAGGACGATATATTTTCCTTTCCAGATAAACCTAGTGATTCTAGTCAGGTGCAGAAAGCAAATAAATTACATAAGAAGACTTTCTGTATCTATTAATCAAGAGACTTGTCATTTTCCAGGCCTTGATCCACATGAAAGAAAGTGAGGAGGGGGAGGACAACGTAGGAATAAAGGAGGATGTGGAAGGGAGCAGAAAGAAGATTCTTGCTGAAGCTGCTTGAGAGGTTTCTCATAGCACGAAGGACCACAGCTTAGACAAACATACTGAAAAACAACTCCCTACCCTCTCCTTTTGAAGTTTTTCCTCTGTAAGCCAAGGGGGCGTGGTTCAAAAGAAGAAATGTACGAACCAGGAATATTCCATTATGCTTTTGGGGAAGCTATTTCCACATTTCCTTCTTCTTTTGAATGCTGAGAGGAAAAAACCCTGCTGCTGAAAAAAGGAGCCACGTTCAACACCCTGAATTAAACACACACTTGGAGGTTCCTTTCCAGCATATAGCCAAGTATTTGTGTACCATAGCAATAGGGTTGGCTACTTACACAGACAAAGGAGGAGATAATTTTCAGTGCAGAGCACAATAATTCTAATATCAAGTAGAGAAATGTGATGGACTCAGTAGTTTGCATGAGAAACTGGCTCTATTTCCCTCTTGGAAACTGACCTCACATGTAATATTAAAACAAGGCTCAGAAGAATCTTATTAAGGCAGTCATATTTGCTTTCTTCCTTAGATCATCCCGAATGTAAATCAATGAGTATTTATAGTATTTTTGAGATCTTCCAAGAAAACAAGCTAGAAAAGCATAAAATTACTGTATGGAGGGACTGAATTATTGCTGCAGACCAAACATGAATCAGAATAACATCCCACATGGAAAACTGTCAGGAAAGTTCTTGAACCAGGAACCTGGTTCATGGCCAAAGAGTAAATCTGGTTCTGTCTGAATCAGCTGCCTGAGAAAATCTGTCTACACAGTGCTAGATAAGCATGTAGTGACAATATGGGCAAAGCAGTTTTTAGCTCTGAGGCTTCTTACTGAAGCTATCCTCAGCTTAGGGGAGCTGGTCCCTCCAGGCTCCTTCTACCATCTTTGACAAGAGGATGGCTTTTCCCAGAGGCACCTTGAGGGACTGGAGCTCAGGCACTTCTGCATTGCTTCCTAGAACTGCCTACACTACTGTGTGTCTCTCATCTTTCTAATTTCTGCACAGAAATGGGCAACGGAACAGTTTACAGCCACAGTTAAAGTATTGTGATTGGAGCAATCTGGAGTTCTGGTGTCTACACCCGTGACAGAATGGTCAAAATTTGAATGGATTCCAAAAAAAATCCAGAAAATAATTAAATTACTAATATGAGGTCAGGAATATCTGCCTGTATAGTGAGAGAGGAAGAAATGCAAACTTACCTTATCCAACAGATGATTTGAGAAGAGATTTGAACCTCAACTACAAATACCTGTGTGGAGAAGAGGTATCTGATAAGAAAGAGCTCTTTAGTTTAACAGGAAAAGACTATGAGGGTTACAAATTTGGATTGGAAAGCATTTCTAATTAAACAATGAAATCACCTATGGGGAGACATGAGGGATTTTCCGTTACAAAAACGCCTTACATCAAAACTGAAAAGATTTGCAAAGGATATGCCATAACTCAACCACAGGCTACTAAAGTCACTGAAAAAAATTTTTAAATCCTTCAGGTTTACGACTTTGATCTTAAATCCTGTAGAGGCCTACAGTTTTTTGTAACTCTGCCAATAACCTCTTAGCTTGTTGGCAGTCTCTGTGCTAGGTGATATTCAAGATCAAGCAAAGATGATTCTCTAATTTTTACTCCTATTTTAACATATGTTGTCAGGCAGACAATGGGAACACTGAAAATACTGGCTAACAAACATTTCTTCTGCATATTCCTGCTGAAAGTGAGTCCAGAAAACAGCCATCAAGTCTTTCACAATTAATGGCAATGCAGTAAAGTTTTTTAACTGGATACCTGCTCTCCTCAGACAGGGAATTTGTCTCTAGATTTACATTGTGACTTGCTACATCTGTGCTTTCTGTGAGTCCTGATAGTGTAACAGAATACCAACCACAAAACTTTCTCCTCATATGAATTTCTTGTACATGTATTTGTTTGTTTACTTTTAATTAAGAAGTGATGTACTCATTTCCACTACATTTCCTGTTCTGGAGACATCCAATTGCTTAATTAATAAGCCTCTCATGTAACATTCTCTTCTGCTTTAGGAAGGTTTTCCTGAAGTACTCACTTTAGTGTAATACTTGTCTTTCCCCTAGCATGCTGGCCATGTTCTTGAGCTCCCTGCATGCAGCATTCCCATTCTTTGTTCAGACTGGTACGTCTGGAAGTGCCAAACATCATTCAAGATGACAAGTAATATATCCACTGTGGGTCTCAGAAAGGTCTCCAATCCACATATATTCATTTTCCCAGTAATCTCAGCCTCTCACTCAATTTTGCTATAATTTTCTGTGTAGCTCCATGGTATTCTAATTGTTTTTCAATTAGCTAACAAGTTCTGGGATGGAAAGAAGTATAATTTGCAACATTAAAAATTCACTTTGGAAAAACGTGTAGAATTTAGAGACAAGATACTTGACAGGGTAGCATCACAACATGCATATGCTACAACAGTGAGAATCAGATATCAGGGCTAACCATGCACACTGGGTATTCCTTCTGGTTTAGTCTGTGAGTATCTGTGTTTTCCACTTTTGATTATCAGTGGTTTGCTTAATCCTGTTTGCATGTAGGTTTAAAAACAGGTTCTGTCTGGTGTTCAAGATTCCTGTTACAAAGACGCTTCAATGTTTTAGAATGAGGCTGCATCTTGATAGAAAAATTTCAGCTGAAGTACTGTTCACCACAGAATTGCAGGAAGTTAGGTTTGGAAAGGAAACTCAATGATGTCCATCATATTTCATACAAACTTCAGTGACACAGTCTTCTCTGAAGCAAGAAAACATCCTGACTAATTTATACAAGTGGAAGTTAAGTGTCATGCAATTCTTGGAAGTATGTTAATGGGGAAAAGATACCCAGTGAAAGACAGATAAAAGTAAAAGGAAATCAAGTGACTGGAAACTGAAGGAAGTTCATCTCAGAGTGTAAATTAGATTATATTCTGGTCCATGAAAATAGCCATTGAAGCCACTTACCCAAGCAACACTTCATCAGCTGACACTTTCAAATAAAAAATGGAATATATTTCTAACAGTTAATTTAGAGATAAAGCAGAAGATACCATTCTATTGATGGAACCACCAAGTGCAATTCCTTGGCCTATCTTATGGAAAAGCCTACACTACAAATGTTGTAGTGGTTACTCTGGGCTTTAAGATCTCTGGGAACATCATCAGTGGCCTGTGATTACAGGGGTTTCGTTTTTATTTTACCTCTTCTGTTTTTAACAGGCTGATTTTCAACTTTTAACCTCATACAGTTTCTTTATGTCTAAAGGTGTCTCTCTTTTCATATTGAGCAGCCTCCTTCCTTCTGTGTACAGTGCATCATCAATGGAAAATTTTGCTCATTTTTAAAAATACTGAACCAGGCAGAGAGCAAAATATGGTTCTTTTCAGCTCACTGAGATGATGACATTTTTCTCTCACATAGCTTTCCCAGTAAGTGATGTTTCAACATCCTCCTTTGACAGAAAAGGGGAAACAAACTTTCAGAGAACCTGCCTCTCAGCAGCTGGCAGATCCCCACTGAAAACTGGCTTGGAAAGCTCACTGGGACTTCCTTGAGCTGCAGAAGGACTGGTGGACGTGGGAGTGCTGAGTGAATGAGGGTGTGTATCGTATGTTCAGAGAACATGGAACGCGGTTGTGGAGGTGGGGATGATGTCTCTGTTAATGCCTGAGTGGGTGAGACATTAAACAAACCAAAGGTCACTGTTTGGGACACAGAGCCTGCAGCACCAGTGAAATCAACGTGTGGGTGCTGTAACTGGCAATCAAGGACCACGTCTTCCCAGCAAGACCTGTAATTTTTAGATGAATATGGACACATGGCCATGCTTTACATCCTTGATCAAGGTAGCAGTGGGTGACTCTCCACTGTCTAAGGGGCTTTCACAAAAATAAAAATATTCTTTCTCCCATCCACCTTTTCCCTAATAATTTCCCACATAAGTTTCAAATAGTAAGCATGTGAGAGAAACAGCTTTTCTGACCGGGTGAGAAATGTGACATCCAAGTTTTGTTCTGTTTCTCTCAATGCTTAGCTAAACAGTTTGCAATTACCCCAACCAACACCTCTGGGAAGCCAGAGCTAAGGTTGCATATGTTGCCTGTAATTTAGGAACTTGATAAAAATATGGATAATGTTGCTTAAATAAAATGAATCTGGATTGTAAGAAATGGGAGGTAAGATTAGAGATAAAAATATGCTGGAAAGGACAGAAATGCAGAACCAGCAGGGAATGTAGAGTTCTCTGGAGTACACCTTCGAATATTGTGTATCTACGCAGGAGATCATAGCACCTGCTAAATTTAATACATATTAAATGTTGTCATATCTTATATATCTGAGCAAATGTAGCATACCTTCATATTTTGCTGGCAGCTTACAATTCCCAGATTTCAGTTTATGTTACAGAAAGTATGTATTCAATTCCCAATGAAAAGCTGATTTAAAGGGCACTACTGGGAATTGTAAGGAGATTAAATTGTTTTAATATTTTCAGTACATAGAAGGGGAAATTTAAATGGGAATCTGGGAATCTTTGTTCCTTTTGTGAGATGGAAAGGTCAAGCTTTTGCCACAGATACAAGAGCTGGAAGAGAGTTTCTGGTTGTGTAGATGTCCACATGTCCTGGGTGGGAGCTTAAGATGTTCTTAAACCACATACAATGCACATTGATGGTTCATCTTGTCAATGTACCCAGGGATTGCAAATCTGTGTGGGTTGTTTTCATTACTGCAAATGGAAGACATGCAACAGGAGGAAAACAGGCTGCAGATTGTTGAGACCTTGAATTTGCTGAGGTTTTAGATTTGTACGTTACCTCACTGAATTTCCATTAAGCCTACTCACTTTAAACTCTAGTCTTTCACCATTATTTTTCATTCTTCAGACATGAATGGTATTTTCTTAATTTTAATTTAATTTAGACTGTTGGAGTGCTCATTTTTCTGTAGAACAAATGTCACTCCTTTCTAGAATAAATATAATCCTATGCAAAAGGCCAATGCAAGACTTGATTTGTATACCAGGGTAGGACATGAAATCTGTGTTGGCAGCTACGATCATGTTCTGCCCTGACAGTCACACTGTTCTCCTGGCAGCACGGCCCATCACTGCCAACTTGTATGTAATAAAACATTCATGTAAGCCTTGCTTCCAGCTTTACTCCACACAAAGCTCTGGCCCTCATGGCAGACCATACCCACACCACTCGTGAGTTATCCCAGGGTTTGTACAAGAGAGGAGGAGGAAAAGGGAAAAAGAAAAGACAGAGGGATTCCTCTCCACTGTTCTCACTCCCAAGATAAAACAATGCACATTTTACAGTATTTTATGTTTTTTTTTTTTAGCATTCTGTGCAGCATTTTCTCTACTTCTGATAGGAATTGATCTTGGCAAGAATAAAAACCATACTCAAAATGTGCTGCTTGCACAGGAAGAGAGCACCTGAGATCCTCAACTACAGCAGACAAAGCCTTCTGAACCTTTGGACTGATGGCATTACCATGGAGGAAATACACAGCTCCCAGTCACCTTCTCTGTGTTTAAAACTGCTTGGGTAAATTCCCTCATATCCACTGAGAATTCAACATATTGCTGTATACAAGAAGGGAAGCTACAAAAAATTTTAAATATGTGCCATATATGGCTGGGGTGGGCTTCTTCAGGCTCACAAAAATCAGCAAGCAAAGTTCCTAAAGGCATCCATAGGTTTATTACAACTTGAAACTTCAACCAAACTAGTCATAGGCAACAGTCAGTGATGAGCTCATCAGAGAAAAAGATTGTAAAATGGAGCTACAAAATACTTTGGTGCAAATACTTAATGTATTTGCCCAAAAAACTATAATTTGGGGTTAATCAAAACTATTCATAAACACTGAATTCAGCAAGTCTACAGAAATTTTGCAAGAGGGGAGGGGGGAAGAGGCAGGAAAAAATTGACTTTTTCTTGATAAACATTTTGATTTTTCCACAAAATATTTTGTTTTGAAATTTGCCTACAAGTAATAGTCTTAAGACTAAAAAACAATTCAGAAAATGTAAATGAATTCTCTGCTTTAGTATTGAAGAATAAAAAAAGGCATTTTGAAAAAATGTTTTATTTTGCTGGCAGAAAAAAAATGCATTAGGAAAAATAAAAATAATAATTTCAGTGCTATTGAAATTCAGTGCTATTCAGAATTCAAGCTGAAAAACCACCTATTGATAAACCATTCAAAAACCAGCATTCAGTAACCATAAAAAAGGCTGATATTAAACATCCATGTGCTTGGCTCAGTTTGGCCCAAGTCTTTCCCTTACCCTTGGTTTCTGGAATTGATGGGTAATTACATGGGAGGGTCTCCCTTGGTACACTCCACAGCTTGGCCAGGGAAGGGAGAAAGAACCACTCAAAAAGGGCTGCCCCTTTGACTATTTTACTCTCAAGAAGAACCTGAAAACCTAGACTGAGGGGAGAAAACCCATGATTTTGGCAGATCTGGAATTTTCCAGCCCATGTGCTTTTGTGTCATGACATGCCAAAAAAATTGTGTGTAAAAAAAAAAAAAAATCCGTTTAAAAGAATGCTTCGGTTTCTGTACAAGTCCAAAAATGCCTCATCCAATTTGTCTCAAATTTTCCAGAAAACTTCTGCTCTGACATGAGATCATATATATGAAATGTAAGACAGACTGGTTTGTAGTTCTGGCAAAGCTGGGGAGGAAGACAAATTGGATTGTACTTTTAAAGAGAGAATTAGGGTCTCATCTTTGAATTATCACTTATTTAGGCAAGTCCTGCCTCTCATGACACTTTAATCATTAGAAATTATTAAAAGAGTAGTAAATATGTTACTGGGGACTACTTTTCACTGGCAAAGAGATCATAAAACATGTCGGAGGAGGATGAGACATAAGGAAAATAGGGATGTGTGGGGAGACCGCAGAGAATAAAGAGGAAGTAGTTACAAAAACTTGTGTGCATGCTGTGTGCAAGGAAGGGCTGACAGGGATCTCAGGGGACTCTGTGGTGCAGTAGGATTTTAAAGACCATAGGGGACTGTAAAGGTCAGAAGAGAAAGAACAAAGAGATGTTGAGAGGCTGGGGAGACGAAGACCTTCCCGAGGAGAGAATGAAATAAAAAAGCAATTTTCTCAGAGAGGATTTAATAGCTAGAGACAACACAAAACAGAGAGAAGCTAAAGACAGTTTATGCAATTGCAAGAATCATACATCCATAAGTATTTAAAAGTGGATGGGCTGATGTCTTTGGAGGGCTTGGGACACCCGTTTTCCCAGGATTTGTGCTGCAGGAAAGCTCTGGTGCACCACCACCCACCTCACTGCCAGCTCCTTCTGCACTGCAGGGAACCCACCATTGCTCCCCTGAGTGCACCCAGGCAAGCACTGCTAAAGGGAAAAGTCAACATTCAATTAGTTAAAAACTCAATTAGCAAACTATGGTCTCAAAATACCTTAGGAGCAGCTTATAGTGTTTGAAACATGCATAAGCATGACTGGACCATACAAAAGAGGGTAAGATCATCCACTTATGCTTTCAGCATGCTGAAGGTCACCACCTTAAAGAAATGAAACACTTCAAAATAAAATACAAAATGATAAAATACAGTAACCAGTAATAATCTGCAGAGAAATAATTCTGTGCTAGAAACCCACCAACTCTTGTCTTAAACTCCTTTGAGTGCCTTGGGACGATGGCTTTTATTACTTTTTGTCATGATTTCATTTTTCCTTTGCAAAGAAGAAAATCTCTGTTACTTTTGGAAAGACATGGGAGGGAACCAGAGGTGTCATGCAGCTCCCTGCCAGAAACACATATGAAGGCAGCCTACTTTGGCAGGAGGAAGACGACTGGCCCTGCCTGTCAGCCACATATGTTTCCTGGTCTTTATTCTCCCCAGCGTTACCACATGTCACAAAGTAAGTTACAGAGCCTTAAGAGGAATTGCAGGCTTCCCACCCAAACAAAAACACAGAAAGCCAGCCCTGCAATTAAGTATCCGTAGCAAATTATGAGGCCTGAGGATGGGCTGCTGCTCCTCAGTTGACACAATTCATTAAGACTTTTGACTTTTGCACTTTTTAGGGGTGAGGGGGATTAGGGAGGAGGTTTGGTTTATTTTTTCCCTAATCACTCTGCCTTTCTAGGGGAAAGCAGGACTATGGGCATTTAGGTGATGTCATCTGCTAGACAGCAGCCATATGGAGAACATGAAATGGAAGTTTTCTACCCAGCTCCAGGCAAACCTGTGGCAGATGCTGTGTGACTCGCTGGAGCAGTCCACTGAGACACAACGGGGTGATCTCCATCCTTTCAGATGTGCAAAGGGACCTCTGGCACAGCCCATGGGTTTGATGTGTGGGCAGACATTTCATCCCATGAACTCTCTCTCAGCCTTTGTTTCCAAGGGCTGGTGTCCAGGAAAGGGCTACGCTGGCTGGAAGGAAGCAGAAAGCAGAACCATAATGAACCTCCCCAGTCACCAAAGCAGGCAATCACATCATGTAATCCTTTTAAAATATTTACCAGCTCCATCTTAGGGTTTGTTCAGCTTCCAGTTTCCATTATTCCTACTGATGCTTTTCCTCAGTCTTCCAATTCACAGCACACATTTTCTCAGAGCCATTTGTTCTTGTGCCAGGATGGTCACTGCTTACATGGCTCTTCTACACCCTGGCTGCTCAGCCCTGGATTCTGCACAGAGAATATTATTATCTTCTTCCTGGTCTTCTGAAGACTCAGTTAAAAAAGACAAATTATCTTGGTGTCCACACATAAAACAGGCTTTCTACTCACAGCCATGCCAGCAGGCATGCTCTGCAATTTTGCTTCCAATTTAGGCTTTGCCAGCCATGAACTGTGTTCTCGCTGAACTCTTGTATCATGATATTAAAAGTCAACATCTGGTAGAAATGCTTCAATGCTCTGTAGGATGACATATATCTTCTCCACATTCATATCCCACTGGCAGCTCACAGCCAACCTGAAGTCAAGTAAAACCTCAGTTTTCATCTTGCTCTGAAACAACCTTGCCCTCCCCTTTCCATGCACCAATATTTATGGCCATTTGCTTTTTCCTGTGTAAAACACGACCTTTTCTGTACTCATGATGTCCCCGGGTCTGTGCCACCAACAAAGCCATCACTGCTTTCTTTTGTTTTGTACATTACTGAAACCATTAGATGAGATCCATCCCACCTCCACATGCACCTCTCATCCTCCTCCTTTCCTGAGAAAGCTTGTCCTGGGAATCACTAGATTTGAGCACATCATGGAAAGATGCTGTCCAGCCAGGGAACTCAGCCTGTAAGACAGAACAGGAACTTGAATTATATAGCTTGTAATGCAATACAGAAACTTATTTTAATAATGAAATATGGTTTTAAAAAACCCCAGAAAACAAAGAAAACATAATTCAGGGATATTGAAATGTGTTTCACAAATGAAGATATGAAAAAAATTATCTTCCTGGATAAAACTTTTCAGAACTTCCACCCCGCAAGAAAGTGGATGGGCTGAGCATTTGATATGCTAATGCTAAGGCTATTTTTAGAAAAAAATTGTTACTTAAATATCTATTTCCATTCTTTACTAAAGTTCAAAAGTAGGGTGAATCATCCACAGCAGACTTAAAAAGATTCAACTGGAAGACTAATAGTAATATATTCATACACTGAAAGATAAAAGCGACAGTTTGCATAGCTATAATTTCATAAACAAATGGGAAAACGTAGGCTGGATTGCAAGGCTGCCAGTGAGCAGAATTTGTAACATGAAGTAAGATGTGTTTGGATTATGACCCTATTCTCTGCCATAGGCGTTGAAGTTTTACCTTGCTGGAGGAATTTGGGAAAAGAGCAAATGTCTGCACCTGTAGCACCCCTCTTTCCTGCTCTACTACATAAAACTCAAGGAATGAAGGTGGTTGTTCTCACACATCTGCCTTGCTTTTAGTGTGGCGGTCCCCTCTGTCATTAATCTGGTTACCTCACTGTGGGTGGGAATCAGACATGATTTCATCTTGAATTTAAAATAATACAACAAAAACAATTACATGAAATTATGGACATGGAGGGGGGAAATTCCATAAAAATTTTTTCTGACTTACACAAAATTATCAAACCTTTCTAATCTGACTTTGCAGAATTACCATGCCATGCAAAATACATCAAATTAGCTTTTGGGGAAAAAAAAGCCAAATGTTTTTCAAATGGGCTTCTTTTATTTTAATTTCCCATGTTTTTCTTTGGGAGACTATGTCTACGTGAAACTGCTGTATAAATTATAGACATGATCTATGACGCAGAACAATATTTATAACATGCCTTTAAAGTTATGTAATACCGAGAACAGAAATGCAATTAAAGTAGAGAGCAGAGCAGAGGAAGTTCTGCCCTCTGCAGAGTGTGCTGTCTCATCTTTGAACAATGCAACATGAAGGAAATTAATAAATGTTTCTGCAGAGGTGACTGGTTACTCCTCTGATGTATTGAAATGGGAGGGGTTGATCTTGAAGATGTATTTTTTCAAAACCAATTTTTCAAATCCATTTGGGGAAAACAATGACATTTTCATTTTCTTTGTAAGAAAAGTATGTACTATCTTCCCCGCGTGTTCTCAGAAGAGTGCAGGCAAAAAAGGGCATTTGGAAGTTATTTTCTAGTTTATACTAAATTATTTCATGTGATTCAAAAATAAAAAGTCATGTTTATATGCATGGATGTATTTGAGAGTGAGACAGATAGCTTCTCCGAAATGGGAACCCAAGATGACAGCGACATCAAAGACTTTCTAAGAATGTCAGCTGCACCAGAGACGTCTCTTTGTTTTCAACTGACAGAGTAACAGTAATTAATCTTTTTCTTCCCCTTTCTTGAGAGAGGTTTTTTTAAGTTATTTGGTTTTCAAATACCAGCTTAAATATTTTTCTCTCACTAGTTCCTATCTGCCACATTGTACACCATGCAATTGTTCTTTTGTGAATGATTAAGTACCAGAAATAGCATGTATCCATCTGTGTAAAATGCCCATGGGATATTAGACATCAGAACCATCATTAATGACAGTTCTATTGACCAATGTTGGTTTTCATCTGTGTTGGGTAACTCAGGCCCCTGCACCTCTCTGGTGTGTAGTCCTAGATAACTTCTTAAAGCTCTGGCAAAATCATGCACCAGGAAAGGGCTGATGGTGAGACAGATGCTGTAAGACACAAAAATCTGAAAACTAGGGAGAAGAGATGCATCAAGCAAACCATGTAAACCAGTACTTTTGCATTGCAAGCCAAGCAAACCATGTAAACCAGTACTTTTGCATCAAGCAAACCATGTAAACAAACCAGTACTTTTGCATTTCTGTGAACATGTTGATTTTCACTGAAAGAATTCAAGTTCCCTGGGAAAGTGCCCAAATGAAATAAAATTCAACACTCAACCATGTCTAGCATACAATGAAAATGAGAGGGTGAGAAAAAAGAAAATACATCCAACTACAGCAATTTGAAAGTGGTTTATGCTCATTATTATGTAATTTTCTTGATTTTTGGGGGAGGGGCTTGATCTGTTTGGGGAATATGAATTTTGTCTTTCCCTGTGTAAAAAGCAGGGTGTAAGTGACATGGGGATCAAAGCCCAAGGACACACAAAGGAAAGATGGCACAGAAATGGAGTGGAGGAAAGGAACAGGATAAAGAAGGTAGAGAAATTGAGAAGGCTGCTAGTTTTTAATGCCCAGATAACACCCAGAAACTAAACTCTGAACATCCCAGCCTGAAGACATCACCAAAGGTGATGGGAAGAGCATGGGGGATCACAATCAAACTCGTCTGTCTTTCCTCCTGTTCCTTTTATCTTCCAAGACAAAAGCAGCAGGTGGGGGTGTTCATCAGACTTGGAGTCCTGATCTAGACCATTCCTATGCACTGATTTTAATGGCAAGTACAGCAGAAATTTTATTCTAGTGAGTCTCTGTAAACACATTCATAAATGCATTTTCCAGAGAAAGTGATTCAGAGATCATCATCTTCTGTATTAGATAAGGAGGATCCTGAAGAAACCTGGTCTAATTTGCAAGACCACACAGAAAGATTATTAAGATCTTGTATCTTCAGGCCTATTTAAATGGAGAAAGACTATTGTTGATCGCAAATTCAGAGGTGAGAGTTCAGCTTCTCATAAATTTTAAAATTTGATTCTTGTGTTAAGACATTCAAATCTGGCAATTTCATCTCCTCAAACCCAACCATGTGCGCTCAGTTGAAGCTATTCACCATGCTCAGGCACCACTGATGGCTACACTTGCATTTCTTCTTCATAGAATTATCAAAAGTGGACAGACTGGAAATTTTGCAATAATGCCTTTAGAAATGTGAAGATTTCTGAAGGAGACACTTGACGGGAGAAGGTTAAACATTTACTTTTTAAAAGCCTATCACTGAGAAAAAGGACAAACTAGAGAGGCAAGGCAAGGCAAGGCAAGGCACACATTTTTAAACTGACAAAAGGTTACAAATCCTGGCCACAAAGAACTGAGAAATGGTACTCTAATTTTTTTTGCTTAGGTTTTAAGAAGAATAAGTGAACTTAAAGAAATAAGCATTATTTTGAGTAATCTTCCATTTTCAGTAAAAAACTCTTTTTTAGTTTTACAAAATGAAGTTTGGATGGAAATCTTTTAAATGAAGTGCAATCAGGTAATCTTTTAGCTTGTTCTTCTTGCAATCAGGTAAATGTCATAGCTCTAGGAACAGTCACCTGGGCTCATTTTGCTAGGACTCTAGTAAAATATAAGCTTTTCTTTGAAGTCATAGATATGAAAGGGAGAAAACTTCTCACATTGGACTTCTGTTTTCCTCCTTTTGCTCTTCAGGAAAAGTGAACAATTCTGAAAAATTAGCTGAACTAGAGTCATCCAATCTCAGAAAATAGACACAACACAGGTGTGCTGTGGTTCCAGGATTGTAGGTCATTACAACTAGGAATACCTCTCAGAAAACTTCAAAGCAAGAATCAGAAATAATCAAGTGCTCCATTTCTGCACTCTTCTGCTCCTGCTAAAAGAAATATGGATGTTTGCATAAAAAGTGCTTTGGTCTTTGTTTTGTTCTTTTGAGACACACGTGGTCCTGCTGTTTAGTTCTCACTGGGGTTTAGAGATTCCTTCAGAGCAACCAATAGCGATGTGATAATCTTGGCCAAGAGTCCTGACACTCAGGCAGAGATCAAAAAACTAAGAGGCTGTTTTCTTGCAAGAAGTGTTAAAACTTGGAGCCAGAGGGAGAGCATACAGGTCAGCTAGTGAGCTGCTAGTTCTGCCAGCCTGCCAAATTTACATTTGTTAATGTTGTAAGAGGGACAGGCCAAACACACTGGGAGTCACTCGTGCCAGGTCCAGATGCAGAGGGAAAAACAGATTGTCCAACAGAACTTATGCTATGCTCTGACATCACGTGAGCAGGATTGTCTGTACCCAAAGAAGACAGTTGGTTTTTCCCCTAAAAATTATCTAGATTGCCTGAGCTCAGTAAACTGTTTGAATACAGCATTACAACACTCACCAGAGTAGTCCCTTTCATTTCAATGGACCACTCATATGTTACACACCACACATTTAAGAATGCTCCCAAATAGAGTCTAGAACATTACATTTTTGTGCTCCTGCTTGATCTCTACTCCAGAAGAGTGTGCCTGTACAGTGAAGTCGCTTCTCCACACTGGGTTGTCTCTAATACTTACAAAATGTATGAAATGTTAAATAAAACAGCATAACAGGCATTCTGCGGGCTGTGAAAAGAGGTTGACAGCAGGCATGATTCCCCACACACCGCTCCACATCAGATGCCATCACTCGTTCTACAGGAAGAATGTTCATAGAAACATTTTATGAACATCCTAGAAATCAATGGCAAGATGGTAAAGGTATTTAAAATGTAACTTAACTACAAAACTCCTCTCAAGTCTTGCATCAGGGAAGAATGAAATAAGAACAGGATATTCTTCCTTTACTACAGCAGCCCTTCCTAACACTGTACTTAATATTTTCCTTCAGCTTATTTTCAAACTCTGAGTTGATTTTGAGCTGGTTCCCAGATGATCCCCCTCTCCCAGCCATGCCTGCTGGAGTTCTCTGCCTACAGAGCAGGTGCAGCACCAGCAAACACAGCATGAGTTTCTCCAGATACTCACAGAGCCCATCAATGGAAAGAGGATGTTCACACAACACACAATTACACCATGGAACTAATTGCTTCAGGAAACTGGCACAGTTCAAAACCTAATAACAATTAAAAAGGATCAAGAACTTCCACAGTTGCCACAGGAAACAACAACAAATGTTTTGTACTTGAGAGCTTCTGCCACTTCCTGACTCCTGAAGACCTGAATGGCACTGGGAAACAAGGTCAAGCCAGCCTCTTCTCTTTCCTCAGCTATCGTACCACAGGATCCTCAAATCTTTCTCTCAGGTTTTTGGGTTCTGAACACTGGACTAGATGGGCAACAGTCCAACAGGACCAGGAGTTTCCACTCCTCTATACCACAGAAGGAAGGGGGGCATCAGTTGCCTGATGTCTTTCCTTCTCCTACTCTTTCCACTGTGATTTGATAATATGTGTCGTATTTCAGTGCCTTTCATCCACAAAGCTCAAAGTACTCTCTGTAGGGGTTACGTCCTGGTATAACCAGACTAGAAAGGGATGTCAAATGTGCTGAAGTGACTTCAGCTAAACATCCCATAGCAACCAAGCACAAGAATCAAGAAGAAAAGCCCAATATGCTTGCAGACAGTGATAACTTTGCAGCCATGCGGGTAATTTCTAGCTGAGTTGCACATGTCACGACTCTGCCCACTGTAGGCTGGCACCCAGCCTGCTGCGTTCCTCTAATCAGACTCTGGCTTCTCGCATTGGGATTGTGGTGGGCTCTGCTTTGAAATGAGATGCCTGAAAATGGTTGACACCTGTACTCCTCTGGCTCTTGGGAAAATTTGTTAACCTTCAAGAAAAGTTCTTGGAGAGGAGGGACTTTCAAGTTTTACAAGATGGTGAAGTTCTCTTTAGTTCCTTTAAAAAGCATTAGCAAAGTTTAACAAGTACAGACCAAGACTCCCAAAACTGATGCAGAAAAGAAAAGAGGTGGGTGGGGACTGGGTGTGGGGGAGAAAGGCCCACAACACAACATTGGCTCTGATCCTTTCCCCCTTGTTGGGCCTGGGGCACACTTGATAAGGTGAAGGGAAATTGTAAAATTAGACCTGGCAACCTACACAGAGAGGCCCAGTGCAAGGCCCTTGGCCTCAGGCAAGCTGAGAAAGTTGAGGAATTGTGGGGGAAAGGGGACTTGGCAGGCTAACTTCCTGTGGCTGCATCCAGGGCTAATTAGTTTTCAGTGTTCTGTGTGTGTTTGAATGGAAACGAGCCAGCACTGAGAGGCACGGGGTGAGGAAATCAAAAACACATGCACCAAGAAGGAAGAAGGGGGGAAGAAGAAAAAACCAAAAAAAACCCCAAAAACCTGTCCTTTTTAGCTACATTTTCTTTTTCAGGAGGGGATCTCATCATTTTGTTCCATGAGCACTAAATCACACTGGCTCCCCTGTCTATCACATCTCACATCTGCTTCAGAACTCATTAAACATCAAAAGGCCTGCCCTATCAGTTCTGCTTAGTTAGAAGTCTGAGTTACTAGAGTCCTAACCAGGGAAGATTTTGTATGTTTTTAATAATAGCTTAAGGAACTTCTTAGCACCCCATAAATTACTTAATGCAACAAACTCTTCCTGTGGACCAGCAAATGTTTTACAGAGGAACTGAATGCTGCCTTAACATGCTTGTGGTCAGTCCAGAGCTACACAGCAACCTGTTTAAATGAACCTTTAATCCATGTTTCAGTTTAGGGACTGTTTTCTCATGTATCCTCTCCTGCCTCTAGCCTACTCTCATTTTTACTGCCGCTCTAATTTTATATAACTACATTATAACTTGTATTTCCATAGCATTTTGATACTTCAGAATGCCAGGGCAATTATTAAAGCAGTGATCACAATGCTACAGCACCAATGAAATCTGCCTACTTCTGCCACACCATTTTCCCTACTTCAAATACACATGAACAGTGCCCTCCACTACTGCATGTGCCAGACAAACAGTTCACAAAAATAATTTATATACAGGAAACACAATGGACACAGTAAAGGCTCCAGTGGGCATTTGTTTTTAAGAGTACCACAAGAGCACTTTAAAATGAACTGAGCCTAGGCTGAGTGTGATCCCTGAGTGCTTGTTATGCAGGCAAAAGCAAATCAATTTTTTTCACAAGGACATCCACAAGCTTTTGTCTTCAGTGAAGACACTTTTTCTGGCCTGTTTTGAAGTTTTGTCTGCAGCTATATTACCATAAGAACATTTCCATCCCTTTTTACTTGGAAAGTGTGGGGTTTGGGCTTTTCCTCATACTTAGGAATTGCTAAATCACTTTTTCTAACACTTTTTTAAAATATGTGACCACTGGTCAGACTTGAAAATGTGAGTTTCATAGGTGAAAATTAGAGATGGTAGTGGACAAATTAAAGAGAGCCTTTGAACTAAAACAAAATTCTGTAAGTTCAGCTTCAGCAATTGTTCCCACTCGATTGATAAGCTTTGTCATTTATTTGCAACTGTTCCTTCTTTAGAAACAAACAACATGCAATTTTTTCCCAAATATCAGCATAAATAAAAGGAAATTAAAAAAAAATAACATGACCCTCAAGCCAAATTGAACTAAAATCATAATGGAGCATGAGAACAGTTGTAAGGCCCTATGCCTCCACTGGCTATCTAAAACTCACCTTAGTGCAGAAGAAACAACCTGGGACATCAAAGTCTAGGAATCAAGAAAAAAATTAAGACAATGGCAAGTTGCTACCTCTTTTCTAGGATTCTGCTTGCCCATGAGCTGTGAATACTGCTCACCAAGGAAGACTTCCCTTCCCAGACATGGTATGTGTAGTGGGACACAGTCGTGCAGAACACTGAGCACAGGATGGCCCCTAAGGGACCACATCCCCCCTGTGTTCACTTCTTCACACAGAGGGTTCTCAGTGCTCTCTGACCAGATCAGATTTAAGGGAAAATTATGAAGTTTATTCCAGTGTGAAGCACCATGAGAAAATTAATAGGTGATTCCTAGTAATGTAGCTCTGTTTCAAGATCTGTGTGGTGCTCCCTTCAGTGACACTGCTGATAGGACAATTTCACAGCTGTCAGAGCTACCAGCTGAATTCCTAGGTGATCTGTAGCCTCTGTTCATAGCTCCTCCAAAGAGGGACCTCCGTCTGGGATAATCTTCCCATAAGAAAAGTCCAAGTCACAGAGGTCCTGTCCAGAATATCTGCCTCTGGGGACTGTCTGTAACCCTTCACCTTGACAAGAAATGCAATTAAGACATCAGCTTATAGAAGTACATCAGTGACATGCAACCAGCCACAGCATCACTCTGTCTTGTGCCACGTGCTTAAGGAACGAAGCACCATGGTAATCAATAAATAAGCTCCCTTGTACCACACAAGGCTGACATTCCCTACAAAGCAAGATGCTGGAGATTAAATCTAGTCCTTGAGAGTTCACACATGTTTAAGCACAGAGATGTTCAATGACATATGACTCCAAAGCTATTCACTATTTAAATACTTGAATTATGGAAATTAATCCAGCTTATTACTAGCTCCAAATAGAGACTAAGCACATTAGGAAATGATGACAACTTGAAGGTAATTATGTTTAGACTGAAAAATGCCTCAGCTGTGGCTCACTCTGTGAACCCACATCAGACCATAAATATTCCAGAATCACTGGAAGACTGAATAACACTAAGATGAAAAGTGACCAGAAAATATCATTGCATGGGTAAATCTTTCAACCAGGCAGACCATGGACTCTGAGGACAATATCAGCCCTTAGCCAATATTCTCTGATAAGGCGTAAAACAGCTGTAGTCTTCCTCCTGCAACTGCAATTTTCCTCTGTATTCAACATTTGTATCCTGCACCAGTTTCAATTAAGCACCCCTATGGAGGAAATGACAGGTTCTGAGTGAAAGAAGCTCTAGGGAGTGTGTGCACTTTCCCACTCTTTGATTTCCCCCTTCATGTGGAGCTCACACTGCCTTGGGATGATATTTACTCTTAACTTAGAGTCAAGGAACATATTTGCTTTCTGTTTTTCATTAAATACAGAAGGTTTCACAAAAGAGGCCATTTTTCATCAAAAAATTGTTTTCAAGTGAAAAATATCTACCAGCTCTACTCCTGACTCTAAACAATTCCTGGCCTACGAGCACATTACTGTGACTTACAGTTCATAGAGTGTGATTCCAGAAATGAGAAAAATGTTTTCAAAAAGTTACCATGAATATTTAAAAAAAAACCTCAACAAAGTATTTATATCACAGCTAACAGTTCAGCTGGTAGCCTGCATGCCATCTGAGACAGCCACAGCATTCACTAGCATCAATCTTGCTCCTTTTTTTTTGATGACGGGCTCTACATTTGCTTTCACTCAGTCTCCTGCTTCGTCCTTCATTTTCTATCACTTTAAAATAATTGTCAGTAGCATGATGTAAGTTGCAGTGCTTTTTGTCCTCCTTCTGCCTTCCTAGTCTTCCTGCACTTAAAGATGTGCTAGAATAGAGACAACTGCCTAGGCTGAAGGAGGGGATTGAACAGAAGATACTTGAGAGATATCAGAGTGATGAATTGAAGGTGCTTGATGCACTGTGGCTGATGTACTAAATGGGACATGAGGGATTGCTCTATGGCAACGCTTTGAGGAGTGAAGTATGTCTTATTTGGGTTCTCAAAACTTTCATAAGATGTTCTTCATATGTGCTCACATTCTTTGCGGCTTCATCAAAGCAAAATCTAGCCTCTGTTCAAGCAGGCAATTTTCCTTCATCTATCTTTCTCTCTCTCTTTCTTTCTTTCTTTCTTTCTTTCTTTCTTTCTTTCTTTCTTTCTTTCTTTCTTTCTTTCTTTCTTTCTTTCTTTCTCTTTTTCTTTCTTTCTCATTCCTTCTTTCCTTCCTTCCTTCCTTCCTTCCTTCCTTCCTTCCTTCCTTCCTTCCTTCCTTCCTTCCTTCCTTCCTTCCTTCCTTCCTTCCTTCCTTCCTTCCTTCCTTCCTTCCTTCCTTCTCTTTCTCTCTCTCTCTCTTTCTTTGTTTCTCCCCTTCTTCCTTATTTTCCTCCTTTCTTCCTTTCTTTTCACCTGAGACTTCCTGTGTGTCTTTTCTAAAATGACAGAAATCCCTCCCTCATCAGCCCAGTGCATACAGCATATTTGGGGGAGCTTATATAAAAAAAAATAAAGCTGAGTTTATTAGCAATAACACATAGTGGTATAGTTTTGCACCAGTGAAAGTCAACAGGAAAAAATTCCCCTTCAGCTTCAAATTACTGCATTGGCCATCACAGAGTTCAGAAACCGCAACTCAAATGCAAGACGATTGTTAGGTTTACCTAAAAGTTGTGAAATATAAATAATAAGTTGCTATGTTGTTTATGTATTTCTATATTTTCAGTCTTCACATTTGGCCCTCTTAATATACAAATATGATACTTTTATGGGCAAAGGATGAGATACACAATCCCTTCAGCAAAAGAAACAACCCAAAATATCACCTGTCACAGGACACACAGGTAAATAGCATGAATTAGCAGCATGTGAAATGAGGTGAAAAGGCACAGTAAAAGTTCACTCCCGTTTTAGGAAAACACCAACGATCCCTTTTTTCCAAGTTCTGTTACAGAATATAAGGTAACAAAAATAAAAAGACATCTGCTCTCAGAATACTTGGTCATGCATTCCATGTTGGCAGGACACCGTGAGCTCGCTGCTACATGCCAGTAAGGCAGCCAAAGAAGGCATCAGTGTGCAGGAAGAGAGGCGAGCTGAGCTCATCAGGGACCAGTTCACAATGCAACCATCCTGCTACAACTGTGCGTCATGATTTCTCCAGAGAGCAAGGCAGAAAATAAAACCGCTGCCTCCTCCAAAGAAGCAGATGCAAGGAGCACAGAAGCAATGCTGTTTGACATCTCTAGAGTGAATCCTAAGGAAGCAAGACGCTGGATATAGAAAGCAGGTGTGATTACTGTAGCATCTCTGCAACATCTGTCCATCGAAATATCTAAGCATTGGTAGTACTTACATCATCATGATGCACAGAAGTTGCAGAGTTATTATTATTCCAACAACACAAAGCCACAGTCCAGCAGCTGAGGGATTTTTTGATTTTATTTCTTCTCCTCATTTCCATTCCCCTATTTGCCTTCAGTTGTTGTTGTTGTTGTTGTAAGCTTCACTGAAGGCAGGAGTTTATACATTTTATTCACAGAATGACAAAGTCTCATCTTCACCAGAAAGCAAGACAGTCACTGAGAAATTTTTCTCTTCTGCTCTCAGGCCATTGCTTTCAAGTCTGACGGTTTTCTAAGACTTCCTGTAAAACAGTACAGAAACTACACACCATGTTGTTTGATCCCTGAAAACAGATAATTTCACCTTTACTTAGTGCTTATTTCTTCATCTATGTATTATTGCTCTTGCAAACTGTTTGGCAAAACAATTTTCACTCAACTAGAAACGCAGTTATAGTGAGGAGCTGAAAGGTAAGGAAGATCCTTATCTGCACATGCTCTAAGGTTTGGTTTTCTCTGGACCAAAGCTATTCTGAATAAGTTTCCTGCAAATCAGCACCACTTTTGGCCAGACAAAAAACTTCCACACCATAATCTCTCCCTTAATAGTAGCTCTTACTCAGAGATACATTCACTTCAGCTTTGCAGAACAGAATGTTGGACTCCTGCATTCTGTTCTTGACTATTAACCTTGACTATTAGTCTGTTCTTGACTATCAGATCTTTCTCTGAAGGTGTTAATTAAACATCTGCCTCTTTTCCCACGGAATAAGCCCACTGCAATTCCATCTTCTTTTCTCCTCTCTATTTTTAATTAACTTTTTTCTTTTCTTTCTTTTACTTCTTCAGTGTAATTGTGAATTCAGTAATTCAGTCCATGTTCTCTGTCAGCAGAACCCCCTGAGTCCTGGTGCCAGAGTATTCTCTGCCTTTCACACCCTCTCCAGCCCTCTCAGATGGCAAAGCAGATAACACATAGTAGCTTCCCTGACTACACTCCCTCTCTGCTGAATTATAATATTATTTTTCCTATTCAGTTCAGGAAATTATTTTGCCCTTCTTTGACTAAAGAGAATTTCTGGCAGTTATCAGCATACATAAAGCTTATGCTCCTCCCTAAACTTGACATTTTGTGGCATTCTGCTTGTCCAACCTGACGTTCCTTTATGACCAGACAACCCTAATAGTGGGTGAGGGAAAGGCTGTGCATGCTGTTATTGTCTACCTGGACTTCAGTAAAGTCTTTGACACCATTTTCCACAGCATTCTCCTGGAGAAGCTGGCAGCCCATGGCCTGAACAGGCACATTCTTTGCTGCATTAAAAACTGGCCGGATGGCTGGGCCCAGAGAGTGGTGGTGGATGGAGTCACATCCAGCTGGGTCACAAGTGGGGTTCCCCAGGGCTCAGTCCTGTCTAAGAACTCTATCAATGATCTGGATGAGGGGATCAAGGGCACTCTCACTCAGTTTGCAAGTGGCACCACGCTGTGTGGGAGCGTTGATCTGCTGGAGGGCAGGAGGGCTCTGCAGAGGGATCTGGACAGGCTGGATCAATGGGCTGAGGCCAACTGTGTGAGGTTCAATCACACCAAGTGCCAGGTCCTGCTTTTGAGTCACAATAACCCCAGGCAGCACGACAGGCTGGGGGCAGAGTGGCTGGGAAGCTGCCCAGAGGAAAAGAACCTGGTGACAGCAGCTGAACATGAGCCAGCTGTGCCCAGGTGGCCGAGAAGGCCAATGGCACCTGGCCTGGATCAGCAATGGTGTGGCCAGCAGGACCAGGGCAGGGATCGTCCTCCTGCACTCAGCACCATCCCTGGAAGTGTTCCAGAAAAGACTGGGCTTGGCACTCAGTGCTATGATTTAGTTGACAAAGTGATAATTGGTCAAAGGTTGGACTCAGTGATCTCGGAGGTCTTTTCTGACCTTAAAGATTTTATGATTCTATGATTCTATGATATTCTGGTTTGAGAAGATTTTGTTCGTATTCTCCTTCTGGCTTGTGGTTAGAAAAAAGATGCCCATTTACATTATTTTATATCCTTTTCTGATATCCTCACTTAGAGAAATGAATCAGTACAACTTCCTCCTTAGTCTCTTCTGTTCTGTATAGCTTGTACACCTCATGCTGCCTTCCAGTATTAAGTATGGCCTTGGTATATTTCAAGGTTTGTTTTACTGCACTGCAATATACATTCCTTAGCACAACCTTATCCTCAGAACTACTTACCTGACCCACAAGCTCCTTGTACACTAGGTAAATTCAGATGTTTCTATTTTTAATGTTTAAAATAACTCCATCTTTCAGCTGTGTTAGGAAAACCCACCAGACTATTTGTGTTAAGCAAAACCTTGTTCTTCTTATCAGGCACTGGAGGAGCAAAGTCATCCATCATGAATCATTTACACCTGTACTTGTCACCAGCTCATGATCATTCACGCTGCTTTGGTAACACATGTACACAATATCAAAATGAGATCATCCCTTACATGTTGTTTCCATCCATGTGAAGTCTCTACCTGTGAAAAAATAAGAAACACAACTATTGGTTACAGTTGTAATTTTGCAGAACTGAACAGAGGAATTAGCACTAGCCTGACAATCAGACCCAAATCTTCTCTTTGAGTTGTTGCTGAAAGGAATATTTTGCTGAAATCCCCGAAGTCAAAGCTCAGCTACACAAATAAATACTGTAGCAGATCCTGACAGGAAGACGTTCAGCCCAATCTTTTCCAGATGGCAGTGATGGATGGCTGTGTGCTTCTATTTATTTGGTTTCCCAGGCAATGGTGTCCTGCTTTCACTGGTCATCACTTGAAGTGCTTTGGCTTACAGACCGGCACAACAGGCGTGTGCACTGCCAGACAGGTATTCTGGTGGGCTTACTCATTGCTTGGATGTCATGGCTGCAAAGAAGAAGCTAAATATTACCACTTTGCTGGGATCAACTTTTCTAGAAACTGCATGTTTAAATTTGGGACAAACTCACGGCACAGGACTCAAGAACCCCCGGGTAAAGCAGAGCCCAGTCCTGTGTAACTTGCTGATTGCTGAGATACACCAGTTCTGAAAATAATACAGTGACCCAAAGCAGGGAGAGAGGCAGAGGAAAGACATCCAAATCCCAAACCACATTGACTGAAACTGTGGCTGTCACTACTGCTCTGTTCTGTAAAACACATGGTACTTTACACAGGGCTATGAAACAAACGTCCATAGATCAGGGACTTACAGAATAATGTGTGGGGAAAAGTGGAGGTGGGATACAAAGGCTTCTGAATCCAGGCCATTCATTTTGCTTGGACATGCTTGAATAGTGAACCAAAGTTATTAGCAACAAACACATGTTTGGTGGCCTAGGTAAAATGATCCATTGCTTCCAGATGATATTCATTTTGCAGCCATCCATACCAGGGAATAAAATGAGAAGTTCATGCTGCAGGGGTATGTGTTTCGTGGTGCTAGCATGTTGTAAGCAACTGGGGGAAGAGGCTGTATTTTCATGTCTTCATATAACACCAAACATGGCAGGGCCAGATTAGTGACTTGGGCTTTTGACACTACTCCTAACACACCAATGGATAAATGCAAATTTTTGACACAAGAACTTCCTAGGGAAACGAGGTGACAGTTGAAATGTGCAGCCACATGGCATTGAATGCCTAGTGGGAACAAACACCAAGAAATGCCTGCCCTTCCCATGGTCTCAACTCACAAACCTACTCACACAGGCATTGTTAGCAATACATCCATTATGATAAAGCCTCCTTCTGAATGAAAGCATGCACACTAACATCAGTCAGTGGGCAGATTAAGGGAAGGTTTCTTTAAAAAAAAAAAAGCTTTATCTGGAATCCAAAGACAGCAGGAAGTGAATGAAATTGGTTGAGGCTGTGGGGATGTGGTCACGCTTCTCTGTGTAGATGAACAGATGGGCAGCAGAATTTGGTATGTGCTGGTTTGGACAGCTGGGACTCAGGAAAGCCATAGAAATGGAATGATAAGAGTATGAGAAAATTAAGGCAGACCAGGGGTTTCAGCAGAGGCTGGGTTGTAACACCATTTTGCAAAAAGCAATCAGTGCTTTCCAGATTAGGGAGTTACCTACTGGGTTGAAGCTTAGGATTCAACAAACAGAAAAATGAAATTATGAAAACACTGCTAGCCACTGCAATGACAGATAATCTCAAATCAGAAGTAATCCAACATGCTGGGGTTTTTATGCTGCCTACATTATTTAGGCTCTCCTGTGGATACACACTATGGTTCAACCCTTAAGTACACAACCATATGACATATTTTCTTTAAAGGCTTCCTGAAAAATTAGAAACACAAAAATATGGCACACTAGTGGCAATGTATGGCACACAACAGGACACAGAATTTTTTCAACTAACAGATCTATGTCGTCTTATCAAACAGAGAGTAATATTAGATTGTCAACCTCTTTAATCCTACATATAGAGATTAAGCCCTCTCACGGTACTGTTCATAGGTAAGTGAATAAAAAAAAACCTAATGATTCTCAGTTTTCGATCCAGAGCCTGGCAAGGAATGATGGTCCTTCTTTTTCCTTCCAGTGTGATCCTTTTACCCCATCCTACTATGTGTCTCTGTCCTGCTTCTTTCTCACCTTGGTCCTGATCTCCTCATCCAGCTGCCTGTCTCAGAAAAATTACCTTGGTCCTACAGCATAAAAGAGCAACATCTAGCCTCAGACTTTCTGCCAGCTCTTTCTGATTCCCTCTCCCACCCTCCCAATGCCATGTGCCAAATCACAGGCTCCTGCCTAGGTACACACAGTCCCTGCTAGAGTTCCAGCCCACCAGCACTGTCCAAGGAGATGCCACAGAGCTAAGGAAAGTGAGAATTTCTAAATGGATTGCAGCAGTAATTTATTTTATACATACTCTTGGCAATAAATTCATTGCTTGCACACAATATGCTGCTGAGTTCCAGATCATTATTTTCCTAGCCACTCAGCACCAACACAACAGCTGCAGTTGGCCTGAAAAAGCTGAGGAGTGAGGTGAAGACACAAGCAGCAGCAGCAGCAACAAGATCCCAGTTATTTGCTAAACGTGACATTTTCATACAAAAACATAACTGAAATAAGCATAGGCAAGCTTCTTTGTTTATGATGAGAATTTGAAAAATGATCCCAGTGAATTTAATCCACCCTTCCTGTGGATGAGGAATATAAACTATCTCAGCTTTCAGAATTGTGCTTAAGCCCACCACAAAGGAGAATAAGCAATCCCACAGGCCAACAAAGCAGGTGAGAGCTAGACATAGATTTTATGGCTAAAGGAGGTTATTTTACCTTCCAGTGCAATACAAGGCACAGAAATCCTATACAAATCCTGAAAACTTCTCTGAGCTGGAGGACATCTCACAGGTAAATGCCAGCCATAATGTAAATTTAGTCACTTCACAGAAGGAGGAATACACTGCATTTGCTGATGGCTTTTTCCAGCAACTCTTTGGCCTCACCATGTGTCCGAGCTTGATTTTCTGTTTGATTTTGTCTATCCCACAATGTGTAAACTTGGAGACTCCTGGTGATTTCTGCCTTTGCCTGAGCTGTTCAATCAAAATCTTCTGTCTGTGCAGTTACCTAAAGGCCATTGTTGAGTTGCTTTCTGACTGTGAAGACTCCCTTTGTGGGTCGTATCTGCAGCAGTCTCTAAACTCTCATTATTTTTTCATCACCTTTTTGAAGTGTGGACAGCAGAACCAGGCACATATCTTGTGCCAGAGACATCTGACCAGTGCTGTTTGCAGAGGACATCTGATCCCTTTATTCAGTGTTGTCTGTTTATACACCCAGCCATCACTCACTGGGTTCACTCAGCCATAGTCCTGCACCAAAAGGTCATTTCAGTCATTTGCCACAAGCTGGACTTTCAGAGTCACTACTTCCCAGCTGATAGGCTGCATCAGCAGCAATACCCACTTCCTTTGTCCTGCTAGTGTAGAGCATTCCATTCACTTCAAAAAGGTAGGAAAATAATTACTTTCTTCTATCAGGGTGGGGCACTCTGTGTCAGCCTCACAGAGAATTTCACAGCAGGACAACTCACCCGTACAGCAGAGCACTAACTGTGGGATGTAACAGAACCAACCAGCTCCTGTTCAAGCCATGTATCTGAGCTGCATTTCCTGCTATCTAAGGAATATCCTTTGTGTGACAGCTCAACAAAAATTCTTCAGGATGCACCATTTACATCCTGAGAGGGAGGGAAATAGGATATGAAACTAAAAGGAAGAAGCCTAACAATGAGGAGTCTAGGAGGGATCCTGGTATGAGTTATTTCTAGATATAGAATCCCACTCGAGAGCTAAGCTACATGCAGAGAAAAACAAATTGATCACATACCAGTCAGCCATGCTGCTCATTTGCTATGGGTTGTGTTTGCCATGGAAATTGTATTTATTCACCTGACTTCTGGCCAACTAGAGATATAACACTTTTCACCACCTAAGGATTTCCACTTGTATTTACATTCCAGCTGGGGACTATGGAATTTCACTCAAACAGCTCACCACAAAGGGCATGCTCTGTCAAGACAAGAGCAAAAGCATAGAGAGACTGCCCTCAAAATACCCTGTTTAACCTTAGGGTAAGGTGATGCAATTCATCTGAAGACAATGTGCTACTTGCTAATTAAGCTGGTTAAGGCCAGAACCAGGTTTGACTGTCTGTTCTCAGCATATCTGAACAGGCAGTTAGAGACTGGCTGAAAATATATTGGAATTCTATGACTGATGTTCTATTATTTCTGCCAATACACTGTAGAAAAAACAACTTTATTTCGCTCAACCAGAGACATTTTAAGGGGAAAATACACAGAAAAGCCACATCCCTAGAGACTGAAATCACAAGTTCCAGGAATGGAGAATGAAGATCTATTTCAGAATTTATTGGACCAGAGAGGAGGGGCTCAAATTTGCACAAATTCTGTGCAAAGGGACATAAACTTGGGGAACTCTCTGCTGCTGACACTCTCAGCAGGGGCTGAAGACTCTTTCTGGCGGAAGTCCACATTGATTTACTGTGCTCAGCATCCTATCAAGACAGAAACATGTTATTCTTATTATCTTGCATTCTTTCCTTTCACTCAGTTGTGGAGTATTGATTCCAACACCATGTAGTCCAGTGCTAGGAAAGATGGCAATCACTAGGAGTTGCAATTATATTGATTTTATTGTAGGACTCTGCTGAAGACACATTTTCCTGACCAGGATTTCAGTTTTACCTATGTAAAGACCAATAACTTGAGATGAGCTTTCTCCATTTTGATTTCTCCTATTGATAGTATTCCACTTCAAATAAACAATCAGACATGTGGTGGGCCAAAATGCAAGTCAGCATTACTCCTATTGACTCCAAGTGACTGGGTCTGCACATTTAGCAGATGTGGCACTAGTCCAGTGCAGGTGAAAAGAAGATTTAAGTCCCTGCTCCAATCAATAATCATAAAAAGTGGCATTCACCACATGAACTGCTGGGTTTCCAGAAATGACCCAACAGATCTTTGGACCAAGTTCTCACGAGGAATACATGAGATAAGGACTGCAAGTGTGGGTGAGGCCCTGTGGGGACTTCAGCAATTTCCCACAATGCAGCTAAATCACTTGGCCTACAGGTCTTTTGGAGAAGTTGAAGATGCAATTTTCTCCTTTGCAGAACAAGTCTCTTTTGGAGACCTGTTCTCAGCTGAGTGTTTCTGTTAATATAATACTGCCCCAAACTGAATGCACAGCATCTGTTTTCCATTAAGAGATCATGCCCTTGACTCCCTTTCACACAAAATGAGACTAATAGACTAAGAAAAAACTCGATGAACACACATTAGCCATGTTCCCTGGAAATGCACTGAATCCTGAAGTTAAAGCTCCTCTGTGAGCTCCTGCAAGCTCTAGAGCCCACATTAGCTCTAGACCATTATCAATTTAGATAGAAAATGCCTTTTCATATGGGGTAGTTCAAGCAGAATTCAGGCACATAGAAAGGATACTTACAGAGTATTTTGTACCAAGGAAAATTTCATCTAAATAATGGGTCATATTTCTAACTATTTCAACAGTATTTTCAGTTCAAAGCTGTCAGTGCCCTGACTGCACTAACCAGCTTCAGTTTTTCTGACCAGCCTTACACCTGGAATTCTCCCATACACCCTGACCATGGGCCCAGGAGCTTCCTATGAGTACAGCCCTGAGCTAACTACCTTTGCCTGAGCTTTGTTGTAGCACTCCTGGTCTCCAGAGAAGCCACAGCCTTGTCTGTGCCTGATCTTGACCCCCACGTTATGGACATAGTTCGTGGACCTGTCTTGTCACTCCAGACCTTTCCCACAATCACTGGACTCTGTCCCACAGACTGACTTCCAGTCTTGACCTTGCACTTGCTTCATCATCACAAGATTGCCAGATGATCTGGACTCTTGGTTGCAGCTGACCCTGGTTTACTCTGGCTACATCACATGGATATGGTAGAAGTAAATCTGGCCTGGTAAACCTGATGTCCTTTCAGGCATGTTACTGGTGTTGGCTTCCAGGTTCCCATCCCTTAGGGAGCAGCTGGCCCTCTGTGGTGCTTTAACTGCAACCAGGAGCCAAGCCCCACACAGCAGGACTGGGGAGAGAAACAGAAGGGTAAAAATGAGAAAAGCCATGGGTTGAGATAAAGACAGTTAGATAGGGAAAGCAAAAGCTGCACACACAAACATAACAAAACAAGGAATTGATTCACTGCTTCCCATGAGCAGGAAAGTGTTCAGCCATCTCCAGAAGAGCAGGGTCCCATCACGTGTGACAGTGACTTGGAATGTCATCACTCCAAACACCGCCCCTTTCTCTTTCTTCCCCCTACTTAACATACTGAGCATGATGTCAGATGGTCTGGAATATCCCTTTGGTCAGTTTGGGTCACCTGTCCTGGCTGCGTTTCCTCACAATTTCCCATGCAGCCCCAAATGCCTTGCCAGCATGGCAGTATGGAAAGCAGAAAGGGCCTTGACTCTGTGTAAGCCCTGCTCAGCAATAACAAAAATATCTCTATATTTTCAACCCTTTGTCCAGCACAAAACCAAAGCACAGCTCCATACCAGCCACTGCGAATGAAATTAACTCTACCCCAGTCAAAACCAGCACACCCTCACTTGACCCCTGACAACACCTATCTACTAAAAAGAGAAGCCTTCAAGAATGTGTTCTCCAGTTTTTAGGTAAGTTAATCCAACTGTGACTACACAGACTGATGAAAGACCGTTTATTGTAGAGGCATACATTTACCACATGTCCCACTTTGATCTTCATCTCTTGGTCAGGGTCTTGCAGTCCAAGCGATGGGAAATGCCAGTGTAGCTCTTTGCAAGGACAATCTTTCTTGGTGGTGATAAACACTGTAATTCTTAAATATTATATACATTGGACCTTGTAGCGGGTCCAAAGGAGGGCCATGAAGATAGTCAAAAAGTTGGAACACCTCTTCTATGGAGAAAGGCTGAGAGAGTTGGGATTGTCCAGCCTCAAGAAGAAAAGGCTGAGGGTGGCCTCATAGCACCTTCCAGCACCTAAAGGGAGTTTATAAAAAAGATTTTAATAGGGTCTGTGGATTAGAACAAGGGGTAATGGTTTTAAGTTGAAAGAGAGTCAACTTAGACTGGCTATATGGAAGAAAATATTTACAATGAAGGTGGTGAAGCACTGGAACTGGTTGCCCAGAGTGGTGGTGGGTGTCCCATCCCTGGAAACATTCAAGATCAAGTCAGACGAGGCTCTGAGCAACCTGATCTAGCGGGAGGTGTCCCTGCTCTTTGCAGGGAGGTTGGAATGAAATGACCTTTAGAGGTCCCTCCCAACCCAAACTATTCTATGACTCTAAGACCAGCATCAAGTGATTCACGGAACAGTGCCACAAGAGGGTATGTACATGAATATATCTGTATACGTATGAGTGCTAACTAGGCCCAGCCAAAATCACACAGTCCTGCTGTGGAAATGCTGACATCCAAGAGCAAATACAGTTCTGGCACATTGTGAAGAGCACTGCTGCCATATAACTGTAAACAACAACAAATACAAACAATAAGATACACGGCTATAAATCACAGTTTATGTGGCAAAGCAATACCAAGAGCTTCTTACAGCTCAGTCACATCTCCACTTCTCCTGGCTGGAGCACTGTGTCTGAGACATTCAAGCATCTGGGATTTCAGGAAATACAAAATTACACTGACAAATTACTCTGCCCACTAACACTTAGGCCACATGACAATAATGCTGTAATAACAAACAACTCCCAATTAAGTATTGTAATACAAAATGGAAAATCCTATGCTTCCCTAAAAAAGTTAGTTACAGCACAAATGAGGCTATGTTTTAATCTGCTCACATCAGTGGAAATACAGAGTAATCCCAATGACTTCAACAGAGCTCCAAAGGATAGACACACCAACACAGGTGATGTCAGAAACTGGTTAATTGTCCTTTCCATCATTTTGACTGTTAAGCCTCTGTTCAGGACACAAAATTATCAAACTGTTGCAGCAAAATCTGTTGGGTGTTTTTGCTGCTCAGAGAGTAAATTAAAATCCTTCCTGAGGAAGCAAGGCTTATAAAGATATGTAGGCTGTCAAAGGTGAAGATGGAAGACTGGGATGTTAAGTTGCTCAGAATTTCCTTTCTAGTCTGTCTCTTCTCACAATGTTGCTTGAACAGGTTAGCCAGTTTCAACTCCATCTGACACAAGTGACAATATTTCACAGATATTGGCTCCAGACAGTCAACATGACAGTCACCACCTGTAGAGGAAAGTCCTTACCAGTGCTTCCCCACTGATGGGGAGATGGCAAGGTAAGATTAGCTTTTCATTGACCCCAGAGAATCCATTCAGGAAGCTGCTCTTGAAGGCAATTAGAGAAAGAGGTTCAATTCTTTGATTATTAGGCACCAAAGTTTTGGAGGATGCCACATGAATATCACAAGTTGCCATCCATGTGTTCTTAGTTCCATAATTAATGGAGTTATTAGTCTTCTATTTTGCTTAGTGATATTCAGACTATATTCTTCTGTAGTCACTGATCCATGATAAGTTTCAGCAAGGCATTAGCCAATTCAGGTAACAGGTCTGCAAACTAGAACTGTGCAAATAACAGTCTTTATGTAGGGAATGCATTTCCAGAGTCAGCGCCAGACTGTATAAACTCTTAGATCTCCTGAAATGCAGCACACTTGTCTCCAGAGATCCCATGGAGAAGACTATTTTAGGGAGGGACAATTTCCTGGCTTGCTTGATAGTCAAGTAGATTGTAGTAATACTTCCATGTTACTGAGGGAGAAGAAAAAAAAAATGGTGGGAATGCAATTAACAGATTGCTGGAGAATGGCTTGAACAGCCTATTCATCTCAGGCTTCACCTTCTGAGATACAGCTCCAGGTGCTCCTCTTGCCTTAGCCCAGGCACAGGTATCCTTTGCCTAAGCTGTCTACAGGTTTTACCTGCCCTGGAGGCTCTTCTAGGAAAGTTCCTGAATTGAATGTACTGGGTTCTCAATGTTGTTGAAGAGCCCAAAGAACACATGGAATCAACTGATCAGACAGAAAATACTAAGTACAACTGATCAGACAGACCATATTAAGTACATCCATACTCCGGGCAAGCGCATACTTGAATTTATTTCAAAGTGTAATAAACGCGTAAGATTTTCCTTGGCTTTAATAGTGGAGCAAGCCCACAGCCAGGTATTTCTGAGGTCACTTACACAAAGAGGGTGGACAAATGCTGGAATTAAGCTTTGAGTCTCAAAGATGTTCTTAAAATGTGGATCATGTGGAGCTCTCTCACAAAGTTAAGAGACACAGGAACTAGGACTTTTGCAATAACAATAAGCAGGTTGTGAAGGTGGAAACACTGTGGGGCTTGGATTAGGAGTAAGATACTGGACCATCTCATTAATCTGGGGACTCTGAAGCATAGATGGAGCTTGAATATATTTTTTATGTCAAGTAGTGGAAGGTTTTATTTATTTATGGCTTTTTATGTGTTAGAGACCTTTTACTCCGCTTGAGAATTCTGTGTCCTGAGCATCAGCTGTGGTTCCCTCAGTCTTGGGAGGACTCTTGTCTAGTGGCAAGAAAGCTGAGTGCTGTTAGCTGATGATAGGAAGGTGAGGGACTGAGGTGAGCTGCTGATTCTGCAAACTCCACCTTTCAACTCCAGCCATAACACAGACAGATGGAGACACTTACCTGACAGATGACTGTGGGTACTTTATACTAATCCCAACAATTAATTTGGATCCTGGATCACTTGGCTTTGTGACTTATGCTAATAAAATGTTAATATTATGCCAGAAACTAATTGATTTATCCCTTCTTTAGACAAAATACGAATAATGTTAAGATCTTGTGGAATGAGTTTGCTGGTTTGATGGCAGGCAGAAAAGTAATACAATGGAAGCTGAGAGAAGATTGAAGAAATCCCATGTGTGAATAAGCACAAGATTCATTAATTGAAGCTAGATTGAGGGGGGGACTAAAACAAACCTCATAGTTTTGAGGATAGTTAAATTATTATAAATTATTAATAGATAAATTATTCTAAATTATTATAAATAATTTATTTCTAAGTCAAATCCATAAAGAAAATGAAAAAAGATAGGCAACCACTCATACTCTACATGTGCTTGACTAGAGCAGCTCTATTTTATGCCTTATAGTCTTACAGCAAATTCCTAAGCATTCCTCTTTAGCATAAAAGAACAACAGGAAGATTTCACATTTCTTGTCCAGGAACTTTCAGAACCCATTTCACTTGTTTGTTCAAAGCTTGACCCTTCTGCCCCACAGCCAGAGTATGGGGATAATATGGCAACTGGTTTCTTTAATGAAAGGTAAGCAGAAAGATTGGTCTTGGATGGGCTAAGTGAGCTGATGCCTGGGTTAAAGCTCTCTAGAAATTGATCAGAACAATCCTCAGCCTTGTTTCTGACTATGAAATCATGCAACAAACCACCCTGGAGACAATGACTGCCACAGTGAAATCAGAATTTGATTAAACAAAGTCCAGATTTTTAAATACCTGCACCTGAAAAAAAAATTAGTTATTAAAATCTGTGCTTTGGGGCTGCTCAGGAAGAGAGAGGAATCCAGAAGAACTTTGTATGACTACTTACATGATAATTTGAAGTCAAATACTGTTGTGGAGAAGATAAGCTTTCCAAGGCAGAAATTCCTTCACAGATTTCCTTTGTCCTGACAGGCTCTGGCTGATTGTTCTTTGTCCAGATGCTGATGTTTTCCAGGCACTGAAAACAAGCAGATGATGCTATTTGTGTATGAGGTAAAAAGAAGTGGAGCTATGACTTGCTCATCCTTCTTCCAGCTCCATCCATACTGTTCTAGTGTTGTTCAGTCACATCCAGCATGGTGTTGGCAGAGAGAGCAAAAATGAGGGGAATGCAGGAAGAGTCACAGACTTTTACAGCTTAAAGGCACCAGGGCAGAGGACTCTTGACCTCTCACAGTCACTCTATAAACCTCTTTCACCTTGCTTTTGTAAATAGTACAGCACCTGCTTTATAGGTACTTCATGAACATATGGTCACCTTCACATCATCCCATGTAAAGTACATTACTATGAAAGCATGGGCCATGTCTGGGCCTCTTGGCTCCAAACCTATGCCTTGCTTATGTGGACTTCATTTCAGGGTATTCTGGGTCCTGGGACTGATTTTGTTTCGTGTCTTTGTAGACACGGAGAACACTGAGACTGCTTAACACATAATAAAATAAATAATAACCCTAAATGAATGAGAAGCCCTGAACTATGAAATGAATAAAAGCATTTTCAAAGGTGTCCTGACAATGTTTTGCAGGTTTCAAGCAGCAGCTTGAACACCCATGATCAAGGTCTGCTCTTTAAGTCTTGACATCTCTCACCCCAACGCTTTGAAGTGCATCTGTGCTGAAGAAAACTTGCTGTGTTTGTTTGCTGCTGGTGCATGTGGTCACAACAGCAGCATCCCCTTTCTGAGGACAAGAGCCCTTTGTCTTGCACACATTCTGCCACAGCAAGTGCAGGGGTGAGACCGCACCTCACCTTTTATCCCAATTTCACACGTTGGCTTCACAGCATTAATAAATTGGTTTCATTTGCCACACATTTGGCAGGAGAATTTTCTAATAACATTTTTATCCCCTTTGAGGACATGAATCACTCGCATGCTGAGTATAAAATTACTTCCCTCCCTCTCCTTATTAAAGGCACCGCACGTTAGCAGGGGTCAGGCACTCAGCCTTGCCAGTGGCAAAGTCACAACCAAGGGCAGGGCTGGGAGGCACGACTGCAGAGCTCACTGCTTTTCTTTCTTATGGACGGCGGATAACCTATTTAGCACCCAGAATAGATGGTTTTCTCCAGCTGTCAATCCTACCTGGTTGGGATACAGATTGAGAAAATGTGTGAGATGCCCTGTGCTATCCACACGGCTGCTGCAAACAAGAGCTACGTAAAACGTGTGCAGCAGATGTCTGCTGCTCCTGCCCCTGGGGAGGCCACCAGAAGCTCCCACCAGGAGCCTCCCCACACCTCAGAAAATGGTCCTGTCACAGCCACAAACATCTTGGCAGCCACAGGAGTTTCTCCTGAAAGCATGGGAGGGATCAGCAACAAACCAAAAATGGTAGTATTCACACATTATATATCCATCTGTCTTTGATTTCTGGTTTGAAAAGGGAAAAACACTCAGTTTTTCTGATTTCAAAATAATTTGTTTTTATAGGGAGATTTTTGTTTGACAATTGACTTTAGACAGCAAGCAGGTTATGCTACTACAGCTAATTAAGTATTTGATTTGAGGAGCACTGCATTCTGAGTGTCATTTTTCTCCAAGTGCACATCCCAGTCAAAATGTGCCCCTCAAAAATACAGACCTGTCCTCATATTACCTCTTCTCCCATGTTCTTTGCAAAGACTCCCTGTAATGGACTAAGATGGAGGAAAGACAAGTAAGAGAGATGCCAAGAACTGGCATGGACAGGAGTTACGAATTAATCCATGCTGCTGGGTGGGATCACCAGCACACCACAAGCATGCACACAACCTGCCTGAATCCCAGTCATGGATTTCTGTGGTGTCACAGAGATCTGAGGGGTGTGCAAGAAAATCCTGCTCACACTTCTCCGATTTTGTTCTCAAGATCTTGCAGTTTACATGCTGTGCTACCTAATGCAGTCAAGATTTTTAACTGCTCAGCAGCACTTTGAAGTCCACAAGGAGTTTTGCTGGCAATGGAATAGTCCTGCAAGGAATTTAGACATCTTCAGCTTTAGCAGCAGCTTTGCTGGTGTTTTAGCATGTCCCTGAGCAATCTAAATGACGGTTCTTGGTGCTAGTGGGTTTTTTCTTTTTAATGAAGCCTTTGTATTTTAGTTTTGAGTTGTTCATAGGGATTTACACGCAGGAGTGATACAAGGTATGGCTCGAAGACACTACTTCAGTGATGCATCCTCCATGTTACACAAGAACAACACTGTGGCACAAAATGTTAGCGTATTCTGTCCAAATATGCTACACGGTGCATTGAATTTGTCCACAGTTCCTCTGCTGGTTTTGGATCAGTTATGGGGGGGGGGGGTGAGATTTCATATCCAGCACAGCACACAAACTGCTCCCTACCAACATATCCATATTCAAATATAGAAATGAAAGTTCAAACACAGTGAAGACCATGAGTAGGCAGCTCCTTGGTGAGCACCAAGTTTCTTGGGCTTTTCCCATTTGACCCTTCGAGACAGGTTGTCCTTTCTCTAGCTTCTGAGTCATCAGCAAGAAGAGAGGAGCGCCAAGATCACAACAAAAACACAATCATGTGAGGCATCTACCCTCTTCTTCTGCAGGCATGAAAATAGCAGCCAGCAGGAGAGCCTGCACCGCAGCTGTCTGCGTTAGGTTTGATTGGTCAGATAAATCACATTGTATTGTTTCCATTCCTTTGGCTCCGGGAATGTGTAAGCACTTCAAAACTGAATGCTTATGCATGAGAACTTTAAACTAGTTTACTTAAATGCACACATATGTATCTTTGACATTGACTTTTTACAGATTTTCTTGTCAATAAAAGTAAATTGCTTGACTGTTCACAGAAAGTTAACATAAACAGAGTCAGAGTGAATTCCGACTTTAAAATTGTGTTCTAGCAAGCGACTGCCTTCAGTGGCAACTTTGTCAAAAGAAATGATAAAGTCTTTACTGCTGTGACTCCATGCCACCACTGCACTGAAGTAATTTCTCTGATCAAGAGCCCTGAACTTTAAGGAATAGCAGAGCACACACCGAATACCCTATTTCAGAGCGGGGAACTCGCTGATTTATGGCAAGTTGTGGTTAATGGAATTGTCTCAGCTCATCAGAGGACACAGACACTGTCCAGTTACTTCCCAACTGTGCAAATGCTTTTGTTTCGGGGCTGACAACTCTATACCTTTTCACCACTCCTCAGGTCCTTCTTCACGGTGATGGAGAAAGCCTTTCAGCGTACAGTAAAAAATCATACCTCACTATCCTTCCCAACTCTCACGCATCCTCGGGAAGCAATCACAGCTGCTCCACAGAAGGGGTTCCAGCACCTCCTGCCTACCCACCCCCTCCACACCATGAAGACATTAAAGCAACAGGGAAAGAGAATCAAAACCCTGGATGTTTAGGAGACTGTCTAAAACAAAAGGAGTGGAAGATAGGGGAGCATAGCTGCTGGTGGATTTTTTAGGACAATTATTTATAAGGGCTGTAAGAGCACTGATTCATTAACTCAAGACAGAAAAACCGGTGTGTTTTCCAGTTTCTCTCTCTTTGCTAGGAGTCCCAGTTACATCAAGTCCACATGGGAACTCCTCCTGCAGCAGACTGAGCCCGAGGGCACCATCAGCTCCCTGTCTGCCCAGTTCTCCCACTGCAGCTCAGTGTCACTCTTTGTACTGCTAGCATCAAACACTGCTTGATCCATCCCACATGGATTAGCGGTGACAGGCAGCTTTGCTGGATGCATCAGTACTGCCAGAGCACTGCCTGCTAAAAGGATAGAGGTAGGTGGGGGCTAATTCATTTCGAGATATTTAAGACCGGTTCTTTTTACCTGGACGCTCTTGGAGGCCTGACTGATGGATGGAGTCAGATTTGTGTAGCTATTGTAAGATTACCTCAGTCTTGATCTATCCTTGATCAACATGGGTGCTTCAGTCTCTGCTTCCCTTCATGTGTGAAGCAGCTGCCCTTGTTTTCTGAGGATGTGGGGTGGAACTGACACAATTAAAGGTCACCCTCCATCTGGGAAGAGAAAGTTCTGGTCTACAGTGAAGCACAGGGGCTGGTTTCCATTTTGTCAGAGTTATGTAATCTCTAAATAAAAAATATTTCTGCTGTTCACTACAAGATTTTGTTGCTTAATGCTCCCTAGAAATGGCTGCCAGATTCCTGTACGAACATAGCATGTACACAGTGTTTTAAAACCTACATAGACTGGAAGTTCTTTAAATTGTAAATTCAAAGCATTTTATAGAAGAGAATCAGTTCTTCCAACTGAAAAACAGGAGTGCCTGATTTTCAGACATGCTGGATTCCAGCTGAGGCCAAAGGCAACTGCTTTTGGCTTTGTGCTGTGCTTCTGAAAATTAAGTTTGCAGTATTAACAGTTAATACTATTAATAACAGGCATTCCAGGTGCAGAGACATGTAAATAAAGTAGAGGGACACAGGATAAACATAGAACAAAAACTTGACAAAAGTAGAAGCAGACAAGCCTTTAAAGAAAAGCACTATTTCCCACTTCATATTCTGTAACTCCCAGTTGATCTATGCCGCAAAACCTGAAGTCAAAAGCTAGGGTTTTCCAATTTAAATATGTATGTTCCAGTGCCAATGACAAAAATTTCATTTCTACCCAGGATTAGGTAAATGCACCCTTGCTTATTTTAGACAATATAATACTTAATTAAGCATTTTTCCTGTATCCTCATATAGGTCAAAATGCACCAATGTTCAGCAAAATTTCATTAGCTTCCAGCATATAACTACTTTAGTTTCATTTTGTGCATACACAACATCCAGCACCTGTGGACATCCAGCATCGGTTAAAGTATGTAAAGTTATAAACCTACAGAATTGTGAGTATATATTTCTGTGGAGAATCAGTTATGTGCATTGCATTGTATAGAAGTTATGTATAAATTAGGTATACATAATACCTCATATCATTCTGTTTGTCTGCAGGAAAATATAAGATGTTTTCTGAAAGTACCAAAACCAAAAGGAGATCTGTCAAACAACCCAGAGATCTGATATTTTTAAAAAATGCTTTAATCTGCCTCTAGCCATATTGCCAAAATTAATTTTTTTCTTAGGCCTAAGCCATGGGTCAATGACAGTAAGACTGCAGACCTGCACTATGTGGGTAGATTTTTATATCTTAAGTATCCTTCTTTGCTGAGGGTTCACTGGTAGAAGGCAAAACAGCAAAGTCTGTTTCCCCTTCTGCAGTGACAAAGACAACTAAGCTATGTGGAGTTTACTGAGGATTGCAAGGAAAAGCTGAGCTAACTACAAGTAACTATGGATGCAAGCTTCTGTTGCATTCATTGTGCTTGACTGTCACTTGCTTTGGAGGGAAAGCATAAATAGCAAAAAAATCTGTTCCTAGAACACAGCTGACACAAACAGATGCAACCACAAGCTCTGAAGAAAAGGGGCGTCGAGGTGCTGAGCAAAACCAGGATCAAAAGTTAACATGGTGGCCAAATGGGCCATGGTAGCACTTCAAGCAAGGGTAGAAGAAATGGAGTAGAACACAATGGAGTGTCCTTGAAGGGATTAAATAGGATAGAACACAATGGAGTGTCCTTGAAAGGGATTAAACAGAGATCAAGCATAACTGATTTATAGTCATTTGCACAGGATCAAAAAACTTTCACCTCCAAGTCCAGGACAGGTTTGCATCTGTGCCTGCATTTATTAAAGAGATTACTTTCACTCTTTGATGTCAGCATCTTCCTGTGCATGGATGTCATGCCCAAGATTTCCTCACACAGAATTTTGAGCCAGATGCAGTACACTTCTGTAGCATGGAACCTATTCCAATCACACGTGAACATCCCCTGCACTATGCATCCTTTCTTTCTGCATGTACAGGACACTCCTGGGAGGTGCCATCAATCTACAAAGTACCAGCCAACATGCCCCTCTTGAAACAAATCAGAACTAAAGAAATCTAAAGATTACAAAACCACCACAAACTTAGGATTTAAACACCGTTACTTCCCATAAGAAAACCTTTTGTCTTACTTTCCTGACTATGCCAATGGGCACAGAGATATCTACTGTAGATATATCACATACATAGATTACAGCACAGCACATGTACATTGCTTTTATTTCACACACCCTTCAGAAGCAGTCCCCCAATTTCCAGAATTCTGCAGTTACAAGTTGAAAGTGACTGTGATAAAAATACTGTACCTCATGGAGAAAGTTGAGAAAAGCAGTGGATTAAAGATAGAGAAAACAAAGTTGCAGCAGGATAGTCATGTAATGGACTGGTAATCATCTAGTTTGCTTTTAAATCAAGCTTTGTTTCTATGTATGTGTCCTTATTCAAACAGGATTTATCTTGGGACATCCCAGTTACGTAAGTCAGCCCACACGTGAAACTCTGTAGTCAAGCTACTCCCTCTTCAGGCACAGAAGGCCATTAGAGTGCTGACAACTCTGCCAATATTGTCATATATTTTGCTCTATTAGACATAAAGCTCATCAAGACTAGATGGTAAAATGCTTAGGGGTTGGCTTGGTCTTGCTGTACTTAGCACTGTAAGTTGGTGTGCACCTATAAGCACTCTGAAGGTGCTCCATATGCACCCTCTCACAGAGATGCACTTTTTCAGCCCCTTGACAAGAGACATTCTCAGCAGCTAAGACATAGCCAGGAAAGCCTTTTCTTTTTAGTACCATCCCATCATTGACATCCACCACTCACATATTAAACCCCTCACCCTTTTTATTCCTGTTTACTGGAGGGCCACATAAGGGAAAGCCACATTAGGGAAAAGAGGTTCTACTTAAAGGAGCTTTACTGGGGGAACAAAAGCTTGTGGGTCTCCAAAATAGATTACAAAGACAGTAAACACAGCAGTGTAGAGGGAAATCTCCACACTCTTTAGAGAGCTGTACAGCTGTCATTAATGAAAAGGAGAGGAAATCTTTTCAAAGTGAAAATATGCCTAGATCTGCCCCTGCACATTAGAGAGGCAGGAGATCTAAGCATCGGGTTTTAATGAGGTAGAGCCTGAAAAGAATTCCATATATGTTAGGTGATGTAAGAAGCATTCTGTCACAGAACAGAAAGTGTTGCAACCATGCCTCACTGCATGAATCAAATTACAGTAAAAACAGCCAGAATCCAAACACGGAAGATACCTCATCATTTAAAACTGTTAAAACAAAACTAGTACTGTTGCACATAATCTTGCATTGGCATTTAAGAAGTGGACTGAATTATCTGGTGCTCGAGTTCTCATTCATGTGCATTTGTGTTTGCAGAGACAGCATACTCATAGAGATTGAATCTGAAAGGGCATCCTCATTGCCACGTTGTAGCATCCCTAATCTAAGTTTCACTAACCAAGAGATCAGTGTGATTCATTTGTCCATGCTGCTGATATGATGCTTGTGAAGTGAATAAAGAAGCTGTGACCAGATCTATCTGGCACTGCTTTGCTGCAAACACTCCTGATAGATTTGGTGTTGCTCAACCTCAGAAGAGAAGGCTTCAGGGAGGTCTTACAGCACCTTCCTGTACTTGAAGGGGCTACAAGAGAGCTGAAGAGGGAGTTTTTACAAGGGCATGGAGTGACAGGACAAGAGGAAACAGCTTCAAATTGCAAGACAGTTGGTTTAGATTAGATACTGAAAAAGAATTCTGTACTGTGAGACTGATGAAACACTGGAAGGGTTGCCCAGAGAAGCTGTGGATAGCCCATCCCTAGAAGTGTTCAAGGCCAGGTTGGATGGGGCTCTGAGCAACCTGGTCTAGTGGAAAGTGTCCCTACCCATGGCAGGGATTTTGAAATTATGTGATCTTAGAGGTCCTTTCCAACCCAAACCATTCCATGATTGTATGATATCCTGTACCCCAGCCTGCTGCATCCTTTGGTTTAACAGACTCAAAATGACATAACTCATCTTTAAAAAAAAAACAATGGAGAGTGTGGGGACAAGAGAAACAATTCATGCTATTTAGACATGCACATTTTGCCTCTCGATTCTGACAAAGGATGAAGAATACGGAATTTTACACTTCCACTGAGAACTCATCAAAAAAAGTTGCCCTCAATGGCTAAAAGCATAGGTAACTGTACTGCTTGCAATAGATACAAGTCTCCAGCATGGCCTTAAATCCAAAGGGACACACTAGAGGATGCATACTAGGAATCAAAAGCATTAAAGCCATGACCATTGGCACGAACAGAAGCTGCTCAGTGTCGCAGCATCCCTGCATTTAGCTGCCAGTAAATCTGCCTTACTGTCACTTACAGAAAGGACTCAAATCTCTCCTAAAGGACAATATTAGAGATGGGCAATCAGAGACCTAATTAGCAGTGACTGCATCAGGGAATGGAAGATGGCAATGGGGCTGAACACAGCTCAGGGACATATTTCTCTTTCAGACAGACCCTGTACACTGATACCCTGTAGCCAACCAGGGATCACCATCAGCATCTGACCCAGATCTCCAGCCTTCACCCAGGTCTCAGAGGGAAGGCCGAACACCAAGCTCTGTGTTGTTGCCACATCTCTGACAGATGTGCTGCTGGGAGTCACTGAGAGCCCAGCAGTCGTGTTCCCTGGGGGTAGCCAGGCTTCCAGCACCAGCGCGGAGAAAGGCAGCTGCCACTCGCCCCAGCACTAGCTGGAGAAGCCACAGCAATGTGTAAAGAGTGCCAGCAGTGAGAGCCTCGGGGAAGAAGAGGGAAAGAAACGACGTCACTGTAATGGAACCCTTCCCTGCCTGACTGTCTGTCTGTCCGTCTGTCAGCAAGGACTTCTGAGTCAATAAATACCAGTCAAAATGCACAATTCCGGCTGACCCGCAGTCCTCCCTTCATCTCTGGAGAAAATAAACATGGGCTCTGGGTGCTGAGCTCCTCTGTCTTCTTCAGAGCCTCCATTGTACTTGTGTTTGCAACATTTCAGCCAGCAACACTGGGCAAGGTTCACTCGGTACTCCCAGGAACTGGGAGGAACTCCCTGGTTATTATGAGATTACCCTTCACTGCAAAATAAACAGTTCTTTACAGATACCCTCTCAGGGTGTTCCCTTACAGATGTCCAGGAGTCAGGAGGGGTCAAGACAGCAGGGATTTGACATTGCGTATAAATCCTCTCAGTGCAAGCTGCAACCCACAGAACAATGCCATTCAGTGTCCAAAACATCCATGGGAACAGGAGCTGCTTCTGGAAAGCCTAAAGGAGGCACCCTGACTCACACCTCAGCCCACAGCAGCACCTTACATGTCTGCAGGCAGCTCAAAACTGGATGCAGAAGGGAGCTTCTGATCACTCATGTCTCAATAGAAACACCAGTTGCCATATCCCAGTTTTCCCTCTTCCTAGGGGATATCCTGGGTTTGGGATTCTCTTGCTTTCTTATTCCACATCTTAATTGTCCTTGCTATTAGTCAATATTCACAGTGTAGCTGTCGAACTACTGATTCAAAAACAAAAGACCCAGCATCCCTCATGTTTGCTCTTTGAGAAGGAATGATGGGACAGAAATGTCTTTGTTTCTCAATCTGCAAGCTGAAGCAGCAGCCTGCTATTTCATATTTGGCTTGTCCATTAAAGGAGGTGAGATGTACTTCACCTGTGGGCTTCACAGTTACCTCATGAAAATGGAGTGATGCAAATGCTTTCTGCATTATGTTCCCCATGCTCCAAACGGGACCCTGGTGCTGACAGGTCCCTCCAGGCCTATTCTCCAGGACCATGATGCTACTTGCCACTAGTCTCATCCTATTCCCAACTTGCAATTCCAGAATTTCTTTGACACTGTAAGAACACTAAGGAAAGGACTATTTTACATATAACTGTAACATACACTATTGTACATATACCTGGAAAATACCTGACACATCAAGACGTTTCGTCAGCAATTCACAGAGTCGGAAAAGAAAAAGATTTAAAGGAATTCAATCTGGCAAGGAAGACACAGGATTATTTGTAACTTTGAATTAAAAAGAAGAGATATTATTACTGTCAATTTTTGGCAACAGAGAACAGAGGGGATATTCTTCAGCAAAACCAGAGTATATAAATATTCTAGTAGGTTTCAGGTCACTTGCCTCTTGAGCTATTGGGTCATACTGAAAGCCAAGGCTGGTTGACAGTTTGAAGAAGTTCCTTTCTTTTTGTTCACCTAGAGCACTGCTGTTAACAATGCAGTCCTGTAAGCCTGAGAACCCCTCCAAACACCACAGCACAGTCATGAGACTGAGCAGGTAGGAAGGTGAGCCATGCTTCACTTAACAGCAGACAGAAGAGTGGCCCAACAGGACACAAGAGTGGAGAATTCATCTCACAGGTGATATCCACAACAATGTGTGGCATAAGGTGCTCAACAGAAATGTCTCGGAGGAAAAGGCAGAACAGCAATCCTGTGTGGTGTGAGCTTGTCTGGGGGCACAGCCTGCTCTGCTGCACACTCAGAGACTCTGCTTCCCAAGACCTGAGGTCCATGGACAACTCACTAACTGTCAACCATGCTCTAGAAATTGCAGCTTTGATTTTAAAAAACTTCTGACTACTGCAGTTAAGGAAATAACTGCTAGAACCTGAACCAGGGGTAAACCAGTGCAGAAATGCAGAGCTGCCTTGCAGCTGGAAACAACAGCTCTCACATCACCTTCTGGAAGCATTGACTGGTTTATTCTACAGCAATGGGATCTGGCACATGCCCCTAACTCATAAACACAGAATTTTACCAATATCTGTAGTCAGGTACCCAACATGAGTTTCTGGCCAGTTTGCATACCAAATGCAGGCAAAGCCAGGGCAAAATAGATCACAGGTCTTTGTGGCCAGGGAAGCAGTTGGCACATGGCAGCAGCAAGGCTGAGGACTGTGATCTGATACACTGCTTAAGCCATCTACAAATTAACTCCTTCCCAGGCACATACCAGAAAAAAAAAAAAAGTCCTGGGCTATGCTTCTTGAAACAATACTTCACAAAACAAGGCCCTGACAATGGAGATAGATTGCCTGGAGACATTGTGAGGCCAAGAAAAGATAAAAGCTTTCTTAAAAGAATGGTTGAAAATATTCATTGCCATATTGTGGTGATGACTATTTTCAGCAGATATGGGCCACAGCTGCACATGTTTGTGTGAAGAAAGGAAGACAAGAATGAAAGGATTTTTTTATATCATTACCATTTGGTCCCATCTCATTGCAGAATACACAGAATCTGGCTTTGCAAAGGATGCGTTCTTTTGAATCCTTGTGGCTTGGAGCCAGAGCTAAGGTAAATGGTGGTTAATTAATTTAATTTAAGCCATTAATGAGATAAAGAACCTAATTCACTGTGCAGCAGTGAGTTCCTGGCCTACAGGCTATACCAGGTCAATGTACTGTACAAATAATAATATGTTGAGAATGTTAAGAAACTATTTATGTTGCAAAGTCAAACACTCAGATGTCAAGGACCACCAGTAATAAGCCTGACCTTATTTCAGCTGTATCTTTGAGCTACCTTACCATGTTCAATTACATAATCACGTAACAATTTTCCACTCGATCTCTATTGAAGACTCTGTGTATTCAAGGTCTTCTTTTATATTCATTGTTCAATAGGTGCCTCATTTCTTACACTGCATATCATCCAAAAAATGTTCTGAAGCCTGAATCATTACTTTTCTAGTTCTAGTTTTGGGTGTTTTTTCCCTCTTATATTTAATTTATGAAATTCCTACGTGTGGAAATTCCTGTTCTGTTTCTGGACACAAGTACCTGAGGTCCATGCTTCTCCCTCATCATGTTTGCAGTCCTGCCTGCAAGCCGCCCACCCTTGTCTCAGAACATCAAGACACTGAGCTCAGCAGCCTTTTGTCCCAATGCCTTCATGCCTTCATTCACAGTACTTCAGTCCCAGGTCCCTACCTTCTGCAGTCTTGTCAGAAAGGTTCCTTCTCCTCTGCCATGGTCTGTCAGACAAACACTGAAACCACAGTGGAGGAAGCAGCGCTGTTCATCCCCCCTGCCTTGAGACAGCGTCGGCACAACTGTACCCCACTGCTTCGCTGGGAGAGAAGATTGCCATCCACCTCTGGGGTGGAGAACAGGCAGAAATCCTTCAGAGAACATGCATTTCTAATGTCTTTGTGTGAAGCGGGACTTCCTGAGGCTCACAACTTGACTAAATGTGGGGAAATTTCTGTGGAAATGGGCAAGAATACATTCCTGACATCAGAGGGACTCTCCACTGCATCTGCTGATCAAAAGAGAACTCTTTCATCCAAATTAGGTAGGGATTATTAATTGCTATTGGTATCCCTTTCAGGTTTTTTAGCATATGTGAGAAGTCTCCCAAAACATTATTTTTCTTCCATTTTTCACAAAAACAGGAAAAGAAGGATGCAAGACACAGAGATTAATCCCTCACATGGGATATTTCACTGTAGTTATTTCAAATGTAGCAAAGTCCACACAAAACTGAAAACAAGGTATTACAATGATATGGCATAAATTTTCAACATACATAGTGATAAATATTTCCTTATATGTTGGTTATAACAATCAGTTTTCTGGACTCTTACTGTTAAATTCAATACAAAGCTCTGGTTGGCTATCATATGATTTAAAAGATGTGCTAATATGTTGCAAAGCTTAATTCAAAAACTCATTAGTAACCCTTCCTACACTGTATGGAAAAATTTCAGTCTGAGCAACCTCTTCAACTCCATACCCAGGGTCAAGTCACAGACATCATAATGCAGGGTTTTACTTCCTGTATACCAGATATGGGTGAAAACAGAGCAATGCAGCAGGGTGCCCAACACAGATTAACCAGGGAATGTTTACGACTTCCAACTCATCAGCCTGGGAACTCACCTTCCTCTTTCTCTGCCAGCAGCCCATCTATGCTCCCAAATCCCATTCTCCTTCAACCTTTTGTCCCCACCCCAACACACCTTGGACTCTGCTTGGGGTGGACATTTGTTCACGGCCTGTGCTACGCAGGTCACATGGAAAACAGTCTGGAGAACAACAGGAAACAATTTCTTGTGCTAAAGAAAGCAGAGACCAGAAGTGGACCAGCAAAATGCTCATGCCCCTCATTCCTATGACACTGTGGTTAGGGTGAGCTCCAGCTCAGTTTTTTATCAGTCTTAGGATCAGGGTTGAGGATTGATTAGAAAATTGAATTGCCTTCTCTCCGCAAAGGCCAGAGGACAAAGTAATTTTTCTGGCTTTGGTGAGGTGCTTTGAAAGGGGATCCCCATGAATGCTGGTACAGGAGTCAGCAGTTCTACTGCTTCACTGGAACCTGTTTTGTGAAGGACAAACAAACTATTTCAGTTTCCAATGCTGTCAATCTGGAACACCTCATCATCACCAAATTAATAAAAATGTCTTTAAAAAGAGAATAAAAACCATGTAAAAAGCACTAAGTAGCCAGTCATCTGGTGCTTGAAGGCCAAGATTGGATGCTAGTGAGGGAGCAGGGGGTCTCTTTCTCACCTAGGTAATGATTATACGAGCCCCATAAGGACATAGTTAAATCAAGTATTAAGAAGACTGCACTTAAGAGGGGGAAAATATGTCAATCACACTTCGCCTTTGACAAAAGGAAATTCCTTGAAACTGAGAATGGGGAGAGAGCGGGAGGGAGAGTGTCTCGTCATGTGGGTGGCCAGGAAACTGGAGGCCAGAAAAGTACGAGCGAGAGAAAGAGTAAGAGACGGGGGGGGGGAAAACCCACCAGACAGAATTCTAATCCAAATGCTGTGAGGCGTTCACACCAGGCCTTGTGAGAATATTAACAAGGTTACAGGAGAGGGGCCTTTAGCCTCGGGAATTATTAGTGAATATGGAATTATATTTGCGCAAACACAACCAGATGCAAGCAGCTAAATGCTCTGCAGATGTGAAAGGAGACAGAGTGTGTTCCAAATGGGCAGCAGCTTCATGTGTTTCAGCCCTCCATCATGATGCCTAGCTGCCTGTCAGAGAGGGCTGCTTTTCTGAAATGGCAAAGGGGCAGGAGGGAGAGGCTCTTTTTTATCAGAAATTTGAACATAGGTACACTTTAGAGTTTCCTCTTTGCCCAAGACACTAGCATCCCTTGGTTGACTGACTATCACGCTGAAGATTACATCCTGACTACATTCTTTTATATCTCTTTGCCTTAGGTTAACTCCCTGCAAGTTTTCATTTTTCTTCCACTTTGCCCTGTCTTTTTCTAAAATCTCCCTTAGTCTCTTTCCCTGTTTTTCCTCATTGTTTTAGTGTCTACCTCCACCATGGCCTGAGCAGTTAGCCAGTATGCACGACATTGCAGCCTGTTTCCATTACAATGAGAAATTGGTTACAAGACCCAGGTATTTCTTTGAAGTAATCTTGTTTTACTGCAAAAAAAAGTCCCACTTCTTGAAATAACAGTAAGATTGAACAAGAATCTGTTGCTTTGCTCATGATCCCAGATCTGCTTGCAGTCAGGGCACTGCTCAAAAAACTCCTTTCCTTGGCTTTCTTTCAAGACAATTGTGCATTCACTTCATTTCTCGTATCACGATTTTTGGGTTTGCTCCCTTCCTGCTTCCTCCTGCTTTCCATTGTTTCAACCACTCTCATCGATCCTGCATTCAATTCCTATCTTGGGGAAGTGGACTCTGTTGTTTAAACTACTCCTAAACGCTCTCCTAGTCATTGTGGAAGGCAACCAGCACACCTAGCACCCTGAGTGGGATTTATGGTGATTCAAAACCAAAAATCTGTCTCAGGTCACACCCTGAGTGGGATTTATGGTGATTCAAAACCAAAAATCTGTCTCAGGTCACAAAATCACATTATTAAGTGTACAATACCAGTAACTTACTATGCCTGTCAAGAATGCAGCTTCTTCATTCTAGATCAGTCACTGCTTTCAAAGTAATTACTGTCTCTGCTCTGCAGAACAGAGAATACATACTAAATCATTACAGATCAATTTTATCAGTTGAATTACAAGGGCACTGAAATGGCCATAGGCATAATGATAAAGAGGTTTGGGGTCACTCTGTGGTGGGGTTAAGACTTTTGCTCAAAGGAAATTTTCTGCTATGAAGAATTATGGCAGCAAATGACTGTTCAGCCTATGGAACTATAAATGTTCAAGTATGGAGATCTGGGGGCTTATGTACTGGGGATTTTAACAGATTACAGTTTGACTTGGGTGAGTATGCTGTGATTTGAATTACCTGAACAATTTGAATTCCTGTGCAGAGAGGTCTTGCCAATTTATTTCCCTGACTCACAATGCTTGTTTTCAAAAATAATCATAACATTTCTACAGTATGGCTTGTGCAAAATTATGGATGATGTTTGCCCTCAAATTTTGTCATATTTTAAATATTTTCTGTCACTAAATGCATGTTTCAGAGGCAATAAAATACTGTACAGTTAGGTAGAATTTTCAGATGCAAGCATTCTTTCTGGATGATTCCTTACTCTCCATGAAAAACATACAGTGTACTCTCCTTAGGAGCACAATGTATACAGTTTGATTACAGATTTTGCAGTAACTTGAAAGACACATTTGAATATACTGATTTACTTAGAGATTAAAAATGAACCACGCATTATTAGACTTTTCTTTATCTCTGATCTTGTTAAAAAATAATACACACTTCTTAGAGTCAAGAGTTTATGAGGAAGAAGGCTGCCCAGTAAAAATGGAAGGAGGGTGGGAAATACCATATTTTCATAGACATAATGCTTATTATTCTGTGACAAAAATTGTTGCCTATTAAAACTGCCAAATAAGAACTTTGTTCACTTAGTTTTTAAGGGAGAGTCACGGCAACCAAAAGAGAAAGCGACAAAAAGAACTTCAACATCCCCTACAATGCTGGCTAAGAGCTCTGCTAACTCACACAGAAGTAGAACTCCTTGTAACCTTGCACAAAGACTTTATTTCACTTGCTTCTTGTAATTTAGCTAGTTTGGTTCGGGTATTTTTCCTATTGCATGTAATCTCATTTTCCCTCAGGCAGGACCAAGAGGCTCCTTGGTGGACAACTGCCTGCCCTCAGCATGGCTGCAGCTCCCCAGTGCTCGGCGTTGGCCTCAGCTGGTGGCCACGTTGAGAAGGCTTTTCCCCATTGTTCCCAACGGGGTCTGTGTTTTATGATGCCTCACAGTATAGGCAGCCACCATCTCCCCCGAGGGCAATGGCAGTTTCTGTTTCATGGAGAACAATGGATGATGGTGGCCAGTCCAAAAGGGAACAACTCTGCATGGGAGGAAAAACAACAACAACAACAAAACAACTTTTAGTTACAAAAACCAACAGCAAGTATGGCCATTCATATGAAGACTCTGGGAGGAAAGCACCTATTGTGCCAGGCCCTCTTTACAGGCAAGCTGAGTGGAAGGTGGGAGGCAGCATGCTTGTCTTCTGCACCAAAGGGGAAACCAGGAGTCCTCTCCCTGGAGGAGTGGTGAAGAGGAAAGGGACACGTGCACTCTCTGAGTCTGGGGCACAAGATAAGAAGGTGGCAGAGCAGGAAGGTTTTGCTGTCACCCCTCATAAATCTGGTGCTCTCAGCAGCTGGTCACTCCACCAGTAATTAAGTTTGGCATACAAAGGGAGAATAATTGTGTGAGCCTGGGGAATTCTTCATATTTGCAGGATAAAGCCAAGAAAAGGGAATGCCAACAAAGTGATATGAAGAAAAAATTGATGGTGGGGGGTGACAAATCAGGAGGAATTTGGAGTGCAGAAAGCAAAGGGTGCTAGAATTGGTTTCAGCAGCCTTTCATTGCTCCGATGAAACAAAGCAGCTGCATACCCAAAGTGTCCCACAAACCATAGGTGGTTTGCGTTCCCCAGATGGGAACACAAAAGTCAGAGCATAGCCATGAAAGTGCATATAAAAAGTAAAATAAAAAACAAAACAACTTTGAAAAGCTTTGTCTAGGGACGTTATTAAATAATCACATGTGAGTGATCTTTTTAGAGATAATTATAACAACTCTGCATTTTACATACTTCATTCTTTCTAGAAATACACTTGGCTGTGCCATAATTACACTTTCTGAAAAGAGTCTATTTTGGTACTTCATGATAGTCTTATTTTTTAGATTAACATGAAATAATCGGTAAAAGAGTTTATTTAACTGTACATCAACTGGATGTTAAATCATTACCAGTTCAACAGGTGTTAAGCCCCTGATCTCACTGTAGCAATTAGCATTTTTATTAACCACAAGGAAGAAAATAGGAAAGTGCTGCTAACAAAGTTTGCAGATGACACACAGTTTGGTGGAATGATAAACTGCACGGAGCTACTTATATATAGCTGTGTTGTTTGGTAGGAAGGAGAACTCATTCAAGCAATGAGTCTGAACACACATAAATGGGGAAGGTCACACACCTGGAAACTAAAAAACCTGTCCCCCTTAAAAATTGTGAGACTGTGGAAAACACTGACACTGAAACTGATAGAGAATAGATAAAAAAATTTGAGCTCAGTTTGGTGCAGCAGCTAATTCTGTTCTCAAATACATAAATGCTTTTTATTGTTCTATCAATCTGTGCATCATCTGCAAACTTTCTCAGTAAAGACTGTATATTTTTTTTTTTAGCAAATGGTTGAGTAGAAGCAGATGAATGATAATGAGAATAGCAATAGTATTGCAGCACATTTTGGTGCTTAGCCTGAACAGAAGAGCTTGAAAAACTGAAAAGATTAAGGAGTCACAACTGTAATTTAAAATGTGCAAAGCCTGTTTTACAAGAGTTTGGGAGGAATAAAGAAAAATCCATGCTTTTTCTTTAAGAAACAAAAATAAAAATATTCTTTGATTATAAGGGGAGAAGATTTCCTAAAGTAAAATGTGTTCTACTTAAAAGGCAATGAGGTTACACAATCTAAAACTGGAAAGTAAAATCAGACGAATTTATATTGGAAATAGGGTGTACTTAATAGAAACTAGAACAATTTCCAAAAATAAATAATAGGGTTTACATCAATGTCTCTTCATTAGTGCCTGGTGCCTAACGACCCCCAATTTAAATGCAAATTAGGTGAGCAGATCTCTTTGTACCCTACTCTCACATCTTAAGGATCCTTTAGCAGGACGAAAGATTCACTTCTTTATCCTTTCTAGATTGTCTTCTGACTGTCTTGGACAGACATGTAAGTCACAGGCAAATGTTCACACTGTAATATATCCTCTAGAGAAAGTGAGAGAGGTGTCATATTAATTGCCACTGTAAACAGACAACTGTGAGTTCTCTTACTAAACTGAACAACCAGAGTTAGAAAGCACAGGTTCAGACTGTGAATTCCTACCTATTCCTGAATTTTCCAAATCTGTTTGCTTATGAGACTTTTCTAACAAGCAAGTTCTTAACTTTGCCAAGCTTGTTTTGAAACTTTAAAGCTTTATGTTTTCTTCATTTTTTTCTATTCATTCTAGTATTAATACTCGAAGCCTTGAGTTTTTAGTATGTTCACAGATATGGAAATATCACAATCAGCTGTCGATACGTGAAGGGGATTTGGCAGATGAGGAAAATTATTAGGAGGCAGAAGACCATCCTCACTAATAATATTGCCCAACGTAAAACTGTTACTTAGAGATGTGGTTCCACTTTGGAAAGGAAGAATCACTGCTGCATACCAGCAAAAGCCTCCTCAGTGCCTGAGACAATTACAAATGAAGAACCAGCCCAGATGATGATTCTATCAAACTGTTTCCCAAATTTGTTCCAGTTTTGCAAACAACAGATCTCTGGGTCCAATGGGGTGAGGGAGTACATGAATCTAGTGCAATATATTTTGGATGATATTTGCACTGATGCATATTAGTATATTGAAGTTTTAAAAGGAGGGCATTTATGTAGGCAATGGGAAGGTCTCAGGACAGCTTCTAAACCAATAAATTTCCTCCTTTCCAGGGCTACATTCCTGTAAGAATACCAAAAACTATGAGAAAGTACAGTATATCTGGCCCCAAGTGCTTCTGACATATTTTCTCTCCTTTTCCAGCCTTGTGTTATTTAAAAGGAGACAGATAAGGATGATACATCAGCACCAATTTTTTTTCTTTGTGAAGTCTGTTGACACTGTAGTTTTGGGTTTCTTTCTGTGGATTTCATTTGACTTATATGGGGTAAGTATGTCCATTCACCATTTCTAATGACACTCCCTAAGAACACTTATCTGAACAGCAATATTTGCATTTAAAATGCAGTTTCAGATACAAAAGACAGGAGTTATTAAAAGCATTGCTTAAATTACGCCCAAAAATTTGTTAAGCATTTTAAAGATATAGAATAAGATAGCTCTCTGCTGGGAACAACAACTGAAGGTCTCCTCAGACATCCAGGCTGTATTACACACAGGAAATAATAGCAGAAATGGGTTTTCTATTTACTGTAGTAAAGCAAACTTGTCTATAAACTCCTTATTGCTGCAAACCAAAGGTGTGTGTCTGGGGAGGGCAAGTTTTTCCCCTTGATGTTCCAGGACATGGAAATACAATCCTTTTTCAGACACAGATGTTTGCAATAGAAAACTTTCACCCCACTCTCTTCTGTTTTTAATCTGCTCATGACAGGAAACACAGATTCAAAATGAATGTAAAGAACACAGTCACCATTACTGATGATAATACAAAAGAACACGTAGGAAAGATTTCTTTTTCCCAGCATATTATAGGGAGAAAAGGTTTACAGATTTCAGAAGATTCTAGGTGTTTTTATTTCTCAGTGGCTACCAATAGAGTGTTTTTTCCATTAACTTCAGAGGATATAGCTCTCTGCAATGCTTTGATACTACCAACAGTTTCAGCATACAAGAGACAGTACAACTCCTCTTCTGCTCTCTCCCATATCTTCAGCACTTCCCCGTGACTACCCTGCTAAAGCTTCACTGAACAGACAGATGTATAAAAATGGCCAAAAGATTCTTCCATAGCATGTGTAAAACACAAAATGAAACAGGTAAGAGTAACTGATTCACCCTCTTCAGCCAGTCTTGCTGCTAACCTCTAGGCTCTCAAGAATTTTGAAGATGTGCTTTTAAAACTACGCCAACCTACACATCTCAAGTTAAGTTCTTTATGTATGACAGTGTGAAGAGTTTGGCTGGACTCTTTCCTCTGCTGCTTGGTTGCTTGTTCAAACTTCTCCTCTCACTCTGTTCTTCACATCTCAACCTCCCTGGTTTCCCGTCTCTGCCTTCTCCAGTCTGCCTAAATCCTTTCCTTCTTCTTTCATTCAAGTAGTACCTTGCTAACCATGACCTTCACTTGAAAAACAATATTTGCATGTTGATTTCTGCAAATTCATTTACCACTCTGTGTGTCATGCATTCTTTGATCTGTGCTCCCTTTTTTGTAACTGTGAGCTATTTGGAGCAGGGGCTGTCATCTGGCGTGTGCTTGAGCAATGCACAGCACAAAGGCATCCTATTTAAAACAGTGTCTGAGCAATGCTGTAGCAAACAATAAAAACAATTACAGTTATAATTACCCCTCCCACAAGCTACATTAAAATACACGATCACTCAGAAACTGAGAAATTACAGCATCAACCCTGTGATGTGATTTAATTAATTTCCCTCTCTTCTTCTATATAAATAGGATGATACTGTCTCTAGCTACATCATTGTACACTATTTATTCTGCAAAGGTTTTGCTTCATTGAATATTGTTGATTTTTTAAAATAATTTTTTTATCCAAAATGGTGTTCAAATCTTTCTTACCATAGGATTTCTTGTCATAATCACTTCATTAAGTAGAAAGTTACTAATTTCCTTCTACATTTTTCTTTGTCACTTTTACTAGAGGATGCAAATGATTCAAAAGTATTTGTGAAATTATTTTGACAATGCTGACTTGAATAGTTATTATTGTATCTTAAAGACGGGAGATAAAGCACAAATAGATTGAGCATAAAACATAAATCTTACATGTTAAATTAACAGACATGATTTCTAACATTTTAGGCTGTTTCACGTTTTTAGCATACTGTATATTGGAAGCACAGTAAAAAAAATAGCTTTTAGCTAGGAGTGCATAGAATTTCTGGTATTTTCTCAGGTGAGGAACAAAAAATATTTTACTGCTCATGATTTTTCACAGTGGCAAGGAATAAAGCCAGGTATTCAAAATTTACTCAGCATCTTGAACAATTCTTCTGGTTTACACTCTGCTGCCAAAATCCAAACAACTTCTTATTTCTATGTTAGGTGAGACGAGGAGGCTGTGCATAAAAACTATCTACGCATCCCTAACTGATCCCCAGAACCCTGTCCACATCCTAGAATGTTACATGCTCCTATGTAAAGCACTGCCTCTTGAAGGCTTCATGAAAATAAAAGTCGTGTGGGCTATAGCCCAGCTACAGAAATCTTCCTACCTGGGAAAAAAGAATCACAGACTTTCTGCTTCGAGAACTTCCTTCATGTTCACTAATTACTTCCTTGAGCATGTCCCTAGTCTTTTCTCAAAATATTTTACAGCTGTTGTCTGTAGTTTTTACCTGGTTTTGCAATATCTATTTAGTATTTTAGTTAGTATTTTCTGACCAGTACCCCAGTACTAAAAAATTGACCATTTGAGCTACTGGACAGCACTAGCAAATAGATTCACTTGTCCAACACAATCTCGAGATCTTTTGCAAAATCACCATGTCCCATGGGACACATGCTGACCTGAAAGATTTGTTTTAAAACTCTTGTTTCTAAATCAACAGTCCAGCTGTGTCATCTTCTCTGGGATTCTGAAGCCAACCTCACCTGCCTTACACATTCACATTACTCTCCCTCTCTGCCTGCACCAAGGATATCCTGTGCTTATTCTTCTGACCCTGCTAGATTTCTGTCATAGCAGTGGGCTCTTCTTGTGTTAAAGAGCTATTGTAAATATTGATTTTTTTGTTCTTGTTTATCTAAAATTGGGTTAAAAGACTTAGAAGTAATAACACAGGCTCAGTTCTGGTTAAAGGAAAAAAATCCAACTTTAATTCAATTTTTTACTTCAGTTTCAGTTTGATTTTAAAACATGCTTTGCTTGACAGGTTCCTATTATCTGTATGATCATGAGGATTTTTTAGTGTTATTTACAGCCCTGTCAATATCTGTGTCAATGGCACATTTCAACATAAATTATTCACTATCCATTTCCAGATTACCCGCAGCGGTATTGAGCAGGAAAAAGCCAAGACACCATAAAACTCTGCTATAACAAGAACTTCTGAAGACCTGTCATCTAATCAGCCCTTAGCCATTTCATGTATGTTTATCAGAATACTCTGTGATACTAAGTCAAAGGTACTACAAAAGTCTGAAAAGTATCACCTTTTACTGTTCTATTTACTAACTCAAATTCTAATAACCTTGAAAATGAGCACTAATGCTTTTTAAGTAGTATTAACTTCATCTTCATTCTTTAGTTTTTGCTGAATTCTACATAGCTTTTTTCTTCATCATTTTGACTAAAACTGATGTTTAACTTACTGATTTATAACCACATTATAATATTTATTAGGTGCTGAGAGCCTTCTCCCTTGTAAACATACAGGAAAAGATTTTTGGTTTAAGTTATTTGCAACAGAAAAATTGTCTTAACGCTTTCTTATTGCAACTTTTTGAAGGTAAGTTTGTATTCCATTTTTCTCCAGCATCCTGCTCTTCATGGCATTAGTTTAAGACAGCTCCACCTGCTCCCTTTAGTCTCCAAAAGAGAACAGTTCTAGTTGTGAAACAGGGTAGGGCAGCTGCCCATACCTCCCACCATCAGGGGTATTGCCTGGTGCTCCACTCAGATCGTATCTTCAGTCTCACATTAATGGAGCAGCTCTTGTCCAATCATTTTTTTGGTCTTAGAACTAGAAAATGTCAAAAAGTATTCAATTTTTGAGCTTTTTCCCTGCTGTTTACATCGAGCTTCCGTCATTTTTGCCTAGTTACGTTCTAAAAAACAGCTGACACATTTTTGCCGAAACACCGAATAAAAACATCAGACAAAGATTAATGTCGCACATAGAAGTTTTCAGCTCCAAATATGAAAAATATTTTTAGTGATGATGCAAATGATGGAAAAAACCACAATTTCTGGGTTCAATTAGAATCGACAATCAAAGTCGATTTTTTGCAATTTGTATGAGAGCAATGCCCAGGAAAGTAAATGAAGATTACGCTCTTATGTACAAAGCACTCTTCATAAATGGTTTTAAAATGTAAAAATCATAATGCATTAATGTGAAAATAAAGAAAGTTATGTAAATTTACAGTGGGTTTAACTACCAAACCCAGACTTCAGAGTTGGGAACATTCCATAATAATATCCCCAATGACAGGTTGGAGTGGGCTACTGGAAATAATCACTGGTACAATGCACAGTACCATTGGTAACAGACCTACAAGTGCACCTTCTTTCTTGATCGCTGGTTGTTTTCCCAGACCCCGCAGTAGCAGACTCCCGCAGTCACTGAATGTTTGCAGACCTGCAGATGAGCTGTGGTTCACATCACCTGAACACTAACAAGCGTTTTGTGGCTTCCCAGCCTGGGGATTGAACTGGGCAGAAATTAACTGGGGAGGAACCAGGCACCTTTAGCAGAGGAGCTGATAGGAAGGGTTGATGTACAGCTTGTTCATGAGCATGTCAAACCTCGTCAGTGACTGCGGTATTTCTTGCTTTGGTTGTTACCTGGTGCAATGGAAGAGACACGGCACAAAGACCAGATCTGGGGTGCTGGACACTGAGGTGCTGGACAACGAGAGCTGCTTCTGCCTCAGCTTTGGGCAGAGCAGATTGAGGGCAGAGAGCAGCTTTTTGAGGGTTTCTGTGGGGGCTGACTTTAGTAAGTCTGACATGATGTGCAGAGGCGCGCATCTTCCAGCAGCGGCCACGCTGCGGATCTCTCCGTGGAGAAGCTGCCGTGGGCACGGCCAGGCGGCCGGAGGGGTGCAGTGATGGAGCAGGCCTGGGTGGGGACGCGCTGCTGAGAGGCGCCGTTTCAAGGGCACCCCGCAGGTGAGGCAGGAGCCGTGGAAGCCGGGAAGCGATGCCCTTCACCCCGGCAAGGGCCCGTGCCAGCGCCGCCCCTTCCCCGTAACCGCGCCCCACCGGCGGCCGCTCCGGCACCGCGCCTGCGCCCTCCGGCCTGCGGGACATGCGCGGAGCCTGCCGGGCTCCTGCCCCGTTTCCCTCCCCCCGCCTCTTCCTTCCCGCCTTTGCCATGGCGACACCGAGTGGCCTGATCCGGGCCGTGCACCGCGGGACCCTCGGCCAGGTAACCGGCCTGGGGCATCTCCCCCGCCGCTTCCCGGTGTGCCCGGTCCGGGACGAGCCCCGCGCTCCGGCCGCCGGGCCGGCCGTCATCCCGCCCCGTGCCGCGGGCCGGCTGCGCGCATGCGCGGGGCGGGGGGCGCGGGGCGGGGCCGGGCCGGCTCCTGCCGCCCCTCAGGGAGCCGCGCACCCCGCCCGACCCTCCCGAGTCCCGGCCAATTCTTCCCCATTCTCCGCCCGTTTCTCCCGGCTCATCCCTCCCGCTTCCCGGCTGGTTCTCGCTGGCTCCGCTCAGCCGCAGGGGCTTTGACTCCGCGGGGCTCTCGGGGAGCGGCAGAGAGGGAGGCCTGAGCCGGCAAGTGCCGGCGTCCTGGTGGTCGGTCCAGCGCTGAGGCACCGCTGGGCGCTGTGCGAGGTTTCAGCTTTGATCTTTGCTTCTTCCCTTTCGACTTCAAATGCACCTACTGGCTACAAACTCCTGTCTTCTCCAACAGGAGGGAAAAAGCCAAACCGCATAGGTGTCTGAATGGATGTATATCAGCCCCTCCTCTTGTTACTTACACGGACCTTAGTGGCGTGTAGTAGTGTTTAAATTTCTTTAACACGTTTGGGGTTTTCACTGTAACCGTCAGGAACCTTCCCCCCTCTCATTCATCCCCATTCTATTAGAAAATTGAAATAAAGGAACAACTGATTGCAGTGGTTGTATTTTGGAAGATAACTAAGCAATCAGCCAGCTCAGGTAGGTATATATTCAGTGACCTTGTGTTTGTAGGCAGCCTCCTCCATAAAGTCTTACACCTATGAATAGCTTGCCTTAGAAATCTAAATTTTTCTGTAGCTCGTAGCCTTGTTTTTAAAATAAGTGGGAGTATTTGGTGACAATAACATTAATGTTGCATCATTTTAGAGAATGTTTCCCCTAGTTGGACAATTGGCTTTTTCATGAAAATCTTACTGTTTGCGTGTCATCCAGATCCTGAGTGGTACTGGTCTGTTTCAGTAATGGAACACATTATTCAGAATGGGTGCCAGCATAGATATGTCTCATTTTACTTGTGAGAAGAAATAAATAGGGTAAGTAGACGATCAAAGATTCCATTCAGTTTCTTGGTGTAATCTGTAGTCTGTGAATTTGCAGGAATTGAATTCTGTTACACTCAGCCATGGAGTTGATATTCTGAGCACATAAAGCTATAACACACACTAATGGAAAAAAGGTGTATATGGTGGTGAATCTGGGTAAACCACACATTACAGGACTATTTCAGAACCAGGATTTTAAATATTAAGAAATCAAGGCATATTTCATTACATTCTAAACCAGCTAATACTTTGCAGATGACCTTGATTCTGCCCTTTCTATTGAGGAGGCAGAGTGAAAGCAAAAGAGGAAGAACCTGTTTGCTCATATGAAACTTCGATAACTGATGTTTTACTTAGTAACTGTGTTCTTCCTACTAGTTATTAGTATGAGGCAGGAGTAAGGCTTCTGCTTATATTTTTTGTTTCAGAATTCATGTATAAATGTGTTCATGTATATTATGTATAAAACTGGATTGAAGCACTTGAATTGTAACAATATAGAAGATCTAAAAAAATCTCAATATGGCATACTCAATAAGCTTGTTGGGTGTTTCCATGTCTTGAGGTGCTTTGATTTAATTTCACTTATGTGTGCCTAAATCTTCCTAGGTTTCTGACACTTCTACCATTCTAAAACTTGAACAGTTACACCGTCCCTGTAATATGTTGCCAAAGCAGGTCTTGCAAAGATACCTCAAACCATTCATTACTTTTAGAACTCAAAAGTTCCTTGAAAAATACAGAAAGGATTTGAATATGTTTATCTTTCCCGATGCACATGGTGACTCTTTTGGCTCTGGTCAGTATCACAGCAGGTGCCCTCCCCTGCTTCCATTCCTCCAGCAAAGAAATGTGGTTTATCTTGCATAATAAAGAAATCTGCTCTAAGTTGACATGGCTCATGTTGTATTTTAATATTTACTCTGATGTGCATTTCTTTGCCACCTCTGAGTCACCTGTCAGGTCAAGATTACTTGCCAGGTGCTTTATCACCTGAGGGCTGTCTTTAATGTCTTTAGGTGTGATAGGTCTGAGAATGTGCTTCCTTCCTGTTACTCTTCAAATGTTTTAATTTTTAAAAAAAGAAGCACAGAGTTAGTGTTTGTTCACAGATTCACAGAATATTCTGAGTTGGAAGGGATCCACAGGGATCATCCAGTCCAACTCTTAAGTGAAACCCCACGCAGAGATTGAACACACAACCCTGGTGTTATTAGCACTGTGCTCTGACCAACTCTGTGTAGCTTCAGATCACCCACCCTCAAGTAACAGCAGTAATTTTAGTTGTTCCTCTGGTTTTAAATTTGTGAGTCCAGTATGTTGTGGGATTTTGTCACTTTTCTCTCTCACCTTAAGTGCCCTCTTTTGTCTATCTGGAAAGAATTGTACTGGAATTGAAGTGGTGCTTACAGTGGATCTTCGAAAAATTGAGGGGGGAAAATGGCATCCTTATTTATGCTGTTCCTGTTGCCAGACTGGACTTGGGAGTGCTTCAGCTATTGCAGTAGACAGCTTGGAGCAGATAATGTATCTGCTTCTGCTTATGAGAAATATTCAAATGCCAGGCTGGAAAAGTGTTTGCCTTTCAGTTTGAGCAGTATGTCTACTGGCACCCTCTTAGTTTTGATGTTTAAGTGTTCGATAAAGCAGTCATAGTTACTAGAAGATGTAATTTATGTGGTTTCAGCTTTTTTTCACTGTAGTGCAGAGTTCATCACTGTGCTGGATTTACCATACTGTGGAAAAGTTGCTCAGTACATTTCATTGTACATATTTCTAGCACACAACTAAAATTTGTAGGCATAATATATGGGGTTAAGAAGAAAGTAATGTTTTGTTGGAGAGATTAATTACATCTGGGGTGTCTTGACTTTTAAGAGCTTATTTTCAAATTCCCTGATTTACTGTTCTTCAGTGGTCTCTAAGCCAGGGTTATAGAAAGTCATTTCATCAAGTCTGTTTCTTTGATGAGACACTCTTGAAAATGGCAACTACAGATACTCCAGGGAAATACTGATAAAATGAGAAATAGAACTATGGCATAACCTGTCAGTGGGAAAATTTAATCTGAGTCAGTCAATTGTTGGTGTATGTCCTGATAAAACATGGATTAGGTTTAGTCCTGGCAGCAAAGATGAAGTAGAAGAATGGCAAGGTCTTGCTTTTGCTAATAGGGTGTCACACATCACTAGATGGCTTTCCAGACACTCAGCTGGAAGAATACATTTAAATGTTATTTGCCTTCAAGAATTCAGGACTCTTTGGCATAATTTTTCTTTCCTAGTATCAAAGTAGTTATTACAGTTACTATAAGAATACTCTTTACACCTGTATTGCTTTTCTTCCTGAGAGTATCTTTTAAAGAAAACAAGAACTACTTGTTTTGCTGCCTTTTCTCCTACTCCAGTCTTTACTTTTTGGTAGGAAAGCCTTGCCTGGCCTTCACACATGATCTATTACAGTGGCTGTGTTACTGTTGCTAAGCTGTATGTTTTGATGTCCTACAACCTTCATCTCTTGTCAACTTTCACAGGAGGGATGCATCAGAAAGTGGATTCTTTCTTAGCTTTATGTGGGACAGAACTGCATCTTCCAGCAGCAACGGTTGATACTTTTTAACACAAAATCCTTTCCTCTTTGGTGCTAGAATTTAGTCTTTTTTTTATTTTCTGGCAGTCAAAGTTGGATTTGCTGTAATGAAACTCAGGACACTGACTCTAGCACACAATATTCAGGTCAAACAAAGAGAAAATTGGTTGGAGTCCTGCCATTCCAAGGATGGGTTTTTTTGCCTTTTGGTGAGTGTTGCACAGAAAATTTCTCCGGTGAATGTTTAGTCAGGACCACTGCAAGGACAGGATCTTCAAATCCAAGGAATCTTAGCCAATACAGTGGTAATCTTAGTTCATTTAGGCATGTATCTGTTTCTTTACCTGAGTCAGTATCTTTAAAAAAATACCCCAGTATAGTTTGTGACCAAAGGTGGTGCTAAAATCAAGAAGCGTTTACTGCATCTTCCCCTGCTGTGACAGCCCAATGAGTCTCAAGGCCAATTAGACTAATCTGGCATGCTTTGCTCTTAACAATTCCACATTTGCTGTTGTTTTTCTCTAGTTATCTTCTAGAGAATTGCAAAAGATGGGTTTTGTTCATTGGGTATTGATGCTAAGCAGACTGCCTTCCAGACTGCTCCTCTTTTTCTGTATTTTTGAAGGTGGAAATGCCATTTTTCCTTTTTTGGTCATCTGATACTTTGCTGGGACCACTATGAACCTTGGTGATTCTGGCCAGTATTGTCAGTACTTTAAAAGGAGATCTTCAGATCGTTTGGGTCTGGTGAAATCTGATTTACTTTTTTTGAGGATGTATTGTTCTTTCTGTATTCAGGCCACCTGATCACTCCATTGTTGCTTTGCTAGTCATGTTAATGACTGGTCATGTTTCATGTTTTTTAACAAAGATGGCTCTGAAGAAGGCAGTTAGATAAAAATTGAAGGGTTGTTTTGGAGAAGATCATTAAAATGCTTTTTCCCAGACTGCAAATTAAATCTTCAAAATTTTTAGCTATAGTTACCATATGGGCTCCAGAGAAAGGAAGTAACTGAAATTACTGGACCCTAGTCCTTAAGGATTTCAAAGATTGTAGTTAAAACTATAGTGGGACAGAGAGCTCAATTTTCAGTATCATTCAGATGTGTTACGAATGAAATGCAAACGATTTAAAAGCATCCATGTTCCCATCTTGAATTTGTTGCTGTCACATAGGGGTCACTTTGTTAACCATTAATGAAATGAGTCCCCAGGTGCATGTAATAAGCTGCACACATACACAGGTTGCTGCAGCAGGTCAGCCTCAGAATGCTTGTCCAGACAGTTGTGTGCTGAAATTGATGGATGAACAGGCAGATTTTTAAGTGCTTGCCCTGGATTTATGATTGTGACAGTCCCCTGTGTTGCATCTCTTTCTTCTAGAGAGCATGAAGGTTGGGAGTAGCAAAGTGCTTTTGACTGAGGAAAAAAGGCTGGAAATGCAATACCTGTTAGGCAGCAAAGACCCCTGATGTTTCCTGGTGTCCAATATGGGCTGGTTCAATATATTGTGATATACAGGACCTTTAGGAAAGATCTAAGTGATTTGAGAAATTCTTTCCAATTAAGGTGCCTCTATGTGGATTCATATGTAGAAGTTGGTGCCTTTTTAAAAATTTCCTATTTTCCTGAATTTTGATATTTTTTTACTATTGTTATTGGGCACATATACTAAAAGTTATTTAGTTACCCAGATCCTTATGAAATCAGCTGGATTCAGCAACCTATTCCAACCTTTGGATTAAATCTCTAGTGTCTTCTATTCAGGTTGGAGGTTTTTCCTAATCAGTCACTTGTTTTTATTCTAATCACTAAATAGCTAAATAAATAAATAAGTAAATAATAACTAAATAATATGTTTAATCCTCTGGAGGAACTGGTTTATCTTTCAGATAAAGCAGCAGAGTAGTTCTTTATGCAGGAATGAAATCATTAGCTTTCGTATCATTTTCAGAGCTGAAGGTGAGTTAGTATATAGGGAGAATATACATTTCTTGTGTTTTCAGTGGATTTGGGAGAGCTCAGGTTTCCACACAGATTTATTGGACTTCCGTTTGTAGAGAGACTTCTTGTAATCTGCCTTGCTTAATGCCTTGTCTCTGGTGGATTTTGACCACTGTTGTAGCTGCACAGAGAGAGCCCCCACTGCAGACAGAAATGAAGGATCTTTGAGGCGTGAGCGGGTCCTATTCATTTGCATCATGGAGTTCTAACAATAAAATCTGGCAAACACAGATTGTTTTAGCAGGAAGCAGCCCTTCATTCTGGCATCTTGGCAGGGCTTGGGTAGAGTCCCACCATTCTTTCCCCCTTTGGCCCATGCTTTCAGTGTCTTGACTAAGCCTGTTTTTTCTCTTGAGGGACTTCTGTTTTTATTAACATGTTTTTGTACAGTGAGTCTAATGAAAGATGCTACTCTGGCCGTCATGGATGTTGGAGTTTTGTGTGAATTTCTCCATTGCATATGCTGAACAAGCATTGTGAGTCAGTCTGTAGCAGATCACCTCTGTCTCTCGACAGCAGGCTGGGGTCCCATTTTAATGCTCTTTCACTGGCAGATAGAATTTCCATTTACTAATACAGCAAGTGCTATTCTGGACACTCAACAATTACTTTTTCCATGACACAAGTTGTGGTTTATGCTGTGACTCTAGGGTTAGATGAACAAACATTTTGTGGATTTGACTTTGCAGCAGAATCAGAAGCTGAAATAAAGAAAAACCCCAAATATTGTCAGTTAAGTCACCTTAGAACATATGTTTTTTGAGTTTTGCTGTGTTTGTAATTAGTGAGTGAAATTGTTATTTGGTTTTTTGAACCCTTGACTAACTCCTTGGAGTCCCCAGTTCAGACAAATCACATAGCAGATTTTATAATTTTCTGCTGTATCAGGCAAATCTATGTATCCACTGGACAGGATTAAATATATTTTTGCCCCCAGAGATAGATATCCACCTTGAGGGTGCACTGAAGTTCTCGCTGCATGGGAGAGGAAATAGTTACGTATTTGTATATATGTATACACACACAAATAGACAATGAAATATATATACTTAACTTTTCATTTCCCTCATTCTTGTGCTAAAGTGTGATGATTGCTACCAGAAATGAAATGTCTGCTTTTAGTTTTAGCTTCAAGTTCTTTGAATTATGCTAGGGCCTGCATCTGCTCCTTGGAACTGGCCAAAGCAAGAGAGTGGTGAAGTTGACCCAGTTGCTTCAGTGATGTCTGCTTAATAACTGAATAAAGAATAAATGTTTTGTGAAGTTTAAAAATAGGTGTTTCCTCAGTTTTCATGGTAGCTCATATTATAAACCACTGCAAGGATGTTTTCTTTGTAACAGGCAGATAAAATCCTCCTATACATCATTTGTATTTACATGACACTTCCATAACTGTTCAGACTAGGAATTTCTTTTTGTTTAGACTATCTGTGTTGTTTATGGATAAGTGGTTTGAAGCCTTTCAGTGCAGATTAGAAGGTGAATTAGATGCTTCTTATTGGTATTTCAAAGTGTGGTGAGCCCATCTTGTTCACTTATGTAGGTGGGTGTCAATATTTACATTCCTGTGCAGAAAGATCCAGGATTTAGAGTGCTAAATTTCCATTTTGGAAACTCAGAGCTTCTGTAAGATTCTTCCAATTCCCAGAAGTATTCAGAAACGAGATGAAATTGTATACGTTCTCCATTCTGATAGATGGAGCATGTGTTGTTCTGCATCTCATCGTTGTTTCTGATCACACTCAGTGACAATCAAATATTGTATATTTGGTCTGCATAGTGTCATCCTCAGTATGGCTGAGCTGTTAATCTCATTTGAAGGTTGTTAGACAGCATTAAAAAAGAAAGTGAATTGCAAATACTTCACAACTTCCTAGTCTCACCATCATCTTTTCGTTTTGCCAGATGAATAGTTCTGACTTTGAAATCCGTATGTGATAGCTGTACCTTGGGAAAGATACAGCAGCATTTCCATGTTAGTAAAATACTCCAGGCTTCCTGATGAGCTCACCAAAGATTCACAAAGCAGCTATTTTTGTCATTTGCTTTCACACTTGTGGGTGCTCCAATATCCCTGTCCTTTGGCAGTGAGATTGCTAAATGGCTTGTTTTGTCTTTATCCAACAGTCGGGAGCAGTTCTTTTCAGGGATTCTGCCTTAATCCTACATCTCATGGGCATTCACTTCTCTGCTTACCGGCATTGCTTTTTACACGAAAAACAGCAAAGAAATATGGGGAGGTACAAACTTTTAACAACAGAACCACGTTGTGCTATCCTTCCTAAATATAATCTTTTTATAGACACATCAAAGTTTCTTTCAAAGGTGGTCTTTGACTCCTTCTTGAATTGGGTTATCCATTTGCAAATATTTTTCTTGAAATCACATACTTGCCAAGATGTGGAAAGACTTTACTTAATAGGCATCCATAGGGTGCTTTCCGTTTGCATGGAAGAACAAAACCGTTTCCAACATTTCAAAGCCTCTTTGTTGCTTATGTAAAGGGAATGAGGGGTCCAGCCCTCTGAATTCCTGACCGAATCTCATTTTGCATCTCTGCTGGCAACAAATTAGCCCATGTAATTTGTGCAGTCGAGTTCACATTCTGCTCTTCATGCACTTCCACTGGAGTGTTTTGTTGGGTGTTTTTTTACGATATCTACATTTTAGATCTCTGCAGACTTAAAGCCATGTCAGCACTCTGACTCTTGTTCATCAAGCATTCAGCCAGGTCACAACAGCCAGAGGTGTTGTCACTCCCTCCTGAGGGACATTTTCATGTTGACCATGGAACATTGTAAGTCTCCAATATTCAGAATACTTGCCAGTACCCAAAGAAAATGGAGTATTAGACATCTCTGGGATACTGACAGTAAAAACACTTGGCTTTTTTAACACTGATATACTCCACAGGGTACATCCAAACTGAGAGTTGGTGATTTGCCTGACTTCCTGTGGGCCAGTTTGAATAATACAGTTAGTTTAGCAAGAAACACCTCCTCTTTAGGACAAGAAAAGCACTGAGGGTCGCACATGAACTAGGGAACTTCTCATTTGATGTTTCTGGGCTCATGGTGTCTAAGAAGCAAGTCACAGTTTGCTGTGACCATTCTAATCTCACTCGGCTACATCCTCTTGACCTGAGCTCTAACGAACACTTGTGTATGTCTCCCTCATCCACTGCTCATCTGTTATTTGTCCTTTCTGTGGAAACAGCCCAGCCTGGTGATATCAGGACCAGCCTGCGAAGTTTAAATGTAGTCTGTGAGTATTGTCTAGTTCCAGAAAAAAAAAATTTTAAGTCTCTAGAAGTCCCTGATACAAGTGTGATTATTGTGTCTAAAATATTTAAATTCACAGAATTCTCTCCAGCAGAGATAAGGAGGACCAGCTGAAGCATTTTCTTTGTGCATGTGTGCATCATTAGGGATTTTACTGAGATTTCAACATTTTAAGGCCTCTCAACATCCATCAGGTGGTTTTAAAACTTTCCTATTCACCTGAGATGAATTTCATGCTGTGACCACAAGGTGAAAGTTTTTGAACAGCTGTGTTAATTTTGGCCCCATGTGAAATGAAGCCAACTTTTCCTTGCTACAGGAAATTGCCAAATAAAATAATGGAGAGGAAATGAACTACTCTTTGAGTTTCTAGGACAATATTCTGAAGAAACATAGTAATTCCAAACAAAAAGTATTTTTTAAAGAACATCCCTCTAGACGTAAGTTGATACTCTTTGTTTATGTCCCATAGGGCAATCTTAGTAGCAAGCTGACTCCTCACTTGAAGAAAATATATAAAAAATACAATAAAATCTCTTCCAGCTAGAGGTCAGAGAAAGAGCAAGAGCAATCAGATGGTTTTAAGAGATTTGGATACTACTGTGATCAAAAACATAAAATTCTCTAATTTCTCTGTGAGGGAAGTATTTAGTTGTGGGGGCATTCTTTAGCCTTTTGTTTTGCTTCAAGATTGCAAAGGTTTTGATACTTAGAATAGTGTAATATATTAAAATCACAACAACCTTTCATATATCAAATAATCTATATTTATAATTTAGAAATATATTACACTTTTCACTGCATTTTTACAGTTCCAAGTGTATCTTGTAGCAAAATAAGTGCTAACTGTTCGCTTTTTGCTATCACAGTTATTCTGCTGAGCAATCTACATTTCTAAATATGGGCATGTACCAGTTAAGAAATATTAAATGTTAACTTGTATTTCCCATCTCTTAGCAGCACAGAATGGTTTTTCAAACCTTTTCAGTGTTCAGCTGCTATCAGTGAAAAGACCTCAATTCTTAAGTTTTTGTTGAATGCAGGTAGAAGGACTTGAATCTTGAAATGCCATGAGATCTAATCTATCTAAATAGAATTCTGATGCCTTTTCCATCTTCTTTGGTCATCTCACTTTGACTTTAATCACGCCTATGTGAGATTATGGCTCAGAGGACTTGAACAGACCCTGGTTGGGGTGATCTGGTGTTTCCCCTGGCCCAAAATAAAAATTAGGTGCCATTACATCTTTATCAAGACACACACACACACACACACACACACACATACACATATAATATATATATATATATATTTTTTTTTTTTAAGATAGAACTTCTTTAAGTCCTCTTCTGAAATGCTTTCTTTTTCTTACTCTTGGAAACTTTTCTTTACAGCTGATCTGAATCTTTCTTACTTCATCTTAAGCTCATTATTTAACACCTTTTACTTTCACTGTCTTCCTTCCACTGAACTAAAACCACTTTGGACTTTCCTGTGTAGGCTTTTTATTTCAGGTCACTCATTGACTTGGTTGAACTTCTATGGCCTCTTTCTACCACGCTTTTGAAATACAGGACCTAAAACTATCCAACTTCTGTGGCTTGAGGCCATCCTCATCCTGAGTAAGATGAGCAAATTGTTTTCTGTCTCCTGGATTTTCATCCTATTCATATAATCCTGTGCAATTTTTGGTGGAATTTATAAATGTGGTGGTTTTGCAGCTGCATGACACTGATTCATGCTCACCTTTTAAAGTAGTACAAACCCCAGACCCTGTTCTGTAGTTGTTGCCTCGACTGTTCTGTTTGTGTGGTTGAGTAGACTTTTCTGTATAAATCTGTGTACTTTTGCCTGGTAAATAGCATTCTGGTTTTTCAGACCATTTCTTTGCTTTGTCAAAATTATTTTGAGCCCTTATCATCCTTCCAACTTTGCTTTGTCTGCAGATTTAATGAATACTCCATTTCATCATCTAGATTACTAATGGAGATACAAAAATATCAAATAATACTGTACCCAGCACAAAACCCTGCAAAACTGTATTTGATATCTCCCCAACCACTGTAAGCCATCAATAAGTGCTGTTTTCAGGATTCTTTTTCTCTCCAGTTTCACCTTCAGCATATAATATTGTATTCGAGGTGTTATTTCTCTAGCTTGTTGGAAACTTAGCTAGTATTGGAACTTAATGAATATCAGGATATAACCTTTCTTACTGCTTGTTCATTCTAGCATCTCTTGTGCTATGGGAGGCTGTCAGAGTTCTTGAGAGGCACTAGTTCTTGAGAAATACTGCTGTTTATTGTTATTTCGGTAATTTCTGTAATTTCTTCAAAGTTCATTATTTGTTCCTGTATTTTTCTAGGAATTGAAGTTGAGCTGACTGATAAAGACTAACATCATTTAGGTGAGATCCCAGAGTGGAGCTGGATGTTCTCTGGGAGCTGCCTGGCCCAGTGCTTCCATGCCAGTGTGCTTTGTGCCAGTCCATGGGGCTGCATCTGGGTCAGAAGGAAGCCAGACCTGATGGGTGCTTTGGGGAGCTGTTTCCAGGATGCCCCTGTGCCTGAAAACTTTAGTTGTTGCTTGTTCAGCCACGTTGTTCAATGAACAGTAAACTAGTGTTTATATGGATTTGTATCTTAGGGGTGTTCCCCACAGTGTAACAAAGGTTGTCTCGATTCTCCCTCTCCTTTTCCCTGGTGCCACCTCTTCCAAGCAATGCCTGCAGTTTTGGAACTGTCAAATTTTCACCTTTTGAGCGCTGAGTGCATCATCTGATGGTTTTGGAAGCAGCGTCTACTGATCTGACCTTACCTTCCTTGCCTGTCTGGCCAGAATGTTCCTGCTGGTAGTTCACCAGGCTTAGCTCCTGCTGCAGCTTCCTGTCAGTGAGGCAGTAATTTGGTTTGTTTTTTAGCACCTTCCTTCTGTTATAGTTTTTAAAATATATTATTAATAATTCCTTTAGCCTTTCACCTACCCTGGGTGAAATGGACTGGTAAGACCTGCAGTTAATGTCTATGGTTAGATAGTTTGGCTGGAGAAACTTTATTGCCCCAGCTTTAAAAAGGCAAGTATACGGTTTGAGAATCGTTAATCAGGGTTAAGGTTGTGTCAGGCAGCATCTGAGGCCATTATTGCAGTTCTGTGCACACCTCTGAAACCCAGGAGGTGCAGAAGTAGTGCGTGTTTCAGTGTGCATTGGACCTGCTCTGGAGCTGGGTATGGCTCAGCTTTGAGCAGGAGCTCTAACATGCTGTCCTTCGAGTTGATGTGGAGAACACTGAGGAGCACAGCACAAAAATAGACTGCTAGGCTGTGTCCTTGCTAAGGAAGATGTGTTTTAGAGTAAGATTGGTGGCTGCTGTTGGCTGCATGCACACCCAGTGCTTGGTTCCTTCACCAGCTGTGTTCAGATGTTAGCACAGGTTCTTGCCCCAGGCCTCTGCAGAGAACTGGAGCCAGCTCTTCTGGTACAGGAGGCTGCTGGCTGCCTCCAGGTGCCCAGCCAGAGGCTGTATCCACCAGGGGTTCCACGCACACAGGAGGGAAGGGTCCATGGCTGCCTCAGGTCCAGAGGAACTGTGTGGTGTGTGGCGGCAGGAGCTGTGGCAGCCTGCTGTAGATAATGCTGGGGTCTGTCAGTGCAGCTGTCATTAGCGCCCCGAGTGGCACGTGGGGCTCATAAAGCAAATGAGAGAATCCACTTGCGGGATGCAGCGAGCCACATGAAAGGAGCCATTTGCTGAGTCATCTGTAACAAGGCAGCGTGAGAGGGCAGCCTAACCCAGCCGCAGCTACGCTGGGCTCTTTTGCTAGCCCTAGAGGGCAGAGTTAAATTTATAGGGTGGGGTTAGTATGCGCTGTAAATGTTCCTCCTTTAAATGTGTTTCTCATTTGAAATATAAATATTAAAGTCCTACTGAAGTTTAAATATGAGTGCATTTGACATTCAAGAAAAGGATACTAGGCAGTGCTGTTTAAATCTTAATTTAGTTCAGTTTCTGGGCAATGGGTTAATCTTTTCTCAGAAGTTATTTATCTGAAAACTTGCTCTGGTATAAATATGTTTCTTTCTAATTTAATGTTAGATCTTTAGTCTCTCATTTTAAGAATTAAGCATGTTGAAATAGCATTTGTACCAGATGAATTTGGCATACTGAATTATCAGATCAAAATAAACATGTTTAAAAGTTTCTACAGCAAGTTTGCAGAGAAGTAATTGCACTAAAAACAATAAATGAAGCAAAGTATGTAGTGCATACACTGCTCCTAAGTTTTCCTTTTCATTCTTTTTTTTTTCTTTCTCCAACAACATTAATAGTTAAATTGTCCCAATTAGGCTTAAAAATTTATGCTTTAGCTAGTAAAATGTGACTCGTCTGGCTTCCCTTCATTTTGCTTCTTAATAACTATCTCAAGACAGGTTTTGTTAAGCCAGTGTTAACAGACAAGCATATTTTAGCAACCAGAGCTTTGAAGTTGCAAAGTATTAATAAGGGAAATTTAAAAATTGCAGACAGATGCAAAAGATGCAGTAGTTGGTGACTTTTGTCAGCCAAAGAATTTCTTTTGTCTCTGAGGTTGGAGCAAGTTTTTGGTTGCGTTGTTTTGGTTTTATTTTTCTTTCCTTTTTGATCCCTGTTGAGAGGATCTTCATGTTTGAAATTTCAAATTTTCCAATTTTTATGCTTTATGCATGTCTGTGTTTGCTTATGCTGCTCTTTCTTCCCTTTGCCTTCCACGTTTTCTTTTCCTCTCACAAATTTGAACTTGCTTCAACTTGGGACAGCTGGGGCAAAATAAATCCCCACGAATAAAATTATAACAAGAAGAGCACAGTCTGCGAATGATCCTTTGCTGTTTCCTGAGCCGTTGCAGTGTCATTAATCAGCGCTGGTGCTGCGGAGGCTTGCGGTGTGTTATGTCGCCAGCACAGCAGCTTCTCCGTCCCTTTCCCCCACCCCCTGCGTGCCTACACAGTGGGGAAAACTAGAGAGGGAAGCCATCAATCTTCCCTGTCCTGCATGTCAGCAGTGATTCTCCTGTCGACTTCCTGTTCTCTCTGCCGTGCCCACCACCTGTGTTTAGAATTAGCTCTTATGCTGCAGATCTCACTTGGCTCTTCACCTGTTCTGCCCCAACTCAATGGCTGTTAAAATAAAGCAGAGCAGCTAAATGCTATAGCATGTGAATAGTAACCACCGCTGTGGCTTAGGGGGGTGATTTCTCTTGCAGCTGCTCTTATAATACTGTCATAATTTTACTGTAACATTGTGGGGTTTGGGTCTAAAATCTCTTGCTTTTGTTTCAGCCCAGGGTGAGCTTGTGAGTTACTCTTTTTTTTTTAATTTTGAAATTAAAATACTTACATATTATAGATGGAGGTGTAAGCCTATCTCCCATCTGTTCAGTTGCTGGGATAGAGTCATGAACAAAGTCCAAAGAAACTAGTCAGTCCAAAGCTTTGTCCTTTCCTTCAGTCACTCCACAGATATAATTAGTAGAAGCCTCCTTGGAATTTGATTTTGAAGATGTGTCTTTTGGGTAGATTGAGAAGCTGACAGGCACTGCCTCTGTACTTCTAGGGCAGGATTAATGTGATCATTTAATGGTTTGGTGTGTTAAACAATAGGTCTTAACTGGACCCTAACCAGCCATATTTTTATGTGTACCTTTATGTAATTTTATAATGTGCCTATACCAAAATAAAAGGAGAAAACAACTCTGATGATTGTCTACTGGCAGCTTTCTCCTACCTCCTTGAGCAGGTGCTACATTCCTCTGTTTTTAAAACCCAAAAGAGATAAAAGCATAGGCATAAAGTTTCCTTATAATTGTAGCTTGTCTGCTGTCATTTCAAGTGTGTGATGGCAGTATTTATGTGGAGTTGTAAAGAAGAGAGATTCTGAAAACTTAAGCCTGGTGAATGCTTTCGCTTGATTTTATTTCTGTAACTCTTTTTAAAGGAGGAACTGTTTTATGACTGATTTTACTACATACTTGAGAGGCAGTTTTTTCTTGACTGTACCAGGAAAATACATGTATTCAACAGGTAAATTCTTGTGTTCAGACTCACAGAATTCATAAAGCTAAACATGAAATGTATAATCAGGATACCAAGAATTGGCTGCAACATGGGATGCTTGGATCTGCATAGATCTTTTCCTTTATCAGCTTAGATGTGTCTTCCAGTTCTGGCACATCTGTCTCATGAGAGGCTGTGATTGTGTTTTTGAATGCTGAATTGAGGCCTTGACAGTCATAGCTCTCCTTCCTAACAGTACGGCATAGGGAGAAAAGCTCTGCTTTGGTCCAGCAGAGCAGAATTGGATTTTTGGAAGCTGTCATCATTCCTGTTTTGCATTGAAAATGAATATGTCCACGCTGCAGGATGGCAGGACCAGACTTTAGCCATCCTACTCTGGGATAAGAATATAATGCTTATTCATGATTATATAAGAACGCTTGGATGTTGATTTTTTTTCAGTGTAAGGAGTGGCAGTTGTTTATCTCATCACAAAAGGGAAGTTAGGTGAGAGAACAGCTGAATCTTAATGGGTTTTGGGCCAAACTTCATTCAGTAATGCAGCTGAGAAATGCACTGTGATGTTCAGAATTGCATGCTGATAGACAGAAAACAAATAGGAGATGCTAAATCATCTGTCAGATACTGCACTCTTAACAGGAGTTAGGATTAACATGCAGCACTGCTGGTGTAGGTGCACACACCACACAGAGTTAAATATATGAACAGCAGGCTCACACTATGCTTACCACAGATGTCTGAATGAGTGAGTGCCTGTGGGCTGGAGCTGCATGTCTTGTGGCTTTCACTCTGCTCCATTGGGAAGTCTTCACTCCTTTTGTTTTTATCCTTTTCCAACTCCAGTACTTTGGAGCACACAGCTCCCATCCCCTGACCTAACAGCTCCATTGAAGTGCATTCCAGGCCCATGATTTCATGGTACCAGGCAGAAGTCCCCTGCCACGCTGCTATGCTGCCCGCTGCTTCTCACGGAGTGAACAAACAGGGAACATAAACTCTCTCCAAAGGAGCAATGTTCTCTGTATATTTTTAGTGCAAGAAATCCAAGATTCATTTGAGGGTGTTTTGTGTGGGCTTTTTTTAATATAGACTTCTGCTAACACAATGGAATATTTCATGCCACCCTATTTGCTGTAACTTCTCATACTTTATGTTGTTAAATGGAATCAAAGGAGTTAAAGATGAAAGACTTCTAGTCAACTGGTCCCTCAGCTGGGAGCCAGTATGGGTTTGTTCTTTGTAAGGGATTTGCTAATGCTTTACTCAGGTTCAGCCTAGCTCAGTTTTCATTATTGGATTTACTTATTTCTGTGAATTCTGTACTTCAGGTTAAGTAATTGCTGAGCTTAGACTGAATATAATACTGCTACTGTTTGTTTCTAATGTTTCACTTGCTATTTATTGCCCTTGTGCTGAACAAACCTTTTGTAAGTATTTGTTTACCATTTGAACATACAAAGCACCATTAAAGATGTCATGCTTGCCTTCACAGGTATTCTGTTTAATGCATAGAGAACTTGGTTCTTTCTTTATATGAAACTCTGTCCATTTGACATTGTACATTGTGTGTTTTCTTTTCAACATGTAGTGTGTCACCAGATGCTGACTTATATAGTATTACAACAAACCTACCTTTCATTAGCTCATTGTTAACCTTTGAATATTTGGAGTTAGTACAGTATTTGAACATACAATTTATGCTGAAACACCAATGTCTTGTATTTTCTTGGTGAAAGACGTTCTCAAACTGCATGTTTAAATGTCACTATTGCATTTTTATGTATTGAGTGTATTATGCTCACATTAAGGGGCACAATTTTGCCAACACATCCAATATGTTCATAGAAACATTATCCACAGACTGGACAGTGATCCGAGAAGTTGAAAATGCAGATAATGAACGTGTTATGGGAAACGTGGGTAGCAAGGACTGCTGCTGCAAGGGAATGGAGTCTGCCTGACTTGGAGACTGACAAAGTTTCTAGACAGAACTGTTCTCCACAGGCTCAGGGTGTCAGCACTTTTTGGGTCAAGGTTTTGGCACATGAGCTGATCTGTGCTGACTGCACAGAAGTTCCTGCTTTCTGGTATAACATACAGTTAACCCATGGGGTAAAGCAGCTCCTGTACTGAAGTAGCACCAGCTTAAGGGTCCTGGGGAAAAGAAGCTGTAACATCAGGAGACGTTTTCAGGTGGTACTGTCTTTTACTAGACTGAAGTTGGAAGATGAGCAAGTTTCTGCACTATGCTTTAACTTGTTCATCCTAACATACTTTAATCGATGTGAGTCTATAGTGGATTTCTGGCACATGATGAAGTTTCTTAGCTTTTATAACTGCAGATTGAAAACGTATTTTATATAAGTCACTGGTATTAAGGCAGTAATAGCTTAATTAGTAATAATAGTAATAACCTTAACATGTCATTCTCTGTGTCTTATTACTGTCTTGGTATACAGTAAGAGTTGTGTATCAAGAGCTGCATGTTAGAGCTCTTTGGGGAAGCAAGCGGTGTAAAGCACAAGTGGAGGAAGAAAAGAATACAGGTGCGATGAAGTTGTCTGATAAGAAAACAGAGTAGTGCTGTAAGAAGTATGGCCTGTGAAGAAGAGTGTTGTTTAACAGACATATAAATGGGCACCAGAAAGCAAGCAGTACTGTGGGGAGCAATAACTGTGGGAAAGAGCATCAGGATTTTAACTTAGTGAGGGGCTACATGGGCATGAGAAAATGTTATGTACTGTGACAACCAACCAGCTGTTCTGGGATCCCTGTAGGGGGTAGAACACCATGTTAGTGGCCAACTGTTTTCTTCCTTACTTCTTATTGTCTTGGTTAAGGAATATAGGAAGCAAAAGACAAATGTTATGCCTGTAAAAATACCTGTTGCATTGCCCAGCTACTGCTCTAGGCCTGTCATAATAGTACAGCTCTGAAGTCTAGTGAATCCGAAGTTTCTATAAGACTTCACCTAATTTATACATATTGGAATGTTGAATGCCTCCTTCTGTAGGAGAGCACCTGGCCCTTCTCAGTGCTAACAGAAAGCTGGCCGCAGTCCTAGGCCAGGTAGTAGTTTAGTGGGAGATGAGTGGATTCTGTGAGTGGTGAGAAATGCTTTGATGTAGGTTCCTAGGAAAACAAGGAATCAAATGCCAAGTGAGAGATAGAGTATCATAACTCCATTTTTATGTAATGGAGAAAACAGACACATGGGTGGTTGAGAACTGGAGCACAAGGACTGGAAGCTGGAATGGCTGTTGGAAGAAGTGGTGTGCTTTTCATGGCTTCAGGTGACTACCTTGAAGCTCCTGTGTTGGAGGTTCTCCAAGAGCACTTAGAAACTGACTCAAGAATATACTGGAATTCAAGAAGATATTTGGGATGGGGTGAAAGGGTTGCCATCAAGACTTAAGTGTGTAGGCATTTTTGTGAGCAGGAGAAATTAGCATGGCAGCTAGCCCAAAGCTGGTCTTGTCTGTCAGCACAAACACTTAAACATTGGGTAAGAAAATTTTCTTGATCTGAAAACCAAGCTTACTTTAAAAGCAAAGAGAATTTTTCAGCAAATTTTGAAAGAAATAGTTTAGTCTTTTCTGAGCTATAGACCATGCCTTAAATATAAAAAAGTCCTATTCCACTTGGAAATACTTTCTCATTTTTCTTAAGTCTGAGTCAAAACTTATTAAGTCAATTTGAAGCCGTTTTTTTAATAGTTAAAAATAATGGTACTTCGCCTTGACTTTTACTGCCATTTTGTGTGGTTTAATAGTTGTATGACTTTTTTTTCTTCCACACACATTTGTAAGAGATTCACAGAAAAGAAAACAAACTACATCAGTAAATGAATTCTTTCTACTATGTTATAGACGTTGGTCATAAAAGTTAGCAGGAAGAAAATCATGCACCCACAGGCATAATGAAGTTGATGATTCCTGCCACACAGCCGAGTCTGAGGATTTGTATTGTACAGCTTGCTGAGGTGGAGTACACCCTCATTTATAAGTTGAGCAGTCTTGCATCCTCTTACAACTTGGCATGTAGCAAGCATTTTCACATAAATATTGCTGAGCTACTTCTGAGTATGGTGGAATTCTTTGGGAAGGTCGGGGAGGTAATTGATCATATGCTGACAGCTCTGGGCTCTGAGAAAATGGTCAGATGGAGGGCTGGGATGCAAGAAAACAAACTTTCTGAGATGGTAACTGTCACTTAGCCAAGCTATACATGTTTCAAGCTTTTTAATCTTTGCTCACAACCTCAGCCTCTTAGTCTTTTTTTGTTTTTGCTGTTTCTCTGTGAACTCTTTTCCAGTGTTGTCATTTTACTGGTCCTGATGCATGGACAGTATTCCAGGTGTGATCTTGAGCTACAACTGTATTTCTTTGTAGAGCTCTTTTAGAAATTCTGTTGCTGCCAAAATGGGTAGTTTCAGAACTTTGATGATCTCTTTCTTTATTCTTTGACCTTTGGGTCAAGTACTGGGTTTCTTTCAGGAACTGCTCAAAATGTTCTTTGTAGCTAGAAAAATAAAACTTCAGTGTTCATGGGAGTTAAGATGGCAATCTACTGGGACATTGCATGAGTTCACAACAAAAATGTTTGAATTTCTCTACACTGTGACCCTAAGTTTCTATATCAGAGTGGATATGGAAAGTGAAGTGTGGCTATAGAAACTAAAGAGAAACCTAGCGCTCTGGTGCAGAAGAAGTTGAAAGAATCTACCACTTGGTTTCTGAGACCAACTTTCCACCGATGTTATTTACAACTGTATTTTTTTGCATATGCAATCTGACAGCTTAAAATTATGGTAGCTGTCAGTCTCTCTGCTGTAAGAGAGAGTATTTTAGCAGACATACTGCAATACTGCAGTAGTTCTGAGGTCATTTATGCATTTAATGCACTGACAGGAGGGGAGAAGAGACAGGCATAAATGAGGCTTTTTTAATTACTTTAAAATATAAAGGAATCTGTCAAAAAAAAAAGTATGTGTTAATTTTGCCAATGCTTTGTCACAGAACGTGGTCGTGGATCGGATTTTCTCTGGTATCCAGCCAACTGGGACCCCTCATCTGGGTAACTACCTTGGAGCCATTCAGAACTGGGTGAACCTGCAGGAAAAGTGCAGCTCAGTGCTCTATAGCATTATGGACATGCACTCTCTCACCATGCCCAAGGAGCCTGCTGTCCTGCGCCAGAACATCCTGGACACCACTGCTGCCATCCTTGCCTGTGGGATTGACCCAGAGAAATGTTTCCTGTTCCGGCAGTCACTGGTGAGTGCTCCTGTTGTGTTAGATTTGTTTCTGATTGAGGGGCTTTCCACACATCTTAATGAATGAGTCTTTTATCATCTTTGTGATGGTGGTCCTAGAAAATGTTAGCTGTGTTGGACTTTAAACTTATCCCTTGCTGCAGGTTTGAAATTCTGAAGGCTGAAACCATGACTGAGAAGCCCATTTAGGGATAAGTACACTGTAAATTTCTGAAGCAGAAATTTAGGAGTTTGTACAGATTATGAGCAAAATACTTCAAAGACCTCTTAGAAGGCCACTAACTTATCTCTGTCTCACTTTAGTCACAAAAGGTTAACTCATAAATGCATAAACATGGCCTGTATAACCATGAAGGTAAGGAAAACATGTTTCTATGGTTTTGTATCAGCTCTTGCCACCTATTCTGCCACCTGCACAGTAATCACAGAATAACAGGTGATTAACATGGTAAGTTTTATATCAGTTCCACCATGATCATCAGGGGGTTTCATCTTCTCTGGGACTTATTTTCCCTTTTTTGCTATAACCTCCTTTTCATATGCATGTTTTTCCATCTGATCTGATAATTTGCATGTAAACCATGTGCTTCTCTTGACCATCCCAAGGGGTACTGGGCTTACCTTCCCACTTGGCATATATCTATCATGTTATATTTTCCTGGAATACAACTCAGTTTCTTGCTCAATGAACTTTCTGTTGCTTACTCTAAACTGGCAAACTTCTGTAATTTCCCACAGAGACAGATGTGCCATAGCTTCTGCTCTTGTGAAAACACCCATAAGTGAGTGTCCACCTTGTAACAGAACTGCAAAGGTGATGTGCACACAGGATCTGAATTTTATCAGTGCAAGACGAAATGGTGTTGTATTCTCCCTTTCAACATATTCTTTGCAGGCTGAGCTTCCTGGGATTGTTAAACTCTAAATGGCAATCATAGCTCTATATCCCTGGTGAATAATGAATTGATGAAGACAGATATGCTTCCTGCTTCACTTTTCCTCTGCATTAAAAAGCCAGTCTAAATAGATTAGCTCAGAATTCTAGTGGAAATATGTTTAAATAAATTTATCCCCTTTTTTTGTTTTCAAATCTGTTTATAATTTTAAATATGTTACCAGCTTGGGTTTTAATTTTGCTCGACTCTGACTTGTCAGCCTCCAAATGATGAAGTCATTAACTGGAATAATCACAAGGTGAGTTACAAGCCAGTGATGCAGTTAAAACCAGCCTGGAGGGTTTTGTTTCTTGCTTTCAAGCAGCTGAACAATTCGATTAGTTACAACACAGGATCAGTGACGAGATAAACAGAGAGGACTCTTCAGCATGAAGGAAAAATGCTTTGCAGGTTATGGTTAGAGAGGAATAAAGTGAAGGTTTAAAAAACTGCAAGTGAAATGGAAAAATTGTTTTATCCACTGAAGAATGTGAATTGACAAGTATCAAAACAAGTTAACACCTGGAAGATTCAACACAAGCAAAACAATGCTGCATTTCATAAAATCCACAATTGGGCTACAAAACCCCTTGCCACAGGATACAGTGCATGCTGAAATTTATATAAATTCAGAGAAGGACTCAACAAATTAACCTGAAAAATTGCTTTGGGACTGTTTCATATCTGAGGAGTCACCTCTGCAGGAAGTGGTAAAACTGCAGATGGGAGAGTATCCATGCTTTTCTGTACTTACATTCTTTTTTTTTGTTGGCTGCTGTCAGAGATGGATATTTGATCTGGTCCAGTGTTGCTTTTCTTATATTTCTACTGGTCTAAAAGCTAAACTAGTGCTGTTCCAGGTCTTATTAGAACCAACACTCAGGCTTCCCTTGAAGCCAGCAGATTATCAGTGAGGATCTCACATTGCACTCAGCTGGAGAAAGTATGTTGTATCTTTCACAATATAATAATGCAGAGATTGGATCTTTGAACCCCCAAAGAGAAAGTGTCAGACTCAGAAAATTATGGCTCTGTCTGTGGTGTTTCTATAGTACCAATACAGTTAATAACCAATGAAAACCTAAGATAGCTAAATTTGAACATGTTCAACTTTATCAAATGAAAGTTTCCACCAAATATGATTCTGATTTACCTTACGGTGATTAGGCTGGCCTGTGTTAAATAGACCGCCTTTTTACCTTAATTTTTCTGTGTGTCGTTACCTGTCCAGATCTAATGGTAATTGTTCTTATTAAATCTAAACCATTAGATTAAATGTTTGAGCTGTGTCTGATGGCTTGAATGTTATTCTTACCAGTACTTATCACACAAGTATCCATACAACTTTCAGAAGTGGCTGATTCTAGCATATTTTTGAAAGCTCATGGTCGCACTGCAATCAGAACTGTTACAGTTGTTTGTGAATATAAACTGTTGCAGCACTGGTTCAAGCTGAAGTGCTTTGTCAGCTTCCCCAGCTAAGGCTGTTCAAGCTGTATGAAGTGGTCAGGTATACCCAGAGATGCACTATGATCTGTTACATTTACATAGGCAGCACCAGATGTTTCTCTGGAAGCAATTAAAAGGAGTATCTGTGTGTAGCTCTTGATGTGAGGAAAGGAGACAGGAACCTTGCTAATGTGATTATTGTTTTAGTATGATAATGAAATAGTACGGTATGAAATGTCATAATATCAAGATGATTGTTCCTAAAAATGAAGGTGTAAGATGGATTGCAGCTATTGCTAATCAAGAAAGTTTATTGCTTGATTTTGATTGGAAATTTCTCAAATTTCAAATGTAAAAAAAAAAAAAAAAAAAAAAAAAAAAGGAGCTGAGCTCCTTTTCAGCCACTGTAGCAGTCTCCAAGGGTGGTCTAAAACACTTTTGTTTACAAATGTTTGGCTGAGGTGTAAAGCAAAGTGACCAAAACTGACTGTATACTGAAATAGGGTGTGCACTTCCAGAGGTCAGCAGGAAAGCAGTAAAAATCCAGCCACAAATAGAGAACTGGATTAGGTATTTAGTTATGGACAGAGTAGGGTTTTAGTAGCAGATCAAACTGCTGAATGAGAGAATTCTCAGTATCTTAGCATGCTGTAATTATTGTTGTATTTTGAATTCTATCTAGAAAATTACCAAATCTGTAGATCACAGAAATATTTCTTTAATTACTCCTGAATGACATTTCTGTTGATTTTTTAAACAAGCATCATGCAACAAAATTATTATCTAAGAACTTTTAATCACCAAAACCCACCACAACCAATGACTTTTTCTGTACTCTGGTTCTGTAGCAGTAAAGGCAGAATGAAATTCATGCAATTCAGAAGTATACTAGTAATGGTAAGCCCCACTAAGGGAATTGCTCATGCAGTCATTCACCTAATGCTGTTGTGTCCTCTCACTTTCTCTGGATTACACTGGGCAAGAGTGGTCTAGAATTGCTGAAAAGGGGATTTTTTTGTTCTTTATTTATTTGTTTGGCTTACTCTTTCTGTATTTTGCTGCTTGTATTGGTTCTCTGGAATATGTTTGCCATATGTGAAAAAAAATAGTGCTACTTGGTTTCTTGAAAGGCCTGTGCCTTTTGGTAAGGGTTTCACTTATTTTACTTACTTAGGCTTTTTTCAGATCTCTAATCCAGAGATATCTGAAATACCTGCCTCCAGAGTTTTCACACACTTTATCATCCTTTTCAATACAAGCAAAAGCAAAAGGCTGAACAATATTAATCACAGACTGACTACTGGGAGAAAGTGTGGTGAGAATAGATTCCTCTCATGCTTATACTGGGTCCAAAAGGTGCTGCTATGATAAGGATACAGGGGAAGCTGACTTGGAATCCCAGAATAGATCTCACTGATGTCCTTACCTTTCAACTAAAATGAAATAAAAGTGACAGAAATTTTGCATAGGCAATTTTTTATTATATTGTGTAGAGAGCATATGACCTGTGTTCTTATGTATTGGATATACAGCTAAATTACCTATTAATGGAAAGCGCTAGTTGGATGAAAATTAGTTTTGTATGCTTCAGAATTTACCATTTATAGATTGTAGTGTTTTATAAAGTGTACAAACAGTAAGTGAATGTCTGGCTGTATATTTGGTCTTAACACATTGCAGTTCAACAAATACCTCCCACACTTACATTGCCATATAAAAATTTGAATTCTAGCCTAGGGAAGTAGTGGCTACAAAGAACACGTGATGATAACTTGAAAATATTTAGAAGCAAGAAGGATGGTGATGAATAATTATGGTAGTGTTTGGACCCACATTGTCTATGAAGGGTTATAAACAAGCACATTTAATTAGAATATCTAGAAAAACAATTGTGGTATATGTTGTACAGCAAAATGGCCTTCCAGTGAGAGAAGCTCTTTCATTACAGCTTGTTTAATTATATTTTCTCAAGTTGGAAGTTATAGGAAAGTGCCAGTTTTAGTAAGAATAAAAACAAAAATAAATGCATATATAAAAATAGTGCATTTTTATTTGGAGTACAGCTGCAGGATGTATGAAACTCTCTCAGAGAAAATAATATCAAAATATGCTTTAAGTGGCTGCCTTTGCCTACTGGGCATAGAAAAGGAGTAATGGAATAATTACTTATACAACATATCATGAGAGTATTAGAAGAAACAGAAAATATATTCCTTAAATTGTACTATAGCTGATAAAAGCTGTAACAGTCATCTTTCATAAAACTTAGATCTTTTATTAAAACCAAAAAGGACTGTGGTGGGGGGGTAAATAAGGAAGACAGTACGCAATCTGCACACATGGTAAACTTCTATGGTATAACCCATTTTCTCTTGATTTGTGGTGGGTACACTACACATTTCAGTTCTTACCCAAAGCCATCTTGTATCTCATCTGCTTTACAGTCAAAACAATATTAGAAACTGATTTTGCTTTTATGTGGTCTCAGGCTATTCTTCCTGTCCACCTATCTATTGTAGTAGACACATGCTAAATGTCCCAAGAGAAACAAAAGTTCCATCAGAGTTGATTCAGCAGGCAGTGGTTGATACGCTGCATGAACACTTCTCTGAGGAGTCTTGTGAGTTTCTGGACAACATAATGTTCAGTTTCTGGGCGGAAAATTGCAGTTTTCATCCTTCTGAATAGGGTGATTTATTTTCTGAGTATAATCAGCTGCAGTATTCTTGCAGTGTGCAAGCAAATTGAAGCAGTAACTCTGGGAGGTGGGAATTTGCAAATTTGTCTTAGTCTTAACTCCAAAAAACAAAATACAACAATATAAATGTGTGCACTGTTTCACTGCTGTTATTTTCCAGAAGTATCCATCTGCTTTGTTTTGTGGGCAGAGTTTGAATAGATTCACACTACCCCTTGTCCAATTTTCAGAAGGGTTGAAAAGCTTTCATTGCATCATAGCCTATAAATTCATTAAAGTACATTAATTTAACATGGTCCATTGAAAACTTCCTGTCATAAGAGGAAGTATGTGACTGTTTAATTTAGAAAATTATTCTGCTCTCTCATTCCTCTGCTTTCTCTCTCATGGACTGGACTAGACATAACTAGAGCTCAGTGGGAAGGAAAGTCATGGTTCACTAAGATTTCTTCTTTTTTTTTTCTTTTCTGCTCTAATTTACCTTGTTCATCTCATACTGTTATGTAGCTGTTATACTTTCCTCTCCACCAGTCTTCTGGACACACCAAACTAATTATTCAAACAGTATTGTGGGTTATACTAGGAGAATGTTTCTGAAAAAAAGTTAATTTCATAATGAATGAAGGAGAGGAAAGTGTGCTTCAGCCAAATTGCTGTGGTCTGTCTACGTTTATAACCAGTACAACTTTATTCCAGTAGGAATATTCTTGGTCAGTTTCTTCAGAAAGGAGAGACATATTTTATTTCTGTATGATTTAGCCAAATATAAATAAGGATAAGTGACTTGTTGTTAAAGGTAAAGGCAGAAGCTGCAGATACTGACGCATTTGCAGACAATAACTAGATAACCATCCTCCAGTTCAATACACTGCGTAACATGTTCTTGAAATCTGATATTGCCTTTGTAACCATAAACGTATTCTACTCAATCAGTTATTTCTTTGAACAGATATTTGGGATGCTGTGGCAAATTTTCTGTAATCAGAGTACCTGCACTGTGTGCATTTTATTCAAGAGCAGCCTATTTTTCTTTTGTCTTATGGCCATTTTTTTCTTTAGCTGTATAACGCAGAGACAGATCACTAAGTATCTTGAACATATTGCTTGCAACCTTAGGCATTAATAAAACCTTACCTCTTATTCAAGAAAAATGTGAGCATTATTTGCTTTTAAAAAAAAGGTCTCTTGAATTTTGTGGAAGGTCTAACTGGTACTTCTAGAAGAGACAAAAGTTCTAAAAAAAGGTTTAATTTCTTTTTAAATGTAGGACTCTTTCCCTTCTCTGCTTCAATTTCTTTTAGTACACAGCTATCCAAATTACCTCCTGGGATCTATTTGTTTGTACTCTACACTGTCAAAATTAAATCTTTTAAATTTACTGCCCCTTAAAATGTAGCCCTTAATGAGGTTACACTTCTGACGGGAAGCTGTTTCCACATGATAGAGATGCAGCAAATTTGCAGTGCCTTACAGAGAAGGGCTATGAGTTGCAACTTGAGGAAGTCTATCTTGAAAATAAAACACTGCATCTCTTTTTGCAGAAAGCCACTTCAGCTGCCAGCACAAAACTTTGTGTTATAATCTCAGAAAGCTGAGGCCCAGTGTTGCTGTTTTGCTTTCAGATCTGCTTACAGTATTCATGCCTCTCCCACTGTTCTTGAATCTCATGGCTTGCTGTCCTCCTCAGCTGTATGTCTCATCACTGAAAGTCATCTAGAATTATTTGGACTAAAAGTAGCTACTGGTTTTTCATGTATGTATCATTGGCTGTGGCCAGGGAATATCAGCAATCATTTGGTAAGGAATAGTGAGGACCAAGGACAAAAAAACTGACCTGCAGGAAGAAGCCCTGAAACTGTACTTCAGCATATAATGCTCCAGAGATGATCCAAGTATAAACTGTGATCTGAGTTTAATAACTTCAAATGACTGCACAAGTAAATAATTAAGAAGCCATTTGTCTTTAAAAAGGGAGGAACAGGGCACTCAGGTGAAGAAACAGAAATGTTTGTGCCTTTTGGGTAACAGTTCATTATCTTTTGGAAGTGGTCACCTCTGACAAATACGTGTGCTTTAAAAAAATAAAAGGAATCTGGCTATGCAGCCTTGGCCTTGTCAGGCCACAAGGAAGGAATGTAAGTAGTTTGCTCTGGAAATAAGTCTTTGATTACTGATTAGTAAGCCAGGTTGTGGGGGATGCTTAATGCTATGGAGATTGAAGGAGGAAATGTGTCTCTGGTAATAGCATGGAGATGACCATCTCGACCCTTTGAGAAATGTTGATGGTTTTTACAGACTTGTATGAGATTAGGAAAGAAAACTGTTAAAATGAGCAAGAGCACAGAACAGGAAGAACGAGAGACACTTGTATTTACTGAGAAGAGCAAAGGGTATGATTTGGGCTGTCTAAAAAGGGGATCCTTTTTATATCCACTATATGAAACTGCTTAAGATTTTTTGGAAAATTTTTAATGGGAAATAGTTGACTTTGTAAAGGGAAACAATAAATAGAGCACTTAAAAGACTGTTATTCCTGGAAATATTTTCAGCAAGGCTGCAAGAAATATTTCCCAAGAAAATAATGTTTATATTGAAAACATATTATATTGAAAATGTTTATATTTTTTTCAGGACACAAAAGTAGCTGAAGTTGACCTGAAGGATTTAATTGACTAGATAGCTGATTTTCAGAATTACCAGTGATTGTGACATTCTTGGAGTTTGGTGTGACATACAGTTCAGGAACCATCATTGGTTGTAAGTTTTATTAATTGGAGATGTAATTCTGGTTTTCTACCATTTATATTATTTTTATACTGATGTATTTGGGGGAGAGGGCGTTGCTGAGAAAATTATGCCTTCATTGGAAAAGAGTTAAGTTTATTATTATTTGTTCTCTTTTGAGAAAGTGGATAATTCCTGAAGAACATCATAGGTCTGGAGAGTAGTTTGTTGTCAGATTTTAAAATACAAAACAAATCGAGTTCTTTACAGAATAATCTGAATTAATTTGAACTCTTTATACTTTTATTTCTTGAAATCCTAGGAACTAACGAATTAGATACAATACAAAGAAGAGGAATTCATGCAACAGGTAGATGCCTTAAGAAGGAAAAATTCAGAAGTCAGGGTAGCTCCATTTTGAACAGGAGAAAGCTGAGGCATATATGCAATCAAAGGTTACAAAATCAGAAAAACACTGAATAAACTGAATGTGGAATTGTTCACCAAATTGTGCAATATAAGAAGCAGGTGGTATTCAAAACTAGTAAACAAACATGGATACATTAGTGGCTATATTATTCTTTATGCATCAAGTTTAAGACTCTGAAGCTTGCTGCTGCATGTAGTTGTGAAGCGGGCAGTATCAGCTGCTTCAGGAAGGGATTAGACACATTCCTGGGGAACCTGGATATGTTACCAGGACTGGGCCAGGGATAATACCTTCTGATATTCCCCAGTGCAATAGTTATGGATACTGGAGAAGTATGAGGGGAAGATACTGGAGGGAGCAGTAAGCTCGTGTTTGCCCCAAGTGCTACTCCTGGAAACAGAGCACGAGGCTGCATTGCCTTTGTTGTGATCCAGTACAGTTTTATTTCTTAAATTTTTGTATTTTGGTTGTTTAATGAAGACATTTGCTTGTCCTGCAGTAAGAAGCAGATGGAGTTTATCTGGGAGAATGGCTTCTCCTGACTGTGATCCATGGGTATTGCTTAGGGAAAGAGTAGACTGAGCCTTTATTCTACTTTTGTCATATACGTCATCACATCTTCCATTTTCTTTGTATTAAATGTATGCAATCAATGTGATGGAATACTGTAGCTAAATGAGTAACATTTGAGCAGATGCACCATGACCAACCAAACGCAGCAATTACCTGCCCCTCTTGCCAAGTAAAATACAGTAGCTTAAACCATGATTTAGTCTGACAAATGATTTGTGGTTTAAGCCTAGAACCTGCTGATTCACACACCAATATACAGTCAGTTACTGCAGTTTAGATGATGAATTTTAACTCATTAGCCTTCAGTACTGAATTTTATTCCAACTGAAATCTCTACTCTTTGGTACACTTTTATGTATTTTCTCCCCATTTTATCAGGCTATTTCTTCAGCATATTCAGCACTTTAGTCCTACTTAGGAAAGGACTGTGTGGTTGAAGATCGGAAATGAGTATAACTTGGTAGGACCCATGTATTCAACCCAAAAAATGCTGTTTAGATCACTTGGTGTTTTAGTAACTGATGTAATGTCAAATCCACTGATCCAGTGAAACACACTTGCAGTCTTGGCTGCGAAAGCAACATCTGACAGAGCTGAATCAATGACTGCATAGCTTTTAAGGAGGGTTCTTGTCAACACAAGTGCAACAGAGCACCATCTCCTCTCCGTCCGTGACTAGAAGAAAGAAATGAGAAACCACTTTGAACCAGATGGTGATTCCTTCTAGATGAAATAGAGGTCTTGAGCTTAGTATTTTCCGTGAAGTTCATTTTACTCTGGTGTTTTGTTGCACTTTGTCTTGTGCACAGAACATTGCAGGTCATATAAGCATGAGGGAATTAATAAAAACCCTGAATCTGTGGGAAAGGCAGAAAGAAGGGAAAGAATCAACCTGAAATATTTCCTACCACTGAGCTGTAGTCTGGAGGTTGGGTACTTCTAGACATTGGGGACCAAAGTAGTCCAATGACTGCTAGGAAATTACTGTATTTAAACATGATAACAAAGGAATTGTGTTTAATAATCCTATTAATTCTAACTTGTTAACTTTCTGTTGCCTTCTGTCTGGGTTGTTACATCGTTTTGCAGGCTTTGAACATCTTTGAGACTGTTGGCATGCTCTTAAACATTCAAACCTGCCAGTATTGCAAAGAGTGAAACAAGTATGCAAGCAAAGGAGTTTGCATGTGTGTTCAACTCTGCTATTGCTAAGGCACTTTCTTTCCTGTTCAGAATATGAGTGGATAGAATCAAGAACCTTGCTATACTACTTTAATGTAGAGCGTTCAACCTTGGCAATGTCCAAAACTTTCCATTAGCTTGTCACTTGAACTTACTGAAAAAGTAATACACAGAAATAAATGGTTTTCTGGTCTTTGATACTATTTATTCTTAATGACTTAGAGAAAATATGCTTATAAAAGAAGAAGATTTAAATAGATTCTAACTTTATACTTCCAGGTTCCTGAGCACGCAGAACTTGCCTGGATTCTTGGGTGCTTAACTAATGTGCCACGTCTGCTACGTTTGCCCCAGTGGAAGGTATGGACAGTTTGGTAAATTGAAAAGAAATTTATGGGAATTCAGAGGAAATGTCCTGGAAATACTTGTCATCTATGAAGTATCAGCTGTACCTTGGTTATTCTTGCTTTAGGTTTAAGTAGTTCTGTAGTCCTGTGGTAGAAGGAGGAAAATATATCTCTCCAGGTCTGTTCCTCTCAGTAAACATTTTCCTGCTGGAAGCTACAGAATTGTGTTTTTGGCAGAGACTTGCAGAATCTGTACTAAATACAAGGTTTGTCTAGTGTTGTTAAACTGATTTTGCTAGAACGTTCAGTGTTATTTCAATGTTTATCTAATAATGCAAAAGTAATGCAAGATATTGCAGTGGGAACCTTGAGCCTTGCTGATTAAGGAGTTCCATAAACAGCTTTTCTTTTTCCACTATAAAGAGTGACTCTCTGTAGATTTTATGTAAGGGTGTTCAAAAGAGGCATATGTTTGAAGAGGAGTATAGAAATTACAAATATTAAAAATGTGCTGAGTGATATTGTATCTTAAATGTTTGCCTTTACAAGTTTCAAATGTTCATCTTCTTAATCTTGGTGCTGCATCGGCATGACTGCATCAACAAAGTTCTTGCATTTAATTTCCTTGTATTTTATTTTGACATTTAGTAAGCAGAAAAAGCAAAAGACAGGAGAGAGAAGTATCTGAAGAAGGAAAAAAAAACCCCCAACAGCTTAAGAGCAGTTTGGCTTGCAGAGTTCAGAGCAGCCTTAAATACCTCCAGATGTTTTCTTTTTTCCTGTTTTCCTTCTTAATTAAATAAAACCAGTAAAACTTAAATACAGCAACCAGTGTTAATGCATGGCATAGATTAAAGCAAACCTTTTCAAACCTGAGGTTCTAAAGTTAAGCTCTTAAATCCTACTTTGACTGGATTGACTTTCCAGACCTACAGATAGGTGTTACAGGTGCTAGGCTTTGCAAATTTGGTTCCCTGAACCCTAGGCACTTAAGAGATGTAGACAGAATACTGGATCTGCTGGAGAGTTTGAGACAAATCTAAATATATTTGAACAGTCTTAATGAAATAATTCAGATTTCAAGGGGGTTAGTATATTTATTGCTAAAAGTGAAGCATAGATATGCCATTGGCAGAACAGAATTAGTGTTTGTAGCCTGTCTTGATCTACATGATCCATTTAATGGAGAAGTAGAGGACTTGAATGCATTAGATGGATTGTGGGGAGCAGTGTCAGCTAATGGAGACAACACTGGACTCTGCCTCTGTAGTTCTGGGTTCTCCCAGCTGTCACTGGCTGTCCTGGTGACTGTGTGTGATCACTGTGTCTTGATCTCTTTTCTGTGAAGCACAGGTATTAATACCTTTTTGTATCTCCATTATGAAGTGTCTCAAAAATTTATTGCTGAAGATGCTATTTGAAAAGTAGGGTTTATGTGTAATGTACAAGTGTAGGAACTCAGCCTGATGATTTTGCATTTGAAATCGTTTCCATTGATAAGGTTACAAACAGAACACAGAAGAAACCCGATGTTCCCTTCTCAGTAGAATATCAGAACAGTGTAGAGAAATTCATTAATATAGGACATATACCAGAATGTATGAATGTATTCATAAGAAGTGGATTTACATTATACTGTCTTCAGTAGAGCTACATAATAAATTACTCAGTTACTCAGAATTCAAATTAATTAAAATCACAGACTTTGATACCAGTAGTCAAAATTGCAATTCTTTTTTGTTTTTCTTTTCCAAACAGATGAAGCGTGCCAGCCAAAATAGCGAAGGAACTGTTGGTTTGTTGACTTATCCTGTGCTTCAAGCAGCAGATATTTTGCTGTACAAGTAAGAGGCAGAATGTGAGCCCATGGGCAATGTCTGTTCAGCTACATTGGAATGAATACTTGTCAGGTCAACGTGCTAACTTATTAAGCGGGGAGCTGGGTGTGATTAGATCAGAAGATTGGAAATGGATGACAGACTCTCAAGTGGCTGGTTGAAATCCAGGCTGGTTAAAAAGCAACTGACAGGGCTGTAAAGAGCAAAAGCTGGTCACATGAGAATAATTGTTAGGGAATTATAATGGACTGGTGTTTAATTACACATATTCCACGTTCACACAGATACACTTTTTTATAAGTAGTTACGTTTTATTTTATGCAGTGTACTGCAGAGGTACTTAAACTGTCTGTGTGTAGTATACCAGTATTAGTGGGGGATTCTGTGTAGGCCAGATCAAAAAAAGTAAGTTAGTTACTGCACCTTGTAGTACCTGGGCTGGTTCAGTTTCCTCTGTGTTGTACTATATGCTGCAATGGAAATAGCCCCTAGTGAGGGACTGGTGACTCAACATGCCTAAGCCTGTAGCCTAGCTGATACAATTTGTAGTTCATTGTCATGACTGGTTGTATTTCCTAATATGATTTAAACTGTCTCAGTAAGTAAGCGTTAAAGGCAATGCACCGTGTATGAATTATTTTTATGTTCAGAGCATATGTACTTTGTGGCATTGTTCTGAAGGAAGTTGTGAGTATTGGTTGGGACAGAGAAGTAATGCAGGACAGAGTAACCAAGTTGTAAATTCAGGAAAATGTATCTAGAGAAATTTCATGTTAAGGGATCATAGTAGGGAAAATAATACTTTTACAAGACCAGGAGATGGTATTTCTAATTTATCTAAATTTTAACTAAAAGTAATGGGAAGCAAGCAAAAGTCAGAATTCATCTGAATATTGTGATGATTTTATTTGAAGTGAGTCCCATTTGATTGTCAAATATTTGAGTGATTTGAGTGTCAATTATTTCAGGGTGAAATTTAGAAAACTTCATCAGAAATCACGTTGTTTTGATTGAGCTCAACCATGTCTGCCTCTTCCATCTCTAATAAGATCAGGTGTTTCATCTTTCCTTAGTAAAGCCAGTGGTTTGTTGGCTGCTATCTGTATTAACAGCAGGCTGTCTGCACAGAACACAAAACAAGGAAGTGAAAGAGAAACAGTATCTCTTTGAAGAAATTTGACTTACTATCTTTAATAAGAAATGTTTTAACAAAAGAATAAATGAAGAAATGTAAACAAAATAATATAAGGAACAAAAATTAGGGAGAAACAGAAACACAGGAAGGGAACAGCAGTCATGAAGTAGAATTTAGAGCTGGAGGATGGGGAGAAACAATACTAACTCAGATGAACTAAGGATCAAAGAGAGAGGAAAATGGACAGAAGGTAAATATATGACAGAAAGGAGTAAAAATAGCACCAGAACAGAAATATATTAAAAAAAAGCCAACAAGGAAAAAGGCAAAGTATCATGCAGAGGCTTTTATAGAGATAATATGTTTTCTGTTTCATGGCAAGCGTTGTGAATATGGAACCATTTTGGCATATGGAAACATTTCTTTTGACCTGCTTAAAGTATATTGGTTATGGTAACTGATTTTCTCTCAGTTACAGAGCACTGTGATTTCCTATTGACTACTGTAACTGTTTTTAGGTTGCCTTGCTGGCTGGTTGGGAATAAAGGTGGACGTTGAAATTGATTCCTAGATGTCAGCCCAGTAATTCAGAATTGGAAGGAAAGAGTACCGTATCGATCTGAAATTTTCTGGGAACTTAAAAGATGCATAGTGAACTTCCTTACTTTGGAATGTGTCCAGTATTCCGAGGTGAATACCCCATAAGCCTTAGAAAAAAGTCTGCTGGGGGATGGGAGAGTAATCAAAAGCTGGCAAGGTTTCAAGTCTGCCTCATCTAAAAGAACCATACATTTTTTGCAAGTATGATTAACTGTGGGAAAGAATCACCAGGGGAACTAATGGATTCTTCACCTCCTCATGTCCTCTGATGCAGTTGTGTTTCCCTCCAGAAATATATTCAAGCCATTGGGTTAAATACAGAGGATCAAATTATCTTTTTAATCTAGCAGTTCCAATCCTCTAATAACACTTGTGACAATAGAGGCACTGGACCACGTGATTTATACAGTTGTGATGAGGACGAAACACTCTCTTCTTGCCTTCCCTCGATACCTCCTCAGTACTAAATCCTCAGCAACAGTTATGTTTTCCTGAGACTTGACATGACAAGGTGCTTGCACTTTATGCCTGGCAGATCTTTCTTACTTTGTTTGCACACTATAACATATGCTCTTTGATCTCTGAAGAGGCAGCAAGAGATACTACAGAAACCTTCCTTTGAGTTGAGTTTAATGAGTTGCTCTTACAGGTATCTTTGCCATATATGTCTTCACAAAGGGCTATTTTTGCCCTTAGGTATGTGCTTCTGTTCAGCACAAAAAGCAGAGTCATCCTTGATTGTGGTCAGTTTGGATTTTGTTCCCACAGCACCTATATCTAGCTGGGACTGAGTGTTTGGCTCAATCTGGTCCTCAGTCATGGCAGAAGCTGTGACAGTCTTGAGTAACATTTCAGCAGAACCAGAGAGCTTTGCTGAGTTTCCTGTATCTGTCTTTTATTAAAAGGTCAACACGTGTTCCTGTTGGAGAAGATCAAGTCTTGCACCTGGAACTAGCCCAAGATATAGCACAACATTTCAACAAGAAATATGGAGAATTCTTTCCTGTGCCCAAAGCCATTTTAAGTGAGCTGGTCTTGGTTATTTTTTTTCCCTTAACTGCTCTACAAGGTTGAAGATGGATTTAAATGTTGTGAAAATAGTTTCAGGGACCAAGAAAAGAGGGCAAACTGATGCTAAGGGAGTGGAAAATTAAAAACTGACAACAAGAGACTAGGGGCTTTGAAATTGAACTCCCAAGATAAATGGAAGGCTTTAGAAATCCATGGTTGAGGAATGTACGTGACGTCTGATATTCTAGTCCAGGGGGCCAGGTGCACTCTACTACTGCCAGTCAGCCTTGCTCTTCAAGTACTGGACTTCATAAGAGCAGGGTTTCTGCTCCATGTTGCTCGCTCAGGAGAAATGTAAGCAACAAGACGAGACCTCTAGCAAGCAGAATTCTTCAGTGTCCGAGTGAGAGATGTTTCCATTAAGCATGCTGAACAGCCTGTTGGTTTATACGTACAATGCCCCAATTTTTTTTAAGGGTGTTTAATATATACTTGAATATTTCAATATGTCTGTCGCAGAGCTTAAGACTTTGCGGTTTTGATCTTAGACTCAGGAAGACTTATAAGGGAAATCTTCTCAGCCATTTTTGAGCTGTAAGGTCATAGGCCGGGGGGTGAGGAGGAGTCAGATGGCGCAAATGGCTTGTTTGTTAAGAAACGTGAAGAATTGGGCGAGGATGAAGCATAGCATCTTTGTTGTAAGTAATGTAGAGGAATGCACAGCAGAGACCTTCGCCCCCAAAAGGGCAAGGAGCTCTCACCTTAGAAAAGACAGGCAGTAATAAACCTTTCTCAATTTTCAAGCCTCAGTGACAAAAATGGTGTTAGACCTAGAATGGAGTTTTGAGAATATTAGGTATTGCAAACTCTGCAGTTTCTAACTGAATACTAAGCACTATAAAGAGGTGCTTAGTGTAGCCTATGATGCAGGTGAGACTGTTTACCATTAAATAAGAAGCTCAGTTTGAAAAAAAAAAGAACATTTCATTTTGCTCCCAAAAAGCATTCCTTCTTAAGTTCACAAGTATATGCAAACCAACAAAATATCCTAGATGAATGGAGAAGGTGGGGACCCATTCAGACTCACTAGCTGTAGACAATTGAATTACTTGGACTCTTTCAAATTTGCAGAAAAGAGACAGACTCTTCCAAAAGGTGATTTCAGAACAAAGCACTTTCTGGGGCAATCTGAATTGTATGCTGGAAGAACCTTTTTCCTTTCACTGAGTATGTAGGCCATCTATGAGCAGTATGCAGGTAATTTAGTTGGCTGTATTAGGTGTCTAAAAACAATTGATGTGAGTACTCTGTAGATCAGTGATACTTTATGTACTCCATGAATTATATTTCTTGGTGAAAAACTGAAATGGTGTGGGTTGATGCTGTTAAAGTTTTTGCAATATTCTCCTAATGCTACTGATCTATTTCATGTACATGCATATGTTTTAGCAGTTTATACAATACCCACACTATTCTTATCTGAACAGTGCTTTACCTCTAACAGAGATGGTCAGTGTTGAGTTAGAGAATTTTAATAACTGTCTTTACTGAGATTTAGGAGAATAACCTGGAGATTTTGAGTGGAAGAGTTTTCCTGAAATACGGAGATTAAGTTTTACAGGATTTTTTTTTTACCAGTGGAGTTAACCTGTTACTCCACTGCTCGGAACCTTTCAATAACGTGCAGTAATAGAAGGGAGGAGAAATTTGGGGAGGGAATCAGCATGCAAGTCATATAAAACAGTAGGAGTAGCCTCAACCAAAGTTCCTGCTTAGTGAGGATGGAAGAGATGGAACAGGCTTCATTCAGTTTATGAGAGGAGAAAGGTGGCTTCTTAGAAGGACAGGAACGGTTCAAGGACTAAACGGAGCATACATAATTTGCTCACAGTTCATTTTTGGGCAGGGAGAAACAGCTTCATCGTATGGCTGCACATTGTTCTTAGCAGTTGTCGTAAGAAACCATTGTCTGTTCATAACTGTTCTTTTTTTTTTAAGGTACGACAAAGAAAATAAAATCCCTCCGGGATCCATCAGTGAAGATGTCCAAGTCAGACCCACAGAAGCTAGCCACTGTTAACATAGCAGACAGCCCCGATGAAATAGTGCTGAAATTCCGCAAAGCTGTGACTGACTTTACCTCAGAGGTGACCTACGACCCTGCCACTCGCCCTGGTGTCTCCAATCTGGTGTCCATTCACGCTGCAGTAACGGGGCTCAGCATCAAAGAAGTGCTGCACCAAGCCACTGGCCTTGACACTGCTCACTACAAAATGGTGGTAGCAGAGGCAGTTATCCAAAAATTTGCACCTATCAGGAATGAAATCAAGAAACTCCAGGAAGACAAGTCCCATCTGATAAAGGTTTTAGAGGATGGAGCAGAGAAAGCCAAAGAACTGGCTGCTCCTATCTATCAAGAAATAAGGAGACTGGTGGGATTTCAATAGAATCTGCCGAGTAGTTGCAAGGACTTTTGTATCATGGGACAGAGATATTATTTGTATTTTATTTGTTTACATGTTATTTGTAACAAAAACATTTATTAATTATTAATCATTTTGGTTTGAAACGAAAGCTTTTTTCCCTGGAAGGTCCAAGGAGAACATTGAAGGTGATTGCATTAAAAAATGTGCATGAAGCCAGATATTTCCAGTGGGACCAGCATTAAGCTTGTCTGGATAGTCACAGAGGGAGGATAGAAGCAATCACAATTCACAAAGAAATTGTGCAAAAGCAGAATGTAAGTTTGCCTGTGTGGGTTTTTGGATTTTTCCATCAACCACTGCAAGAAGCTGAAGTGTAGGCAAGGTGATCAGAATCTAGCAGAAAGATTTGTTATTCTCTCAAGAATGTACTTAGCTGTGTATGTGATCTTGTTACAGATGGACAGTTTATCCTATTGGACGTTATTCAGCTTTGACATGGTGACTGAACATGTTCTTGGATAACCAGAATAAAAAGCAGAGACTTAAAAATAAATGCTCAGGGTGAGGAAGAGAGAACTTACTGCTTCTCCCTATAGTGTTTTCAAATTCAGTGCAATTATTTTTTGCATCTATGTAGTTTGTGTGAAGTGAATTTTAGTTCTGCCGTTTGTGCCATCCTGCTGGTCCAGGTCTAAGGTACTTCAGTGAGAAATGACATGTGCTTCAGGTGCTCCTATTTCATCTGCTGTTCTGTTTAGCAGGGAGCTCCAGGATTTTCAGTTCAGCTTCAAGTCTAGGATTGCTTTAAAAAAGGTGTAGAAGAGAAGATATAATCATGAATCGAAGAAATCTTGGGTTGAGAATCAGAGAACTTTCTGTAAAGTTTACAAAATTGCTTCTTTAGAAAATTGTGCCAAGGTCAGACCCAGAACAGAGTTAAATGGATCTTTATGGACTCTTCACTACTGAGCCTTGAAAAAGTGTAGTGATGGGAGAACAGTGTTAGCCTGCCCTGATCTTGGGCCTTAGAAGATCCACAGATTGGGACCCATGGATTGTGGCATTTGTTGGGGAATGTGTGGCAAAGGGGAATTGCCAAAAGGAAACACCTGTTCTGAAGAGGGGTGGTAGTACCTGTTAAAAGGTAATGAAAGCCCTGCTGGTCCAATGCCAGCATATTTAACTGTGTCATTACACTTCATGGTGCTGTGTTTCAAATTGCTGTACTGTAATGTAAATTGAGTTAATCCTGTACTCTGGCAGCTCATAACCACTCCGTGCCTGTGGCGTTTGTCATGAAGGATTGCAGTCTTACATGACTGAGTTAGTAAAACGTGGGGGGGAGAGGGTGTGTCTCTACATAGTGCATTTGGTTGGTTGGTTGTTTCAGGGTTTTTCTAAAAAGCAGTATTTAGTTAATTATAGTGAGTTGATTCAGAAAGAAATACTTAATTTTCCAAAACATATAGCTGAGGACTGAACGTCTCCAGATCTATGCTGAGACCTGTATTTATTTGTTAGGGATCTGAAGAAGAGAACTGCCATGCAAGAACTTGATGATGACATATTTTCTAAAATTAGTCAAGACTAGAGAAGCAGAGTGGATGGAGACAGACCAGTTGGAACCAAACTCAGTATAGACAGGCCTAAGGTAATGTCCTCTGGAAAGAATAAGTATATTCAAAAATTGTCCCTGGTTTTAAATAAGCTGTAGTGGATAAGGAAAGGACACATTGTAACTGAGCATATTTACATAGTTTTACAAAACTTTTGTCAGTGTTTAACACTTGCATTAGGGCACTAAGACAAAAAATTAAGGCACACAATTACTACTGCTTCCTGACTTGACATAAAATGTTTGCTGTGGTACCTCTCAATATAGATTGATTTCTGCAAAGGTCCCACAGTATGTTCCTTAAGAGAAGCAAGCACTGAGCTCATGAAGACTCTGAAGATCTTTAATACTTGTGTATCTAATTTCTACCCATACCTCTTTTTCACTAGCAAAGATAGAAGCATATATTCAAAAGACAAGTCATAGTTTCAAGGTCTCTTTATACTTCTAACACTCAGAACTCCTGATATATAGAGTTGCCATTCAACACACCTTCTCTGTAGTGGAAAGAAAATAGCATTCATAGGAGGGGTTCACACCAGCAGGTAATTTTGGTTTGTTACTTAAAGTATTCCAACTAATCTTTCCAAAACTGTTAGATTCCTTTTCAGAAAATCATGTAAGTAAAGCAAAAGACTTTAAAAGAGCCTTTTCTTTGGGGTGGGGGTTTAAGGTGTTACATATTTAGCTGTGTTTCAATCAAATTCACTAATTTGCCTCTTTTTAATTCAATAATACATTGGGGGTTTTCCCTTCCCTTTCCCTTATCAGTCAAACAAGTCTTATTTGCCTGACCTATGTCCTTCAAGTAAGGAAATATGCATGTTTTTTCATCTTCAAGGAAGTTAAACTTGTGTAAAATGAGTATGTTAACCTACTGATTGTTGAGTTAGCTTTTCATTTTAGTTGCTCCTGTGGAGGAATTCTCAAAATAACATGTGTTTGCCCAGTGAAATAATCCCAATTCCATTAACAACCATGATCTTTAGAGTCCCTTCAGAGGAGACAACAAATGTAGATGTTTGCAGGTATCTGTTGCCTATTTCAGTTTTCTTAAAGCATATTTTTTCTGCAAAGTTAACCATCTTGGCATTCAGGTGGTTTATCTGAGCCTGAAGCAATGAGTTGATTCCAAGCTACTCTCTCTTCTTCTACCTCCTAGTTTCCTCTTGAGAATATTTTTATAAGTACCCATTCTATATAGTGTTCTGTGGCAATGTTTACTAAGTAGTGCAGATGAGTTAGAACAGCTGTTTAGAAAGCAGTTGTTGGAGAAGACTTGGTGCTTTATATTTCATAGTTGTTTGACACTAGCTCTGGTGCTGGGGATTTAATTTTGTTTGCAACAAAGTAGGTGCACTCCTGAAATACATTTTCATGTTTATTTTTATCCAAATCATATTCTCTAAGACTTCTCTGTGAAGTCAGCTGAAGTGCAGTTGGTGGGGAGTTTCTGCAGAAGCACACTCCTGATCCCAGCTGCAGCGTGGTATGGACACACCCTGTGGTATTGTCAAAGTCATTGTAAGGTGTTCTTCCAGGACGGAATGGGAAAAAGGTCCAAATACATCTTTCCTAATTGAAGTAAAAAGAGTCCAAAGGTGGAGAGGTATCTTTACCCCTTGTTCTGTTGCTCAATGAAGAAAAGGAAGCAGAAACAACGGTCCTTAATTTAGAGTATGTCGGTAATTTGTACCTTAGACTCAAAACCTCCTCTTGTGCCATTCCTGTATGTTAGTGCATCTGACCTACTGCAGATCCCAACCTCTGCATATGGATCGGACATAGCATCTGGTAAGACTCACTCACCTTTAGAGATAAAACATCTATTCCACAGTAAATTACTTGCAAAGGTCTAACAAAAGCATTTATACACTTGAGACATTTATTTTTGCAGCTGGTTGTTCCTAGGAAGTCATGATATCACATAGTGAGTCTCAGCTCTGTGCTTTCAGTTTAGAGCACAGAGTTTACTCAGAATTTTAGATTCAGGAGCAATGTTCTTTGCAGCAGAGATTCAAAATTATGGTTGGCCCCATAAATTAACTCTGGGACTGCTTCAGCGTACATCCCTGCGTCAAATAGCTAGAGTGCTTGGATATTGCTCATTATACTGGAATTTAATTGTAACTCCTAAAGATGTGGTTGAAGTATACTTAGTTTTCAAACACCATGACCTGTCTTCTCAGATTCCTTAGAAGACTTTCTGCATAGTTCTGATTCGGTGTGTGTTTATCTACAACCAATTCAAGCGAAGCTCCTTTGCAGGATTATGGCTGCATCCATTAAAAGCTAGGGAATTCATAAAAGTGGGCTGAAAGTCTAAGGAAGGATAATGAAATGGGATCCTTGGGGACTGACCTGTATCTAAATGTTTTGGGAGCCATAGGTTATCGAAGCAAATGTTTTCTTATCCTTGGTTAGGGCCATCATCATCCTGACCACAGTATAGCAGTAAATACTGCTGATGAAAGCATGTTCTTTCAGTGGTCCAGCTTGGTTAGATTTATGTTCAGTACAGCAGATGGATCTTTCACTATTTTGGTCGGGGTATTTAAGCTCCTGGATGCTGCCTCCCTGTTTGTTTATGACTGATGGACTGCTGCACAGAGAGAAATAGTCTAGCAAGCCTGTGTAGGAAGTCTAGTGTAAAAGGGTTTTTGTTCAGGAAATATATTATCTGTTCTTGACAGGAAAACAGACCCACTCTTTCTGCTGTATTGGACTGTCTAATTTCCTTTAAATTATTTGCTCTGTTAATTCTTTCTGGGTAAATTTGACAGTAGCTGCAAGAAGAATGTCAGTGTATTGTGTAGTCAAAAGCCTTGGAAGGACCCAGACAGCTCTTATCTTTTCAGAAGTTCCTTACGTAGTGGGACTTTACTGTTAGCATCAGCCAGTTTGGGGGAAGATGCTACAGCAAAACTGTAGTCGTATGAGACATTAATTTATCTGCTAAAAGCTTTTGTATTTTGGTGTGGGTTTTTTAAGCTCACTAGACTGTGAAGGAAGACTTGTGAAATATTGAATTCCCAAGCATGCTTTTTATCACATAGTCCTGTCCAGATGACAGCTGAAGTAATGGAAAATTCTCTTTATTGTCACAAAAGATTCTGCACTCATGCTTATTGTCTTTTCTATTATTCTGTTGGTTGTGCTAATGGTCACATTGTGGAAGGTTTGGCAGATCAGTATTTATTCTGTGTCAAGAAATCATTTTACCTGCAACAGTCTCATATTATTAAGGAAATGGAATATTCACTGATCATTTCGCTTGTAGGCAGCAGCCTTGGTGTCACAATTATTTTATATAAAACCAAATACCAACCACCCGCACAGGTACAGTAAACAATTAACACCTGGGAAGATGTTTTGCCACAGTTGTAGATTGCTGTCACAGAACACCGTGACTGAAGATGAGATTCTCCACTACAGGAGTGGTCTCATGCTGCCTGTGGACACAAAATTGAGCACTGAGCTTAACGTCTGTTGTGCTGTTGTGCTCTCAGCATTCCAACATGGCTGTGAGACGGGAACAGAGCAAATCTGTGCCACACCAGAAGGCTCAATCAGTTCCAGATGTGCTACATTTGCTCTATCTGCAAGATGAAATGTCAAGACAAGAGGTGCAGAACAAAAATCCTTGGAAGTTATTAAATGTTTGGGAGTAACAGCATGCTGGTAAAGCCTGGCTTATAAAGCCTATGACAGCATGGTCTTAGCCTCATTCATACAGCTGACAGGAGCAGTCACACAGCTGAGTGTGATGGTGGCTTAAGGTGAGCCATCTGCTTCCTCAGAACAATAATGTATAGACAGTATGAGTCTAACGCTCACAGGTGGGAAATAATGGCCTATAGCAGAGCAAGGTAGTACCACATCTCTCTTGTGTCCTAAGCCATTCTGAAAGCAGATGCTCACAGTTCAGGTGGGGACTTTAGGTTGTGCAAAGCACAGGCAAGATGCTGCATGGACAGTGTCACTTGTCCACATGCTGTTGTATCTATGACTCTGCAATTGCTCCAGTTTCAGTTTGGTGTGACTTTGTCGTCCATCAACATGAAATGATGGTCACGTGCTAATAAAATTAATGGAACATCCATTTAAAACACTGGATGGATGTTCTCTGCTATCTTTGGTGAAAAGTTCTTTTTTGATGCCCCAGGATTTATAGAAAGAACTTATTAAGCCAAATAAGATTAAATTTACCAAAACAAGGCTGCTCTCTGGCATTTTCCAGAGTTTCTGGTGTAGGTGGTTCCTGGCTTCATTTCACTCTGTTTACCTTCATGCTTCCTCCCCTAAGCTACATCCGTCTCTGAGTAAAGTAAAATCTGTATGTTGAATGTTGTGAGACTAACTTTTTATTGTGACTGGAAACAGTTAGTCAAATATATTTCAAGAGTCTCTTCATGGTGTTAGCTGAATGAATAACAAAATTTCAGTAAGTGCCTGGAGTATTTAAGCCAAGAAAGATCTATGAGTGGGTTGGGGTTTGCTCTGCCCACACTTAGTCCTTCATAGCCTGTCTGGCAGATGTTCCTACAGCAAGAATAGGAAAAAAAGCAGTTTTCTCTTTAGGGTTGTAGGCCAAATGTAAACTGTGAGTGGCAGTGTGACATCCGTTATTTTTAGACAGTCCTCATTAATTTTCTCTTAGTGATATAACTGTTTGCACATCCCCAAAGCTGAAATTGTGTGGGTATTCAGGGGGGAAAAGCACTGAATGTAAATGACTAAACCCATTTCTGTCTCAGAGCTAGTGTCTTTGCTATGCATGCACGTTGTCACACGAGGCAGAAGGGTCTTGCTGCTTAGGAGAGGATTGCTGCTGCCACTATTGAGACAGCTGATCCAGACGGGGACATTCCTGCCTTATGTTGACCAATGTGAACCCTCCTAGAAGAAAACTCTGAAGTGGATGAATCTACTATGTGCACTGCAAGGGTGCTGCAGGTTGTGGAGTGTTGGTGTGACCTGTTGGGAAAGTATCATTTTGGTGTTCAATAACCATTGCCAAAACAACCCAAAGATGTGCTGGGATTCTGAAGATCTCAAATATCTTATGAGGAAAGGCTGAGAGAATTGGGCCTGTTCAGCTTTGAGAAGAGATGTCTGAGAGGGGACTCATCAATGTAAGTTGAGGATGGAGCCAGGCTCTTGGTGGTGACAGCCACTGGGACAAGAGGCACTGGGCAGAAGCTGGAACACTGGAAGCTCCACCTGAGCATGAGGAAGAACTTTACTGTGCAGGTGCACTGGAACAGATTGCCCAGAGATGGAGAGTCTCTCTCACTGGAGATATTCCAGAACCATCTGGGCACAATCCTGTGCCATGTGCTCTGGGATGACCCTGCTCGAGCAGGGAGGTTGGAGGAGCTGACCCACTCTGGTCCCAACCAACCTGACTATCCTGTGATGCTGTAAATTCAGATATGTTGCTGATTTATATGTGGGTTGTTCTGGCTCCCCTGAAGATGAGATGTGCTTTTTTGTACTTACATCTAGTGGGTCTAATTCCTACAGAGATACTGTTAAAATAGACTTCAGAGTTCCAAAATAATCTGTTTAACAACAAAATTGAAGTGATGAGCATTGCTGCTGTTTTAATCCACTTTGCTTACCAGCATCACTCACTGGCAGGAGTAGAAACTCCACTTTTATTCTTCAAGCCAACCAAGTTCTGACTCATAGGGCTTCACTCTACTTTCTGCTTGCCTTTGAGGAGGTGGATTGGATTAGTTTGAGTGTGAATGTTGTCTTTATGGCTTTTGAGGATATTTCAGTTAAAAAAAAAAAAAAAATGTGTGATTTACTTTCAGATGAGAATTAAATAAACAGAGAACATCGAATGTTCCCTATCAGCTCCATTGAATGTTTTGCTACAGTTTCATAGAAAACACAAAATGTGCATCATCAAAGCCATTTTGGTGTACTGTTTTGTTTTAAATCCGATTTGAGCCTTTGTTGTCTGCCTTACAGGTTTCTGCTCCTTTACTACTTTCTCTGGAAAAAGTTTTTTGCTCTTTGGTTAAGCAGAGAAAATCTAAAAACATGTTTTACTTTTTAGTTCTCTTTTGCTTTTGAGCAGGATGCTTAACTTTGAGCAGGATGTTTTGCCTCAGTTTATTCACTATAAATGAGGCATAGGAGACTTCATTCCACAGATATTGGGAAGCTAAACTAATACCAAGCATTTTGAACCTTCTAGTTCAAGATGCCCTCACTTGGCACTGAGTTGTAGTATTTCTTCCTGAAGTGCTCTTTTGGTGATGCTTGTGGTGTAAGTAAACAGTGAAAAGTACTGAAGGGCAGACAGTTCAGTATAGAGTAATGAATAATGCATTTAGTGAAAGCATCCAAGTTGCGTGCTTCGCAAAAACCTATAGGCCGTTGATTTCTACCTTGATACTCTTCATTGTGCTGCAAAATGCCTGAAAATGTCTCAAAAGAAACTTACTCCACAGCTCTGCGGCAGCTTCTTAATCTTTATCTCCTCCTTGCAGTGTGAACGCAAGGGCCTCTCCAAGGATCTGATATCAAAAGAAAGGTAGTTCCACTTCTAAATTTCTTGAATAGTGAACAGTTTGGGTTGGCCTTTGGGGTTTTTTTAGGGAGCTGGTCCCTCTGCAGGAAGGTGTCGCAGGAGTGCAGCGGCGGTGGGGCAGCGTTGCTTGGGCTCCGTGTGCGGGAAGGAGCTTCCCCGGCGCGGGGGGAGCCGCGGGGGTCCCCGCGGGCGGGGCGCAGTGCACAGCGGCGGGCGCCAGGGGGCAGCGGCGGGCCGGGGGGCGCTGCGGGCAGGGCAGCAGCGCATCGTCCCCCGCTCCCGGTGCAGGATCCGGCCCGGTGTCCTGCGCTCCCCGTCCCAGCCCGGCGCCCTGCTTCCTCGTGGCACGGGGCCGGGAACTGCTTTTGCCTGTGTCCCGCTGCCCTGACCGGGATGAGGGAGCGGACTCCGAGCTCCGCGGGTTCAAGGAGACCTTCAAACTAGTCCTCCCGGGAAGGGAGCCCGGCTCAGCCCGTATAGTGCGGGAGTATCGCATAAGCCCTGTGCCGCAGCACTGGGCTGCTCCGCACGTGGGCTGGGCTGTGTCCCCTCGTAAGCCTCTGGGCACTCACCGCGTCCTCCCAAAGGTTAAAAGCACGCAAGAGACGCGTCAAGGGCCTTTCTGAGCCCCTTAGCCTCTCTCCCTCCTTGTGGAACGATGCCTGCGTACTGCACGGAACGCAGCCCCAGAACTGAATGCTATCCTGACATCCCGGAGACCTCTTTCCCTCGAACAGATTTTAGAGCAGAAACAGGGGCAGTCCCCGCTCCACTTTCGGGGTAGTGAAGCCCTGCAGGGAAAAGGAGGCTGACTCGCTCCGTCCCTCTCCCGACGATTATTCCCCAGCTCTTTCCCTCAAGCGAGCCGTAGGCTGGGGATGACTTCCGTGTCCGAGTGGTTTAAAAGCGTACGTGAGGGGACTGTGAAGGGGCGATCAGATCTGCTTATCGGGGGTTATTTACTAAGCCCTCCCCGCGTCCTTTAACGCGGAAAATACGAGACGAGCCGAAGGTTGGCCCGAGCCGTCACCTCCGTAACGTGGGGAAAGAGGGAGAAGCGTGTTAGCGATGCCCGGGAAAACTTTCAATATTTTGTTTTCGAGAGTCAGCAGTAGGAGCGACAGGACAAAATACACCTGATGCTTTTCACTGAAGAGAGAACAGAATGAACGCACCGGCAGATAAAAACGTCTGCCCGCCGTCTTTTGTAGCAGTATGAGCTCCCGATACACGACCATTTCCTCTTTCTTTCCTTTATTCGTTCCCCGCTACCTCTGATGGGGCTACCCACAGATACCTCCGAAATAACAGCAGAGACGTGGGGTTTGGAAAGCCATGTCTGATCCTGGCCGTGTAGCCCAACCTTGAGCCTCTCTCAAACTTGCAGTTTGATGTTAAAGTTCTCATTGGCCCTGCATCGCCTCGCCTCCGCGAGACTCCAAGCCCCTGCGTGGCAGGAGAGGTGATGGACGAGAGGGGCGAGTGCGGAGCCCCTCGCCTCTGCTGTCCTTGGGCCCCAGGCCCGTGGGTGGGCAGAATTACACGCCTCCCTTCCCATCCAGGGGCTTTCGGGGAGGGCTTAAAGCAAGGCAGTGATTGCCTTCATCCTGTTACGGGCAAAGCGAGCGTGTTTTACTGAGGCAGGGAATAAATCTGTGAGTTCCCGAGCACCCCGTCATGTGTTATTGCCCAGAGTTTGAGCCCTTTGGGATTAGTTATAGGCAAAACTCCAGGTTCACGTGAAAGTGCCCCGGAGACAACGTGCGTGGGGCAAGCGGGGGAAACAACGGTGGCGGGCTGCAGTGCTCGCTCGCTCTTTTCAAGCATCTCCGCGGGGAAAATTGCAGCAATTTCCATATAACGAAACCCAAGTTAGGAGGGGAGAGAAAATAGAAACGATTAGTGAGTGAGTCGGTACGTTTCGAGAAACGAAACCTTGCTCGTCCGGCACCGTGCCGTGAAGGGTGCAGCATTGGCTGCCGTAGATAAATCCCGCTGCTCATTTTCATTCTTCTCTCGGCAAAGCCGGGCGAGTCCTGCCGATCCCTTCGCGTTTTGGTCGGAGCCTCCTTGTGCTGGAGCCCGCGGCAGTGCCGAGGGCGGGTAGCACATCCCTCCTGCATCTCGGAGCAGCGAATCTCTCTCCGTGCCCCATGGTGATCGCCCCGAGCGGGGAGTCCCCGCTCCCGTCTTCTCCCGAGGTCCCAGGATCAGCCCTGCCGAATATCTTTTCAACCTCTTTTATTCCAGGCAGCTGAGGCTCGTACATCACCGATTTTCGTAGTGCCTCGCAAACTCTTACCTGGCCTTGTTGGATCCCAAATAAATTTTCTAAACCAGTATTTGTCTCCCAAATACGGATATAATCTTCACTGGCTTTCTTTTTAATGACTTCCATTGGATCGATGCGGCAAAGCTCTTTATCTTGTAGTGCAATACAGAATGTGGCGTTGTACACATATGGTTTAGTTTTTTCCACACATATTTGACTCCTTTCACATTCTAATACACTGAAATGGCATAGGATGGTTTGGGAGATATGTCTGGACAGAGAGATTAAACTAAATCTAGGCAAATGCACTTTAAAAGCCGATTCCAAAGAAGTGAGTCTGTCCTTAAGACAGAACTAAAAATGCCCGGACATTTTTATTGCTATTGCTGAAAATAGGCTAAACATGGAGCGATCAATTGCTATGGCAAACGGATCAACAATAAGAGTTAAGATCACGTGTGGGGATAATGTATATATGTGTATATATATATATATATATATATATAAAGAAAAAAATATAGAAGGAAGGTACGCGTAGAGCCTCTTACACGGGAGGATGCGTGCAGAGCCGGGAGTGCTGTGGGCGTGGGTCTGGTTTGCAGCGCGTACCCTGCAGGGGTGAAGGCAGAGGGCAGGCGAGGTGGGAAATTGTCTGGCAGCCTGCCCGCAGCCACCCCCAGGTACGGCCTCCTCGGAGCCCTGCTGGAGCCGGGGACTCCCCGCCTGGGGAGGCGTTTTTGGGAACCCCGCGGCTGACACAAATTGGCGCCGCCGGGTCCCTGCAACTTTGCCCTCTTTGCCGGCCCCGGGAAGGCAGCGGGGCTGCCTGGGCTCCCCGCGCCGCTCCCGAAACTTATCCCGGCTTGGAGCCTGCACCCAGGGGCTCGCCTGCCTCTCACGCCGCGTGTGTCGTTGTGTGTGTGTGGGTGGGTGGGAGCGTCCTCTGTGTCTGTGTGTGTGTGTGTGTGTAAGCGCTGTGCTGCCGTGTCCGTGCCTGCTTTCTGTTTGAAGGCATCTAGAAGTGTTCTCTGGTGTCCACACGACCCGCTGGCAAAGTAGAGGGGGTGAGTATGAGCCCCTGGTTGTGACCCCTCTTTCTGCTGTGTCTGAGCTGCCAGGCCGTCTAGTCTGGAGCGTGCTCTTTGTCTTCAGCTGAGAAAGAACAGTCTACTCCGCGTTCTCCTGCTTGCTCTGAACTTGACAGGGAAGTGTAGGTGCATTTTTGTTTCGATCAAAGCAATGCCTGCAAAAGCGATATATACTTCCATCCAAACAAATAAATCCGAGTGAACTCCACTCTCAGAACTGTGCCACCCCTTTCCAGGCTGAACTCAAGCTCTTTTTCTAACTTGCAAAATCTGTTCGTGTCCCCGCCTGACAGTCTGTCTAGCTATCTGTCCCTCTACCTACCTTTGGGGTTGGCCTTCCTGGGAGAGGCAACCCAGGTCGAATTGTCAAATATACATCCAGTCCTTTTCCGTTTGTTTGGGATGAGTTTGCCCTCAACCCTCCCTCTCCCCCGAATTCGTTCTTATTTGAGTAGTCAGACAAGGAAAGTCTCAACACCTTCCTGAGCACCTAAGGCCCCCAAACCAAAACCCAGTCACGGTACTTAAAATTCAGAGGTTTTCTCTCAATAAAATATATTTGTATTTATATACACGAACACAGATCCATAAAAAGCACCAGCGTGTAAACGAGGTGTCAACCCCGATTATGTGAAAAGAGATAACATTGATCTCCTAGGCGTGTTTGAAATAGGTTGCCGGTTTATTGTTGGTTGGTTTGTTATTTGGGATCTTTTTCTTCGGAAATAAACATGAACTGATTTCTGAAATCGTTTTCCCCTATGGGTTTTGCCCAGATTCTCTGATGTCTCTGCCGTTGCAAACGGGAGATGTGCAATTTCTAGATCAAGGTTCAGAGTTAGAGGATCAGAAGAGTTAATGCCGCCAACCTAGTTCTGTTTCTAGGCACACATGTTTTGGAATATGGCAGGCAATACGCTGAAAAAAAGGTGCTTTCCGAAAGGACGAGCCTCTCAGCATTTAGCCGGGAAATAGTGTAGAAGAGAAACTGCAGCTGCGGAGCTCTCGACCCTGGGAAGTTTTAGCTCTTTACAATGGTTATTTGTAGGCAGTATGCGAAGACTGGAGGGGTCGAGCTCCTATTGCAGTTCCGCACGGGTTTACGGCCGCAAACCGTAAGAGACGGTGCTGTAAAGCTCCCAAGAGCTGGTGACACACCAGGTTTTCACGCTTCATGTGGTGCCGCCGAGGTGTCTTCTCTCCAGTGAGATTTTGGGGCTTTCGCGACGTGACAGTCTCTCGGGGAGTGCGAAGTGTTTGCTAAATTTGTTTTCCAATGCCGGCGTTAAAACGAAAAGGCGGCCTTTGAAGCGTAGCTTTTAAGCCGCGTCGTGCAGACCTGGAAACCAATTCGCCGGGGATCAGTCGTGAAACCTAAAGAGGGAATGGGGAGCCTGCAAATCTTTGCAGCCGCAAAGAGAATTAATCGCATAACACCGGCTAGACGGCGTCCGCCCGAGCCATGAGTTTGAAAATCAAAAGAGGGAGTAAAAACTCGATGCGAAAACCAGAGAAGATGCAGCTACAGTAAAAACGGATCAGTAAAGCCTACACTGCACAGGCCGACCCGCATGCCCAGTGTCAGGGCGGAGGGGAAAGGTGTGACCCAGAGGTGTCACATCTGCCGGCGGGGCCTTCGCTGGGGTCCCCCGGGCAGGGGAGGCGGCGGGCGAGGCCGCGGTCACGAAGCGGAGCTGAAACTCGCTCAGCTTCACCGCGGGTGCAGCAGGCACTGCGAGGGGAAGGACAGCCTGCAGACCTGTAGCTAAAGGCCCAGAGCCCCTGCCCCGACCGTGCTCTGCTTTTTCGCTCCTGATGACCCAACTCGGCCTTTTTCGCTGCTGGAAGGGAGACGCGAGGCTTCTCGCTTTCCCGAGCAGGCGACAAGGAGCTGCGATTTCTCTTCCGCAGCTCCTTAGGTGATTGCTTCTCCGTCTTTGCTTTCTTACGCTTGTCCATTAACTTTAAAAATGCGGCGAAGGCTTCTGTTCCCGGGGCTCCAGATACATCTCCTGACACCCAAGAGTCGCACTCGGCTTTTTCCCTTTCTCAGAAAACCGCCCGGCCAAAGGGGTTTCTTCTCTGCTCCAAGTTCAAAGGCACAGTCCTGAAGTAGTTAAGGGGGCAAAAGGGACAAGTGTGGGGGAGGCCCCGGATCAGGAGCGCAGGGTCGAAGCCATTAGAGCCTCCGCCTTTGCGGGCTTGCCCTTTGCGGCCTCAGCATTTCGCTGCGGGCGCCGTCCCCATGCATAGGACCTACGGGCTTGAGGGACGCGGGGTGGGGAGAAGAAATATCCAGGTGTTTCTCTGTGGAAACACTAAAGAGGTGGCACTGAGGGCCACCGAGCGCCCAAGAAGTGGCCCCGGCGGGCAGCGGGGCTCGAGGAGAGCGTGGTTTTCCCACCCACTCTGCTGCCTTCTTGAGATTCACGATCAATGGGGTACCGGAGCAGGCATATCCTACTAATAAACGGAGTAACAGTTTCTCTACCGCTCCCGGTACCTGGTTCTCTCCGTCCACTACATCCCCTGTCAGCCCGAGGGTGTCTGCTAGTGAAATCTTCCCTCGCCGCCGCCCTCTGCTCCTTCCCTGCAAGTTATTGGGTTACAGTCGGCTGCTGTGTTATACGGGGCATGTGCTGGGTTGTTAGAAACCTCTATAAAAGAATAAAGACTTAGTGGCAGCCCGCGCCTGAAACTCGTTTACCTACACGTTATAACACAGTCCGCAGACGCCGTTTAGAAGCGACGGGATTTTGGGCTTGTGGAAAGACCAATCTCCCACTATTTCTATTTGATCGAAAGAATAAAGCCGTGTAAGGTGTTTCCTGTCTACTTGAGATTTTGTGCGGCACTTTAGGCAGGTTATTTCTTTGGAAAACAGCCATGGAGCCCATTGTCTTTATCTGATGCTTGAAAGATTGGGGAGGAGAGGAAGAAGAAAAATCATTGTTAAAAAACACTTTGAAGTTGTGCAACTGTTGCTGCTCCAGTTTTTTTCTCCGGTTTCCAGATGCACCAGAAATCGTTACTTTGATCTCACAAAGCAGCAATTTATATTTTTTAATTTTTAAAAAAAATGGTTGGGTAACTCAAAGCGTAATGGCAAACATGCCGGGGATGAGGTCATCGGGCCGCGCGGGGAGGCCCCGGAGGCGGGAGCGAGCGAGCGCCGAGAGCGCAGGAGTGAGGCGGCGGGGAAGGACGGGGCTTTCTCCCCGGACGAGCCTGGTTGCCGGAACATCTGCTCAGGGCTAATCTGACATTCCCGCTCGTTCACAAGGGACAAGCCTGCCAGTGCACAAGGGGCTGATTGGGCGTGCGATGGGACCCTCCCTTTTATTCGCTTCCCCGGGGCTGGCGGAGGGGCGCGATGCCACGGAGAGAGGAGCGCACATATTGGGTTGCAAAGAGCCCAGGAATTGCTAAAAGCCGCGGCTGGGGCCGTGGCGAGGGCCAGGATACGGTTTGGCAAATGGTCCCGATTCAACCTCGTCATAGCAGGAGGGAGATCATAGAATCATATAATATACTGAGTTGGAAGGGACCCACGAGGATCATCGAGGACCCACGAGGATCCTGGCCTTGCACACGGCTGCCCCATGAATCCCACCATATGCCTTAGGGCGTTGTCCAAACGCGCCTTGAACTCTGTCAGGCTTGGTGCTGTGACCATTTCCCTGGGTAGCCCGTTCTAGTGCCCAGCCACCCTCTGGGTGAAGAACTTTTTCCTGATATCCCTCCTAAACCTACCCTGACACAGATTCAGGCCATTCCCTCGGGTCCTGTCACTGATCACCGCAGAGAAGAGATCAGTGTCTGCCTCTCCAATGTGTGAGAGCCCTCTGCTTTCACTGGTTCATGGCCAACCCTCTCTGAGCGTTCCTCAAAAATTAGCCGCCCCTATAAAACCAGGAGCCTCGCGTCTCTTGCAGCGCTCTCAGCCCAGGGATACAGTGCATAGGCTGAAGTTACCAAAGCCAACCCGCCCCTTTGCCTAAGCCCACTGGGGCGGCTCTCTCTCGCCTGCTGTCTCCTTGCCCGGAGCAGCCTGGACTGGCATCCCTGTCCCCAGGGTCACGGCCGCCGCCGGGCCCGTGGTGGTGGCAGGGGCAGCGCTAAGATCGGCCGGACGGGAACAGCAGGCTGACAGCTGCCTCCCTCGGGCCGCCCCCTCCCTGACCGAGCCACAGCCACCTGCCTAATGGCTTGACTCCCGGGGGAGACCCACCCGTGCGGAGGTCAGGAGTTTATTTTGCTAAGGAAAATCAAATAGGAGGAAGGGTAAGGGGAGTGTGTTTGTGTGGTGGACCTTGGAGACACTGACCCCATCACTCTCCCACTGCAAACACAGGCCCGTGTTGAATCAACGGCGTTGACTGCTGGTGATTGTCTTGCTGGGCAATCACTGCCTGGCTTTTCCATTTCAGGATCAGCCTGCTGACCCTACAGACCACGCAAAGTGTGAAGTGGCTCTCCCGGGAGCCCGTCGTACCCAACGGGGATGTTTGCAGAGCTCCCCGGATGCCCGCACTGGAGGGAGATGGACCCGGGCTCTGCTCCTGCTGTACCTGGCGGCGCCCCGGCCGGATTGCGCGGAGGCTGCGCCCTTCTCCCTCAGCGCGGGTGGAAGCGGCTCCGCAGCAGCCTCGTGGGAGCGGGATTTCGTTGTAAGGCCCCTGGACCCACGCGAACCACTAGCAATAGAAGACTGGCTCTGATGCCGCTGCTGCCAAGGGGCGAGACGGCTCCGGGCAGCCGGTGAGACACGTCCCGCAGGGTGGCTCCCCGCGTGGACTGGCGTGTCATGGCCCGGGCGGCCCCGGGAGTGGAGGCTCCGGTGCTGCCGCAGTCCCCGCTCCCCTGCGTGGTGCGGTCTGCTCGCTGCCTCCCCCTCTTTGGGGAGGGGTGCGGGGAGAGCAGCACACGCCAGCGGGAAGGCGGGGTGCCCGTGGGCGACACGAGACCTGCCGTCTGGCGGCCAGGCACACGGCCGCCCCCCACTGCAACCTGAGGGCAGGGAAATCTGTGGTCTCCAGGGCAGGGGGCAGCCCCGTACTGCTAGAAGTGGCCCTCCCCTGGGAAATAGGACCGAAGTGACTCGAGGATGAGGTGGTGGGATCTGTCGCGACCATTCAAAACCCTTATTTCTAAAAGGGAAGAAATGCGGGGGGAGGAGGAAGCAGCGACAGAAATAAGATGCTGACACTGACGAGTCGCAGGGAGACATCAACAATCGGTGCCTATAGACCACATCAAAGCACTGCAGAGCAACAATAAAATGCCTTGAAATACTTCTTAATGCAATGTTTGCATTGGGCAAGTCCACAGATGACGCCGAATTTGCCATCACAAGGGAAAGAAAGCAGCAGATGAGGTTTAACCAACATTTCTCTGAAACCCGGCTATAGAGAGAAAAGAGAGGAAGGGAGAGGGAGAGATTTTTATAATCCTGAAAGGCAAGAGGAGAAACCACATCAACGCAAAGTGAGTAAAATGCGGCAGGGCAGGATTACCAAGACACAGGGGGATCTTAACAAATAGACCAATATACCACAAAACATCTATAAAGAAGAGGACTTCCAGTCAGGATTGCTAAGGAGGCACTTTCGACTCAGAGGCTATTGCTCGGCCCTACTATTTTAGAAGAGGACATACTTGTCCCCCTTACGCCCCCATTCCCCGGGCGATATGGGGGCACACATAACCTGAGTTTTGTCCCGATAGTTGGAGAGTTTTTCTGGGCGGGACGCCTCTCGCACAGATGGCGAAGAAGGAAAACGGGGGCGAATGTGTGTGCTGGCAAGGGGGCAGCCTCCGGGTTCCGGTCAGTCTCTGCCAAACAAGCAGTCCCGCTCAGATGAGCGCTTAATTGCTATTGTGTTTTTGTTTTCCAAAGGCAGAACTCCTATTGCCCGAGCGCGACTGCAGTGTGGCACAGGCTGGCTTTGTCTGGTTGCTGCGCGGCCGCTCTCGTCATGCTGGCCCCGCCTGACTGCGGCCCAAAGCCAGGAGTACCTATTTAGCCGCCTGCCACCCACGCTCGAGAGAGCGGCTGGATGCAGGCGGCTGAACGCCCCTCTGCCCTGCAGCGAGTCTCCCTCCCTCCCTCCCTTCCTGGCTGACTGCTCATTCCCGAGGAGACGAAGCCCCGATCTGTGCTGAACTGTCAGATCCCGCTCTCAGTTTGCGTCGTTGCCTACCCCCGTGGGCGAGCTGCTGTCCCCTCTGAATTTGGCTCTCCCACCTCACCCGCTGGCGGGCCGTGCCAGGCGAGAGCCGGTGCCTGCTGCCGGCACTGCCTTTCCCTAAGCCGGAGCCCGTCGCGGCTGAGTTTCCCGTGCTGGTTTCACACAGAACCTCCCGGTTGCTGCGCCCACGCCGGGCAGCCTCGGGAAGTGCTGCCGGGGCTGCCTGCCCGGGATCGGGCCGGCCCGGGGGCTCTGCTCTTCCCTGCTGCAGAGATGTCCCTGCGGTTCGGCCCCTGCGGACGGGAGCTGGCTGCTGCCCACCGCCCGCCTCAAAATATTGTTCTGCGGGACCCTGAAAGACGGCATTGAGGCCCTCGGGCTCCTCAGAGTATGCCACATGCCGCTCCTTGACCCGGGGCGACTCCGTGCCCACTGCGACAAGAGCCGAGCACAGGGCAGGGAGAGCGGCCTTGCGGCGGAGGAAGCACCGCACACGCTGCCGAGCTCGCTGCTGCGTGCTCGTGTCTCCCCAGGGGATGGAGGGAGAAGATAATTTCACTTACAGGATCATGATAGAACGTGACCCCGACAGGAATGCTGTCGGCACCGAGACGGGAGCGGGGGGATCTGTAGGTTTCCGCGGCTTTGCGGGGAATTAGCGGGATGGGCTGTGGGGAGCAGAGAAAGCTGCGCTGAGGGAGGGATAAGGTTCAACTGGATCAGGGGGTATCCCACGGCGTAATCGCTCGTCGCCCTCCGTTCGATTCCAAGGTTTCTATCTTCCAGGCAGGAAAAATCCGTGTGAGTCGTGCAGGTCGCACGGCAAGAACAGGGACCACATATACCAGAAATTCCTCCCGCCAGCCCAAAATTTCGTCCTGAGAGAGCACAGTCCCCGGCAGCTTTCTGGTTACTAGAAACTAATAAAAACAGTATTAGAAGCTAATAAAAGCTTGCTTAATAATAAATCTGGGTAAATTCCGGGCGCGGAGCAAGAGCGGGCGAGGTTTGAGATGCAGAAAGGGAGCCCGTTTCGGGGTCCGATGGGTCATGACCATTTTTCGAGGGGCTTGGAGCCGCGTGTCTGGCGTGCCTGCCTTACACAGCAGTCGTGTTTCAAGTGGGTCAGAATAAGTCGTGATTGAAGTTCCCGGGGAAATCTCGTGAGGAGGCCGGGGACCACTCTCGTGCTTCTGTAGTGGTGCCTGGCGTTGATAGCACAGGAGGATGAACTTCTGTTTTCCATAGTGGGAGGATTACATCCGGCGGCCACAGATCTTTTGAATAGTGCCATTAAAGTCTGCTTCGTTTTAGGTTCGGCCCTAAACGGGATTGTTTACAGTATAACACATCATGTATGAGGTAGGGGAGCGCAGAGACGTCTCTTGGTTCAAAGAGCCGTGCCTTGAAGAGAAAAAAAAGTCCCCTTATATTTATTTTTTTTGACCGAACACACATTGAAATGCTGTGCGCATTCCTGCTTTCCTCCCTGGAAAAGCGGGCTTTGGATCCCGTCTCGGTAACAAGGGGCTGGTTGTCCTCCTGCAGCGCCCCATATGAGAACTATTGTGCGCAAGACCCACAGCGTTTTCTAGGGAACGCCACTTTTTCGGCATGTGTGAGGCGTGGGGACAAGAGCGGGACAAGGGGCAACGTGGCTGCCGGGTGGGTCCTGCCTGACACAAGGGGAGGTTAAAGCACGCTTGGCTTCTCCCTCTCCTCCCCGGCGGCAGCTCAGGCTGAGATGGCTGTAAGGTACCATAGGCCCCGTGTCTCCAGATCTCTCCACTCATCGCACTCAGTCCTGTGGGTTTGGGAGCCGAGGGTTGCGTTTGGGGTGGAAAAATAATCCAGAAGAAAATGGAAACAAATCCCCAAACGTCAACTCCCTCGAACTGTCCCAAATTATAATAACAGCAATTATTTGTGAAGAAGCATGTCTTCAACGCGCTGCTGTGTAAATGTTGTTTGCTACCGACGTGAAACCGATTCCTTTTTCTTTCCCGATGGAAAAGTAGTCAGACTCCTTGCAGAGAACAGTCACCTTTCAGACTAAAATCTCGCAGCCGGGACTCGCGCGTGGGCTGCCCCACTCCTGGTCCTGGCCCAACTTTCCCTGTGCTCCTCGTGTTGTGGCAAGGGAGGCATACACGTCCCAATCTGGGGTCGGAACCATAGGGGTGCTGAGCCACGGGAGAGCTGAGCCCCTCGGCCTCCGGAAGATGCTTGGCGGGCGACCTTGTCGGGACAACTCTTGTGCCCTGACTCTAACAGTGGATCTGGTTAAAGCTCTTGTCCTGAAGTTTGTCTAGATACAGCCTCGGGCCGGCTTTTCCCCGCTCCTCCCGAGGTCTCCTAACCCTCTAGACCTCCGAAATTCCTTAAAGGTGGTTTAGGTATTGGGGGGAAAAAACCCAAAACCAGCCAACAAACAAACAAAAAACCCAACCCAGACCTATGAACTGCTTTGAGATCTCTTTCGGTCCCGTCCCGCTGGCTAACACCACTCCCGAGTCCACCTGCAAGCAGGGGCAGGGGCAGGAAGAAGGAGGCCCCGAGGAAACCTCAGCGATTCACTGCAGACGAGGCCGGGGGAGCGCGCAGGCGGGCAGCGGGGCCCAGGAGCCCAGCTCCACCTTCTGCTCGGCACCACCACCCTGTGTGAGCCACTTCGGCTGGCTTTGCCACCTCTTCTCAGGGCTGTGAGTGTGTGCGTGTGTGCAAATAAGGTTGTCAGGAAGGTAATGTGGCGGGTGGCAAACTGTGGCCAGGCTGGCATGGCTGATCAGACATCTCTGTCCCTCACTCTCGGAGGCGAGCGGTGCACAGGTTTTTTTGGGGGGATCAGCCCTGCTTTCCCGTGGTCTTGCCAACCTCTACCCTCTTTGGAGCTGCCTCCTGCCTCTCGCCATCCGAGAGCTGCAGCCACCTGTCAGCAGAGACCTCAGCACGAGGCAGTGAGAAAATCTGCAGAAGAGGGAGGAAAAATAAATATCTTATAAAACAGCGGGCTGCAGGAGCAGCCGGGATTGGGTCCGGGGCGCCCGTGGGTGTGAAGCCGTGTCCCGGGCGGGCGCGCCCCCACGCTGTGCCCGGGGGCTGCAGCGCACAGGGAGTGCGGAGCAGACCGGCCCGCCCGAGTGTATCTGCGGGTTTCACGCAAGCAGCGAGAGCTGAAGGCTGCAGAAACTCCGTGAGCCCGCTGACAAGCAGGCAAAGCGGGTCTGTAGGCTGCAAATGAAGAGAGAGATCATCTAGTCCCCCGTTTATCGTTCCTCGTTGTTCTGAAGTTTGGCGTGGTAAATACAAAATGCATGGCTTTTAATCCTGCCTGTGTTGCTCCAAGTCAGTAGCTGAGAAGGCAGACGGGTCTCTAGCCGGGACTTCGGTCTTCGTTTGCGAGGGAAACCTGCTTTGTGTGAATTATTCATCATAATTGCCTATTTCCAAACAGCTCCGCGGGGAGGCTCCGATATGCAGTCAGGTCTGACTGGTGCCTGTGGAAAAGCGACGCCCGGAGCTAGTGGAAGTTCAGGGACAATTTTAAGTTCCCAATTCTCCTCCCCACCGGGAACACTGGGGCCGGGATGGGGCTGAATGCGGGGAGAGGCCAGGGGACAAGGGGCATTTTGTTGCCTTTAGCCCAGGAAACGTGCCGATGCGTTTCGGCTCTGCCTGCTCTCCTTCTGCCGCCCCGAAAACAGGAGAGACAAAAATAATACACGCGCCGAAACAAACAGGGGAGAAGTCCTGGTAAAATGGAGGGAAAATAGTGGCTGTTTTTTATAGTCCAAGTGTATAATCGGATTTTTTTTTTCTGTCCTGATAGAAAGCAGATAAATTTAGGAAGGGAGAGCTAAGAGAATAATTACAGGGTGAAGGTAGTTAAATTTTATTTCGAGTCCCAAAGGCAAAACCTGACATTTTATTGCAAACATCTGGAAGGCTTAAGAGACTGGCATGGTGTTTGTTTAAACACTAATAGAGATTTTTATTCTGTAAAACACAAACAAAGCCCATTTAAAAACACTTGAGACTGTAAATATTTTGCGGTGGTTCAATTCTCAAAGCCTGAGAAAACCGGGGGAAGGGGAGGGGAAACGAATCGACAGCATAATAGGGGTATAATTATGAATTAGTTAATATACGCAACAATACCGTTTGTGCAGACCATAAAAATAAATTGCAGGCGTATTTTTCTCCCCAGTCACAATAACTGACCCCGCGCAGCACGGGAACATCACCTCGTTCGTGTTTCCAAGCGGCGACTTGTGCTCGCTTTAAATTTGCCTCTTTAACTAGAGAACCAGCCTTGAAATCCTCCGATCCGTTAAAAGATAATCGGCGCTGCATTAAAACCCAGTAAATCACTCGCTCACGTTATCAGACAACCTTCAGCCCGCACCCGCTGACTGGTTTTAACCTTGTTTTCAATTACTAACTATAAAAAAAAGAGAAATAATAATAAATCCACGGGCTAGATCTGGATGAAGGACCTTCGGAAAGGTTTTTCTTGCTGTGGAGCAGGGTTTGAAACTGGCCCAGCCCCTGCAAACAGCACATCTGGACAGCACTCCCGCCCAGCAGCCGGCTCCCCTTATTTCTCCTTTTTCCCCCAAATATTTCCATATATAAACAAATATTTTTCAGGCTCGCTCTGCGACAACTGGAAAGCAGAAGTGAATGATTTCTTTATAAACCCCGAGGCCTGGCCCTGCGACCCTTGCTCCTGCCACTTTATTCCAGGGAGCAGTTTCCTGGATTTAATGGGAGCTACCCCTGCGAGTAAGAGTCTGGAATAAAGACCAGGCAAAGGGACGCATTCATCTCTGGCGGCCGGGGGTCGGAGTCGGGTTTGAATCCAGATTAAGCCCAGGCCTCTGGTAGACTCGAGGTTCACACCGCTCGCCGCGGGGAGAGGGTACCCTGGTCTCGGTGCCGCTGCGGCTGAGAGGAGACCGGGGGCCGGCGGCGCAGCGCGGATGCGTTTTGCTCAGTCGGATTTTGGTGCAAAGGCTCAACCGAAATCCCATCCCCCGGCTCGGGGACAGGGAGTTTTCTCTGAGTGAGCTTTTTCGGCGCAAGGGGCAGCGAACCCTGCGAGGGGGCAGCGTTGGCTCAGTGTCCCCCCCTCCGCCCCCTCATCCCTCCCCTCTCCCCGGGCACATCCAGTGGGGCCGCAAGGTCGCTGCAGGGTCTGCCCTCTCCCTCCGCTCGCACGGCGGAGCAGCGATGCCTTTGTGTTTACCGCTTTTGCACCGCCCGGCGCGGACGGGCACAGGGAGGGCGAGCTGTCTTAAACCTCCCGGGCACCAGGATAGATCCAGAGAGGAGGGAGAAGAGCAGTCGCCGGGGCAGTGAATCCCCGCGGTCCCGGGAGCGGTGTCCAGGACCGCGGGGAGCCGCTCTCCCGTCTCTGGCAAAAGGGTCTGCTCCCTGAGGTTTGACGATCAGGGGCCGTATTGGCTTGGAAACTGCGCTATATTTCTTGTCGTTGTTGCAGAGGGTGTGTTGGGCTGCCAGAGCAGGGCGCGGGGTGCTCGGACACAGCTCGCAGACCTCGGGGGGCACAGGAGAGCGCCCCAAGGTAAGAGACCCAAAAGGGGTCGGGGCTGCTTTAAACTGTCCACCAGTAAAACTACACTTACTGCTGTGGAAAATGTATTTCTGAGTTCTTACATTAGTTCCCAAAATTCGTCTAAATCTCCCTGCCTTTCCAGCACAATTTCTTTTCACTTAAACACTATAAATAATCCACTGTTTTCTTGGGCGCTTTTGCTAAAATCTCCCTCCAGCTTCTTTAAAAGCCTTCCACGGTGTCTGCCTCCAGGCAAGTGTCTTCGAGGCTTTCGGAAAGAGGGAAAAAGATTGTTTTGGTGGGGTCTTTTTGGGGGTTTTGTTTTTGGTTTTGGGGTGTTTTTTTTTTGAGACTCTCCTTCTCCTGGGGAAAGACACACAGCCGGGGAACCCGCTGGAAACACATGTGCCCTCCTCCGAGTCCCCGCTCCCGCTGTCGGCTTCCTCCAAGCCCCTGCCTCGGTCCCTCCCTTGTTGTTGCTGCTCCTGCTCGGCGCGGCTCCCCGCGGAGCCGGGGAGCGGGCAGTGCCAGGGTGGGGAGTACCCGACACCCTGAGTGCTGAACCCGCGGAGAGTGACCTGTCAAGGAGGTGTACTAGAGGGGAGGGGAAAGGAGAGATGGGGAGGGGGATAAGGGGTGTAGGGCGGGTGATGAAGACGAACAAAACCTTCTCCTCGGCCTAGATAACAGGGCTTAGCTTCTCCGGGATTTGCCGAAGAAATGGCTTCTTTTCCGCTTTTCATCTGAAATGCGTTTCCGCGCGTGTGAACCCTGGCGGGCTGTTGTCAGTCGGCGCTTTAGGCCGGGGACAGAGGGGCTGAAGGGCTCCACCGTGGATTCATTCTAGGAGCAAAAGGAAGTGTCTTTTCCTCCTACACTCCCACACGTGCCCCTTTCACTTGTTTCCAGCCCCACAGAAAAAAATCGTCTATGAAAAACCTCATTCTCCCCCAGCGCTGCCCTAAGCAGCTCTGCCCTAAGCAGCTCTGCACCTTCGGGGAGCAGCGGAGAAACAACGGACAAAAAAATAATCCCTTCCTGAAAATTTCTATGTCTCTTTGCCCGCTTTTCCACCTCTGCCCGGTCGATGCTAATCTCCTCTCGTACTTCATAATTATTTATATTTTATTTTGAATTTGTATCTAATTAACCCCACACGGCTTTCCCCGCTGTATTTTCCTTATACACTTGACTTCACCTTTTTTTTTCGGGATCCCACCAGCTAAAGAAAACACGCGCTTCTGTCATCTTCTTCAAAGCAGCCCTTGCTGCTTTTCACTGAGAGCCCCCCCGCCCCACGCGTGACCGAGGGGCGTGGGAGCAGCTGCGGACCCGCCTCAGCCGGGAGGATGTTAGGGCAGAGGGAACAAGAGAGCAGAAATAAAATGCTGAATATTATCCAGGCAACCAGCCGGGATCTGTACCTAACAGCTTTGTTTTCGCTGTAGTTAGAGTGACAAAAAGAAGCGGGGAAGGGGAAAAAACAATTTGTATACAAAAAACCCTTCCCAAAGAGAAGGTGCTCCCCATGCCCGGGGGTGTCTGGGTCTCCTTGCCAGCCCACGCCGCCCGCTCAGCCCCGCCGCTCGACGGACACGCATCATTGTGAAGTGAAATTTCAACCCCCTCGAGACGTTGCTTCTGCCAAACACCGATTCCGCCGGGAAGGGCAAGTAATTCATGACATAAATGAAGTTTTAAAAATACCCCCTCATCCGGCAGCGCTGGATGGTAAAGCACCTCTCGGGTACTTTGCGTGGGGATTAGCCAGCAGCAGCGTTTGGGAAACCTGGGTGCGGCGGAGAGAAGTGCGGGGTGTGTTACCTCTCCGTGTTTAGAGTTATGGTTTTCCTACTGGCTCCCCGTTCTTCAAACAGTTAATTCTCCCGGCCGGTGTTCCAGGACTCAGATGGCCAAAATTCCTCTCCCTCAAGCCCGAGTCTCCCTCCCCTCCCTATTGGGTCGCAGCTTTTGGGTCTCTCCCGAGCTCTCCCTCCTATTGGCCGGGGACATTTTTTTTTCCTTTTTTTTTTTTTTTCCTTGACAGGCGCACGCAGCCTGCCTAACTCTTGGAGAAAAAAAAAATCCCAGAAGTTTGGATCAATCAGAGAGAGACAGAAGGAAAGGGGAGAAGAAAAAAAAAAAAAAAAGAAATCCAGCCTGCAGCCCCTCCGAGCAAGTGCTGGGACCTGGGCTGAGCACACCCTCCTGGCTCTGCCCGCGGAGTATCTGCAGCCTCATGTAGTGCCTTCAGGAGACTGAGGGCTGGTTCTTCTGGGGGTGCAGCTGGGGAGGGGTGGGGGGGGAGAAAGGCAAGAGGCTCTGCCTCTGGTCCCCGAGCTGTTGCGCTCCCAGCCACTGGTCGCTCCTCTGCCCAAGGGTCTGGGCTGGGGGATAAGATGAGTGAGAGGCGAAGATCGGCGGTGGCCCTCAGCTCCCGAGCTCACGCTTTCTCGGTAGAAGCCTTGATCGGGACAAATAAAAAGAGGAAACTGCGAGACTGGGAGGACAAGGGGCTGGATTTGTCCATGGAAAGCCTCAGCCCCAATGGCCAGATGGGGGACAATGAAGACCCGACTCAGTGCCTGGACCTCAACCCCGGTTAGTGTGACTCCTTTCTCTTCGCGACCCCCGCTCCTGTCCCGCTCCCTCCCAGCTGCTCGCCCTGAGTCCTGCCGGGAGCTGCCCGCCGGGCAGCGCGTCCCGGAAAACATCCGAGACTGGGAGTACAGAAAAAAAGAAGCGGGAATTTTGCGGAGACTTTTGTTGTTGTTGTTGTTGGTTTTGTTGGGTTTTCTTAATATTTTTTTCTTGCTTTCAGTTTACGGGGACTCTCTCTTACTCGCTGTGTCTCTTCCTTCCCCCCCCCCCCCCCGCATAGCTCCGTGATCTCCCACGAGGAACGGCGTGTCCCCTCTGCTTCCTTTTTATCCCTCTCTCTTTCCTCTCCCTCCGTGCCTGTAGATCACGATAGTCCGTCCCGGGTGTCTCGGGACACGCGTTTCGCTTTGCCCCAGAGTTTCCCGAGCCCCGATCGTGGAGTTGCCGGGTGGGTCGGGGTCAAAGGAGTGGGGTGCGAGATACACCCTTCTCTTTTCCGAGTCACCGGCCATCCCCTGTGCCTTCTCCGCGGAGACAGTGCCTCTCTCAGCGGAGTTTTCGGTGTAGGCGGAGGATGTGGGCATCCAGGAATAGCACTGCTCCGGGGCGAGGGTCGCCGGCTCCTCGGAGCCATGAGGACCCGCTGTATGTCACCGCAGCTCGGGATCCTTCTGCCGGGATCGGACCCCCTGGGTTCCGGGCGGCTTGGCCTCGTTCCGCTCCCGGGACGGAGCGCACAAGCCGCGGAGGAGGGGGACCTACCCTTTCCGAAGGGAAAACGCTCTCGGCAGGGAAAAGGACCTCAGCGGGTAAGGGCACTCGGAGGAGTTCAGCCCCGCTCCCGAGCCTGGCTCCTCCCGAAGCCGCGGCGGATGGAGCAGCGCCGGGCCCGCGGCCCCAAGGCCGGAGGGACGGGGTTAGGGGAGAGGGAGCACAGTACTTCCCTCTTGCTGTCTGGACTTTTAATTTTCAACTCTCGTTTACTTATTTTTATTTAAAAGGGATCCAGTAGCTCGCAGCTATCATTTGTGTCAAGCCAAGCCCTCGGTCTCCTCTTGTCCCCCAAGGCCATTTCTCTCCGGCCTAAAAGGACGGTCCCGTCAACGCAGCCGCGGTCCCGCGACGATCTCGAGAGTGCAAACGCGCTGGGCCCCACTCCCCCAGCTGCCCCCGCGCTCTTCTCGCCCTCCCCAGGGCCTTAGCAAGGGACGGAGGGAGCGGACCCCTTCCCACAAGTTATAATGTGGGGAGAAAGCGAATTTTAGGTGATTTCTCTTTTAATGTTCGGCTGGGGCAAAAAGGTCAAGCGATTTCTTTGCGCAACCCCTAACAAAAAGGGCAGAAATACCCTCCACTCCTGCCAAGTCCATTCCCCTGCACTTGGAACAGCACACACCTTTTAAATTTTTTTAAAATTTATTTTGTGTGACGTTCCCTGAGCTATCAATAAGCATAAGCTGCCAAAACTCAGAGAAAAAAACCCCAAACCAACAAAACAAAACAAAAACAAAAGGAGGGGCGGAAAGAGAGAAAGAATTATAGCTCGAGGTATCAAAAATATTTGCTGTAAAAAAAATACTTAAGTGTTTTTGAAGGGAGCTAAAGACCATGAAGACCTCGCCCCTCTACGCCCTCAAGGAACCGCATTTCAATTTGCTTTTAACAGCAGCAGCCTTTCCCGGTGCGGATCCTAAGGAGAAGTAGGTAAAATCTGCTGCTAGGGTCGTCTCTCTCAGCAGAAGGACGGGCATAAAGGAGAGCGGACAGCAGCGATCAACCAGTAAAAAAATAGCTTACGGTTTCACAGGCTTTCCCGTTCAAAAGAATAAATACGCGACCAAAGACAAGAATCCGCTTTCTAATAACTGAGCATATCTGTGCATCAGTCTTCTTTATTTATTTTAAAATAGTTTTTTCTTTTTTTTTAGAACCGTTTCTCATAAATGTTTAGCCACAATGGGATATATTTTTTTACTGTCTAAAAGTTTACTTTGCCCATTTTTCTGTGAATTCGAATTGGAAAATTGGAAAACCCTCCTTGCGCCAGAATGGCCACTAATGCCTGAAACCTCAGAAAGTAAACGTGATGTTTTTCATAAAGCAAAGGAAATCAAGAACAGTTTGAGAAATCATTTTTAGGAGGTTGATAGACTTTAAATAAAGTCCGCGAGTGTAATTTGCACAGTCACTTCATTAAACCTAATTCCTCCGCGGTGTACTTTTGCTGCTGGGTGAAAATTGATTAGCAGCTCTATAATGACCACCAAATTCCATCTTTACAAGACCTAATTAAGAACAAACTTTACACCTAACGTATTTTAAACTTGCCAAATCTCCAGCGATATAGCAAAAGAAAAAAAAAAAAAATTAGAAAAGGGAATTTTTATAGCGTCCCAAAGGTTCAACACTCAAAGCCGCTGCCCCCGAGTAGCGACGGGCTGTTCCTTCTGCTGGCGGTATTGCTGGTCCGGGGGTGCCTGCGGAGAGGCCGCAATCAGTACAGTACGCTCTGGGAAATTATGTCTTGATTTCTGTGGGATAACCTTAATCGGTTTAGCCCCATTTATCGCTCTTTTCGTCTAAATTGCCCCCATTTCAGTGCGGGAGGGTCTGAAAACCATTCACCACGGGGAGCTAAACGCTGCCACGAGTACAGTAAGGCTTAGCTGTCCTTTTCCCAGTTCTTTTGCGTGCAGACGGGTGTGAAGATTTCTCTCCCACTCGCGGGACACGTCCTCCAGCGGGGGTGAGGGGGGGAGGCGGCGCGGCGGCCCCGCTTCCCTCCCCGCGTCGGTGCGGATCTGTTCTGGACGTGCACAAACTGCAGCCTTCGGGAGTGCCTGGGAGGCAGCGCTACTTGGTTCCCCGTTTTGGCGGTATCCCTGACCCCTTACGTGCCATCTTACAGCCATGCCCAGACTCTTCGGTGATGATATTGGCGAGATCGAGTCTCCCCGAGAGACCTCCCCTCTCTCAGGGCCCGCATCTTCCTGGGAGAAGCGAGGTGGCAGGCTAGGAGGTGGCGAGTCGGGGTGTGGCGTGGGCGAAGGTGAGAAAAACAAGCGAATAAATCCCCCAGGTTTGTAAAAAAGTATCTCCCGAGCATCCGAGTAATTTATGTCTTAGCCACGAATCTTGTCGCCAGAGTTAATGTGCTTTTTTTACGAGGCTCATTTAAAAGGGGGATAAATCTGGATTTTAATCATGTGCGGGTTTCAACCACGAAGTTGTGAGAAGGAATTCGGGATTACGGCGGCTCTCACCTTCTCTCCCCCACCCCGAGCACGCGTGGGGCCGCGGCCGGGCCGGGGGAGGCAGAGCTCGCCCGGGGGCTCCGGAAAGCCTCCGCCGCTGCTCCGCCGCCGCCCACGGCCGCGCTCCGCATCCTCGCCCGGCACTCAGTTCTCGCCGCCGACAGGCCAGAGGAGGAGGGTGGCGGGACGCCCCTCCGTCCCCTTGGCAGGTTCGGTTTCAGAGGGCAGCAAAACAATGGGCTCGGATGTCTTTTGGGTATTTATAGATTTAACCTGAGCAGCGGAAAGGTCACAGGGGCCCCAAGCGTTGCCTCCCTTGATGTATATATTGTTTACCGTCCTTTACGGCGGTGGCATTCGTCGGCCCGTCCCTTCCCCACGCCAAGGGCGCAGGGACAGACCGAGGCAGAGCCGAGCGCGCTCCTTTCCTCGTCGAAAGTTTAAGAGTTTTTTGGGTTTTTTTTGGAGTGGGTGGGTGGAACGTGTCTCCGTGGCCGCGTTTGCCTTCACAGAAACGCGTCTGCTCCTTTAGGCGGTCAGGGTCTCTTTCTTCACGGCGAGAAGAGCACAGGCGCTTCAGAGGCAGAACAAAACCGTGCGACGGCTAAGTAGATAGATTTTTTTGGGCTTTGGGACCGTCCTTTTCCTCGCGAAGAAACGCACAAGCAATTTTGTAAGCGAATTTTACTGCCAGTGCAGTCCTTGTATCACACGTCCACCCCATCGGTATTTTTGGTTGCATATATTAAAAGTGCACCTATCGGTTAAAAAAAACGATAAAACCACCTGAAAACAAACAAACAACCCCCAAGCAACAAATTAAACAAAAGAAAACAAGGCACTGTTGAGAGTTTCATTATTCGTTGCCAGTGCTTATCTGAACCTACACTGACGAATTACTGCGAGCCTCTGCAAAACCATAAAAAACACGGCACACATTTTAAAACCCTCAGTGTGTTTATTACATATGCTTATCCGTAAGATTAAGATCCAGGAGTTTGACAAAGCCTTCAGTGGCTGACAAGAGTAAAACCTTCAGCTCTTTTAGCGGGGCGTGTTTTTCTCCTGTGTCTCCCGGGAGATTCCATCGATGTCCATCCCAACCCCGCTCCGCCGCTGCTTCTCCTTATGCACGGGCAAACCCCCTTTGTCGGCGGGGGCGCGGGACCCACGCAGCCTGCCCACTCTCCGGAGAGGTAAAGAGATTTTAAGAGCAGGCGAAAATGCGATTGACCCTTCTACTTTTTTTATTTTTTTTTTTTTTTTTCCTAATACCCTTCTTTTTTCTAATACCCTTGCTTCTGAATGCTCATATTGATAAAGTCCGTTCTTTGAGCAGTGGCTGTTAAACCCGTGACTACGGAGTGACTTAATTCGGTCTCTCACTTCAGCTTTTGTTTGAGTGCTCGGTGGATGGGGCTAAGATTTCAAGAGCTGGCAGAGCACTTTTTCTTGCCTCTTTCTCGAGGTAGAGCACATTGGAGTACATCGTCCTTGTACGTGGTCCTTGAGGCTCGATGTGCAATGCTCTGTGACAACGAGACCTACGACAGAGAGTGTCAGCTTTGCCTTTGCCTTGGGACTGAGAATTATTGATGAGAAGTATCTCTAACTAATTTGTATGTGACTGGAATTGTATGAATTAATTCCACCTGTTGGATCATCAGTTTGCCTCTTTAAAACGGGATACGGAGCTCAGATCCATTGCTCCCTTGTGTACACGGTGGAAAGAAATGCAAAAAATCTGCCCCTCCTAATACCTCCGTTCCCCCCATACTCCGGCAGCAGAGCTAATGCTCTCGTCTTTCCCAGAGGAGACAATTGCAGGAGTCAGATGGAGCTGTCCAGATGAGAGCCAGGAGAGCCGAGCCCTGTGGGGGCTCGGGAAAGGGCTGTCTTAGTGAAGTTCATACAACTCTCACCTCGGAGCCCGAGGAGAGAGAGGGCGAGAAGGATTTGTTCCTGTGGTAATGCGCGTCTTACTGAATTGGGGAACTCTTGCTGCTGGCTTTGTGAAACTCCTCCTGCAGAGAAGTGAATTACTCACACTGTATTAAGAGTGCAGGTAATAGAATAATGGAGACAAACCTTACAGAGCAGCAGAACATTAGAAAAAGGGCTGTGCATCAAATAATTCCTTCCTTTCTTTTATATGTATTTTAAATCTGCAGTATTTTTACACGGATTTATTCCATCTGCTGGTAAGGGGAAAGCTGCTGTTTCAAAAGATGTTTCTTGTCTTTGACAAGAACTTTGGGAGAATCCAAAAACTTCTGTTACAAGCAAAAGTCAAGTAATTCCTTACGAACCATCAATCACTTCTCCCTCCTCCCATTTGGGACTGAGTGCATATCTCAAATATCAGCCCAGCTAGCCTCTCCTCAGGCAGGAGTGTCCTGCTTTATCCGTATCTGTCTTTAAGGAAAACTGATGCTTTTTTCAGATGGAAAACTTGAAAGATGCCTTGCAAGAGCGTTGCATTCAGGAAAGAGCATTTGCATTGTTTTACAACACAGTCGGTGCCATTTGAGTCACTTCTATTCACACAGATCACTGTTCCTACTGTAATCCATTGGATTCCTGAATGAATCTTTTCTTCCAGTCTTAGGTCTTCAAAGACTAAAACTTCTTTTTTTTTCCAACGTTTTTTTCCTGCCTTCTGATCTAGATTAATAAGGTTACAATAGTTTAAATAATGCACTAAAATCTGTCGGAGAGTACTGAAATAATCCCTGAACGTATTGAGAGGATCAGATGCCATTTACATTGTCCTTTTTTGTAAAATTAGTAAAATCCATTGAAGTGTGATTTAGATCACCCTGAGTATCCGTATTGAGATCTGTAATTTACACTGATCACGTGAAATCAAATTCAGTAAAAGAAACTTAATTGCTTTAAACCTGACAACCTTTCAGAGAGCAACAGTTTCCCAGAGAGGCTGAGCTTGCTAGTGCCCGTTGATGGAGTTACAGGATTTTGTGCTAACTCTTAGTTCTCTGACATCCTCCTAAATAGTGCAGTTACCTGGCAGTAATGGTATGGGACATTTTGTTCGAATCCTGGCAGAAAAGGCATCGTGGATATACACACACACATGGGCAGTGTCTGTCAGCCTGGGAGCTGTGTGGCTTCATTGGGAACAGCAGCAGTGGGCATCTGGGTGGAGGGAAAATGCAGGCAAGTGCCTTACCCTGTCCAGAGCAACTCTACATGGCAGGACACTGAAAGATTTTGCTTCTGTAGCTTTTTATTTGAGCTATAGCTTACTCAGGTAGGGAGCAGTGTGCAACAATGCTGAGACGTTTTTGTTTCCAGAGAGGAAAAAACGCTAAGGTGAAGCTTTCTGCTGCTTATCTTCAATACCATTGAAAATAAGTTACGATTGCAACCTTTACACCTGTGAAACATCTGCTGTCTCAAAATACAACCCCACTGCATTTCCTGTGTTAAAAGCTGTAGTGTGCTCTGGTGAGAAGTGCTAGGGAGAGATAACATAGTGGTATGGTAAAATTAAATTGAAATTTTAAAAAATTTTAAAACTGAGAAAAACTGTGTGCCAATTGAAATTCTAGTAGCAATTTGCATCCTGGGGGCATCTTTTAATTGCATATTCTTCAAGGTCAGAAAACAATGAATCAGTAAATCAATCCAAGAAGTGATAAAAGCACTTGTTGCAATAATATTTACAATAATATTTTCATATACCCTTTGCTTAATTGAGCTATTGATCTGTGAGTATTGTGAAGATGGTGAAAGGATTGTCTGAGTCAGACCCCTGTAAAAATGAGTTGTCCAATGTTTGCTGTGTGTTTGCAACTGCAGCCTTGCAGCTGTTAAGAGGGAAGGATTCACCTAGCAAGAGGCTTAGGCCAGCACATACTGATTCACAACAGTGGAAGATGTCCAAGGAGGATTTTCATTTTGGGACTCAGCAGAAAAGAAAGTGAGTATGATGAGGACTCACTTAGATTTAACTTGGTAAAAGGGGTTTTTTTTGGTGTGTTTTTTTTGTTTGTTTGTTCATTTTTGTTTTGTTTTGTTTGTTTTTTATATTTTATTTTATGGAGAGTCAGGAAAACTTAGGGTTTGGTCAGTCTTTATGTGTTTATTTTTGTATCATCAAACTACCTAATGTTTTTAAGTTGTGTAACCATTTTAGAAATAGATCCCAAGCCTCCTTGTTTCAATTAATTAAAAAGTAGTTTTAAAATAAATCACAGAATGAGTTAGCAAATAAAGAATAAGGCATTTTTATTTATGTAATACTCAAATCATGCATTTGGACACTCAAAACTGCTTCCCATTTTTTCTTTTTCTAAATGTCAAAGTTCTTTGGCAAATTCTGCAGGATTTATTGAGGTTTTCATTTCTTCTAAGCTGGATTTTCTTGGTTAATTTTATATATATATATAAAATTAAAAAAGAAGTTCAGCTAAACTCTTGCATGAGAGCACTCAGTCTCTGTCATAGTGGATGGCTTCACTTCCCTGCCACTGCACCTGTTCATTCTTCTCAAGGCTTTTTCTTTTTGCAAAAGAAATCTTCCAGAATTGTTAAATGGACATTTTCAGCTATGTCCACATGTGTAGCTCTTGGAAAGGAGCTTGGGAAGAAATTTTTGCAAACCACCTTTAAAAGAACCAATTTAGAGTTTCTAAAGAGTACTTAACCAACTGGTTAAAAGCTGACGCAAATCATATTAATAATCAGCACATTTATAAGAATGCAGCCACAGCAAAAATTGTTTTAAAATCAGTGGGCCAGAACACACAGAATAGTTAAGAATGACTTACAGTTCCTTGACTTCACTCAGGGGTTGGATGCACTCTTGGCTAACACTGACATTTTTCCATGACCAATGAATTAACAAACCCAAGCTTCAGCTTTCAGCAGCTTCAGGATATAGAGAACTCCCTGATCAGAAATCTCCCCCAAAACCAAGGAGAAAATTGACGACATTGAAGTGTCTTTGCTTTTAATAAGAGTGAAGAACTGTGCATCATGGACTCCTTAAGAAACTGCACTAGTAATAGCAATATCCCTAAATAAGATACCAGAAGTGCTGGTATCCTTTGATACCAGCATCTGTGTGGATGCTTATGCAGAAAAAATAATTCCAACAAGAACACGTTACAACATTTAGAAATGTATGGTACATATGATGTATAGATTAGGGAGGCTTTAAAAATGGGTTCTTCTTGGTTTACCCCTGAAATGACTGTGAGTTCTGTAAGTCTGAGTTTGCTGAGGAAGAAGGGACCTTTTGAATACATGGAGAGATTCACAGATAGACTTTTTTTTTCCCACCTAATTGTCACACTCTATTTTCCTCAATCCTGCTCTAAGGATCCTATTGAAAGGTCAATTATTAAATGTTCATAGGTGTTATTATAAATGCATTTAGTAACTTTTACAAGAATCACTTTCTTTGATGTAGAAATTATCCCGGTTCTGCCCTGTCAGCACCCTCTTTCAGCTTTGCACTTTGCACAGAAAACATACAAATGAATTTTAATTGTGCTTTAAGTGGCCTTTCTCGCCAGGGTGAAAAAATAGTAGAAGAAGACCTGTTGGGTCCCTTATACCCTTTCAGACTTAATGGAAACATTCCCACTGGCTTCTTTAAAAGCAAGCTCAGCCTTGAGGTTGTGCTGGACTCTGTTGCTGCCTTAACTTGTAACTAAATACCTTGCAAGAATTGGGATTGGCAATACCAAATTTTTAGTTGATGTATCCTTATGTGAAGGCTGTGTGGAAAAACTGCTAAAGGAAGGCCTGATTCTTTGACTTGCCAACTGTCTGCACTTCAAAGGACTATATGGTACTGATTTTCAAGGGTGCAACTTCTGTGGCCTTATTTTCCGTGGTGTTAAGAATGTGTAATCACCATGGAGATCTTAACTTATACCTTGATTTCTGTTCTGAGATACCCTAAACAGGCAGTGATAACCACAAAGTAGCCTCCTCCTCCTCAGCACAACTGTCAGGATTGGAATAATTTTGACTTATGTAGGGGATTCCATTTTTGTCTGCTGCAATACCGTGTCAGTCTGTAGGAGTTAAATAATCATGACAGTGAGGATAATACCTGGGTGATCATTTTATGCTATAGTTGAATCATGTTTGCTCTTCAGATTTAGTGCAAATACCTGATAGTGTGAAAAAAATCAGGTTGGATTAGATGCAGATTTCTGGATTATGGATGTTTTTGCCATTTCTAAGTGCTCCTGTCATTTAATTGTGTAATACAATAACACAGTGCTACGTACAAGGCAATGAGGCTGTTATTTTTATGCTGAGAAGTTATTTCTTTGCTTCATAAAGTTTAATCTTTTTGTGCCAGAAGGTTGTAGCAAGCTATGAAAATACACAATTCAGCCCATGACTGTGGGTGCCTAATGGTTTTTATTTTGCTCCAGAATTTAAAAGATAAATAGAAGATTTATTATTGTAGGATTTAGGGGTTTCCTGTGCCAAGCTCTTTGGAGCAAATAAAAAAAAGTCCTCATTTACCATCAAACAAGCCTAGCAAAGTCTCCATGTGCCTAGTGGCAAGGCAGTCACATTATTCACTTCAGTGCTTGGGAGTGTTAGCCACATAAACTGTAACATCACAGTGCTGTTATGCAGGTCCCTGCAACGCTGGTGGAGCTGCAGAAAGCCCACACCGCCCCATTAGAGACTGCTTGGATTATTCTGTACAGTGTAATTCTCTTTACTCCATAACTCAGGAAATTGTGCCTGAGCTGGGGAGAGGGAGGGCAGCTGTGGAAATGCCTAGCAGTGTGCTGTTACAGGAATGGACAGTAATTAATAGCTTTTGTGAAAATACAGCCATATAATGCAACTTTGGGAAAAAAAACTGCTTCAGTCTGTTTCTCAGAATGAAAGATTCGATTGTGAATTGGCTGGTTATTAAGAGCCTTCCAAGACTGTTTGCTCAAGTTACATTAAGGTGCTGAGCATCATTTATGCAGGGTATTGCCGGAATAATTGATTTAAAAAAAAAATGAAAAGAGGTTGGACTGAGTACATACAGGGCGCATAAGAAAGTAATCCAGTATGGTTACAGCCTTCCACAGAAATGCAGTTCAGCCCCAAAGGGGGATGGAAAATGTCTGGGGCATTTTTTGCCTCTGCTCTGTTGCAATGTCAGGTGCCCTGCTCCTTGTAGTGCTGTCAGACACTCGCAGGACTGGAATGTCCATCGATTTCTGTAGGTGCTGACTTGTCCTTGGGCTGAGAAATGATAGAAAAATAGCAAATCAAGAACAACAGTGCTGTAGCTTAGCTGGATGAGGACTGGGTGTCCTGAATCCTTCTGAGGGCCTCACTTGGCTGGGACAAGGGGTGCAAAGCACCAGGGAATGAACCGAGTCACGGTGGTGTTCACGTTGAGTCACGGGTGTACATTATCCTCCTGGGAATGAAATGATGCTGAAATCAGGAAGAGATGAGTTAGTAGTGGCAAAGGAGTAGAAAACCAGAAAACTGATAGGAAACCAGAGAAAGGAATCACTGTTAGGAATGAAGAGGAGAATGAGGTGGGAAAAGGGAGCAGTTCAGGGCTTAATTTCCTACCCACTGGCTGCTCTCAGCATGTGAAGAAATTAGAAACTATTTTCAGACTTTCTACTTGTATCTGGGTACCTTCCTGTGCTGTTTTTCTTTTTCTTTTTTCCAGAATAATGAATAGCATGGTTCCTACACATGAAAAATAGGGTTCAGAATGGTTTCTGAAGACAACTTGGGAGATTATATGTGTAAATATAATAATTCAGTGTAGTTTTGATATGTAAGACAGAGGAAAAGGAAGACCTCTCAATTAAGCAGAAGCTTTCATGAAAAAGACCAGGGTTTCTTCCCGTGGTCTTTGTTCTCCATGGTTTAATGCAAAAAAGTTAGGAATTTCAGGAAAAATTAAAAAGACTCTTCTAGAGGAAATATTTTCTCTTATAGTGAGCTCCACAGGATTTTTTAGAATAATATTTAAAATCCTGTTTGCAACTTTTGCTACTTTATTCAGGTCTTTGGCCTTTTTATAGTCAATTGATGTTACACATGGAGTTCAGTCCATTTTATTGTGCAGTTTCATTGGCTGAACATTATGGATTTTCATTGAATATAACATCATGTATTTCAGTGCTTTATAGCATTAATATTTAAATTGTCAGTCTACAGAAGTCTTTTATGTGCCAGAAAGATTATGTTAGACATTATTGCAGTGAGTGTAGTTATATATTCTATAGGTATAGCTAGAGGCAATTTCTAATTGCTAATTAAATTACGTGTTGCACATTTCTTATTGTTAAGGACACAATTAAACTCAATTTATAATAATCAAGTGCTTCAGATAATTCAGTCTACCCCCTCTACTCAAAATTTGTACTTGTTATATTGTTTGGGTGTTTTTCCTGGGGGCATGGCTGGAAGGAAGAGGAATCAGCTTTTCTGCACAGCAGCAAAAGTTTTTTGAAACGTCATTCTGGCTAGGACCCCCGAACTTAAATGAAGAATTATGAATAGCAGCAATGGTTTCTTGTTACAATTATTTGCAGTTGAATGAGAATATGTACTTGTGAGCTGATCCTCAATCATTTTATTTGTGAATATTCAAAGAATTTACTGAGTACTCATGAGGATGCTTGGCAGTAGTGAATTAAAATATAAAGAATTGCATCTCAGATAGTTGCTATTTGCTGTACCATTTATAATGATGTTTGTTATGCAGACAAATGGGAAGAAAAATCTTATTATTATGGTCATCTAATGAAGTGTATACTACTCATTTTGCATTTTTTTCCTGAAAATTTAGCATTTCTTTTTCAGTCTTCCCCCCCGCCCACGCCACATTTCTGTATCCTTTTTTTCCTCATTCCACATTCACAGCTGTATTATTTTCGACTTGTCTGAGTGGTGATGTTTCTCCTGTAAGTCAGGGTGTTTGTCCAGCTCTGTTTCTAAAGCAGGAGGTGATTCACTGTTAGCACTGGGGCCGTTGCACGTACTCTGACTGGTGGCTCCTTGTGACAGCCCAGAGCCGTCCTTTGCTCACATGTAACAGTACAGCACAGCATCAATTCCCATCCAGGGCCTCAGGACATTGCAGCTGTACAAAGGGTAATATTTCGAAGGTGTTGCTGGTCAGTCACCCTCCTTTAATAAGACAACATTCACACCAACTGTTTACACTGTGGTCGACTACATTTTTTCCCATGCACACACTAAGATGTGATCTTCATGCCAGAACTGCCTCTTTGAGCACAGCAGGTCAAATACTCCTAACTCTTCCCTGGTATCTCCATCATAAGGGAAATGGGAGCTTCAACCAGGATTTGTCATTATTTTACTTGTGGTCTGATTTTAACATAATTTATAAATAAATTCAAAAGAACAGTTGATGATATTTGAGTAGGAAATCAAATCACAGTACAGGGGAAACCCTAAATGAAAAATGAAGAAATAATAGAAGTAGAATTTTGTGAAACAGAGGTCTTGAGGGCTTTTCTTGCAGTGCACAATGCATTACAGGTGAGATATCCATTTATAAAGGGATATTTTGTGGAAAAAAAAAATCAGAAATTCCTGAGCTATGTTCCTTCTCTGTCTAAGATTTCGTGAAAAATCCCCTTTATTCTTTTATGTCTTAATAATAAACAAGGGAATAGAAAGGAGTAATTTCTCATTTGTGAGGGCAGAGGAATCTGAAGCTGGAGGCCTATTTTGCAGAGTTTGTAGGGCAATTAAAAATATCAGGATTCCCAATCCAAATTGTTGGCTCAAAATGCACGCTGTTTTAATAAGGAAAGCACAGGAATATGTCAGTGATTGAGTTTCTTGCATAAGGGATTTGCCAAACTGGAGATCTACAAATTTCATTTTTTTCAATTACACTTTGACTACCCTGACACAGATAAAAAAAGATTATTTTTTATGAGGACATGACTTTCAAAAGCTATTTTGAAATACTTGGGTTTTTGTTATTCTTCAGAAGAATCTTTAGATACTAATTTGGGGACAAATTCAGCAAGCAACTGAGAATTCTAGCCTATCCTTTTACTGTATTAAAATAAAAGCATAACAGTGATGATGACTTATATCAAATATTTAATGTTCCCCATTTTTAGTGACTGTAGTTCTCCCTCTCTTTTTTTGCTTTTCTTCTAGGATTTATTTTAAGAATTGAGGATTTTTTTGTCAGTGAAGACATTCCTGCTACTCTTACCAGCTCAGAAAAAGTGACTCTTTAATATTGGACAGAATTTGAATCCCATTTTACTTGCTATATACTTTTTCCACATCATATGCATCTATAAGTCTTTCCCTCTCTAGATAGGTCTATAATATGCACACATATATATTATATATAGTTTAAATTATTGCTTTATGAATATATGATATATGCCATATAACACTAGTATTTTTGACAGGATTTTTTTATAGGAATGCAGTATGATCTTTTTCCAGGAACTGTAAAACACTGTATTTAAACATATAACATATTTTAAGTATTTTAGGAATACCAGTCTTCTCCATTCCTGTTTTGCACTTATATTTTTTATGACAACAAGTGTTGCATGTTAGTGTTCCATTTGATGGCTAAAAATAAGAGAATTGTGCTTTGCAAGAGGTTTCATGCACTTGGTAGTGAAAGCTACTTTCATTTTACAATGGAATTTTCACACCTGTTTTTGTATAGAGCCACAAAAAAAGGCTTTGCTTTTTAATGAGAGAAGCATTGTTTTATGTATAAATTTGTCCAGTTAAGTTTACAGCAAGTAAGTGATGTTCAGGACTTGAAGGTAGAACTGCCTGCTGTCTTTGGTGAGAATCACTCAACAAGAGCATTCCCCTTTATCCAGCAGATATATTTGTGGCAGCACGGGTTTCCCTCCAGGCAAAAGTGGATGTGAAATCTTCTTTTAAAGGGCAATTCAAAAAATTCGCTGTGTTAAACAGAAGTGCAAAGAACTCTTTTAATGAAAGACAGATTGCAAGCGTTTGCCTAAGATTATCACTCTGCTAAACTGAAGCAGAACAGCCGAAATTCCTGCATCATTTACATCCCGTGAGCAAAGCAAGGGCAAAAGCTGGAGGGAAAATATTCGATAATATGCGAGCAAACAGCTGTGAGGAAGAAAAAGCTGCACTTTCAGTCACTGAATCTCTTGGCAAAAGCAAACAATAGTATAGTCAATGCCAAACGAAGCAAACCCTGGGCTGTGCCATGCCATAAATCCTTAAAGGGACACTCTCAGCTTGGAATTAAAAAAAAAAGAGCAGTTCTGATGACCTCCAGTTTCTTCTCCTTTTAAATACTCTGCCTGGCACTTAAAAGTGTATAAAACTTTAATATCTGTCCATGGGATTTTTCCCTTTTTTATGTTTGCAAAGGTGGTTTCTGTTAGTCTGTTTCCTCCTTGCTATCTGGGGCCCTGATCCTGCCAAAATATATTCATGTCCTTTATTGCAGTGGGTCTCCCATCCAAATCCCTCCCAGCAGGAAAGGTGAGCTCACATTTATGTGTTTGTAGGAACAGGGCCTAATTATAAGGGAAATGGAAACTGCACAGAGTTCTGTCTGTGGCACAAAATAAACAAGAGAGACTATGGAGTAAAGTATATTTCTTTAATACTTCAATTATAGACGTGCTAGATGTGATGTGTAGCTTTAGTAAGGGACAGTCCATTCAGAGAGGAATGTGATTTTTATCTTTTAAGTATATAGTTTTCAGCAGAAATATCTATTAAAATAGTATACATTGAAATGATTTTAGTTGTGAGGTGAGGAATCAGGTTCTTTATTTTCATCCTATGTTTTCATTCCAATGTAAAACCATCAAGTCCTTTTGTTGCTTGCTATAGAACTCCAGTGGGACTCTGATTTTATTCCCCTCATGTATGATCTGGTTTTGCACATTTGGTGGTTCTGATGTTGGAGCTTTAGGTGAGTCCATTCAGAAATTGCAGTATTTATTAAACCACCTTGTATGGTGTCAACAGAAGACAGAATGTTGAACAAAATTAAATTGTGACCCCTTATTCAGAAATATAGTCTCACTGAAGTCACTGGAAGCTGGAAAATATATCAGGTGCAATTTAGGCATTTACTTGAACCTAAAAGCCTAAATTGCATTTGAAAATGCATGGGGGGAAATAAAAGTGTGCCTAAATTATTTGCATGCCTTCTAAGGTATATCAAGTTTTAAAGTATGGTATTGGCATGCATGACCATAATTGAAAAATCTAGTTTGGCCATAACAGGCTACCTTTACCTTGTGCTAGAGGTGGCTGAGATAGACTGCAAACCTGCTGATATCTTACAGAGCTTGGTAAAGTTGCTGCACAAACAGCTGTTAGACCCAACCTGAAGAACAGGAATGATAGAGCACTGAGCTGTTAGGTGAGAAATTATTTTTTCCTGGCTAACAACCTCTGGTAAGAGTTAGGCAAAGGTGTTTTGCTATTACTCAGTTTTTGGACTTCAATTGCAGGGAAGTTATGTAGAAGAGAGGTAGTCTTTATTTCTCCTTCTGTCTTCTTGCACACCAGTGCAGCTCTTTTACTGGAAGTTGTTTGCAGAGCACAGGCAAGATGTCATTATTTAGATCTTGTAAAATAAAATATGAACAAACATATACCAGCACTTCAGGAGGGTTTTAGAAGCATTTTCCACCCCAAAAGCCTAGTTTTGCTCTTCCTCAGGGCCCTGAACTCTTAATGACTTTTAAAGGGTATTTCTGTGAAAGAACCAAGCCTCTTGCAAGCAGCTGGACAAATGAATTTCATCATGTTCTGATGTCATCAGAAATGTTAGTTCTTCCTGCCCCTTCCCCAATGACCGTATCCCATTGTTTACCAACATTTTCAGCTCCCCATACATTTCCCTGAGTATCTCACAGCATCCCAGGTGCAGGCGAATGTTTCCTCCATCTGGCTCCTGTCTGAGGATGTTCTGCTGGACTCAGCACATAGAGCAAGTAGTCAAGAGAGCCTCTTCAATGAAGGTGCTAATTTGTTTTAGATTTTCACAAAATGTGTAGAATTGTAATTCATTTGACACCGCTATCCTTCTGTCAAAGTTGTTAGAAGCTGACCAGTGAGTCAGTTTGGATCAGTGGGTGAGAATATTAAGAGGAAAAGGAAAATTTACCGACTGATGGCCTTCTGTGAGTCTAATTTCCTAAGAAATAAAGCTGAAATGTTTGATATTTAGACAGGCAATCTACTCCCTTATTTTATAACCCAATGTTCAAAAGAGATGCTTTAGGCTAGGGTTATTTTATGTGCTTATGAAAAGATGATGAAAAAATAATGTTCCACAGTTTCACACATTTTTTGTCATTTGTATAGCTTCATTCTTCAACTTCCAGATCTGAGTGTCACTTCAGGAAACAAAACCAGCTGCATAAATCTTATGCACATGCTGTTAAGAGGCACTAATTCTTTGTGCCCCTTGGTTTCTGACATAGGTTTTTTAAAGAACATTTCCTCTCCTTTCCCAAAATATATATGAGGTAGCAAACAAAAATCTGTGTATCACCATTAGCAAACAAGTTACAATCTGAAGGTATAAATAGCACATCAAACCTCAAAACTGCCAGTTTAGAGACTGCAGATTCGCACAGACATCCATAGGGTGATTTGTAGACCTGTTTGGCACCTTGGTTTAAAGGATGTTGCACTTCATTTTTCCAGAAGGAGATTTGAGTTGCTGCACATTCAGCTCTTGTACTGTAACATAACCTTAATTCTGACTGTGACAAACTATCCAGAAGCATTTCATTGCTGTGCCTCAGCTACTGCCACTTATCTTGGACTGTGTTAGAAGCCCTGACAACTCAGAATGAAATGTTACCCCTTATTTGGTAAATGGTAACATTTAAAAATTATAATTAACACACAATTTACCTTTAATATTTTTAAAATAGTTTGACATAAATAGTTACACTCTCTGAGTAAAGATTTCCCTGTTAGGGAACCCAGATTAAGAACCCATTTACCACATAAGACTAATTAAAACCCCTTATTAAGAGTTTAGTACAGTGGGTTGGCTCTTGTGTGGAACACTGGATATGAATTTCATCAGAATATTTATAGATACAACATTCCTCCTTTGTATCACCATCTGCTCACCACCTCTGATTCTCTAGCTGAGCTTCAGGGTCTGTACCAATGTCAGCGGAAGCTTTAAAATCTGCCATTAAAATAGAAACAACAGCAGAGATCTGCTGTTAAAATAGTAGCAACAACATCCCTCTGTGGGATGCTGGGGAACACACAGCTACGGACAGGCCTGATCCAGCATTCCTTTCCTACCCTGGGAGCTCTTTTGGGGGGTAAAAATAAGAAAAGAAAGAATGCTCAGGCTGTGTACAGATAGATGGAAATGTGGAACTACTTTCTCCCATTGTCCTTCTAGATGAACACTGGGGAGAGGCTGGAACAATGCATGGAAATGCCATGGAGGGAATGTAAAGAGATGCTCAGCAGATGAATTCAATATAAACAGAGCTAAAAGAACACTGATAAAGTTAATTTATACATTTTCCAAATGGCTGTCCATGTAACTGTGACTAGGCCAGCTTCTAAACATATTATGGTTAATGGCAACAGGATTACAATTAATAGGAACGGTGCTTATACTGGATAGTAGTGGGACTGAACTTAGGGGTATGAAAACACACACAAGTAGAGCTGTGAGCAAGAAAACAATATGTGAAAATGAAAGTAGTAAATAAATGTTAGCTTTGCTGTCTGGCAAATTTTAACTTGATTGTGAAAGGGAAAACCACTGGGCAACATCATCTGATTTGGTCCACTAGTTGTTCTTTTTTTCAAAGAGTCTAAGTGACCATGGTATGGTTGAGACATATTCCTGGAAAGCATCTCGGAAGACACGCATGTCTAAGGAATTCACATTATATTTATCAGTACAACTTCTCAACACATCGTCATGTGTTAGACCGGCAGAACTTCAGACACAACGGAATTCCTGACAAGAAAATAACATTGTGGTGGCCAGTAGAAAAGAAAAAGATGATCACAGTGATCAGTAGTATATCTTGGGATACTTTACTTTTCATATTTGGTGCCACTTTGATAAAAAAAAAGTAGTCTGAAATGTAGTATAATGAGCTTTTTCTAACAGAGAGAAACTAGGGGCTTTAAAAATTGCCTTTTTCAACAGCAGAATAATTTAGGACCAACGAATTATGCTAACCGTAACAAAGGGATAATAAAGGATAAATCCTCAAGATAGAAAGTGCATTTGGATAATTTCTTATCCAGAAAAGTTTGTGAGTACCATTTGCAATGGATGTGAACAGTATTAAATCAGTGGGGTGTTTTAGGTGCTTGGAGTGGGATAGGACAAAGTGCAACAAAACCTGTGAATTCTCATCCTCCAGTGAACAAAATTATTGTAATTGATTTACATATAGAAGTAGAAGAAGGTTTGCTGATTTTGATGCAATTGCCTGCTGAAGAGGTAGGCCAAAAATTTCTGTGTCTTGTGGTGCAATCACTGTGAAGTGTACCTCGAGGAAACATGAGGAATGTAGTCTGGAGGGTGAGATTGTTATTAAATATCAGCAGTATGTCCATGCAGTGACTGTGTTGAAGACAACTGGTTACTCATCAGAACAGCAACATCATTAAAAGTAAAGTGTTCGATCTCTAAAATACTCAAGATCCTGGTCAGCTATTGCATGGTACAAATAGACACTTGCAGTTTTATGGCATAGAAAAAATACACACAGAATGAATTAACAAAGAGCAACACAAAATGGCAGCATGATAAACAATCAATGTCCCAACAATGTTGAAGTGTAGTGCAAATATGGTCTTTGTACACAACTTAATTTCCTCTTACATTGTGTAGGATATTTTGTCTTGCTTCCCTTGTACTTTCAAAGAGCACGGTTGTTTAAGTGGAACATCAGATGAAGGTGTGAACTGCTTGTGTCTCTGCTCTCAGGGGGAAAAGGTTGCTGCATTTTTGTTTTAATCTAAACTGTGTGAGTCTGTCGGCAAGACTACGTGGAAATGAACAGGAGACCAAAACAGGAGGGCAAAATAAGAGATCTCCATGAGATAAGGGAACACAATTTATTATTTTTAATGACAGGCATATGGGAGAGACCCGTATACCACAGTAGTAACAAGAAACAGCCTACCATTTAATAACAGGAGAAGATAGCATTTATTTTTATGGCAGGTCAAGAGCCCAATCCACGAAACAGATGAAACTTTGCTTTCATGAGCTCAGCGGGCCAAACCTGTACCGTGCAAGTCACAACTGCAGTTGGACTGGCCTTTGAAGTCAGTTGTATCTGCCTTTGCAGTATCAGGCACATGAAGCCCAGGAACATTACAGGAAAAAGTCTTTAAAAATTATTGTAAAGGGGAAGTAGCATAAAGAAAAAGAAGTCAAAATCCACATTTTTGTGGGTACAAATCAGTTCCAGTGGGGTGAGTGAATTTTCCCTTGTTGATACTACGTGAGGCTGACCCAGAAAGACAGAAGTATGAATACAGTAGCCAATTGGGCAGAACTCCAGTGAGATAAGCACTATCTGTGTAATCTGAGACAAATTCCTTTTACTTTTGTTCAATAAAGGTAAGAATTGCACAGTGCAAACCATACAGAGGTCAGACTGATCTGCACCTTTACTGTGTTGCAGTGACTGCCTGTTAGTAATCTACAGGAGCTTGAGGCATGGGCTCAAGGCTTGAATTTGATCTCACACATCTAGAGCCCTTTATTTCCTTGGTCTGTTAAGACACTAGGATTTCTCCTAGTCACTCTGGGTTTTGCAGAGAAGCAAATTAGGATGAAAAGCATGGAAGAAAGTCTCTGTCTAGAGACATATTTTCTGTCAGGGACGTATCTGCCTGAGTAGGAAGAAATAACAGTTTATTTGGGTAACCCTGCTCCTTCTTGCACATTCCTGGCTGCTTTCAGCTACTTCCTGTTCAGTTGATTTTTACTATCTCTTCTCCAAGTATCCAGCTTCTCCATTTTGTTTCAGAATCCTCTTTCTTTGCTTTTCCCTAGAAAACTCACCATGCTCGTTCTCTTAGACTATCTTGTCTACAGGAACATTACTGCTGATAATTCTCCCCAGATGTTGTCTGGCACATGATTATGAGGCCAGGCACTTCCTAAGCTATTTACCTTGCATTAAATAAATTTAAAAAAAAACCCAAACCAAAATGAAAGATGATTTTCTGTTTAGACAACTAAAAACATCCCAGTCCAAACAAAGCTAGAACATGCAGAAATTGCAAAACAAGATATTCAAGATTCACAAGAGCATTAACATGATACGTTTCACTTAATGAAAGTATTATGCTGTTAACAAATTTAAAGAAAAGTAGTATGTGAATAGTGTATGTGCAATATGTAAATAATCAATATTACTGATAAAAAATATCATGACTAGGAACTTGGGCTTAGTCCCTGCTGAATTTCTGCCTTCTCTGTGAGTAAATAATAGAACTTGGATTTAAAGACACTTTTTCATCTTCTGACTAATTTCTAGAAATGTGAACCAATGGGCTTCTCCATCTGGTGCCAAGGTGTCCCAGAATTAGCAAGCTTTAAGGAGGAAAGGAGAGGGCAGTTCAAGTATGAGGCTTGATATCTTCTAGGTTTGATCATTCCACATGTTGGGTCTCACAGCAAGAGGGGTATCGTCTCTTCCTTCTGCACCAAGTGAACTCCATGCGAGGAGCAGGCCAGCAGATCCAAGGGAATGCTACGAGCACCAGGGCTATGGTCAAGTCCACTCAGAACATTTCTGTCATCCCAGGTCCCAAGCACAACCCAGGATGACAGGAAAGCAGCTTGCATCTCAAGAGGTTCTCCCGGAGAAGTCACCACACAGAATATACACTGAATTGCTACAGAGGCAGATACATAGGGAGAAATATTATTTTATTGAAGTTGGTTTTGACTAAATCACACCTGGAAGATGAGTAGCATATGCGTTCTGTCTCTCATTCCCTGTGCTGAAGTGTCTATCTATTTCTCCATTAAAACTACATGTGTTTTATAAATTATTCCATTTTTCCTTAAGTTCATCCACATCAGTGGCTCCAAAGTGCAAAAAGGTCAGACGAGAGCTTTTGTACAAGTATTGCTGATTGCTGTTGCTGATAGAAGAGAAGACTTCTTGATTTATTATCACAAACTTTTAAATAATATTTGATATCTGCCTCCAAAAGGGTTAATCTAAACGGATGACAGCTGTCATAATGCAAAGAGAAATATACATTGGATTGAGTGAAGAATTCTTTATTTTTAACCAAGATGGTAAAGAGAGAAAGATTAAGGGAAAAGAGTATTTTCCTATTTATCTCAAGGAAGGCCAAGTAAAGAAGTGGCTTTAATTTTAATTTTTTTCTCTCTTAATCTCTTTCTTATGCAGCACTCATCTTAGAAATTTTCTCACACCATTCTCATTCTGTATTAGCCTACAAATATGGCTTTGTCCTCAAGTATAAAGCATCATTCAGGCAAGTTTCTTATTTCAGCTGAGCTCTGTAACAATGTGTTACCCTTTCAGCCCTGTAAGAATTCCCATTGTGGGAGGCCTTAATAGTATGGAACTGTTGGTTTTTGGCTCTGCCTATTGCCAGATGAAATTAATGACAACAGCTTTTCAAGTCTTTAAAGTGCTGTCTGGTACACACACAAGTATGTGGTGAAACGGGGAAAAAATGTGAGGGAGGATATTCATTTTCACAATTTTTTTTAGCCCATCTGAAAAATCTCTGTTCTTACTTAATTTCTTAAAGTTTCTGAGGACTTGAGACATGCAGGTATTTCATTGAATCTTTAATCCACAGTAGATTCTGAGGGGTTTTTTTCTTTGAAAATGCGGAAATCCAACACCTTCCTTTTATCTAACAATTTTTAGCGTGGAAGCTGAGCTGTATGAGGCATCCTGTGCTCAATGTTTCCCAGAGAGTTATTGCAAGTCCTGACTCTGATCTGTCCCTTGCTTGCTCAATTTTGAGGATTCTGCTTAATTTCTCATGGTCAAAATGAACAGCTGTCAGCTGTCAGCAGGGCTTCATCAACTGTCTTCCCCTTGAAGACATTCAATCCAACAATCCACAAACAGATGAGCTGTAGGACCTTTACAGAGCACAAGTGCCAGTCCTCGACATATCTTCAAAATCACGTTGTTTCTGCCATGACTATAAGGTCCTGTTGCTTGATTATTTCTATATCCAGAGACAAGAAGTCCAACCCATACAATTCAAGCTTTGAAATTACCTGGGCTTTAAAATTTTATTTCTTTTACTTCTCAAAGAGAAACCACCATTTTATTGCACACGATCTTCATAAATAAGTCTAAGGACACCGTATTTGGTCATAAACCCATCCGTTCCTGCTGCCTTATTTGCTGCCTTATTTGCATTCAGACTTTCTATGATAGTACTCACTTCCTCCTTTGAAGTGTGTTATCCAAGAATTCTCAGTGTGTATATATATATCTAATTATTTTTATGTTGTGGTTCTGTGGGAAAGAAGCCCCTAAAGGAGTTCAAAAGTTTGCTTTTGGAGACTTGATCAATAAATAAAACCTTTAGGTCTCAAATCCCAGCATTTCTTCTCAGCATGTTACCATATGTCCTTTGCTGTCCCTTTTCTAGAAACAAAAGCCTGCCCACCATCTTTCCCTTACATAATTCTTTGGTTTATGCATTTTTAGGTTGGTTCTGTTTAAGAGACTTGCAGGAAATCCAGTTCTTCATCCCTGTGGATTTATGCATATTTTAACAAAACCTTTTAGTATCTTTCAGCTTAACTCAGACTGAAAGAGATTCACCAGGACTTTCCTTCACTGATTCTTGAATTTTTAACATGGAAGGCTTTACCAGTACTTTTACCATTTATCTTCACCTCTCAAACAACCTGCAGAGGTTTCTTATCCCAATGAGTTTACTGGGGTTTTTTCAGATAACTCTGATAGGAGACACATCAGTGCCTGAATATACATCACATGGTTGACAGAAAGAGCATCCCCCAAGTAAAGACCTCTTGAACATTACCAGCATCTAACAAAGTGATTAGCTTTAAATTGTCTACTTATCTGCAAATCCTGATCACTTCCATCCACCAAGGGTTAGATTCATGAACTGACTACAATTTTCTCTTCTGTCCTAAATTTTATTAAAATCCCTAAAAAAAGGAAAATGATATGAAAGAAGCTTGTTCCTGAATGGAACAGTATGGAGTATGCACTCTTTCAAGTTAGCATTTTAGAAATCTTTGATCAGAATATATCTGCCATCTTCAAACACCAAGCTTTTAGGATGAAAAGGAGGCATTTGGCTAATAAAACTGCCACCCCTTCTCCTGGTGGCCTGACAAGCAGTATGGTGTATATTCTCAAATTGCAGCTCAAGAAGCTTCCATTGTTGGTCTGCAAAGGAGCTTCTTATAATTGCGAGTTGTGTTATTAATTTTTAAATTTTTAAAAATTGCTTAAAAAACTTGTTGACCTAATCTGGTCAATCATTTAACAGCTAAGGACATCATTTGAATTGGTTCATCTGTTCTGCTGGCTTTCCTGCTATTGCTTTTCCAACAGTAAAACTTACAGGGTGTTATTCTAGTCCTTTTAGCTGATACTTTCATAAGCAGTTCAGTGCTGCCTGTTGCAATAGCCAGTATCCCCTTTCAATAATATAGGAGATGACAAAATTTCAGACAACTTTTCGGGTTTCAAGATACTTTGCTTTCTTGCTATGTGCTTTATACTGTACTGCTGCCCTAAGATTCATTAACTTTAGCCATTCTGAATTTCTTCCGTCTTAAATAACTTCCTGCTAGCCTTCAGGGTCTCCAAGGACTGCTGTGTCCTGTGCCCTTGGGAGCACAAATGCAACTTGAAGTGACCAGAAATTACTTGTTAAGAGAAGGTACTGACCAATAAAGTGGGAGGTGTTTGCATCAGAGAGATGCTGGGAGAGCAGGGAAGGGAGGACACCATTATTTTAAAAACTCTGCTGGCTTGGCCAGGGGGGTTAATTACTATCATCCCTGACAGGCTACACAAAAAGCAGCTGTTTCCCTGCCAGTCTGTGCAAACCATTCAGATCAAATGAAGGACAAGGTTTAAAACACTGCCTGGACCAGAGCGGCAACATTCAAGATGGTTCTGTTCAAGACGGTGTCGTGCGTGTCATGCACCCACTGCCAAGACAATGGTGTCCACCAGGAGTTTTATTTCTTACATATGGAGAGGGCCTCACCATCCAGGGTAATTTGGCAGCACAAGAGTCTTTGGGTGTCCCCAAAGCTTTTGCTTTCTTTGAAAGTCAAGGCAAGGAAGGCACCCTGCCTCGCTGGAGAGATTTCTGCTGCCCAGACGGGGGAAGTGCTGCTTGTTATTAAGTCTCTTGAAACTGGGAGCAGTTGTGAAAGCATGTTTGAAAGCAGGATATGCTCTACAGTGATATCCAGGGCTCATAAGAGATTTTAAAGGAGTTTAAAGAGGAAATCAGACCTGATCAAGAGAGCTTGAAGACGGTAATTTAACAGGGGAACTCTGTATAGTCTGAGGGTGTTGCTTTCCTGTGTATTGATTCTTCTGTGATTCTGAATTGAAAAAATGCATGAGGATATTAAAACCAGAACTTCTGGAGTAGGTTTGGTTGAAATCATGAAGTGGGAGAATGTGGCAAATTTGCCCCCACAAAGCCCAGTGTAAGCTTTTCCTTAAAAAGTCACATCAAAGCCATAAACATTGCAAGATGTAAAGCATGACAAATGTGTAAACAGAAATACCTCTTGCTGTTCTTTCCTTTTGAGCTTACGGAGGAGAGTATAGGATAGGCTAGAACAGTTAACAATCCAGGATGCAAAAGGAAATAGCAAAGCAGCCTAATTCAGAACCTAATGCAAACATCAGATTACTATTACAGGTTTTGCTGCAACTTTACTGTCATATCTATCTATTCGAGAACTGTTTAGCATGGAAGTGGGTGCAGATGGTACTCCTGATAATACCTCTCATGTCAACAGAGATCCTCTGGATTCATGCCACTGGCAGGGAAAGTGAAAGGAATTATGGAATTTGGCATTATGGAATTTGGTCCATCTGCACTGGAGAAAAAGGAAGTTGCTTTACTTTTTTTTTCATCTTTACTTCTGATTTGAATTGCCTCTGCTTTTGAAGCTCAGAGGAGCAGAGCAAGGCAACTAACTGATCCCTTCTGTGATGTCCACATCCTCTTTGTAGTGAAGCTTGGAGAGTTCTTTTGGCTTTCTAGCTTTGATAACATTCTTTTCTAATAGTGACTTTTTTTTAAATGCAAATAAAAGTATTTGTACTTTAACACTGCAGATCACCTTTTCCACTAGCAGTAGGGATATACTGTAAACCACAAGGAGTGTAGACTGGATATCCTTCTGATGGGTCAGAGTGGCCTTTGTAGGATTTTCTTCATATTACACTGATTAGCTATAGTATTTTACAGTTTTCTACCAATAAATAATATTAGCAGCTGATATTTTGTTTTACAATGTAAAGTGGTATTCACTGTTTTTATATTTACTATCATATGATAGGAAAAATGCGCACACTGAGCTTCTGTTTATTTATTTAAATATTAAGAGGGTCACAGAGAGTGTGAAACCCCCTTGAAGTCATCATCAGCACCAACATTATCCAAAGACAAAGATTTTCCTTATGCAATGCTTTAACACAAAAGCCTCGAAGTTCAATCAACACAAGGACTACAAGAGTTACTTCTTAGAGAGATCATCTGAGATGCCTGTAGATTCATGTATCCTGATGTGGGGTAAGGAATAGTCTTTGGCATAAACATTTTTGCTTACTTTGATGAAAATCCATGGAAACCTGCCAACCTTCTGATAGTGATAAGTAACAGCAGTTTAGATATATGGAGTTTAAGGACTAAAGAGACTCTTAGATTGCCTCATTATTTTTCCATCTACCAGAGATTACAGTATCTTATTCAGTCAACTTATTTGGCTAAAGAATACCTTCTAGAAAAGCACATAGGCTTCCTCTGAAAGGTTCAGAAGCAGAATTTAGCACCACCTGCAGCAGGAGATATCCCATGGCTAGAAACATGTGTCTTCTTTTCCTCAGAAAGGAGTTTCAGCTTCCTGTATTTGTTCATGTCAAGCCTTCCTCCAGGAAATTAAAGAATTGTCTTATATTTCATGTTTTATACTGTAAGCATATTCCTGCATTGTAATAAACTCACCCCGTCTTCCTTTGGTATATGAAGCAGGCACAGCTCCTTGCATCTTCCTCTGAAACACATTTTTCTCAAAATCAGAAGTAATTATGCTGTTTCTTTGCTCTACCCCATTGAACTTTAAACCATCCTTTAGAAAATACATGCACAGGACTATATACAGTAGTCTAGTAGTAGTGCCTCTACTTTAAAAGCTTTGAAAATCTGGATTGAAAATACCTCAAGTCCCACTCAATACTCCCCAGTTTAAACACAGTTACTTGTGTTTTTTCCAGAACATTACAATGGAAGTTCACATGGTGTTCTTGTCACTGTGACACCTTATCCCTTTTCAGGCACAGCACTGCTCAAAACACAAGCCTCAGTTTCTTGGTTTGGCTTCCAGCCTTTGTTCCTAAACACACAACTTATTTGCCTGCTTTAGAATGCCCTGTTTAACAAGATTTATGTTCCATTGAAATATATGGTATGGCTTTATTTATATCTTTATTCTTTGGCTTTTTATGAATGGGATCCCTTCCCGACTTTTGCGTTTTCCTTGCCCAGAAGAAATATCAAGGCTTGTCAGCAGAGCTCCTCTGTTCATCCCATTCACTTAACACTGACACTGTTCTAGTCGTTCAGTGTTCCCCTGCATTTCCAGCAAACATTCAAGACCATCACAGCAGGTCAGAGATCTCTTCAGCCAAGTCTCTCAGAATTGTTATGCACAAGTGGCCTTGGCCTGCCAAGTTGAAAATGCTTACTCCTAGGGGGCTGATCTGAATTTATGTAGCATCCTCCTCTGTTACTAATAAATATAAATGTTCTTCAGCATTCTTACATGTTGCTGTCTTACTTCTGAGACTTAAACATGAGTAATTGTTGTTTTGTATTTATATTAATGTATCCGAGTGCATTGATCTTAATAATTCAGCATTCTTAGTTTTATAGGCTACAAGCAAATATTTATTGCTGTTTTCCGATGAAGAGTGTTATGCTTGTAAATCCCTGATACATTTAGCACTTACTAATGTAGACTTTCTTGCTGGTTTTGGCTTGACTCATTCAGATAATTTAAAACTCTGGTCAAAATTGTCTCCTTTGCCCATTGCTTCCTGCATATTTTGTGTTCCTGCAGACCCCTACTCCAAAATTGTGTTGGGACATTGAAATGGGTTGTTTTGAAATACAAATACCCGTGGACTTCTAATCAACTTCTGGGTCAGGCTTGAGAACACAATTTGACCCTTAAACTGTTAACCACAAAAAGTGTTAATCTTCTGCCCCCACCAAGCAAACTATTTTTATGAAAGTGATTATCTCAATGGAAGCACTCCCACCTGCTCTCAGGAAGCCTTGGTGCGTGCTAATAGTTTGCTGTAATATTAGAATTGCAGCTGCTTCGGGACAGGGCGTTCTTGGCCCTGCTGTCATTCATGAAGACACAGGGCTTTCACTCTTTGCTCCTGTGGCCTGGGTTGTTGGCTACCAGGCCACTGCTGTTACATGTCAGGGTGCTGCCTCCATCTTCAGTCTCTGGAGGAGATCCTGATGTTTGCTCAGTTCACAGAACAAAACATCATTTCCATATGTTGGAATTCTTCTTCAGCCTGCTCTTCCCACCCACAACTGGGAATCAGGGTACTGCTACAATTGCATACACTTAAACTTTTATGGGAGAGAATAATTTTTCTTCAGGTCAGTGTTAGAAGAAAATAACAGGGGAAAGGAAGAAATAGGGGGAACATTCTCTTACAACCAACAACCACCTGAGGGGTACATGTTTCTGTTCAGCCCCTCCCCTCCCCCAAAAAAAAAAAAAAAGAATTGGTCGTCCTAAATTATTTTTGACATACAAGGCTCCAGAAGCTGGGAGACTGAAAAATTGCAACTACTTAGTGTAGAGAGAAAAGATAAACACCAACAAATGAATTGGAGTCTGAAGGTAAATTTTTGGTTCCAGCAATACAAAACCAGGGAGATAAATTTAAGAGCAAAATGCCTGGTGCATGTAGCAGAGATCATGAGTGAAGTGAGAGCTCCAGGTATGTCTGCTGTAAAAAGCACGAAACATGCATAAAACAGAGAATAGATTTATGGTTCAAAAAGTTGGCCTGTGACTGTGTGAAATATCATATAATATAAATAAATAGATAGCACCACTATCTCTAATCCTAAAACAGAAATATCCTTCTTTTCCTGCAGGCCTGTAGGTTAGAACAAGAACTGGACATTTTGCAGAGAGATATTTCCATTCCAGTCAGATTTGGTACAAATTAACACTAGCTCATGTTCATTTAAGGTTTCTCTAGGCTTGTCCCATGAACTCACTGCTTTGGTGGGCAGACTCCAGCCCCACAATTCCTTTACTGTGGCGTGGGAAAGTACTTGGGAAGATGCAGCAGCACTTCCCTTTTTCTAGGAGAAGGCAAGAACTGGAGAAGGAGAAAATAGGTGGTACCAGAACTTCGCTTGCATTCTTTGGTTTGAAATGGATGTGTGTCAGTGCATATGAATATATATGCATTTGCATTTGCACAGAACAGTGAAATATAGGGAAACAAGTGGATTTTCTGAGATTATTTCCTTAAAAAGCATTAGCTAATTTACATTAAAATATATTATTTAGAAATGAAGAAAATTGAATCAGGTCGGCATCTTCTTAATTCTCAGTACGGATTTCCTCTTAAGTAGCTTATAGGATTTTAGAAAATCCGCTTTAAATTACCAGCTTCATTGGTTTAGTATGATTTTCCTGAACATCTCTGTGTAGATAGTGCCTTGAAGAATTCCTGTAAAGGCAGTAATTTTAAAGCAGCATGGATTTTTTTTTCAGTTTTCTTAAGACTGTCTTTAAAAATAAGATTACTTAAGGTAACGTGAAATAATTTACTCTTTACCTGGCTTGAAGAGGTCCCAGCAAGGTTTGGTGCTGGCTTGCTTAGTAACATTGCTTAAATAATTCTTTCTAATAGAATCTTTCTAAAGCCAGAGAAGGAGTTCTTCAAACACAGACAACACCCAGTCAAGCTTCTGGTGATAAAAGAGGGGCTAATACAAGCAAGGTGGGGATCTACTCAGACTGCTGGAGATGGAGGGAGGAGGTTAAATGAGACATTCTGCAGAAAGCACTTGGCAACCAACTGTCCTGATAAAGGAGGCATGAAAATCTCTGTAGAGGTTTTCACAATAATAAAAAAAAAAGGTCATCAGGGGAATAAAAATGATGTAATCATAAAAATAGTGGAAACCTGGGGGTTGGGAAGATTGAAGAGCAAAACTACTTCTGCATAACAGAAGCATCAGGAAGGCATAGTTCAGGTCACAGTGACTTTGTAGAAATAAATTACTAAGCAAACCCAAACCTGAACTGGAAACATTCTCTGTACTAACTATAACAGTGGATTCTGATGGCTCTAAATTGGAAGTCAGTCTTAGCTAATATGTTGCCAATTTTTTCTTCATTTGTTGAAATGGTTTTCATTTTCTGGTGTGCTGAAAATATCTCTGAATAGGACCTTACAAATATATGAACTTGTACCACAAACTGTGCAGGCAGTGGTACAAAGAATGTTGGAGAAAATTGCTTTTGGCCTGCGGGACATAGAAGACAATAAGAAGTTTCTTTAAAAGAACCCCAAACCCATCTAGTTTGCATTTTGTTGTGGAGCAGACCATAGGACCTGGTTATGGGAATCATCCCACACAGAAACCCAGCCAGCATCTCATGTTAACAGATTTGCATTGTGCAGGGAAAGATGAGCCTGTTTTTTCCGAGGCTTTGGTGGGGGACAAGAAGTGTTAAGTGAATGAACTATCACAAATTGCTCTAGAAGACGAGGATGGCTTCACTCCTTCAGCTTTCTAAGACAAAGTAAAACACTGGAATCCTCCTGTCCTCTAGAAGAGGAAAAAAAAAAATCAAAGGAGAGCCTGCCTACCACAGTAGACCTAGGGAAAACACTGTGATGCTGGAAAAATAGGAAACTAGAAATCTGTAGCCAGTCTGTGCACTATACTTTCAGAACACAACACTTTTTGCCAATATTCACAGAAGAGCTATAATTGGCATTTAACAGGAATAAAAGCTGTCTGGAATAACTACTGTATAGTAACTAAATGTGCAGTTAAACCCAGACTTCAGTTCCTGGTCTGAGCAGTTAGGTCAAGTACACAGGGAAGTGGGCCAGGAGGAGTGGAGGGAAATGCTTTGAACCTTCTCCACACAGTCTCCACGGTCTTTTGTGTACCAAACGGCATCTGAGAAGGCCCTGTAAGCTTCTGTGTATCTTCTTTTCCACCTCCATCTGCATTTCCACAGGGCCCCACACAGTTCTGGGTTGTGCATGTCTCCCTTTGGCTCCTTTGCACTGAGTAAGGCCAGTGATGATACTGGGTGGGGATTTCTGGTCACCAGTAATGGAACATGACATTTACGATTCACCATGTCCCTTTGCAATCAGATTTTTCTTTCTGAATACCTGTCATGGTATTGTTTCTTTTTTGCTCGTTTTCCACCCTGATTTGCTCTTTCCATTTGGTAACATACCTCAAGCAATGTTTTGTCAGCCTTGCTAACATTTGCTTTCTCTGTCTTCTGTATGTCCCAGGACTTAATCCAATACTTTGTGTCTTCTTCTGGTTTTCATCCAGGTGTTGTTCAGCATTTCATGAAAGGTGAACTCCCCACCTTGTATGCTCTAACCATCATGCATAGTCCTGAAACTTCTCTTTGGAGGTTGAAAATCTAAAAATGAGGGAAAAAAGCCTCTTCAAAACCAACTTACTCAATGAATAAATCAAGGAATACATTTTTCAAAACTGCCAGTGGTGTTTTTGGAGGAAAACCTGAATTGCTTTGTGTGTATATTTGGTTTGCATGGTGTTTTATGGAATTCTCAGTGTTTGCCTTAAAAAATGTAATCTCAAATCCTGTACAGGCAGAATGCTGGTTTGACATTAAATCTTAATTTATGTCTGACTGCCTTTGGATGCAGTCAGATGAGCTGCAATTACAAATAACTTTATGGCCAGCACACTGTGCAATGCTCAGAATCCAGACCGCAGTGTTTACCCCTGAAATTCTCTCACTTTACAAAAAAAAAAAAAAAAAAAAAAAAAAAAAAAAAAAAAAAAAAAAAAAAAAAAAAAAAAAAAAAAAAAAAAAAAAAAAAGAAAAGAAAAAAGAAGAAAAATAAAATAAAAGGTGAAGCTGATGTTATGAATTGAACTGCTTGCTGTAATCTGCACCACGCTTCTGTCCTGGAGTCCATAAGTGCAGCTTCTAATGACACTGCTCCAGCTGCAGGAATCTGCTCAGTGAAAGAGGAGGAGGAGAAGGAGAATGGCTGCTGGCCATTTTTGTTTTCTAACGTGCATGGGTTGAAGAAAGAAGAATCCCTCATGGGATTTGATCTAGATGGTTTTGGCAGCTGTAAATTACTCACAGCATGCTGCTGAGTTTGTGCTACGAGATATTTTCAGTTCCGTTGAAATCTCATGCTAAAAAAAAACCAGCCTCACGAAACTCAAACAAAAATAAGGCAGCGGGACAGAAGATTGCTGCAGATGACTTTCAGCTGGCTTATGCTTGCCTACTCCATAGGAGGAGCTTTAAGGAGCTGGATTCAACACTTAGGGAATCTTGAAAAAACACCCGTGAATGACACTGAAATGTTGTTTTTCATTCTTAATGGCAAAGAAAGTGCTTTTTATTTTTAGACATTGGAATACATTAGGATATACTTACTCTCTGTCTTAAGATAATGCTGCCCAGGTTTTTTGAGGAATTGAAGTGGTACTTTCTAAAACATTATTTTCTTCTGCTGTTATGTCCTGACATTTAAGAGTGAATCCTAGTCAGAGAGCAAAACTGCTACTTATAAAATCCACCTCCACAAATAAACAAACAAACATACAAAAACCTGTACTAAAATTAAAAATATCTTGTAATCTTCAGAGCACTGTGTGTAAATACCTCTATTTTATGGAGGCTGCTCTTAAAGGAAAGTGAGATTACTTTCCATTAAAAAAAGTGTTGCTGGAATTGAAAGAATAATGTCTTTTTCAGGGGAAGGGAACCTCTTGGAAGTCCTCAGCTTGGGTTTCACATCCCAGGCCAGCTTGCAAGGTTAGATTTCCCCCAAAAACATTTGAGAAATTAAATGGATTCAACCTAGAGATGATTGAAGAGTGGGCAACATAAGGTGTCCTTGGTGACACTTTAGTTTTTCAGAGCAGTTGTGTTTTGTCTGGACATTTTACACCCTAGCAGGCATGGGGTTGTGCAGTCTTCCCACACCACATGGGGCCTGCAGCAGAACAGGGCACCTATAGAATCGAGTTATTGTGGAAAGGGAACAAGAGCTGCTCACCTTTCCTTCCATTGTCTGGATCATTCCACAATCTCTTCCTACAGAAGCCCAGTATCTGCGTAACTTTTCTGTTTCCTGCATCACTGCACACAGTAGAGAGTAAAATATTTTAGTAAGTGGGAATATGCAAGACATTTCAGGAAATTATATATGGACATTTTAGCATAGACATTTTTGCATAATGCACTTTTTGCAAATGTATAAAAATTATTCTAATCCAAATGAAACAGAGAATTAGACATAGTTTCAGATATGAAACTATATTAATACCTCTGATACACTTCTACTTTCACAAAATGGCATTTTCTGAAGAAAACTTATTTCATCAGCAGGTTTTGACCAGCTTCAGACATAGTTTCATTTTTCCATCATTTTCCCAGGTAGAGGGGAACAAGAGTCAAAAAAATGCTGGCATCTTGTGTTACTCAATTAGTGTTTATGAATGTCCAGCCTCCTTTTGGCCTTCCTCCTCTCGGTGGGCCCTTAGCTGCAGATACAAATGCTCACATACCCACACACCCAACCCCGAGGCTAAAGCCAATCTGCTTTAGGTCTTGCTTGATGACAAGAGCTTGGTCCATGTGCTCTCATGTCCACCTTCCAATCTGTGCCCTCCCAGGCAGGCAGAGGAGCAGGAGGAATGCTGCTTGGTCCCTGCAGAGTTCTTCCCAGGCTGGACAAAAGCCAAAGAAGAACTTGCATGTCAGATATTCCTCCCGTGTTTTCCCCTTGGGGCCAAAGCAGGACTTGCAAGGTTAGTTTGGTTCTGTGGGCTCTGGTGGCTGTGCAGGGTGAACAGGGTCCTTGTAGTCCTCAGGTCCATGGCTCAGCACTGTGCTGAAGGTGCATGGATATATTAAGATCATTTTAGGCATCCTGAGTGTTTCAGTCACAATCCCTGTTTTACAAAGGCTCCTAAATATTTCTGCTGCTAAGAGTCCCCAAATGGTGCAAGAAGAAGGCATTTTTGGTGGGGTCATGGTTGCCCTTTAGCCTGGTATGACACCATGATTATAAGCTTCTTCTCAAGAAACCGATGTTACGGGACCATGGGACTCAGGCCACTCAACCTCCTTTTATCAAGAGGCATTGGTGGATGAAGAAAAGGGAAAAACAACGTGGATATAAACACAGTAAATTCTGTTGTTAATACTCATTTTGTGTAAGGCATCTGGACCTGCCCTCTCTCTACTATCAGGGGAATTTTGAAGCCTATGCCAAATGTTTTCTCCTGCTCCTCTGCTGGATTAGCAGCTGCAAAAATTGGAGCAGCTCAGCAGTTTTAATCCCTGGGTTCCTGTGTGTACTTTCTGATTTCAGAGGCCTCTGTTGGTAGAGAAGAGAGAATTCATACCTCAGTTTGGGGCCAAATGATATAATAGTGGTTATGGGATGTCATCTGTTGTCTTGCACATAATCTTTGCATATTTTCCCAATCAATCCATAATATCTTCTCTCTGAGCTTCCACAGGGTGGTATGGAAAGTCCTGACCTTGGCTGACTGTGTAAGTCCATTCCAAGGTCCTTGGCAAGAACATTCTAATTTGAGATGGAGGTGCAGGAGTGTTTTCTCTAGGATATTATGCTTCAGAACTTGTTCACCTTCATTTTGCTGTCTGACCTATATCTGTGCAGAAAAAGAGCACAATAGAGAACAATTAAAAATCTCCAGTATCTCTAGAAATGAGGAAAAATGCCATTGAAGTAAAAATTGTAACTGTTGTGGTTGAGATGAGAGCTGTGGTTAGTTTGTACTGAATTAAAAGCACACAGAGAAATACAGTAGGGGGTTAAAATCCAGTATTAGAGGAGTTTCATAGATTTCCTCTGTAATCCAGTTTATGTGGCTTTGTGCCCACCTGCATGTGGTTGTTTCATGCAATGTGGGCATCTCACAGAGGAATAAAAGTTATACCTGGGGAGCACTGGTGAGGTGTTCAAATTCTTTAGAGTGCCAGAATAATTCCTAAATTTCAGCTTGACTTGCATTTTCCATAATCTCTTTCCTCTTTATATTTTTCTTTCAAGTTTTTATGCCTTTCTAATGTCCTTTTAATGTCTTTATTTTTATTTTGCTTTATTACTTGCACTATGCTTTTTTAAAGCTGTGCTGTTATAGATATTTACTGTCTTTTCCTAATCTTTTCCCCCACTGCTTTCTTTAGCTTTTTCCCATTCTCCTTCTCTTGTGCTTTCTATCCTGTCTTACAACTGTAATCTACAGAGTTTCTACCTGTTTCCTCTTGAAACATTTGAACTCATGATGGTCTGAAGAGTCTCAGGGGTGGATATGAGCCAATAGATCTTTTAGGGAAACTGGCTGTCAAAGCCATAATTTTGGTGAATAAAAAGTATTGCAGCCTTCCCTGTGACTGGAGAGGTGGCTCCTGAATGTTTGCATTCGCTACCAAGCCACATAGGAAATTCTTGAGAATGTTGTCAGTGATTTAATTTCTTGGTTACTAAGTCTGCAGACATTGAATTATTTTGAGTATGTGTGGGCGGATTTTATTTTTGCTTTATTTTTCTGCTATTCATTTATTTCATTACGTCTTTGGCCTATTGTTTTTATTTTCTTTTCCTGTTCCATAAATTATTTCTCTCCTCATAACCTCAGCACATCATCTGTTTCCATCACTGTGTCCTTCCAGGTTCTTTTCATCTTGTTTCTTTTACTCTTTTTCTCCTTGTATTCTTCTTGTTCTATTGTCCCTAACAGATTTTATCTGCCCATCTGAAACTGCTGAGAGCAGAGAGCACTATGCCTCTAAGAAACAGGCTTTTATGATACTAAAAATTAAAACTTGGAGTGTTTGTCTTAGGAGGTTGGAAGATGACCTTTTCTGAGACAGTAATTGAATTGAACTCAAAATTCACCTGCGTTTCTCCTGTAATGTCCTCTGCTGGATGCCCTGACTTTGGGAGCAGAGAGAGGAAACTGCCTGAGGTGTCTTTTCTTTGCTAAGCACTCAGGTGGTGAGTAGCCTTAGAGAGCACCAGTGGCTGCTACTTGCTATTGCCTATGGCAAGGATAAAGGGAAGACTGTGAAGGGATACAGGCTGGAAGAAAGGATTTGCTGACCATCTCCTCTCAGGCCAGTCTTCCAGACACCATCAGTGAGCCCAACTTCTGGGTGAGGGTTTTGTGTTTGTGTAGAAAGGCAGCCTGCCCAGTGCTGAATGTTAATACATTTTCTGCTGCTTTGAGACAGCAACCATGAATTAATCATGGCCTCTATCAGGGAATGACTCAGGTTTGAGCAATTGTCATAAGTGTGTTTCAGCTTGGTCCTCCCCAGGATGCTTTTAGCACAGATGAGCACAGGCACAGGGAAATATTCCTGGCAGGAGGTTGAGGACATTTTATGTAAGTATATTCGTGTGTCTTTGCTCTTGCACATGTGTAACCCTTATGTAAATCCCCTCAAAACATCCTCAGTCTAAAATAAGTAAGAAATTGCTTGAGCTCATTGAAGAAGCTGGAATATAATAGTTTTCTGTCAGAAATTCTGCATAAAATTGCTTTAAATTGTATGTGGAAAATAAAGCATTTATTGGAATATGGGGATCTGTACTAAAACAGTCTGTGCTACCACAGAGGTTTTTGCTTTCTGATGGTTTGTACTGTCAAGGCAACCATGCTGCCTTATAAAGTTTAAAAGCTCTGCATTCTTAGACAGACTGTGCTGCCCTGTGTGAATGATTTGTATGAACTGTAATACACTTTTTACTCAAAAGCTGTACATTTCTGGCAGATTCTTCTGAGTGATTTTCAAACCTTTGAAATAAAAAACTGAGGAGTAAATAAATGGGAGGAAATCACATGCAGTAAATCACCAGGAGTGCATAGACAGTCTCAGGATTGTGAAAGAAATAAAGTGCGAAATAGCAATGATACTGTAAAAGAGATATAATAAAATCAGAAGAAACAGTGGGTCAGGTGCTAAGCAGCATGAAGGCTGCTTTACTCCATTCCAGCAGCTCAGTGTAGCAGTTAAGCAAACATTTTAGAGCTGGGAGTACACACACACTAGTTCCTGTAAAGCTGGGTGCTGTGCCCTTCTCATTCTGAGGGTGAAAGAGCAGCACACAGTCCTTAACCTGACAGTCTGCAGAACTCATTTGGTGGGTCAGTGTGTGTGGATGGAGCAGAAGCAGTACTCACTGCATGTAGATTTGTGTGGCTGGAGCTTCTGCTTAGTTCCCTGCCAGCTCCCAAGCTCCTCTGCCCAGTCCTGTTTACAACAAGAGTGGGGGAACCCCAAGTTTATCCTTACAAATGTTCACAAGTGTAACTGTGGCAAGATTGTGCTAGATTCCAGAAAAAAATTTGCAGTGAACAACATACCAGTATTGACAAATCTTATAATTACTGGTGCTTACAGCTTTATCATAAAAAAGTCAGAGGATTTGTTCATGTTGCACTACATTGTTTAATTATCTTCATGTCCAATAGCCTTTAGTACTGTAACATATTTAAAAAGAGGAAAAAATTATTGTGCAGAAGTAATTGTAGCCAGAGAAAATAGGAGTGAGAACATGTGAAATAAACAATTATGCAGACACCAGGGTCGGTGAAGAAGAATGGGAGGAGGTGCTACAGGTGCTGTAGCTGAGATTTGGAGGTACATGGAGGAGCAGAGATCCACTTAGAGCAAATGAAGAACCCCATACCAGAGGAAGTGGATACCTGGAAGAAGGTTGTGAACCTGCAGGAAGTCCTGGCAGGACTTGTGGACCTGTGAAGAGAGAAGCCTATGCTGGAGCAGGTTTATTGGCAGGACTCATGACCCTGCAGGAGACCCATGTCCATGCAGAAGCAGTCTGTACCTGAAGGCTACACTCTGTGAAAAGGGACACATGCTGGAGCAGTTAGTGAAGAACTGCAGCCTGTGGGAAGGACTCATGTTGGAGAAGTTTGTGGGCAGCTGTCTTCCATGGGAGGAACCTTATGTTAGAGCAGGGGAAGGGCTTCATCTCTGAGGAGGCAGCAGAAACAACACGTGACGAACTGACTGTAACCCCTATTCCCATCTCCCTGTGCCTCTGTGTAGCAGAGAACTCTTGCTGCAGTATGAGGGGTTATATGGGGGGTAGCATTCAGCAATGATGCAGCAAAACCAGCTGGTTGCAGCAGGCATGTGCTGGTGCATGTGCTCTGTGCTACCTGCAGGAGAGAACCGTGCTTATTCCTAGGATGAGGGAAGCTGTTTGTCGCAGCCCCTCCAGGAGGAGGGGGTTGCTGTGGCTCAGGTTTCAATGCAGGGGACAGCACGTGCCTCCCGGTTGTGCTGTGGAATGGGGCACGCTCTGCCACTTGTCCCTCCACAGAGGGCTGCATGGCCTCTAGCAGCTTGAGATAGAGGGGACCTGAGAAGAACAAGTCTGGGGCTGTGAGGCTGGATGATGTGGTGAAGGCAGTGGGACACTCTAGGTTATCCCAGCAATATCTGGCACAGAACACTTGCCCTGTGCTCTGAGGGCTTCTTTGCACAGGACGTTCTTACTGCATATTTTTTTGATTGCCAATCAGTGTAAGGAATTATTTATTCAAGAAAAAACACAGAGTTGTGCTTGCTGAGTAACCCTATAAGCTGACACGGAGATGCCTCCCTGGATTTAGAAACTCCACAGTTATGACAAAAAGCATGTCCCATGGATGTGACCTTCTCAGTTCCTCCCACTCAGTAAACACAGGAATTGGTTATTCTCTAGCGTGTCTTCCTTGCACAAGTTAGCTGTTTTTCTGTGAAATATTCAATATAATGAGCTTGTGAGGGTCTTGCTGGTTGCAGAGAAAGTTATGGAGGGGTAGGGGATGTAATAAATGCAATGTTAGATTTACTTTGCTGCCTTCTGGGGAAAACCCATTGCTCCTATTTTCAAGTGAGGCCAACAAATTTCATTAGTTCACCTTTCTGTAAATATACTGACTTTTTTTAGCAGCAGAAAGGTAACTGTGGTTATGCAAAACTGGCATTCTGCAAAGACATCTTGAAATTCAGCTGTGGAAATAGCCATTTAATTTCAGCTAGCCACTTCTATTTTCTTTTCTTTCACTTTATTTGTTTTATTTTCCTTTTTTTTTTTTTTTTAGTCTCTATGCCTCAGTGGAACTTGCCTGCAACTGCTCTGTGCAAATGTGTGAAAGCATTTTAGTAGTAGTTTCTTTACCCCTAAAGGCCATAAAATTTATGTAAAAACCAGACTCTCAGGAGTCAAAAACAGAATGCCAGTCAGGATTCTGGGTACTTTATGCAACAAAGAGTGTTCTGTTGAAGCAACCCCACGCTTCCCTATTGGTTTAATGTTTTTCTCCATCATGAAATGGACATGGGCAAGAAAGCTGCTGAGATGGGTTAAGAGGTCCCTCCTCAGCTGATGCACACAGGAGGAAATGAGCTGATCTGCTTGAGTAGATCAGACCTGCAGCCAACAGCACCAAACCAGACTGTCATGAACTGTGGAAAGGAAGGGAAAGAATGGTGTGGCATTGAGGACATTAGCCTGGCTTACTGGCATTCCTTCTGCTGGGGTGTTTTGTGAGAAGGTGTAAGGCTGTAATGCCTCCTGGACCGTCCTCTCTTTACAGCATTTGGTGCCAAGAAGCCAATTCCAACTGTCCTAATCCCCAGCCTCTTCCTTTTCCTTTCCTACCCTGTACATTTGTTGTACTTCTGTTTTAGCCTTGTCCTTTCCCTCCCTCTCCCTCTCCGCCTTCCCTAGTGCATCTCACTGAAGAGCAGCCCGGCTGCATCTCAGACCCTGCTGGGCTCCAGGCTGCAAGGGGTGGGTCAGAGTTTCACTTTGAAGCATCTCTGTGGGGCTTCCAAACTGTACTGGGAGAGGAAACTGCTGCCTCCTCCCGTAGCCACATGGTCAAACTCAGCAGCATCAGAGATAAGCCCAGGCTGCTTTTCACATCAAATTTTACCACACAAGAAGAAGGTGACAGAAGTATGATTGAACAGAAGGTGGAGAGAGGGGGAGGAAAGTAGGTTCTTCTGAGACTATCCTTTTCTTCTCCTCTTTTTTCCCATGAGAACTGGTGGATCCTTTACTAGTTCAGTGCTTCTCTCCAACCACTTCATGTTGTAGTATGGGAAGGGCTGAAAGGAGGTTTTGAGCCACAGATGGCAGCATTTTAGCAATAAGAAGGGCACGGGAGGATGCACAAAAGCACCAGAGATAATAAATTAGGTGATGAAATAATATGTTTAGAAACCCAATAAGGGATGTGCTCTCTGGCTGCTTGTGCAATTATGCCCCACTCCCAATGAAACCCCAATGACAAATTAAACTCTGCTTTTCCTCTGTGTTCTTCTTGAACTGAGCAGTAAGATAAATCTGCAGCAGCATCTGGGAAGGATGCAAATAATCATCTGTATGTCAGAAAAGTCACACACTTGTGGAAAAGTCCACACTTTTGTGTGGACTATGCTAAATGGTAACAAATACTGGTAGAACTGAAAGACACTGAATTCCTAGTGTGTTGGTGCCCATGGGGTTTTTTCCATCTCTGGGCTTTAGTTTGAGTGTTTGACTTTCCATTCTGTGCATTTTCTGCAGTAACACACCTTCAGCTTTCTCTGTGCCACAGTTGTTTGTGACAGAAACCCCTGAGTGAGAGAGGAGTGTCTTAGTGTGCAAGTTCTAAAGCTGGATGGCATAGTGAGGTTGAACAGGGCATTTTGGGAGACATGTGGAGAATGCAAATTCAATATGCTATCTGTGTATCTGTTGATGCTATTTTAAACTTAAAGTAGAAGTTAATGGTGATGTAAATTCTTGTTTTCTATTTCAAAAATGTATGGAATATTTGCATAGTTGTAGTTGAGATTGAAAATTTTGAGAATTTTGTAGATTTCCTTTACACATGAAAATGTTCATCCTTGTTTACTAAATGGAGTAATTCAGAAAAATGCACCATATTTCTTCTCATCTGCAGTGAGATACAGCAAGCCATTCTTTCCACTGCCAAAAAGTCCAACTTTTTTAGAGAAAAAATGGTTGGAAAAAACCCTAAGTAAACTCAAAATATGCATATAATTTTCCAAGTGTAGTACATGCTTTTAAAGGTTTTAAAAGAATGGGTTATGAAATAGTTTAGTTCTGCATGGTTGAAAATGTGTGGGTATTCATACACAGAAAATTACTAGCCCTGTTTTTGACATCCCTAAAGGGTGCTATCTGAGGTCACTGAAACCAGCTGCTTTCTCAGGTCACCACTGATGCTTTGACATCACTGGTGGGGGAATCAGGCAAACCTGAGACCTTTGTGACTCAGTGCTCCCAGACTGTGCCCTTCCCAGAGGACATCATAGTGGGGCTTGCTATTATCTCTAGTGTGCTGAACTGAGAGTCAGGCAGGCATGAGCATTCTGAATTAAAGTAGTTTTTCATAAAATGCCAAACTATCAGGAGGTTTTGCCAACATTCTCCTTGAATATATCTTTCATATTAGATGTGGATAAGAGAAACAAAGGAAAACAGACTGAAAATTTCCAGCATTTAGAAATGTTGAATTATGCAAGCATCAATTTTAGTCTTAAGCAACTGGATGTTTTTAATTTAAGAGCTATCTGGATGTGATTCTCCATTTCCTTTTACCGGTTTTATTCTGGCACAGCTTTTAACCAGAAAGTGGAAAAGTGAGCCTCACAGCAGGTAAGGCATGTAGGCTCAGGTACAGGGATGGTTAAGAAATAGAAAGGTGTATATATTAAGTCATTGTGTGCAACACCTGTGAAGTGTTTATGTCAGAGCCGTCCATGCCCTGTTATGCAGAAGGACTAAATAACTGTTTTTAGAGTAAGTGCAGGTGATTGGCTGTATTTCCCTGTGTGTGCCTGTAAATGCCACGTTAAAAGCCCGTACTTCTTTCAGTGAAGTGAAAAAGGTTATGCACCTCTTCAGTTGTACAGATGAAGTGTTTGTGAGTTCTGCAAAGATGAATGAAGTCCATGGAGCTTTTACAGTGAGCCTGTGATCACCAGATGTCGGAGTATGTGTGTGAACGCACGCTGGTGCATCTGTTGTTTGGATAATAGGATATACACATGTGGGACAACTGTGCAGTGTAGGTGTTATGACACTTGGGACCATGGCTTCAGCAGGCGTAAATCAGGGTGGCTTGGTGGAAGGAACAAAGTCCAGCAGCGTGCGCTTCCTGGAACCAGCGTGTGTGATGGCATGTAGGGACTTGGACATGTGCGACTGCGGCTGGCTGAGTGTGTCAGGATGTGACTCAGGGAGCTTCAGCTGAAGACAGTTGCTCAAAGAAAAAAGCCAAGCCACAAATACACGTCTAAGGAGAATGAATGTTAAGGGAAAAGGACAGAATGCATTCACTGAGACTGATCCCTCAGGCTAAGCCACCAATTTTGTGCTGCTTTTCCTCCATGGAAGTACATGGGAGCTGTGAGATTTTAGGATAATTCTGAGGGGAAATTCAATTTATGGCTTGGCATGTGTATGTGATATTTCAGATTTCAAATTAAATTGTGTTTATATGACACAGTTGCCTTTCATAGCACAGGCTTGACTGAAGTTCCTAACACATCTTTTCCAGGTCCATGCACCACACTGCTGTAATACAGCCCTGTAACCTATTTAGTCACTTGTGGCTCTGTCCCCCATGAACTCCTACCAACTCCATCCCCCATTTTGTTACTTTTAAAAATAATTTGTTTTGTTCCTAACTTGGTCTTGAAATGCTAGAAGCTAATAAAACCAGAACTGTGCTCAGGTTCTTCTAGAGAATCTTTTTCTCAGTCCTACCTGCGTGGCTACGTAGTCAGAGGTGGAAAATTAGCTGGTTTGGATGCAAGTCAGTTGTATGTGGAGGAAATAAAAGGAAGAATATGTTTATCATTTGTGAAAATTTCCCTGAATCATTGCTTAGGAAAAACATCTGGTCATTCCGCAGAGGTGATCAAAACAGCAAACAGAAGATTAGATTGCAAGAAATTTCCCAATGGAAAGTACCATTGAAAATATAATTTCTGCTGTGTGAGCCACTGGCAGATTACTGATTTAAACCCCAAATACATTTTTAGAAACTCAATCCCATACATAAATTTATGTGTCTTTGTGTATGTGTGTGTGCACCCATGTATGTAATAAAAATAGGACAGATTGAGCAAGTGAGCAGTTGGAGTGTTTAGAGTCAAGGAGAAGCTTTGTTATGAATGAAATCTGAAAGGATTTGGATTACAGTCAAGAAGTTTAGATAGAGGGCAATCTAAATTGTACAAGGGCAGATAGTCTTCCAAAGTCTGGCTCAGAAAAGGATGTGGGAGGTCTGAAAGACAGCTTGGCTAATGTAGCATGTAGATGAAAAAAATGCACTATAATGATTTGTTGAACTATTTCAAACCCAAACATCAGTTCAACAGGACTAGCTTGATAATTACTGTTTTCCCAAAAGAAAATTGTAGATTGTGAATGAAACGAACAGCTTAAACTTGAAACTTCAGCTTAATGGAGCTGCATTTTTCTTGTGAGACCATTCCCATGGAAATTTCCTAATGATTTCCTTTTGAAATAGTGAAATTTAGAAAGGAAATACATAGAGTGGCATTTCTCTTGTTGTAACACTGCAGAAAATGGACAGTCATATTATAAAGGCAAATCATTTTAACATGAAAAAGTATTCTTTCCCTTCTTGTGTGCACAGTTACATGGTGGGACTCACTGCTGTGTGGCAGGAGTGCTAAGAGTTCAAAAGGACTTGGAGGAATATAGGACCTTTCTTGTTATTAAGACACCATCTGGCTCTCTGATTCTACTGTCATGAGAATCACCATGGAATAGGGAAACATATATAATGTCTCTTTCCCTGTGGTTTGTAGGCCACCAAATATCAGCTTGAAAATATCTAAAATGTTAAGTTTCTTCTGTTTGAGTTGTGTTTATGCCCACAAAAAACGTGAATGTTTTCTGAACTTCGCAGTCATTTAAAATTTCCCAACAATTTCACATTAGTCTCAGGAATAATAGATACCTCTGCAGCATTAATCTTGTGTCATGTTTTCCTTTTCTTACGAAGGATTCTTTTTCCTGTCTGGCAGGGAGCAGTCCAAGCCGCAGAATCCAGAAACAGACTGTCCCAGAATTGGTGCCCCCTTCCACCAGGGAAGGGCCTGCCACAGAGCTGAGATCTAGTTTCAAACTCCTGCACAATTTGTGGTTATTTAGAGCCAACATTTTGGTTTGGGTTGGTCTCTAAATATTTGTTGTATGGTTTTATTTATAAGAATAATGAGTCTATGTTTACAGGCTACAGCATATAATGTATCTAATGCCTGGTCTCTTATTTTTTTTTAGCTCGCTCTAACTTTCAAGTGCATTTCTACTCTTTAATTTTACACAAACTCTTGGACATTGGCCAGACAAATTCTTTGTAGTGTGTACAGTTCAGGATCTTGGCCAGATTAAAGTTGTCATCAATTTCACCTCCCTCTTCTTTTAATAACATCCCACTTTTCTCCCTAGTATTTCTCATGTTTTTAAAGGTTGCCGTTCCATGCATTCTTCTGTATTTTCTTCAGTATTATACTATTTTATTTTTTCTTCTGATTTAACTGACTCTTACTTTTCTGCATGCTCCTTTTAAGCCCTGCATTATTTTAAATATGGTCTTTATAAATACTCACTACTGAGCAGTCTTTTTGTGAGGCTGCCCTGGTGATTCCTTGTCCTAAGTCCAATCTGACTGACAGCTGCAGAGAATCTCCTCAGGGAATTTTAGGAATCTCTTGGTTTCTTCTGTACTGAAATTTCAAATTGCATTTTCCTCAAAACTAGTCTGGCATACTGAAGGCCCAAGCTGTTCTTGCTTACCAGAAGACAACAATTCAACATCAAACCCAGAGTCCAACTTTTGATACTTCTGAAGATTTTGTTCTCCTGAAATACAATTGCCAGAAGCCTCTGCTGGGAAAAATTATGCTCATAAATTCTTTTAAACAAACAAGATACCACCATCCACAGATGGGAGAGTTTATAGAACAGGTTTCTGGTTGACATCTATTTAAAGAGATATTTTTAGTTGTGATAGATATAAAGCATGGATTGATGAATTGCAGGCAGTTTTACTCAAGGAGTATGATGGGATTTGGTATGAAGTTCTACAAAGAAAGCCTACACTGTGATACTGCTCAGCCAATCCTGGTCACCTAGCTTACACTTCTGTAATGAGAATTTGTACTTGCCAAGGATGAGTTCAGAGCCCAGTAGTCAGCATCTTCCTTTTCAGATGGTACAGTTCAAAACTGGAGTTGGTGTCTTGGATGTCTGGTCCTAAACTGTATGTTGTCGTAGTGTATTAGTTTTCTTCTTCTCGGCTTTCTTTGAAAAATTGCAATAGATTGTGAGATAAAAACCCACTTTCAAGTTTTACTGTGGCTGATATTCTTTCTTCTGGCTGGAGCAAAAGTTAACTTTTGAGGGCAAACCCCCAGGGCTGAGTGTACTAGTAAACTCCAGCTGCTTTGTACTTCTTTGCCAATACTGAGAAGTCATAAACCCAATTTAACTTTCTGGTTAAACCAGGTTTACAGCTGTTTTGCATTGCTGGAGTGAAGCAGAGCAGCTGGAGCATACCCGTGAATCAGGGTGATTTTTTCTTTGCTGAGTCTTGTGTCTCTTTGTTCAGTCTTACATGGAATAAGAGGCAGTCAGCTCTTGCACAGACAAGTTGATGCAAGACTTGCATTTAGAGCCAAAGCCACCGTGGGGATTTTTGTGTCTTTCTGTTTGTTTTCATATTCTCCTACCAGCTGTGTTTGCCATGGAGATATAGATGTGTGATAACTGTACTGGCCTTGAACTCAATTTTGGTAAGTGCAGCCTTTTTTGAGTGGGTTTTACATGTTTTGTTGGCTCAGTCATCTTACAAAAACACCTTATAGTACTATATATCAGGAGGATGAAGAAGACTTCGAGGTTAAAGTGGCAGGGGAATTCTTCACTTCAGAATCAGCGTGTCTCCATCAGTACCACTTGTGACTCTGTTCCATTTATCTGTGCCATATTTCCCCATCTGTACAACATCTTCCAGTTTTGTCTTTTTGAGTCTTGTTGATATGAATGCCATTTTGTCCTGCTGTGGTTTCATGGTCTTAGGCTAGAAATTAATTACTTGATTGCTTCTCTTGGCTGCCTGAGGTTGCAATGCAGCATGAGTATAGATGAAGTTCTTGGTTTGGACAGGTTTGTACTGTCTGCGGATCAGTAAATCCTGGTACTGGTTGCAACTTGTAGTCATGAATGGAATAATAATAAGCATTACTGGGGATACACTAGATGAACTTCAAAAGGTTCCTTTGAGCCCAAACCATTCTATGACACAATTATCAGTAGTAAACAGGTTATAAATTTTAGCTGTATGTAGTTAATAATGGGCCTAATGCTGGAAGAAGGGATGATTAATGTAGCAGGGCCTGTGAGTGAATGGAAAAGTTCAGGGGGATAAGATAATCTATAAGAACACCTGCAGAACTATCTTTGTGTTATTTGTTGTGTGCAGTATGTCCATATGGTTACAATCACCAAGTGTTTAGAAACCTTTGCCTACAGCAAGAGCAATTGCCAGATCAGCTGTGCAAAATACACCGTGCTAATTTGAACAGCTCTGTTGAACTTCAGACTGCTTCACCTCTGTTGCTCCTGCTGCCTTTGCCACAGCCAGACTTCCTGTGTGTTTTTGAAGTTACTCAGGTCTTTGGTTTAGCTTCTCCCCAAGCATTAGTTATCAGGGAAAACAGCTGAGTACCTGAAGTAGTTACACCAGCAGCTGCCACACTACAGCCAGATGAATTTTCACTCCTATAAACTGTTTGGATTCAGTGAGTTTCTGTTCTTTCACTTTTATAGGGTTGTGACATTTTGTTTCTAAATTCCAGTAATGTCACACTGCTTTATGCATGGTTCTTAGGCTGCTGATTTTGTGGGGTGGCAGTAGTCAGTTTGAAAACCATAAATCTAAAAAGAGCCATGAGATCTGTCTGCAACCAGCAGCAAAAGCAAGGTGTCACTCTGCTAATTTCAGCTGAGTTCATAGGAAAAAAATAAAAACAAGAAAAAAATAAAGGTCTCCGAATTTTCTTTGTCAATACATGTCCCAGATTTTGTACCTTCTTTGTAGTCTGCAGGTCCTAATGGTCAGCAAATCAACTGCAGGGGAGAGGAAAGGACCACCTGTTGCACTAAATATTCACAAACCCTGCAAACAAAAATAAACAGTAAAAGACCAAACCCTTAACAGCTTGTAACAGCTGCCACATTCCACCCAAGAGAAATCTTTATGCTAATGGAATCTGACAGGATCTACATTAGATATCTACACATAGGGGGAAAAAAAACTTTAAAAAATGGAGAAAAATAATGACAGAAAGAGAATAGGTCTGTTGGGCTTCTCTGAGTAAGTGGTGTTTTATGTATGTAAGTCTTTTGTCATTGTTCTCACTCCTGTAGTTTACATTTTTGATAGTTTGAAGTAAAACATTTGTTGAGTGCGTGAGCTGCATGATATGGCCAAGGACTAAGCTGAGCTCTATTTCTTTTATTGGTTAAATAAGGGGAGCAGTATCACTGCCGTGCTCCAGCTGCAGCAAAAATTCCGCTGAGGATTCATCTATGAAATTGCATAGAAAACAGTCTTTTAATATCTCACACGCCAGTTTGCCTCTTGTACCAAATCAATGAAAACCCAGGAAATTTACATGAGGAATACTAGCTAACTGAGTTGTATAAAGAAGTCAGGCAGTAGCACCTTGCTGATTTGTGTAGGAGGGCTCTGATCCCAGGACACGTAGTGCTGGTGCTGGAAACTTATTTGGGTTATTGTCCATCATCATGGGGCACTCAGTGCAGATGCTGACCTCAGAGTCACCATGCTTGTGAGAATGGTGTTTTCCTTCCTATCCGCCAACAAGAAGTCTGGGGATTTGTGGATCAGAAGAAATTATAAATTGGAGATTTCCAGGGTGATACAGAGATAGTGGAAAGGCAAAAGGGATTAAGAAAGAAAAAATATGAACTAGTTTAATATTCTTCTAAAATCTCAGAAATGGCCAAAGGTATTCCTGGAAGTTCTGAAAGTGACTCTCTGGTCTGATCACACTCAAAGGTGGCTAAAAGTTCTGAGAAATTTCCTTTCCCCCAAATCCAATACTATTAAACTGCAGTAAGTAGCTGGATGCATGGTCAGTGTGGTAAGAAGGGATGGTTGGAAGCCATCCAACAGGACAGTGGGAAAGGAACTGTCTTTTTGCACAGTGACAGTGAAAGAGACTCATACTTCATGCCTCAGAGAGTTTTTTTGCACACTGAACCTATGTGTCTTTTCCATGAATTTTACAGTATTTTCCCATTAGATAATTCCAACCTCCTTGAAATGAAGTTCTTGCAATAGCCTGTCTGGCTTTGACTGATCAGTCCAGGTCCCATGGTCAAAAACACTTGGCCAGTCTGTTTGTCCAGCAAGTTGCCTGTAACAAGGGACAGTGTTTTAGTATTTCCTCTGTATTATCTGTAGGGAAAAACCTATTGGTCTGGAAGAGTTAAGCATTGGCATTTCCCTGTGGTCACCATGTCTGTCTCCACAAAGACTGAAATGTTTGTGTTTTCTTCTGGCTACACATCACTCCACAGAACAGCATAAATTATTGGTGGAAACATTAGAAAAAAAGAACTTAAGATATGAGCAAGAGTGGAAGTGGATGGTTTTAGAAGAGATTTGAAAGAATGGGGAAATGAAGGAGGCAGATAGATACTATCATGTGCAGCCAGCAGTAGCTTTGGAGATGTTCACTTCCATGGCTGTGGTGCAGCAGGAAGGGCCCTTCTTCAAGCAGATGGGTGAGAGAAACAACCTCGTAAAGAAAAGCAGTTAAGATCAGAAAGTTCAAGTTCATAGCTTCCTGTAAAAACAATAAGGAACCTTTTGACCTGAGACTGTCCCAACTGAAAGTCCAGTGAAAGACTGTAGGTTTAGAAATCTCAGTTGCATCTACTCCCACTTTTGTTAGTTGTCTGAGATGGACAAGCTTATTGTGAAGTATTATTTCTCAAGGACTGTGTCTCCAACTGGATGACAACATTCAGGAGAGCTTAGCTCAGGAAGGCTGAAGGAAACACAAAACACGTTTAAAAACACATGACTATTGAGTCTGAACTAAGAGCAACAACACTAGTGACTCTCCATTTCCAAAATTAGAAGAAGGAGAGGTAGCTACTGTTCTGTGCACTAACTCGAGGGTAATAATAGTTCATAACTCAGGGCACAAAGTAGTATCCTTGGGGGGAAAAAAGAGTTCTATTCTCCCTTGTGTGGTACCACATGTTTGGGTAGATACTGGCTTATCAGTAATTAGTGAACTACTTTTGCAATTTTTGATTTGTGCCAGCATGGAAAATTATATCCAAGGTGATGGCTCTCCTTTGACTTCCATAATTAAAGAAAGGCCCCTCCAGAAGTCTGTAAAGTCAGTGGGACAATATCAGTATAAATCAGTGAGAGGGGCTTAAGCCTCTGATACTTAATTTTTTGCAGCATGCTATTCCTGTAATTGCCAGGGGTTCCCAAAGCTCCAGCCACACGCCCAGTTTGAAAAGCTGTCCAGGAAATGCTGGAATGAAGTGGGGACAGCATCTAGCCAAGTGCCATCTGTTGGCCACTTACCATAGTGCCTCAGAGGACAGTTTGTGAATGCCTGAACCAAGCACAGATGATGTGGTCTAAACCCATCTCTTTAGATTCAGACCTACACTTTAGTACCTCATTTCAGAAGGTGGACTCTGCTCTCCCCTAGATCCAGTTCCTTCAGACTCCCAGTGTAGTTTATCTTTAAGTTGGACATTAGGAAGAATTTCTTCACAGAAAAGGTGGTTAGATATTGGAATGGGCTGCTCAGGGAGGTGGTGGAGTCACTGTCCCTGTTTAAGGAAAGGCTGGATGTGGCATTCAGTGCCACGGTCTGGTTGCCATGGTAGTGTTCAGTCTTGACTTGATGATCTCAGAGGTCTTTTCCAACCTAACTGATTCTGTGATCTCAGAGAATATATAAGATTTCTGGTTAATGGTTTAGCACATGAGCAGATATACAAAAAGGTCTTACTTACTGTGGTATGTGAAGCATCCTCTTTCTTTTGGTTGAAGGACAAAGTGATTCACCTAGGAAGACCTAAGCATAGTGACCCCTACTCAAGCTTACTTCTCCAAAGCTCTGAGGTGGAATAATTTGAACTAGACGAAGATAAGATTTGCTTCTGTGTCACTGGGGTAGTGAAGCAGGGAGCAAATGTCTCAGCCCCTCTGTACTCTCAGATTATCTGTCTTGTGCCCACAGAACCCCAGAAGATTATCCCATATTATCTTGAATCACCTTGTATGTAGGATATTAGTTTTGGGTGTAGGACTGGTCTCCATGTAACAATCCTCTGTGTGTTTGTGCTACTCCTTTAGAGGGATGGACCTATTATTGCTTCAGCCTAACTTGGAAGTTCATGGGAGTCATAAAGAAGTCCCTTTTCAAAACGGACTGGGAGCAATAAGTACTGAACCTTTCTCTTTCCTGCAAGATTTCTACATTATACTGGCAGATTGTCTAAATAACAGACTAAGCTTACTGAAAACACCTGTCGAGCAAAATGTCCTCTGTCCAGTGACATCACCTAGGGCTCTCACAAAAGAGAAATGCTTCCTGATGACACTTGGGGCTGGAAGTCTCTCATAAACTATCAGTCAAACAGTTTATGTCCATACCCCAGCAAAATGGATTTTCCAGAAATATTTCCATGTGGCAGGAGGTGAGGACAGCAGTTCTGCCAGTGGTGTCTTCACTGCCTCCTTCTTCTTAACCATAGCCCTCTGCAGTGATGTGCAGGCTGCTCCAGGAGACACTGTCTCTCAGAAACACTGCAAACCTCACACTCAGCCTCCATGACCTCAGGGTTGCTAAAGAGTTTCTGGCATTTTCTTGGTATGGGAGGAATTTTAGATACCATGATTTAATCACATTCTTAGCACAGATTGTTACTTTTTGTCTCCTTAGGTTTCCTTTGCTGAGATACCTCTTTCTTTCTTCAAGTGCAGAGAACACATAAAATAGCTGTTTTGTCCATTCACTGGAATGCTTTCACTCATGTTATCAATGCTTCTGTACCTTCCTTGAAATCCACAGAGCTCTTTCTTAATCATCTATATAATGCTAGTTCAAATTTATTAAAAATAAGATTTGAAACATAAGCACATTGCTTTGCAGAATGTATTGTGAATTATTTTGATGCAATGTGGGTGTGCAACCTGTTTCAAACTAACACTGCTATTTGCAAAATTTCGTCTTAACCCTCTGTATGAAAATGAGGACTGAACATATACAACGTATCTACCTAATAAATACATGAAATACTTTTGCAAAGAAATGGCCACCTGATTCAACATGCCAACCTGGACTTTTAAACCAGTTGAAACTCACTTTTTTGTTTGTTTGTTTATTTTTTGAACAAACCTCTTTCTTCTCCCCATACAGGTGGTTGTGTCACATGATCTTTTCTGCAGTTTTCATCAGTTGTTTCCTTGGTAGCATATTCCATATGTTTACCATCACTTTTTTTGTCCTTAGTAGCCTAGAGCCTTTTCCTCACCAAAAGCTTCATGGTTATCTTTCCAGGAAATACCATTGTTCAAAAAAAGTTTTATAGGAGCAAATAAAACACATTTCCAGAATGGTGCTGCCAAATAGCAAAATAAAAGAAATGTTCATTGTTTTTGATGATGAAGATATTAAAGGGAATAAAAAACTATGCTGTTTAAAATAGCCAACTCTTCAATAGTACTGCAGGAGAATATTCAATTAAATGGAATGTAGTTTTCCAGTGAGCCCATCTAATCTAAGCTTGAAGTGATGGGTTGAATTAATTTTTTTTCATTTCTATTTTTCGTCTATGTTTTGTACTCCCACCACTGCTTGCTACTATTTATATTTTACGTTAAGGGTCTTTTTTTCAGCTGTTTCTAAAACTTTACAAAAAAAAAGCCAGATATCATGTTGGAAACTCAAAGGCCCAAATCAGGCGATAAACCATGAAAAACCATATATATATATATATACACACACTCACACACACACACACACCATATAAAAGGCCATTACACTATTCTTTAACACTTCCTGTGTTGACATTCTTCTTACCCCTCACAGCAGGTATAACAGAATTGTCTTACCTGGCTTCTTTACTTTGCAGACTCAGAACAGAGCACTGGGTCAGATACAGAGGTGCTGGCAGAAAGGACATCCTGCTCATTTGGCTCCCATTCTGACCTTACATCTGGTGGCTCAGGCCCTCAGCCTCCTCCACCTTCATCCATGGAAGAGATCCAGGTAGAGCTGCAGTGTGCCGACCTCTGGAAAAGATTTCATGACATTGGGACAGAGATGATCATCACGAAAGCAGGCAGGTAAGACATCTCTGGCTTTCTGTCTAGTTAAAAAAAAAAGAAATAATAACCAAACAAACCAGTTTTTATTCATTGCTTTTTTAAGAAAGAAACTTCTTTTCCTCCTTGATAATACAAAGGGATAAATATACAGGAAAAATTAAATGGCTGTCTGAGTTTCTCAGCTGTATCTCCTATTAGCTTTCTTAAGACAGGTAAAGTTGTTTCATATGACTGCTTGAATAAGTGGCTCCAAAGGAGAACTGGCAGCTGCAGAAAACCATCAAGGATAGTGGTTCCTTTGAGCAAATAAATCAGGAAACAATCATTGTACTGTTGGCTGTACTGAATTTAAGATGAGTTAGGAATTTGGGGGTGAGCCATTTAAGTTTCCTTTCAAGTTTCTGTAGCACTTCATGAGCTTATTGATTTAATCTCAAATACAGTGAAATTCAAACTCACCTTTGCGCCAAATGAATGTCTTCCTGCAGCTCTAAATAGATGCCGTGTTAATGACTTCCTCTACAAAAAAATATGCAAGCCTAATGTTTTCCTTTGCTATTGGAGTGTTACTACGACAGCTGAGGTTAGGAAGAGCCACTGACTGGCCAGATTTTTTTAAAAAGGAAAACCTCACCATGACAGGTTAACCAAAGGGAAGATCTCAAATACTGGCTACTACTTAAAAATGGCTAGGAGTGTTTGCCAAAACACAATCTAGAGGTAGTTGTACATTTCTAGATGTCCAAAACTAGGATTTTTAGATACCTTTGCATTAACAGGCTGTTTCTTACCTCCACCTACTGCGGTTTTAATGCCGATTGACGCAGAGAAGGAGGGCGTCAGCACCACGGACAGAGCCCACCACGGCGAGCAAGCACCGGGAGTGGCCCGGGAGCTGTCCCGACTGTGCTGCAGGGATGCAGCAGGGAAATTGTATCCAAATTTTGGGGAAAACCCATGGTGCTCTATTGTTTACGGCGTTGTTTCATATCTGTGCTCTCAAAATTTTCCAGATCATCTCAACTTGTTGTTTTACATTCTTGTGAAGTGAGCACTATTTCTCTCTAGACCCAGAAAGTCCAGATAATTTAAAGAAAGTTACACTAGACAAATAACCCAGATGATCCCTGAAAAAGATTATCAGAGCCAGATTAGCTCCCAGTTGTAAATTTCAGTGGCATAGGAAGCATTTTGCACCAGTACAGAGTAGGCTGCTGGTTTTGACCTCCTGCCTCAAATGGAAGAGAAAAAGTAACAGGAATGACATCACTGGCAACACCTCTTCTCTGGAGATGTTAAAGCAGACACAGAGAGAATCATTATTATCCCTTTGTCATAGGTGATGAAACTGAGACCTAAACAGATTAAGTTATCTGTTCAGCATCATTAAACATGGCACTGGAAGAACCAACTTCCTTCTTTCTGGCTTTATTGTTCTGGTGCCCAGACTATGCTGTTTCAGAAACTTAAAACAATACATTACCTGTTCGATTGACTACCATTAATTCTCTGATGATACGTGAAATAGATAGACCTAAAAGCAGCATAAATATCTCTATGTCCATCAGTTCAAACTAAAATGGCCAGAATTTAGTGATCTGAAGAGGATCTTGGCAGCTGACACATTTCTGAATAAAGAAGCTGACATTTCTGACATCTTGCAAGCTCCAGTGTGGATAATTTTTTCACTTACAGAAGACTACATATCGCAATAGAGTCATAACTTCCTGTGCAAATCATATATTCATTATAATCCTAAATAATATTCTTTCTCCTTGAAAGGAGATGCTTGTAATTACTTGAGTCCTGATGGCCAACTGTCACATTACTGCCCACAGAAAATCTGTGTAACTACTGAATAGCTGTGGGTTTTTCTGCTTGATGATGTTTTTCTCCAGAAGTTATGTTAACAATACTGGAGGGCTGCTGGCTTTTTTTTCCTGTTGACTACATTTGTAGGTTTTGTATTGCAAAGCATAACGAAGAGCTGGACAGTTTCTTTAGGTAATACATCTGTTTATTGAGGATGGTCCTTAGAGATGCGTTAGAATTTGCAAATTAGATGGTTAAACAGTTTAAGAAGTTAAATAGTTGTCTCTCACAGAAGATGTGTCTGTGATGGGTGAAAGTTGGGTCTTGCAGTCCTGTTTCTCCATATGGGATCCATGATGAATCCCAGAGATTAGATTTTATTATTTCTGGCATAAATAGCAGAACTGGTATTATTTCCTGAAGAGTTCCTACTACTTATTCAAATTGTTAGAGATACACAGTGAAATTTGCATATGCTTGCTTCCCCACAGAAGATTTTGCTCTTGTTGCTTGCTCTTTGGAAACCCTGAGTCCCATAAGGCCTTCTTGTTTTGAAAGCCATTATAATTACAGACTCAAATGCCTATGACTACAGCTGCTCCTTAATTTTCTATGACTTGTAAAGCACTTCCTGGTTCCTGCCTGTCCCCACAATGTCTCTCTGCTCTTGCTGTGTAATGCTAATTTCTAACCTACATTCTCATTTCAAACATATTTCTGGGGCTGTATCCTGCCTATGTCAGGCACACTGCACTTTTTGACTTTCAGATTCCTACTCTCACTCACTTCTAATTCTGCTTTGTTGTTTTTCTTTTCTTGATGCTGTATTTATAGGTGTCTTTTTTTGTCTGCTTCCATAAACTTACTCCAGTCCTCTTATAACTCTTCCTTTTCCTTTCCATCAAAACATTGTTATTTAGATTTTAATCAGATGCTTATAACAAGACTCCTTTGTTCCTTGTGTAAAAGACGCAAATGACTGTCAGCTGCATTCATTCAAATCTGCAATTACCTTTATCTCCTTTTTCTTTGAAAGGCAACCTTAGACTCTGTACAAAATAAAGTAAGTTCATCTTTCACCCCAGGTCATACTGATTTGAACAACTAGTCCTAAAATATTTTTTTACTCTTTTTCTCTACTCTTCTTTACTAACAGTGATCATACTGGCAGCATCAGTGGAGGAATTTGAAACCTTCCCCACATCCCTACAGCCCCTGTCTAACGTCCATGGTCACCTGAGCTGCAGGGGTAATTGTTACTTAGCTGGGGCATAGAAGTGCTGCCTGAAGTGGGAGAAAATGTGCACTTGTTCCTGGGGGAATACACTGTAGGGAGGGCTTGGAGTCCTCCTCTGGAAGGGAATGGCTGCCTGCTGTTTATGGAGGTGGTTTTATGAGTGCTACCATGCACACCAGCACATCCAAGAGGTATTGTTCTGGGAACACAGGTTCTACGTGTCACAGAGCCAGGATCTCATCTCAACAATGAGGGAAATTATCTCATCTGTCATATCACAGTTATATCTGTGCTGTAGGATGGCTCAAACCAAAATGCTGATGGCCAGAATTGGTAGTAAGACAGGAAAAAGCCATCAGTGAGTGAAACAGGTGACCTTGTCCTCTCCTGACTTCCCTGTGCCTCCTGATAGGTTAAGTGGACTTTCCTGTCAGTCTCTTTGCCTCCCTGAAATCGTGAGTCTGAGCTGTTCGCAGCATGTACTTGAGGCTGTTTGCATTGCCAGATGTTATTTTTTCTTTCTAGTGGAAAGAAGGGCAGGTCCCAAAGTTCTCCTCAGTTAGAGACAGCAGCAGGGATTTTGTAACCAAGCTCTATTGATGCTGAAGGGGTCCATGGAGAGGACTTCTCAGAGCAAGGGCTGGGAGGCCACAGCTACGAAACTGATTTTTAGAGGTCCTGGCCCAGTGGGCCAGATAAGCTTTCTCCAGCTTCCAGAAGAATGTCCCTTTTGGGAACAACTGAGAAGATCCTCTGCTCTCCCTTTTCCTCATAAACAATAAATCCATTCGCTACCAAGCCCTGTCCTCAGCTTTTGCTCTCAAAACACACATCTCTACATGATCCCATGCTGCAGAGGGAAACATTGCCTTTCCTTTCCTTTCCTTGCCTTCCCTTCCTTCCCTTCACTCCTTACACTTTTTTTTAAAAAAAGAAATATACTTTTGGCATCAGTCTTAAATGCAAGGAAATATGAGATATGAAATAACAAGGGTAACTTCAGGTTGCCCTGTAAGCTTACACACATTATAAACACTATGCACAACTAATCTGCAGACCTAAATCAGATTATTTTGCAGAGTTTCTCAATTGGATTTTTTATGACTTGGAAATGGCTACTCTGTCTATTACTGAAACAGACACATTTTCTTTTGCTACAGTTGAAGAGCACATCCCTTAATTTTAGGGTTTGCATTTAACATATGTCACCTTTATACAAGTCTACTCTTATCTAAGTTACTAACTTAAGGGTAAGAAACTGAAGGTTTATTCTATTGGGGAAAAAATCCAGTTTGGGGATATACCTGTGATCCTCCTCCTTTGACCAGTTTTCACAAAGTAAAATAAATTATATTTTAAAAGAAAATCTTCACCACCACCATCACCACGAAAAAATATACTGCTAGGTGCCACAAACCAACTACTTTTTTTGTTGAAAGTTCCCAAACATGGTTCTTAATATGAGTACACTCCTGTTTCAATTAAGTTCCAAGGATACTTATCTATCATTAGTTTTCTTCACATTTGATGTTCATAAACTTCAATCTCATTATGGACAAAAACAAGAATTGAGTAGACTGAGGCACATGGTTGTTACTAAAATGCTTTTAAGAACACTTCAAAGTGGTCCTAAAGCAATTTTAATAACTTATTTCATATCACATCATATTGCCCTAAAAGGGTACTGTGTGTAAGTTCACAGTCTAAGTTTAGGAAGACTTTTCCTGCTGAGTGGTAAAGCTAACGTATAAATAACTTGATCATCCCAAACTGCTGCTGATACAAGACCTCCTCCTAAAATATATCAGATATCATCACATGTTCCCTATGAAAACAGACAGCCTTCGTGTCCGTAGCTGTTGACTATGAAGCTGATACCTTTCTAGATGAAAGATTCTTGACTGTTTATTAATACAGCTGTATCCAAACGGCCTGAATTCCTTCCAAACCTTTGAGCCTCTTGTTTTCTATAGGGCTGGTGCCTCCGGGCAATCATGAGCGAGCCAAGAGAAAATGCAGAGAACAGGGACTTTACCAGGATTACACACAAGCACATCCCTAAGTCTGCACTCTTAGCCTCTGCCTTTTCCATTTCCCCCTTTCCACACAGCAGTGCTGTGGAGACCTGCTGTGACGCTTCCAGGCCACATCTTTATGGCAAAGAAACCTAAGTTACTTTTACACCCACAGAAAAAGAAAACAGTAATAATTAACAAAACTTTAAAAGTTCACTTAAACCTTGGAGAAAGCAGTGGGATCGGCTGAGCTCTCTCCGATCATTTTAGAGATTAGCCTCTAAGCCTGCTGAATGGCCTGTGGTAATCTTTTACAAGGTATTTCATAAGCAAACAACCCCACAGGCTATACTGCAACTTTACACGGGTCTGCAGATTTGGAGAGAGCTTCTTGGGACACACAGCGCATTCAGTTTTCCCAACACAGTGTGCAGACTCAGACCCAAAGGGACTCTGAGTTAATCCTGGGTTTCTCATCAACCCTCTGAAACATGACCTACGTTTTTAGTTGCTCCCAAGCCACCTCTCTCTAATTAAAGAGAGCTGGACTGTAAAATGCCACATCCTGTACCCTTTTGGCTTGGCAGATTTAATGAGCCATTGTGGCAGAAACAAGGTAATGCCCTCAAGCCACTGAAGACTAATCCATTATTCCTTCCCCACCTACCCCCCAGTCATTCTACTAGCAAACTCACACCATCAGTTGCACAAATTGTTCTCCTTGAAGGGTTTCTGCAGACGATTTTTCTGACAGTTTTATGTCTCTCATAACTCGAGTTAGCTGTGCTGTGGCAGCTGTAGGGTGGTGCTCTCCCCACCCCCCACGATAAATACCCTTTTCCAAAGCAGATGCAGTTACTAATAGGTCAGATCTTATCTTCTCAGTGTGGCCTGAAATGAAAGAGCTGTGGGTAGGGCAAAGGCTGAGCATCAACCTCCTCCTCCTTCCCACCCTTTTCTTCAAGTAGCCATATGTGGCTTGGCTGGGAAAGAATGAAATAGATTCTCAGGGTCACATCCCTGCCGTGCAAAGTTTGAGAGACATGTCTGGAGATGTTGACACAAGCTTTCCTGTTTTCTTCCTCCTCCAGGCTGTGTTCGCTAGCAATATTTTGAGAAACAGAAATGTTGAAAGGAGAACTGAATCTTCTTCTCTGACATTTCATTGCTTCTCACTAATTAGAAGGGAAAGTGTCATGATGGTTTGTAGGGATGGCTCCAGGAAACAGTGAACAATATTTCTTGTATACTTTCCTACTATTTTGGCTCTGTGATTTTAAATTGCTCTATAATACCCTCCTTCCCACATATCTCCATCCCACAAGGATATGTCTACTTATCAGAGAAGAAGAATGTGATTTTGTATGAGCATCCAGTACTTCTGGGGTTTCTCCTACCAAAGCTCTGTATTTTCTAGGCAGAAGTCCTTCAGTTGAGTGACACCATCCATTGGACCTCAGCTTAAGTTTTTCTGAGAAAAAGGCTGAGAAGCCACTTAGGTAGAGCTCAGGTCTGATTTAACAGTCAGTGAAACAATGCAGGATTTTTTCAGTGCTCTGCTCTGATTTCAGTGTTGCTCAGTTCCTTCTGCACCTCATTCAGTTCTGCTCCTCAGATTTTATGAAAGTGTAAAAATACCACATTAGTTGCAAACATAATATGGCATAAGCAATTCCCTCAGCATGTTCTTTGAGGGAGGTGTAGAATAGAAATTGGTCTACTGGTCACCATAGAATTTTTAAGAAGGAGAAATCATGCCATAGCCACACTAACACTAACATGCTTCAAGGTTAAAATTGTTCTGAACTGTTCTCTTCTGAAATAATTGCCTAACTACAAACACTTCCAGAAGAGTGACTGTGTTTAGCAGAGCTGCACTTGTGCTCAGACAAGAAGAAAAAGGCTGGGAATTGTTTCTTGTTGGTGTAGAGTTCCATAACTTGTCCATCAGGAGGAAATGCTTAAGATAGATCTGGACCATATGGCATAGAAAAGATAACACTTATTAAAAAGATTGCACAAAACACTACCAGGACTTCAAGGAAACCATGACAATAATGCCAGTGTTTATGTTGAATGTGAAATACATTCCTAATAAGCTGATTAGTTTGAGGGATGTTTTTTCTTAAATAACTATAAGCATGAGAGTATCTTTCAGGATTATGTATTTGCTTTAAATGTTACCTCACTGCTGTCAAACTCTATACTGAAATGTGACATTCTCAAAACAAAGAGTACTAAAGTGATCCTGCATCTAATGGAATATGAAAGAAGAATTACAGCTGGGTGGCCAGTGGGAAAAACACGAGGTTAAAGGCCCACTGCCCATCCTAGAAATGCCTTAGAGAGGATGATTTGTGTGAAGCATAGCAAAACTGTCTGCTAGGAACTGGGAACAGAGTGCTTGACTGTGAGTGTTTTATCATTATTTACAGGTTGTTATCCTGTTACCCCTTTTTCTAAGTGGGAAAAAAAATGGGAGATTCAAACCACTGCCAGCACAGTCTTTTCTACCCACACCAAGCCCAGAGGAGTCATGCCAAGGACTGGGCTGTGTAAAGCAGCATGCTTCTGGTGCCAGAGAGAGGTACAAGGAGCCTCTTCAGTTTCCTTATTCACCATTTTCCTCCTTATTTCTACTCTTATTTTCCTAGGAGGATGTTTCCAGCCATGAGGGTGAAAATTACAGGCTTGGATCCCCACCAGCAGTATTATATTGCCATGGACATTGTCCCTGTGGATAACAAGAGATATAGGTAAGCTTTTCAGTGAGAAACAACTTACTTAAGTAACTTTCTCCTGTAGTGACAGGAGAAAGAGGAATGGCTTCAAACTGGAAGAAAGTAGGTTTAGACTAGATATTACAAAGGAATTCTTTTCTGTGTCAATGACAGCCAAGGAAAGACACCTGCCATGAAACACCATTGCAGAGGTGTGCTGGAGGAGACCTGTTGATTTACACCAACATAATTGATTTGACCAGAATCATTAGACACAAAGCCAGGGCTTTAATACAGTCTCTTGCACTTCTGGAATGAAATCTTTCTCTTTTCAAATAGCAGATTTTAATTGAGGGAATCTCTTGTCATGCATTTCCTGATTGATGCAATTAGCAATGACTGTCTGAGGGAACTGATAACTGGAGTTGTCAATGGGGGATCTGCAGCCCCTAAAACTACTTCTGCAAGAAAGGAATGGGCAAGGAGCAGCTGAACTAAGCCAGGCACCTCAAGTCTGGCCTGAACTGGATTGGGTGATTTCTGTTTGAAAAGTGTTCACTGTCCAGCACAGCAGCCTCAGTGAATATTGGTCCCTGACCTACCATATGGAGTCATTGAAAAACTTTCCACTGCTGAGCTAAAGACAGGAAGAAGAGATTTCTCTGATATTAATGGGCTTCTGATCTTAAAAAATACTCTGGAAAACTCATGATCCTCTGCATCCCAGAAAACTCTCCAGACTGAAGTGATTTATGTATCCTTATTAAAAGACCCCTGAGAGCAAGTCTTTTCTCCAAACAGTCTTGACTGAACCACATTTTAAGGTTTCAGAATTGAACCTCTGCTTCAATTGCTAAATGCTACATTTTTACTCCCAAATTGTACGGAGTTTTTCTCAAGAAAATGCATTTCCTGGGAAGGAGAAAGAAAGTGTCTGATACTCAACTGTATGTTTTTCCTCTTTCTAAGAGTGTGGTTCTAACAACAATGACAACGAAAATACATTTATTATCTTACCCTTTGTTCCTGTCCTTGTTAGCTTGTGCAGCCACATAGAGCAAATTAGCAGGAAAGGAAAAGACTCCTCTTTTTGTCTTTTTTTCCCCCATTTCTTGTGAAAATACAGGAAATGAGTCACCGTTTGTAGGTAAAGACTGAAACATCTTAGCAGAGCTGAGTAGACACCCAATGAGGGGCAACCCAGGGCAGAACTCAGAGGAACTGTTTGTGAAATGCCTTAGAGGGAAGGAGCTGCAGGGCAAGAAAAAAAATGTGCCTAGGCAAAGCTGTGGTAGAGAAATTTATGGCATATATAGGATGGCTAGATCAGGAACATAGAGGAACACAAAAGACCAGGAACACAAAAATAATTTTTCCTCTAATACCAATGTATGTAATACTATATGGAATTTCCTGTTTTGCAACATTTCAAACCAGAAATTCTGTTTTATCAATTATTTTACTGGTATCCATTGGATATTGCCCTTTCTGGGTGAAGCCACATGTGTTTTCCAAAGTCTGGTATGAGATACAATGCAGATTTCCAGAAATTGCAGGGCATTTTTTAATATTTTCAGAGAGGACTTTGCTTACCCATATTTTCCAGCCTCTTACACTGGCTCAGAGAGGGTTAAGGAGTTGAGAAGGCACATGTGGCAGAGTTTTACAGGGAAAATAACTGCAAGGTGGTTTTAATATCGAATCAAATCTGAACAAGTGGCTCAGGGGTAATCTGGTTTTCATTTAGAAGGTAGGAGGTTGCAATAAAGCACATTCTCCTTTGACTGCAAATGAGAGCTTGGGGTGCATGAGGGTGGCAGGGGAGGGGGATCCCTGGACGTGTTCCTACAGGGAGTGAGTAACAACCTCCCTCAGCCACCTACCCTTCCTCTTTCAGGTACGTGTATCACAGCTCCAAGTGGATGGTGGCTGGCAATGCTGACTCCCCAGTGCCCCCGAGGGTTTACATCCACCCTGACTCCCTGGCTTCTGGAGACACCTGGATGAGGCAGGTGGTCAGTTTTGACAAGCTCAAGCTGACCAACAACGAGCTTGATGATCAAGGCCATGTAAGTTAGAGGTTAATCCTGGTGCCTGCTGTCCCAGCCTTGCTCCTCTCAGACTTGAAAGGGTGCTGCTGCTGCTTTGATGCTCCTGTGTCCTGTTGGGCACACGTGTCTGTGGCTGCTTCCAGATTTATGGAGCTTTTTTCACTGTTTCAGTGCTTTTCCTCAAAATGTTGCCTGACCCTGTAAAACATTTTTCTCTTTGCTCACAGCACAAACTTTGTCTTGTACATCCTTGTAAGAAAAGGATAATTTTCTTCATATTAGCTCTTACTCCATCCCTGCTTTCTTGTACATTTGGATGTTGTTTAAATATTTTGGAAAAAAAAGTCATTTTCCTTTTGTTTTCTCTTCAGATAATCTTACACTCAATGCATAAGTACCAGCCTCGTGTTCATGTCATCCGCAAGGATTTCAGCAGTGATCTTTCTCCTACAAAGCCAGTTCCTTCAGGAGATGGGGTGAAAACCTTCAACTTCCCTGAGACTGTTTTCACCACAGTGACAGCCTACCAAAATCAACAGGTAAATCCTTAATGCTCCTTTTATGTTGCGCATTCATAAAATACCAGTGTGCTCTTTGTGACTGAGGCGTTAACTTCTCTGAGAAACATAGAAAATTACACTTAACAGGCTAGAAAAGTAAATGCTTGCTCTGGGGTAGTGTGTAGACATGAAGTATCTAGCCAGGAAGCCACCTGGAAGATAAGATGGCTGTAGCTTTTACTAACATAAGTAATGAGATCAACTGTAAAGAGGTGTATTGTGCTCAAATTTCATTGCTGCCTCATGGTACAAAGCTAGTGTCCTGTCCTTACAATAATTTTAAGATAGTACAGCTACTCCAGATCAGTTATCTCAGAGACAAAACAGTTGGTTTTTTTATAACAGTGAAGGAAGAAGTTTTAAAGAAGCCCAATCTCATCAGTTTGTTGACAAAATAAGCCTTTGAATGCATGTATTGCATATAAACTGAAATTCTCATGCATGAATGTCCTGAGGGATATGGGTCAGGTAAGGAGTCAAGTTATGTCCCTGAAATTTAGGAAAGTAAAATTCCAGTTCTGCAAGGAGACGGTCAATAGAATCTCTTGGGAACCTGTCCTTAGGAACAAGGCCTGGAACAGAGCTGGCAGATCTTTAAGGAAGTCTTCCATGCAGGCCAACAGCTAGCCACCCCCAGGAGCCAGAAATCAGACAAGAAAGTCAAGAGACAAGCGTGGCTGAGTAGGAATCTGCTGAGCAAGCCAAAGGGAAAGAAACAAATGCACAGGTAGTGTTAACAAAGACAGGTAACCTGTGTAGGGACTGGGTGAGGAAGGCCATGGCAAAACTGGAACTAGACCTGGTAAGGGATGTAAAGAATAATAAGAAGGGCTTCTACAGGTAAGTTAACCAGAAAAGGAAGGTTGAAGAAGGTGTCTCTCCCCTTGATAAATAATGCTGGAAAACTGGTAACTGATGAGAAGGCTGAGGTACTTAACATTTTTTTTGCCTCAGTCTTCAAATGAATGAATCCTCTCTTCTCATACCTCTTGAATGGATGGACAGCAGGATGGGGACTGGGTAAGCAAAATGCTTCCCAGTGTAAGGAAGGATCAGAAGAGAAGGCTTTGGGGTGACCTAATTGCAGCCTTCCAGTACCAGAAGGGAGCCTCCAAGAAAGATGGAGAGACTTTTTACAAGGGCATTTTGTGACAGGAGAAAGGGGAGCGGCTTCAAACTGGAAGAAAGTAGGTTTAGACTAGATATTACAGAGGAATTCTTTACTGTGACAATGGTGAGGCACTGGCACAGGTTGCCCAGAGAAGCTGTGGATGCCCCATCCCTGGCAGTGTTCAAGGCCAGGCTGGATGGGACCCTGAGCTACCTGGTCTAATGGAAGGTGTCCCTGCCCATGGCAGGTGGGTTTGAAGAGGTGATCTTTATGGTCCCTCCCAACCCAAACCATCCTGTGATTTTATGATAATTTGTGTTTGATTCAGATCTTGCACAGTTCCCAGTGATGAGGGTTAGTATTGACTTTAGATACCATAAGGAAAAGATGTTGCAGCAGGATTCTTTCTCTAGGGACCTTGACTTTTTACTGATCTACACTTTTCTTAAACTAGACTTCATTTAGTATTTTTGGACTGAAGGACATACCCACATTAAATCAGTTTAAGGCAGATTGCAACATTTAACCAATTTTCAATAATTGTGAACTCTGACAATTTAGTGAAATGTTACAGAGATTTTGCAACACATAGGAGAGCGCACGTACAGAAAGAAACAGTGACTGTTTCTTTTTCTTCCCATGACTCCCAACTTTCGTTCTCAGTCTGGTTCCCTTGAACTGACTTAAATCAGGATCCAAACTGGATCAAAAATATTACGACACACTGGTGGGTTTGCTATTATTGCAGTATGGGAAATTTCATGCCCCCCTCACCCAAATGCAGATACTCCACAAATCTTAACTGGAGATCAGACAAAGAAAGAGGATAGGGAAAGGAGAAGAAATGACAGGAAATAAGCCTGTCATTCTTCCTTAATGACCAAACCTACAAGACATAATTATACAGGGAGAGAGATGCTAAGGGAGGGATCTGTGTCAGGGACTGGCACCATAAGCTGCCTCACGGAAATTTCTGTCTCTCTGAATTCCAAATGTTTGGGCAATTTTTTATAAAAAATTTGGGGGTAACAATCACATTTTTATAATAGCAGTAAGGAGATTCTGGTGGGCTGGAGAAACCTTTTCATTAAAACCAAATTTAAATCCCCTGAATCTGCCTGCATGCCCTCCAGTGGCTGTAAAGCTTTGCCTTACTGGGGGAAGTGTCTCTGGAAACAATTGTAAAATGTTAGCAAATCCACCACAGGGATTCCCTCTGCTGTAATTCCATCCTCCACAGAACATATCTGTCTCTGTACACACAAGTCCCAGGACAGCTGCAAAGTCAGGCTAGCGGAAATTAAGTTCACAAATTAAGCTTCTGCAAAAATAGGAGCTGCATTCCAGATCTGAGGTTAATATCCAGAGCAAGGGCTTGGTACTGACAGAAGCAAAACACCTGCAAATCCCCTTCAGATCAAACTAGTCAAAATCCCCTTCAGATTAAACTAGTCCCTTTTGAGCAGTTTCAGCAAAACTACCTCAAATTTGGTAGGATCTGGAGATCTCACTCTCCTTTCATTCCAAAGATAGACTCTCTAGGACAAGGTGAGGCTGGCAGAGGGAAACTCTTGTGCTGCACCAGGTTGTGGAATAGCCAACAGGGAGTATAATACCACAGGCTGCTAGGTCAATATCCTGGTTATATTCCATATTTACCAACATGGAATCCATGCTTAAAAATAAAGCAGGAAGGAAGATTCCCCCAAAGCACTCAGTCTGGCTGCTACCTCCTTTATTTAGAGGAGGAAAAAAACAATAGCAAAAAAATTTTCCAGACCAGAAAACTCTTGAGGGCCACCCAGATGCTGAGCAGAGCAACAGCAACTTATATGTGTGACTGGGTGGCCACCTGACATCTTTGGGGGCTGTAGCCTGTGCTTTGCTTGGCCTTTTCTCTTCAGCATTGTTTGAAGGTCCATGAGTTGCATCCAGCTGCTGGATATCTGGAGTGTTGAGGCTGAGATAACTCAGATAGCAGGCCAAACTCAAGCAGTGTGCCTGCTTCCCAAACCACAGGGCCATTGATAAATTACAGCTCCTGGGGTTTTGCACCTGGTGTGCTTCTACTTCAGGAGCAACTTCCCAGCCCCAGCACTGTGCCAGGTTTCCTAATGCTACCAGGGTTTCTGTCTCTGGTGCCAGTTTTTGTTAAGCAGATCACCTGTCCATTGGTAATGAAGGGGCAACTTTAGCAGAGGTCTGGGGAAATAAGGATGGAAGATCATTGTACAGGTGGCTTGGACAAGAATGGTAACCATCCATAATTTTCATTTGTTGAAAGAAAAAAAAAATTGAAGACATCAACTAATTCTCTTTTTCTTCCTTTTAGATCACCAGATTAAAAATTGACAGAAACCCCTTCGCTAAAGGTTTCAGAGATTCTGGGAGAAACAGGTAATAGAAGCTTGTTTGTGTTTCCTCAGTGGTCTCTTCCCTCCTTTCCCTGATGAGTGCACAGGGCATATGTCTAATGTTGAAAAAAATACATTTTTTAAAAACTGAAGAATAGAGATAGAAAAATGGGGGATTACAGACTGTAAAACAGACAAATAGGTCACAGTCTAACACTGTGCAAAGTAGTTGTTCTTTATTACATGTAGGGTTGGCTGAAGGACATTTTTAAATTTTAATTTTCACATGAAATGTGAAAGCTTGGAGTGAAAATTCTTGCTTTATGTTAGAAGACAAAGTGAGCTTCTCATAAGTGTGCGGGATAAAAGCACAAAAATGTTCTGGTTTCAAACAATTTCAGTTTTTCTCCAGCAATGTCCAATTGTTTCACTTCGACTGTGTTGCTTGATTTTGTCATGATTTTTATGGAAGAATTAAGTGGAATACCTTAAATACTGTTTGGAAGAAATTATATTTTAGCAGCACAGTATTTAAACAGGAGCTTAAATCAATGCCTCCCATTGTATTAGTAAGAGACATTACAGAGTTATCAAAAAAGAGTAAGAAAATCCCAAAAAAGTTTCAGCTTTTTCTGCCATTCATGAATCCTGAAGCCCATCTAAATATTTCAGATCTAAATGATGTGGGTTACCTTTAAATCAGTGTGACAAAGGCTTTAAACCTTAATTATACAATTAGACATATATGACTACATTACAAGAAGCCTGGGGTTGTAAAGCAAAGCTCTGAGTGTGCAGAGCAGAGTAAAAGTCATGTGCATAGCCCTCATTTGCTGTCCCCATGGGCACTGTAATTCAGTTTTTACTTGTGTGCTCCTGTTGTGTGTGTTCACCAGGACTGCTGTCTCCTTCATAGGGAGGCTTGGTAAGGTCAGTGTTCATGAATGGTCAACTGCCCCATGTTTTCCACCACTCACTTCACTCTTCAGGATCACAAAGAAGGCATTTAACTGGCCTAGAGGCTTCCTAGCTCAGTCCCTTGGCTCTCATCTTACTGAAGTTATGCATAAAGATGTTGCCACTCTCATTTAATCCCTGCTGTGATCATCAGCTCTTCTTGAGGTGTGTGTGACTTTTATTCTGCTCTCCTCTGCTGTGTGGGGAAAGCAGTGTGTGTCTGGGTACAAGATCTTCCCCGTGTGCACAGATACATCTGCACTGGGGGCTGGGTTTGGAAGAGGGATTGATGCAGTTCCAGGTACATGGTGGGCTCTATTAATGTGGAAGGCATTAATAAGGTCCTAGCTCGGTGAATTTGGACAGTTTCCTGAAAAGGTTGGGAATTACTGATCTTTGTAGCTCATTGATTTAAGAAAGGGCAGGAAATTGCTACACGGCTGCAGCTGTGGGGAGGGCTCAGTAAGGCTCTCTGCTGATGTAAAGAGGAATTAAAATCTTTAAGGTATTACACATCAAAGGGAGCAGCCTGAGGCTTTAGGAAGAAAAAAATAGGCAAAGGTATTTGCAAGCATATATAGCAGTCAGGCGCCTGCCTCACAAGCAGGGGTCTGGCTGCAGTTGCACTGCTGTTGTCAGCTAGGGGAGGACATGAATGCTCAGCTGCCTCCTTCCCACAGGACACATACACAGATATTCCCATAGGAGAGAGAAAAGCATTAAAGTCCAAGCTGTGTGTGGAAAGGACTCTCCATGTGGGACTTTTGTTAACTGTGCTGGCTGGCTTTCCTTCCCCTTGTGAATTTGTAATCTCATTAGGATCACTGGTCAGAAAACAATTGTGGTACTCTGCAACTTCCCACGTCCTTCCCATAGCTTCAGTCAACTGCAGTGCATCAGACTGCGGCTGGAAAAGGTCCCATTGAAAATGTAGGTCTCCTTTGCAAAAGAAATACGGTGATTTGAAGAAGGGCCACTTGTGAATCAGGCAAGTGGGTAGTATGTGTTCAAAAGGTTTTATGTATAGGGTCTTAAAAGAAAAAATAAAGGTGTGGCAGTGGTAGGAGGCACAGAATTCTGAGGCAGCTGCAGGATGACCTATTCCAGTGATTGGATACTGAGTTAGAGCCGTGGTTAGAGTTTGCCAGCAAATGATGGAGGAAAGAACTCCCAGGAAAAAAGCAGAGCACAGTGGAAGAAAAGGAACTCTTAAGCCGCTTGTTTCCTAGGACATTTCCTTTCTGCTTTTTGTTGAGGCTCTTCTATTAAATGGATATTTCCCCCCCACTTATTTATTGTTATTGTTTCACTGTTGTCTCCTGCTGCAGAAATTATGGAGGTGCCTTGTTTTTAAAACTAGCTTCCATTTTAAATCTTTCACTTCCATCAGATTGCGGCCTTCCCCTTTATTTCCTTATGACTGTGGTCTCCCTTCATCAGTGCAAGAGACTGCTAAAACCCTGCTGCTCTGGGCACCCCATCATGATGTGACTGCCTGTATCCTTATGGGGGAGCAATATTTTCCCAGGTCCTTTCCTGGATCTCTTTCAGTTGTTTTCATGAGTGCCTCTCTCCAGACCTTACTGCCTCTTTGAGCTGGGAGAAGGAACAGTGAGGTGTTTCAGAGGGAAGGATGGAAACAGCAGCTCGCAGATGTTTTCCAGTCTTTGAGCACTCAAACCATGTTCAGTAATGGTGTTCAGCAATCTAACCATTAGCCTTGTTGGGTTGGGGAGCCAACCTGTGTTTGAAGGCCAAGTCTTAGTTCCTGTTTATTAGAGATTCCCGCTACCCAATTTTTGAGCCTTCTTCACTTTTTGCAAAAGCACATAAAGTATCTGTAGAAATGCAACAAGAGAAGTTCCTGATGTAGAAAGAGAAGTTTCCTGGTGGTGAAAGGATACCCACATAATGTATGAATAGGGCAGGTTATTACTTGGTTGCTTTCCTGAACTTCAAGTGATTGAGAAACCAGTTTTTGACATATGGAGCTCAGCTAGCCAAATGTTTGGGTAGTGAGGGTGCAGTTTTAATGCCACAGAGACTATTTTTGGAGACCGGGTAAAGTTCATCTGACAGTGGGATGCTTGCAAGAGCTCCTTATCCAGGAGGAAGCCAGAAGGGACAACAGCCAGGAAGGTCAACAGGGAGATGGAAGAAAAAAAACCCTAGGCTGAAGAAAAAACCAGCACTTTCCTTTCAGATGTGGGCATCTGAGGTGAATAAAAGTTGTTTGTGTTGAAAATGCTCTTTGAGCTTTTGTCTAGGATAAGAGAGCCAGGAGGGCACTTGGAGCCAATAGTTTAGCTTTCCCAGCAAACAATGAAATGACGTCCTGAATCCTGTGTGCAGTGGGAATGGCAAGATCAGCCATATGGGATGGATTATGGAGGTGCACAGATAGCTCGTTTCATTTTTCAGACAATGGAACTGTTTCATTTATTGCCTATTATTAAAACTTTATAGCACTAAAAATAAAAGAATGAATGAAAAAGAGAGAGCAAATTTTGGATACCTTTTAAAGAACTGACCTTATTTAAAAAATGCAGGCCGTGAGACCTCTTGTGATAATTTTTTTTCTTTACTTCCTTCATAAAGATGGTGTGAGAGGGAAGGGTTTATGGCCTGATAGATAGTTTGAAATTAATTTTTCAGTGCAGTTCTTTGGAAGAGAAAGTAGATGCCACATGGATAATGTTCAGCACACTTGGTATCAGTGACCCTTAGCAAAGGCCCTCCAAATTTCCTGACATTTCAGAAATGTTGAAAACAATTATTTTTTTGCCAGCATTTATTATTGTCCCAAGATGTTTCTTCGTTGGCCAGGTGGGGATTCTTTTCCTTGTTAGGGGTAGATCACACACACACAATAGCACTCCAGTATTTCTGCTGGGTAGGAGAGCACACCAATGTCATGAACTGCTGTGGGAGAGACAGATATTAGTGCTAACAGGGATTAAATTGATTCCCACCTCATCACCTCCACATTTTCTTTCAAGAATAGGAATACATCACAGGCAGAAAAAAGGCTGGGGATAGGGTTGTAAAATCAGTACAGAAAGGTGGTGTGCCTTCTCACCAAGAGCTGGTTTTTAGCATGACTGCAAGTTTTTCTTCAAGATTCCATACACAGTGTGGTAGGTGCCTAGCAGGTTAGCACAGGAAGCTGCTGTCCCATGGATCTTGTCTGATGCCTGGAAGGATGTGAAAATTTGATAAGGATGTATTCTGCTTAGATGCTATTTCAAAAACACCCACAACATTTTTTTTTCTGCATGGAGGGAAAAAAGCCCCAAAACCCAGAAACTGAAGATAAAAAGAAAAAGAAACCCACAAACTAATGAGGGAAAAAAGGTTGGTCTAGTATAGAAAGGCTTAAATTTGTGCGTAGGAGAAGTGGACATAACTTTGAGCCCTGTCACCCACATGCTCAGAGAGGATGTTTTATACACATGTTCAACATATGCCTGCTTGTGGGGAGTAAAGGATTCATTTGGGGCCGGAAGAGGCAGCTGGGGAGTTTGACATCCACTCTTCAGGTACCTGTGACACCACGCTGCCCTCAGCAGTGCAGGGCAAGGCCACACTGTTTCTGCCAGCAGTCACAGCGTGGAAAGGGAAGGGTGGCAGAAGCTGTGTTCACTGCAAGGGGGCTGTTGTAGAACTGCTCTCCTGGAGCAGAGGAGGTAGGTTCCTGTTGGTGTTGGCATCTTTCCTTTCCCTGACATACAGGGCAGGAATAGAGCAGCTTTACAAGCTGCCCTGGCACTCTCAGTGCTGCAGTTTACCTTCTTTCAGCTCACAGACACAGTCACGTCCAGTCCTTGAAAGCAGTATATTATTCCCGATTTACTGTTTTATTTCTTCCTTTTATTATGTCCTGGCTATTCTCTTTTCTTCCTTTTCTTTTAGAAGTAGAAATTATATGGTACCTGTGAGAACTGTATTGTTGCAGGGGAAAGTGGTAGATGGAGAACTAGAAATTTTGAATCGTGATTCAATTGCTGAGCCGATAATGATGTAGGCTCTGGGGAGGGGCAGGGGTAATAGGTTTAATCTGCTTTTAGTGTCTCCATGAGCCACCTCCCATTAGGGACTGGATTTTATTGGGAGTTGTGAGAGCAGAGCTGGAAGCCCAGTGCTGGTGTAGAGTGGGGTTGTGTACCTGGGGATCTAATGACCGAGCCAGACTGTGTGTACACTGCTTTCAGTCAGTTGGCCTCCCTGCTTCCCCACACGGTCCTGTGGCAGACACAGAGCAGCTGGATTAGCACAGCTGGAACTTTCAGTCTGCATTTCTGATACATTACGTGGTTCTAATCATTCAGGCAGGTCCTTTCAACAGCAGGTCTGGTTGCATTGCAACTTGCTCAGGGCATTTCATGCCCCCTGGATATACAGCATCAGAAAGTCTTCCCTCAGTGTTTGGGCTGGGGATCATTTCGTGAGGCTACAAAACAGTACCCTTCTCTTCCTGGCTGTGTGTGTTGAGAAGCAGATGGAGTCTGAACATGTGTGACTTTCACACACAGGGAGCAGAGGAAATCCTGGGGGTGGTACCGGTAGTCCAAGGGCAGCTTTTGTACACAGAGCCCAGCTTAGAAGATGGGTTCAAATTCTGCCCTGCCTTGTTGCCTCTGAGCTCCATGAGCTGGCAGAGGCCACTGTATTAACCAAATAGTTTTGTTGTAATGTGCTCAGCACTAGTGTGAGACTGCTATGCAGAGATGTCTTCTGTTTCTACTTCTAACAGCTTAGCAGCTAATAAACACCATGCAACAACCTCTCTTCTAAACCTCCTCTTAAAATACAGAGTTTGGTTTGCCAACTCCAATGTATTTAAAGCATCTAAGCTTCCGGGGAGACTTTGGAAAGTTAACTGAGTGAGTGGAGGCACGTGCAGAAAGACATTTTCAGAAGCAAAAGGCAGCTCCAGTGTCAGCTCAACATCTGATGAGAGGCTCTGGGGATGTTGTGCCTTTTGCATTGAAAGGGGATATGTTCTCGCATTTGACGAAGAATCTCTACTGGTATTCGGTCAGTGCAAGGGCTGTAACCTACTGTGGGAAAACAGGAAGGGGAAGGTGAGGAATGGGGAACCGAGCAGTGTGCAGCTTCCACTGAGGAGAACTGTTCCTGGGAAGAAACTCTAGTGGGTTTGGTAATACAGCTATGTCCTCACTGAGCCTGTGGAGCTAAGAGACTTCCAGCAGAGCTAACATTTTGTGATGACGATAAGAACAAGTCTGAGACCCCAGCCCTTCAAGAAGAAAAATTCTGACTCAATTTCTATCTTTTCCTCTTTGATATGTCTTTGTGGTGAGTTAGGGACCCAAAGCAGATACACTACTGATCTTTTAGAAAGGGCATCTTATGCATTTCTAGTTAAAATCCAAAACCAAGAAGATTCCCTTTTTGATGGCTACTCGTTGTACTTTGGAACAGTGTCCAGAACTATGAAGTGACAGGGAAAGGCAATTCACAAAATCTCTCTGATTTCATAGTCTGAATCCCAGGCCTCCTTTGTTTGCATGACAGCTTACATCCAAAAAGTGTGAAGGGCCACTCAAGGATAAATTGAGTATGCCTTGAGGAGCTGACAGTCATGTGTCCCCTGAAAAGCAGAGAGAAGGCTTGAGATTCTTGCTAGAAAGGAAAAAGGCATTGAGAGACTTGTAGGAGCTATTGAAATCCTGGGTTGAGGAAATTTCAGTTTACTCTCGTGGTCAGCACCTGTGCAGGAAGGCTCACTTGAGGAATTCACAGATGCCAAGGTGACCTTTCAGTGACCGCTCGCAGCCTGCCAAGCAAGGTCAGAGCCTTCTTTCCTCAGTGCATGTATCCCCAGCTGACTGACGTTCTGATTCACTCCTTGTTTTCTTTCCTTTGTGCAGGACGGGGCTGGAGGCCATCATGGAGACCTATGCCTTCTGGAGGCCCCCTGTGCGCACCCTCACCTTTGAAGATTTCACCACCATGCAGAAGCAGCAAGGTGAGTGAGCAAAGGGATTGCAGAGAGCTGTAGAAAGAGTAGGAGAAGAAGTCATAAGAGCAGCAATGCACTTTGCTGTGTGTCCAGAAACTGAAATGGGGATGTCACACACATTGTTGAGCTCTTGGCTGAAGTGAGAGGACACAGAGCAGAGAGAGGGGGATGGAAACAGTGGACAGGCCGTGCCTTATGAGGTGCAATGGAAGCCTGGCTCCCTGGTCCCCCAAGAGCTAGAAGGAGGAGCAGGAAGGATTGTAGGGTTGGGCAAACCAGCCCAAGTACACAGCATGAGTTAAATGTGAAGAGAGAACAGAATGACTGAGGAAATGCTCAACCACATCAGACAAATTTTTCTCCACTTACAATTTACATTTGCCATTTGTATGCAAACACAAGGGGAAGGGGGGTTGGGGGGGATGTCCTCTGGAAGCTTTAGGAGACCAAGAATGTGTCTCCCTTTGGGGTCATGCTACCTTGATTTCAAAACCCAGTGGCCTTTCTGGAGACACTTTCTGCCAGTAAGAATCTGGGAGGAATTATTGGATAGGCCAAGTGTTCATGCTGTGTCTTTTCATAGCTTCTGCCCTTTACATATCTCATTTGTTAAGTAGGGCTTTCATCTCTAGTTTCAGGCCATGTTGCTATTTTGCTTTTTGCAGGGGTAGGTCTTTCCCATTCACTTTAGGGCAGCTATTTCTAGTTAAAAAAATAGTGATCACTGAGAAAGAGATATCAAGGCAGCAGCCTGGTACTTTTTTTTATTCCAACATATATGCAAGAAAAGAAACAATTCAAAATGGTGTTCAAATGTGACACCAGCCAGGTTAAACAATCAAAACCAAATACCTGCCCTCTGTAGCAGATTCTCCAGCATCTCACATTCAAGCTTGATATCACCTCCAAAACTTCCTTCCAGACCTTGAATCCACCTGAGGGTGGTGTGTTCTCCTCCAGATGCAGGGAGGCAGCAGTAGCTTTTGGGGCTGCCCATCACCAAGGCAGAATCAGAAGGGTGTCCAGAGCAGGAATCTCTTCTTGCTGACTGTCCCCCATGCCAGTTCCACATGCAACACCCCAGGCCCCAGGTCACCTGCTAAATAATTTTTCTGATGGCACAGGAGCAGGATAGAGCACACTTCAGTCAGCTCTGTTAGACTGCCTGTGCATGGTCTTCACATGACCACCCAACTCTTCTTGAATGGCACAGCGTGGTACAGGAGAGATTTTGCACAAGCTCAGGGGCTTGTGTCAAGCAGCACTTGTGGTAGGGCATGTGGTCAGGGAAGGGTTAAAGTTGGGATTTAGAAATGTTTTCATCACCCACCTAAATAGAAACATAAAAGCCTCTCCTCTTGGTCACAGTGGCTGAAGCAGCCTCTCTCCAATGTCTCACCCTCTATTGGGGCTTGCCCGCCTCCCTCCCTCCCCTCAGCTATCAGATAACATCCTAGTGGCAAGTCCAGCTATTGCTTACGTGGTAAGGTAATATTAGGAAAGGAAAATATTTAATGTATTTTTAGCTTGTTATAATATAGTTTGGCAGCTGAAAAACCAGGAAGCAAGCCAGTACGCTGTAACCAGCAGGCCCTGTGCAGGCCACCACCACTGCACCACAGACAGTAAAGCCTAGGACAGCCCTTAACTGAAGCTGTGTTCACAGGTTGACCTCCAATCCTAATAATTCATTACAAAATAGGGCTTTTGAGCTCTGCGTTTAGCCATGTGAAATGATCTCAAGATAATCATTCAGAAGTATTCCAACTCTCATAATGCTCATCTCTGTGGTAATTGCCATAGGAAGCTGAGCCCTGGTCTCAAAAATATGTGCAAAGCCAAGGTACAAAGATGCTCTATTTTAACTTCTGGCTGCTGGGGCAGCCCCCAAAGGCCATGACAAATATGCTGGTATGGAGTCCTTGGAATTGCTGACAGAAAGAGCACCTTAAAGCTGAGGTGGCTTTAAGCCACAAGTGATTCTTCCCTCCAAATGTAAGACAACCAGGATATTTTGTGCCCACACCTCTTTGTCTCCTTGCTTTCAAGCACATGAACTGGGTGACAGGTGAATAAATCACTGCTGTTTAAGAGCTGACATGAGCAAAAGCTATTGAACCTCAAATTCTCTGAGACTTTACACGGATGTGACTTGCCCAAGAGTTTCCTCCTCTCCCCCATCTGGAGCTTCAGTGCTCTGAGCTGCATGGTGTCCCCTCATACCCTTGTATATTTGTGAATTAGAAACTTTTTGGGTTTTTTAAAAAGAAACTGATACTTTAATTCCCGATCCTGCTGGTTTCTTCAAAGCTGGTGAATATGTGATATTTCTGAATAAACATTTGAGGAAATGCAAGCTTTCCTTTTATCCCCTGAAATGTTTGTTGGGAAATTGCATGAAGGCTACAGGAAATTTTTGGGAGTAGATGTGTCCACTGTAGCTAAAGCAGAGTGTGTTCTTACTGCAGAGAGATAAGATGAGGGCAGCAAGACTGGCCACGTGCCTAGGACTGATGAAGAGCAAGCCATGGTCGTCCAGCCTGTGAGGAGAGAGAGAGAATAGATAATACTACTAAAATAAGATACTGTCTGTGGTGATAGGAAAAAATACAGTAGGTTCCAGTAACATGAAGTTTAAGGATCTGCTGTAACAGTTTCCCTGCAGGAACTGTGGAATTCAGTTTTGATTTTCTAGAGATGGATCCATGCTATTGTAATAGGAAAAATTATGCTTTCTAGGGCAAAAGCTTGGGGCATCAGCAGCATAAAGATGGTGTCTTCCTTGCTTTAAAGCTAAATTTTTCTGTGATATGGATTTCTACAGGTTTTTACCTTTTCTTTTGTCACGTGGTAGTTTTTTAATGAAAATAAAAGTGCTACATCCCTTTTCCAAGATGCTTTTGTCTAACAAATCTAACTGAATTATTTGGCCAGGTTAGAGATTTAACTGATAAAAATAACTGTATGGGTGTGATGATTTTTTGGAGAGCGTTTAATTTATTGCCACACATGCCAGTTTGGAAAAGTTAATGTGTATTCTGAAATGAGTAGCTGACTGATCTCAAAGCTGGCAACTACAAATATGCCCTCCAGTGAGGACAATCCCTATATTACTCTGCAGAGTCTGGTTCCAGCACAAACTTATCCAGAGCTGAATGAATTAGTGTAGCTCCAAAGAGGTACAAATCCCAAAAATACTGCAAAGTGGTCAGTAGTGATGGGGACAAAGTTTGCAAGGGCAATAGAGATTACTTGGTAACATGCAAGCAGGCTTCATGCAAGAGACTTTAATTTTTCTGCTCTGACTAAATGTTCATCCCTTTCTGTGGGGTGTTAAGAGCTAAGGAAAAGTTCTGCCTCATCCACCTTCTTCATACATTTAAATGTTTTACAGGTTTTTATCTCCCTCTTCTGTGCCTCTCAAAGTGAATAGCACCAATCATTTAATTTCTTTTTAGTGGGAACTTTTCCAGGTTCTTAATCGTTTCTTTAAACACAAGTCTGCACAGAGTATTCCAGAGACATCCATGTGATACAATTATCTAAAGATATTACAATTTTTTCCACATTATCCTTTCTGCCATTCGACCTATATCCTAGTGCTATGCTCATTTGTTTGGCCCAAGCTTTATGTGGAGCAAGGGCCACACTGACACACCAAAATCGATACTTGGTGTGCTGGATGCAGCTGTTTCATGCAGGGATTGAATAACTTTCTAATCTGCACAATGATAGGTTTCAGCTGCCAGGCAAACTGGAGAGTTTGATGTCGCACCCAGTCACAGATGTCCGGTGCAGCTGAATCTTGTGGTCCATGAGCTTTAGTTGCATGTGCTGCCATTGAAGGACAGCACACCAGCAAGTCCCTGCAGGTCTGTGACCTGAGTGGTCACCATGTTGTCCTACCAAGGGAAAGAACATGCTGCTTCTATTAGTGAAATCCCCTGGCTTGAGAGCAAAACCTCTTTTGGAGCGCAAAAGTATCTGCAGCTTCGCAAGAGTGAACACCATGTTGGACACAATCACAGCAGGTCTGCAGCCAGAAAGAAAGACTTCTTTTGAAAGAAAGAAGTCCCCCCCTGAGAAAAACCTTTGTACAAAATGCTCAGAAAGTGGCAGTCCAGGAGCAGCTGGCCTTCTGGAGAATGGTATCACCCACACTGCACTCTACTTACTACCAGCAAGAAAGGGGGCTTGGGGTTATTGAATGCACATGGCAGTGAGACATGCGGAAAGCCAAGAATCTATTAAAGTCTTTAATTGGAATATATTCTCAAAATTTAGATTGAACCTCGTCCAGATTCTCATTATTAAAAATTTGTGGCTCAGTTTCTTGATTTTAAAAGGGAACATTAAAAAAAAAAAAAAAAAAGAGGGAGAGGAAAAAAGAAAATCAGAGTTCCAGTAACTCTGCATTATGTCACTAAGAGTAAAAAGAGTTATTGCTGGCTTCTTTGTGATATTGTTTCCCACAGGATATTGTGAGAAGCACATCACTATCAGTGACTGTAAGCTTTGTGAGGACATAGAGATTAAAAAGATACTGGGGCAATATTAGAACAGTGATCAGTATCTAATCCTTCCTACAAAAGCTGGTAACTTACCAAGAAGTGAAATCAAAGGTAGCCTGGCAGTTGGTAGGAAGAGGTACCTCCTAAGCAGAATTTCAGGACCAATATGAGTCACTTTATATGATCTATCACTAGGCTTGCAGCACATAAAAATTCACTTTGTCATTAAATGGCTGTTTTGACACATACATACCAAATCTACAAGAATCAAACATCTTAAACTTGACTGGTCAGCTGTCAAGGCAGCTTTCCTTTCAAATGGGCTCTTTTTTTGAATAAGTGCTTTTGTCAGGAGCTCCACCAAAGGGTAGACTCAATAGATTCAACCCCTTCTCCATCAACTTGAGCATCTGCGTTGATCTTGGACTGGAGGTAGAGAGTAGAGAGTCCACCCCTTAGAGAGTCTGAAAAATTGGCATTAATGGTTCTTGAGATTAGCACTGAAAATTGTCAAAAAAGAGGGAAAGAGGGGTGTGTTCTCCCCGGTAAGACAGCTGGTGCTATCTCTAGAGCAGCATGCATGTACAAACTGATGGAGAACAGGTCCTGCTGTCTCCTGAGAGGAGAGTATCTTAACCCTGCAGTCGTGTCAACACAGATATGCACAAAAGGCTCCCTCTCCTCGGTGTGGAAGAGATTCAAACGTCTCATTTACTGCTGGAAAGGAACAATGTTTTCTTGTAGTAACAATGTTTCCAGACAGACCCTAAGTCTGCACGGGCTATCAGCAGATGTGAGACAGATACCCTGAGCTGAGGTGTCGCTGCTTTTCCAGCTTCTCTGTCTGTAAGCATTACCCTTTCTGGGCAGGCATCACCTCTGGCTTGCCAAAGTTTGTCTGTACTGCCTGTAACTGATTCATTATAATACTCTTCCCCCATGGGGGTGGTGCTCAGAGAGCTGCCCTGATTGCACCCATATGAAAACAAAACCCTGAATACACAAATGTGTACTGGTGTCAAGTGCAAGGAAGACTGAGCCCTTCAGAACTTCATCTGAAGGCATCACAGACGCCTGGAGGCAGAAAGAAGTAAATAACTGCTAAGATCTTTATGGCTTTATCTGAGATCCTAGATCCCAAAAATAGTGTCTCCCAAAAGAGTGGAGCTGCTTATGCCAAGGGAGGTTGAACCACCTACAAATTCATCGGATTGGCCCCTTGCCTCCCAAAGGCAGCCATCAGTTCTGTCAGCAATGCCACCAGGATAATCAGGATGCTGCTTCCCTTTCGAAATCAATTGTGAACAGTCTAGGCTATTGGCAGAGGTCACATAGCTGGGTGTGGACTCAATTATCTGCTTGATTATTTGACCTTGAAGAGGAGATTGGAAACAGAGCGGTTGTTGCCAGAGTTATTGGGATCAAGTGCTGGTTTCTGCTGCGTACTTCAAATGGCTCATAGATTGCCTCATTTAAACAAAGCACCAGGGAACAAACTGTTCCAGCTTCTTCTAGGTTGAGCTGCAGACAGTTTTTCTTTAGAGAGGGGATATTTTTGGTGCTTCACTGAAAAATTAAAGCACCCTCCCAGATGTGTCTGTGCCACTTCCTGATGACCTGAAAGGAGCCTGAAGTGCTGTGTTACTCCAGAGAGGTGTTCACCCTGATTTCCAGTGAAGCCCAAGTCTCTGTTATCTGATGAGTGGTGATCAGGTTTCATGTGAATGACTAGAGGTGGGCAATGATATTTTGAAAAGTTGCACAGTTTCCTAAGAGTAGCATATAATGTTCTTATGAATAGAAAATTACATGTCCCTTGAACTTGCCACAGTACTTTGATGTTTTTCCTCAGCTGTCTTGGTGCTCTGGATATGGATGGGAATGGAAATCATGTCCTGAATCATACTTTTTGTCCACATTAGAAAAAAGTGTTGGTTTCTACCATTAGATCTTGAAAATATTTTATCTTGGAGGATGACCGAGGCAAGTTTTATCTCTAACTTTCTGACTGCTCAGTTTGCCTTGCAGAAATTTAAAAGATGTGAAGAGAAGTAAAGTATTATTCTGAGTTGTTCTAGATCTACCATTAATTCCAATGATTCTTGTGATTTGAGGCAAACTTACTAAAAAAGTCCTTCTCTATAATTTTCTAACCTTAACCAAAATTTCCTTTCATTCCTCACTTTTGTGCCATACAGTACATACTTTCCCCCTTAAATCTATTGCTGTAATTATCTTTTTTTTATGTGCTCTGTGAGCTGTATCCCAAAGAACTACAAAGCACTCTTTATGTTTCCTCTACAACCCAGCAACTTGGCACGCAGTAGGTTTTGAGTCTCATTTGGGCCTTTTAAAGATTTTACCAGCAGATTCATAATTTGATAATTGGCCAAGGGCTCTAGAGAGAAAAAAGGCAGCTACACTCTGTGAAGAGAGAAATGGTTTTCATTCCCATGAAAGTGGGAAGTTTTCATTCCTAAAAACAGGGAAGCAGTGAAGAGAGAGTCCAGCATATCATAGACCAGATGGCCCTGCCCTTTCTTGGTGAGGCGACCAAAAACAGGCATCAAAGCCATTTAGTTTTTCTGGGTGGTGAAGAGGGAGATAAGAGGGGTAGTAATAGTCATGAAGAATCTTTCAGTCCTTCTTAAAGTTTTAGATCTGAGTTTTGGAAAGCCAGGAATGGGAGCAGAGACCTTGGGCTGCCAGTTATACTTGCAAGGAAAAAGTTGCCATGATAGGTGAGAGCAGGAGTGACACCTGATACTGTGGCATTCAGATGTCTGAAGGCACCAGGCAGGACTGAGGCATGTGCTGCTTGAAGCAGAAATGGATCCAGGTTTGTGCTACGCCTGGCTTCAGAAGGATATGAGATCAGATGGTTACAGTGGCACACTCTGGCCTCATAATCTATCAGTCAGACCACCTGACAATCTGCACAAACCCTCCCTCCTGACCTCATTACTCCCTCAGATTCCATCCTTGGGCTATTAACAAATTTAATTTTTGTTCTGCAACCAAAGGTGAAGTAACTTGGAAGGCAGAAAGTTAATTTCATATGCCATACTTAATGTGCATGTGTGTACAAGTGCACAGAATGGGAATGGGATTTACCTTTTTGTTCAAATTTGTTTTCCGGCATGCATGCCATTGTGTTTACTGTTGTGTCTGAGGATAGACCTCTGCAAAACACTGGTAAGAGTAGTTCTTTCCTGTGCTTTAGAAAGACCCTGTGCATATGTGTCCAAGACTGTAGAGTCCTCACAAAAACCAGACCTTTCAGAAAAGACTTGGAGTACATCTGCATGGACAGGCTCCTCTGTGCTCCTTGCTGGCCAGACACATGCCAGCTCCTGGCCAGCTTCATTTGGAAAGCTGGAGAGTTGCATTATCATGGCTCTGTGCCCAAGTGAATATAAAGTACCTCTCAGGAGAGCTTATTTACTCAAGTTAAGTGCCAGGAGGAGAGTTGTGAGCCAGGTGAATGCCTGGTCGCCACAGTCCCTTTTTCCTGCACCCTCAGGTGCTTGGACACGTGCCTATCACATGATGAAAATGCCAACATCTTGGGCAGGTGTCAGAAGAGGGGCTGTGGTTCCTCCAGGAGGTGGGGATAGGTGAGGTTGTGCACCCATCAATCCAAGCACCAGGTCCTGTTCACATATGGAGGTGGAAGGAGATGGCCTGGCTGAGGCTGTGGGCTGGACACTGTCCTGTGGGCTCAGCACAGCCTGCAGACTGTGGGCTGGCCATGCTGACCCTGCAGTTTGTGTCTGGCCACAATCTAAACTAGCTTGTAGGTGGGAGCAGCCTAAGTCGTCTAAGAAACACTTGCACTCAAAGAATAACTTCATGCTGCCTGACCCATGAAAATGTAAAATCTTAGCACAAACCACCTTGCTGTTCCCATCCTTGTTAGAAAGTAAGGCACAAGCCCTGAGGACATGCAGCCACATCTGTTTGTAATGTGACAGTGAATGCCAGGTCATCCCGGTGTGAGACCAGCCATGCTGAGAACTGCAGGCTGTGACCAAGTTGCCCAAACTGCTCTAAAGCTCTTGTCTGTCTGGTGAGACTCTGCCATTGCTCAGGGTATGGCATTCACATTCAGGTAGCTTGTGCTGACAGCAGCTCTGCACTAAGCAAGGACTTCAAGGACCAAGAGGTTCGTATGGAGGCACTGCAGGTGATGGTAACATCTAATGCCTGGAAACATTAGCAAGGAAAATGTGCTGCAGCGGAGTCCAAAGTTTGATTTATGTGCACCTTTCAGATAAAGGAGGTTGGGATAAGTTGTGGGTCAAGTGAACACTATGGTGTCATTAGTGAGAGAGATCCCAGAAAATTTTCCATGTGCAGTTGCTTCAGACTCCCTTGGCACTGATGCTCTCCCCACTATCTTGCTGTTGCCAGAAAGCTCCTCTGGCTAATGCTGACTGCTGGCAGATGTGTTTTCCATCTACACTGCAGTGTTAGAAGTTCTCTTCGTGACCTGCCTTCTGTGGAAGAGGTCCCTGTAGCATTTCAGATGCCCTGGCATACTGAATGTTTCCAAAATACTCCAACCCCTTTTTTTAAGGCACATCATACCCACGGACTATGTATGTTTGGGCTGCAGTTTGCCCTGAAATTGTCCTTAACACAAGCTCAGTCTAGGTAAAAGCAAAAGCAAGGGCTTATTTTGGAGCATACAGGAAGACAGCACCATTACTGAGGCTTAGATGGACACACGTGACAGGAAGGAAATACCAGTCATAAAATACTTGAGACGATATTTTAATGGCAGTTCTTGTTGATACCCCAGGGAAAAGCTGGAATTTCTTCCCTAAGCCTTGTGGGCATGTATCTGACACTGGTGCACAGACAGCATTTCCATTTGGTGTCACAAGAGGAGACACTGGCAAGAAGAGGAAGGTTTGCCTTTGCATCCCACCCTTTCCACATGGTCTCCATGCCTTCCACCATGATTTCATTCTTCTTTTTCCCTACTTCTCAGTCCCAGTTTGCAAATTTTGGCTTCTCTTGCACTTGATCATTCTCCAGCTCCCCTCATTGAAAATGCTTCTGTCCTTTTGATGAGGTCAACCTAGTTATCACTTGTATGCCCGGAGAACAAGCTCCTTTCATAATGACAGCATTGCTTGGCTAAGCCCTGGACAGAGTAGCAGGACACTGTGAGGACAGGACTTTCACCTGCCCTGCAGGGCAGGGTTCAGATACAAAGAAGGGTCCTTTCAACCTTCTATTTTATACAAATGTGTCTCCATAACCGCATGTATGTGGGACCGATGTTTGCAGAGCCAAAAAATGATCTTCTGGGGGCAGGTCAAAATAGTAATTAATCACTCTGGAATCATGATAAGTGTGGAGGTGAGAGATACTGTGACACTGCTGGTAAATGCTTTTGGTGGTGGCAACTATTTCCAGGGGAAACAGTGGGAAGAAAAAAGGAACAGAGGACAACTATCAAGGGATTTATTTTATTCTTACTTAAATATGGTTTCAGTTGACTTAAACCAGACCTAACGTAGTTGTGAGTATCAGTTTAACTAGATTGGTTTGTATCCATGCCTTTCATTAAAATGACACACACATCTGTGTATCCAAGGCTGTGGTATGGTGTGGATATATTTGCTGGGCTTGCTGCCATCTCTAGGGGTATTTGGCTGACTTTGTAGCAACTACAGACCAAGCTATAACTTCACAAAAGTCCAGGTTGCATTTGGCCCATACTTAGGGCTGCCAGCAAAGATGGCTAAAAAATATCCTTCAGAGCAGAGTGGAGCTGGTCCGAAGAGAATGAGCTGAGACAGGCCTTGCTTTGTATTATTTCCTGTTCCACTTAAAGGTGTAAAGATTACTCTGCAAATGATCAGGGGCTTCCTGCTTCTGCATTATGCTCTGTTGCAGCAGAAGTATGGTGTGCCCTGTGGTTGGCATTGGTAGCAAAGCATTCTTGAAAGAGAGTTGTCAGGTTTGGCATTTGCTCCCATTGATGGATCTCTTACCTCCTCATCATTTTGAAGTTACAGAGAAAGAGAAAAATCTTCTTTACCCTGTTTCCCAACTGTTGTGTTGTCACTTCAGGGTTTTCTTATTGGCCTGCAAAAACAGATTATTCAAAGCAGAATCACTCAATTGCTCTTTGGGGGTGACCTGAAATGTGCAATTCTCAGTTTTGGAACCATTAAGCAATCCTTGAAACTGCTAATAAGCAAAACTTACTCTTACCTTGTGTAGCCAAAAGCCTCAGTTGTGGGTACGACTGGATTGTAGCTTCTCAGCAGATTAATAAAGTCTAATGTTTGAGGTAACTGGTGTGTGCACTTTTTTTTTTACTGAGTTTTTAAAGTTAAGCTATGGGGCAAAGGAAGATTGAAATGAAGACATTGCATTTAATAATTTATTCTATGTATTCTATTTCAATCAGATCATTAAATACTCATACAAATATACATACGCATTTTTACTTACGCTCCAGACACTGTCAGTGAGTCACTTTCTGCAGTTTGTTCATGAAATATATGGTATAAAGAGTCAAAAGCAGGATTACTGTGGGTTAAATACATCTCACTTTGTGCTGTATTTGCTTTGTGATTATTTGACCTCCATACTTTGGGCTTGGATAACTAGACGGTGATATATGAATGTAGCTGTCTGCCTGTTGGAGGTTGTGCTCTTTACAGCAGGACTAACAACAAAATGGTGTCTATAGTTGTATACCTCGATTCAATCTCACCATTATCAACAATTTCAACTAAAACAGACTGCAATGCAATTATGTGTGTAGAGGCCAACCTTGCCTTCTGCTGACCCTACTGCAGTATTGACAACTTGTAAAAGAGAGACAGGGAGAAAGGCTGGAGGAGGTACCACCATCTTAACTTACCACAGCCAAAATTGCCTGAGGTTGTCTGTCAGAGACATTAAATGAACCAGGGAAGTGTAGCCTTTAAAATAAACGCTAAATTAGAAATTTGCACAACAAGCCTTTGAACTCTGGAGCTAAAATACGTGAGCAAATTTGAGCATTTCAGTATTGTCAAGAAGTGAATGCAGAGTACGTGATGGCATTTGAAACTTTAATTTCTCTCATTTACTTTAATGAAGATTTGATGCAATGCTTCTCTTTTATGCTTCTGAGTGAATGACAAAAGGAGTCAGTGGCTCAGCAATAACTGGTAAGCGTTCCTCCCCATGGCTGGTAATGGGAATGACTGCTTTGACTTAGCAACACAGAAATTTGCCTTTTGTTAGTGTTGCCTGGGCCAACAGCAATCACTCCAGCCTGTGCTTACCCAGTCCTGTTTTTCTTCCTTTTTTCTGAATCTGGGTTAAAAAAAACCTAAATTTAAAAATCCCAAATATTATTAATGTCTCAAGGTTACATTTTCACTCCCTGTTTCATCCTAGGTGTGTCAGAAAGAGTCAAATATAATCTCAGGGAATCTCATACTAAGAGAATAATCAAATGAAAATAAAAGGTTTCACATCAGAAAACTGAATTCTCTTAAGCACGGAGCTGATTTTCTTGGTTGTTCAAGGAAACTTTCTCCAGTTCAGAATGTTGGCTATAAATAATCTCTTCTCAAGCTCAAGATTGTGCCATCGTCTTTTTCATAACACTTACTTTCAGTTTGCTACCATTCTTGGTAGTATTACACAGTATTATTTTCTCAGGTCAGAACTTGTGAGCACCCCTGCTGTGCAGAATGGTCAGTTCCATCATACATAGCATAAATATTGTATAATGCGTTGATACTACTGACATGCAGATATATCAATATTTTGTTAACACCAGTGGTACAACATATGGAATCCCTTTTAAGCTTTAAGCACATGATTGAAAATCCTGACACATCCCCTCTCTGCACTCTGTGGAGCAGGATATAGCTTGAAACTGTGTCCCTTTATTTTAGTGTTACTTCTGGCTTGAATCAGCACCGTTGCACAGTGAGCCAGCTGACAAAAATGCTGAATGGTGCAGAAGTCCAGCATGCTTTCAGCCACTTCCCACCACAATCCCCTGAGCAGATGATAAAGCATGTTTGCAGTGGGACCATACAGTTCTCTGACTGGTGGTCTTCCTGCAGATCAGGAGAGAGGAGAAATTACCTTCTTTCTTCTTTTTTTTTTCCTTAAAAAAGGACTAGATAAACATGCCTGGAAACAACAGATCTCTTGACTGATGGAGCAGTCTTTCCTTGCAGCTTTTCTCAATGCCTTGGGTTACTCTGTGGCAGGCTAGGGAATAAAACCTCTGTTAGAAAACAAAGCAGTAACAAAAAAGCAGAAGGAAAGACCAAGGGATGCTATTAATAAAGTGAGGGTCCTTGCCAAGAAAGGCTGAGTTTTCCAGGGCCATTTTACCACCCTTGCTTCTTTATTAAACTAAGCTGGTTTTCAATGAGACCATCTCATTTTGCAGATGTGGTTCTGGGTGCTGAACATCTTCCCATGTGTTTTGTTTTGCAGGAGGCAGCACAGGAACTTCCCCAACCACCTCCAGCACGGGGACCCCATCACCATCTGCCTCCTCTCACCTTCTCTCTCCATCCTGCTCTCCTCCAGCCTTCCATCTGGCCCCCAACACTTTCAATGTTGGCTGCCGGGAGAGTCAGCTTTGCAACCTCAACCTGTCTGATTATCCCCCGTGTGCCAGAAGCAACATGGCAGCACTGCAGAGCTACCCAGGGCTGAGTGATGGGGGCTACAACCGGCTGCAGAGCAGCAGCGCCTCTGCCTCGCAGCCCTCCGAAACCTTCATGCCTCAGAGGACTCCCTCCTTGATCTCAGGAATGCCAGCTCCTTCCTCCCTGCCCAGCAACAGCAAGATGGAGGCGTACAGCGGCCAGCTGGGATCTTTCCCCAGCTCCCAGTTTCAGTATGTCATGCAAGCAGGCAACCCTGCCTCAACCTCCTCCTCCTCACACATGTTTGGTGGTGGCCACATGCAGCAGAGCTCCTACAACGCCTTCTCCCTGCACAATCCCTACAACCTCTATGGATACAATTTCCCTGCTTCCCCCAGGCTGGCAGCGAGCCCAGAGAAACTCACCACCTCCCAAAGCACTTTACTCTGCTCTTCCCCGTCCAGCGGGGCCTTTGGAGAGAGGCAATACCTTTCCACAGGGATGGATCACGGGATGCACATGATCAGCCCTCCCTCCAGCAACCAGCAGACGGCCGCCGCCTGTGACAACAGACAGTACGGAGCGGTTCAGGGCTCCTCCTCACAGATGTCTGTGCACATGGTCTAACAAGCCATGCCTCTCCCTGGCATCGAAGGCAGCCGGACCTTCATCCTTCCCAGGGGTCAACCCCTCCCAGTACCCTTTTGCCTTCAAACTTATAGTGGAACTAGTATTGTAATGATAAACAAGAACATAAGCCATCTAGGTGTGTGCCCCAGAACCTTCTGGAGAGCCTCAACTGACAGCCATCGTAGCTTGTTGTAGCCCAGGGCCTCCAGATTGGCACGGAGTATCTGCTTTTTCTGGACATTGTAGAGAAGAGGGCATGACTTCAACAAGAAGCTGGAGAGAAGCAGCTGAATTTACTGTTTGTGCATTAACTTTAAGCAGTGTGAGCTCCCAGCGTGGAGGGACCCATTCCCTGTGCTGTCTCCTCCGAGTGTTGAAGAAGGGCTGTTTCCCAGGGCTTCATCCTCTGAAGCTGCACTGCCCATGGCTCTAAAGACATCCCCCTTCCCAGACAGTTCCTCACTGCCGGGGTGGCTCAGCCCGTGTCTGAAACCAGCAAGGCCTGTGGGTCCTTTTTCCACTGTAGCACAGGAATGGCACTGCTGGGCCAGAGCTCCTTCCAAAGAGGTTTCTGCTTTTTCACCATGGCTCTGCCCAACTGGCTGTTTCTTTATGAAGGTCAAGCTCACCAGCACCCAGACTGCAGATGAAGATGGGAGAGAGGGGAGAGAGAAAAGTTTTGGCTCACAAATGAGCCTCAGACAGAAGTGGGGATGGAACTTTGGAAAGATGAACGGGGGGAGGGGGCTCAGCTCCTGTTGACTTGACTGGAAGTAACGCAGCGAAACCGAATGGATGACAGCCTTTGTGGGGAATGTGTGTCTCCCACAGCACTCAGCCCAGTGGGAAGAAACTGTCCAGACTGAGCTTATGGGGAAGAGCAATGAAAAAAGAGAGCCCTGCAGGAGTGCAGCTGACCTTGCATGCGAGAGTTGCCTTAGAAAACCATTAGCATTTCAGAAACAGTGAGGTTGAGTATTTGCCAACCTTCCACCTGCCACATGGTCTCTGTTTAACCAAATAGATCATTGCCTTTTAACATCTTTCTTTTCTGTTTTTTTTCCTTGTTCTTTTTTTTTCCTTTTCCTCTTCAAATCCTTTAAAAATAAGAAAACAATTGTAGCTTGGTGCAAGCTATGCAGTTAAGTTGTGTGAAAATGCAAATACCAAGTAACAGAATACAGATACTATTGAGAGTTGTTGTGAGGTGTTGTAGATAAATGTATTTATATGCCTAGTGGGGTATTCAATATTATGAATATAAAAGAGGGCAATAAAAATGGTATGTAAAATATGTATGAAGAAAAAGCTGTATAAAGATTTGCCCTATGCACGGAACTTTGTTTCTAAGTGCCAAGCACAGAAAGCGCTAAATAAATCTTTGCAATTATTCCCTCTGTGTTCTTCTCTGTCTGTGAGGCTTCCTCAGTTGTTTTCTAGAGACAGACATTTTGAAAATACTGTCACATGTGTTTGCACAACAGAGGGGGTGAAGATATGGTGCTAGATTGTGAAGTCCAGGCAATATTGCAATAAAAATAAAAATTCTGTCTTCTCAAGAAATTTTAAAAATTGAGTCCTTGGAATTTGTAAGTTGCCTTTTTCACAGGAAGTCTATCTTAAAAACAGATAGAGTTGTTATTTTGATTATTGCAGAAGCTCTTCAGAATAATTTTTCACAGTCAGTACAGTCAATGATACTTAAAAATAGCAATATAATTTATTTATCATTTAAAAATAATTTTAAAATGTAATTCGGGGATATGTGTCAGTTTTTTATTTGCACTATATTTCTAATACGAGATTGAGACATTAACACCGAAAGCTGTGGGGAAACTGAAGCCCCCTCAAACCTGGCTGTAAGTTATGGCTGCAGAGTTTACAGCTTTCCTTGTGTCAATAAACTCTTTTTCCCCCTGAACTGAAAAAACACCAGAAAGGTAGAAAGACTTTTAAAGATCAATTCTGCAAGCATTTCTTTATTTTTGTTTTTACAGGGGAAGATAAATATACCATTGCCATTCCCAGTTCTGTGCCTAGTCTGTGTGACTGTATTCTGGCTTTTACTGTGTCTAGCCTTGGATGCTGCTGAAAAGGGTGAGGGGGGATTATGGATAGGGACAATCTGTCCTTCACCTTATTGTCCTTTCTTTACCCCTAATAATGAATTATTGGTTTAATCTTGAAACAGGGAGTTTTAGAGCCTTTCTAAAATCCTTTCAGAATCTTTCAGAAATGCCCATCAATCTGTGCCTTGATGTTTGCTTTTGGGTTTAACTCCATTTTATGGCAACAATTTCTACAGGTTAATAGTATGTTGTGTGAACCCGTATTTCCTTCTGCTGGCTCTTTGCATTAGATTGCACTTTCTTATTTAATCAGTTTAATTCTTTGTGAGTAGGTCTGTGTTTCAGCTAGAAGAGACTCAACAAAATCAAAATCATTGTCTGTATCAAAATACATGTGCCTAATCTGGATTAAACAAAAAAATAATAAAAAATTACCACTGGAAACAGTAACTCAAAAAAGTAAAACACATATGCAGGGCACAACCTTCAATATTAGTGTGAAGAACTGGTATCTAAGTTACCATGCATTTTAGTAGGAATCCTTGGGTAAGAGCTTTGGAATGGTCACCCAGACTCTTCAGCAGTGTGATCCTTCCTGTCATTGAGTACTTTTTCCCTGATTCAACCATATTCACAAAATCTCACTGCATCAGTATGAATTGGAGTTGCCTTTGGTATGAAGCATATTGGCCCCAGGGTGAGCATTCATGGACTGTGTTTTTAGACATATTTATTTAACTCTTATGGGACACATACATAAAATGAGAGAGCTTAGTTAGCTAGATAGTAGTTATTCCTTAGTGTTTTATTGCTGTGGGGTCAGAATAGTCAGCATCAAAACTGAAAAAAATAGGTAAAAAATCTGAGAGAGGCTTCCCTGTCCCAAGATGTGAAGTTATAAGAACACAAATAGTACTTGGTGTGGAGGTTACACTGAGTTTATGAGGATTAAAATCAAGCTAATACTGAAATGGGCAAAAAATATTACACTTTTTCCTTGGCAGTCACTGTGCAACACAAAAGCAGAGCAGTGTTTGGAGGGCAGCATCAGAAATAACAGGACAAACTTGCTAAAACTGTTAATTTAGTGTTCATGTGGGTGCACAAGGGTAACAGTCCCCGGAGCAGACACTCTGCTTATGGCCTTGACACCACCCCAGAAGGGTGAGGTGAGCACTGAATTTGAAGTGGACCCAGGTGTGACAGGAATCTCCTGTACAGCAGTGGCTCTTCTCCCCCTGCCATGTACATACAGACACAAGGCCCTGAGCCATTTGCCACTTTTATTGGGGCTTCCCAGAGAGAGGTGATGGCAATGGAGAATGGGAGACATGCTCTGGGACCAGCAGGACATCCAGGGTCCAGCTGGCTGGGTGGGCAGCCTGGGTTGCAGAACACACAGCAGCCACCCCAGCAGATTCCCTTTCCTTGGGTGACTGCCTGAACCACAGGGCTTGAGAGCCCTCCTGGCAGTGTCCTGCTCTCCTCCAGGAGCCCTTTGATTGCTCATTTGCAAAGCATGTGTGTGTGGGTGGCAGAGGCAGCAGTGCTGTGGTTCCTGTCCCCTTCCTTCCTTCCCTACTTTACCACGAACATCTGAATGCTTTGGCCAGCTCTGAGCAGCTTTGGGATGGAAGCTCTCACATGTTTCTTTAGAAGAGACAGTGGAGGAGGGCAGGGACTTCATTAATTTTCCCAGTCGGGGGAAGGCCACAGTGTAACATCTCATTCAAAGAAGCCACACAAGGAACAGGTGTCCTGCATGCAAGCCCCCAGCCACAAGTTGCATCTGGTACACGGATGCTATTAGACACCAGAGGATCTACTCAGAGCTGCAGAAACCAGGGGGTCTCAACTCCACCTCTCCTGGGCTGGCCCATTTGGCCGTAGCCCATGCAGGCTTCTGGTTTCCAGTCCAGGAGAAGTGAAGGTTCTGTATCTCCCAGTTAGATGCTGCAAATTTAAAAGGTCAATCATGTACCTCTTTGAAGAAGTATCCTTTTTGAAAAACCCAGTCCAAATTTTAGGATGAGTAGTGGAAATCTCGATGATAGGAAATCCCTCAACTTACAGTGCAGGCTGTTCCAAGTGCAAACCTGGCAACTTGTTACAGAAGTGAGAAGAGTGGGACAAAAATAATCAGGGTGGGTTCCCAAGCTTTACCGAATTTGTTTAGCTTCGTTCCTTAGCACACTGACAGGCACAGGACATAAATATTACCACATTCAGTGTAGCTCAGCAATACCAGGACACTGCAATCCAGTGCAACATGGTGTTCCCAGAGGCAATGTAAGCACTATGTGCTAAAGTAAAATGTCCAGGGCACAAATTTAAATACAAATTAAGTTGCACAGCCTGTGACATTCTCTGAAGTATGTGAGAGGCTGGAAGCATTGCTGGTTTGAAACATTCCATGTGCATGTGTGAGAGGAAAGGGCAGCTCAGGCCTTGCCCTGCCCTGCTCACCCTATTCCTAGAGCCTGTATCCCAGCCTGGCAGTGGCTGCCAATCCCTGGCACGCCAGAGGCAAGGCACTCATCTCTGGAGCCCCTAAGCTCCTAAAATGACCAGAAGTCTCACATGGGGGAAGGGCCCAGGAACGCCAAAGGGTATTTAACCCAGGACATGCAGCAAGGACATGTCTTGACCCTATCTCCTCTTGTAATTTCTATCAGCTGAACACTGCAGGAGCCAGGAGGGGTGGCTTTATTTGTCCTCTTCTACGTCTTTTCTGTATTTCTCTCTTTCTTCTTCTAATTGCCTCTTATGGGAATTTTGAGTAACTTAAAATCAAATGGGCTTAGATTTTGCTAAGTTGACTGGGCTAAGTTAATGCTTTGGGAAATGTTTTGTATTTTTGGGGCCTTACAATATACTATAGCAAAAATTGCAGAAGATGATCTGCTAGAGTGCCTCATTTATTGCATACCAGGTGAAGCTTTACTGAGGTGGGTGAGGGCTGACAGCATTTGCCCTTAGAAAAGTTTTAAAAGTCTTCAGATTATTTTTTTCCCCAACTCAAATAGGTACATCGACCCAGAGCACACATCCCATGTGAGATCAGCACTAGCAGATCAGTTTTGCTGGATGTTGCTTGTTGGGCGTCATTCTAAATGAAACAACAACATGAAAATGGAGCCAAGGGCTGGGCACAGGAATGCCTGAGCATCCCCACTGCATGCTGCAGATGGAGTAGAAATGCAGCTATAAAAGCAATGACAGGACTTCGTGAGGAGAGCACTGGTGTGCCCAAGGAATAGTTTGCTATAAATAAGCCAGTTCCTGTCCAGGGAACATCTGACTCCTTCAGCACTTTTTCTTCTGTAGAGATACAGACTGCAGGAGCAGACTTTTTGGCCAAGTCTGTAGCCCAGCATTTTGAATCCACAGATGGGATAATTTCTGAGAGCTTCTCAGCTGGGAGGGGCTTCTGTACCCTGGTGCTGACCCACAAAACTCCTGCTGGAAAAGTCTCACTCAATTTTCTGATTGTTTCTTATAGTTTGTCTGTAATTGCTATCTAGGAAACTGTATAGAATAAAATTAAAATCCATGAAACTCCTTTCAAGGGTTACTTCTCCATGCCAGTCACTGTTGCTTATCCACAAATTACGGGAGCAGTGTACAGAGCACACCTCTTCAGACATCAGCTCCTGGCTACAATAAAGACCTCCTATAATTCTAGCCTGTCTGAGCAGAGGGCTGGGCTGGGAAAGAGCAGCTCCCATGGCTGCACACTGCTGTGTTCCAGCAGCATGTTGGTGAGCATGGCTTCTGTGCTGGATAGTGGTCAGCCCCAGCTGATTTTGGGAGGAGGGATAAACCTCCCCAGTGGGGATAGTTGTGCAATAGCCCATCTCTGGAGCCCTGAGCTCATTTTTTTCCTGACTCAATGTGGAACTCATTGCGTGCTGTGGGGGAGAAAGATTAGGAGCATGTAATTTCACACTGGTTGAAGTTCCTACAGATGCTGTTCTTATTCCAGTAATGTTCTGAACTTGTTGAGCATTTTGGAAGCTCTGACATTCAGCTGGATAATGCCCTTCTCTGCTGAGATTGGGTGACTTCTGTGGGCTACCCTCAGATGCTTCCAGGAGCAGTCCTAGACCCAAGTGGCAGTGCCAGCAGAGACCATCAGCCCTTCTTAGGATGATGGGGAGGGTGGTGCTGCTTCAGTTAAGACACTGGTTCAACTGTTAATAAACCTGGGGCTTTACTCACATAGTTATTTCCAGTGAAGGGACCTGTGTCTTTTCATGTGGGACTTGTCTCTCCTGGCTGCACTGATGACAGCCCTGGGGACATCCTGCAGCACCCACAGTCTTCCCAGTGTTTCCTTTGTAAGAATCAGGGGTGCCCAGTGACTTGCAGGGAGGTTGATGTGGCCTTGGGTTCTTTTCCTACCTGAGCTGGTTTATAACATTTCCCTTAATGTGCAGTCAGGTAATTGCACGTGGATACAATTGCATTAAGTTGGTGTAACCAACCCAGGAACAGGCACAAAGAAAAACTGCAGTCACTGAGCTGCCTTAAATAGGTAATGTGGTTTAGTGATTGGAGACATGATGTAACCATCTGCATCTGTCTCTCTCAGTAAAGCTGGAACAAGTTGCAGTACAATTAACCCTGCATAAAATGGATTTATCCTGCCAGCCATCCCAGCACTGTACTCCGTGGTTTGTATTACGTTGCTGTGCAAAAATCCATATACAGAAATATGAAGATTAGTTAGAAAGAAGCATGGATGCAGAGGGGTGTGTAGAAGTGCTGAAGGAACAAGAGAGCAAGGGCGCAAAGAATGGCCTGTACTTACAGCCAGGGCCATGATCAATGGCTGTGAAACTGGTAAACCGTGAGGAATGTGTTGCTTTCACCAAAATCACAGCACGGGTGACTCACCTGCAGAAACCCAGAGAGCAGCAGTGGCAGAGTGGCAGCGAGACTGCAGCACACTGCTGGGGCATTTCTCTTACTGCAACCCCAACAAGAAGGCTAGATCTGCTAGCAAGCTATACAAAACGGGGAAGGAGAAGACAAGTGCAGCAATGTCAGCCAAGATTTACAGTGGATAATTAACCAAGATTCAAAGGTTAAAGCTCAATACCTTTGACTCCTAAAATACATGCAAAATCTGCCCAAACGCCAGTACATTATCACCAGTGATAAGAAAGCCAGAAGATGAAGGTTCAATGGCAATCACTCCAGAATACTTGGAGACATACATTTTTGGAGCTTGTGAATTCCATGTATGAGTTGGTAGTGTCATATTTTTGTTAGAAAACAAAATAAAAATCACTTCCACTTCTATACAGTATTGCACTTTTTAATGTGAGTTCCTACAGCTGTAGTATTACCCATAAAATACTCCAACTCCTGTGAACACTACAGTCAAGTTTTACAGAAGACCAGAAGAAACCAAAAAAAAATTTGGTGAACTGAGGAAAGAAAAAAAAAAAAAGTAAAGATTATGTTAAAGAACATAACATAATTTGATCTAACACAAAGAAGCCTGTATAAAAAGAAGAAAAAGTGTATGCCTCCAAAACAAGAGAAAATTGGCTATGGTCACATAGCAGAAGGAACAGCATAATCTGAAAAGATGTTCTGTGAATAGCTCAGTTACTTTTAGATAATGAATAAGCTGCTTTCCTTCTTGTATGGATAATTTGAATTTATCCAACAGAGCTTGAACTGCTCTAGCTTCTGACCACACAGATAAAAATCGTATCAACAGAAAAATGAACCTTTGATAGGAAACACATTCACTTCTTCAAAGTGAAGTGTGCTGTATTAAATTTGTTGTTTACACTGTATACACAATTTCAGGCACTATTTATCATAACTAATAATTAAACACAATTGCAAGCACATAAAACTGGTTACATTGCCTGTACACCAACATAAGTGGTTGTAGGCAAAGCCTAATTGTTCTTTCTCTATTTAGGGTGACACAAACACTGTGAAATGCTAGGAGTTATCTCAGCTGTCTGCCCCTGTAACTTGGAAAGATTTTTACACCACTGCTATGATCTGGGAAGGAAACAATCTGATCCAAAGAACTTGTGGAGATAAAAATCTATTTAATAGTCGTTCTTGATTTATCATGCTTCGTTTCTGTCAAAAAAAAGGAAGACCCTGACTCCCACCGCAGGTCTACTCTTGCAAAAATCCAAACTGGGGAACTAAATAATTCTGGAATCTGTGTTTTCCACCACACATGACATGGTGGGGAGGTTCTGTAATGCCATAAGAGAAATGTAAGGCTGGAAATATCTGCCTAACGTAACCGTAGTTCAAGCTGTCAACTCAGGCTTATAAATAGTATAAAGTGAAAGAGGCAGAGAGGTGGAGCAAGGCTTAGCTGTCACATGGCCTTAGTTATTTGGCTCCTCCTTTCTAATATTCAGGCCATGCCCATCCTGTGAGTGACTGAGTGTGCCATGATACCTGATGTGAAGGGATCCTTTGATGTCCATCTCTTTCAGGTCTAAGCTGGTAGACTTTTCCACATTTATTGTATTGGCACCAATGAGATGTTTATGAAAAATGCAGTCACAGCCACGCAGAAATCCATGTGACCCACGTTCAGGGCATCCCTTGACACTGAGTTTCAGCAGTGATTCACGTTTCATCTTATACAAGTTGTGAAGAGAAGATAGAACAATAGAAGGGAAATGCAAGGGGAATAATAAATAAAGTGGCTTTTCAAGCTGAATTTAGCTGTGGAACAGAGTTGCAGCTGTAAAGCTTGGGGGAGTCCATGGGGTCAGTCAGTCCTGGGTGGGCTGTGGCCCTGGGTGGACTGGATGCTTATGCTAATGCTATTTTCCATTTCTAAGCCAAACAGTTTCAACAGAGGGAGCAACATACAGCATCTATGAGTTGCCCCTACAAGGCAAAGAGGCAAGCTCAATTTCAACTGAGCTTGAATCCAAACTTAAAAAATTCTCTGTGTTCATCCATCCATAATAGCTATGTTTTTTTTCTCCCTTCATCTGTTGCCACAATTGTGCCACTGGGGGTTCTTTAACTCAGTTCTCCACTGCTTTTACCCATGTTTCCCAGAATGCTGGCAGCTGCAATATAATGAGATTATTTATGATTTCTAAATATCATCTTCTAATGTATCTCCCATGCCAGCAAAGGAGCAACCCAGCAGATCTCACTGAACCAGAGCTGCCTGCAGCAACCCCAAAGTGTCCAGCCATCCATTTCCATTTCCTGGTTTCACTGGTTTCTCACTGCACTTTTTCATATTTCCTTCTGGAGTTTTTATTTTTTTATTTTCACAGCAATAATGGAAAGAAAAATGTTATTGGCCGCTGGTGTTCAATCCCAAAGAGCCATTGCAGATGGAGCCTTTTTCCCAGGAATATTTTGGTAGTGTATAGACTAAAATGGAAATTCTGTCCTCAACATTATCCTGAGACATGGACAAGCAGTCCTTGACCCAGCAGCCCCTGAGAGAGAGTCTGCAGGGACATGAGTGGATGTGCTCCCAAAGGTGTCAGGTTTCAGCAACTGGAATTTCTTCCATTCCTGCATTTCCTTCACCCACTTTGGGCTTTGACTTTTCAGACAGGTACGTACTTCAGGGTGAACACATTTTTAATGCAGCAAGTGGAAACTCATCTCCTTCAGTGTGAGAATGAGTTGGCTGCTTTTCAGCAAACTTTTGTTGGGCATTTATGTCTGAATACAGACTTGCATATAACAACAAAATTTCAAAATTTTTATTAAATTGTATTTTATGTTGATTGGTTTTTAAACACCTCTTTTTGTTCTGTATAGTCAGGAAAAACCCCATGTAACCTCCTCTTTGTGATAGTACTTCAAAATTTATCTTCAGCTTTCCATGGCCAAAGCAGTTAGAGAACAACTGTGAAATCCCTTGCTGGTCAAGGCATTGTATCCCCATTTTACAGATAATAAACTGAACAAAGGACTTGCCCTTGGCCGTGTGTGCCAGTCTCTGCTGCGTTTATTGAAAAACTGTAATCACTGGCAGAAGCGATGACAAAGTCCCCATCTTTGCCAGTTTGGCACTGTATAAAGGTAATGTAGCTCGATTTGTACTGAAATATTTAAGTCAGATGGGGGAAGAGCGTGCTGTGTGATGGCTGACACCACCAAGCACAGGTGTCAGGTCTGAGCTGTGTTTCTCCCGTCGCTGTTGCAACACAACCCAGACACTCAGGCTTAGTGGGACCAAGCCCAGTATTTTATCACCGACCCATGGCAAGGTGGTGGTGGAAGAATTTCCAACTGAAGCTGCAATGTGCAGGCAGGAAAACTTCATCACTGAGTGCTGCTCCAGAGCAGTCCTGCTGCTGGCCAGCAGAAATCTCCTGGAAGCAGCTCCTGGCTCCTCACTGTACTGTGGAGCTGAGAGGTGCACCCTGGAAACACAGCTCTTGTGCCGACGGTGCTCTGCAGCTTGGTTTGACTCTCCCTCTGCCTGCAGATAAACAGCCCCATGCCAGCAGCCACGTGTGGGTGCACAGAGAAACAGAGGCAGTTGCTCAAACAATGTGGAATGGAGGGCTGGGGAAAGGCAGGTTGGAAATGTAAAGGACGTTCATGTTAAAGGAAGGTGTGAGAGCTGCAGGAGGAGCCAAATTACAAAAAAAAAAAAAAAAAGTGAGTACTTCAAGCAGCCAAATTAAACAAGACACAATGGGGGCCAGCTTTGCCTCCCAGGCATTTCACAAGCCCACACCCCAGAGTTCAGGGGGTGCTGGGGGAAGAACCATGTGTCCCTCCAGGTCTTATTTACCTTGGCCACATGTATGGAACTTTAACTCTTTTCTGACTTTCTGATTTCTACAGCATTTGATTATTCTCCTTTTTTTCTTTTTTATTTCTGGGTGCTTTTTTGTTGGATAAGTTTTAAATCCTTTAGAAAACAAATTACTTCTTCTGATTTAAAAAAAATAATCATTGGAGGCAAAGCATAAAGTCATTTCAGTCACAGTATCTTGGAAGAAAATAGATACAGTATTTTGGAAAGAATTTGAAATAAAAACACAAAGCCTGATGGGATTTAAATGTAGAAAACCAAAAATTCAGTCTTGCCTCCTCTTTTCCCTTCCCCTATCCATGAGGTCACCATTTCTCATCTCACAGGCTGTGGCATCTTGCCGGGATCCGGAGGCAGCCACCAGAAATAATATTCTTGCTCCTGTGAGCACAACGCAGGCTCAAACTGGCCAAGTGAAAATAATCAGAGTGGCTTATTTGAAGCTTATTTGAAGCTACAAATAGAGAAACTTTGTAGAACCAGCAAGAAAAAGACATCCAGAAAAGGCAGGCAACCTCTTTTGTCCCTCAAAAATTTATTACGTAAGCATTTGAGACTAGGTGTAAATGTGTGAAATGGTGGATGTGCACTGAAATTCCACATTGCAAACAGCTTGATTGCAAAGGAACTGCGTGTGTCCATGTGTGCATGGACATAGAAAGGATGAGTGTGCAGGTCCCTGAGACGTGGCAGACCTCAGTCCAACAAGTTTAACTTTAATCCTGCTTGGAAGCACTTCCCTGTGGCAGGCTGGCTCTCTGAAGAGCAGGGGTTGATGCTGCTGACATGGCAGCTCTGCTGCTTCTGGGGAAATTACTTTTCTCCCAGCATTACTCGTTCTGTCTGTGCTCAGACCTGAGGAGGTGCTCCTTTGCTCAGCCCTGGCATGGTATGAGCAGGAGCTAAGCTTTGCATCCCGTGTAACTCCCAGCCCACATGAAGAAGACGTGATCACTCTGAAACTCTACTGGCCTCACTCAGCTACAGATGTTTACCTTTTTTAATAAACTGTGATGTCTTTGGGGGTAAATCAAGAATACATGGGGAGTAGGGATTGTGAATGTTCTTCTCCCCTTGCAGATTTCTCTGCAGTAAGACCCTGCAAACTCAAATGACCTCCTGGCCGTATTAATGGCTCCCACTTGCTCTGCCACAGCTCAGAACTGTAGAATATCTCAACCTGGAAGGGACCCATAAAGATCATTGATTCCAACACCCTGCTCCTCTCAGGAATACCTAAAACTAAATTATATTACTGAGAGCATCATCCAGATGCACTTTCTAGAGGCTTGGTGCTGTGATCACTTCCCTGAGGAGCCTCTTCTAGTGACTGATCACTTTCTCAGTGAAGAACTTTTTCCTGACCTCCAACCTGAATTTCGCCTGATGCAGCTTTATTCCATTCCAATAAGGGTAGAGTGGTGAACAAATACACCACCAGTCATGGCCCACATTAGAACTTCTCTGTGAAAGCAGCAATCTGCTGGTCCCTGGTGTTTATCTCAGATTCCAAAAACTGTCCAACTATACCTATCAGAGAATCATTGAGTGGTTTGAGTTGGAAGGCTGTCTAGTCCAACCCCCTGTAATAAGCAGGGACATCTTCAACTAGATCAGGGTGCTCAGAAACCTGTCAGACGTGACTTTGAATATTTCTAGGGATGGGGCATCCACTACATCTCTGGGCAACCTCTTCTAGTGTTTCACCACCCTCACTGTAAAATAACCCAAACAACACGTCTGCCATATATCTAGTCCATATCTACCCTCTTTTAGTTTAAACCATTACCCCTTCTTATATCGCAACAGACCCTGCTAAAAGCTCTGTCCCACCCTTTCCTGTGGGCCCCCTTTAGGTACTGAAAGGCTGCTATAAGGTCTACCTAAAGCCTTCTCTTCTCTAGGATCAACAGCTTCAACTCTCTGAACCTTTTCTCACAGGAGAGTTGTTCCATGCCTCTGAAAACACAACTCAGTTTCTGGGACAACAGTGGCAAAGTGAATGCTTTAACTCTTACCAAAATCAGGCACAGTTATTTTCAGTGCACATTTCTGAATTATTTTGTTGTTACTTAAGTCCAATGAGGACTTGAATTGGAGATCCGGTTCAAAAATGTATCCTCATGACAATTCTCCAGTGCAAGAAAGAAGGAGTACCTACAAAGAAAAGATCGTGGCCATTAGAGAGCCAGACTTGTTGAATTTTGGCTCTGGATCTGAACTGTTTCCAGGAGAGACAGCATTAAGGGCATGAAGTCAGTTTGGCTAGATGGGATCGTCCCCTGAAATAAGAGAAATATGCTCAGCAAGAACATTCCTAATATTCTATCCATACTATTATGGATGTCCAGTGCCAAAGGCAGCAGCTGAAGTCACAGCACACAAGGTGCCCAAGGGCATGAGGCAGCAGGGAGGAGCACAGCTCCTGCCTGGACACCTGCAGAGCTCTGCCTGAACATCACACCCACTTTGCTGCTCAGGACAAGCTCCAGCTGTACCTGACAACACTTCCAGCCTACCCCAGAGTTAATCACATAATTCGGAATAATGTTGAGGGAAACTCCTCTGGATTTTCCTGTCCAGCCTGCAAGCCTCCACCAACCATGTTCTTCTCAGCTCCTTGAGAGCAAAGAGTGTTCACTCCTGTGCAGTGCCATGCAGCACCTTGGCTTGAAGCTGTCCCGTTCACCCCCTGGACTACACACTGGGATTTCTACCCAGGTCTGCAGTTCTCCAGCATCTCTGAAAGCCAAATAATTTTGGGTTTGTTCACCAATCCTCTGTTGCTGCTTGTGTCCTGGATCAGATGGAGCTCCTCAGGCTTGTAGTGGTAGTTATTCTCCTTACACCACTTGCGGGAATGCAGGGATGAGCACGGAGTGTCTGGCTCTGACACTGACAGATCTCATACTGCTCCCAGGGAGTTGCTCAAATGCTACAAAGATGAACCATATGGGCAGCCACAGCACTTGAGGCCATTAATAGGAATTTTTAAGCAACTGTGATTGATGAGGCAGCTCTTACAAGTCTGAGATCAATGAAAATGCAACTTGATCTTTTGAACCCAACTCCTTAATTTTTTTGTTCCTTTTTCTGCAGAGAATCCCATAAAACCATTTCTGTGCAGACAAAAGCTGTCTGGGACACTTCATGTGGATTTGTCATGCATTTTCCTTTTTCTTCCCCCCTCCACCCTGCTTGCAGTTTTGCATGCAGTTTGTTTTTGGGTCTTTCTCCAAGATTCATACAGCTCAAGATTAGCTTTTTCTATAATTGTAAATGGACATTGTCTTGAGGGTGTTTTTTGAGACTCATTATTTTTCTTTTGTTTTCAATTTAGTTAATTTACTCCTTATTATAATCTGAACACCAGGGAGAAAATGCTGGGAAGGAAAAAGAAAAACAAAAGTCACTGAGGAGAGAGGAAAGGCTGAGCAACCTTCAGGAGAAAGCAGGGAGCCCACACAAAGAACAAGAGAGAAGACCATGTCTAATGAGTCTTGAATTATCCAGTACTGATGCTTTTCCCTCAGGATCTGCTGGCACAAATTAACACTAACTAAAACAGCTCCATCTTCCAACATTTGCTATCAGACTCTTGACCAAGAGAGCAGTTGTTCCCGGTAACTTTGGATTGAGACAGTCCTCGGCCAAGACGTCAATAGTCTTCCACCAGCTGGATGCTCATGGAAATGAAAGCCTCTGAGAGGCAGCAGGTTATTTTGAACGAGAGGAGAATGAGCGCCTCAAAAGGCAGAGGGAAGAGGCAGCTTCTTAAAAATCCAGACAGGGAATTAGGGGGAGCCTGAGGAGTAGGGGCAGGGAGTGAGGGCAACATGGGGCATTTAGCTAAGGTCTCAGCTTGGAGACACACAAGAGGGTCCAGGAGGGAAGAGGTCAAAACCAATTCAGTGACATGGGTGAGTTTGATGGAGCATGGAGAAGCATGGTGCAAGAAGAGAGTGGTCCAGAATGAGGATGTGAATGGCAAAGAGCTGCAGAGGAGAGGAGGGGCTCACAGCATTGAGGAAAATTGTGAGAAAGGTGAGGAAAGAGCCTTGGAGGGGTAGAGGCTGCTGGCCTGGTCTTGGCCACCACTGCCAAGGAGCAAGGAACTTGACAGAGCACACAAACAACTTGGGAGAGTCACTGAGGGCATTGATGGGATTGGGAGCACCCAGTTCTTCACCACCTTTCGAAAGCACAAGAAAAATTGGAGATGTTCCCAGGACCCAGCAACACAGCTTGGCTCTAGACAGCTGATCACCAAAGTGACCTGGAAACTTAGGGAGCATGACAATTCCAGTACACTCTGTGTCTCTTTTGCTAGGGAAAGAGTCTAACCTTTCCTCTAAATAACACCTGGGATTTTTCCTTACATTATCAGGTTTCCAAAGTGAATCTTTAGAGGATATGACCCTCAGCAGGCAGAGGGATGGGTGGTTACAGCTGCAGGTTAGGAATGACGGGTCCAGCCCGCTCCTCTGGAGCTTGCACCCACTTCCTTGGAGAAGAATAAGCAACTGCTAAACATTGGGAAGTGCTCGTGCCCTCTCCAGACCTCAAGCATCCCAAGGTGTTCAAGCACTTTGATACCTTCTAGCAGTGGGCACAGATCCATCTGCAGCTGTATGCAACCCAGAGATTTATATCATAAATGAGCCCTTTGGGATGTCAGAATGTGGGTGACTTCCAGGGCCTCTCCAGGGACTTCTAGAGCACCCTTATCTCTGCTTCCACTCCGTATTTGACACGGTGGTATCCCCAGAAATGCACTCACACTGCATGGGTTCTTCCATTAAAACCTTAATATTTGCGAAATGCAACTCTCCCTCAACAGAAATATCACACTCATGTATCTGATGGTAGTGACTCAGACATGCTTCAAGCTTGGGAGTGTGCCAGCAGCAAGGCTGCAAACCTGAGTGGTTTGGGCTTCTCAGTCTTTTCTTTGTAACTAATCCCTGTGATTAACATTTTCCTCAGAAGCGGTCGGCGGAGCAGCGAGGCACACCAGCCCGGCAGCACTGGAAACTGGAGCTGTGTCCCCAGAGAGCAGATGCAGGCTGACAAAGACAGGGCCAGCTTCTCACACCCACACAGGGCTCTGGCCACACAGCTCGGCGTCACATCCAGCTCAGAGTGACAGCTTTGAGAAGCGAGCAACAAGCTCAGTTGCCACTTCTTTCTCAGATGCTGCCTGCAGTTACTGAGGCTGCCAAAAGCCACAAGAAGGCAGCCAGATACCCTCCCTGCATGCTGGCAGGGCTGTCTCTTATGGCACCTAGGGAAGCCCCCACTTCTCTAGGTCAGCTGCAGCACAGGGCTGAGCTTTACCAGAAGACCCAAAACAGCCACCCACAGACCTGTCTCAGCTCCCCTTGCAGACAGTTCCTCAGCTGGGCACTACTTGAACCCAGGTGAGTGTTCCCTTCATTGGAACAGCAAGAGGGTCTTATACGGTCTTGGTGACTGCTCATTTTACCCTTTCTCTATCACGAGCATCAGGAAATGCCTAAATGTTTGCAGGGAAATTCCTCTCAGTCTTGCTGTCTCTGAACCCCTGTTTTTTCCTATCTTTTCTATCTTCTATTCCACTTTTAAAACTTCCTTTAAAATGACACTGAGTGTCCTACTTATAGCCACTGCTCTGGAGCTCGGTCAGCCTTGTTGATCCCAGCTGCAAGTGACAACAGTTCTCACTCTTTTATATATCAGCTTAACAGCCTGATAACAACTGGGCAGGAGAGGATATTCCTGGCACTCTGAGCACACTGTGCAAGGCTTGTAGTGTGGCGCCAGCTCTATTTTGCTGCCTCTTGCTCCTGAGCTGTTGCCTTCTGACTGCTTGAAAATGACTCATGAGGTTCATATGGTCCAAATTAGGTGAATGGCAGAACACTCATGGTGGTGTAGGTTACTTAAAGGATTTTAGGCAGAATTTTAGTATTTCACTGTGTGCCTGCAAACTCCTGAGATTTCTTAGCAGGAAACAAAATGCAGGTTTTGCAAACTACAGAAATGTTTAATCAGCTGAGGATCTGAACTCATCTTAGAAACTCATTTAGTACCTTTTGTAGCACACTGTGGTTCATACAGATATTTATAGCAATGTTGTTTCAAGAACACTGTTCAGTTCTTAAGGGCATTTCTCCATTGTCATGTGCTAGTTTAAGACTAGAATGGTTCTTCAGCCAGTGAACATTTTCATTAGGTGTTCCTTTAAAACACATGCTAAGCATCTATGGGACATTGCCTTTATCTTGGGCTGCAGAAGATGTTATGGGTATAAAAATATCCATTTTGAGCTCTACCTGGGAGAGTCACCTCTTCTGTTGGTAGCTCTTTTCCAAGTCATCTGAAGAGCTTCTCTCTTCGCTGTCCCTACTCTTAGCCTACTTACACCTGCACCCCTGCTCCACCAGCACTGCTCCTCATCACCAAAGCAACACTCGAGCATGTTCCAGAGCACATTGGGTGATGTGAGTTGCTGCAGAATAGGCAAATGCTGCTCCTGGTGTGCAAACTGTTACTGCACTCAGAAGCACTTTCTCAGAGCTGCTGCTGAGTGTGTAGGTGAGGCTCAAAAAGCTTAGGGCAGAAGTCTTGGCTTCTCTATTCTCCCCACCCTCAACCCCTGACATGTGTACCATTTTTTTTTGTCTTGGGAGTTATCCTTGCAACCCAGTGTTTCCTGTGTAAAAAAAATTTCACTCTTCCCTAGGTCTTAATTCTTTGAGTCCCCAGAACTCCCAAAGGGAATGCCTCTTCAAAATGCCTTTAACACTTGGACTGTCCTTTCTAAATTTTAGCAAAGGCTGGAGGGTTTGCCAGTGGTTTTGCTTTCCCAGCATGAGCCAAACGTGCCTGCCAGATTTCTTAAGAGGGGATGTAAGATTTTCCAATTTCTAAATAGGCCAATGGAGCATTAAAATATCAAAATGTGAAATAAATGTGTTTCATGAAAGGATTCTCTGTTGTCAAGGAAGGAGGGCTGGCTAACACCTGAGGGTGCCGGGAACTTCTCTGCTCTGTGACCTGAGGCCCGCAGGAAATGACCTTTACCAGCCTGGAGGCACAGGAATGAGGTGGTGCCAAACTTCCCCTCCACGTGTTGTGGGCACTTTAATGGAAAAACCTGTAAATATTGCAGAATGTCGCTAATTGTTATTGGTATCACCGTGCCTTTAGGTAGAGGCATGCATCGTGCATTTTATCCTCTGTAGCTCACTTTCCGTAACAGTGAGCCACTGTCTAACAAGGAAAGAAAAGTCAGGGGTTTCATGCTTACAGGAAGTGTATGGTGTTGATGGATTTGCATAGTATTTAGAAGAGCTAGAGTTACATGGCAGTGACGCAGTTCTACAGCACTTGTTAATTCCCTTTTCTCCCTAAATACTTCCTCCTGCCTCCCACCTTTGGCCCTTTGGACCTAGCCAGCCTGTTATTTCTCTCTGTCTGGGCTGCGACTGGACTTACTGACCAGCTGCACCAGGTGTGGTCATCCAGACTCTTGGGATGGGAACCCCAGACATTTGTCTCGGTGTGTCTTGCCATCTTCCTTTCCATATCAACCCATTGATCTCCATTCTTGTGTCTCTTCCAGCAACTGCAGCAAACCAGGGCTTAAAATCCCACTTGTTTACCTAGCAAAGCAGAGCACAGTGTTCCCAGGACAGTTTGTGCAATGGTGATCCCCACATCAGGCAGGATTTTTATTTGTCAAATTTCTATCCAGAGTCCAAGTTTCACACAGATATTGTCCCATCCTTTCACACGTGTGACAGTTCTCACTCTGCAAAGTGCCTGACAGAAGCAGCGCAGCTGTTGCACCGTCTTCACCTCCGATTCTGGGGAAGGGGCAAAAGCCTCCCATGAGCCATCAAGAGTTTTGCAAGGGTGACCCTGGAAAACTCCCTGGAAATGCCCTTTCCTCTTTCCACCTTGAGAGCTGGTTTCAATTGCTCTCCTTTTGTGGCAAATGGGGGTAGAGGTGGTGACATCAAGCCCTTCTTGGCAGCTCCCTTTTCACAAGGAAGCATGCATTCAATTAGAGGATTTTAATTAAAATACTTTTCTGTAGCATCCTGTTTCCAGGCCCTGCTGTAAATTTAACTTGACATTCTCTCATTTAACAGGTGGGTGAGATTATTGTGAGAGCTGCCAGATGGGAGAAAGCAGAAACAGGGCTGGCTGTAGAGATAGAAGAGTGAAGAGAGGAAGAGAGAGAGAGCAAAAGAAAGGAGTGGGACAGATATCTGCTGCATATCTGTCAATATTTACTGTGCAACATGCGATCCTTTTCTGTGATGGTTCTCCACTGCCATATGCGCGTGACTTCTTAAATGCCTTTTGAAGGATAAAAGCACCAAACCCAGGATCAACACAGTTGCATTTGATTTCCTTTCCTCTTGGATCAGAGCAGTTCAGGAATAACCAATGAATAGCAATGGATGCAATATTCAAAATACCCCCACAACTACCCCCAAAAAAAGAAAAAAAGCCCACCCTTTGACCTGGCAGCTGAGGAGCAGAGTGAGAGCTGTGGGGCTGCAGTGGCAGCCCTGGGAGTGGGCAGTTTGCTAGAGAAGTTTCCCTTCTGCCACTGCAGCTGTGTCCCCACCAGCTTCCAGATGCAACAGGTTAAAGGATTTGGGAGAGTAAGAGACTGTTTTTAAGAGGATAAAACTCTGCAGCTAGCAGGAGCAAAGAAGAGGAATGTGGAAACTTGCGACAGTCAGGAGTCTCAGAGGTAGAAAGGATGGGGACAATGGGTGGCCAGGAAGGAAAATGAAAGGGACAAAAGGAAGAGAAAAAACGCGTAAAGACAGTCTGGGAAGGAGGAACCTTAGGGAATGGGGAGGAAGAACCACTCAGGGTTTCTGAGGATAGGGAGAAGACAGAAAGTCACAGAGGCAACGAGGAGAGAATGGGGGTGGAAAGGAATGGGGATGAAGAGGAACAAGGACCCTTACACTCTCATTTTCCTCTTTGAAAGCAACAAAACTTACAGAAGTTACAGCCCAAACTTCAAGCTGAGGTGGAAGGGTAACAGCACTGATGTCCTTCCACTGTGCTGTGTTGGACTGTAGTGCTCTAACCCACTCACCACACAGCATGTGCTGCCAGGGCTGAGACCCTACAGCAGTGCAGGGTGGAGGTGCCTGTGGCAGCACCGAGCTGTGGTGCCAGCAAAGAGGGTGTTATAAATCCTCAGGCGCATTGCACACTGCTGTCAGAACTCAGAGCTACTGCAACTACCCATTTTTGCATGGGTTGTCTGAACCAGCTGTTTTCAAAGGAGGTTTTTGCAGTAGATGGCTTAGCAGATAATGTCCTACTGGGGAAAGTACCTGGTAAATTCTGCTTTTCCTCTTTTCATTTGGTATAGATCGGTTTAGGCTCCAGCTTCTGCGGCCTGGAGCTTCCAAAGGTATTGATTCCTTCTTTAGAGTTGCTGTTCTAAGTCCAGAGGCCTGCTGAGTAAATCCACTGTCTGAATGATTCAGTTGCAGACTGACAAACTCGAAATTGCTCAAGTAAGCATTGAGAGTCCTCATGGTTTCCTCACAAAGAATGGGATTTCAGACACAGCTATGGTCAGGCTTTGCCTCCATTTAGCAAACTGAAATATTTCAATATACACCAAAACTGAAACATATGGTTTTGATTCTCCAAATGGGAAAAACCCTGTACAAAACAAGCTCTCATTAAAGAGAGAGAGAGACAGGGACAGTTTCAGAGGAAGATTCTTTACCAACAAGTGTAGACTTTCATACAGATTGAAGCTGACATCAGAAAGTTATCACATAAAATCAAGTGCTTTGGCCAGCAAACAGTTTTATCAGTCACTTCATAAACACTCTCTAAAAAGAGATCCTTATTTTTTCCAACAGGATTTGCTCTCCAGATTATGATACCAACAGTATTTAATTGCATCAGTATCCTTTAATTCCTTACCAGCCATCTCTAATGTGTCTTTGTATAATTTTCTCTGGGACTGATGCCAGGTTAATGTGCCTGTGTTGGCTTGAGCAATCCCATTTATCCCCTTGAACACAGGAACAACAGTGAGCTTTTTTCCCAGTTATTTGCAAGTGTCTCACTCTTCCAGGACCCATGAAATAGCAAGAGGAATAGGTCAGAGCACTATCCAGCAAGTCGCTTTTAAGCTCTTTAGTAAAATGTACCTGGTCTCTACACTTTAAAATGTTTAATTTTAGCAATTGTTCAGAATCTTCTCAAGTTACTCTTGGGAGTATTTCCACAGATTGACAGGGAAGAAGGGCCCACCAGGCTGTCTGCTGAGACCGCCTGTGTATCACTGACTTGTGATACACATGTTGTCTACACCATTTCACATTCATTTGCAAGACCAGAGCCTGAAAAAAGCCAAGGACCGGGCATGGCAGGAGCCTCTGACAAGTCCTGTGCCCACATCCCAGCAGGAGCAGGAAAGCCTCCCTGAACACAAGTGAGAGCCCTGCAAACAAAGTGCACCCTGTGCTGCAGAAGGTGAAACCACCTCCAAGACCGTGCCAGAGTGAGCTTGGGGAAGCCCCATTTGCACCTCGAGTTGTTCAGGGGCTGTGACCCTGAACAAAGTGGCACAGGTATCACCCCCAGGCACTGGCAGCAGGAGTGCTGGGGAGCACAGACCAGCTCCCACTCAAAGAGCTGCCTTTTACACTCTGTGGTTTCTCAGCCCTCAGGAAAAAGCAAAGCAAGAAAACAAATGTTGCTTCTTACCCCTAGAGTCTGGAAGCACACTAGAGCATGTCTGGTCAGCAGAACACCAAAGAGAAACAGCCCTCTGATACCTGCAGGGAACTAGAGGAAATCCGGATGAACTGAATTTGCTTTCAGGTCTTGCTCATTTAGAAAGTTACACAGAACTGAGGGCATTTGCAGCATCCTGAGGGCAAAGGGAGGTAAGTTTTTTACTGAGAAGTTCAATGCAAGTGACTGTCTGAGCCACTAACTGTGGGCTCTCATCCTGGAAACCAAATGGGCATTGGCAAGTTTCAAAGTTTTCCCATGGCTCTATGCTTTGCTAAACCCCAGAGCAAATTAATCCTCCAAGGCTTTCAAACGTTCTCAGATTCACAAGATTTGTGAAAAGAGTATGATTCAGGAAGTTCAAAAAACCTTGCTGTTTAATTTAAGTAGCTTCTGTCTTGTGCCTTCCTGTGTTACAGACTGCAAACTTTTTACTCAATTCATAATATCATACTTTATTTTGTTGGTACAGCAGGAATACAACGTGCACTGAACACTTTGAACTTTACAGTTTTGCTGTTAAAGAGACCTGTGTTCAAGTAAGGCTTGGGAGGAGAAGTATTGGGTGTTGGTTTTTTAAATAAGATTTTATTATTCAGTTATTATTATTATTATTATTGTCATCGTTATTATTGTTATTAGTCTTATTACTGTTTTTAATATTATTAGGAAATTTATTTATTAACATTGACCTTTAGGTCATTTATTAACTCTTGTCCAGCACAAGGGTTGGTACTGAACTATCTCATCCCGGATGCAGGACATTTCATGTAAAGAAATTAGCACATATTAGTTTTAGAAACTCTTAGAAGTTTTGTCACCAGTAACACGAGAAGTCCAGCAAATACTCTCCACGTTCTCCTAGGCCAGATGGCTGTCATTCCCCATCCTTAGTGAAACCAGCTGACCTTTATCCTACACACATTCAAATTTTGTGATTCTGGAGCAGTGACTCTTGAGCACATTACAGCCCCTCTGATGCCTGGAGACACAGACTCTCTGCTGCCATCCCTGCTGGACAAGTTGTGGCAGTGAATTTACTGCCTGTTCTGGGTTATCATCTCATGAACAGGTGGAGTAGAGAAACTTTCATTCACGCACACAGAAGCATCTCAGAGCTTGGACCCCACCAAGTGGTTTGAGAAAGGCGCCTCAATGTCTTTGCTCTTGCACTTTGCCACTGAAGGGTGTACAGGCGCCTCAGGTCAACCACAGTCACCATGGGCTGACTTTGTGCTCACCCATCTCCTTTGGAGACAGATCTCTCTCTGTGGCCAAAGCTCAAAGGGACACAACTGGGAGATATCTTGTAGTTTTTTATGTACAAATGTGAGCTAAAGTTGATTTTTGAAGTTTATGTGAATACAGGTTATATTTCTGATATTGTTGCTGTAGTAACGTTGCCTATAGGATTAGTTACTCCAGATGCTGCCAAGTTTTAAACATTTGGACTCTGTTTTGTGCCACAGACCACTGCTCAGACCTCTTCATCTCCCATAGTCTTGCTCTTTCTGGGAAAAAAATAGGGGGATAAATTGATTTAGGAAGAGTTAATACCCCTGAACAGATGCACCAGCAAGAGATGTGACAAAATGTCAAGTGGAATGTGCCTGAGGGCTTGGAATTTGGCCATGGAAGCAGCAGATGAGTCCCCAGGATGGCATGTCCCCCAGAGGCCTGGCATGCTTTGGTGACAGCTGTGATTTTTATGACCCGGCTTCGATGACAGTTTGGGAGGGGTCAGCTCTGCTCTTTTCTGACAAGAATTCGGTTTGTCATCAGATTCTAAAATCCCTCTGATTTATGGCATCAGTCACTGCTAGCATTTTACTGAGATGCAGATCCTCTCCACACTCCCTGCAGACTGGGAGGTTAAGGTGCAAACCCTGATGTTCAAATCAAACTAATCCTGAGAAAAAGGAAGTGGTAGGTTGTGAAGTGACAGGGAACACTGAAGAGTGAGCTCCAAAGATCTCACATTAAGAGCACTTCTTCTGAAAACAGGCAGCACTTCCATCTCCATCTGAGCACCAGCTCTTCCATTCACCTCCACAGCCTGCCAGACACACCTTGGTACCACACTGCCTCATCTTTACCAGTGACAAGGCAACTTCCCAGAAAGGTGATCTGCTTGGATCAAAAGTGACTAGGTGTCAAATGCCTCCAGGCACACAGGGGAAGGGCCATGTCAGCACAGCACTCCTCAGCTTCTCAGCTCCCACTCAGTGTGACCATGGTGTGCATTTCCATGGCCACTTAGCACCCAGCAGGGGACCCACGTGGCAATTGCAGTCAGTCATTAAGGACACACATAGTTTCTGCTTTCCTCCTGGGTTTTCTGAACATTAAATTATTTTTTTCTTTTTCCCCAGGCATGGTGAGACACAGTAGCACAAACAGCTCTCCTGCAAGCCAAGAGCCCAACTCCTACCTCCACCACCATTTAATTCTTCAAGGAAGATGTTATAGAACAAGGAGAACAAGGCGCGTCCATGCTGATGACGGTCTCAGCTCCCTCCCAAAGGGAGGTTGCTTCCTTCAAATATCACCTTCTCATTCTTTGCTTACCTTACAGGTACAGCTCTGTTACCAGCCAGAGGCATTGACTTTCTCCTGCTGGGAAACCCAGTTCCACTGAGGCTTCCTAGCAGCTGGAAGATCTGAAGGGATGGGATATTCTTTGTGGAAGTGAACAGAGGAGGCTGAAGGAGGCCATTTTAATATCTGAGACAAGAAGAGAGGACTGGCTGTGAAGCAGACTCCCTGTAATGGTGAGAAACTCTGGCCTCAGGCTAATGCAGTTGTGACCACAGTATTAAGTCCTAAGAAGGGTAAAAAGAGCCACGGGTACATCTCCATGTAAAGGAGTGAGAGTCTGCTCCAGTAATTCTCATGAACTCTGCTATAAATGTGGCTGCACAGCTCTGGGACAGAGGATGGAAACTTCAGGGATCGCTTTTTGTGGAGATGACAGCAAAGCATCCTAAAGCACTGGGTACCCTGTGGCCAAAATGTATGTGTTCCGTGGGATCAAGAGACAGAAATTCTCAGCATGGAACTTGCCACCCTTTTAGCAACATAGATGTATTTTCTGCTTGGATGCACCACCATTCTTGCTTGGAGCCTTCCTGCTCTTGAGACCTGCATATTTGCCTCCATCTTTCCTCCTTGTATTCTGCGTGACATTATTAGCAGTCTGATTAGAAATTCCTTCCATTCCCAGTTCTTTGCATGTTTGTGAAGGCAGAGCCTTACTAACTCTCCAATGGTCCATTGGATTATTACAAAAGATGTCATTTTCTACTGTAATTTTTTAATGAAATGGGTAAAAACGAAAGAAAAAAATTATATATTTGACTCTATCAAGCGCAACTCAAAAGAATGCCAGGCTCAAATTTCTCATTGAAAGTTATCTGTCCACGGCATTTTACAGGATAGATTCATTCATTTCTACACAACTGAGTGAAGGGATTTTACATTAGCATTCCCACAAAATTTGCTTGAGATATTTGGCAAGTTTCTCTTTGCCCAGGCAGGGGAGAAAATATAGATATTCCCAAAAGTAAGAGAAGCAATTCAAATCAATCAAGTATTTTTTCACCAAAATGAAAAAGCCTGAGAGAATCATAGTAGAGCAAGAGGAAATTCAGCTCAGATCCTTGCCCACAAAGGATGCAGGGGCCGCAGAGGGTCCCAAGAGGTCTGCCACAACTCCTGAGGACGTGCAAAAAAAGATGAACTAGCCCTTGCTGTGGAAACATTCCAGTTCAGTTTTTAAATAAAACAACTACAGTTTTGATCTGCTTAAAAACATTCATCTCAGCAAGAAATGTCATGCAGAAGTCACTCAGGATATCTCAATACTTCTGGTGCAGTGGCAAACTGTATTTTGTCATCCATTCAACAGCATGAAAAACATTTTGAAATATCAGACTTTTCTGGTGAATGGGTGCTACAGATCCCAACGGTGTTTATGGAGAGACTAGTTTTTTCTCTGTTTGCCATCACAGGGCTCTAGTAATTCTGTTATAGCACTTTGCACAACTAGCTCAGTGTGAGAGAGATGGATATGAATGGCAGTGGAAATCTATTCCAGAGGGACGGTTCTGTTTCCTTTATGGATATTTTGGTTTATGTTCCAGTTGTCAACCTAATAAGCAACTGCCTAATCAGATAGCAAGTGCTCCCTGGAGACCTCAGGATGCTGCATGCAGTTTGGGGACAGCACTGAGACAGGAAAGGCCAGTGCCACATGGCATGGAAGAATACATTTTTTATTAATATTTTAAGTATTTTTTCCCCTGGTTTTCAAGCAGCTGAGTTCAGTAGGCACAATTCTTCTGTTTCCTCAGTTAGAAGGACAGCAATGCTGAAGCACAGGCTTGGTAGAGGAATGGTCAAAAATTCTGGGGAAAATAAATGGCCAAGACCAAGCAATTGTTATTTCTAACACAATCAGAAAGTGAGAAATACTGGTCTGAGGCCCCAAAAGACTCTCAAGCTCTACAGCCATTTGAATAAGGAACCAGAGTTTCAGTACCATCTTAGGCTCCACAGTACTTCACAGATTTATATTTTTTTTCTTTCCCTGAGAAATGTTTTCCAGATTTCCTCTGTTTCTGGTCCTTGCCAGTGATACAAATACCGCAAGAACACTCTATCTCAAAAGTGTTCTGGCAAACAATTCAGGTGCTGGCAAAGACTCCAATGTACATTGGCTACATTAGGTTTTTATAATGTGTCAGCTAGTCCCTGATAGCTACCATGTGGTGATAACGATTATTCAGTCCAAGTCCTAAATGAGATGGAGAAAGCGCATGTGTAAAGCAGGAATCCGTCTCTACAACCGTGCTCTCATTTCTACACTTGATATATATCCTGGGAAAGGAGTCAATCCAGAGTCCTGGGCTGTTACCACTGAGAAAGGACCTGCTCTTCTCAGCCTTATATTTATGGGCTCATCACCACTATTTGTCGCCACTATGTCTTCACCTTTTTATTTTTTCCCAGCTTAGTGATGCAGAGGTTGTGGACAGCCTAATGCAACTCACATCTCTCTGTAAAGCAGGTAATGGTCCCAGTGACTGCTGGAGAAAATTGATTGTGTCAGAGCAAATGAGCCACTGCTGGGATGATGAACATCTCTGAAGTCAAGGTTTGCACGCAAGTGCCAATATTTTGGCGTTGCACATCAGGCATAATTTAGTACTGGGAACCCAGAAGTGTTTGACTGGGCTTCAGAGAGAGCCTAACCACTCTGTTCTGCATGTCAAATTAACTACCCAGTAGTGAGCTACCCCAGCGAAATGATCACCCGTTGGCCAGCTGCCACACCACAAAGCTCCCCATACAACCGTCTCAAAAAATGGAAACTTGTTATTCTGGAGCTGCCCTGTGAATACCCGTTCTGTCAAGGCTGGAGGGAAATATTTGGGGCAGGCAGGCTGAGAAAACAGAGAAGTGTTAGGTGTCAGAATTGATTTAAATGGGCTGCAGTTTTGCACGGGAGCAGTGGAGCTCAGCAGCCAGAGGATGGGAAGTAGTCAGGGTGGGGGGCTCAGGAGCGGAAGAAAATGGGTTAGATATAAGATTCAGATGCTGGAGAGGGTCCTTTGGAGCCAGAGTATTGTCTGTTCCCACTTGGCTTCCTAAGCTTCACCAGCACTCAGAGGGAGCAATTGCCTGCTGGTGAACCAACAGAGGTTTCACCTCAGGGCCCTTGCCGGCGGAGCTGTCAGTGGACCTGGTGAGTGTGAGAGCGACAAATTCAGCCTCACTGACCCTTACATGAATCAGTGTTGAAATTAACAGCATTCAAGAGGCCTTTCTGAACAGTTTTTGAGGATGCTGAGCATTTCTGGGGGCTTCTCCCTGCAAAAGGCTCCTGTGTCCCTAAAACCCCTGTATTATGCAGACCAGAACTCCTGAGGCTCATCACATCTCCCTCGTTCTAAAGAAACCTGGCTTGGACAGGGGTTGGTGAATGCCAGCTGCCATCTGGATATACAATCAGGTCATAATCAGAGTGTTCCCAGGAGCTGGAAGCTGGAAAGTTGTAAATTGGTGTCCCTTGATAAAGGTGTGACCATGACCTATAATCGCAGAATCCTGACAACGTCAAAGTTTCAGCCCAACCTCTGCTTAAAGAAAGACATCTATGAGAACAAGTCAGATTGCTCAGGGCTTGCTGTAGCTGTGCTGTGTAACCCTTTCTCCCTTCTGGGGAGAAATCTCTTCCCTGCTCAAGGTTGATTCCCAAGAAATTCCACTCTTCCTCTCTCTTCCAGAAGTCATGTGCTTCACTAACCCTACAGGTACAAATGGCCAAACATGACAAGTGACACCAAGATGCCATACCGGGAACAACACAACAGCAAAAGCTTTCCAGGTCCACAAGAAATCTAGAGAGACTGCAGACAAACCCAAGTGGCAGCACACTTATACAATCATGAGCAAAAATTTACAGAGTGAAACTGAGTATGAGGAGCTCTTAGTCCCTCATGGTGTGCAGTGGTGACAAACTGTGCAGTCAGAGAGCACAAATCTTCTCAGAAACAGATACATGTGCCTGCCTTTTGGTTCATGTGGACATATTCTACATGACTGTTTTCTTGGTCATCAGAAGGTACTAGTTCTTCCCATTTATTTTCTACTCCAGTTTCTAACATCCACAGAGTCCTGTGTTACCTCCAATCTATGACACCCAAACAGATTTGAGGCAAGCAACAGGCACCCTAGATAAACATGTTTGTCATAAATGTCTTTCACTCTTCTTCTGAAACTCTTTCAAAGTTGTTTCCACATTTGGCTGTTACCTACAATAAATTGTTTCCTTTCTACCTTGCAGTGGGCCATTTTCTTCCTAGTTTTACACTAGTTTTCCTCTCTGTTCCACAGCCTGTTGCCTTAAGTCCTGAGCATTTCCGGGCAGCTTTCTGACTTACTCCCTCTCACAGTAAAATACTCTTTACTGTGTTTTCTTCATCTTTTTGATATCCAATAGCTTTACATACAAGAAATTTTCTAAACCCCATTTTATATCAAGGTAGTGTAAATCTAGTTTTACATTGTGCTACACAAAATGCATTGTGCTACATATCACATTATTTTCACGTTTCACATTATTCATTTTTTTATAATAAAAAAGATAAGTTTATAATAATTTATTTTAACTTTCCAGTAATTAGCATGCTCAACACTGTGACAATAACTTTGCTGGCCACAGCCTATTGTGCAACAGTCTCATCTGTCACCCCATGAACAGTTGGGCTGTTTCAGTGTTTTTGGTTACACCACTCTGTTCGCAGTCCTGATGAGTTTGGCTCCTCGCTTTTCAGACATGTCACTCTGCAGGGTCTGTGAGTCTACAGTAAGAGTGCCATAATTTATCAGATCTTCAGCTTTAGAGACACCCATCATTGCAGGCTTGATGTGACATCTCTGATAGTTTGCTCCAAGATCTTTTCTGACCTTCCATAAAGCATGTGTGTATCAGCACTGACAACTTTTTAATCTGGCAGGCTATTCAGAAAAGATGCCCACATATGTTTTGCTATCATCCCAGGCTTTCAGAGAATGTGAATGGACAACAGGCTTGATAAGGCCACAGTATTAAGCAGACATTGCACTGGTACGTATCATGCGATGGGTTTAAATAACACTAGAAGTTTAGAGGTCTCAGAATTTCTATGTGTTGCTCTTTCAGCAACTAGAAGTCTACTTTAATAGACATTTCCCAAGTATTTGGATAGTTACATATGTTTTTAGCTACTGTTTATATGATGAGATTGCTTTCCAGTAAAAGTTTTGTTATTTGCTATAAAATCAAAGGCGTAGCTGACTATTTGATGAGGTGTTGTGTGCATTGTGTCTGTTTTGGAAAAACAGGAACTCCACCCTAAGGGAAGGCCTGAAGAATTTAGGCAACTATATTAATATCTGGAGCTATGCCACAGAAATGCTCTGAAAGCAAAGATGGTTGTAGGATTTAATATGGAAAGACAAACAAATTGTCATTTTGATCACATTTGGTTTTTGAAAGTTTTGGATAGGACTACAGTATGACAATACAACTAAAGCACAAACAGCAAGAGTTCTGCTTGTTTCAAATGGATATTTCAGACAGTCTGAAATATGGGTCTCAAGGACCCATAAAATGATGCTTGGCCATTGAATGTTAAAATTCTTCCTTTTCCAGTTGCTTCTGGAGGGACATGACAATTTTCACACCTGACCAAATGGGAATGACACATGCCCTTTCTATAGACAAGCCTGTAAAATGCAATATTGGGAAAAGTGCCTTCCTAGTTTCTACCAGCAGATAAAAAGGAGTTCACACCATTGTTTTTAAAAACATTCTTTTCCACCATAACTTCACAGAATATGCTCATTTGGAAGGGACCCATAGGATCCTCTAGTCCAACTCCTGACCCTGCACCAAACCATTCCCAAGAATCACACCATGTGTCTGGGAGTATTGTCCTTCAGCACGCCCATTTTTGAATTTCATTTAACTTTTCACACAATCTTAGATGTTTTTGTGACCACTATGGATTCATTAAGAACTGCATGACTGAAAAATATCCTTAGGCTAATCTTCAAACCTGAAGCTGATGTTCAAATTCAGGGATGACCTTTGCTCTTGTTATCATTTCACCTACTTCATCTCTCCTTTCTACACTGGACAGATTTGGTTTCTTCACTCACCTGGAAGTCTGTCCTGCTTACAGCCATTCTTGTCATCTGACACAGACCCTTCCCCAGACGTTAACCAGAGTTGTTTTTAACCTGGACAGTTCCCCCCATGTGGTCACAGAGCAGTCTAGCAGCATGCAACTCAAAGCATCCCACCAGATTTGGATTTACCAGCAAATTCTCATATGGTTCATTTGACCAAATGAAATGCAAACATTAGAAGATATTGCAAAAATAGCTTTTGAATTTTTACGTGCCTATGTGAGCCACATGCAAGTATGGGGTATAAATTATTTTGAAATCAAAAGCCAAAGTGTCATAAAATTCAAACACAGTGAGCTTGTGTGCAGACAAGCAACATCGTCTGTGTGTTTGTGAACTTTTTACTGGCTTGCATTAAAGGCCTGGCTGTATCTCTGTCTGCAAAATCAAATTATAGAAATGGAAGAGACTAAATCTCCGCCCAGCAACTCTGTGCTTGCAGAACAGCAGGTGCAGGTTTCAAGGGCAGGTCAAGGTCACTTTCAAAATGTGACCCTTCATGTAAGGCTATCAGCCAAAGATAATATTTTTCTTCCTAAGAGCTCATAACAATATGGGCTCCCATCAGAAATGGAATCACCTTGTCTTTGCCAGAACAGAACCCTTCTGTTTCATGAGTCTGTTGCCTACTGGGACACAAATCTAACACCAAATCCAAGGGCCTTTAACTACTTTGCTCTGGGTGAGGAGACAGCTTCACACACAAGAAAACAATTGCTCGGATGTCTTTCCACACAGTCTACCTGCCTGTTTCTTTTTGGCTTTTTAGTGGCTATCACCAGGATGAGCAAGGTGACTTATGCCTGACACAATGAATTTTCACCTCCCTACTTCACAGCTTTCCAGAGAACATCATATATAAATGTGCATACATACATATACATATATATATATACACACATATATATATCCAACAAAGATCTTTTCCATGCTGATGCTCTATGAGGCACAAATTAAGTCTTTCTAGCCTTTGAACCTGACCAATGTCCCTGCTCAACTCATGCTGCCCTTTCCCTCCTCCAGAATTTCCAGACTTTCCCCCTGAAAATATGAGCTGCATCCAAAGGCCACTTTTCTCCTAAAGAAGGTAAAAATTATCTGGCAGTGTTATCACACTGCATATGCTCTCTCAAGGAGGGCACTCTCACAGCTTCCTCTCCAACTAACCTGAGCAGAGCCCTTGCCAGGAGGTTCTCAGTAGACAAATTCAACAGCTGATTTCAGGGACATGAGATTTCTGTGTGACCTTGTACAACACAGGAACTTTCCCAGCTTAGCAGTTTCCCCAGAGGTGTAATTCTAAAACACTCCCTAAAATAGTCCCACTACAGCTGCTCTGAGAGTACTTCCCAGCCCCCACCATGGACATAATTCTTGGGATTGACAGTGGCACTACCCCTGACTGTGTCATCATACACAATTTTATTTTGTTGCCGTATGTGTATTTGGATATACTTGTGTATGTTCAACTGTTTTCAGCCTAACAAGTTACCCAGTTTTCTTTGCATTCATCAGAAGCTTCCATCCTCACTTACTATGCCATAAATCTTGTGCAATCAACTACCTTAATTAGAAATGTTTTTTGTATTTGCTTTCAGAGTATCAGCAAAAACACTCAACAGTGCTAGACCAAGCCCAGACCTCTGTGGGATATTAGAAACACAAACCCCTTTACTGAAGATTCCCCACTAGTAAATACAGTTTTCAGTCACTTCACTCATTTCTGATTTCTTTAATGTATGGAATTGTGCTTTGGCAGGTTACTAGTTTTTAATCAGAATTCAAAGTATTTCAAAGTCACATTTGGAAGAAACTGAAGCCTATGTTAACAGAATTAACTTTGTCAGCCAGGAACCCAATCTTTTCAATGAACAAAGTGAATTTATTTTAGTAGAATCCCTTTTCCATGCAACCTCACTGACTAGCACTCATTGAATTCCTGTACTTTAACTGTTTTTTGATTGTGTCCCACTGCTATTTTTTCCCAGCATCAATATCACCCTAGCTGACCTAAAACTTCCCCTGTTATGCCATTTATCTCTTTAAAATGTCAGCAGACTGACTTCTTAATATTTCATTGGAATCCTTCCAATTATTCAAAACTTGAGAAATTAAATCCAGTGTTCAGAAAGCTCCCTGATTCACTTAAAAAAAACCCTTGACTGCACAGTAGTCAGATAATTGAATTTTAAGATATTTAAACTTTCATAAGCTACCATTGGAGTATGCCTCATCTACCAGTACACTACACCAATGCAATAGATCCTTTTTTGGGCTGCTTTCCAAGTTTTGTTCTCTAGGAATTGCACAGGCTCTTGGCTTCCTTTCAGAGGAAAATATTGTTTTTAGTTTTCGGATGTCTTTGCATTATGGTGCCTGGTATGATTGTTATGACCAGTTTGACCAAGATTCTTCTCATGGTGGTCGGTTTTGTGCACAAATCACAGCTACAAGCCCAAACATTCTGCAAGAAAATTCCACATCCTCAGAGGCAGAACTTTAGTAGCACATCGGGGTGTGAGTTATGTCTCATCTTTTGCTAATGAGAGGTAATTTTATTTTCATTTCCGTGCTTTATTTGTACTTACGTTTTGCTTACAGTCAGGTGACAGCATGTAGGCTTTTGGCATTAGCAAGCACAAATAAGTGAGTCAATCTGCACTGGGTATCTTAGATCCATCAGAACAACTTGGCTAACTGAGATTTTTCTTATTTTGCATAAAATCCAGGATGTGTATGTGTGTCTTCTGTATGTGCTAGTGCGTGTATGCGTGCATCTGCATAAACTATATATGACATCAATATATTTTGCCCAGATTATCATCCCGACCAACTAAATTTTCTCATTTTCCTCCACCTTTTCCTTTCTTTTTTCCAGTACTAAGATACTCTTCATAAGCCTAGGACACCAATTCTGCATGCCAATCAATCTAAAAATAACAGTAATTACCTTCCTTCAATTTAGACCACCTATTTTAACCAGGAAGGTGATGTTCACCAGGCATGGCACTACCTCGTGTGCTCCAGCCCCTCTTGTGCTCTCCAGGTCTCTTCCTTTCTTCCCACAGTGGTCATGGCTGTGTAACAGGACTCTGCTGAAGCCATGCAGCACTTTCTGTGCTCCTCAGCTGCGTTATGTACATGCTCTGCTGGCTCAGCTAATCCCTGTCTTTCTCAAGAATGGAGGTCACCTCCTGGGAGAGGAGTGGAGGGGGATTCCTCCTCCAGGGAGATGCCAAACAGAGCAACACATGGAGCCAGTTGGTGTAAGTTCATGAACAAACTGTGGCACATAAAAATGGATCTCTCCAGAAGATGTCCTTCTTTTCGCATATCCAATCCTATAAAACACAAAGTGACTATTAAAATGCAAAATCCAGACCTATTTTGTTCTGTGACTGCTACAGGCTGGTAGCAAGCTGAGAAGGAGAAGGGAATTTTCCCTGGCCTCATTTCTGATTCCAGAACCGGTGATCTTCCCTGTTTGTTTTGGAATTATATGGCACAAATTGGAGAGAACTGGTGTCCCCTTAGTCTAGGAATGCACGTCTGTCTTACTGGGTCTCTGTGTTAGCATGCTCCGTGATCCTCTTCTTCAGTGACAGTGTTTTGGGGATCTGTCAGGGTAGTTTTCCAACATTCCTCATTGACGAGCTTTGGGCATCAATGCCAATGCCAGAGCAGTCTTTTAAATAAACACAGACACAGACCAGCTAAGGCATCGTGATGGAAGACAAAGGATTGGGTGAGAGGATCTATGTGGCATGCACATCTGGGGTGCTCTGGATACATCACCAGAGAAAGTGGAAATGGCACCAAACCGGCTTCAACTGACTTGAATCTCATGTTCTTGTGACTTTGAAGAGTCAGAGAGAAGGGGAAGGCAGCTGGTAATTCATGTGGAGGTCATGAGCTGCACGTGTGTAGGACTCTGTCTCTGGGCCAGCGGAAGGCAGCACCCACAGCTCACACTAATTTTGATACAGCAAACCTCATCACTTCTGCTGGCAAAACAAGTCTCCTAGGAGGTCTTCTAAACATAGGCCTGCTGTCTCACAGCAGTCCTCAGGGAGGCCTTAACGGGGCATTTGATCTGACACAATTCTCAGTTACATGTCGCTAACTTCTCCATGACTAGGATAGTTCCCTCAAGGACAGAGAGAACCAGACACTGGACCAAGGTATTCTCAGAGTGGGATGTCAACACTTTGCTCTGGAAAGGGCAGTCAGGTGTTGTGCATAATCCTACACCTGGTGTTGTCTGAAGCCTGGATCTCCATATTTCAGTGACACATCCATCCTGTCCCTTGATAGACTAATGAGAAATGAAAGCCACGTAAGTGGAAAGTCCCTTAATCCTAAACCCAGACAAAATCACTCTTCTGGTTTTTCACTGTGATTCAATCTGGCCTCTGGAAACACTGTCCATGCCTCTTATATCTGAAGTGATACTGGCAGTGATGACTGCTCTTGCCTTTTCTCTCTTGGAGTGCCAGCCTTGGCAGGAGCCATCCTGAAAATCTTACCTTAAATCTGCCTTATCATTTCTAATAAAAGAAAAGGTCCATGGTGTCCTGTCTGAAGGTCAGTGTATGTAATTGCATACTGGATTCCTGTAGTTTCATGCAAAGTCAACTAAAGTCAAGGTCCTTTGTGCTGTGTCCAGGCTTTATGCCACACACTCCTGATACACAGCTCATAACAAACTGTATGAGCCATCATCACCTGAGCACCCACCCCATAACATCCTCTGCCTTCTTTCAGCATCACTCCAAGATATGTCACATTTCTATGCCTGAATATATTCAATCCAGAGCTGTAATGTAAGTATTGTCCAAGCTTTATGTCCTGTGTTGTGTGCTGATGTCATTAAAGACCTTACCAGAACGCAACTAGCAGGCATAGACTCACCAATGCAATTGTGACTCTGAATTTCCCAATATTTTGAAATTAAAGTCTTAACTTTCATGCTTTATAATTATTTTTTAGTGTCAGAATCATCTCGTACAATTTATCTGTTCCTGTGCTCTGGTTCCTCTGATCTACCATTTCTCATGTCCATGGAGAGATGCGGAAGTTTCAAGCTTTTTTTGAAATTCAACAGATTCCCCTCATGCTCCTGACTCAAGTCACGGCAAATAATTCTACCTAGAGGCAGGTCACTGATGCTTTGTTACATCAAAAACTACAGTGCAGGTTCCTGTGCAACAGGGAGGGAAAAGCACTTAAGACCTTGAAGGTAGAACTTACTTATTAGACAGCGAAGATGTCAAAATTCATGTGTTTTGTTCTACAGAAAGTTCTGATATCAACATTTATTTTGAATGCACATCTGGAAGAAATGTTGAAACAGTGATGTTTTCACTGCAAGCAAACGTGTTCTTTCTCAGAAAACGTTTAGCTTCAGCCTGGTTTGATATAACTGTGGGTCCCTTGGAACTGCTGTGGTGCCTCATGAGGGTGATACATCATGTTGCTCGGTCGATGAAGTTCCCAGCCAGCCTCCTGTGATGTTTTGTGGCCATCTGACTCTCAGAGTACATTGCAAAAATTTAATGAGAGAGATTATTATGATGCATTATGGGAGTATGATGGCTATAAATTAAAATGTCCACAAGGCACATAGTAACTCTTGTGGACATAAATTAAAACTGAGCTGCCCCTTCATGAAATGTTTTAATTCAGTTTGACAAAACAAAGTATTTCAATTTAGGTTGAGCTAATTCAAAACAAAGCATTTTATTTTTCCCAATGGGGAGTAAAAATCTCCAGCAAAAAGCACCATAGGGAAATTCAGAGTCTTGAAGACTAAATTTCTATTCAGAAAAAGATATTCATGGGAAATATCTGACCCCCTATAATACATACTCCATATCCATGTTTATAAAAATATATAGACAAATACATTAGCACAAGCAAAGATATATAAGGCAGGACTGTTAAATATAGCTTAATATGCTTAATATACAGTTGGTGATATTTAAATTACAGTTAGTTGTATAATGTCCAATACAAGTTGGACAGAGGAAGTCATAGAGCATTTCTTTCTAATGCCTGTATGGATAACTCTATAAGTTGCAAGTTCAGCTCACTAGAAGCTCTTCTATTTAGTTTCTTAGGGGAGAGAGAGCTGAGAGGAAAAGGTGACACATTTCATGTCAGCCTTGATGAATACACAGCACTGGCAAGCTTTCTGTTGCTTCATGACAATCCTGTAATACTCCAGGACTGGGAAACATCTCTTTACATCCACACAGTTTTCTGGTTTTCCAGTTTAAAAGAGGGAATCTGCTTTCCTGAGCAAGAACTCCACTATTGCATTGTGGCAGAAATCTATTGTTTATGTGTTGCTGACAAAGGCGTATGTACACCTTCTGTATTACCACTGCTCACTGGGAAAGATTTCACTTTTTTTGGACCCTCAGAAAAAATATTTCACAGTTTTTGTCAAAAGGACTTTTGTTTCCTGGAAACCAAAATTCTGTTTAGTCCGCAAAGAAGAGTCCTATCCCCAGGAATCTGTGCCATCAGACGTGGAAAGGTGCAAACAGCATCAAATCCAAACACCTCATAGTTTTTAAAGAGGTTTCACCATGGCAAAAAGTATGAAATTACACTCTTGTTATTCTTATTCAGAAACATGAGTCATTCTAGGCTGTTTCAGACACAAAATAATGGCAAAGTGACTTCAGAAATTGACAGTAACTGTTCTCAGAGTGACACAGTTTGTAAGTCACAGCTGCAATGGGGTTTCTGTAAGAAACACAGTGCTAACCTGGCCCATGACTCCGGAGAGTCTACAGCCACGTCAGCCCTGCCAGCTGCATCCTGCTCCCAGCAGCAAGCAGGAATCCTGTAGGAGGGGATATTTCTGGGATGCAGCTGAACCACGGGGATTGCAGCAGTAAAGGTGCTACAAGACTGTGCAGACTGAGACAGGGAGAGCCCCGTCCAATGCTCCCCTCTGCTCTCTGATCCCACCTGTCTGCGAGGGCACATGACGGTGTCGCAACAGCTTGTGACTGTGACCTGCTTCTTGATGAAAATCTGGACTGCTATTTTTCCATTCCTCATTTTCCTCATTGAGCTGTAGTGTCTGACTTCTTCACCTCAGCCATCTGCCTGGAGTTATCCATCCTCGTGACCTTTCCAGAGTCTCTGCTTTCCAGGATGTCTGCCCGCCTCTCCACACTGGAGAGAGCTCTCCATTCTGTCCCGTTAGATGCATGGACTGGCATTTGTATTTATTCAAGCCAAGTTTTTCTCAAGGGGTTCTGTTCTACCAGGAAATCAAGACTAAATCAACAATCTGAATGAGTGTCCCCTCATCCCCATCCTTCACCACACCTCCAGATTTGTCTGCCCTACAAACTTCACCAGCTGTGAGTTTGTACTTCTCAGAGCCCACTGAAGGGACACGCTTGTCCCCATTTGCTAAGACTCTGTGTCTGGCATTTCCACTCAAAAGTGTTACTGTACAACATGAGCTGAATGTAAACAGAATAACAGCTGACAAAAGAAGCTGGAAAATACTGCCTGTGGAAGAGGGATAGCAAAATACATTATATAGTAAAACACTGGGCAAAAACACTCCAGGAGATATGGATAAGGGTTCAGTCGAGCTTTTATGTATTGTCCTACTACTGGGGCAATACATACCTTTCAGAGAGAGCAGCTTTCAGGGACAGACAAGTCTGTGCAGTGCAGGTTGCCTTTTCTCCGTGTCCTGAGCCCTTGCTACATGACAGCCTGGCCATCTGTAGCTGTAATTCTGAGCTACAAATAGCATGAAACATTTTTTCCTTCCTCAGTGCCCGCTATGCCATTCACGCCACTGATGTCCTGCAGCAGACCCGTCCAGTCCTTATCCCATTTACCCTTCTCCTTCCCTATATTTGTGCCAGACTTATTTTGAGCCTATTTATGTGAGCCATTAATCATAGCATGGTTAGTCATATAAAAATAAAAAGAATTTCAGGTCTGTGGACGTGACAAGTCATTTCCAGCTACTGAACAGCTTGGCAAGGGATATTTTTTTCTTTAATTGAAAATAGTCAAGACACAACAGGGAGGGTTTTTTATCTGTGTGTTTTTATAAAGAGAGCATGTAAATGTGTCAGAGGGGAAGAGATGGGAAACAGCCAACTCTTGAGCAGTTGCTAAAAGATGACACTTTGTAAACTATGTTGATAACCCTCTGTGGGAGGAATAGCAAAAACTTAATTAGTCCTGCTATATATTATGAGAAGTCTTATTTTTAGAGTTCTGAAAGGAGCCTTCAGGAACTTCTTGTCCATAACCCCTTGTGCAGAAGTACGATGCCTTGACCCCATGGGAAGGTGAGAGGTTTGACAGGGAATAAGGCAATCCACAATTTCCTGTGACTTAGCTTTGTTCAGTCCATACAAAATGCTTGCTGACTTCTGGGAAGGACAAAGCTCAGGCTTGTAATTTCTGGGATCTAAACTAAAATGAAGAAGTTAATAGTTCTGACATCTGGAAAAGGACACCAACTATGAGGTGCCCCAGATCAGTTTGCTGCTGACCCCATGAGTAATATAGGGAGTCATTGAATCTTTTTGTACTTCAACTCTGTCCTGGAAAATGGCATAATAGGAGCATTTGGGACACAGATAGCTTTTCCACCTTGTCCATATTTTTTTGCATTTAACAAACTTTGTGGGTTTTGCACTGAGATATGCCTTAAACCTTTTAAAACTGCCCACAGAAAGACAGAGACTGTAGATGAAATTGCTGGTAACAATATGCCACAATCATTCACCCAGCATGTGAGGGACTCAAAACCAAATCAAAAGTCTGACTCAGACACGTGAGCCCAACTCTTCTCCTGTGAACATTAACACCTTTGCTCTTGGCTATTCTAGGTCAGTCCAGCCTCATTCTGGAGTGCAAAAGACCATTCTTCTTTCAGATAAAGAATTTTTCATTAAAAATAACTCTGGCCCTGCAAAAATTTGTAGTTTCCTGATAAGAACCTGTTCTATTCAAATAGTCCTCTCTATTCCAGAGCTTTAATTTTGTGCCAGTTTCATCTGGTCGCTGGGATTTTCAATGATGCTTCAGTTGAAGTGCGTGGTAAACTCTTTGTTGTCAGTGTCATTTGGGTACTGCACTTATCTCAGTCTTGTGGGAGGTCCCTTGTTTCTACTGCAGAACACAAGACAAGCAATAAATCAGTAATAACAAAACTGAACAGTGAAAGACACTTGCTGAGAGCCACATGGGAACCCTGTTGTTGATGCCTCTTCCTCTGGGTGAAAAGTCAGAGACAGCATAGCTGAACAGAGAAACATGGTGAGAAAATCTTTGTATAGCATCAAAGAAAGACACCTAAAAATAGCCCAAATCTTCTTTCTCTACTTGTTTAAATTAATCATCTTTCTAAGGAGAACTGACACTTTGCAACCTCACAGCCATATTTATAGGAGGTGGCAATAATTTTCAAGAATGGTCTAAGCTGGGAGTGAAGTAATTGATCTGGAGGGCCACAACAGATCGGTGATGACTGATTTAAACTGCAACGTGGTTATCTGAGATTAAATAGCAGGGAACTTTATAAAAATGTCAGTTGAGAAAGAGGCTTTGAGGAGGCTTTGAGGAGGTGTGAAGGATTCAGAGAGCTTTGGGCACATCAAGTCAAGGCTTGTGATGGCTTCTGACATAAGGCTTCTCCAGCATTGTTTGCAGCCCTGACAGATACCAAGGATGTGTCCAGGCTTCCCTCAGTGATGCTTTAGCTCTGCCCCCCTGAACAAGGCCATGCAGTGTTATAACACCATGGAAAAACAGCCTGTGACATCCAAGCATTTGAAGGTCTGTTCTTTTCCTACCCAACCTTTGGAGCTGCTTGTGTTAGTATGATCCAGGTGATTGTCAGCCATAGGAAGAGTTGAGCAAATGTCCCAGGTGCAGACAGCCAGTGTCCCTGCTGTATGGACAAGACAAGCAAGAGATTTGTTGTTACCTTCAGGAGGCTCCATCTCATCTCCACCCTATACAGATCCCCACAGACCTGGGCTGGGATCCTAACTCTACAGCAAAACCACTTCAGTAAATCCAATGAAAAGCTGTCCTGCATGACACATCTCCATTGGGGATCTTTTCCTGGAGCTCCAATAGCTCCAAACACTTTCTATCATAACAGCTCCCATGTTTTCACTACGGCTTGAAAGATAAATGAAGGAAAACTCAGCCGTGCTCAGGGAAGGGGTGCTCACAAGAAGTTTTGAATATAAGTGAAATATAAATATCAGTGTCCTGTACTGTCACAGGAAGCACAGCTCTAAGCCACGTACATGTGTCCCCTTACTGTATTTTAAGGTCCCCCCTAGGCCAGCAGGCCATGCTGTGTTTCAATAGCTGCCTTTCATTGTCAGGCAGTCAATTTCCAAGGAAGGGTGCTGAAGAGCCCAACAATTCCAGTGAGCAAGACAGTTTTCCTGTGTGATGGGAATCATTTATTCAAGTCTATTTCTAAGATGGGAAGGATTATAAAGACAAATTTGGCTTTAGCTGCTAAAAATATTCAGATTTATTAGATATTTTTATCAAAGCAATATTTTACAACCTGTATAGTCATTCCCCCTTGAGATTGCCAACAGTGGGAATTTTATTCCATGTACTTTCATGCTCTACACACTGGAGGGAGAAGGAAGTCATCAGAGATCAGGGCCTATTGAAACAGGTATAAGAAAATGTGTGCACCTCTCCTCTTCCTCCCCTTACAGCACTGTGCAAATGCTGCCTCCTAGAGATTCTCAGCCTCTCCCAAGTTTCATGGCTATCTCTGTTTGTGAAATTGAACTGCTGCTGCAGCTGCTACCTCCTCCATCTTCATTTTCACTTCTAGTTCGGGCTCAGTGGTGGGATGAACAGGAGGGAATAGCAGTGTCCATCATCACAGCTATAAAAACTTAAAGAGATACAAGAATGCCATACCTCAGACACTCCATTTCTCCTCCTGCTAAGGAGTCTGCCAAACAGAAGGGCCAGGTTGTCTCATGAAGAAGAATGGAGGGATGCAGCAGGTTATTTGATAGCAGTGGCCAAGGCAGCATTTCTGTTTGCATAGCTGGTCCCTCAGAAGACCTTTGCCAGGCACACTGCATTTAGGGGTTTCCTGCAACGTGGTGGTGGGAAGATGACAGGCTAGAAGAGGCGAATCCATCTGCATAATTGGACCCTGCAGAAGGACAGTGGAGAGCTTCACTTACGGAAAACAGAAGCAAACTACTGCAGACCTCTTCTGCTATCAGAGAATTATTAATTGTGTTTGGAGACACAGCCCAAGCTCATGCACAGCAGATAAGTGTCCAGCTGCCACTTGGACTTGCAAGCACCCACTCTGTTGTGGCAAGCACAGGCCATGATTAGTGCTAACCGTACCATGAAGTGGTTGAAAATGGAATTAAAACATGTCATATGCATAGCCACTGCTGTCATTGCTATGGCTTTTGGGGAAGAGAGTGAAGAAAAGGCCAAGTACAGCACAAGAGAATCCCTGAGAGACACAGAGGCTCAGACATTTGTAACTCCCAGCTGGAAAGTTGAGTTGTTGAAAGGAGACTGTGGTTTTAAGGAAGCTCACTGGATGAATCTGACAGGGTGATAAAAACAGTTTGTGTTTTCGCTCCATCTCCAGCAGCACCCATGTTATTCCCAGCATGGTCATGACTGAGGTCTCAGACTCCATCTGCCTGCTTAGGGGAGATAATTTCATTGTGTCAGCTGTCACAGATGTGCACAGCACTGCTAACCTGCTGTGGCAATCTTTCATGGCATCAGTCAAATTCAGCAATATTCCTTTACCTGCACTTGTTTGAATGACAGCCTCTGCCCTGCCTTCCACACCAAATGCTTTTAAAGACCTATAAAACAACCAGTGACGTTGCCTGAGGATAGCCTCGAAGGCAGTTGGATCAAATTGTTAGAGTATTATTCAACATGCCAAATTTCAGGTGTCTGCAAGGAAGCATTTTATGACTCAGTGGGTTGCTCTGGGTCCTCTTGAAAGTCACAAAGGGAAATAAATACTTCTAGGACCTGATCCGTTTCATTGTTTTAGACATTTACATAAGCATGAGGTAACTAACACTGTGTAAAGGGAGGCTGTGCATCCAGACATCCAGCTCAGAGGAAGTTGCCCACATCTGGTCAGCTGCATCCCACCTGCTGTGACCAAAGGGAGAGAGTGCACCATACTTGCTCACATTCAAAATTTATACCACCCAAACACTTCTGCCAAAACCAGCAAACCTCTTCCTGCACATGAAGAGACAGTCCTCAGTGTTATGTGGTTCTCATTTACTCCTTGAAATCTGAAGAAATCAGAAACTGTAAGTGCAAAGAATTCTGGAGTGCAACGTCAAACTTATTGCACAAGACAATTTTCAGTACCATGAAAGCCCAACTTCCACTCACAGCTTCTGGCTGATGGTTCCAGGCCCTTAATTCACTCTCTAGCTTAAAAACGTCATAAAAGTTCCGTACAATAACAATGGATAGAATAAGGGAAAAGAAAAAAAGGCAGGCTTTGCTCAGAAACATGGTTTGAATTGTTCTTACTAAAGCACGGGCAAATGCTTTGCCAAAGCAAGGCAGAATAGACCTGCAGCTAGTATTTAAAATACCCCAAGTGACTAAACAGTATTTGACCCAGCAGGACTGCAGCTTGAGGTTACTGGCAGCTCACAGCCCAGAAACGATTTAGGTGTAAATATGAATATAAGTAACTTATTTTCATTGCAAAGAGAAAAAGTGATTTTTTGTGAATCAGTTGAATTTACTAAAATTCTTTCGTTTCATGCAGTATGAAGTGATATATGTAACAACAACACATAGCATTTGTAACACATTTCTGCTGTGAATTTGCCTAGAAGGTTTCCTAGAAGGAAAAGCAGGGAAAATATATCTATATTGAATGTGACAGGCAGAGATTTTTCCATGCTCCATGACTCCAATTATTTCACTTGCATTTGAGTGGAATGAAAAAGCTGCAGAAGACTTAAAATTGACTAAAAACTCATGTCTTCCAACAGTTTTGTGGAGTGTCTCTAGACACTAATATGTCTGAGCTTCACTTCAGTGTTTCACTGGGGGATTTTGATGGCAACATGTAATTGTTGGTTCACTCTGGCTTGTGGTACCAGATCATTGTGGTCCATCCTGATCTAACTAATAGTGCCTTCTCCACATCTTGATTTTTTTTGCTGTTGTAGTTCTAACACTTCTGGTTGCTAAATATGTGGTATCTGCCATATTTCAAGCCCTACAGAGAATCAGAGAATACCTTGAGTTGGAAGAAACCCATAAGGATCAACTCCCTAAGTGCAACTCCATAAGAACCATTAATTTATATAATGGGCTTGATTGTGTGCCATCTCTCATCTGGAAGTGATGCAGCCCCTTTGCAGTGGAACAGACCTGCAAATGACAGAATTGCCTGGGCTGGCTCCCCTGACAGTGCACGCCTCTCTCTCACGTGCCCACACACATGGTTTGCACTATGGAAAGAGGAGATAAGCAATCCACATATGCTGCACACTGGCTGTTGATCTGATCATGAGGGAAAGAGCATAGCATGGCACAGTAAATTAGAGGTGAGTTTAAGTTTTTGGGGATGGTGGGCCTTGCTGACTGTGTCAGGTTTGCTGCTGAGGTGCTGAGCACAGAGTTCCAGGGCCACCACGCCCTCCTTCTGCCCCAGACAGGGGGAACTTCATGCACCACTGAGTCAGCCACTCGCTCTGGCTGTTAGCTTAGGGCCCACAAAATTAAAAGTCTCTCCACTGTGTTGACAGCTGGAATCGTTTTGGTTATGACTACCCTCCGGCATCACACTGCTTTTCTGACTATTCTGACTAGAGGACACTAAACAAAACTCGGCTGAGTGCTTCAGACTACAAACAGCTTTGTGAAACCAGAGTGCCCCTGACACGCAGCCCTGGGTAACTGCCATCATTCGTTCTCAAAAGCCAGCTTCAAACAGCACCATCTATGTTTGATACGCCCTTTCCAAACATCAGGATTTATTCTTGGGAGCACACAATACCCTGGGTCTGTATTAAAGAGCTCATTGTTTGAGTACACAGGACTTAATAAATATGTCCCAATCTTCAGCTTGCCATTTTAAAGGAAATATTGTCAATTATATAGATAAAACTAGGAAAAAATTGCCTCACACTTCATCTGCCTATGATTAACAAACTACACCCTGCACTGAACTGGAGAAAGGGCACCATCCAGCCTGGCTGTTTTGGGAGCTCCTGGAAAGGACATGTGTCTTGGAACTTCTGCATAACACTTGGCAGTGCACACCATTGCTCCAAGTGCTCCTCTGTGTGGGGACAAGTGGCACAGCCACCCCTTCCCTACCTGCATGGATCCATGTGGAGCTTCATGCTGAAGCTCTTTCCCCATCTTGTGCCTCCATGGGAAGCCAGTGTGGGAGGTGCTGGTGTGCTGCAGTCCAACACGCCTGCTGTCTGCAGTGAGCTCTACCCAGCATTTATTTCCTGAGCTACCTCTGGCGTTGTTCAGCTAGATCCCTGCCTGGTGGAGACAAGTGTGTGGACATGAGGGAAAGGGCTGGAAATCAATTGCAGTAAAGTTTTCTGGTGAGAGGAGTGCCACAGGCAAGAAAGGGAAAACACACCAGAGACGTGGGGTGCCGAGAGAACAGCATGCTTTGCTGAAAGCAAACTGAGCCAGTTTCAGGGTCTCAGCTCTACATTTTTAGAAATTCTGTAATACCATTGAAAAGGGCATACTGTGAGAACTGCAGTCTGCTCCTGCATCTCTGCAGCACTGTCTGCCTCCAAGACCAAGTGGGCAAAAGCAGCTCACACTCCAGGCAGCAAGGTACAGATTCTGTAGAAGATGAGAATGAACACACAATCACATATTCACATAGTGACCTTCAAAACAAAACTTTTCTTTAGCCTGTGTTGATGAAAGGAAGGGAGAGGAAGGAAGGAAGGAAGGAAGGAAGGAAGGAAGGAAGGAAGGAAGGAAGGAAGGAAGGAAGGAAGGAAGGAAGGAAGGAAGGAAGGAAGGAAGGGAGATGGGATGAAACAAAAGATATGAACACTGGAGACTAATGATGTAGGAAAACTGAACTGAAGGAAGGTGAAAGATTAATAAATTATAAATTAATAAATTATAATTAGAATATAAGGAGGAAGGCCTGTAAACATGGTTACACGCAACCTTATTGCTTTGTGCAGAGTTCTGGATAAATGGGCAAATCTGATTAAAAGCCTAGGGAGAGCCTCCCTCAAAAAGGAAAAAAAAATAAAGTTTTCCTTGCTCACTGGCAGTGTTATACTGATTCTACTTTTCCCCAACTATTCCAGAAACCTGCTTTACAGTCATTATTTCTATTAATTTGTCTTCCTTTGCATTGAAAACCAGGAGAATGACTTCACCATAGAGACAACGGGACAACTTTGGGCCACCTGGAAATTCTGCTGTCTCTAGTGGAGAAGATTTAAATAGTGAGAGAAGCTTTACAGCACAACACAGGCAGAGAAACAAGACACTCCATCTTGGGGAGATGACATTTGCCAAGTTCTAGGCTTGTTATTGATGTCCTATCTGATACAACCACACAGGATTATCCTGGCAGGAATGGTAACATGCAGCACAGAAGGTGCAAACAGTTATTTTAACTCACTGCAGGAACACATGCACTCACACACTACACATTTTGAGGATGTTATCCTGCGGAAGGGACACCTAGCAGCTAAAGATAGGCATAAAGCATTTGGAGCCTTCTCAACACATGCCTGCCCCAGTCATTTTTATACACAAACAAGCTACTTAATGAAAACAAAGGTGTGAAGCTCAGATGAGTATTTATTGAGCATACACCTGATTAAAATGCTGGTTTTGCTGCTGAAGCAACTGACTTCTGAAAAGAGAAGAGGGAATGGGAGTCAAGAACTCCTGAACTGAAGTGTTAGAAATGCAAAGACTCATGAAATCATAGTAGATCTGAGTAAATGTCTTGTCCGAATGCTAATTCTTGCCACTGAAAAAGTATGTATACCATCAATTATAGCCACAAGTTAAAACAGGCATGCTTTAAACTTACAAACAAACAAAACCCCTCCAAAACCACCCTGAACCCTATAAAGTGCTGCAATATTTGGGTATATATTCCCAAGGAGTTGTTTTTATCAGACAGGAGCTGCATTGCATTTTCTCAAATAAAGAAATAAACCATGTGTCTTTCTACGGCTCCATGAAAACAAAGTTACGTAAAAGCCGGTTATTTGCAGCATAACCTTTCTGAAGAAGCCTCAGCTGATGTCAGGTAGTTATTTGTCACCCGAATCTAATACTTTCTGCCCCGTGCCAAGTCATTTTCATGGGATCTGCAGGGTGTGATGAGGATCAGAAATACCTTTGCCATCCGTCACTGCTGCAAATCACCGGAGCTGGATCCATCTGCCTGTGTTTACCGGGCAACCGGAGTCGCGTTGCTAATGTGAAGGTCGCCCCATGTGAACCCATCAATCAGCAGCCTGGTGCTCTCAGCCCTCCACCAATATCAGAAATAAATTCAAGGGAGCAGTTTTTAACCCCTTGCTGCTTTTAAAGGGTCGGCTACATCTCTCCTTTGTGGAAGTAATTTTCAAAGTTACATCCTAAGCGAGCTGCTGTGTGGAACGTCAATACCATATGTATGAGCTACACCTGTGACCTGCCCACTCAAAAACTCAATTTACCTGCTGAATTCAGCTCAAGATGAGCTTTAACTGCTGGATTTAAATGCCATGATAACTCCCACAGGATATGTTCTAAACTGACCGCCATCTATACTAAGAATACAGCTTAAACAACTCAACTCAAAACATGATGTTACATTTAAAGAAAAGTAGCTTTCAATTTTATAGAAGAAGTAAGTGTTTCCTGTGTTTGTTTATTCCTAATTTGATTTTTTGGCAACGTCTGTGTCAAGATTACAAATTTAGTCAGCTGCTCAGTCATGCTTTAAGTTAATGTGCTGTGTGCTTTTCTGCTCTGTACAGATCCATGCCTTCATGCTCTTTTTGTGATTGAAGCTAGTCAAAATAATTAAATCAAAAAATTATTTCTAAATTGTCTGCAGGCAGACTGGGATTTCCACTTATTTTGTTCTCATCTGAAATTGTTCAATGGATTCTTTGTCTAAGAATACCTCAGACCATAAACTCCTTGTCACTGACATGCAGTGACTGATCCAACCATCTCATGTTCCCACTACTGGACCTGGGAGAGCTGTGTGTCTGTGTGTGGGTTGGAGCCCTTAACAGAGAAGGAAAGGGTTTGAAAAAGGTATGTGCTACTAAGATACACAACTGCAAAACCTGAAGACGCTTATCTTAGAGCTTGTGGAAAATAAACATAGCTAAAAAAAGACAAGATCTGCATGTACCACTGAAATGTATTCACCTCTGGGTAATAGTTCATAATAACAGCTTAAATTTCCCAAGTAGCTGATGTGAAGAATATAAACTGAAACTGCAGGAGTTAAATTAGATTGGGGGCAGACTACCTCCACTAGGTGGGCCCTGGCCTGAATGCTGACTTTATAAAATTTTAACCCTATTAAAATGTCCTGTATCATTCAGTTAAACAGTTGAGATGGCCTAGATTATAGCTTGTGCTAATAAAAGCTGGTCTTTTAAGAAGTTCAACCCAGTTGTGTTCCCAGTCAATTTATGGGGAGACAGTTAACTATGAAATAATCCATAGCCCTTCCCTATGTGTCCTTGATTATTTCAGTACTTGTTTTTTTTTTATTTGTTTTTTTGGTAAAACTGTTTTAAAATAAGTGCCCTTAAACAAGTTTTATAATACGAAATGGAGAAATCAATTAAAAGTCACCTTGTTTTGAGAGAAACAACACTGTCTTTAGGTGGTGCAATTTTGTGAAAACTTCAGAGAAATAAGAGCTTTCCAGCATGGTTTTTGTAGTGTCTGTCAGTCATGTTCGGGACCATTAGCCTACATCAATTCTCGCCGGCATCACTCCTCTAAAGCATTGCAATGGGAAGTGATTTTGGCTTCCTAGCTGTTTTGTTGCTCCCACAAAATCCAGTGACAAGTCATCAGAATGCTTGTGATGAGACGGTGGTCTCAGCAGCTTCCTGCAGCAGCAGGGATGACAGTGTGAGGTGCTAATACAAGTCAGTGATTAATGGGATATAAGAACCCAGATAGATTAGAATGGATTAGGCATGCATATGCTTCATTTAAATTTAAACCTTAACAAAAAAAATATCCTGTGTTTTTTTGCCTTGCCAGACACACCAAGCTATTCTAACTCTCTGGCTTTCCAGTCTTAGGGAGATTTATCTGTTATGTGACAAAGCAGAGTTTATAGAACTGAATTCTTTCTGTCTATACCTGTTTTATACTTGTCATGACAGCAGCAAAGACATATAAGGGAACCAGCAGTAGCTTTCAGGGCAGACCTATTGCATGTTACACTGGTGTAGGCAAAGGTGGGATTTAAATCAACCAGCCCATGTAAGCAGTCACTCCTGATCCAGTATTAACCAGCTGAGAATCATCCATGCTGCAGCAGCAGCAGTAGCTCAGTGCCATACTATGAAAACCAATGAAAATTCAAGCTGTATCACAGATGTACTCACTGTGCCTCATTTTTCCACAGATGAAATGGGGCTGAAATGCTTAGCAGTTTGCAGTTTATAGGAACCTGTGGTTAGGACTGTAGAAGTCTGTGACTCTGTACTATCATGCACTGGGAGACCAAATGATCTCCTCCTTATAGATTCTTCCAAAGTTTTTCTTTTCCTGTAGAACCCCTAAGACAGTCCTTTTATGAGCCAGAATTTCCTGTTCTCCTACTAGTTCGTACATCAACCTCAACAAAGCTGGATCTGTGGAAGCACAGTTTAAGCCACCTCTTCCTTCCTGGAACAAAATGCTGAGCATCTTCTTATTATTTTTGTAGTCATTTTACTTTGAAATACCCTGTGGTTTTATTTTTTAAAAAGTCCGGTGCATTTTCTTATTTTGTGCCAAATCATGCTCTGCCTTTCCTCCGCAGTGCTTGAATACCAAGTGGCTTTAATGGAATTGCTGAGATAAGGAATATGGAAGATTAGTCTGTTGCCTCAAATACAGCTCCTCACATGAACGAGAGAAGTGTGCTTTGGCCTTTAGATACTTTTCCCTTACCTGCTTCAAGGTCTTGGCAAGCCACTGCTGAGTCAGAACCCTTCATCTCCAACACGCTCTAATCTGACATTGTTTGATTCCAGGAAAATCTGAGGGACCTGCTCTGAGAAACCTGGCTCAGTCAGCAATAGCAGCACATCAACAAGTGCCTTGGCTGGATATCCTACCATGGCTAATACAAAGGAGTTCATAGATGTGTACTGGGGATGACTGCTGATAGTCATGTGTGGACATGTGGTTCTGGAATCACAATGCCCTTCCCAGTCCAGAGGGAAGAGGGAAGTAAAGGAAAGAGAGAGCAATAGGAGCATTTAGAAGTGAATTAGTTAAAAAGTTCCTGTCCATGTGAACCTGTCAATCTTCACTGGAGGATTATGCCCACTGGGGTGAGTAAGCCCAGGCGTGCACACACACACACAAACACACACACACAGACTTTCACATAGCATCACTAAGACCTTGTGGTTAATTATAGCTCTGAATCTGACAGAGAAAAATTAGAGGGGAGAGGGACAGCTGCAGGATCCTGGGGTGCAGGGTCTGATTTCCAATGTAATCTGCAGCCCACCAAAGATCTTCACTTTGGAAAAATAAAGTTCAGCCTTTTCTAGTCCCTGCCTGCTGCTTTTCCATTGCCTCATGCGTGCCATGAGCCTCTGAGCTCCTAGCGGGGTCCCCATAGCAGCAGCCTGGCCCGTGCTAAGCAAGGGTGGCTTGTGCCAATGAAAAATATACATAAGTTGGGATTTCTCAGACCTCCTTTTCTTTTCACCCTGCTTTTTTATTCCTAGCTTGTTGCAGGAGATGAGCCAGTGAGACTAGTCTCAGTTTCTTTCTTCTTATGTCTGCAAATCTCTCCTAAACCTGGAACTAAAATGAGGTGGCAAGTTTTAACCTTTTCTGATCACATGTCATTTGACTCTCCTGGTGTCCAGAGCCAGAAACAATCCTGTTGATCCAGCGTTTTAAGGATAAGGATAATTCAAGGTTTGTGTATCACAGCTGTTTTGCTTTGGAAAATGGGAGACTTGAGGGAGTCTTGCTGCTTGTCTTTTACCTGCGTACATGTCATGAACGCCTATTACAAAAAAAAAAAAAAAAAAAAAAAAGGAAGACCCCATAAGGTGGTTGCAACATGAGCTGAAAGGGTGAGTCCAAAGATTACATAAAATAGGGATCACTGTGTTTAAGGTTTGTACTTCTGGTCTGGGTTGCAGTGCTTTGAGAGACATTTTAATACACACGGGCAAATAACAACCCCTCAGAGATACTGAAGCAGAGTCAGGAGCTGGGACCAGGTCTCCACTACAGGGTCAGCAGCACTGTTGTATGTAATCATAGCTTTTAATGCATCTTGGAAGGACAAAGAAACTCCAATGAACTGGAAAATATTAGTGATGTGCCAATGCTTTAAGAGTATCTGTGGCAGGGAATTATAGGCTGCTTAGCTTGACAACAACCTGAGGCAAAGTCATGTACTGGCTGATCAGAAGATGGAAAATCCTACACCACTTGAATAACTTCTTTAAGTTAGGGATTTCTCATAGCAGTTCCTTTTTTAGTGTTACCATTGTTTACCAGTATTTTCCAAGGAAGAATAATTTAAAACATCCATACCAGCTTAATGTGCTGTTGTACTTCCAGATGCACATTAAATGCGAGTCATTTTCAACATAAGAATAAAGTGCAAACCTCACACAAATGTAGACCCCAGACTCTGTCAGAGCTTATTAGAAGTTAAGCACAATGCAAAATACTGTGTATCGTTTGAAATCTATAGCAAATTATTTTTAAATTTTGTAATTGTGTTTATCCAAATCATGATTTCCCCACTAATAGCCACCCATTCAGAATACACTACAACTTCCTTGCTTCCTTTAGGTAATGGATTCAGTGAGGCATGCAATCACAGAATTGTTCAGGTTGAAAAAGACCTTTAAGATCATCAAGTCCAACCATAAACCTGACACTGCCAAGTCCACCACTAAACCATGACCATAAGTTCCACATCTGCATCCCTTTTAAGTTCTTACAGGGATGGTGACTCATCCTCTGGTTGGCCAAGCAGACATCTCTAGGACACAGCTGAAGCAGCTGAACACATCATTATCAATTCTGTTTCCTTCAGCCAAAATTTCAACAGAGTTCAGCTGGCCTAACATTAACTGGATCTACCTTGATGCAATGTTAAACAGGCAGGTTGGCTAAAATTACCTTTACCAGTCGTTTAACCATAACAGTCTGAATTTGTCCTCACAAAAACCCAAAGAGGTGGTTAGCCAGCTCTCTGGAGCAGACAATAAACAGCAGCATGGGTACAAAGGTAGATCAGATTGCTCAAAACCTCATCCAGCTGTGTTTTGAAAATCTCCAAGGGTAGAGATCTTAGAAAAGCCTAAAATGACATTTTTTCCTTCACAAATACCCATTCCCCTTTGGAGAGAACGTTTCCCCTTTGCCGGGCTCCTAAGAATAAAATCCTCTGTATCCATGTACTGATTTATAGCCTCTTCTGTATTCTGCTGGCTTTGCAAAACAATCCTTTTCCTGTTAACCCATGCATGGGGGCATGCCCCAGGGGGCACAGATACTATAACCTAACATCACCACCCACATGGGCTTTGCAGCTCCCACTTGAAGCACACATTCACTCCAGGTCAGAAGTTTTTCTTGCAGCTGGTAATAGCAGGATGAGGAGCCTTGTTCCAGTGTGGAGTGCACAGCAAGGTGTTGGTGGGCAGCGCACGTCACTGATCCACACAGCTACAACTGCAGTGCAGTCACCGTGACAGCCAGCCAGTGAGGTGGTTTCACCTCTCAGGAATGCTCTGGGATAGCCAGATGGAGGCTCTAGTGAAAGGCTCCAGTGAGCCTGAATCTCCACTAACTCACCCCTTTGTGCTTCGGACAGAAAAACTGCTGAAGGTGTCAGGACAGCCTAAGCAGAGCAGGGAACCTGGTGCTGTAGGGATGCTTTGAGCACTGTTGAGCCTCCCACAGGGACACAGGGTTACCAGGAAGGCAGGGCTGTGCTGTGTCCCAGGGCAGTCAGGGCTGTGCACCTCTTCATTGCTCACAGAACCGAGACGTTGCTTTGGAGCCCTGAGCTAGCAGTCAATGCTGAGACCAGGTCCAGGGCGCTGACAGACTCTGTAGCCAAAAACTCCTTAAGTACTTGCTGTTTTCTCCATCAGGGCAGAAATTGCTCCCTGTTTAACTGTTTACACCAAAGCCTAGAAAGAGAAATTACTGAGTGTGATAACACTGTAGTTATGCCACAGCTCACCTGCTCTCATTTCTGTTTGCCTTTGTTTCCTTGCCTTCCCCTCAACCCCTTCATTGTCCTGCTTTACCCACCATCCATTCATTTTCTCTACTTGGTGGGGGTTTTCTCCTATACCTCCTTTTTACTCTCTTTCTCCTAACCACTTCTCCTCCCCTCCCCCTGCCCTACATTTTCTGGCAGAGATTTGGTCTCTGAGTTCAGTGTTATTCTTCCCTGGAGAAATGACTTAATGCCTTGGCTCTAACGAGCAGTTTGCTAACTGTGAGCCCTTGCTGCTTGGTCTATATGGAGATGTGCATGCCAGTACTTGGGAACCCCATTTTTCTTCTGCTTTGCTTTTCTTCTCCCCCACTCCCTTCTTTTCTCCAGCCTCGTTTAGCCATGTAATGACTGAAGAAAGCAGAGTCAGATGACTGGGTAAGATCTTTAGTGTTAGATCCTTGTGCTCAGGAGAACAAGCTCAACAGCTCAGGGAGCACAGACTGCCACACAAACGAGGCTCATGAGTGCACATAAGGTTTTATCCCATGGGGATGTTTTCCCCATGTTTATTTTGTGGCCAGATTAAGCTGGCCATGGATTGTGTATGCTCTGCAGTGTGGACACTGCCCAGGGTTGCCATCTGCAGAGGCATGTGTCAGCTGAGCCCTGCTTTCCCAGAGCTGTGGTTGGCTGAAGGCAGTCCGTTCACCAACAACTTTCCAATGTTCCCAGCTCTGACCAATTCCCATCTACCTCATAAACACAGGATTTCTCCAAGTTTTAAAGGCCCTCGGGTACCCTAACTTGATCTGTTCCATTCAACCACTTCCTGTAAACAGACATTTATGGTAATTTTAGAGGCCACCAGGGCCCCTTTTCTATTCAAAGTGAACCTTTGCTCCCAAACGTCTAGACTTTGACCTCCTCTCTCCCCGGCTTTCATGGTCAAACTCTGCAGTGCTTCCCACTCTGTTCTTTGCCTCTGAAGTGCCTGGCCCAGCCTCTCTGATTCTTTCTTGTGGTCTTTGCAGCTGCTGAACACCCTGCTTGCAAGGCATGAGAAGACACCAGCAGTGGCACTCAGCAGCACTTCCTTGAGCAAAGCAGTCACAAGGCACCCCACCAGCAAGAGGCCAAGCCTTGGTGCACTGCAGCTCCCCATAAAACAGAGGCTGAGAACACAGAAGGGACCCTGGCTGCAGCTGGCAGAAGGTGTCAGACTTTAAAAGCCTTTTAAGTGCCTTTTAGTGCCTCAAGAACACGAAGTTCCCTGACGAAAGTGCCACTGGATGCTTCTAAAGCATGCCAAACCACAGAATTAGCCACATCCTAGGGTGTCACATTTCTCTTGGATGGCCCTTTCAAAGTCACCTGTTGGCTGCTATCCTGCAATGAAGGACTACTTTCCTGGGATCCACGAGGACCTAATCCTTGGTGAAACTGTCTGTGCACCACCCATGTGGTTGGCCACTGTGGCACTCAGTGCCAGTGGCAGCAGCTCTCCACAAAATCTAGCTGGCCTTTGTGCACGGCTATGTGCCATGCCATAGCTGTATCCAAGTCCCTGATTCATTGCCTAGCATGGGAATCACATGCAAGACCTTTATTCTGAGTGCATTCCCAAGAACTTACATGACAGTGATCAGTATATTTTAGTTCACAGCCTGGGCTCTCTGTCTTGAAAGCACAGTTTTTCCTTGTGTCTTTCAACACCACATCTTGCTTTCCAAATCATAAGCTGATAACAAGACCTAAAGTCCACTGTTACCAGAATGTACAAGTAAAAACTTTTTGATTTGACCTGTTGTCTAAGCTGACCAGCAGTGGCCACTTAGGGCTACAAAGTCTCTTGCACTCAAACTTGATTCTGTAAATTGAACCAGGAGGTGGGTAATGTTGATCTCAGGAGAGAGTCAACTCTTTTCTTCCAGTGATTTCACATCTGAGGGCTGCTGCTGCTGCTGCTGTTTCCTGCTGCTCAATATCTCAGTCTCTTTGGGAACTGGATAAGGTGACTTCTGTCCTCCCACAGACACAGCCCATCTTGGATTAATGCATCATTTTCAAGAAGTGGAGGCAGTTTCCAACACCATGAATCCTATCTTTCTTTCCCTCTGCCCTTTGATTTTTTCCACTTTGGCAGGTTGTTAATATCTCTGACATCAGTTTCTAATTGTTTGGACCATTCTTGGCTTTAGTTTTCTACTCAGCAAAGCCTCAGAGAGTGACATGCCATGCTGACAATCTGCAATTTAACAGAGCTAAACATGGATCAGCGTCTGAGTAAGCATTCTTCTTTAGATATTTTTACACCATTTCCCATCCATCTGTTATATTTGGAATAATAGCAATTAGTAGTTCATGTCCAAACCCCCAAATTCACCCTGCAAATGCTTGAACTCATGACCACAATTTGGCATTAATTTCTCAGACCTCATTGCCTCAGTAATACCATGCAAAAGCAAATAAGATTTGACAGCTGCTTAAATTGCAATAGCATAAACTGAGAGAATCTTATATTGTTTAGAATAGGAGTGCAGAACAAGTATACAGTGTTTTTGGAGATAGCACAAATAAACGTGCTTACTTTTCTCCATGGTACAATTATTCTTTTGCCAGGGGAAATGTTTCCCTGCTCTTTTGCACATTTTAGCAGCATGGATTTTTTTCCTGTAGTACACTAGGACTCAACACCTTCACACCTTTAAACAAAATTCCACCTTGTAAAAAGATCTTACCCTCAAACTGAGGTAGGGGCTGTTCTAACCATTCTCACCCAGTAGTTTGAAGAGTATCTCTAGCAGTAGCTCAGAGTCCATGTTTTAGAGAGCTACCATGCTTTAGGCTTTATTTTATTTTATTTTATTTTATTTTATTTTATTTTATTTTATTTATCTCAATATCATCCATGCCATCTAGTTCTGAGCTCTGCTTCATTGGTCTTCTATTTAATGTTCTGAAACAACTCTAAACCACCAAATCTTTCCCAGATTTGCCTTCAAATTGTACTTAAAAGAGAAAAGAATGTATGTATTGAACAGCATGAGCGTTACCAGGTCCCTCTTGGTAATGTTAGGAAGGTTTTATGGTCAGTTCAGCTAACACTGGCCTCCCATAAATAAAGAAGTGAAATTTTACACCTGTGGACTGGGGCCAGAGCTGCCTTCTCTATTTGAACATGCTGACGCTCTGTTTTTGTTGGTGTGTGTGACATACAAGCCACTGGTTTCCAGCTCTGACCACACTGGTGCAGGAAAGGCACACTGACACCCTCCTTAGAGGCATCTGTGGACAACTTGATTTTTGCTGTTCCAGTCTCCCAGGACTTCAGGCTCTTTCATGAACTCCTCCAGCCTCCAAGGCTGTTGAAAGTTTGCACTCCAAGTCTTTCAGACCTCTCTCAGCCATCACTTCCTGCATCCCTTTCTGAGCTCCATGAGCACATCACCCTTTGCTTTCTCTGAGCCTTCTTCCATTGCAGGCATTTTTGGTCTGTCACACTCTGTGCCTGAGAGCTACAGCTGCTGCTTCAAGTAAATGAGGGAGTTGCAAACTTTCCTATGCACTGCACTGGTCCAAGGAAACACTCTGTGGCTTCCTCGTCTCTTGGGGCAGGAAAATTGGTGGTTCTCTGACCGCCCTGAGACCTGTCATCACATCTTACCACTTCAATACCTTTCCCCATTTCTTTTTTACATTGCAAAAATTTATATTTGCATGTTTTTTCAGTTTTACTCCAGCAACACGGCTCTTAAGAGGCCTGAGGACTTTATAGTGCTCTTCTGCTGCTTTTCCTGAGGTGAAAAGGATGTGCAGGACCAATTACCCTCCATAGTATCCCAAATGCACCTCACTCCCCTAGTGAAGACCTGGAATACTAAACACAGCCCACATCACAGACTGGAGAAACTGTGTCTCCTGAAGGGTGTGTTGAATGTACACAAATATGTGTATTTTGAGGTGCTCTTGCCAGAATCCTACTGTGGCATCTAGCACAGAAAATACTTGGCATCACCTATATCCCTCAATATTTTTCTCCTTTCAGATCATGGAAAATCTGCCTTTTCACATTTTCAGTACTTTTGAGGAACCAAAGTTCCTCAGAAGTACTAACAATTTCACTTCTGTCACCCCAAATACAATTTATGGCATGACTAGCACATCCAAGAACTTTTCTAAGTCTCTGTTTTAAGGCAGAATGAGTTTTCCCATTGCAGTGAATTCTATAACATTGGATACTCACAGCCCTATTCTTTACTGTGCTGACAGCTTTCCTATCATCTTGAAGATGTTCTCAAACTCTTCCTCATGATTTTGCTCTCTTCCTTCTCCATTGGAGGCAGCTTTATAAGAAGACTGAAGGTTCAATCCATCTTTAATTCAATAAGAGCTGCTCTTACCCTTTGCACTTTTTGAGACTTCAGATTTGCAACATAAAAATATAGCTCATATATATACTTTTCAGTGGAGGTAAAATGACTACTTTTTAAGCATCACCTAGGCAGAGGGAATCTTTAACAGTCGATGTCCAGTACAAAATGTGTTACTTATTGTTTGGAAAGCCCATTCATCCATGCAAGAACAGCCACTGATTCTATGAAACCGCAATCTCTGTAGCACTACTGTTACCTTCTCTTCAGTGCTGTGGATGCTCTGCTGGAATATGCAACATTTAGTACATGGTAGGAGACAATCCTTTTGTATTTTTGTCTCAAAAACTATTGCAGTGTGCCCTTTATGTGTTGGTTTTACATGACTGGTTGAACAACACACACCTTTCTGCTTCCACTCATTTCCCCCCCAGTGTAGCTGAAGTCTCTGCAATGTCTGAAAAGTATTTGCTTTGCCATTTCACTTGCAGTAGCTTTTGCTTGCTCACTTAACAAGGGTATTTCCAACCTCTGAATGGTTGTCTGAACTTTTTACAACTAGGAGGGATAGCAAAGCAATTTCAAGGCAGAGACACAAATGCTTCTAGAAAACACTTTGGAACTAATTTCATGATATGTTGATCTTCCCTGGACTTGGTAATTTATCTCTGGGGAGCTCCAGACTTAACTATGTATAGTCCTTTGTGCAGTGTTCATTGTATTTCCTTATTTCCTGTCATTTTCTGTAACTGAAATCCATTACAGTCTTAATTGTATTAGCCACTGTTAAGCATATCAAACCATGGAACTTGTTTTTTTTCCTTAATAATTCGGAAAATTTAATTTAGCTTTTAACATGACAACATCAGCTACAGGATTAGTAACTGTGATTCAGTAATTTAGATACAAGCTGCTATAGAGCTATTGCTCATTTAATCTATCCTTGAAGAATAATGAGAAACTTATTTTGTTCACATAGTAGATTATTTGCAATCTGCTTGAACTTTATAGCGGATAATCACTGACCTCAACCGTATCATGCTGGATATGCTTCATGACTACACCAAGACATTAAAGTTTTAAAGATAGTATAAAACAGGGAGAACAAATGCCCCCAAAGCCAGGAATAATAGATTCTTTAGCTGCATTTCATAACTTCTAACACAGTGAGCATTTACTTGAGTATCTAGAAATTATTCTTGTGAAAATGTGAATTAGCAGAAACCATAATCATAATCCAAACTGAAATGAGCTCCTGCCTTTAGATTTTCTAATAGGTTTTGCCAGTGCTCTGCCTATTTCTAATTATTTTTCAATCATTACCAGGCAGCAAAGGTATGGGTAAAGGTGTCTGATGTCGTTTGTTCTCAGCCGTTTTTTGTATTGCAATGTCACAGACAAAAATGCTTTTACACAGAGGAATACTCATGTCTGAGCAGATCTAAGTAAAACTTCATGGTGCCTGAAAGAGCTCAAATAAACATTTGGGACTCCTCTAATTCCTGTAAACTCAAGCATGAAATTCCAACCTTTGAGGAGCAACGGGGAAATGGAATTACCTTTGATTGTCCCTCCCAGACTGCCCAGCCTAATGTAGGATGGGTGGAGCATTCCTGCCTTGTGTCCTGGTGGCTTGGATCATTCTCCTGTGAGCTCTGTATCCTGTCTGCAGTCTGGTCACAGCTTTCTCTCCAATCTACCATCAGATTTCATCATCAGCCATGTTTCACTTTGAGATAATGAGAAACCTTTTCCAGACTTTTTTTATAAACCATGGCTCTCAAATTCCCCAGTATTCTTGGAGCACCTGAGCAGGATTATAGTCTTAAAATTGGTGCAGGCTTGTAGTGACTGCAAGTAGCAACATGGAAGACAGAACTGTGAAATAATTTCTATTACAATGCTCTTCTAACATACATATATGTCTCTGAGATTTTCATCCAGTGGGCAAAAGCACATCTGTGTTCGGTGGGATTCACACTGAAAGTTTTTAGTTATTGTATTATTTTAAGAGGGAAGGGAAGTATGTCTTCTCTAATGTGCTGGAGATATTAACATGGAAATCAGCCTTAATCTTGGAAATGGCATAACAACGAACCTGTTAATGAGGATTATGAGTTTTTCTAACTTTTAGGGAAATCACAAGATTATTTCTGTTTGAAAACATACTTGTGCTTGAGTACACAGGAATCAAGTGCATCTATGAACTCTGAGGCCTTTGCATCTTTGTTCATTTAAACACCAGGTACATTTTAAAACAGTGCTACAGCTGAGGTTTAAAATTTCTTTCACCAAACCACAACTCTACTTCATAATATTATTAAAATCATGCTTTTAAATCCATTTTAAAAATATCCAAGGACTGAAAGTCTAGGACACTAAACTGGGAGCTGCTTATGCAATATTAATGTGTGATTGCAAATTCATTTTGCCACAGGGCAAAATCCTATATCCATCAGCTTTCAGAGAGCCCTAAGGCCCCACATCAGGTGTCCAGGATGAGCCATGAGGAGAACTTTCTTATGCAGGATGTTCACAACATCCGCACAGAAGCTGAGAAGCATGAAGCAAAAGAAGGAGAGAAATATAACAAGAGATCCTTTATACACATGGATTTTCATAAGTTACAAGACACAATGTAGGAATTTAAGAAAAAAAAAAGAGAAAATTTTTGGGTCATCTATCAGACTAGGATGACCAGGCTCACAGTTTGTCATTTCAACTGTGGGTTTATATCCTAAATTTTTCCTCTGTTTTTCCCATTCCCACTCCACAGCCTGTATCCTGCTCTCTCCTGCACAGCAGGGCTGAGTCCATGGGCACATCCAGGGCCACCTCTAGCCTAACTGTGAGGCTGAACAGCTGCCTAGTCCCTGTTGTACCCTGTAACTGGGGACACAAGAAAAGAAGCTGGAAGCAGGCGAGAAGGGAGAAAGTGGAAGAGAGGGGGAAAAAAACCGGAGAAAGCTCTGTCCCAGTCAATCTGCAACACTGGAGTTCTGGGACCAGGGCAATGCCCAGAAAACATCAGGTATTCAGGAGCATACAAAGACAGCAAAGATGCAATGTCTGAAAAAACTGCTGTTCAGGAAGCACAGACTTTCTAATTTAGCACTAACACGTTGGTCAAACTTAAAAGAAGTTGCACAGGGACCCAAAAAAAAAGCTCATACCATATAAAAAAGGCACCCAGAGCTATGCTGAATTTGAAGTCCTTACTTCAAAGTTTAGACTTCCTTATTGAAATATCTGTCCCTCTAATCTCATGTTTGGAAACTGTTGTTTCAGTTTAGCTGAAAGAGTTGAATCATCCCCCCAAAGCCATCATTAGGTAGACATTTGGCATGAAAATCTTCCATCTGTACTGTTTGTATTTGGCAGAGCATTTCATGGGGAAGTAAAAGAGTATAGCTTTGGAAAGGGTGAGATGTGCCATACCCTGAGCTGTGAAAATTATTCAAGGAGCTTCACAGGACTTCATGGAATAATTTGTAAAGCAGGGGGGGAATGATCCTGAAAGTATAAACTTAACTTGCTCAGGACTATAAACAAAAGAGCTTTGAATAGAATTGCTGAGAATGGTTTCCCAAGCTTTTTTCCTCCAACTCTTATTTCTAAAGCCTTCTCATCTTGCCTCCATTCTTAGCCTCTAATGCACATTGACATTGACAGTGGTATGTCTTCTGTGTGGTTGCTATGATTCTTGCATCTTGTATTTGCACATCTAGAGGAGAGGGATTTCTGCCCAACAGAGGAATTTAATACTGTAGAGGGGTGTCTTCAGCCTCACCTATATCCATCAGCTCTCCGGTCATCTTCTTAGGACTCTGTACAAATCCCTCCTCTCTATAAACCCTTGCCCTCCTATACCTGCAGCTACTGGGCAGACATAGCCCCATCCTCTTATTTGAGTCAGTGATGTTGGGACTCACAGAATAACAAGTCACTCCCTAAATCATGTGTTGGTTTGGGAATGGCAGCAGAGAAGACTAATGTGTTATGCAAAGAGAGAAAAGAAGAAGCAAGCTGTCCTCCCCCAGCAAGTGGAGAAAAGCAGACAACCACCAAGTTGTTTCCTCAAGCACAGCTAAAATTCCAATGGACGTATCACCAGAAGAGTAGCTCTGGCAGGAGCTAAAAAGAGGAGTTGTAAGAGTTTCCTAATGCTGCCTTGGTGAGCAGAGGAAGGGAACCACAAGGGATGAGCAATTGTGTGGTCCTGAGAATATCTGTCTTAATTTACCTCAGCAAAATTTTCAAGAGAAAAGAAAGGCCACCAAAAAAGTCCAAGATTATAGGATCTGCACCTTCTGCTTTGAGAGCTGAAAGTGTCGTGGGGGGTTATCTCACTCGGCTTGGGGCTGGAATAGGTGAGGGCTGCCTCATGGAGGGATGATGGAGAGTACACACACTAGTCTTTTCTTCCACAATTTCTGGCTCTATATAGGCTATGAAATCAAGGTATTTAAAGAAAGAAAAATCATGAAGCACAAAAAATTTATCCCAACTGACTTTCCAGTCACAAACAGGCCAACACAAGCCAACTGGCATGGCCACTGTGCAGCTCACCATAGCTATAATTATCTACTCCTCTTTTGCAATTTGCTCAAGACATCTGATTGTCCCCTTTGCAAAAGGCAATTCAGGAAATGTCTTTCTCTGTGTAGTTATTTATACAGTGTCAACCCAAGCTCAAGAGTTAATGAACCTCAGCCTACACTGAGTCAGGGAAGGGTGATTTCATCTTGCCCCAACCTTCTCTCCCCATCCATGCCCACTGGACATTAGGAGTTTGTTTATACTACTCGTGCCTTTTCTCTCTGAAGCTGAAACTCTACTAAATGTGTCAGGAGCATGGGAAAACACAAAAGGAATTTATCTGGCCTGCAAAAAGTGCTAAGCTTAACACAATGGTATCTAATAACAGCCATGCCAGTGTGACTGGCAGCTGGCCAGCATCCATACTGACTCCAGTGCTAAGCACAGCAACACATGCTGGGGCCTCTCTCCTTGGCTAAGCCTGAAGGCTTTTGCCTCACACCCAGCCCACATTGAGCTTGGCATGAATGAGTGGGGAGACACTGTGAGGTCTGGACATAATGGGATCTCCGTATGCAGGCCTCTCTTTCTCCAGAGTGACCCCCTCCCCCTCTACCATGCTTCTTCTCTGCAGATTTAATTTTCTGTAAAGTTCACACTTTCCATCTCAACAGCCAGGATATACAAACATGAGCTGAGCTTCCACCCTTGACCAAAGCAGAAAGGAGATTTCTGTTATGGTTGTCATTACAGAGGAAAGCTGCTCAGCTGGGCAGGTGTCAGACCAGGGGGCACAGGCATTAGTTACTCCTGTGCACCATCACCTCCAAGCTGAACAGACTGCCTGAGCATGGGAAATGGGAGGAAGTGAGGGGAGCAGTCAGAAGATGAGGGCAATCTGGTCCAGTTTGGGAAAACCTTGGAATTGTTACTCAGCAGCTCCCCAGCTTCAGGCAGACCAACACCACCCATCTGTCCAAAGGTCAGACCCACCACTCTGCAAAGTCCTTGGCATTCTCTCATTTCCTGCTCCTGGAGGATGGGAGAGGAAAACTTTTCCTCCCATCCTCTGGATTCTTTCCAGTCAATGAACCACTGCACACTACATGCAGTGCAGCAATGATGGAAAAATACCACTGGTGTTTGGAAAGGAGCTAAATGCTCCCTCACTTTTGCCAGGACCAGTGGAGGAAAGATGGGCTGGAGCTGCAAAACTTGTGACCCAGTCCTCTCAAATGCACCTGCAGACAAGGGACATCCCTCTCCATACTAAGGATCATTCCTGTTTTTTCTCAGTTGGGAATGCTCCACAAGCAGACAAAGTGGGGATCTCACCAGGACTGCTGGGGGTGCTTTAGCAACATAAGGAACTGACTTGAGGCACGGAGACTTCAAGGAACCAGTTTCAAATCCCAGCAGAACCCATTAAGCAGTTTATCCCCGGACAGATAAAACGCCTATCAGGTGGTTACTGCACTCAGATTTTTTCAATGAGACCTCAGAGACTGAGCTCATTGCTGGGCTTAGCGGAAAACAAAGCCCTCGTGATGCCAGTGGTAAGAGCAGAAGTTTTCCTCAGTTACTCTGGTTTAAGTTTTTTTCCAGGCTCCCTTCTGTGCAGGTCTGTGCTACCCTGCACTGGCCTTTTTTTTTATGGCAGCCTGGTCTACAGAATATTTCCATACATATGCTGTGCTCTGTGTCATGGTCCTCTGAGAGGAACCCGCTCTAGAAATACATAACATATTCACAATCACATCAAACAGAGCAGGTGTTGTTTCAAGATTCAGAAAGCTCAATAGAGACAAGGTTTTCTGAAAAAAAAACCCCAAAATTCCTTTCTTTTCAGATCAAAGAAGCAGAAATGTATACTTTTTTTCCTGCTGAAAAATACACTTCTGTCAAAAAATTCTCTGCCTGAGAACAATCTTCATTTTCAGATGTATCTTTAATGTACAACTTCCTGGATTTATTCAGTCTGGCTATTTTTGCTGCCTGTATTTATTTATTTTCTGTTGTTATGTAATTTCAGTTATTAGATAATTTGCCTGTGACTTCCTCCTTATTTTTCTTTTCTAATTTTCTCCTTCCCTCTCCACCCAGAAAGAATTTTTCAAGGATCAGAAACCTAAGAAAGTGGAGTATTTTGACATATTTATTTCTTCTCCTGGAAGACAGATGCAACAAAAAAAGGTTTCTTTTTGCTTTTGCTCTTGACAAAACCAAAATCATAATAAAAATTGCTCTGGTGCTTTATTGCATTTTTCATGTATGTGTGTTTCTCATTTTCCCTATTTTTTCTTTCTGCATAGGGAAAAGGAAGAGAAAATGAGCAAGGATCAAAAACTGTGTTTGTCTATAGGAATCCAATTTAAATGAAAACTTCAACATGAAGTGAAATAAAGTAATTAATTTTGGTTTGATTAGAGTTTTTCTTCAGAAGAAGTTGTATGTGAACGTTGAATAATTTTTCAACAGATTTTCACTATATAGTGCCTTTTTGAGCTAATGTTCCAGAGAAGTACAGCTGGCAGCAGGCAGTCTCCAGGACACATTTCACCCACACATCTACAGTAGGAACATACTTTATGAGAGCAATTACCAGACATATAACTCTCACATGGAATCTACTGCAAATCACAGCACAGCCATTAATTTATGCCAATCAATAATAAGTAACTGTTTAAAGCACAGCAGGAATTTACCTCCAATAGGAGAGACAGTGTGAGGAAGGAGTCCTTTTATTCCAGGAGAGATGACAGATTTACTCATCATATTTTCTGAGTGCAAACAGGATGGTAAGATTACAGCTCCTCATATTTAAGGGACTGTAATAAAGACTGAAACATTGTCTATAGGAAGGAGATGAAATATTAGCAGTAGGTCCTAATAAGGTTGCTCTGAAAAAGAACAGATGGTTTTACACAACTGGACTTGCAGCAAAGCCAGCAAAAGCTGAAAAAAAATAATTTTGGCTAGAATTTGTGTAACTTTCCAAATTAATTCACTGTGGCCATGCTTATACTGCTTCTTCATTCATTTCCCATGAACATCAGAGTGATCAAATTTTACCCACACAAATTCCTGCAGAAAGCACATTTTCAACTTGCTTCCTCACATACTCAGCAGTGATGTATTTTAAAGAGTTTACAGTCTGATACAAAACCGGCCTTAAGAAAAGCAGACAAAGGCTTCCAAAGCCCATTACCAGAGCCATGGTGTTGCAGCTTTTCAGCTTATAGGATCTTATGTTTCCTTTTGAAAAAAGGATCCACAACAATTTTTGCACTGTGTGACTCTGATCCCAGAGAAGTAAGAGAAACCCTGCACTTGTCTGCTAAATTTCACATGAAGCAGTGTTTGCTAGAGAATCATGCTTTAGATATTGTCTGGCTCACTGAGAAAGGTTTTTGTTTTATTTTTCTTTCTTTTAAGATACTGTTCAGCAGGCTACTCTGAATTCTCTGCTGCCTTTTGCCAAGCTGCAGTAGCTTGTTTCAAGCCCTTCTATTGATGAAAGCCTGCTAATTAGCACAACATATAGCAAAGTATAGTATAAACTATGAAACCAAGCATAGCTAATTAACAATATTTCAACTGCAAAATAATCCTGAAGAATACAATTCCTGAGGGAGTGAGAGAGAGAAAAGAAGAGAATAATTTTCAATGACATGTGCCTTGCAAGGAGACTGCAGTTGGTGAAGAAATGACCAAGAGATGGAGCAAGAAGCAGGGATAAGTCACCAACTAAGGTCTCATTTGTAATTTTATGAGCAAAATCTCATTTGCATGACCTAATCCGGCCAGTCTTCAGGGCGAATCACCTTTCTTTATATATATAACAGGGGCCAGGAGGTTTTCCTGGCATTTGAGACAGAGACAGCAGCCACTATTCTTCATTCCAGAGGAACTGCAGAACAAAGCTGATCCAGAAGTTTTGCTGATTTGGCCAAGAGAGGGAGGGAGGGAGGGAGGAGGAAGAGCAGATGTTAACATTACTATTGTGAGACTTTCATCTGTACAATCAACCATGTATTGAGGATGAAGAACCAGCGAGTAAAAGAGCAGAGCAGAGGTGCTGACAACTCTCCAGACCATGAGGGACAAGACTGACAAAGAGCCCTCTGGTATATCCTCATCCTTATGTGGAGTGGGAAATGAAGAATGAAACCTTCATCCCTCTGAGAAGACACTGACACATCTCCCCAGAATGAGCCACTGCTCTCACTCCAAGGGTGATGCAGGCTTTCCAACATGATGAAAACCACGTGATGAAAGAAGGGTCACTGAACTAACTTGTCTGAGCCTAACCCTGAGGGCTCTTTGTGAACATCAGTGGCACATCAGCACCACGGAGCTGCTAGTGACAGCTTTGAACCCTGGAGTGCTGCCCTGACCCAATCTTCTCCTGCTCTTCTCCTCTATCTCTCTATCCCCTTCCCTTTAGGGGAAAGATGATGGTTGGGTAAACTTCCCCCACCACCACCTGGAGAAAACAAGAGAGTCAGGTTTTTCTTCCATTCGCCCTCTGGAGGCATGTAGACAATATTTTCAATGTTGCAATGTGCCAGAATCACATCAAATGTAGTATTTAAGCATGGTGCAGTCTCACATGCTGTGACTGAGCTAGATTTTACAAATGTCACACTGGTTTGATGCTGGGGTCTGGTTCTTAGCCCTGTGGTCAGCCGCACTGAGCTCCTGTGGTCCCTCAGCATAGGGCAATCCCTTGGGCACCATCACTGACCCTGATACATTCAAGCCCCATCCAAACTGGCCTAAAATAAGGCTGGAGCTAGTGCTCCTGAAACACTGGTCCCCCTCAGACCACACAAAGCCCAGCAGTGCCCTTCTTTCTGGCTGTCCCAAGAGGTGCAGCGAGGGGCTCTGATGCAGATCAGCACTGCTGCCATGACTGAACAGCACCAGGTCTCCATCCCATCACAGGGCAGAAGACATTTGTCTCTACCGCTACCCATGATTTTCCTCATCCACCTGCAGAGCACCAGGTGTCCTGTAAAGGTTCACATCCCCATGCTTTTATTTAAGCCATCCTCCCACATGGCTCTCCACCTCTGATTTCTGTTGCAACTGAAGGTGCTAAGCACTTCCCTAGCGAGGAAGTCATTCAGTTATGTTTCTTGGATCTCAAAAGAAAACCCCACATTCAGATATCCTTTCTAAGTGGAAAAAGACCCCAGTTCTGCCAAAATCACTATGCCTTGCATTTTTACTTTGTGTGAGAGGTGCCAGAGGGTAAAGAAGGGTGGAAGTCCTAGAATTATAGAATGGTTTGGGTTGGAAGGGACCCTAAAGATCATCTTGTTCCAACCTCCCACACCATTGGCAGGGACATCTTCCACTGGACCAGGCTGCTCAAAGCACTTTGATACACCCATCTTTGCTCAGGCACTTTTATCTCCTGCCTACTCTGTCTCCAAGTCTCAAAAGGATTTTTTTTCTCCCATCAGCACGTGGCTCAGCAATGGACAATGATGGAGCATCTTTGTGTCCTTACTTTTGTTGTGTACCTTCAGGACAGGACTACACACCTCGACCTATTTCACACAGACCTGTGGGACCATCTGCTGCAGCCACAGCTTCCATCCACCGTGACCCTAGGGCAGATTTCAAACCATAATCTGGGGGTGAAAAGAAATACATTCCAGCAAGCATTCCAGATCTCACAGAGCTGAGTTCACTGGGAAAAAATCTTGGACCAAGCCAGCATTAAAGGGATCACTTCAAAAAAGAAGGAAAATACAGGCTTAGTATCAGGAAATATTTGCTAGCAGGGAGCTTTGTTCAAATGTGCAGCTTTCTCCCAAAGGAAGAGATGGAGCTTCCATCACTGCAGTCAGTTAAAACCAAACCTGACAAAGCTCTGAAGAATAATTCACTTGTACTAGCTGGTGGGATATATGGGATAGGATAAGAAGTTTTTTTTCCGCTTCTAAATTTCAATTATTCCTCGTTAACCTTCTTTTTCTGTATGCTTGCTCTCCTCAGCTGCTATTGCAGGAATGAATTTCAGTTAAATGAACACAGAGGAGTAGAAGAGGCACAGAGCTGAATCTGAATTTCTGTGTGGGCCTGAGTCCAGGAAGAAAACAGCCTCCAAAGGCTGGATAATTAAATCCTAATTTAATTATTAGCTTAGTATCAAACACTTAACAGCTATCTGTGTATACTGCAGCCTTCTATTTTCAGGCAGTATCTGCTTTAAAACTGCAGCTCTAATGCTGTAAGCAGATGGATGTGTGTTATTGCAGTATAGGGAACTGGAAATTCTCCATATACCAAGCTATAAATATTTCTTTGACATTTATTATCCTCACTTGAGTTCAGGTGCTAAAATACTTGGACCGAAGTCATGTTTGTAGCAGAAAAAGTCAATCTTGGATCTTACCTTGTTGCTGGCTAAATTATTAAGAACAGACAAAGGCAGCAAGGAAAGGGAGTCCCTCACTTAGCAGAGGTCGTGCAACCTTTGAATCAAATTAGCTGGTGTTTCAACTCATTTAATGATACCTCTTCCCGAACACTCCTGCTCAGACAATATAATAGATGACTTCAGGGAGGCTTTTCTTATTCACTGTCTCTCTCTCTCTCTCTCTCTCCCTCTCTCTCTTTTTGCCTTCCTCAGTGTGTGTGCAGTAGGATTGCCTTTGCGGTCATGAATCTGAATCCCAGTTTTGCCAGCTGCATTGGATTGTAAACTCCAAGTCATATGAATCTCAATTTTGATTGCCCTAAGGGAAGTGTTGGATTATGTAAACCAGGAGATAATAGCCCTTATAAAATCCCTCCAATAAAATAAAATCAAGGTGTATGTGTCACAGTGGATTAACAGACTTGCCTTTTCCCTTTTTTTTCCTTTTTCAGGCTCCTGGTTGCAGTTGACTAGAAACACATACTACCACAGGGGGAAGGAGAGCATACTGTCATTTGTGAATCACACAGAAGTGTGTGCTAGCACTTAGGATGCTAAGTCAGTTCCCTGTGGTGCAGATTAAACTGGAAAGAAATGGTGAATTGCCTGTGTGACAGTACTGAGCAACTGCTGAGGTGGCCAAGAAGAGCTGTTTGGAACAGGATGTGAATGTAGTGCAACCAAACTGAGTGGCCTGGCTTGGCATTTGTCTGGGACAAAATAATGGCTATCTGGCCATTCCCAACATGCTGCCCCTCACCACCTGTAGTGCATCTATGGATGGCTGTGACCTTTCTGCTAAGGTGATTCTTTTTTATGGTAGAACAGAGAATCATGTCTGACAGCCAAACATTTTTCACCAGAAAGCTCCAGCTTGTAGAAAATCCTTGATCCAGCAAATCCACCAGGATCTGGTGGTTAAGCTTTTTTGTGAGCCCCAGACAAATAGACATTGTGGGACCTAGATCACCAGTATTTACCAAATTACCCCTGTGGCCTGTATGATCTGTATTGCCTGTGGTACCCCAATATGACAAGGAGAAGCTCCTATCTCCAGGAGAACCATGATGGATTTCATAAGGTGAGTCACAGATGGGCTTTGCAGCTCTTTTAATGGGGACCAGACAGATCAAAGAGGAGGATTAGGGAGGCTGTATCAAGCGTCCTAAAGAGCTGGTGTCATGGTCCCCAAAATGATCAGGATGCCTGATCTACAGGTGCCTCTGCAACCTCAAGTCTCAGCTGCAGTGCTTACATTCCAATCTGAGGAAAGTCCAAGTCTGCCAGTCCTGGGCCATGGGCTGCAGAATACAACAGTGAGGAGGTGCAGCTCCATGGCAGCCTGCAAGTGCAGGTCAGTGTTAAGCCAAAAGTAAAGGGCACATGTTTATTCATTCAAAAGGAAGAAAAGTGGCAGAACATTATCTCATAATATCTCAGCTTCTCAAATGTTGTGGGTATTTTTTCTCCCTCTTTTGGGACTGAAAGATAGATATCAACATCCATAGCAGCAGTTCTGTCTGTCCATTCTCTGGGTTACTCTCAAGACACTTCTTCCAGTACTGAGTCATCCAGAAAGTAATTTACTGTCAGTAATTTACTGATAGCATGGCTCAATCAGTGCTCAGGGTGAATCTGCCCCATCTCATAGACAAGACAAAGAATGGGGCCACTGGCATCACAAATAAAATCTGAAGAACTAAATAATTCTGCCTCCTGCCACTGTCCAGCACTGGAAGCTCAGGTGTTGGGCCTGGAGCTACCAAATTTGGCCCTCCACAGCATCCTGGTTGTGCTGCAGGAGTGGGATGGGAGCATGTTGGGACAGCAGGAACACAGACAGGGTTAAGTGTTCCTAAAAGACAGATTCAGATGCCAGTACTTTAAAGTGAGACCATGTTTATAAACTTCGTATAAAGTAAAAAATTGGTTCAGAGGGGAGTTGATAATATTTATAGCATGAGGAGGTTGTTCAATCTAGTTAACAAAGGAAAAGTAAGACCGAGACCAAAAAAATCAAGTAAGAAATGCCATGCCTCTTAAAAGCCCAGCAAATAATTAACCTTGGCAAGAAAATACCATAGGATATGGTAAATTCTGCATGACTTGAGTCTTAAAATTCAAGAGTAATCCACTTCTTGGTTTTTTTTTTTTTTGTTTAGTTTTTTTTTTGGGGGGTTAAGATATGCTTTTTGTTCAGCTACAAGTAGTTGAAGCTAAGGCAGGATTTACTTGGTGGTATTATTTGGCATGTGTTATGTGGGAGGCCAGGCCAGACCAGATGATCATTTAAGTCCTTTCTGGCTTTACAATCTATGAAATTACCAACCTGAGAACAGAGCCCTTGAGCTTGACCACATTGCTAATGGATGAAATGACTTCTCAAGGTGTGGACAGACCCCCAAAAAGCAGTAAGCACCCTGTTCTAGAGGGTTCAGGTTAAGTGGGGGTATTCACCCATAGGAAATGCATGTTGCATTTGATAGTCAGAGCACCTTTACTGGTCTTGAGGTGTGAGGCACTTCCGTAGGTTAAAAACTCATGTTTGCACACTCACAGGCTCTTTACGGCTACTGACATGTCAGCATTAATTCTGAGCTGTGCTTTCTCAGCTCAAGGAGTAGTTTGATAATTTCTATTGCCAGATTCCTGCTGGCCATCTAAGCTCCATAAATAAAGGCTGAAACCTGCCTTGTGGGACGTATTTCTTGGGATAATGGGACACCCTTGGAAAGAGCTAGAGAGAGTCTTAACTTTTGGGTTACTGGCCAAGATGGACCCTTCCTACTAAAACTTCACCATGAAACTTCAGGGAAATATCCATCATTAGCTGTTAATTCTTCTCTTTAGAGTCCCCAGTTCCTGCTCTGAACTCATGCCAATCTTCCTGAGAGACCACTCCTCCTGTATGAGTCTCTGATTCTCTCAGATTGAGTCTCTCCAGTATGTGCTCCCATCCCCCTTGGTCCTGACTAGTCATCTCCAACCCCATCCTGGGCTGCATCCAAAGCAGCCAGCAGGGTGAGGGAGGTGACTCTGCCCCTCTGCTCTGCTCTGTGAGACCCAGCCTGGGGTCCTGCATCCAGCTCTGGGGCCCCAGCACAGGAAGGACACAGACCTGTGGGAGCAAGTCCAGAGGAGGGCACTAAGATGGCCAGAGGAATGGAGCACCTCTCCTGCAAGGAAAGGCTGAGAGAATTGGGTTTGTTCAGCCTGGAAAAGAAAAGCCTTTGAGGTGACTTAATTGTAGCCTTCCAGTACCTGAAGGGAACATACAAGAAAGATGGAGAGAGACATTTTACCAGATTATTTAGTGACAGGACCAGGGGGAATGGATTCAAACTAGAAGAGATTAAGTTTAGACTAGATATCAGGAGAAGAATCCTATACTGTGAGGGTGGTGGAATAGATTTCCCAGAGAAGTTGTGGATGCTCAATCCCTGGAGGTGTTCAGGGCCAGCCTGGATGGAGCTCTGAACACCCTGGTCTAGTGGAAGGTGTCCCTGCCCACAGCAGGGCCGTTGGAACTAGATGATCAAAACATCCTATGATTCTAAGATCTATGATTTTATGATTTCATAAGATACTTGCTCCCAACCCCATCCCCACATCAGTGCAGCACAGGGTGGGCAGGAGGGAGAGCACCTCTCCTACAGGACCATCAGAAAAAACAGAAGAGCTTGTTCCAAACATGGGTCCCAAACTCCCTTTGTGGTCAGGAATTTGCCTTGAACTCACAAGTAGTTGGAGCTCAGTTCTCAACACAGACCGCATTTGAAGGTACATCAATCTTGGTCCAATACTGGTGCTAGAACTTTAACAGTATCTGCTGCTATCCTGGGAGAGAAGAGTTTTATTTCTCTTGACATTCATCCAAATCAAAAAAGGCTAGAAGGTTAAATAATCCTAAAGCAGAAGGAGTTTAGGTCTGGGGTTAAATGAATAGCTGGAGAATGACGCAAAATGATTTTACTGATCCAACACGTTTCTTTTGAACTCTCTCAATGTCTTCATTATTCCCACACTTGTCTCCAGCACAGTGTGGCCACCTTCTAACTGCACCTACTGTCTGAACAGGAACTCCTGGCAGTTCACAGGAGGGTCAGCTGAAGGAAGGAAGTGGGCAGTGATTTGGTCAACAAAGGCTCCAGTTTATTAACAGCTACAGGTGACCAAAAGAATAGCAGACAGTGAAGCAGAGAACACTTCATCATGCAAGTAACCAAGACATTTTTACTTGATTTACATACAGATTGTGCTGTCAAGACAGGCGCACAGCCTGAAGTCTACTGTGATGGTACAGCATGTACAAGGACTGGTAAGAAAGCAAAGGCAACAAGGTGCAGAGAAATAAAGTGACGGAAACAAAGAATCCTGTGCTCTCCTGCTTCTGACCTCAGTAAATATGAGACTTTAAAAAATATAACGTTTTTTGCTTTGGGCTAATCATATCAAAAATGTGGAAACTCTCACTGAGAGAATCCTTTTGAAACCTGTGAAATCTTCTTTCTGGCAATAATGCTGTTCAACGGTATCAGGGGTGTTTCTTTCTGAACATATTCAGCTGACTCAGTAAAATGCAGGGCTTTAAAAAATCCCTCCTACGGGGAGATCTGCAGTTACACAGGCTCCCTTTGGCTAGAGGGAACTACTGGGGGAAAGCATCCGAGAAACCATGTGCACAATCCAAACGATTCAGCACTGACCTTCTAGTGTAGTGTTTATTAGCTCTTAACTATTAGCATTTGCTCAGTGTGCTTCATTGGGTGAGACTGACATAATCCAAGAGTGTGGTGTGGCATCTGGATGATGTTATCACACATACTCTTGCATGCGCAATCGCATTCATCCACAGCTGCGTGTGAGCACACACTTAGAGATATACGAGCACGGCTCAAAACAGGCAGCTCTCTGAGGCTTTTCTTTTTCTAACGTTGTAGGTGACAAACTGGACAGGAGGGGTGGAATCAAAGCCTTTCTTTCCTCTCTTGTTGGAAAGGGCAGCTTACTTGTAGCGCCATCAGTGGGTTTTGAAAATCCACAGAAAGATACTGGAGTACACAAGAAATACAGAGAGATAGAATTTTGTGGAGCTGGAGGGTAGTGACCATACTCTGTATTTCTGGTCAGGCTTCACAGGCAGCAACCTCTGACTTTCCACACTGAGATGGAAGAAGCCCTTTTATGCTCATCTTTATTTGATAGTGAACAGACTAGTGATTACTGCTGGGCATGGCCACATGTCTCCACACATAGCTCTTTGTCCCTTAGAATAGGGCACCACAAACTGAGGTGATAATCTACTACATTGCCTTTCTTATCACTTCACTTACCTTGGGAAACTAATGTTAAGTGAAAATATTGCAGCCAGAGCCAGAAAGAACACCTACATTAAATGTTACTCTGATCTTCTAGGACACCTTTCTTCTCTCTCTTTAAATGAACTGTGCTGAACCTGTGTCACTGTTGGAGTTGTTGGAACAGATTTCTGCTCCCCTGAGGGTGCTGTTCAGGTTCATTTGTCCCAGGAAACTGACTAAGCAGAAAATACAGTTTCATCCCTGGTGTGATTTTATGACAGGATTTTCGCCAAGAATTTGGTGCTTCGAAACTTAGAATCAGCAGTGGTGGGAGCTGAGATGGAGGAGTAGATACAGGCTGGGGGGAGAGAGAGGCTGAGAGAGGATGAGAGGCTGAGATAGAAGGGGAGGCTGGGACTGAATGAAGCAGCTGGTGACTGGAAACTGAGATGAGGAGATGGAGATGAGGAGTTGAAAGTAGAGGAGGATGGGAACAGGACAAGGCCAGGCTGAAGTGTCATGGAAAACCTGGAAGGGGAGAAGAAAATAAGTGCTTGCAATCATTTGACCCAGTGCTTCCCTAGCAGGAAAATGGTCTTTGCTGCAGAGACACAGGCACTGCTGCAGGCAGAGTCCTGGGCCCTGCCAACCTCCAGGCTGTTTCTGCGTGGGGCTGGATGGACACCCCTGCACCACCAAGCTCGAGGGGGGAGTGGGTGACAGTGGCACCTCGGGGCAAGGCAGGGGGGCTCTGAGCACTTGGGAAGGGGCACACTGCCAGCTTTCTCAGGTGAGGTCCAGCCAGCATTCCCAGGTATTCTGCTGTTAGCAAATTGGTGCAGTCCTCCTGGGCCTGTTTCCCTCATTGTCCCCCAGCCCATATATAAAAATAAACACTTTTTTTGGCTGTTTTTGTGCTGCTCCCTCAAGAGGGGGAGGCAAAGAGGGCCGTGGAGACGTGTGCCTTTCTGAGGAAAAACCACCACCACCACTGATTCCAGCATGTGTTGATATTATTCAACCATTTTAATTGCTATGAAAATCCTGAAAAATCTAAATGCTTCATTCAAACCCTGTGAAAAGGAGGAATTTTGATTTTTCCATGTGGATTTGCATCTTGTTTTAGTTTGAATCAGAAGTATTAATATGTCACATGAATAATAAAAACCAGAATGAAACCACTTTGCTTGACCCCTGTGATCTTTTACACTTCTGAGAGCCATGAGCAAAGGAACCAGTCATCCTGATAGTCCATGTGAGAGTAGTTATTGCCTCCCATAAAGAAATTCCCAAGTTGTTTTTTTTAAAGTTTGGTCTTTAAAAAACTGAGGAAATTTCCTCAAAAACTACATTAAAAGATCATTAGGGCTGTAAAATCAAACACTTGAAATTTAGGAGGGACCAAAATTAAGATACCCATGAAATTTAAGTTCAGTTCTTTTGCACATGCACACTATAAAAATGAATTACGAGCACAACCATTTATCTCCAGGATCCCCCTCTCATGCAATATGCAAGTGGCTGGTGCCTTGGCCATGAAAGAGGGATGAACTACATAAAAAGCTGCTTTCTGCCAGACAACTGCTGAAGAAGACAGAACCTTCAAAGTAAGTATGACTCTCGGTGAAAAAAGAGGGAGGATGAGAGAGGGAGAGAGGATCATGCTATGGCTTAGACAAGTGAACGCCATTCTGAGTGAGCTGGAGCCCAGCCTTGCTTTTGCCTCAGAGCTCCAGAGCAGTAGCTGTCAAATCACCGCACCTGAGGTTTTTGGGTGGTGGTCAGTCGGTGTGCTTTGCTCCCTCCTCTGTATGCCAAGGATGGGAGGCGAAACCCACAGTGAGGAGCTGAGCGCTGAGTCAGTGGGGGCTCTCCTCTGAAGATGAGGGTCAGCCATGAAAGCAGTCACTTACTTATTAATTTTGTTATTGATTGAATATCAGACTTTCAAACTTGTCCCTTGCATGTCTAGGAACTGTGTTGCACAAAAAGCCCACTTGTGGACTGATAGCTTTGTCTTTGGGCCCAGGGTTGAGGAGTGATCAGTAACAGGGCCAGGGACTGCACACTAAACAACGAGGAGGATTAAAGCAAAGTGCTGAAAAAGTTGTCAGTAACTGAACACCATGCTCTGGGAGGGAGGTATCTGTGGAAAGAAGATAATGTGATCTCACAATAAAAGACTGCAGCACCTTAATTGAGGAATTTCTTAACTTTTGGTGCCAGACTCGGCAATTTTAATATTTCTATAATCAATTTAACTTATGGTGGTAAATCAGTGTAGCTTGTTTCTAAAGCATGTTAAGAATGTCCACATATTCAGCTGAATCAGTGACAAATCATATGCTTTTATATATGGAGAGACCCTTGGATTAAATTCCTTATGGCCATGAGTTTTGTTGAGCTGCAAAACAGTCACACAAGAATTTATAATAGTTTAGGTTCATTGCTGTAAACCAGTTTATTCTAAGCTGGTGCAAACATCTCACAAGCCTGTCTCTGGGGAGACTTTGTGGGAGATTTCCAAAGGCACAGACAGCAGTTCAAGCATTTAACTCTGTGTGAACCAGCAACACACAAGATTCATAAACAGGCTGACCTTTTCTCATTTCCTCTGCTCACAGAAGACCCGTCTGTAATTGCTCAGCTGTTCTCAGACTTTTTTAGATCTACTTGTTTCATCACATTCTCTTCAGGAGGAAAGCATTTGGGGAGCCATCTATTAACACAAAATTGCCTTTACAGTAGAGAAGTTTCACCTTAGACACATTTCTCAAACATGAAGGAATCCCTGCCATCATGAACCTATTTCAGCTGTCTCTTCTGTAATTGCTGCTCTGTATATCTTCCTTTTCCTCTCTTTCATTTCCCTAGTGTTCTCTTTGTTTTTAATTGGTGACACCAGCCCAGCCATCTGGAAAGAGAAACAGGAGGGAGAGCTTACAGAGGAGCAAACTTTGGATGCTTCTTCCCATGCAGTTCTCCTTGTAGTACCTGAGAGCCTCCAGTCAATACCCTCGACTTGCAGATGGGCATGAGACACAGAGGAGGCCAGCACAGACTGGAGTAGTGGCACATCACCTGGCTTCCAGATGCCCACTCCCAGCTACATAGCAGGCAGCAGTGCCTAAATTCATGTCTTTGGAAATTAATTTCCTATTATTTCCAGAATTATTTACTTCCCGGTTTGGGCATATGCACAGTGCATTCCCAAATGTGTACAGGTACACACACACACACATACACACACTCACTCTCACTTTCCTTTGTCAGAGCTTAATGACACCCAAAGAGTTTTCCTTACTATATGTTGTCATTCCCTAGTGCTGGCATTACCAGATCTTGCCTCTGACATGGTGTTTTCCATGTCATGGCTTTGATCCCCATATTCCTTATTGACCAGGATGCTGCTGCTCCTGTGTTTTCCCACCTCCCGTCAGATGGATATTCCTTGTCTACTAAGAGCACCTCTGAAGCCTCTTCTGCTCTTCTCTTGTCACTGCTTGAGGTTGAAACTGCCAAGCCACTGCAGATACTCTGACACCTGCCAGTCCCACTGAGGTGCTGGCAGCTGGTGGCACTCTGGGGTTTTGGGGAGAAGGCTACTCCATACCCTTGGGCATAAGTAAAAGTGAAGCTGCATTCCACAACTCATCATGAACCCCAGGCTGAGCATGGGGAATGCACAGGGCAGAGCACTCCAGCTGATAAAAGTAAGCTATATCCACACTTCTTAATGCAAAAGCTTCCAAATCCAGGTATGACTGAGGGACTGGCATAACAATGGGATGGCTTTTAGTGAGTTGATTTCAAGGGTTTGGTCAGGCAGTATACAGTCCCATGAGTCATCTTTTCAGGTAGTTTTATGGTGCAATGGATTACAAGGAGGGAGGCTACATCCGTGAAAGTATTCACAGACAATATTCTCCAAGGAGGAAAAACAGAATTTGTAATTGCTAAATTATGTGCTCTTCAAAGGCAACAATACTCTCTGCAGCTAGGAAAAAGACTCAGCTGTGCTGTGGACAGTGCACTCCGTATCCAGACATAAGGATGAAATTTGCTAATGACAGGAAAATGGCTCTCCTGAGTCCACAGTCCCCTTTTCCTATTACACCGTGGGGGATGATTTAGTTTCAATGCATGACAGGTCCCACAAAGGGAATGATGCTATTAACTTCTGAACCAAAATTAATATAATCATATAAATAAAATGCACAGTTTCCTGTCTGCACAGTGCATAAAGCCGAAAATTTAAAAAGTCTCACTCATTTTCTATTTTGCATTTAAAAGACCCTGCAACCTACATGCTTTCTTCTTCAGTCTTCTCCCTTTATGCCCATCTCTGCACACAGAGGCACACAGAGCCAACAAATCAGTTTAGAAACTTAGAGCTAAGATTTTATGGCTAAATGTAAGGAGCCCTTGCACAGAGTTAGTGTAATCAGTGATTAATCCAGGCCAATTAAACAAATAGAAGTTACTTTTCAACCTTTTCAATTGCTTCCTGAGTTGGTTATACTGATGTAAATTTTGAGTGTGGAGGTGGTCCATGTACCAGCATTTCACTTGCTCTTCCAGGCCAGAAAAGCAGAGCAGTCTTTCAGTCTTAAACAGATCTGCCTGCAGATAGATCTCCCACAGTCTTTATTCATATTACAGAGTAATTTAAAAAACCAAAATCAAGCAATCACTTCATAAAAAGTTTGATGTCTTAATGTCTCCAAAGTTGCCTCTGGAGATGCACGTTCAAAACTTTTACTTAAACACTTTTCGCAAATATTCACCAATTATTTTTCTCTCTCAGTCTGGTTCTTTAGAAAAGTCTATGCAAATTTCATGCATTCTGGCTGTACAATTTAATTTAAATATTTGAGTTTTCTGTTCAAATCTTTTATGACGTATCCTGGAACAAAACATGGACTCATTTATTAGTGGCATCCTTCAAGTTGCACAACCTGTGCATCTTTCACCTGGGCATCTCAGTTTGTTATCTGAAGGCAAAATAGTTTTTATTTTCTCATGAAAAGGACAGTGGCACCTTGCACTTCCTCATGTTCTGGGCAATAACACACTGAGAAGCTAATTCTTATTTGTAGAGTATTGTAAGGCTCAAGTACCAGACCTGGAGCCTTAACATGTTGCACTTGGATGCTTCCCTTTCAAACCATCCTCTTGCAGTTAGAAGAAAATATTAGACAATTTAAAGGTTCCCAGGAATCTCTCTTCAAAACAATCAGATAATGCAGACAACTGAATTTGCGGTTCTCTGCCTATTCTGTTAATCTGTACCTTTTGAAATCTGTTAATTGAAATCTGTTAATCTGTACCTTTTGAAAGGTACCCAGAGAATTATGAAGACCTAACAGCATCAGACTGCACTGAAAAGTTTTCCTTCAAGCATAGACTCAGGGAGATCTCAGGGACCCATTTCCACTGTTCAGAAGCCACAGCCTGAAACAAATTCAGAAAGCAGAACATCCAGAAAAGTGGCTTCAGTCTCTTTGAGGCTATTGATATTCACCTTTTGAAGTGTTTTCTTTCAATTTGCTGCAATCAGTGCACAAATGGAGATGCTGCTTTACTTTGTAAGTGACATCGTGAGTGCACAGAACCCCTCTGGTGGGTGTGGAATTGTTCTGTGAAGGACCTAGAGCCTGACTTTCAGGTGTATTTTTGGTAGGATTAACAACAACTATGAAAAAACTTCTAACTGCTTTCCATGGAGGTTTTTGGGTTTTGTTTTTTTCTAATAATGGAGTTCTGATTTACAGTGGAATGAGCAGAGAGTCTGTACATTGTGCCTAATTAAAGCCAAAATGAAGGGTCTTGCACAAAGCTTGCTCTACTTTCCTCTGGTAGGTGTGTCAGTCTGACTGCCTTAGGTGGAACCCTCAATGTCCCTAGCAGCAAATACACTTGGAATAGAAGAGGGGAGAATTTTCCTTCCTTGATCAGGAAATAGTCATGGGCTGCTCCTGAGAATGTATAATAAACCACTTTGGTGCCATTGCCAGGTTTCTGCTTATCACCATCTCAAATATTTATCATAAGTGTACCGATTCAGGCACACAACCCTTTTAACCCACCCTACAGAATGAGAACATCACCATCACCACGTGCTGCTTTACCAGTCTTTAGGGACAAGAAGCATTTATCTCAGCAAATCTTCATTATCTCTGTCCATACCCATGTGAGGAATGGGACAAAGAGTCTGAAACACTCACCAGGGGACTCATGCACAAAGTAAATCTCAGTGAAACTGTAACCTCCTTTGGTCCTGTTTTTTCAGTCTTTCCCCCCAGTGCATCTTCCATGCAATTTCCGCTGTCAAGTATTTAAATCTGAAATGCAAGCCACAGGTGCAGAGGCTCACTGCCCATTTTTTCAGCTCTACCTGCAGAAATCACCACCAAAATCCACTGTAAGTGAAAAAAGCCAAATAATTATTTTCCTCACCTAGACTGACTGTGTTGGTCAGCAGTTACTGAGACTAGCCAGGCTGTTTTAAGGTAAGCTACTCTAAATTAGGAGCTGTTTTAAGAATGTAGCTGGGCTTATTTTCTGTTATATTAACACTTCAACATACTCCATATGCTTACAAGATGGGTGTGAGAGAAGAAGAGAAACACAGCTGGCCCAGAGTGGGAAGAATGTAAGTTTAAACAACCTCACCCCTTCCCAAATGTCTTTCTGGCGGCACTTTGTGACTTTCTGGATATTTTCAGTTCTCGCTTTCCTTTACAAAAGCTCATCATACCCAATTTAAATTTTTATAATAAAAAATGATCTGAGAATTGTTGCCAGCCCCCTTTACTGCTGCTGAAAGTGCACTGGTATTCAAGATTAAAAAAAAAAAAAAAAAAAAAGAGGAAGAAAGGGCATGTAAGAAGGCTAAGATGGGAAATATTATCCATTATATTCAAATGTGAAAATGCTAAAAGTTGCAACGAAAAGACATTCTCCTCTACCTCCTGTTTTAATAGCTCCTTTTGATCCTTTTTCTTGCAGCTATTTATTTGAAGACAAGTGTTTTTTTCCTTAAAACCTTGAACTTTTTCTTTTGTAAAGCATATGAAGAGCCAAATTTAGAGATATATTCCAGAAGTCATTGCAATAGTTTGCACAATTTCTTGCCATGTGATCTTAAATTTCATGCCCCAGAAAGCATATCCTTCCATGGCTCATTGCTAATTTCTTCCTTGGCCTGAGACAGGCCAGCTTGCAGTTTCTTGTGATGCTTTAATCCACCCAGCCCACGAAGCTGGAGGCACAGTGGGTGCCACGCTCAGGCAGGTTCAGCCTTGGTAACCTGGAGCCAGATTACAGCCAACATTTGTTGCCACACAACTGAGGCTGTTCCCAGTGGTGTCCCAGGAACCAGAGGAGTAGGGGATGTGGTGTCCCTCCAAGCCCCACCTATTGAAATAAATCCTAAGCATGCACCTAAACAAGAGCAGCTCACAGCAGATTTTATAGCAATTTAGGGTATGACGTGTGCTCTCTGGGATCCCATCAGCTCAGCTTTCACTGGATATGCCCAGGGGCTCGTGACCTTGGCTCCTTTTTGACTAGGGGTAGAAACATAAGATGCAGTACTTCCCAAAAGCCACCAATTAATGGCTCAGTAAACTCTGCAGTTCTGCAACTCTCCATCTTCTTTTCACATGAGTAATGGCATCACTGACAATCATGACGTTTAAATGCACGTATTTAATGCAAGGTATTGTTTTGCTGGACTGCAGGAGGTAATTTACCTTTCCAAGCTGGCTGCTGACTCCTATGGGTATGTCCCACTCAGATATGGTCAAGTCCAGCTTCTGTGTTTTCTTGAAAATTGTGCAAATGGAAGAATCTTCCTTTCCTTTCACAAGCTGAGGTGGTGTGGAGCAGAGCAAGACAGATATAGTGCACTGGAATCTGTTTCTTGCAAAACATTAAAGCACCCTTCCCTCACATTGCTTTTGTCTCTGCTGGCTGACTCTTTTCATGCTGTATGCAGCAGAAGCAGTGCAGGTTTTAGTCAGAGGCTGTAGCCTGTCCTCCCATGTCTTGGTAAATAATCAGTCTTCTTGTTTCCAGTTCTGCCTCCCCTCTTCTTCATGTGCAGGTTAGAAGGTGTTAATTCAGGATTCCTTCAAGTTTTGTCCTACCAAGGAGACTGTAAAACAAGTGTGAAACATTTTTTATATATCCAGAATGGAGGAAATCTTCATCAGAGATGAATTTCACCAGGCTCACTTGCAGTTTAAAACAAAGATCAGCTCTTTATCTGGGCTTGGGTCCAGCCCAGAGGAATCCCCTTTTGAAGGTGCAATGAATACAAAGGGTCTGGCATGCACCTGAAACCTGGTACTTTCTATCAAGATTGGGTTTCAGGAAATAACTCTGGAGACCACTTCTTGCCCTCAGTAATTCCCTATGCTTGTTACAGGGTTTCATGTTTGGGTGAAGGCTACGAAGGATTATGGACAACTTGAAACACTGAAGTCAGAAGTGCCTCAGGCACCAATTTTCCCCTCCAACTAATCCATCATTCCTGCTGTGATTTCAGGAAAGTGATATAGTAACCTGTCTCCTTAGAAGAAAGGATGGCCCACTGCTGTCTTTTATATTCCGTTGAATTATAACACTTTCCTTTTTCATCTGGCCTTTCATCACAGACTTAAGTGTTTTTCTTTCTGTGTATACAACTGTGCCGGTTTCTCATTCATTATCTACACAGGGATGGACACACTGATCCCATATGCAATCCTTCCTCTCTGTTCCCATGGGGCTTTCTGGGGAGTGAAGTTTTTCTAATTTGGAACAGATTCTCAATTCCTTACCCGAACCTTATCTACAAATACATCAGATCTCACCACGGACAGGAATTTCATGCAAAAAAATGCTGCCTTTCCCCTCATTTCCAGCCACCCACAGCAGCAGACATCACACTATCTTCCAGAAGTGTACTCAAGTGTCGGAGACAGCTCAGTGAAGCATGACACATCAGTTCTTTTGGTCCTTCAATTTACAGGTTGTCAAAAAAATCCATCAAAATTTAGGTACACATGCAATTTCAGTACCTTTAATGTGTGGTTTATACTGTGCAGGGGTAAGTTTTCACCCTGATTAAGAGGTACCAAATATCTCACGTTCTGAGACCACATTTAAGGTTATTATCAGAGCTGTATGGTAAGATTTTATGGGTAGTTCATTAAAGATTTTATTTAAATGTGTCCTACCCCTTGGCCAAGCAATTATTGAATCTTTGCTCATGCATGATCATAGTGTGTAGTCTCAAGAGGAAAGCAAAGGCATGGAGAGTGAAGCATTTTTTCATTCAGAATGTAAAAAACAGATTTACATGTGAGGTATCAGGATTGCAGTGTACTTGCAAGTATGTCAGATGGATTTTCTAAGTCCTGGAAGTTGTTGGCAAGGTGCCCTGCAGTCAGCTGGCTCCCTGTCTCTCATTAAACCTACAGTTTTGCTGTTGATGCTTTGAGGCTCCTTTAAATTCAGAGGAGTGCCTGTCTCAGGTCCTGTGTGAAAGTGCTCAGTGAGGATTCCTCAGCAGGGTGAGACCTGAAGTCACAGAGTCACAATGAAAACAGAGTCACAATCATGAAAAACCACACAGCAGAAAGGATCACAAAGAACTCCCTCAGTCTGTGCCCCTCTGCACTCCATTTCCCTCTCAGAGGATGCTGCTCCCAGCCTGTCATGTAAAGCACCCATAGGAATGTATCAGAAGGATAAAATGTGGAGGTATGGCAAGATGTGTGTATATGTGGCAGTTTTAATAGTTGTTCAGAGGTGTGCATCTCTTCCCCTACTTATTCAATCAACCCTGCCAATAAATAGGCCTAATGAGGTCACTATTCCTAAATTTATTTATTTGAGGAACAGACATCAGTAAAAGGGTGTGGTTTTAGTTTGGAAGTGTCTCTCTGTTCTTCTCAGTTTCAGTTGCTTAACAGTAGAAACCTGGCATGGGCTGCACTTCACCAAACTCATATAATGCTGTTACCTCCACAAGGGCTGGTTTCCATCAACCCTGGTGCTGTTCATGACCTGTTTTGGATGAGACAAATTTTTGCTTCCTTGGACTACAAAGGGAGTCCAAACAACTATCACAGTTGAATAAACCTGTGTTCTTCACTTCTCAGCTAAGGGGATGACACATTCCACACCTTCAGCCAGGAGCGCAAGTCCTGATTTTCACTGCCCAGGGCAGAATTATTTTGCAGGAACAGAAACAGGCCACAGTCTTTTGAGTCAGCATCTTCACATACTGGATAAACCCTTCTTCTAATACTGACACTCAATTTTTTGATTGAGCACAAAGACATTTTCTTCTCTTGGGTAGTGTCTCCCTTTGCTACTGTTGATATATAACACTGCAATAACCTCTTCTGTTCCTTTCTCACTATCTCATTCCCAGATGCTTATATCATGCATTGAATCTCTCTTTTTAAAGACCATTTCATGTGCTACCATTTATTTGCATTCCTTAAGTTCTGTTTTAGAGTAGGTTTGTGTGTTTTGCACTGTTTTGGGTACTTACTCCTCTCTTCAGTAAAAATTCTTCAAAGTTTTGCTCGTTCAACAGCTTTGCTGATAACTCTGGGATTTTATAAATTGTACTCCCATACTCTCAGTAAAGACTCACATATCATGTCTAGAGCTGCGTGTCTGTGGCATATTCTTTAATGCTTTCCTGCACCTGTTAGATTCTCATGAGAAAAATGAATTTTTCATAAGATGCATTCTTCTGGTGGATACAATAGGTTTCAGTTTGTGCAATGATCCTATCAATTTCTGTGCAGCTGTGAGCAAGATCTAGATGTAACTGAAGATATACAGGACATTTGCAACAACGACAGTAAAAATAAGAATTATTTTTCAATTAAGAATATTTTCAAGCAAAAATTTCTTGGCACTGTTCAGCACCTCTGTAGCTCTTCCAAATATACAAAGGAAAAAAATCCTATTGAAAATGGAACAAGGATCTCACAAAACAAAAAGCTCAATTCAGGATTCAATTTCATGCTGTCTGGCCACATTAGCTGTGCTCCGTATGTTGTCCTCATCAGATACTGGGCAGGTACATTTCATGGGAAAACAGAAGTCCCTTGTATCTGCACTTTAAATGATTTTCATTTTTAGATGGCTTTAAGGAGCAGAAATGAGACCCTGCTGTTAAAATATTTAATCCAGATCTCTGGCCAAGACCACTGGCATTTCTGTGCTCTGGCGGGTAGAGGTGTAGGCACCAAGCTGATGGAAGCTGCAGAGGTTCTCCTCCAAGACCCCTGACTGCCTGAGAGGATGCAAAGGGAGAGGAGCAGGGGGCAGGGTGTTTATTTATTGCATCCCAGTGTACTTCCTGCATCACTGCTTGCTCCCAAAGCAGTGAGTTCAGCTGCATGGGTTTGGAGTTTGAGCCTCCCAGGATGGAGGTGTCTGTTCATCAATTCATCCACAGTGCAGGAATTTCTGCCAAGGTTTCTCCCAATGCTCTGCAAACGAGACTTGGCTCTGGCTGACAGACACCCCCTCCCTCTCTCCCATGAGGACATCTCACAGAAAGCCTGTCTGGTCAGCCAGTGCAGCAGCAGCACAGGAGCATTTTGCCATCTGTTGTGCTTTGCCAGCTGAGCTGCTCAGACTCTTTCTGGGAACAGGTGCCTTTTGCCAGCCCTATCTGCTGCTTCCATCCTCAGCTTGCCTTGGCAGGATGATGAGCAGAGGGGTACAGACCTGCTGACACCTCTTCTCCCCCTGAGGACCAGAAGTGTGTGCACTTCTGGCCTGTTCCAGGTGTGGACCACAAGGTCCACACATTTCACTTTTGGTGACCCCAGTCTCATCTTCCTGAAGAAAATACAGCTATTCTCAAAAGAGAGAGGACCCCTCCTGTGGAAATGGTCCAATATTAATCAGTCAGTAGATGGAGATTTTCAAAATAGTTATTTAGACAAGCTAACCACACCATTTTGCCCCATTCAGGGATGTGAATTTCTTTTCTCCTTTCTGTCACTTTCCATTTATTGTCCCATCTCCTTGGTCCCTTAAATTTATGCAAGGACCATTTAAAATCATGTCAGAAGGCCGTGAAACGAATTTCCTCATGCAGCAGATTTCAGGATTTTTAGCAATGACATCAGAGGCCATCTGGAAAGTCCAGCAGCAGCCACATATCATCCCAGAACACACACATACCCAACACCTCCTTCCTATGTGGAAAAATGCAATCAAGTCCTCCTGGCTCAATGGAGTTGTAAATGTCCTTTAAATCTGTCATTTTAATGTCCTCCTTGGAAGATGCAGAATGAGGAGGTAGATTTTTTTCCTTATGGTTCTTTATATTATAAACCAGAGGAATTCGAAGTACTCCGTGGATTTGTTACAGGAGTTCTTTGAAAATATTGTGTTCTGGCAGGAGCAGCAATAAAGTTTTGAACTGTGTTTCCTTCTGACATTCAGGAGAATCAGAAGTCAACCTGGCTGCGAGCAGCTGAGACAAGATAAATCATGGCAGAAGGCTAGCAAAGTCAGGCATGCTCTGTAGGGAAGGCTTTACTCTCTCAAAGCACATGTAGGAAAGGTGTAAAAATCAGATTTTCCATCCCAGGGCAAAACTTCACGCTGGGAGGACAGGACTACAGTGCCTGCTGCCTGTGGAATAATGTCAAATCTGTAAAAAAAATTACTGCACAAGAGTACAGCAGTTAGCCATCCTCACAATCATATAATACCTCTCCAAAATTGTGTCAGCAAAACCAGGGGTAGTCAAACACAGTACTGCTGTACCCTAGGGCACAAGTATTTTAAAGCACCTTTCCTGACCATTGGTTTATTATGCTGAGTTAAGCAGAAAACTGCATGCAATGAGGAGAATAGCACACGGGACAAACAGCAAACATAACACAGGGAACAACCAGCAAGCACAACATGGAAATCATCAAATAAGAAAAGGTGCTGTAATGGGAAAACCAGGTATTTTGATGTTGACAACTTCAGGCAGGCATTCTTTTCAGTTCAATTATTGCCTCCATACATAAGGAAGTTACACTACAATCGTATTTTTTGTATTTTTTGTACTTTAATACTTTTTCCCCCATTGGATATTTATTTTTCAGTCCAACTTTTTCTTTCTTTTTTCCTTTAATTTCTTTTCCCTCTACAGCTCATTTTAGCAGAGTGGCATGCTTGACTGGTGTACCTGGCAGGCATGAAACATTCCAGGTCTGTATTTATGAAAGCAATAGATGAACTGGTTTCCCTGCTCAATAATTCCCTTGGGTTTTTTTAATTCTTGAGAATGCAGTAAAAGACATAACCAGCTTTTGCATTTTGATTTTTGTAGATTTTTATTCTGTAAACTTTTTTGCCTTGTTTTCACTCCTTTTCTTGGTTTGATCTGCAGTCAGCTCCATTGTCTTCTCTTCCAAGTTTGCAGTAACCATCATATGACTTTTCTTGTTCTTGTTTCTTGCTCAGATTTTGTTTTCTTATTCATCCTGAATTTGAGTTTCATCCTTGTACTTATAAGCCCAGCAAAAGGCTTGGACCTAAAGGACCCTGAACACAATGTCCCTACTCGAAAAACACGCCACAGCAAGTGCTCAGAAGATACAATCCCAAACATACATGTGGTGTTTTTTGTACATGAGTAACTCCTTGGTTTGCTTCTGATTACTGTACTCATTTTTTCTTAAAATAGTTCTGCACCTCAGTCACTGCAATTTCCCTTCTGCATCCATTAGAATTCTATTACTGTGTTTTTTCCTCAATTATTGCAATTTTCTCTTCTTTTTTTTTTTTTTTTTTTTTGTTTTTGTGGTCAGTTGCTGTTTCACTTTTGTGTGGGCAGGAAAAGAGGTTTTGTGCTGACAATGTTGATTAATCAGTATGGCCACATGTTGGGATATTTTTAGAGGGAAAAAACCCCCAAGTTTTGAAACAGTTTACACATGGAAAATGAAAAAATGAAAGCATTGTAACTGATTAATATTTAGGTGGCAATTCTTAAAAGCAAATAATTATTCAGTGGAAAGGACACATGAAATTAAAATAATTTTGACATTTTCCTAAGCACTTATAAAACTTCTTTGGTTCTGGCTGTTTTAAAATGGTTCTGGTAACACAGACTGGAAAGTGAAGGAATGTATACAGACCATGTAATTATCTGTGAAAAGGGAGAGCAGTGAGACTGCTGTTTCCGCAGACTGATTTCTTAAGAAACCTTCCTTAGAAGAAATTGGAAATTATTTTTCAGGACTCAGTAAACTTTAAAATTATAAGCAAACACAATGAAGATCCCAGAATGCAAAACCTATTTAGGCAAGTAGCCTCATGAATGCTAGACAGAAAGGGCAAGTGAGACTCTTAAACTCTTATAAAACATAAAGTTTATCTCCAATTCAAGTGAGACTTTTTAATGTTTGCAGAGGCATTATATTCAGGCTTGGCTGTTACAGGTCCACCAAAACTGTGGACCATGATTTGCATGTGCTGCTGGGACTTCTGCCCCTGTTAAATTGGACTGGTACATCAAGGGGAATGGTTTGGAAGCAGACAGACAATTACAGCTCCTCCAGATAGACTTTTTCCACAAGGATATTGTACGGTCCTTTTCTTGTAATACTTCTCGCTCTGTTAATCCAAAAGCCACAACTGAGGGCTGTGTTTCAGCATCAAGTGCAGAACACCTGGAGGACAGCAGCATGATTTCAGTTTTGCATACAATATCCAAGAAGGGATTAGGAGACCCCCAGCAGAGCAGATGTGCTGGTACTCTTTTTCTACCTTTTCTGTTTCATTGCACAGTTCCCTAGGTGCTAGTGAGAGTATAAGCCCCAGGAGGAGAATAAGTGAGTAGGGGAAGGCATGAGCTATAATGTGCAAAGATGAGTTCTATGCATGTTTGTATCATGGAAAACAATGGGAAAATTCTTATTGAATAGGTCCTTCTATATAAATAAATGTAAAGACAAGAAGTGCAATCTGCAGGGCAGAAGTTCCAGAGCAATCTGAAAAACTCCAGTGATTTAAATCTCTGTGAGCTGATGGCTTTGTCAAAGGGTTTAGAAGGAAAGAAAATACAAAATTTCACAGGTATTTCTGAGAATGCAGAGGTTATGCAGAACTGCAGCAATGGTTTGTAGAACCTAGAAATCTTCTTCTATGTTAATTTGTTCAGCTTTTGAAAGGGGCCAAGAAAGAGCTGGGGAATTGGAAATTACTTACCTACCTCTGTACTAAAGAGAGATAAAGACTTTCTCCTTAGAAGCAGATAGACTAGTCTGTACCACAACACTGAACACTCTTCCTTTATTTATTTTCCTTAGGGAAAGGTGAATTCCAACAAGCAGGACATTTCTTTTGCAGCATTCCCATGATATTTAGGCATGTCAGCATTACCTTTTCAGTACCTTGTTTTTTACTGCAGTGCTTCAGTGAAAATGATCCTGACATATGCCAGGGTAAATCACAACTTTTTGCATCACAGGCAAGACCAAACCATAATCAGATTTTAACAGCAAAATTCTCTGTAACGTCCACATCTTCATAACATCACACACATTCAAAACACAGGTTGCAGAAGACAATTCCCGGCTGCCTTTTCATCTATTTCACTTCTCCAGATAGGAATTCCACAGAGGCTTACAAAGACCCTCCAGGCTCTCCACATTTCTTTAGTGATGCTGCAGGCATCAGTTCACATCCAGAGACATAGTGAGCTACAAAACCTTGTGCAGTGTCAAATAAGTGACCAAAGATTTAACCTCCACACTAGCATTTCCTGACTTGTTGTTTAATGCTTAATTAATGATGTTTAGTCACATAATCCAAATTGCCACTTCAGAGAGTGTTGTGGGGTTTTAAAACCTTGACACTGTTATCAATGATCAACTGAGAATGCAATTTTTGATGTTAATTTTTTTTTGTTATTCCAAGCACTGAAGTTAATTATGGAAGTATATAAAGGGGGAAAATATAGCTATGTACCACAGCCTTTTCAAATAAAAATCTTTAAATAAAAAATAAATATATAAATAAAAATCACTTATTAACACCAATGTCCTTTAAAGTAAGTGTGGTGAATAATGCAGGAAATCCAAAGGGGAGAGGGTGCCTGGGCACTGTGTGCCAGAATGTTGTCACAGAGTGTATTACATGCCAGGAGCACAACCATCCGATATTTGTTAAATATTTCTTGTTGGAGAGTGGAATTTATATCTATAAATAAATAAAAATAAAAATATATAAATAAATATTATAAATATATATAAATAAAAATATTTTGGTACAATTCACAGGATGTTATTTCACATATATGCACACACACATATATGCCCATACCAAAACTTTCTTTCCTGGGGTTATTGAGAATATCTGCTAAGGGGGAGATAAAAGGGGTCTTTACATTCTGCAACTACTGCTTTCTGTCATTGTCCTGCTCTTATTTTTGTCATCATTTTTGGCATCCTAGTTCAATTTGTGTCCCTAAGCCTGATTAAGCACTAACACCTCCCTGCAAGACTTTTATTTCTCATCCAAACCCTTCTGCAAACCATTCTTTCTGTTTGCACTACAGCAAGTGGTACCCAGAGGTAGAGAAGAGACATATCAGGTACAGCCACCTGCCCTCTCCAGTCATGTACCAGTCATCAGGTTGGTGCAGCTGCCTCATACCTTCCTGTTCTGAGCTCAAGAAGGTCCCTGCAAGACCTGTTTCCTGGTCCTGGAGATCTATGACTTTACAGGTTTTTCTGCTCCAACACAGAGTGGAAGCACAGAAAAGCCCTTAAACTCAAAATTTGTGGTAACGTTAAGATGCTCAAGTGAATAAACTGAAGAATTTCCGCTAGAAGGAGTGCAAGTGGTTTTATTCCAGCTTTGGGGGTATCTCTGAACACCCTGAACAGTAGAGCTGACCTCTATTTCCTAGTGTCTGCTCACAAAAAAAATCGATTGAGAAAAAAAGACATTCTTTAAAAATCAACTCCTTTGCAACTTAATAGGACTCTGATCACCCATGTAAAATGAGTCATGTTTTATTGCAATCTTCTCTAACCCTGACCTCCTTCACTCAGACACACCTCATGGATAGAGAGGTGGAAGCACAATTTCAAGGGCAAGAAGCAGGTAATAATATTAAATGGCCACGGTGGGACTGCAGCAATGGCTTGAGCAGATTGGATTTGCCCAGTGCACCAAAATGCCCATTCAGTCCTCACTTCTTTACAGGCTGCCTTTCCAGTCCCTCTGTGCTATATTTCATGGTCAAATTCAGGTGATGACATGGACAATTTAGTGTCTGAGTTCTTTCTAACCCAGGACATGGTGTTGTAATTACACGCTCCGGCGCAGGCCTGCATTCCGAGATAACAAACAACCTTGTAAAAGAGGGGGAAAAATCCTTTAATAGAGTGCAGTTCCCTTCTGCACGGGCTGAGAGAGCCAAACAGCCCAGGAAATTCCTCTGCATCACTGTGTACCTGGAAGCACCCATCAGAGTGAGCCCAAGCCACTCCAGAAATTATTCACCAAGAGCTAAAGGCCACTAAAATCACGGTTTCTTCCTTTGTCCTAAGTGCTTTGTTAAAGGCTTGATGCAAATGCAATTTTCATGCAGCTCTTTCCCAGATACATTGCCTCTGACAACACTGCTTCAGTCTCTGGTCTTGCTCAAAACACTCCTCGTTGAGCATCAGAGGCTCCTTCCATGAAGCAGTTTTCACGCAGGCAAATTATCTCCCAGCACACACTCAATAAATCTACACCCAAATCATCTGCATTTCCATGCTTTGGCCTCAAGACAGCCATAAAAGACTGCAGGTTGGGACTGCAAAGTACTGCAGGATGCAAATAACAGGAAAAAATACCCGTGTATCCGAAGGTAGAAGAATCAGGAATGTAGAAGATCACACACAGTTTTTCTTAAAGATATAATTAATGGAGACTTGATAGGGGCAAGACAAGGCTTGTAGGTAGCAATATCATTACATAGCTGCTTGGAAAATCCGCCATTTTTTGCCAGGATCAGCTTTAACGTTCATTAAAAATGTGAGAGTTGTTACCAGGTGTGTTTGTTAAAACATTTATGGTTGCCACTGTCTCAGACACAGGTTAGATCTCTCTGTGGGTCCTTCAGTTCTTAGTCCTTTTTCCAAGTATGAAACAATAAAACATTTCCACTTCTGGAGTGGGATGTCGAAGTTTATCTTTCTGCCATTGCCTTTTAACAGCCCTTGAGTATTTGTATTCTTTAATCTGAGCCTCTTCCTATACTTGCCTTTTTTCCCCTTATAGTCTATTTATGTATTTGAATGCATTCACAGCAAACATTCCAAAAATCAAGAGACAGTATTCATGTATGGAGAAGACACTTCCTTTTCCCTTATATTTTTTCAAGCTCTGTCATGAACAGATGTTATTTTATCTTCAGGCCAACTGGAACAACAGCTCAAAGAGGTATGAACCATATCATTCATCTCAGCACGGTGTTAATTCAGGGTTGATCCATACATAGGCTGGAACTAAAAAAAGACCAGTCCTATAAATCATACCTGCAGTTCAAGTGTGTAGATGAATATTTTGGAGGCTCAGCGACATACTAACCTGATTTTGTTAGTAAATCATGACCCAAATAGGTAACAGACAAACCCCTATGTCAGCTCCAGTGCTTCCTGTACAAATCTGATGGAAATTTGTTTAAGAGAGAAAGGTCACTCTGAATGTAAAAACACAGCATTGTCACACCAAGATTCACTGGTAAGCTCAGGTTTAAATCCAAGCTGCTATTTTGGTTCCAGTCTGGATGCACTGATGCCCTCCAAAACCTGGAGATAACAGTTTTGATGTCACTAAAATAACCTTTTCATTCGTGCTCCCAGGCCTTCATTGCTGATTTGCTGTGCATCACTCCACTGCCACATATAAACAGGCACAGGAAACACAGTGCCTTACATTTCTCCTTGTGTTTCTCCATGAAGAACCAAACTCACCAGAACTCTGGGGCCTTCTGGCATAGATCCTCAGGTACCATCCTGAGTTGGAAGGGTTGCCCTGGTACTCCAAAAGATGCACCTTCCTGGAGCAACCTCTTTTCCTCCCCAGGCAGCTCCCAGAGAGAGGGAGACGAAGAACTTGGATGTTTCTCACACACTTCCCATTAAAATGTCTCCCTTTCTGCTGTACAGAAAGTGATGGGAGAGGAAGAATGTATTTGGGGTATCAGGAGGGTCAAGGTAGTTGTGGGCAGGGACTGCAGGAGGGAAAAGAAGAGAAGTGATCCTTCAGCAGTGGCTCTGAACCAAGGCAACAGAGCAGCTGGACTGCTCTGTTGAGGGAGAGGATGAAAGAAGCAGAGACTAGACAAGAAGGAAAGGAGTTTGGGAATGCATCGCCCACAGGAAGGTGAGGACACCAGGGTGGGGATGAAAAGAAAATTCATTTCCAGGTGAAGATAGAGTAGAGAGGGAATGAAGATGAAGCAGGAAAAGAATTAAACTTGTGATGGCAAAATGCTGGCCCTAGCAGAGAACTGGCAGTGCACCAGTGGTGATTAATTACAGTGCCTTTTTTCATCACAGGCTTGTTCCTTTTGGAATACAACAATACGTGGTTTCATTATATGCAGACTCTGAGAACAAATGTAAAAACAAATGCTCCTCATCCACATTACCGCAAATATGGCTTTAGCACTCTGTGCAAGACCTGCCTTGTGTTTTATGGGTGCTGAGCCTCAAAAACTGTCTTGATACAGAGCAGGATGTTTTTTAAAGGCCAGCAGAGTGAAACTGCTAGTGATGTAAACAACAATGTTTACAATATTTATTATGTGATTGAGCACATTGCATAAACACACCCAAGCTCTGGGCACAAGCAATCACTGACATATTTACACCATGGCTCTGGAGCCCAAATGCAAATGTGTACAATAAAGCAACAGACTGAGACTTTCAGGCACGAGGGAACAATCAAGTACCATGTGATGAAACAAAATTGGATGCCATTACATATTCTGGACTCTGTAAGCAGATTTTTTTAAAGACTATTTTAGAGCTAAATGCTACATTGAAAGACATCATAAAAACTTGTTTTCAAATGAAAGAGGGGGGAAAAAAAGGATGCTTTCCTTTTGAAATGACGGTCATTCCTAAGAACTGCACTTCACTACAGAAGTTTCCAATGACAGCAAATAATATTGTATTGGCAAGCTCTCAAGTGGCAGGCTGCATTGCACATCCAGAACTGCTATCTGATGGTGATTTCACAGGGGGAATGAGCATCTCTTATGATAAGCCATTATCTTAAGCCTGTGATAACAAAACTGAAATGACTGAATACAAAATGCATGCTAAACAGTAGGGATAAACTTAAAGAATTCAGTTGGACGATGACCTTGCAATTCAGCGAGCAGAGGATTTAGATAAGTGTGACTGTTTTTTCATTTGTTTCCATGAACTCATTGAAATAAGGTTTTTAACAGCTACATGCATGCACAGACTACCATAGCAATATACACATAGCTATCAGATGCTGAAATAAAAATGCACTAATGAAGTTGCCTAACTTCAAGAACCAGCTGAAGGTTAAGATGTGTGGACAGACCAGGAGTGAAGTAGACATTGATACATCAAAAGTTTTCAGCATTGCTGTAGGTGCTCATGAGATATTTCTACAAAAAATTGGTTTGATATCACCTTGTGGCTTTACAATTTACAGTGTCTAAAGAAACATTCTGGATAAACAAGAATTTTAAAAAAAGGTGACATGATAGTGAGACCTTCACCAAAGTTGTGTTGATTCACATTGGTTGACTCTTCACTTAGGGTGAAGAGGGTAGGTTACATCTTCACCTAGGACCATTTATGTGAAGATGCTCCTACATAAACAAAGCACTTAACAAGTAAGGTAATTGATTTGCAACAGCAAGCAAGACCTTTGATAAGTGTTTGAAGAAAACCAGCCCATTTCTGGATGAGGAGAGAGATAAGGGACACTTATCCAAGAATAAGGAAAAACAAGATCTATCCTTATCTTCCCTTTTCCAATGACTCTTTTTGCTTCTTCTCGGACTTGGTGTCCTTTGCTCATCCAGCTAAATAATCTGAGGCAAAAGAAAGAGAAAGGAGTTCCTGCCTTTCTTCTTTCTTCCCCATCTTGAATTGCAACCACAGCAGTCTCTTTTTTTACTGGCCTACCCTCCCCCAAACTTCTCCCCACTAAAAACTACACCACTGAAGATAAGCTCCAGGTCCATAGTTTTGGCCACTAACCAGAGACATGCAGCCTAAGTCTTGTGAAGGGCCCTCCCACTCCTGCCAAATGTTCTTCATTTCAGCTGTGGGTATGTGACGTGCAGGCTAATCCCAAATCAGGAGCCTCACTCCATCAAGTAACTCATTTTTAATCCCTCGTGACTCTCACAGACACTGTAAATCTCCCACACCCAGCATCTATTTCTTGGCTGTAAGAAAGGCTAGCACCAGCTTCCCTCTAACACACCCATGCTGAGGGAGTAACTCAGCCAGTGCAACAGCTTAAGGGTCTGTTTGCTCAACTTAGAGGATAAAGTGCAAGAAAGTGCAATAAAGTCAAGTGCAAGAAGCCCATTACAAGAAGTAATCACTATAAAGCTGTGGCCATCCAGAGAAAAAAGACCCCACTCCTCTTCTTCCTTGGTATGTTGCCACATTCCCCCAATGCCTGCTAGCTCCTAAAATGCAAGCTGTCCTTTTAAATACGCTCAGACTTTTTTTCTCTGACCTTGCTACTTTTTTAGCTAATCTTAAAATAAATGGCCTTAGCATCTTTTTCTAGATTCATCAGCGTTTATTACCCTGTAAGAAGCTCTGTCAGATCAAGACTCATTATCCCCTTTTCCCAGGGGCAAAAATATTCCTTAAAATACAAAACCAAAGCAACCTCAGTGAAATTTCTCTCTCAAGAAACATTTCTTCAGTGAATGTGATTTCAGCAAGCAGGTGGAGAGTAGCCCAATAGCAATATCAACAGGCCCTTCTGCAATTTCACAGGGCCATTTACTTGAGCAGCACATTTTCATCTGCCATAAACCTTTCCCTTTCCTCCCATGTCTGACCCTGCATCCACTCTATAGTGACATCAGAGGGAACAGGGATTTGCCCCTGCACTAATGCAAATCAAGGTCATGAAGCAGAAGCCAGAATAGGGCTGCCACACAACTGGAAACCCAGGGGTGATCCCAGCCCATGCAGAGTTGTGGAGATGAAGGGCAGTGCCAGGGAGCTGAGAGCCGTTGCTGTTGGGACCCCTAGTCAAGGCAAAGTGATGGATCCTGTCCAGGGTCCATCTGGGGAGCTCAGTGAGGGACAGCTGGAGAAGGGGGACAGACGCGGGACTGGATATGAGGCTACAGCACAGGTCCATGGGTTCCTGAACTGAAACAGAGCACAGGGCCCATGGAAAGTGTTGGTGGGTGGAGTGACCTCGCTGCTCAGGACTGACAGGGCACAAGTCTGATGAGGAGCAGCTGAGGGAACTGGGGGTGTTCAGCCTGGAGAGGAGGAGGCTCAGGGGGGACCTTGTTGCTCTCTACAACTCCCTGAAAGAAGGTTGCTGCAGCAAGGTGGGGGTCAGTCTCTTCTTCCAAGTTACCAATGATAGGACAAGAGGAAATGTCCTCAATTTGCACCAGGAGAGATTTAGGTTGGATATTAGGAAAAATGTCTTAATGGAAAGGGTTATTAAGCACTGAAACAGGCTGCCCAGGGAAGTGGTTGAGTTGCCATCCCTGAAGGTATTTATAAGACATAGATGTGGCACTTGGGGACACGGTTCACTGGTGGACTTGGCAGTGCTGGGTTGGACTTGATGGTCCCAAAGGTCTCTTTCAAGTTAAATGATTCTGTGCTTCTGTAATTAGTGCATTAAGGACCCTGATCTTGATAACTTAAAGTGAATAACTTTTAAAATTAAGTCTCTGGAGGAACTCCCCAACAGTGAGCTCTAGTCCCCAGGCTGCAGTTTTTGTACTTCCCACACAAAGCATCAAAGAATTATTGCAGAACCAGCACACAACCTCAGTAATAATAATAACAATGATGTATAGTCTCTTGTGTGCTGGGCTGAGAGAGGCTTGTGGAAGCCAGACATTGCCAGTTGAGGGGAGAGATGATCCCATGCCATGTCAGGACACCACAAAGATGAACAAAGAATATTTCTGTACAATTTTGTTGGTTGTTTCTTCTTTTTTTTAAAAAAAAAAATCTTATGTGAGCTGACTATTCCTTTCCCTGCAAGATCTGTCAACTTGCTTCGATTTTCTGGGGCTTTAATGAACCTGATGCTTTGCAGGTGTCTTAACTTGTGGTATCTTCTGCATCTCAAGCCTGGTATCCTACACAGCTCTTAATTTTGATGTGTAACCACTGTGATACGTCTGGGCTGCAAAGCAACAGTCTCTGCTCCCACCAGATAAGGAATTGTTCTGCATTTTCTCTCTCACTGACTTCACTAAGAAATTTCCCTGCCCTCCCTCTCCTGCGTCTCTTCTTCTCTGCAGTGTTAAAAGGCAAGAGACTAATCCTGACTTACCTCCACTCCTGCCACAGACCAGCCTTTCTGTGGATTCACACCTCCCTTCATCTGCAATCCCACTCATGTGGGATCCCTACTCACCCTTTGTCTGAAAAAGGACACACATCCTTCATGTGAACTTCTCACCAAGTGGGCTGCAGGCCAAGGCACCACCCCACACAGGGCAGGCAGGTAACACAGCATGTTGTCATCACTTTTTTGTCACAGAAATCCTAGGCGACATTTATTTTTTGCTTGGTTTCTCTCTCTACTTATTTTTCTCCACATAACTTTGTTATATATATATTTTATATTTTTTTTTCTTTTTTTTTTTTTACTTTAATACAGTCTTAATAAACCAAATTTTTTCTCTTTTTCACAACATGACAAAATTTTCCTCAGGAAAGACTGTGTTCTGAAGAGGCATTTATTCTACACTTTGTCTTCCCCTTAAGGAACTTATTAACATGGTTCACTTATTTTCCTTTCTTTTTTTTTCTTTCCTTTTCTTTCTCTATTTTCTCATTGCAATTTGCATATTTGTTTTGTAATACTGCTTTGTGAGCTGCTTTGCTTACTTAAGGGTGATTCCATATTTTAGCTTAGGTTCTCCTTACTTCCCCTTAGCTGCCTTGTTTATGGCACATGTGTTTCTCATAAAAAACCATACTGGCTGTGCTTTGTTAGGGTTGGTTGTAGCTGGTTCCTGTGTGTTGGGAAATGAAAAAACAAAGGTGAAGAATCAGGCTTGTGAGGGAAGAAGTTATGGTGTTTGGAGAAGTATTTTACCACCATCCTCACTGCTAGGTACTCAACCAGTTACCCTGGCATCCTGCCAACACTTTTTGTGTCCAAATTTGTCAAATTTTGTGTCCAAGTTTGAAAGCCTGGCCAGCCTGCTAGGGGCAGTCAGAAAGATGGAGGTGTGGTGGGGAGGGCCAGCCTCTTCCATTAGTTTCTGCCACCAGTCACACAAGATGAAAGACCCTGGTGTTTAGGACACAGTTTGATGTATCTGCAGGGAGAACTGAAATTCAAGCAGAGGAAGACACTTCCAGAGGCAGCCAGGCTCAGGTCTGCACACTGGAAACAGAAAACAGGTGTCAGATGATATTGATTCCTTGATGTCCCTCTCTCGCCCATGTATTCTCCCCATCTGAGCTCCATTCGCATCAGGACGGGGCTGTGTAATCTGTCTTCCATATGTTCTGAGGGGAAACTGTCTCTTCAATGGCAAAACCATATCAATAGTTCCCTGCCAGACCCCTCCCCGTGGCTTGTGATGGATGGCCCCAGCATGCAGCCTGCTCTGGGAGAGATGCACTTTGCTCACTGGAGATTGCAGCCTTTCCCCAAACCTTTCAGCAAGGTTTAACAAGTTCATATTTCTTAACCAGACCTAGCTCACAGAACTCTGTCAGAAGTGGATAAATCAGGCTGGAGAGTTACAAAGAGGCATTATCTTGTCACGTGGGCTAAGTTCCTGGTAGGTACTCGATACCCTGACTACCACTCCCACTGCAATCAATAGCACAGAGCTAGAAAGGGCTTTTAGACCCTGGGCCTTAGTGGCCAAAGTAGATTTTTATGCATATCAGGATTTTGCTGTTGCATTTTTATGCTGCCTATTGACTTAATAGAAATTCAGTGGTTGTGGAGTGGTCCCATGCTTTAGGGGACAGGAAACTATTTTTAGTCATCAATATTTCTAGTGAAATCACTATGTACTTTGTCACTACATTTTTGATTGATGATGTTAAGTTTTCTACTTAAAAATATGGCTTTAAAGATGAATGATTTGAGGTACCACAGTTTGGATCCTACAAAAAGTTCAGTAAAATTGGAAATCTTGTACCTTGAACTCTGGACACCTGTTACCACAATAACAGGAAAATGGTATGTGAGGTCCAAGCTGCTGAGCAGCATCACCAGTACTGTGGAATCAGACCACATTGTGCTCATTGTCTGAATGTCTATAACATAACCTGACCCAAAGATGGTGTGACTGACCCTAATCCACAGTTAAGACAAGGTCTGTGAAATAAGAGTGAACACAGGGGGCACAGTGTGGCACAGAAAAGGACAGAAGGGTCAAGTGCTCCTTTTCACAGGAGAACCATGACCTTGCGTCTTTTAACAAGCAGTCCTTCTTCTCTACCTAGGTTACTTTCCCTTGTTGCTCTTCCCACCGCACTGAAGTCCTTGTTTCTTCTGTTTCTCCTTGTTTTAATATTCTGCCATGCTCACTCACTGCGTCTGAGAGTTTTGCACCTGCTGCTGACTGCCCATGTACCATCAGAGAACCCTGTCTGCCCCCTCCCATCAGAGCCCTTGCGGGATCAGAACCTTAAATAAACCAGGTGAAGCAATTGCATCAGGAAAGGCTCACACAAAGTCAGGTCCAGAATCCAGGGTAATGATTTGGCAGCCCAGCTCCAAACTCTTACTCTCCCGAAGCAGCGCAGGCAGGCTTAAGGCAGAAAAAGCTGGGGTGGGTGCACTGTGCTCAGCTCCATCACTGTGACACGAAGCTGCAGCTGCCAACAGGAGCATCTGAAGGTCTCTGCTCTCAGCATTTATGTGGCCAGGTGCAAATATTCTAAAGGAAGGCAGTGGGGGGCAAAAGGAGCAGGGCCACTGTTGCTGCAGGCCATTAACACCTCCTAGAGCTGTGCACATACTTCAGGTCATCTAACATGGAGCTGGCTGGGCTGCACAATCCTCCTGCTCCTCCCAGCTCCAGATCCTCCCATGGTTCATGTGCAGAGCGTGTAATGTACAATAAAATTGACATGCCCACCTACCCACTCCTTAGGGAACATGGGACACTGACTACAGCCATGAGACTATTAGTTTAAAACTGAGGAAGTAGGGGATAAAGATAAGGGGTTGGTAAGTTTTCTTCTTTTTAATTAGTAATACTGAACCTGTGGGATTCACTGTACCACTGAGGTCAACAGTTTGTTGCTGTTCAGAAAGGGATTAGGGATTTATATGGATAATGAGAGCATATACTGTTTTATTGGACAGACTCGGAAAAAATGCTTTGAGACAAGATCTAAGTCCTTCTCATGTTTCAGGGCATAAGCTAAACATTAAGTGATAGAGGCTGGAAAGAAAAATGCTGTATTCAGTAATCACCTACTTTATCACTCCTTTCTGCCTCCTCTGATGTAGCAGACACCAAAAAGAGACCGTGGACTTCAGATTGCTGCTCCCTCCCAGTCCATGCCAGGGCTATTTCTAAGGTAGGACAGAATCAAGGGACTTGAGTTCTCCAAAACAGCAGCACATGTGCACCTACCCACCCAGAAAGGGGCAAGCAAGTATTCATCTCTACCCAGGCACAAACACAGGTCTCTAGAAAAATAGGCACAGCGTTTCCCCATTTTTTACAGCAGGATGTTGTTCGGTTTGTGGCACGTTAATTACTATTTACGGGGCTGCCATAAAAATTAGTTACCTTTTTATAACAAAAGGCCCACAGCCAGTATTTTATAGACAACACACAAAGAAGTTTGGAATTGATGATTTACAGATCAGGAAATAACACTTAATCAGCTTCCCTACCTTCCCAAGCGCGACTGTGCAGTTTTACGCCACCTTGCTGTTTTCAACTCATTATTTATTGATGTTGATTGCTTGACATTTCACGACAGGATATGCTTGTTCTGAGAGGTGCACTCTGGGATTTATCCCGATGTGGCAGAGAGGTGTGGGTTATATTATTTTGCCCGCAAGTCAGCTGTATCATGTGTCCCAGCACATGGAGTGGTCCCCGGCGTTTATGTCACACAACATAAAACCTGCTTTCACGGAGGGTGACCGCTTTCCCTGCACCACACACGAAGGGAGCCCAAGAATGTGGAGCAAATACCTCATTTACACCATCCCCACGGCATGGAACACACTGCCAAAACACCACTCCTGTTCACCACCACTTATTTCTGTAACATCTTTCATCGGGTGGTCTGAAAGCTCTTTACCCCCATGAATCAATTAGCTGCACACCGTCACCGTGATGTGGAAAGACAGGGGATGGCTGTAGGTAATTTATAGATAAGTAAATGGAGGCAATTCTTATGATCATATTCCATCTTAAGTGCTACAAATCACTGCCAGTTGATTAATGTCTGCAAACCCCTCGGAGCGCCTTGTGCTTCGTGCATCACTAGTGAAACACTGCTAGAGCAGTTTGTGCCAGTGTGGAGTGAGGGATAGTCTGATGTGCTGCCAGCAGCAGCAGCAGCAGGTGAGAAACCTGCTCAGTGTCACACCTGATGGCTCTGTGGAGCTGTCAATTACAGCATGCAGGAGGGAGGATGCTTTGCCAGGGTTCTGCCCTCACCACTTTGCAACTCTCCCTTGCTGGAAGGAGAAGGATTAAATAAAAGCCTACAGTCTCCAGCACTGGAGACTGCCACCTGTATGGAACATGGGGTTACAGTGTGATCACCCACACCTGGAGTTCAGTGCTCCTAGTACAGACAATTTAACCTCAGGAGCTTCCAAACCACCGCTGTCAGCATCTCTTGGGGAATAGTAATTGGAAAAGAATGCATGTAGCCCAAGTTAAATAAAAATAAAAATAAAAAGGTGCTCCTATTAATTCTAGACTCTCGTGCAGGATTGCATTATGTTTTGAAGCCACATGCTGTCTTGAGGAAAAAAGGTGATTACTCCTGGAATAGGCACAGCTTTACAGTCATACACACTGACAAACCAAAGGATGGGACCACTATTCCTTCCGTTTCCTGAAATTGAATTTTAAGGTAATACAACTTCATGGCAAGCCAAAAAGTAAAGATCCCAAGGATAGTTTATTGATGTACTTTGCTAGCTATATTTTTGAAGAGGAAGTTGTTCAAATTCGAAAAATTTTTCTTCAGTGACTTTTCATTTTACTAACTGGGTTAGAAGACCTTTTCTTTCTATTTGTTCTCTTCTTTTCTTTATATTTTTATTTAAAATTATACACAAAACTATTTAGGATTTGTTCACAAGCATTGCTTTAAGATATATGAGTCAACACACATTTTTATCAAACAGTATGAAATATATTCCAGCAGTATTTGTGTTACAGCTGGCTGAACTGGAAAAAGAGCATCTGCAAACATGCCAGCAAACCCCCCTCCTATGATGCAGTGCCACAGTCTGTTGAACCTTTCCAGTCATTTTCCATCACCTAGTAGTACAGCAACTTTTCATTTCTCTAAATGCTTAACCCAGGGCACACACATGCACAGGCATTTGTTACAGATTTAGTGTGAAAGTACTTAGCACCTATTTAAACTCTACTTCACATGCTTGCACGAAATAATGACTTGGAGTTCATCTTGAAAAGGAGACAATATGGACAATGCAAATAAAATATATCATACTCTACACATCCATGAATGTGCCTGAGCTTGAACAGAACACAGAAGAGAAAACCTTTAGGAGCTTTAAGTCATGAAGACAAAATGTATGGACCACCAAGTTTGGACTTTTTGAGAGCTTTCCAGTGAATGACATCCTGACTTTGAACAAATGTCATTTATTTCATTAGGAAAGATTTTCAGTGACACTGAGGTGAGAGCACAAGCCCAAACCCTTGTAAGGCTTTATAAGTGGACAGAAAAATAAAGCTAATGAGAAATTTAAATTAGCAATTAATAGATCTATAACATCTAGTGGACCAGAGGAGGTGGTCTGCAAGGCTTTATGAGGAATGATAAACCATTGTTTTACACAGGGCATGGAAAGTTTCTGGTGTCCCCACTTCAAAAGACCACTGGAAAATGTAAGAGCAACCGCATGGCATCTGTAGTGATACTACGAATATGTCTGAACTCACTAATGTTACAGAACATGAGAAGAGAGCAGCAATTCCCAGGTATGGTATTCCATTTTCTTGGAGTATGTCTATTCCAATACGCCTCACTGAAAAAAGCTATAGCAAATGTAGTTTATCATAATAAAGTTAAGAGATTATTCAGTCCACCACCTCAGAAAATTAAAGAGCATTCAGACATCTAATCAGTTCTCGTGGTTACCACAAGACAGAGAAACAGAATCACATCATCAAGACTGGAAGAGACCTTGACGATAATCTAGTCCAACCCAGCACCACCATAATCACCTCTAAACCATACTCCCAAGTGCCACATCCAGACACCTCTTAAACACTTCCAGAGGTGGTGACTCCACCACCTCCCTGGGCAACACATTCCAATGCCTACCTACTCTTTCAGTGATTTTTTTTTCCCCCTAGTATTTGATCTGAACTTCCCTGGAACAACTTCAGGTTATTTTGTCTCATCCTTTCACTTGAGACATGGCAGGACACCTTGAAACTCAGCCCTATGTGTTTTCATTAATACATACACCTAAAGATAGGGAAAGATAGAGACTCCCAACATTGTTCCTGATAATTTCCAGTACTATCTTTATTATCAAAATACATGTCTGTTTTCAATTTGGATTTGTCTGACTTTATCTTTCTGTCATCAGTACTAATTAAGTCTTCCTATGATGAAGGAAAACTCCCAAAACATTTATTGTTTGTTTTCTTTCCATGGAAGAATTTCCACAGTATATCACACTCACCTCTGACAAGTCTATTCAAGGGAAGAGAGCAATGGAATCTCAGTTTCTCCATTTTTTCTATTGCTGAAGTTTCCATAGCACCCAGACAATTGTTACGACTCTTCCTTGCTTTCTTGTCAATGTAGAAAATATTTAAAATTAGGGAAGCTGGAATTGAATGCATTATCCTCATCCTATTTCCACCAGTGCTCCTTACAGAGGTGAAGTCTCTGTTCTTCCCTGCACTTCCACACCCACCTAAAAACTGTGTGAACTCTTTCTGCCATCTGTTCCAGGTGGAGAGATGGAGAGATCATGTGTCAAAGGTGGAACTTCATATTTGAGCTGTGTCTGGCTGGGATGGAGTTAACTTTCTTCACAGCAGTGGGGAGTCAGTGAGTGGCTGTGGGGTCGCTTGTGTGGGGTCTCCCCATGGCAATATTTGAGAATGCATTTTGTGATGCAAATAAATAATAAACACTTGTTTTGAAATGTTATTGATATGCAATTGCTGGCTGTGTGAAACCCTAGACTCTTAAATGCTTATCCCAAATCGAGGTCTCCAGAACATTGTGCTGATAAACTCTATGGTGTCACTTCTGTTAATTGCATTGACTGGACCACTGAAGAGTTTCTTGTTTAACTGATCTATACACTTAAAAATCTTCCCTGCTAAATTTGAACTCTCTCCCTGACAGGGAGGAATTAATCATTCCAGGGCTTCAAACAGTGTATATCTGGGAGAAGATATCTGATATTAATTAACCCTGCAAATGAAAAAAAAAAACAGTGAATATAACTTGAATTTAAGCTAGGGGGAACTCACAATATTTAACCTTTGAAATGAGCATAAGATGCAGAAGACTCTCAGCTCCCATAGTCTTTAGGTTACTGCTATGTTTCTTTCAAAAATGTATGACACGGATCAGAGGTGGAGCACCTAAACAATTCAACCTGCTCAGGGACTGTCTTGGATGGTCCTGTCTCCTGAGTATGGGGTAAACTGATGGTAGCTATTTACTCTAGATAAGTAAGCCAGAATGATCCCTCCATCATGTGGTGGTCATCCTGAACCTCATGACACAGACTTCTGTGTCACTGAGAGGTTGATGTGGGAGAATCCAACGGTATTCATGGAAGAAGTCACTTGGGAAAAAACCCAAATCATATCCTCTTGAGGTGGAAGTCTGTTGCCAGCCTGCATCTTTTCTAGGGGTCATTTAAACTCAAGAAACAGGCAATAAGCCTGGAAGGGATGCATAAGCTGGACAGCTGAGCTATAGGAAATGTTATACCTACAAGGCCTGCTCAGCCCAACTCTGTATGATTCCCTACTCCTGGAACAATATTTGTGATTTCTTTGTTCAGAAAATGATCGGCATCTTTAGCCTAGTTGAAGTTCAAGTTATACAGCTCAGCGCAGAAATTAGGGCTGACATTCTCTGGCTAGTGCTGTGAAGTGTTATGTTCAGGACTAGTTTTAAAGCTGATAATCAACTGAAGGAAGACTAAAAGAAGAAATACGTCTGGCTTCATTCTGCTGCAGTGGTGAGATGACACTAGTAATCCCTCCAAGGCTTCAAAGATTGTAAGGAGAAAGTATCATTCCTAAAGGTGACTTATGTGGGCGTGAGTTAAAGCAAGTGGGTATATTGAAGCAAATGGAAGATATTTCCCATCCTCCCATGAAGGTGTGTCAGGTAGTGATCTGAGCCTCTATGGGGAGAGTAGGAACTCTACTGCTGTGGTCTTACTAACCAGCAAAAGACTAGAAATCCCCTGAGAACTTTCTCCTCAGAGTACTGCCATCAGGACTCTTGTCCTATCCCAAGTCTATCCTCCCTGCTGCTTGCCATGGTGGCAGGAATACCCTTTCCCAGAGCCCACGCTCTGTTTGCTCCCAGCTGGTGAGTGGGGTCCCTCTTCAGTCACCCTTGCACATGTGCACTTCATTGTGCTAAAGCTATGCAACAGTGCTGGCTTGATTTATGAGGGCTGCATTTCTTCCAGTGATCCCTGCTGGTACAGGACTCACTACTTCCCTTTTATGTGTCTGTGTCAGAGGGCAACTGGCAACCAGCTGTTGGAAACTGATGTAAAAAAAAACCCCAACACAACAAAACCCTTTATTATCACTGTGATATTATTTCAAATCCCAGTACCTGCCTATAGTCTCTGTAAGCAGGGCAATGGAGACTGTGGCTGCAGGCTGACTTTATCACTGCTGTGAAGAAATTAAAATGAAATAATTGCATTTCCAACTTGGACAAGTCACTGGAGTTAGTGAACCAAAACACATCCCCACTAAAAAGTAACATTGATTCAGACTGAGGATATGTTTTCTCAGTAGTCTTTATGCTCAGAGATCACATGATATATGTATTTCCTCTTCTGAGGTGTCTATTAATAAGGGGGTATCAAAAGTTCAGGAATAATAATTATAATAATAGCATCTTTTTGTTAAGGAAATCTCCTCTCATATATCAAACCCAGTCAATCTATTGTGCTGTTGTACATTGTACAGATACAGCAGGGCTGGAGAGAGGAGGGTGGTGCTCCACAAGCACTCTGCCTTCTTCCCTTGCCAGGCAAACACAAGGGTCCTGACACTCCTTAGCAGGCTCTGCTCTCTTTGTGTGCACCCACTCTGGGGGTGCCTTCCCAGTTCAAAGAGCCTCAATTTCCAGCTGTGCCAGGATTACTGGGGTGGCTGGCCCAGGATGCACAGTGAGACACCAGCAAATGGTCCAAGCATTACGGAAATGTATTGGAGAGGAGAGGCCAAAATCATCAGTTTGAATGTTCTGGCCTCATATGAATTGTGCAGAAATGTATATTTACAAAGCCACACGTGGTGTTTGCAGAACAGCCTTCAATCTATTTTGCAAAGTGAAAAGCATTTATAATTGCAGCATCGATCCTCTTGAACATGTCAAGCCCTTCCCCAAGACCTGCTGAACCTTAAGGACAGTATCCACTAAATCTGAGGGAAAGCTGAATGGTTCTCAGATAAATTCCTTAAAATTTTATGCAAATGGACAGCATAAGAATGGAGAAAGGGACATATTAGTGTTTTCAGAAATAAAAAAGGAATAGGAAGGAGCTGGGAATATTGTGGTCAGATGGAGAGAATAGGGGCAGGTCTAGGAGAAGCCAGGAGGACTGGAGGTACTGCCAAGGGAGCTGGCCTCAGGCAACAGCAGAATAAGAGAAGAGCTGTAGGAATGTAGGATACAAATTCATAGAAAACCAGGCTTGGGGAGTTGGATGGCTTATGGATCCAACTAGAATTCTGAAAAATCAGTTTGCTAAAAAAATATTTTAAAAAATCTACTTTATCTGGCACTCTGATACTCTTTACCTCTCAGCGATGTGCACCAGCTCTCAGTACACACACAACCACTCTTGAGAGGCGCTGTGTCACTGTAGCACAAGTGAGATAAAATGAACAGGGCAATGGAAGTTACAGAACCAAATTGAGATGGGCTGGCAGGAATCCCTGGCAGATGCAGGAAGAGCCAGGGGATCTCACAAGCTCCTTTAGACCCCAGGGATGTAAATCATGCCGGAGCTGAACAAACACTCTGTTGTCTTTCTCCTGCTGTTATCTTCCCCATGGAGGGAAGGTGTCCCAAGCCAAAGAGAAAGCCAAGCTCCTTCATGCAGCCCAGCACCCCGTGCCTCCCAAGCCGTTCCCGTCCCTCCCCCGCCACCTCCTCCTGCCTCTGCACATGCCAGGTGACAGCCTGTCTCAGGAAGGTATTTATTTTTGCATTATTGGTTAGCTTTGTTTTACCTCCTAAGTAAACCTTCCAGTATTTATAGCCTCGCCTCCTCACTTGTAGTATATATTAGCCTTTTATGCCTTCTCTGTCACCTGTTGAAATGAGAACTCGGGGTCTTCGGGCCTCTGCGGCCCTTCCCTTACATTAACTTAAATCACACCAGATGTGGGCCCTTACTGCAGAGGAAGACTAATTGATTTCGCCAGTCACAATATGCCTATTGTTTTTTAACACAAATAAACACTGTGGTGTGGGGGGTTTGGGGTTGATTTTTTTTTTTGTTGTTGTTTTTCCTTTTTTTTTTCCCTTTGCCACAAGTGCCAAAGGTTATTCAATTAAAGGACTCCAGAAAGTGTGACTAATAATCCACGGGCAGGGTATTTCTACAGTTAAAAAAAAAAAAAAGAAAGAAAAAAAGAGAAAAAAAAAATAATCTCCACGCTACCCTGAGAACAGCGGCCTCACCAGGGCTGGCCATAACTGTGATGGATGGCTGGTGTGTGTAAGACGTTATTATTTGTTATGTGAGTGGGGGGACATGGCAGGCACATTGGGCAGTACACCTGCTGGGCTCCAAGAAGCAAGAACAGCTGTGTGCATTGATTTAGACGCTTGCTACTTGGGGCTCCAGGAACGAATCAAGCGACAGCTCATAAAAAAAGAGGGTTTTATGATTTTTTCCCCCTTCTTTCTGCAAACAAACGGCCACATCATATGTTTTCCTAACGCTGCTATAACTCAAAATTAAATCCCAGCCCAAGGTGTCAGGCTGGTACCATGTCAGAATTGTAACGGCTTATTTTAAAGGTCGTTATGGATGTACCGGGGAAACACTGGAGGTTTCTGCACAAAGGTGCCATTTCGTTCTGCTGGAGCTCAGGCACTTAAGGGCAATTAGCTCCACTGTTAAAAAATGAGCTGAGAGTGTTTTAACTGGTGATTTTATGCTAATAACAACTACTAATTCATATTGTTAAAAAAGAAAGCGCCGGCTGCCAAAGCAGTTTGCTGTATGGCCCCAAAGCTTCCCCTTGTCCCAGGTCCTGCCCTCAGCAGAAGGTGTGTGACACGCTGAGCTGCGTGTCACGGGGTCAGAAAACCTCCTCCAGAGCACAGGACACCACAGCCTGAGCACACACCCTGCAGCAGGGACACCCAGGACCCTTTTCTCCATCCTGCACCCCTGCACACCTCCATGGCACTACAGGGCTGCAGATACTGCTGGATCCTATCACTCACCACCAGGATAATGCTGCTGTCCTTCCAGAGCACCCTGCAAGGCTGCAGTCTAGGCTTTGCTAGACCCTGCTTACTGGTTCTCGCACACCAGGGTACCTGAGAGAGCACGGCAGCTGTGCCCTCGGGGACACCTTTGTGGTCCCATGAGCAGCTGAGGGCAGATGAAGTGCCACCAGAAAGATCTCAGCTGCTGCCTTTGGAGCTCCAAGCACTGCTCTCTTGACTCTGCTGGATCTGCTTGGAAGCAAAGATGAAACCTCACCATGAAAGGTGCATCTTAACTGAACACATACAGCTCTGACACACACACACAAAATATTTGTATGAACACTCTTTAAACAGGTGCTATTCAGGACAAAAGCATGCTTTAAATGCTGCCTTAACATCCATTCCTCAAAGTAGGTGCAGAAGTCATCATAGAAGAGCAGCTCCTGTTCCTTGCCCTTCAGATGTTCCTTTTCCCTCCTTAAATCTGTTACTGGTGCAAAAGATTCCAGCCCTACAATCACAGATTTTACTCACTGCATTTTGCCTGTGATAAAGAAATAACATTTGGCCACTTTTGCAAAAGCATGTACAACAAATAGGCATAAACACTTAAACAAGAAGAGTCTTACAGGAAGACAAGACCACTTGGACGGGTTATCCAAGAAAGAGCAATTGGTTTTGCTTTTCTTAAAGAGGAAAGGAGATGATCAGCTTTCTGAATTGGGAGAAAGCTGATCTATTTTCATTAACTGGCAAACAATACAGTGCAAATTCATAAAAATTATAAAAATGAAATTAATCTGGACATTGTAATGTTATCCAGTCTTTTAGACTTTCAGACTTGCCTTCCACTTATGAGAATAACAAGAAAAAAGGCCTTTGTAAACATGAATTTGCACTACGGGAGCTATTTGTGAAGCTCGGACGTGCTTCTCAGCTTTGACATAACAGCCAGCAGACAGAAAATTTCAAAAATAATAGGAATAGAATAAAAAGCACTCTAACAAATGGAAATTTTTGTCACTTTCAGAATGAGATTCTGAAGACAAAACCATTATATCCCTTCCTTCCATAGACATGGATGTGTAAGCCACAGCTGACACAGAGCAGGAAAAAGCTTCAGAGACTTTGCAAGCAGCAGAGAAACCTTGGCTTCTCCTCCTTGTTCCATCTTGACATAGTTCTAGGTCTTTTAGCTGTACTACTTCCACAGTCAGCAGACATCCTTGAGAGTCCTGGCTTTTCTCTATGTCTTCTCCATCCTGACAAATATCGCCCTGTTCACAGTAACAAAAGAAAAAAGGAAAAAAAAAAAAAAAGAGAGAAAAAAGAAAGTCAGGGGGAAAATTCTGTTTTCCATGTAAAAGGTTGGATGAAATAAATTCTGAGTCCACAGACTGGATGGAGAAAATTCTTGCCTGTGAGGCCAGAGCTGAGGTCCATCTAGCCCTCAGCAAAGCTGATTTTGTAGCTGGCTGTGGCAGTGGCAGCAGGATATGCAGTTCTGAGGTAAGGCACAAATCTAGCCACTACCTGGCGTCCTCAGGATACACCATCATTGAATTAAGGATGCTAATGAGTACATTCCTTACTAGCCCTGTTAGTCCATTTTATGGACTCACTATCCACAAATTTGCCTAAATCCTGTTTTCCATCTGTTCCTACAAACTCCTGTGGCAACACATGCCAGAAGTTTGCATTCATTGTGCTAGTAAATGTATATACATTCATTGGTTTAAAACTGTATGCTAGCAGTTTCATCATATGCCCCCACAGCTTTTAGAGTAACAGTTCCCAATTCACCTTATCTACCACTGGTGTGATTTAGTGGGGTGCTGAGCAACAGAAAATACCACAACAGTTTTCTTGGAAATACAAAAATACACCAGGTTACCTTTTAGAAACAGATTTCAAACATTGGTCAATGGTCAGGGGATGGGAATTTGGGTAACAGCAACTCAACATAACAAATCCCTGTATTTGACTGAAGGTAAAAACTTGGACAGACATTGAGCCACAAGAGAAGGTGATACATGTCTTTATCTTTGGGGCTTAGAAATCTCTTTTTTCTTCATAGAATCAGAACAATATTCACTATACCCTGGCACAATACATCACTTGCTGTGTTGTAAATAATCAAAACCACTGTGGAGCAAAACCTCAACTGGTTAAAAAATGTCATAATTTCACTGTCGTCAATAATATAATCACACTTTCTGACATATTTTTGTTTCAATGAAAGAAAGAAAGAAACCAAAAAATTTGAGGTCTAAAGGCTGCTGTGGTCCTGTGAATCTGAGTGTCTTCTCAGAGACTCAAGAGCTTTAATTCTAGCTCCCCTAAAAACAGAAATTAGAATAAAATATGAAATCATTACCTCAGTGTGTTTTATAATTGATAGAATTTTTTGTATAACTTTTTATGTATAAAAATGCTAAGATGGAAAATGTTTAATTTTTTTTCCTGAAAAGTTCCCCAGGTAGACAGTACCTGTGAAATGTTATCAGCTCACAGAGTCCTTATTTCTTCTGATATTCTACGGAAACCAAGAGCTGTTGTAGAGATGCTTAGGGACATTGTAGAAGTTATTTTTAATGTGTGCTAAATGAATATCCTTATGCAGCTGTGGTAATCTGCCAGAAGAGAATCCCACTTCTCAATATTTATACATTAAACTTCTGTACACGTATTGCCTTTTCAATACCTCTGACTTTTAAAGTTGTGGTAAATCCTGGTGAAGAAATGGAATTGCAGCAGCAAGGGAAAACAAGACAACTCAAGCAACTAAAAAAACCTAAACACATGTGAAGCACTTTTCCTTCCACTACCAAGGAACAAAAGGTAAAAAATTGCTATCTTAGAGACATGTCCTCTAAGTCCTGAGCTTACCCATTACTGAAACAATGAAACTGTCATTTGCCATGTGATTTTAGACATGAGATAAACCTACAGGTTTCTGTTAAGCAGAAGAATGCTTACAGAAGATGTGTACAACAGTCACAATGTAAATTTTACACTATGTATAAATAGAAATGACAGTATACATGTTAAACCAAATAGGTACTACCTGCGTCTCCTGCAAGACATGCTTCTCTATTTTTAGAAGTTCTAGGTGGTATTTAATGAAACACCATAGCCCTTTAAAACAGCATAAGGAACACAGTGAGAAATCACCACTCCTCTAGGAGCAAAGTTAGAACATGAGATGGCATCAGGGGTAAAATTTGTCTAAGAATTGGGGTTAATATTTTAATTTTAGAAAATAGCTCTGTAAAATCTTCAATGGCCTCACTTTTTTTTCTAGGGCTAAACATTTTCAAGCAACAGGAACAAAATTCTTCATAATTTCTTTAACTGTCTGATGTGAAAAAGTGACAACATTCATGAATTATTTTTGCCCAGAAGTAGGCAGGAGAAGTGTTTTATGTCTAAATTGAGAGAGGATGTCTCTGATAACCCTAATGCATTTATTCTTTGACTCATGAAGGGCATGTTACCTTCTCAGCTTCTGATACTTTCTTCTGAGACTCTCCAAATAATTCAAGGTTTCTTGGGAGTTCCCTAGTTATGCTGAATGCAGTCTGTTTATAGGATGCAAATTCTGATAGGCTCATAGTCCACAGGAGAATTTTTTGTTTTAAAAATACATAACAGTCACCTCCTTCCCTTTTCAGGGTTTTGCATAGGGGCAGGCTGCCAAGGCTTGACATATTCCAGATGGATACACAGAACGGCAGTGCGGCTCCGTGGTGCCTTGTTCTGTGGTTAGACCTCAACACAGGAGGGTAGGAAACAATGGGGAAAAAGTAGAATACTTCAGGCAAAATGTCCTAGTTTTGGAAAGGGCCACGGGCTTTTTGTTCATTTGCAAGCACTTTCTCACATTACAAGCTGACGGGTTTCTACTGAAGCCCTTGTCAGTCAATCTCTCTGTGTATTTCTCCCTGGTGCTCCGTTAAAGCCAAATAAAACCTATTTGCCTCTGCTTTCCCTCCTTGTTGATGTATGTAGAGTTATCAGCTTCTTGCAGGTGTCTGCTTCTTGCATTTGTAATGACAGTTTAACAAAGAAATCAACCAAACTCGAGGCCACAGAAAAGGTTTCACAAGAGGGGTCAAAAGGGTTTCCTCTTCTGCTAAAGGTCTGCTGCATTATTAGCAGTGCCGTGCTAGAGATATTTACCTGTTGGTTGCTTTTCAATTGATTCAACATGTGGCTACAGGGAGGTTGGAGTCCTTAGATTAAACCCACTTGAAATTAAAATCCTGGGATAATTCCGGCGGGGGGCGGGAGGGGAGGGGATGTGAAGAAAAGAGAGTGCTCATCCTGCTTTGGCTCCATTGTGACTTTTCACTCTGTCTGGCTCCACTGTGAATTTTCACTCTGTTTTTAAGTTTAGCCTCAATTAAAAGAAAACTAGTAAACAACAACTAGAGAACAGCAATCCCAAACAATTAGGGTTTTGACATCTAAGGAAGGCAGTGTTGGATGAGGTCATCTCATCACAGCCCATAAAGCTATCTCTTCCTCCCTTTGTAATACCCATGTTCCAGTCCAAGTTCCTCCTTGGTTTTTTTGTGGCTAAAGTGGACTAAACATCCCAAGCAAAATATGTGTCTGATTTATTGGTTGTCTGGGAGAATTAATGCTACAAATGCAATCATGTCTAATTTCAATTCAATAGGAAAAGCAAAGCCCAGAAGAATAGACCTCCCCGTGAAAGAATTAAGGAACAGATTCAAGGTTTATAAAGTCAGAGGGGAACAGCCTGCATGTCGATCCTAACCTCCAGGAGGGCACAGGCCAGACCACTACTTCCCTGAATTACTTCCGTTTGGAAGTAAGGCACATATCTTTAAGAGAAAGAGGCAATCTTTACTTTCAAATTGCCAGTGATGGAGAGCCTTGTATAGCCACCACATCTATTCCTTTGATGATTAGCTGTCCCTCTCTGGTAAAAACATGTATGTCTTATTTTTGGTCTGAAGTTACCATATTTGTATTTCCAGACATTGGATGCTCTGATGTCTTTCTCCAATAGATAAAAAACCCCAAACCCAAACAAAACCGAAAAAAAATTCTCAATGTGGAGAGATATGGACAATCATCTTTATAAAATTCTTCAAGAAACTGAGCTCTTTTGTAGTCTTCTGCTCTGGTGCAAGTTTTCCAGCCTTTTAGCCATCCTCTAGATTATCCTATAAGACTTTTTCTACTATTCAGTGTCCAGCTTGGATTGTGGACACCAGGCAATATAGATGCTATGGCCACATTGTCACCAAATACCATACCTGTATTTTTTTTCACATTTCTAGTTCAACTCTGGAATCCTTTCTGGATTCTGGAGGTCTTCAGGAAACCTCTAGTGGACTGTGTGCCCACTGTGGTCCCAAGTACCATCCAGAGTACACATTATCTGTCTGTATGGCTTTGTTCTTTTTTTTTCTTTCAGAAGAATGCCTTTGCTTCCTAATATGTTGCTTGCATCTGTTTCACCAGGCAATCTGGTCTGCATCACTATTTTATCTTCCTGCCTTTTTTTTTTCTCCCACTCCATAATATTTGTGTCATATCCAGTCTTTGTCAGTGGTTAGTGCATTTTTTTTAACTTGGACATTGATATTAATACTAAATAGTTTAACTCTGAAAACTGAACCATGCTGGGCTCCAGATAAAATCCTTTAACAAAGATTCCAGATTTATAGTATTTCCAATTTATTATTTAATTTTAAAAATATTTAACATAAGTGGCATAAATATTTTATTATGCTAGTTTCTGAATAAAAACACATAGTGACACCAAATGAAATTCCATACTGAAGGTTATTTTATTGACATACTAATCTTCATGCACTATATTTAGAACCTCATCTCCTCTGTGTCTCAGGCTGCTTGGACAAGATCTATTTTACATAAATCCACTTTGAACATACAAATTTTTGATTCCAGAAGCTCCGCCTCAGCCTCCACTATTTTACCCACCAGTTTTAGACAGGCATCTGCTTATTTCAGTCACTCTACTTTCCCCTTTATAAGCAGCATTGTCAGAAAGCTTTTACACAGATATGTACATACTTTACATTTTTAAAGATTGCCAGAATTTGCAGCCCCGTTTTCAAAGTCCAAAATTCTCCCTTTCATCTTTAAGGCTTTTTACTGTGGTCCTTTGGCCAAGAAGGGTTTTTTGCATCGTTTCCATCTCTCATGCAGAGCACAAAGCCTCAGCAGTTTGGAACATCTGCGTTGGTGCTTAAGGACCAGCATGTCTGGTGTGTACAGTGACCAGAGACACAACCATTCCTTTCCTCTTTTCTGCAAAGTGCTTTTCACATAGATGAATAAATGGGGAGCAAAACCACAAAAAGCAGGGCTTAGGAAAAAAAATGAACAAGTAGAAATATGGGAAGATAGCAACCAACCAAGCATCCAACCACACCTTTAGCCATCCTCCTCCTCTTCTCAGAAGTGCAAGAATAAGGAAGGGAGGCAACATTGACAGCTTTGTGAATAAAGGGAAGATAAAATTTTGATGAAGCTGTGTGTCTTTTGTGTCTCCTACTGTCAATACAGGACAGACAGACCTTGCTGGAGCTGCACACATTGCGTTTGTGCCAAGTGTCTTACCTCCAACATCCCTGCTTTGTTCTCAGGGTACCAAAGAACAAATACCCACTGCAGTCAGGAGTTTTAAAAGAACTGGCTAAGGACTTTACCAAGCCACTGACATAGCTTTCAAATAAATCTCATGTTCCTGAGGATCTCGCACAGAAAAAAAAAAAAAAAAGAAAAAAAAAAAAAAAAGCCAATCTCATGCTCAGGAAACTATAATCTCCATGAAACTTGGCTTAGCAGCCCAGGGTCTGGGGCAGGTGGAGAAGAAAGATTGGAAGGGATACTTATAGAGAGAGATAAGAAGATGTACATTTCCCAGTGGAACATCTAACATCTCCCTGCAGTATTTGGTTTTCTCTTTGACTGAAAAGTGGAAAATATCCTTAGCTAATCATTTCTGGAAGAAATAGGAGACTCAGAGTTCAACATATGGAGAAACCCTTTGGTTCCAACAGTCTACTTTTCATGTGCGTGTCTGAAGCTGCCAGACACATGCTTCCTTCACAATAAAGTATTTCATCTGACCGCTGGTCTTCCTTTTCTTTTCCTTCCCTTGAGACTGGGTGGTGGAGGGATGTTTTGTTTGTCTCGCACTTTTTATTTACTCCAATCTGTTGTGTATAATAAGGGCTCTTATTCAACTTGCCCTGGAGAGTATTTACCAGATATCAAATACCACAGTTAATTTGATATGGGACTTTAATCTTAAACCACCTGCTTTGACCCTGTTTTGGCTAAACTGTAACAGGCATTAGTCTCGGTGCAGAAGTGGATATTTTTGGAAGCCACAAGAAAAACGTCAGTTTTCATGTTACACAGCATATGGCTTTTCTGAATTTTTTTTATATGCTTGTTCTAAAAAGATGCTATTTTTGTGCCTTCATAACCAAAGAACATCTGAACTTTTCCAGTTGAAGCTTCCCAGGTGTTTACTTCATGCTGTTCTCATGTTGCAAATAAACAAGTTAAAATAATGGAACCATAATCCATTTAACACACTTCTGTGCAAATCCATATTCCAAAACCTCTGCAAGAAGAAAAGATGAGACTCCAGACTCCTGGGGCTATTAACCTCCATGTTATCAAAGACAATTCATTCCAACATTCAGACCTTGCATAGCAGGGATGAAAATATAGGGAGATATGTTACGAAATCAGCATAGTTTGGGAGTTTTTTGCTGCTGCCATTTGGTTGAGGCTGGCCCCACTGCTGTTCTAAGCAGACTGTGACACTTCTTGGCATAGAGTTTCAGACTGGTTAATGGAAAGCTGATAGCTAGCAGGTCTCATGGATTTAATCATGAATCATGCCCTTGGTTTTGTTCAGTAATTTCCCTCTAGCATGACTGAATGGTGGGGAAATTTAAGCAGTAATAGTTCAAACTGAAGAAGGTTTTAATACTCCTTGTGTTTGCCTGTAACTTTTCAATAAATATTTAAACTGCAACAGGATGATCAGTGCATTAAGCTTCACTCCAATGATCCACCTGTTTCATCTTTTCACCCATGGCAGCAGTCAATATACAGGCTTACTAAGCAAAACTTGCCAGATAGATAAAAGCCAACCTAAAGGAAACATTTTTCCAAAATATTTTGATTAGGAAATGAGTTTACACATTCAAAGTGCAAGGTAAATGCCCACTTTGATTCATTTATATATTACATTTAGCACAAAGTCTTACCTGGCATCACAGTTGTGAAGCACTAAGCAATGCCTGTGATGGAACTAGCTGCACTGGTAACTGCATTTTTTTTCTTATGTGGATAAAAAGAACTTACAGCTATTAATAATGATGTCAGGTGATTTCTTCTGTCATGCACAGCTTTTTACCAGCGTTGACTGCTTCTCATTCACTGAGAATTCAGTGGAGAGAAAAGCCTCCATTGGACCAGGTTTGTTGGTAGGGCCTGGACCCCAAGAGGGATCTATGCTGGAGCATTCTGTTCCTGAAGGGACTGCACTCTGTGGAAAGCACCCACGCTGGAGCACTTCTTGAGGAAGGACTCACACTGGAGAAGTTTGTGGAGGACTGTCTCCCATGAGAGGGACCCCAGATTGGAGCAGGGGGAGAGTGTGAGGAGTTATCCCCCTGAGGAGGAAGGAGCAGCAGAGAACAATGTGTGATGGACTGACCTGCCCACAGAAACTGAGAACTCCCCATCCCTGGATGAGAAGCTGTGCCTGCCCCACCCCTCAGAGTGTTCAGGATCAGGCTGGATGGGGCTCTGAGCAGCCTGGTGTAGCGGAAGGTGTCCCAGCCCAAGGCAGTGGGGTTGGAACTAAATGATCTTTATGGTCCCTTTCAACTCCCACCATTCTATGATTCTATAGCCTCAATTCCTACTCCCCATTTTCCTGAGCTGCTCTTAGGGAGGAGATGGAGAAAACCAGAAGTAAAATGAAGTCTGGGAAGAAGGAAGAGGTGGGGAGAAGGTGTTTTTAAGATTTGGTTTTATTTCTTGTTATCCTACTCTGATTTGAATGGTAGTAAACTAAATTAACTTCCCTAAATGAAGTATGATTTCCCTGTGATGGTAATTGGTGGGTGGTCTCTCCCTGTCCTTATCTCAGTCCATGAACCTTCCATTGTATTTTTTCTCCCCTGTCTGGCTGAGGAGGGAGTGGCATAGTGGCTTGGAGGGAGGGGCATCTGATGTCCAGCTGGGGTCAACCTATCCCCCCACCCCAGGGAATCATCTGATGCTTGGGGTTGGAGGGGACTCCAAGGTCATCTAGTTCCAACCCCCTTGTCACAGCAGGGACACCAGTCCTCTCCCCATCTTTGTGGTTCCTGTCTGGGCTTGCTCCAGCAGGTCCATGTCTTTCCTGAGCTGAGGACTGCAGAGCTGGATGTATTACTCCAGTTAGCTTATCACAAGTGCCAAGAAGAGGGGTAGAATCGCCCACCTCAACCTGCTGGCCACACGGCTTTTGATGCAGCCCAGGACACCTGGATTTTCATCCATGGTGTTCTTGGGGTGGTTGTTTGAGTGTAGCATCTGGATGTGATACAGCAGATGTGTGGAAGTTTCCCATGGAGTGGGAGGTGCATTTTGCCATGATGCTGTAAGGAGGCTGAGGCTGCAGCTTCCATCAGTGATGGACTCCTCCTGAGGCAGCTGAAACAACCACCCCCTCACAGGCAAAGCCTTTTGTCCCAGCAGAAGCTGAATGTGATGAAAATCTGCCAGGAATTACCCATGTGAAGACTATAAATAATTGGGAAAAAAATGTGGAAATGGCAGGAATGTAAAAATCTGGCATCTCCCTTCATGATTTGCAAAGCAACACCCGGAGTCCAGCTGATAACATAAAGAAGACCCTTAGCTTTGGCTTCCCAGAAACAGAGGCAGGAACCGGCAACCTGAATTATGTGAAATCCATCAGGTGCTGGCGTTGGTAAAAAGAAGGGAAATTTCAAATAAATAAGGTGAAATGGGAAGACTTCCTTAGAGCACATGTACGAAACTTCATTATTGTTAAACTAGGGAGCCAAGCACAGCTTTTCATTTTCAGCTCCCTGCAAGATTGATTTGACTCGTATATAGTAAGGGACTTCAGTCTTTTGTAGCCACCTGGAGCAGGGGACCAGCAAAGGCCAAGGTATTTCCCTATCCAGGTGGCCCTCATAAATATCTCAGTGGAATTTATTCTCTTTCATTTACTTTGGCATTGCTTGGGCACTGCTTGATTAAGGGGTGGTGTGTAGGAACTGATATGCCCAGAGATAGACAGCCACATCTGCTAACCATTTGGATTAATTATTACACCTGTACCATAAAACACATGTTAATAAAGAGTTGGTGAACAGGTTCAGGTTGCAGTTTTTAAAAGGCCCAAAGAAAGCACAGTGCTAGTCACATACAAGAGTGAGCCAAATCTTTTGCTGATAAGATGCTGCAGGTTCCAACCACATCCAAGGAAGAGGCAATGTCAGATACACACGAAAAATAAATCACACTCAGGAGGAAAGTGAATATCCTGGCAAGCTATGCCTTTGTAGTCTATTGGCTAGAAGGTGAGCGATGGTACACATTCTTTCTTTCCTTCTTTCTTTGCTGTTAGATGTAGAAGGAAAAAAATCATTAATCACTCTGCAGGATACAGCACTTAAATGGGTAAAGTTGCTGAAGGGGTCTGGTTAGCATCAGCCGATTTTTCATTTCCTTTCAGTGGGGACAGTGTGGTGCTCTGGAATCCCTGGAGCCCAGAAGCATGAATGCAGGTATTGAATTTTCAGGAGGAGACAATTAAGACCAAGCATGTGAGATACAATCATATTTAAATTAATTCAGATACCTCAGCTGAAGACCTAAACCTTCTGCCTTCTCCCTTCTTTGGGAGGCGTATTTGGGAGGGCTTTACTGGGCTGGCATTAATCATTAATCATATGAGCCTTGTGTCAGCTATGATGGAACACAATGGAGCTCTGCATTTATTATTTCTTCCCCTGAAAAGGTTTACCATATTCTTTCTGCCTGTGGAAAATCACTTTCCTGAACAACCTCTGCAAACATCCTTTGCCTGGTTTTTACAGCTCTTTATTCTGAGACAGACTGCAGTCAGCACAGAGTGAATATGGGCCCTGAGCCTGGTGCCAATTCTTTATTATTTTCCAGATATCTCCTGACCCAAACTGGCTTCTGTCATTGATGAGCTGAAGAAAGAGCATAGGACCATTGTGAAGACACCTCAGTATCATCTCATCCACAATCTTTATCACTCTGGGCTTCATCTGTGGTTGATGCTGGTGTTTACCTGGTGTCTTTGATAGGTAGTAATACCCATCACTGCAAATATCACTAACAAAGGGATGCTCTGATGTCCAGCACCACTAGGCAATAGTGCATGGTTAAGGAAATCTTTCCAAAATGAGGAATCCAGAGCATGCACCTGTCCTTCAAACCTGTTCAAATGGTATGTCACTGACAAACCCAAGAGTTCAATGCATTTGGTCCTGACCTGTGGCAAATGTTCCAGCTGAACACTTCCGAAGCTGAGTTTGATACTGAGAGACTGGCAGAAGATTTGCAACTCAGACAAAAAAACCTTTCCATTGGGGAAGGACAATTTCGAAAGGAGGATGGGTCTTTCATGTCTTCACAGCCCCATCTCCAGACTCTACTAGAACTCCTGCAGCAAGGGCAGTTTGTAAGACCTAATAAACCTACCTTTGGGAAGGTCCTGCAAAGGCAGTCTGGCCATCCAAAGTGAAGGAAGCTCTTTTAAAGAGCTTTTTCATGAATTTGGACAAAAAGATGAAGTTAAATGTCTGCCTCATGTGCCCAAAGAAATATTTGTATGGAAATATGGCAATCTACAGGGGAAAGGAGTATGGAAATGTGAAATGCACTGGGATACAATTTTAACAGATAGCCTATGGTAAGTGTGATAAGGCTATTTATCTTGACATGTGTGTTTCAGTGTCTGAGGTTTACTTTCCCCTGCAGCCTCAATTTAAGACTTTGTGGTCTTTACCTGCATATGCATATGCTTCAGCACTTGGTAGGATTGGAGTTAAAATTAGTGTTTCGTTTTCTTTATTTTCAAACCATACTTCTGCAGCCTTTTTTCATATTACCACTATATCATTAATGTACACCTTTGTGGCTACTCTGAACATTTGAGCTCTGCCCAGGTAATAGGTGCCAGTTGCAGTATATGAATTGGTACGTCAACAACATTCATTTTTCTGTACTGGAATAATCTTTGGAATGTATTCATTTCAAGCTATTGTTTAGATTTACTATCCAGCTCCACCTTCTGGTAAACTCACATTAAATCTAACTTCAAGCTCCTTTCTACTTGCAAATACTTAAAGCAAATTCTTTCCTTTGTAACTATGCTTCTGATCAACACTTAAGGATGAATTATACTGACCTGTATTAACCTTGCCAGCCACTGAATTTGTACCCCATTGCCTTTTCCAGGGAAATAGCAGTACTTTCAGAGTAAGCTTTGAATAAGGGAGATCATCTGCATTCTCAAGTTACTTTCTGATTTGAGACATCTTTCATGAGTAGGTCCCAGTGGAAGCTTCCTTAGACTCATACTGTCACAAGTTCTTTTAATTTTAGCTGATTAAAAGAATGCACAAATGTGTCTAATGAGGTATCCATTCATTCTCAAAGAGTTTCTCAAAAAAAATAAGCATGTGTTCATACTCAAAACTGAGCATAACTGGGTTTACTTTTAAATTGCTCATTTATCTCTCTACTTTTTATCCCTTTTGTAAAATATATAAATTAATCAGACAGATGTCACATACAAGGGACATCCAATACTACTGATTTATGAAGCATCTAGGAGAGCTAGGTCAGGGTCTTGGACAGGGCATGGGGACACTATGAATTTCAACACCAGTCATTTAATTTATCTGTTTATCCAGGTTCCTATCTATGGTGTTTGGGTTTTTATGCACACTTCTTGCCTGTGCATTTGCAGTGTCTTTTGAATCCTCACCTTTTTTATTTACGTACTTCTAGTATATAAGCTGTATCTCTACTAATAAACTAACCAGGGCTCAAGGGTTAATCAACAATCATCTATAATTTTAACTTTAGGCACACACCCAGACACAGCTTCCCCAAACCAGCTAGACCCTCATGGACAAAGCCAAGGTACAGTCTAAGGGGCAGCACAGGCCAGTGAGAATTTCCCACAGGCATTTTGGGCAGTGGTAGGAATAGCACTTCCCTTCACTGCTCATGTTATATTTAAGGGTTGACATCGCCTGTCGCTCTCATTTTCTGTTCCTGAGAGCATAGAAGACTGACAGCCTGGTTCATCTTGTGACTGACTGGGCAGAAGGTGCATCAGGACATACAGCCCTGGTATACATCTTGTACAAACCACAACTGAAATGATGCAGTTTATTTCCACTTACTGCCCATGAGCAGACCACCTGTGACTACAGCCTACAGTGTGCTAAGAAAGGTCTCTTCATTATGCCAGCGTGGAGCTTGCAAGCTTTTCAACACGCAGAAAGCTGAGGACAGTGTGCATTTTTCTTTATTTTCTCTTGAATCAAATCCTTATCTTCTTCCTGTGTTCTCAAAGAGTATTCAACTGCACTATTGCTAATGGAGGTTTGCCTGAGTAAAGACTTAACATTTGTCCTCTTACTGAAGAAAAAACATCCAATTGTTTCTTGCTTGTGTTACCATAGGGCATAAGATGTCTGTTTTTCAACCAAACTCCCATAGGTCTGGGGACAAAAGGAAAACACAGTTCCACCCCTCAAAGTATCATGAGGCAAAACACAATGGGCAGCTACAGACAGATGAATGGGCACACAGACACAGGGAGACAGCGCTGGTCAGTGCGATGGGCTGCAACCTAACCATTGTCACCGTAGGCATCACTGGAAGGAAAACAATTGGAAAGAGAACTGAGCCAAGAGAGGCATTTCATTTGCAGAGGAATTTGTGTCTCAGCACTTGGTGACAGTCCAGCCAGAACAAAAACCGGAACTGTTGCAATGCTGAGTGAGAAGGGGCACGGAGCCCCTGCTGGGGACGTTCTCCTGGCGGGCTGGCCCTCACGGGACTTGCACAACCTTCCAGTTGCAGCAAACTGGCACATGCCAGCAACCACAAAAACACTTCCATCACAGTTTTTCCAGCCAGTGAAGCCTGAAAGAGAGTGGTGGAGCGGATTTTGTCTCCTATTACAGGGAACGCCTCCAGGAATGAGAGGCAAAAAATGAGAAAATGTGGTCATTAGATCTGAAAATGTAACATACAGGAACTAAGGTATGGCACCATAGTCTGGCCAAAGATCCAATAGCTTCCAAGTGAATGACAGATGATAGGGAGTATAAGAACCGACTGCAGACAGCTAGACAGGATAGACCAGCCCCAACCCCAGGCAGCACTGGAGGCTGGGAGTAGAGTGGCTGGCAAGCTGCCCAGAGGGAAAGGACTAGGGAGTGCTGGTCCACAGCTGCTGAACATGAGCCAGCTGTGCCCAGGTGGCCAAGAAGGCCAATGGCACCTGGCCTGGGTCAGCAATGGTGTGGCCAGCAGGACCAGGGCAGGGATTGTCCCCCTGTACATGTCATTGCTGAGGCCACACCTCAAGTGCTGTGGCCAGTTCTGGGCCCTTCACTGCTAAAGCATTGAGGGGCTGGAGTGAGTCCAGAAAAGGACAATGAAAATGGTGAAGGATCTGGAGCACAAGTCCTGTGAAGCATGGCTGAGGTAGTTGGGGCTGTTTAGCCTGGAGAAAAGAAGGCTCAGAGGGGACCTTAGTGCTCTCTACAACTCTCTGAAAGGAGGTTGTAGCCACGTGGAAGCCGGCCTCTTCTCCCAGCAACCAGTGACAGGGCAAGTGGAAACAGCTTCAAGCTGTGTCAGGAGAGGTTCATGTTGGACATAAGGAGGAATTTCTTCACAGAGAGGGTTGTCAAGCATTGGAACAGGCTACCCATGGAGGTGGTGAAATCATCATCCCTGGAAGTGTTCAAGAAATGACTGGATGTAGCACTTAGTGCTGTGGTTTAATTGATATGGTGATGATTGCCCAAAAGTTGGACTGAATGACCTTGGAGGTCCTTTCCAACCTTAATGATTCTATGATTTAATGCAGGAGGTACAGAGGAAGCAGGGGAAGGTTGCAAACAAAAAGTGACATGATCACAGTGGCAGTCTGTGAACACAGAAAAGCAAGCTGACAGAACTGGAATGAGTTTATCTGTGTACATGGAAGCTCAAAGCTCCATCACACTGTGCAAGGTGTGTACGTGGTCTGAACGGGATTCATGAGTCACAGGCTCTGCCCAGATGGACTCTGAGGGACCAGGAGAATGGTGATGCTCTCCCAAAGAACTGAAGAGCAAGTTTTAGTCAACCTGAATTCCAGGTATTAATTAACTGTATGTAAAGAAGTGCAGTTAATGCAAGTGAGATTTTAAATTGGAAGGGAGAGTGATTTTTCTCGAGCAGTGACATGAATTGTTGACATGGAGTGATTTGTGTGGAGACACTCAATGGATTTGTGCCTTTGCCTGACTGGAAAATTGAGGGATTTTTACATTGAAAGAGGTGTCGAAAAGGATCACACTCATAAGGAAACTTGAGTCTGACTGGGCTCTGGCCAGAGGAAAGAAAAGTTACCTCTGAATTCAATTATCTGCAGGATATCTTTGTCCTAGGGTGTCAAAAAGAGCACAGAACGGTCGGCCAACACCTCCACCAGACTGGAATGGCTGGGACATTTCCTCTGCTTTGACAGCTCCTCTTTCCCTTGAGTGGAAGGAGACTGACCCAAAAATACCCTGAAAGATGATGAAAAGGAAGCTGCTTGGCTACAGTTTCTCCTTGCCATTCCCTGGTTTTTGCAGTCGCTTCCCCTGACTTACCTGTCCTTTTTTAAAAGTTTCAGTCCTGGGAAGCAGTACTAAGAGGCTTCAGACAGGCAGGGATGTGTCAGACATACAGGTGAATCAGAAAGCCAATGTTGCATCTCCTCTGGTTGCTGGCACATATTTACTTGAGAAATCTAGGTAGAGACTACAGTTTCCTTTCTAAGTTCCCAACACTGTTCTTTTCTCACAAAAAAAATTAGATGTCCTCTGCAAAGTATTCTCTGCTGACCTCATTTTAATCCACATCACTTTGGAGGTCAGCAGGAGAACTGTTTTGCTGATCCACAAGTTTATTCTCATTGGTAATTCAGTGCCTTGGTTTTTGGCCTATAATGACAATAGTTACCAGTCTAAAAAGTACTTCTTCTTGCTTTTTATTGCCAGTAGAGTTCAAATATCTTACATGCTATGTGGAGACCCATTACACTTAACAATTTTTAACTCTTTTCTTCAAGCCTAAATAGAAGTTTCCACGCTTCTAATGAGTAACAGGATACAAAAATTATAACTGTGATTAAAAAAAAATACAACTTGTAGTCTGTCACAGTATTTTAAGTTTCTTTGTGTTTAGATACTTAGTTCAAAATTGTACGTGCTAGACCTCTTAGTGGTTAGGGAAAACAGTGAGGAGTTACTAGTCTGGAGCCAGAGGGTGTCTGATTTTCATTGGAAGTTGGAATATCCAAGGCAGGAGTTGGGGAAGCCAAAAGTCCTTCAGAATAATTTTTCTGTTTTGCAAAATAAACAAAGGAGGATTCAAATGAAAGCAATGCTGGGACAGATTCCCATAGGAACACACAGCATATTCTGGCAGAATCCTGGGGCTCTTTTCTGCTCTGATTTATATCAGCAGGATAACCACTCTTTATTATTTACCAGATGCCAAGGACCAGCAGAATCTACAGGAATAATATGATTCAGAAATCTACCATACATCTCTTTCTTGGGTACCTTGTCATTTCCCCCGTTCTGTGTTCTCATGATCTCTGTGCACATGATCTGACTGGCTTCTTCAGCAGGAGAAATGAGATCCAGGACAATGTCCTGCCTCCTGGCAGAGGGACTTTTCTGTCCCTCTTCAACAAACAGATTTTATAATAGCTGAGATATGGTTCCTATAGAGAGATAGTTACACCAATGCCTTACACCACTGATCATGTGCTGTATAAGGACAAGCTGCACAACTATGATATAAACCATCACATATTATGTAGCTATACTGAGGTAACTGAATCCACAGCCATAGAATGCTCCACCAATTTAACTGTGCTGAAATAACCAAATCAGTGCCAACCTCACATTCAGGCATATTCTTAGAAATACTAACCTTAAGCAGGGAGTTACATATTTCCTTAAACCCTGATCCAGATTCAGAGGAAGATCTCACGTCCAGTTCCACGTTGGTCTTGACAGCCATCATAAATGGCCAGCTAAGATCATCAGGGCAGCTAGTGGGAATTGCTGTTTTTCAGGATATTTTTCAGGTTACAAAATGGGTCTGGACCAGCACAAAGTCCCTTTTCTGCTACCTTTATTCTCCTTCCTCCTGTCACTTCAGCTGCATGGCAAGCTATTAGGAACTGAGAGTTGAGCAGACTCTGCTCAACTTGCATGAGAGGAAGACTGCACTGAAGCCTCTGGGAAACCCCTTAACAATATGTGATTTTACTGTCCTCTCCACCTATTCCAGTGCTTTGTGGAACACAGGGAAGGTACATTGTACAATGCAATAACGAGTATACTTTAAAGAAAAAACGCATAATGGACACCTTCTTTAAAAAGAGAACAGGTTTATTACTCACATGTTAGTTCATCTACTTGTAATTATTTTTGGGGGTTAGAATATACCATTTTTGGCTGTTTAAAACAATTGTTGAAGTAGGATATTTGTTAAAATTCTTTCTGCCAGACACTTTAAGCTATAGAATACACTGCTGCCAATAGGTCACTTCCCACAAATGAAAATTATTTGCAATGTCATAGACATCAAGCACCAGGATGGACTCAAGGTCTTCTGTTCTCAGCTCATCATTTTACCCTGCATAGTGAGAGAATTCCAGAAAATTGTCCCGAAAGGGATCTCCAGAGATCCTCTTCTCCATTCCCCTGCCTCACAAAGTATCAACTCCACCTACATCATCCCCAGTAGCTGTTTTCCTCTCTCTGCAGACACACAGCAGTGAAAAAGAATGCCACCTTCATTTCCTCTGGAGCCTAGGCAGCTGGAGATAGGCAGCACTGGAAGCTGTACAGCATAGCAGTGAATGTAGAAAGACATTACTCAAAAGCAGGATTTTCCATGCAAAACACAGGAGACCAGAGATTTAGACAGCTTCATGTTATGATCAGGTCAGCTCAAGAGAGATGCAAAAGGAACAGCAGGAGCACAGAAGTGTGAAGATGTTTATGGCATGGAGAAGGAAGCAGGCCCCCCACAAACACCTCTCCTGACTACTGTGTCTTAGATTTAGCTGTCACCTGGAATGGCACCATCAACCTGCTCTTGATTCTTTAGGTAATAGGCATAAGCTACCACTGCTGCAAAAACAGCTGCCCCATTACCAGCTGCTAAATCCGCTCCCCATCCCACCCCTCCTTGTGCTACTCTGTGTGTCTGTGCACCCTCACATGCAGCCAGGCAAAGAAACCAGGGCTAGTAGTTGATGGGATATGAGGAAAAGGACAGGGCAGTTCCTGTTCTGTAGGGATAAAGCAGGGCTGGCTCAATGCCTGCTTGTAAAGTGAGTGTGGAAACCATGCCTCAGGCCTGTATGAAGGACATCTGCAGCAGAGCCACATGCACCTGTCCCAGGGCAGCCACCAACCCCTGTTGATGCTCCAATAATTAGATAGTTTTCTTTCCAATGAACACTACTTGTGCCTTTTTTGCCCCACCATTAATACGCCTCTTCAAGCATTTTTAATATGAGATTTTAATGAGGAAAATTTTTGTTAGCCAGTACCAGGGGAAACATGCATCTATTTTATCTTCAGTATGGCACTGACTGCTCTCATCACCTATGGCTGATGTCTTAGCTAACTACCCAGATGTGCTGGCCAAGCAGCACTTCACGATTTATTTAAAAATTCACCTAAAAATAGGCAAAGAATGGAGGGAAAAAAACCTAGAAGTTTATATGCTGAAGTCGTCATTGGGGATTTCAAAAAGCCATGCTTGGGGATTTCACAGGAGGTATTTTTCAGGGCAAACTGATCAGGGACCAGGAGCTCAGTGGTACTTGGTCTCTGTTACTTCCATGTTAGGGGAATGGCATTGGGAGGGCTGGTATGGAATAATGCCAGTCCCCCACTGCTCACCTGTCTCAGAAGTCTTGCACTGCAAATACACCAGCTGTACATTCACGATGTTTTCTTAGCACTCCCATTGCCTCTGCCTGCAGAAAGGCGCTGAGGCATCCTACAGCCACTGCACGACAGCATTTGTCCAAGATGTGATCTCTCTCAACACCAATTGCTGCTGCTGTTGTTGTTGTTATCATCTGTAGGCTAATTTTGTGACACTGACGAGACCAGAGCTATTTCCCATGATGGCTCCAACCCACATTATTTGCTTCAGCACTGTCACCTGCTTGTGCTCCAGGGAACTGGATCATCAGGGAAACTTTTACAGCTTATACCTCTTCAGTAACATCTTGGAACCTGCAGTCACTTTTCATCTACAGCCATCTTGTCTGTACAGCACAGAACCCAAAAGGAACTTTGGGCAGTAGGATGAGGGGGAAGGGTGAGCAGCTGCAAACCTTTACTGGTAGCAGCAAACTGAACTCCCTGGCCATTTCTGTTCACAGCCTGTGATATGAAAGAGTTTGGTGCAAACAAAAACAAGGCAGAGGAATGCTGTGTTCACAGAAAAACACATTTTTCTCTGCTTCTGTGAAGGCGCCGTGGCCTGGAAGATGAAATGCTGCCGCTGAGTGAAGACCGCCTGCCCGAGCCACAGTCTGACCGAGCACTCTGCTTGCACTTGGATTTTCCTTGAACCACAACCCTGCATGAATTCTAAATTATCCAGAGAAAGGAAAGGCATAAATGAGGTGTTTGTGGTGAGACAGTCTCCACTTAAATAGAGCCGAAGCGACAAGGAGTTTTCTGCAGGTTTGGTGAAGAGAAGCCTCATGGGGCAAGGATGGGGAGGTTGGGGTGACCCGGGCAGCAGGCTGGGCAGGATGCTCAGGGAAGCAGGAGGGACATCTGCAAACAGTCAGTGCTGCTGTCAGTGTCTTGGAGATGGGGAGATGAGCCATGGCCCCAAGCTAGAGCCGATATGGCTGAAACACCTCCCAGGCCCTGGTCAGGCCTGCAGGAGCGTGTCCTTGCTGCTGCCACACACAGCAATTCCATGCCAACCCCCTTGACCTGCAGGCAGGAGTTCTGCCACCCGAACAAACACAAACCTTCTCTGACCAAGTACACAGAAACTGCACTTTCTGCTGGAAATTACCTTCTGCAGTCCTGGGGCCTCTCTCAAAAGCCAAGTCAGCATTTCACACCTGTCTGGGTACAAGAACTGCAGTTCAAACTGCACTGTCACTTGTTGAAGATGTCTAGAAGAACTCCTTGCCATTTGGGAATTAATTTTGTTGCAGTGGAATTGTTTTACAAGTCTGTGATGATTTTATGAAAGTTTTGCTTCAGAGATAAAGGTGGAGGAGATAGCTATCCAACACTGTCAAAAGACCAGGGCTCCCCTGAATGAAGCCTTGGGGTGTGACCTTGAATCTACTTTCTGTAATGTTTTTCTTTGCAGTGTACATGTCAATATTTTTAAAAGATCATGTCAAAATGAAATAATTTTATCTATCAGAAATTAGCATTTTCTAGCATATTATTTCACAGGAGGGTCTATATTTCAGAGGCAGAGGAGTGAATCCTGACACTGAATTTCTACATTAAAAAATATAAAAAATACTGCATTTTCCACTTCCCAAAGCTATTTCCTGTTTGAGCTAAAACTCTCTATTTTCTCATACTTTTTCGCGAGCATAGTACTAGGGCAAATGTGTAATTCTCCATAGGAATACACATAGTGGCAGCAGTAATTCAGGAGTGCAACAATCTTCCTAGGGAAGGTGTCTGAATCTCCCCAAATGTTTGACCTCCCTGTGATAGCCTGCAAAAATGCTAATGGCTCTAATGCCTCTCACACTCTGTGCCTAATGACAGCCGCTTCTGTTGCCAATTAGATGAGATTAGGGGAGAGCTGCCTTGTGCATACTGTACATGACAGCCTATTCCTAGAGCCATATATTGCCTCTAAGTTGGCTAATGCTGAATTCAGTATGGAAATGGAAAGCTATTTGTGGGAGGCTTGTCCTGAGTCCCCAGCAGGGTGTGAGAATTTGTACTTAGTGCTGATGGTACGGTTATGCTGCATTGCTGATGGATGTAAAAGAGAGCTGCCAAGTAGAGACTCCAGAACCATTTCCTAAATAACAGCGATAAAATTACTGTTAGAGCCCAAATCTGCCCTGTTTTCCTATTTTCCAGGCAACTCTGAGCTGCCTGGGGAAGCAAGGACATAATTCGCCCTCAGAGTATCATTATGTGAGTTTTTGTACACTAAGCTTTTTCATACCCACCTCACAAGAAGGAATACTGAAAGGGAAAACCTGGCGGGAGAGTGAGAAAGAAGAAAGTGGAGAAAGAAGAAAAAGCAGTGGAGCAGGCTCCCCAGGAGCGGATAATGCGAGAGCGCCGTCGCGTCAGACCACACCGGATCACTGCGTGCTCAGAGGTGTCTTGTGAGCCCATGAAAAAACCTGTACCAGAGTAATCAAACCCAACTCTCACACATTCCATTCCCTTTCTGGAGTCTAGGTGGGTACTGGTTTTAAAACACAATTTTTGGAATAAAATAACGTCTTTTGATTTGCCTTATCTATTTTAAACACGACATTGAATTCTTATCGGTCAGAAATTTCTATTGAAAATCTGTTGCATAAAAAATAACTTTTTTAGGAGTAGGATTTTCTTTAAAAGCTCTTTCTTCTCATTTTTTCCCCTGCTGTCTGATCAAATTTTTCAAACCAAATGTTTCAAACCAAAACATTTCAAACATTTGGAATATGAGTTACAACAGAGTGGATTCTATTTAAAACTTTGTGGATATTTATGTTGTTCAACTTTTCTTTTTTTCTCGATGTATATTTTTTTCTGCAGTATTTCTTTCTTTTCAAACTCTTCACAGCACTGGAAAATTTACAAGAAAAAAACTACAATTTAGCTGCTCTTTTTCAAAGCTGATGAAGTTTCATGTTGGTTGTTTCAGTTTCAATTATTTTACTTCTTAAACGAGTTTTTCTAATTTTATATCATCCTAAAAAGTCATATGAATCAAAATTAGAAATTAAAAAGTGAAACAAAAGCATTGACATTCTCAATGTTGTTTGCTTTCAGTGATCAAAATTAAAAACAAAAAAAAATTTTCTTTGGAAGAACTAGAAGAAGGTGTACAAACATTAAAAACTGTAAAACATTCTGCTATTATTCACCTGAAGGAGAAGCAATTTTGTATTTGGGAATTTATGTGAAATAGTTTTGCTGTTTGTGTAACGGCTTTAAGCCACACGTACGTTTTTGCAGTTGAAAAACCAAACCAAAACAAAAAAAGGTACATTCAAAACTACTCTGATTTTTTCCAGCATGAGTGGAAATTGTCCTTCCTGACGCCTATAGCAGAAACAATTTTTTATTGTACAAACAGAAAACACATCTGCCCTCCACATATACTCACTTCTTTAATAGGAGAGTATTTTTAAAAGAGGAATGCACGTAATAATGTTAGGAGCGTATAAGAATTAAATCTCCTTCAGTTTTATTTTCACATATGCTGAGTGGCAAAGTCACATCACAGACAGATCATACTAAAAAAAAGAATATATATCTGCTAGCACATTCTCATTTGTATTTTTTATTTACACACTCTCTAACAGAGTTTTGTGCTTGGCAATCCAATGTAGTTATATCCAGAAACTATATTTGTCTACAGTCTGTCCCCCTTGTTAGTCATAAGGAAGAATTTATTTTCACGCAATTTTTAGATCCCCTCTGCCCTCCTGGTCCAATTCAGTTACATCCTATCAGGAGGTTTTGACTGATATTCCCAACACTGGACTCCTCTACTGGGGAGAATCTCAGGCTCTATATTCCTTCTTCTTTATCTTCAGCTAGATAAAAATTAAACCTACTTGTAAGAAAGACTGCAAGACATATTTGTCTCCTTTAACATCTTAATTCTGCTTTATCCTATTGTGTTAAGATCAAGAACATGTTGATTATAGTCTCAAGATTATAGAGAAACTGACACAACAAATAAAGAATATTTGTCCCTTCATCCTTCACTTTTTTGCCATCTTTACTAAATTTCATGCTTATAATCCTGCAACATGAAGCCAGTATTGAGAAATTTTTACCTTTTTCTGATACTGTTTTCCTTGTATCTGCATTCGACTCTTTGCCTATTTCCTGTTTTTTCTCTTTCCAGCTGTCAGGCTGAAAGTGTTGTACAGAACCCTCACACAGAGACAGCTTTTTCCATCTCTACCTGGGGGTCTATAGACAATTCCATGTTAAATTTTACTGGTGTGTTGGCTTAGAGGAATAACTTCAGCCAGTTGATATTTCTAGCTGTGTAACCACATACATAACCACAGTTACAGTCTCCATCTTAATAATTAATTAAACAACCTGCTTCTATTTTATCCCCAAAGGTCCCAGGAATATTTTTCACAGCGTAATGTTCAGATTTGTTTCCTGTGGTATACTGAACCAGAAATAAACATGACCTGCCATCATAATATATGTCTTGTTTATCTCCTGTGTCGTGATTTATGGAGAACTGGGAAATGAAGGTTGAAGAAATCAATATTTCTTTTGGAGGACTCCTTTGCCTCCCCACCCCACAGCTGTGAGATCCTGGGGAAAGTCACACAGCAGATCAGATGCTGGCTCATCTGCAGCCAGTAACAGAATATTTTGGGCAAGTGTATATCCCACCAGGTCAGCTGCTAATATTTCGCTCTTGCTTTTCAGCGAGCAGGCAGGCATGAGATACTCTGACTAAGACCCAACTTGCACATTCCCACTAAAGCTTAATTTGGCCGCATTGCAACATCTGTGTTGTGCTGAGTCCAGTATCTCTCTGTGCTTCCAGGGTCAAACTCATCTATCATCACAGGCAGCAGTTTGGAAGATGGCAACTGCTGCTGCCTCTGGTCCCAACTTACTGACAAAAAGAAAAGAAAAAACGGACTAATTCATACTTTAAAAGGTGTTCAGTAGATGAGGCTACCCTCCTAGGCAGAATCCGGCCAAGTTTCTCCCCAGATATTTCTCCCACACAAGAGGTGCATGCCCTTGAAATTTAATAAAGAGAGCAAACGACACTCCATAATTTTCGTCCCAAGCACTGACTGAAAGGTGACATTACACAATAAGAGTAAATCTCCTGCTCCACTTATACCAGCCAAGAACCCAGAGACATTTCTGACATAACTCCCAAACCAAAATAGCAATTGGTGAAATACAACCTGCATGCTGTTGTTAAAAACAAGTGTGAGTATTGTAGTTAATGCTTGGCAGCAAGCCGGGGAGCCAAAGTTCACCAGAGGGGCCCCGCTGGGGATTCCTGGAGGCACTGCATAAATCTCTGCTCCACTCCCTGTCACTGACATGCTGTGTATGGGAGCACCCCAAAAAATATGCCCCAGGCTCCCAGCAGCAAACACCAAGCCCATGTCACAGCCCAGAATAAACAGCATGGATGCACATGTCCCCTGTGTCCATGCCTGCACAGAGGGGTGAGGAGCAGCTCTTCACTTGATGCAATAGATAATCAGTTCTTCCTTTGAGGGAACAGATAATCTTGATCAGATAATTGGTAACCAATTACTAAGACTCATTTGGCTCTTACTGAGGCTTTATGTCTGATAATCGTGGCCTGATCCTTTCAGTCCTCACTGGCTCAGCAGCCACCACAAATCTTCCCTCAGTAGTTTCGTTTCTGACTCAAGAGCTCAGATTCACATCTTTTAAGGAATCACTCTATCTTATTTTAAAGATTCAGAGCGACGCAGTATTTATCTTCTCTTTCCCAAAGCTTAAATACATCCACTTAAAAAAACCTTATTGAAAAGCTGTACCTAATATTAGGTTTGAATGGTTCAGCAGTCAAATCTTGGTATACCTTTGTCTGCCGGACTGAAGAGCCCTGGAATATCAGATATCTCCTCTTCACATAAGTAATTATAGAACATGATTGAATTTTTTCTTAAGCTCTTTTACAAGTGAAACAAACAGATCCCCTCTAATCTGTCATAGTAAGCATGTTTTCCAGGCCACGATCCATCCTGGCAGGAATCAAGAGGCAGCTGAAGTCAGAGGACCTACCCCAGTCCTAGTGTCCTCAGGATCTGATCCCTAAAATGCTAACATGAATATTTACAAACTAGAAAGTGCTTAGGTATGTAACTAGACACATTCTACTTTCATATCTTTTATTCAGTTCACAGAAAGCATTCACTATGTTGACCACAAGCACTCCCTTTAAATACAGAATATTCATACATCTATTCAAATACACAGACTACCTGTAAATGCAAAACTAAGCAAAATTCAGAATATTTATCCAATAGAAAATTCTGACATCTAACCTTCCTATTTTATCCCTGCTTAAAACCTGAAATGTTAACATTTGTCAGAGAGAAAATGACATGTTTTACCCAAAATGACAGAACATTGTGTTTTCATATTCTTCAGTGGAGACATATCAGATCACTCTTCCTCAAATGAAAGCACTTCCATGTGGATCAATGCTGTTGTGATTCTACATTGCCTCATCATGGTAAGTTGCCTGGCAGGGACTGCAGGTTGGTACCCTAATGAACATGCTCAATGCTCTGAAGCCCTGCTCCCTCTCCTCAGCCGGTTCATGCCTTCAGGGCCAGGGAGGAACAGAGCAACAAGAAACCTGTAGGGCACTGTGTGAAACAGGGACTTTCTGGTAGCTTAGCTCTGGGAAAAGGTTACAGGCCAAGTTGTAACATTGGCATTCAGTCTCATTCTGTACCAAACTGCTCTGAAATATTTTAGCACCGCAGAATTGTCTGATCCAGGCTGAAGAATGAGTGAAGTATTTCATACTTACAGTGCGCTCTGTAGAAACTCCTGCTGACTGATTTTCACTCAGATATAAATGTACACAGACATTGCATAAGTGTCTACATGCAGTTTGCACATAGAAACAGACCTGCCATATGGACTCCAACATAAATATAAATCACAAGCAAGCACACATCCTGAACACACACCCATAAGCACACCCAAAAGCCAGATGGCCAGCCCAAATACATGCTCCAAATGCCCCCACCAATAGAGGAGATGAGTCGTAGGACAGGATGACTTCCTTGCTTTGAGAGTTTATCTCTACTTACTATGAAGCACTTAAACATCTGATTTAGACTAGAAGCTGAACTTTAATATGGCTAAAATTACACATTATACACAACAATGTGAGGCAAAAACACATAAACATTTACCTCACCTATGCATGCATGCAAGCACAAAGCATGAGTATATGGTATTGTTATTACAAGCACATACCCAGTTATTTACTCTGCAAACAGAAACAGAAACCATTTTTACCAGCTCTCACAATTTAATGCAGGTCCTGCTTATGTTCTTCATGACTCTTCTTAAACTGATCATTGCAGAATCAGAAATCTGCTTTTACAATGAAAACCTTGCTTTTCTGTCATCAAAGCTGTAAAGATCAGATTGGAAACATGGATCCGACAAGCTAAGAAAAAAAGGGGAAAGTGGTCTAAAGAAACCAAAATCTATCAGTTTCTGAAAACTTATGAGTTACTTACTAAGTCTTGCTCTGTTATTTCTAACACTGTTGGCAGCACTGCAACAAGCCCATGCACATTAAAAGCACATTCACAAGGAAAACCTAAAAACATAAATACAAGTAGATATTACTGGCGTGGACTCAAGGTATGTGTGCATATCTTACCACCGCTGTGCAAACGTAGATGTACAAACTCTACGGATGAGGGCACATTCTGCAAAAGTATGTGTGTGTAACACCTGCAAATACTCAACAGGCATCCTGCACAATAGTCACACCACCACAATTATGCACACACAAACACTGCAAACCCACACACCTACAATTTTGGAAGCACCAAACAGTCTGACTTTCTGAGTAGAAGCAACGAAAATATTTTCATTTGTAATTGATACTTTGAAAGTAAATGAAAAATTTTGTTTGGGTTCAAATTAAAATGTCAATTTTTGGCTAGAAAAATAAATGAAATGCTTTTACGTCAAAATAACAATTTAAAATGACAGATTTGCTTTGGTTTCAATTTAAATTGTTGTTTTGTTTTGAAAAAAAAAAAATTTAATGCAGAATGAAAACAAAAATGAGCATTGTGTTTTAACAGGCCAACCCAAGACAAAAATATGGTTTGGAGAAAATGAAAACCGACTGGAGAAATTGTAATGAAAATTTTTTCATTCAAGTTTTCTTTTGGGAACCTTTATTTTTTAGACAGTGGTAGCACACACATACAACTCATTTCTTATTCTACATACACATATGATCCATAAGAATATTTCATAAGGACACACTTTGAGCACTTTACACACACAGAGGCACCCATGGGCAATTGGTGTTTGTGCTTTTGACATCTGTGTGAGCATCAAACACACCTTAGCCTGCACTGGACACACACATGTGGTCTCTGTTAAGAAACCCAAGAAATAAAGCCAATTTTAGATCAAGTGAGCTGTGGTCCCCTGGCTCAGGTTCTACTGCAGGTGATTCTATAAACAAAGTTTAGTGCCAATGTGAAAGAACAAATATGCTATAAATAGTTCATGACTTCCAAAAGCCCTTGTCTCATTCCAGCTCTTGTTCTAAACCAAACCAGCAGATGGGCTGAGAGCACTTCAAACCCACTCCTTGAAATAAAATGCTGGAAATAAAGAAGAACAGCATGAAGGCAGTAAAACAAAATAGGAAAAGGAGGGAGGGGGCAGCAGGGGCAGGGGGAGAAAAGCTTTAATTTATTGGGGAGAGCACTGGGAATGTAAAAAGAGCAGGAGTGGAAGGAAAAAAGGGGACATCACCCTGCCTGATTGCAATTGTCATTAAGTTGCAGCAGGGGTATTAAGTTGCAGTGTGGGTGCAAGTGCACGCGGCCCACCTCCAACCCAAACCTCCTCGGCATCTGATTCTCCCCTGCCCTGAGTGATTTAATGCCCTGGCCCATGCGGTTTATTTACTGCCTTTTGCTCCATTTAATTGAACCCAGGGGCCTTCACACCAGCATGGGTCAGTGACGAAGCATTTGTTACCTGTGCCAGGCAGCACACCAGAGCCAGGGGAGAGGGAGGCAGTCGGCCACTCAAGCACAAAAAGCAACAGTTGGAGCCTGTGCAGGGGGAACGTGCTCCACTGCGGATTCTGATTAGTTTTATGAAGCAGGAGGTTACTCTAACATCTGGAGGGAGTTTGCAAGGAACTGAGACTACACGGGCCTAATGCAGCAGACTTCGCATATAATGTGTTTTTACACCCAGCCTGAGGTGTTAGAAGAACCTGAGAAAATCCCCAAATTCTCTGGAGCAGATTAAGTGTCCTAAACACAGTTAAGGAGGCAATTGGTTTAACTATAACCTTTATAGCTGCCGAATGTCAAATAACAACAATTACCCTGCATTTGAGAGAAAGGACGCGAGAGTATTGAAGTATTTACCTACACAACAAATTGGTGATTGCAGCAACTAAACAAGGTAAGACAAATTACTGTTAGGTTATTAAAATTAAGATCTAGTGAGATTAAACAAAACCGGAGTCACACGTAATGCAGTATTTCCATGTGCTGGCTGAAAAATCAGTCTTCGGTGACAGTGGCAAAGTCTCCACAGAAATGAAGGGGCAATGATAGAGTGATAGTGAATCTCCAGGAGAGGTCACTGTGTTATGGCAGCGTCTAAAAGTTTAAGGTACACACACAGCAGACAGTGCTTGAAAGAAAAAGAACAGTCAGACTGGGAGCACATAACTCCGGAATAGAAACAAGTTGGTCACAAACGCCATGCAACAAGCAAATAAAAATACGAGTACCAGACACATGTTGAAGAGCTGCAGTCAGGGTAAAAACAGGCATTTCATGCATAAAGAAAAATGAAAAAAGAAAAGGAAACATGCAGCATCATTCTGAGCACTGCAGTAAAGAAGAAATGTGCTATGTGCTGCTGTTTTTATTTTTCCCCCCACAGGAATCCATGCAAACTACTTTGCTACTGTTAATGGCTATATAGACTTCTGGCAGCTAAATGGACCATCAGACATTACAACAGTAGCAATCAGGGACTAAGCAAAGAGGTATTTCAGAAGGCATGGCATACACAAAGAGCAAAATAGTTTGGTTTTCTTTCAGAAATTATCCGTGAAAATGATTATCTCCATCAAATCAAATAGGGACACTGTTAAAATTGCTAAAATTCTTTCAAAGTCGCAGAAATTACTCACTAAGCTATTCCAGGGAAAAGAAGTGTCCCAGAGGTGTGATAGCTGAACAAAAAGTGGTCCAGATTAAACGGTTCTCTTGGGAGAAATTTCATCCTGGGAAAAAAAAGAAGTCCCAGGTGTCAAACAGATAAAATTATGTTCAGAAACATAAGAGTGGATGGTCTTTTTTCCTGGAAGCACAGATACAACTCAAACACACAATCAAAACAAGAGCAGAAGAAAAAAGCCCATTGCATTTGTCATTACAACATGAGAGAAATTTTGTCACTTTTTTTTCCATATGTCAGCCGAAATAGGTTTTATGGGACCATTACCCAATGTTATATATGCAAACAGATTATACTCTTTCTGTTTTATTTTATTCCAAATAAATGTGCCAAAAGAAAAAGAAATTAACCATGGTCAGTAGCAGGACTATTTATATAAAAATTGCACTCTAATTCTAGATGACAATGCTGAGTGTTATGTGGGCATGACTGAATAAAACCTAAATATTGCAATATCTTAGCATGATACCATGCTGAATCAAAATACATACCAGAAGTGTAGACAATGCCAGTCAAATACTTTGAGAGGACAAAGAATGACATTGGAGTTGCTGGATAAAGGCAGACATTGGAGATTTAACAAGGTCTAGGATATACATGGCTTCTACAATAGTAAACATCTGAGAACGGGATTCTAAATCAGCATTTCATGTCCAGCAAAGAAAACATCAAATCCTATTTTGGTAATTGGACAAACACTTATCCCCCAATATCATTCATTAGTAAAAACGGAGGGGTTTGAATTATAAAAATCAAGTGTGTGTGTGAACTGCTGCTAGACAGTGGATGAGACTTTGAAAATGAATGATCTTTGGGGGTTGTACTAGATGATCTTTAAGGTTCCTTTCAACTCAAACCATTCTGTGATTCTATAATGCTAAAATTATCACTTGTAAGGGTCTCAAACTTGCATGGGATTGTAAGGACACACTGCTTCTCGGGCATGTGTCACACATAAAATCCGTATATTCTTTGCTATCAGGCTGAAAGTAAGATGAGGAAGAAAACAGCAAAACTCTGAGCCATGTCCTGTAAACTGTAAAGCTCTAAACCTTAGTATGTGTATGGTTTTATCACCAAAACATTTGGAAAGTTTCAAAAGAAATAAAATCTGCCAAACCAGATTGGTAGCTAGGCAAAGTTGACAGCTTACCAGCACAAACTTTTCCAGTTCATCAAGGTCTCAGCTTTAGACTGCAATAGTACAAAGGTGCAATAGTTGAAGAATGGGAACAACAGGGAATAAAGATAGACACTAGGTAGTCTGGCCCTGTAGTCATCTGAAAAATAAGAAATGTAGTTACAGTTCCTTTCCTGTAAGACATTTTCATAAAGAAAAAAAATAGACACTGAAAAATACCACTGGAAAAAATGTAAAATTGGATGAGGACAAGATGTTTAATAGTGAATGAAGTAGGAAGTTCATTTATATCACATGTTTTATTGTAGGGTTAAATATTATTTGCAGAGTGCCACACCAGAGCTGGTTTTACCAAGTGAAATGATTTCCACTAAAGACCATTTTGAACTTTATCAAAAGAGGAGCTGATTGTAAAACAGGAGGCTTCAATTGCTTCAGAGAGAAAAACTGAAAGAGGGATCAGGGATTAGAGAGAGTTGCCAGGAAATATTTGATAAGCAGCAGACCTAAGGAACTGCTATGTGTCCATTTTCGAAATCCCTTTCTTTCCTGCTGTGCAAAAACAAGAGCATTACTTGGCTATGTGTGAACCACAGAATCTGAAACATCTGGAGGGCAGTTTAACAAAAGGAAGGACAAAGAAGGAAGCATTTATATATTCTTGATCCCTCAACAAAATGGATATTTTTCTGCAATGTGTGCTCCATAAGCACTGGGAATGCTGCAGTATGGGGAAAGGGGCTGGAGTCTGTCTAAATGTCTCTGCTGGGGACAGAAACAGCTTCAGCAGAGTAAGGGGCCTTGCATATTTCTGGCAACAGAATTAATAAATTAAAGGTGTCATATGAAAATATGATTGACTTGGAGTCACAGTTTTGCAGCAAAGACAAGAGAGATGAAAAACTGGGAGAAAGCAGGTACCAGGAAATGCCCATTAAAGCTGTTTTCAATTTGCCTGAAATGGGAAATATCCGTGCAATGAAAGTCCACACCAGTCAGAGCTCCTTGGATCATGGGTCTCCACAGGCATTTAGCCTGCCCTGGAGCTGGGAATCCCAGAGGGACACTTGGGCTTCTATGGGATGCATAAGGATTTTGTACATGTTCCCATGGTAAAAAAGAACAGTTAAGGCTGCCATGAAAGTATGAGGGAGCACAGGTTAATGATTTTTAAGTGCTTACTTGGGTTTCCTTTTCCCAGAGCCCATCAGGCAGTTGTGGCAAAAATTAGGTGATTTGTTTTCTTCTCCTTCACCACAGAGAGCATTCTCCTGTGAGAAATTATGGGACTTGCCACCCCATTTTTCACCTTTTTGCATCCATTCATTGGTCCTGCTAATCAAGGGGGTGGCAGTAGGTAGCAGTGAGGAGCAGAGGAAAGGAAATGAGCTTAAGTGGTGAGGTTTAACCCTTGAGGACTCCTGCAGTGAAAAAACTCACAGGAGAGAGCCTCCTCTGTTAGCTTCTCTTGCATCACCTTTGCTGCAACTCTGCTGCATCAGGACTCTGCTTATCACTCATTCACCTCTAAGAAAAATCCTGAAGCAGAGCAGGAGCGCTTTGGAGGTGGCCACCAGCACAGCAGGAGCAGCTGATAGATCAGTCAGCACAGAGAGCTAGGAAGGATTAACACTTTGTGAGAGCGATAGGGAAGGATGTTCACCTTGTGCTGAGTGGAGAAAGGCGTACAAGCCTCTTCAACAGAACCTTTCCTGTTGAGGCAGGAACAAAGATTCAAATGAAAACAAATGACATCCTGCAAACTGATTACAAGCTATGAAGAAGGTACAAAGAGAGAGGGACAACAGCTTCTGTCTAGACAGAAATCTTTAGCTTCCATGTTTCTGGGTGTGGGCTTAAAGTGGGGTTTCCTCAGATCCCCTGAAAACTGGATCAGTAGTTCATTTTTGGCACTGTGTATATTTGCCTTGAGTCTTTTTCTGATGACAGTGTGACAGCAGGAGAACCAGGGAGAGAAATGATGCCCTGAACACTAGGTTGGGCTACTGCTTGCAAACATCTGTCCTGCTTCACTGCTGAGGTGGAGACCTGGGATAGCCATGTCACCAGCTGCTACTGCCAATTTATGCACCATGTCATTGAACTCTGCTTGGAACAAGTCTAATTGACATGCTGCTTAAAACAGTGGTAGCAGCAGATTTCCCCCCATTTACTCAGGGCTTTAGGGACAGCAGGAGTGCTCGTCCAACACAGGTGTCTTGTAACTCTCCCAGTGTCACAGCTTGATGCTAGAATGAGGAGCTGTAAGCCCATTGTTCAGGGGCCTTTCCAGCTAGGGGTAATGGGTCAATTACTTGTCCTGCAGCCGGCGAGGCACAGTGGAAGAGATGACAGTAGACCCTTCATGTCCCATGAAGTGGCTGCTGGGCTTGACATAAGACAGCTGCCAAGCAAAGGCAGCACTTAAAATACTTGGGCATAAAGGGTGAAAGGACAAGTAGTTTCTACTCAGGCTATAGAAGATTATTTTTTATTTGATTTTGTCCATAGCCACCTTGTTGAAGTGCTCTTTTTATCAGCTCAAAGAAAACAATTCAACTTGTCTTCACGATTAAGAATTTAAATTAAATCAGCATCTCTAGGTATTTTCAGCAAGGAATTTTAGCAAGCATGAAAATCAAGAACTTGCACGCATATTCCTAAGGTTTAAAATAAAGTAATAAAACCCCCAAATCTCTCTGACAAGACACCTTCAGTTGAACACTCTACTACTTTATAAACATCATAGACTGAGCTCTACATAAACTATAATTGGGGGGACATAAGATTTTACTTTTTTTTTTTACATACTTCATTTAAGCTGTGTTAAAATTATGTTTTCTCTATTTTTTTAGAAGCCCATGAAGAGACTCAGATGCTGTCTACACAATAGTATATGATCATGAGAGCAAGACGAGGAAAAACAGAACACATTCTTTCTCAGCTTTTGTGAATCAAAAGCATCTTGAACAAGTGTCATAGCAATTGCAGGAACCAAAACCACACAGGGTACATCTTTTGCAGTTGCTTATAAAATAAATGAATGGAAGAACCAGCCTTTGAGTCCAACATTCTTGCTTCCTCATGCCTTTCCCTATGTCATTAGCCAAGGAGACTCAGCAGGAAGGAAGCCTATAGGATTAAGTGCTCATCAGTAAGTACAGAAATCAATTTGCACTGGCTTTGGTGGGGGGTTTGGAGATTAAACACTGATAGATCAGACCCACACACAGCACATAGCATCTGGATGTGATGCACTGTCAGTGTGACAAACTTCTATCAAAGATGGTTCAGTAGATCAGCCAAAACAGAATTTCACCGTAGCATTGAAAAACCACATTAGTTATTTTCCTCACATCATATCTCAGAATCAGGTGAGTATTGTAGTTGTGATGAAAAACTGAAAGAAAAGTTTAAGAGTGGGAACATAATTTATTCCCTGCTCTACAAAATGGTTGGTGCTTTCTTCCAAAATACGGCCTATGCAAAGGGTTATGTCTGAACAATTACGTAAACGGAACTGGAAAAACTTAAACTTGGGCAAAATTAAACATGCACCTGTCAATTTGCTTATTGTGATACTTCATAGATGTTAACACTGGAGGACTGTTACTGCTGAATCTGATGTAATGCAAATCACATCCTCACTCAAAGATTTGTTTCCTTACTTATGTAATATCCTCTACTGAAATGGGTGAAAAATTCTCATTTCCATGACCTGGAGAAGGCTTTCATGAAGGAATTGCCCTAGAACTGGTCTGAAAGTAACTTTAAAATAGACATACATTCTTAATTTGAGGTCTCCAATCCATTACAAATTTAGCTTTTTATTGACAAGCAAATTAATTGTACTAAAGGTTGAGAAGCTGTCTGTTTTATTGAAATTTGCATTTTTCTAACCTCAGTTTCCAGGTGCCACATTTTACTATACCACCATCAGCTAGATTAAAGGGTCTCAAAATTACATACCTGCCTTTTGTAGACTTCTACTGATGATGATGAATTTACCCATTAATGTTCCCTTTCATGGGCTAAAAAAAAATAACTCTTTTAGTCTCTCATTTTAAGGCATGTTTTCCAGAATTATTTCTTTCTGTTTTTCATGCCTTCTTCAACATTCCAACATTATTCTGTGAACCAACACCAAAATCAAGCACAGCACCTAAGGAGTAACCTTTGGAATACTTACACAGAGGTTTCATCACCACCTCAGAAAAAAATAATTTGAACTGCTTCTGGTTTTTTTCTTAGCTCCTTGTCTGTAGTACCCTTGAATGATCAGAGTGTCTGTACTAATTTTCAAATCCCAAACTTAATCACTCAGAGAATTCAAGCTGTGGTGTTTCTTAAAATGTTTACTAGAGGAAAACATCTTAATTTAAACTTGATTTAATATTAAGTGTTGATCAGTAATTTTACAAAAACAGAGATAAAGAATGTTATAATTAATCCTAAAAGTGAATGGAGCTAATAATAACATGCAGATTGTATAAACAAACAAAATTCAATCTAGACATTCTTACATTGCAATTCATAGATTTTTGAAAAAATATTCTCATTTAAAAATTATTGATTCTGCTTTAGACATCTGTGGAAGTACAGCTTAGAATAAATACAGGAGTTTTTTTTGTCAAAAGTGTGAATAAGCTGTTTTGCAAAGAAGAAATGTATAGAAATGGTTGAAAACAGTCACACGTGCAATATGAATTCAAGAAACAGGCGGACACAAATGTGAGGTTTTATGTGATTACACATTGCATAGTCTCTGCTACTGCCAAATGATATTTGCACTGACATAAAGAAACTCAAAAACATATAATACCGTGGAACAGTAAATTTTCCAGAATAAAGAGGAGAAAAAAAAACAGCAACCAAGAAAAAGTGTTTTACTTCAGAATGCCTCATCTCTTTTTACACTGAGAATAAAAAAATCCTTTTATAGACTCACAGCAGCTCTCTCTGGGCAAGCTACAGGGTGCTTATTTATAACATTCATGTTTGCATAAGGCAGACTGTCCAGTCAAATATTAAAAAAAAAAAAAAAAGCAGCAGCATATATAAATCTTTTTTGCACTTATTAAAATCTGCAATCATTCCCTTAAGTGACGTGTTTCTGTAATTAGGAATTGAGAGAAACCTTTATAGGCAAATTTGACCGATTTCTTTTTCGTTAATTAGGCTAATTGAATAAAGTGTTTTAGGATCCATCCTGATTGTTAAAGAACAATCATTTGGAAGAGGTATATACAAGATACACTCAATGTGTCTGACTCGCAGTCTCAGTTCAAAAAGCACCACTGAGATCAGCCAGGAAAGTACATGTGCACACACAGGCAATGAAGAATAATTCTGTTTAAAAGAATAAATTCTAGTAAGCCTGGAGAGAAAATAGAGATGTCATGTCAGTCTGCAAGTGAACTTCCAGTGAATCATTAGATGGTACTAATTTGAAGTCAGGAGTCAATGAAGAGGGTGAAGTCATGGGAGAATTGTGCTCCAATGGTTACATCATTGATTATTTCATTTTAATGTCCATGAACTAAAACTATCAGGCTGTCCCAGCATTCATGCAGGACTCTTTATGGAGTAATCAATAGTGTTCAAGGATGCCACTGGCCTTGAGATTTGTTCTCTGCTAACTTTTACATGTCACTCATAATTTCCCACATATTTTTTCCAAACAGTGACAGGAACATAAGGATGAGAGGAATTTAAATCCCCTAAAAGTAGGCCGTTGAACAAGCCAGGAAAAAAGGGATTCAGCTTCTAATAGATAACAGTTCTTTAGATATGCTTCCATCTCAAAATACCATTTGTACCGAGAACAAACGTGCTGATGATGTGGTAAGCCATTTGGCCTAAAAGAGGAAATTACATTCAAGTCCAAAATATTGAATCACTTGGATATGGTTTTCATACTGAAAAGAAAAAAGATATTTTTGCTGCACTTGGCACTAAAGAAAACAGTTTTAGAAAGGCCTGTCCTTGCCAGATTTTGTAAACAGCTGTGCCAGGTCACCCTCTGAGGGTGAGGAGGGCACTTTGGGGTGGGAAAGAAGAGAAGGCACACGCCAGTATGAGGTTACCAATTGCAAGGATGGCCTTCATCCAACTCCATTATGTCAGCCCAGGAGTCCTGATGTTAAGGATTAGTTCTGCTTTGTATGACCTTCTGAGTGTCTAATATCACATCTGACAAAAATCACAAGATGTTGTTAGGTCTCTCAGCCCTAACTGGTATTGATCTACGTGAAGGTTTCTGGTACATGTCAGTTAGGGCAAAGTCCCATACAGAAACCAGTTGTGAACATGAGATGTTCCCACTTACAGTGAAATGTTAACATTTATAGTGAAACACCTACACTCTTCAGGAACTGCGTGGGCCAGGATTTCTTATAGTTCAGGGGAGAACACTTACAACTACTAAGAGCTAACTTACTAGTTGAGTGTATCTCAAACTACAGCTATTCTGCAGGGGTGTTGTTTTATTTCTTTTCTATGACCCACCGTATTGCCTGTAGCAAGTTCATTTCTCTCTCTTGAAATAGCATCCACAATTTTTTTATGAAATATGCTGTATGAAGTATGCTCTTTCATTATGGGGAAAATTTCTTTCAAGCTTGTCACATTGTCATTGATAGCACAGATGTTCTGCAGCCATTACTTCATACAAATCAGCAGAGCAATGCTAAGCTTCTTGGAAGCTTTTCTATATGTGTATGCTACCTATACATAAAAAAAATGCTCAGTCTAGCATGGATGATAAGTCTATACACAAAAAAAATACTCAGTCTAGCATGGATGATAAGTCATTTTTTGATTTATGGATTAAAAGAGGAATGTCCAGAACTGCACACTGGCCACTGTTATGTTACTAAATATTTTTTCTGGTCATTCTGAGCTAATCTGCTGACACTCTGCCAGGAAAACAACATGCTATGCTCCTGGATTGCTCAGGGTTAGGATAACTGATGAGATGGATTTGTAGCAAACTTGAGTTTGAAACTCTGATGCATGAGTGATTAGAGAAATTAGCAGTCCTCACAGATCAACGCAAAAGACACAAATTAAACAAACCCTTAGGTCATGGGGGTAAAAACAAGACAGCCTGAAAAATGGCAGGGAGATTTGACCCAGTAGCAGGAGGATGTGCAGTTGTTACCCAGTGCTGCCACTCGCATATTTGACTGCATGGTGATTCTTGTGTGGTGGATTCCAGTGGATGTGATTATCTTCACCACCACAGGAGAGTGACATTCTTAACTGGCTGTTACCAAAGGCTGTGTGTGCCCATGAACTCTTGCCTTCCCAGGAAGCCCCCTTTTCCACAATGTGCTCAGAGAACCACCGGCAGTCAATCTTCTGTTCTGTCATGTGGAAAGTGTTGGCAGAGAGCGCCCTGATGAATTATAAACTCTAAATTGCACATGACTTGAAACAGCTCATGATTTTAAATTGTAAGGGGTTGCTCAGATTTAGGGACAATGCTGGCTATTGATTGAGAAAATAATTTTCTGTGCTGGTTGTGATGCACAGAATAAATAAGAGAGAAACTTCCGTGAGTACAGTGGAGGAAGCAGAAACCACTTACCAGAAGCTCAGATAACAATGAAGTTGTCAATCCTTGCCCAAACCTTGAGACAAACTCCTGGTTTTAGTAGCGCAGCACTTCCTGGCCTACCCACACCTGCTTTCCCCTTTTCACCAACATTCTACCGCCTGACCTGGAAGACTGAAATATGTTGTTCACCTTGCACCATCCACAAGAAGGGAGGCCCAAGCTGCACTGATACGTGCCTCCTTAATAACCGCACCTTGATCAAGCCCCTAAGCACCCTTTGTTTGGTTCACTGAATGAAGCAGGTAACCTAGAAATGAAAATAGAGTCACAATTAAGTTAACAAACTTAACATTGCAGCACACTTTCAAAAACGGTTGAGCTAAGCTTGGAGAGGCAACTTGAAACCCATGATTTCTTAACTTTTGTATACAGAACTCCTTCGAATTTTTATTCTTTTAATATTTTTAAGCAATTGGGCATACAGAGGCGTATTAAGCATGAACTTCTGCACAAGAGGTAGCGATGTGGCCCCTTCTGCCAGCATTAACCAGCAGCAGAAGGGGAGAGATGTGCTCCCTGCTGCAGCTCCAGCTGTGGCCAGTGCACTGTGAATAACCCACTCCAGTGACACATCTCCTGAACCTCTGCCCCACGCACCCCAGCCTGAACCAAACCTGCGTGTGCCTACATGCCTGAAACCCCACTCAATAATAAAATCGTGTCTATTGTGTCTCCTGCACACATTTGCAGGATTGCTTTTTAGATTGTCCCGTTCAAGTCTCATTATTTCTCTGTGCTTTATAAGAAAGGCCTGGCCTGCCTATCATACACGTGTAAATACTGGCTAGTGCTTGCACTCAGAGCACAGGGGTGCAGCCTGTGTGCATCCATCACATCTTGACTCACACCCAGGGCTATAAAATGCTACTTGAAAAAATGGTAGTCCTGTGCTTTTTGGAAGGATGGGCTTTGGTTCAGAGAGACAGACAGCCCTAGGGGTGTGTTCTGGGCATTTCCTGCTGGGCTATGCAGCCGTAGAGATCAGTCACATCATAAGTGTAACCAACTTGACAGAACCCCTTTAATGAAATCTGCAAATGAGGGCAGCCGCTGGTGGGAAGGAAGGGCCACTGTGGCTTAATTAAGTGTTAATGAAAAGCCTGGTCCTTTCCAATACAAGCACAGAACAACTTAAAGTAACACAACCAGCTGAGGATCACTCTTGGAAAAAAAGTAGGCTTGAAGCCACCTTCGCAGAAATGATGCTTCTCTTCCTTTTAGTGATTCTGGTGTGCCCAAAAAACCTCCAAAATATGAGATGTAAGGTACAATTTAGCCAACCATTGCAAATTACCCTCTTATTCTACCCTGCTGTTCCACTCTCTCCACATCAATGTACTAGCCATGCTTACAGAGTTTTCAGACCTAGAAATTATCATCTCCTGTAAAATACATTGTAAAATGCAGAAGTCACTTGAAGTTTACCATCAGAATCCCTTTTAACATTGCTTTGAGGGATGGCCTCAATTCAGCCACTTAATTTCTAGATACCAAGTTAGATGTGGTGTGGTCTTCAGTTACAAAGGTTATGCCTGCCAGTCTCAGGTGTTGACCTGCTGGGAGACTGAGATCAGTTTCTCTGTCTTTCCACAAGTCAAGTAACCAGCAGCATTCACTGAACTACTGTGGCAAATGAAATGAGGAAGGAAAATAAACCAGTGGTGATATTAACTTCTATGCTGCTGACAAAGGTTCACTAGCATGAGCTAGATCTTCATTAATATTCTTCAAATTTTCCACACTGTGGAACAATCACGGGAGTAGAAGGAGAAAAGTCCATTGTTTTAATAGTCTGTTAGACTATTAAAGAAGGCATAGTCCTTTTGCTATATTCAGCAATTCTGCACTACTTTTAAATACATCACTGTTTCAAATGACTCAAGAACTGGCTTTCACCATCTCTTGTAGATGGAGTTCCACAGCTAATAAATGTCACAGAAGATTTTTTTTTTCCCTTAGTAGACCACCTATGTTTGGGTTTCTTCATTCTTATCTCATTAGTCAAACTGTAATACTTTACCCTCTTTGGTGTTTGATGCAGGAATTACATGTGGATGGCTCACACAGATTTATAGAGTCTAGAAGGGAACTCTGTGATGATTTAGTTTGACTTCTATATAACATAGAAAAAAAAGTCAAGCAATTGCTCCATTAATTTTTGGCAGAATCAAAGCATAACTTTTAAAAAGACAATGAGTCCCCATTAAGAGACTTCAAGTGGCAAAGAATTTATGATGTCCCTGGGTAAAGCGCTACAACAGATCATTATTCTTATGGTTACACTTTTAATTCTGAGTTTTAGTGACCTGAACTCTGAGTCACCAACACTTGCTAAAACTTTTGCCATTAAATAATTCTCTATTTTCACCTCTGCTTGAGTAACACGTTAGTTTTTGTTTAGCTTTTACCAGTTGTGAGTTTTATGCTGTCTGACTATGGTGTTGCAGTCTTCAAAGAAACAGAGATCTCCAGATTACTCAGAACTGCCCAGCAAAGGTCACTCATTATGGCTGACAGTGATCCCCTTCTCCCCATACCTTAAGGGACCTGGCTTTGTGCCCACTGTCTTTTCAGCCTCCTGTATTTCCATCAAAATGGCCAAAAGAAAGAAAATTTATTTTGAATGAGTAATTATTACCAATTTTTCTCTTCGACCTTTGTGACACTTTTCATTCAGAAGATCCAAATTATCTGTCCTAAGGAGAACAATTAGATGTAGAGTTCATTTTCATGAAGAAAGGGAGCTGGAAGGGAAGGATCTGAGGAAGTTATGTACCAGTTCAGAAAGGAGAAGAGGGCAACCCTTTTCCCCAGAACACCACTGTTACCAAGTTAAATTGTTTTTGTAGAAACTTACACATGCCTTTTTCAGACTAACACCAACTCTGAGTAAATAGGATCCTGACTTTTAAGGATTCCTCCCAAAAGCCTTTTCACAGGCGGAAGAGAGGGGAATTTATCCTAAGCACCCAAAAAACTTTGACAATAGAAATAATAATAATCTTTCACTGTGATTTTCAAATTTGGCCTTGTTGTGCATGTATTTCTGTACCAGCATAAACTGAGGCTTGACTTTATTTTTATCTTTGAATTATTGCCTCAGCTGCTGATACAATCACACTTCATGCTTATCTTGGTATAGATTATCTTCCTCTAGTAAAGAACTAAGCTACACCAATTTGAAGAGATGTGGATTCACTCACCACAGGTGACTCCCAGAAGCACCACCTGCAGTCTGTGCTGGCCTGGATCAATCACACTGTGCATTAATGGCCATGCAGTGGCAGAGTCACCTCCTCCACCCATCCAATGGGTATATTCCACAGGATAGGATGGATACAAGTAAGAGACTGGGTGCAACTTTTAACTAAAGCAACAGGACAATCATCTCTAAGTAAGGGGCTTGCATAATAAATCCACTGTTCACAAGGGGAACCGGTCTCACTGTAGAGGTTGCTTGTAGCTCACCTCCTAGGCTGTTTCAACCTCTGTTTTAAGATAAAGTCAGGAGAACATCAATGCAAAATCACAGAATTCAGAAATCAATTAGGCCATTCTGAGCTCCTCCATTTCCTACAGAGAATTTGTTAGATTTCATTGTATGACCTTGCTACCCTTTAGCAGAGTACAGTGGCTGTGGTTTGACTAAGACATACCAGCCAAAAGAAGTCTAGTACAAAATCACTTGTAAAGGGAGCAAAAGGTTTTCTGATACCACAGCAGTATGACATCTGAATAAAACTGAGATGAAACAATGAGCACAAGCCACTTTTCCATTTCTAACTGAGCAAGAGAGGGGAAACTCTCCAGTATGGGTCAACAGGACCATTTTCTGTAGTGCAACACTTCCAGCATCAGGTAATACCAGGAACTGTGTACAGCACGCTGCCAGCTACTGACTGCAGCACCTGCCATCTCTCTTGGACACAAGACAAAATCCAAACATGGGGCCACCTCAGTTCTACAGAGATAAGAACTAATGAGTTAGTATTCCATGATGGCACATACCAGACAACAGAAATGTCATATAAGACCTACAGAAATTCTCATCTGGTAGCTGGGTTGACCAAAACACAAAGCCCAGATTCTTTGCTGCAAGATGATTTCTATTCTGTGCTGCTTCAGGATTTCTACAGGTCTTAAAGAGCTATTTAAGTGAAATAAAAATTACTTTTCATAAATAAATAGTTTATTGACCAAACTTCCCAAGGCTGCATCTCCCCAAATCTCAGGGGAAGAATTTGCTGTGCTCAATCAGCTACACTGAGAAAGGTCCCTCTCTTCATGCCTTCGACACCTACAAATCTTCCAGGGCCTCCTGGGCTGCCCACAAGCTGACAGCATTTCTGCAATTAAAATATACTGGCCTACAGTCAATTTTGCAAAAGAAAAGCAGAGGATTTCTTTATAGCTTATAGGAAAGAAGACTGGCTTAGAGGTTTGGGGAAAGATAGAGTAGTAGATACAGAGTAGAAGCAGTGTAGCAGAAGAGAAATTGGGTGGATTTGCAAAAATATGTCCTGTGTTGCCCTCCATGCCTAGAATTAGTTGAGCTTTGGCTAGGTGACAAAAATACAAGTCTTTCCACCAAAGAAGAAAAAGGTTTTTTTAGAATTTTTTTTTTCTTTTTTTTTTTTTTTGGTGTTAAACACCTTGTTAATTTTTCAGCGATTAACAGCCGTTTAGCACATGGAGAGTGTGGTGGGCAGCTTACATAGAGGAATGAATTAAGGCTAAGAATGCACACTAAGATGAAAATCAAAGCTGTCTGTTTTATTGGAACGGCATCTGCAAATGAGAAAGGAGGAAATTGGCATCTCATTAAAAATGGGAAAGAGAGCAACAGCAAGAGGTGGGGGGAACTGAAATCTTGTTAAAGTAACAGGAGAGTCTGTCCTAATTATATGTTTCCAATTGCTAACAAGAGGATATTTGTTAGAGGTTCAGAGTGTTTTTCCTCCAACCAAAACAAACAATATTAATGGCATTATTCTCCCTCCTTGGTGCAGTAGCAGTGATGGAATCTTTTGCAAAATAAGCACTTCAGGGCTGAAGATCAGCAAAGTTAATGCAAGAAAAAAAGGTCAATTACTTTTTCTCTTAATGACTAGCTGAAGTTTTGTGGCCTGACCTCTACCCCGCTGCACATGAAGCGGCAGGTGGGGCTAAGAGGCAGCTCAACTTAGTAATGAACAAGTCCACAGGGCAGCAGAGGCCTGTGTACCCCTGCCCTGAAGTACAAAGCTAAGAGCTCCTTTCAGCCTCACCAGGTGCCTGTGTCTGTGCTGGAAAACAGTGAGACTCATCACTCACCTCTGAACTCAAAGATAAGCCATCCTGTCTAGCAAACAGAGAAGTGGACTGAATGCCAGCAAGTTGTGACATTTAGTCCCAGTTCTTCCACTGGCTGATTCAATTACTTTACAAATGTAGCCTTGCTTCTGAGTAGACTAAAAGTAAAAACACCTTCCTCCACTGTTTGAAGACCACAGTAGAAATAAGGTGGAAATACAAAGTTCTACCACACTGCAGGAGGAAGCCTAAAGCCTGCTATCACGACTGAACAAACTGCAACTGAGCTTGGCTAAAATGCTCCAGAATTTGTCCCTCAAACAGCCACAGTCTGTTTTGTGAAACCCATTACAGGTCATAACAGGGCTGAGGTGCATCACTACGTTCAGAAAAATTCTATGCGTCTGTTGTGGAAACCATGGAATGCCCTGGTCAAACTGGACAAGTCTGTCTTGCCCATGCAAATGCAATGTGGACCTGAGTCAGACAACCCTCTTTCCAAGTTCCTTTCTTTCCTTCTCCACTTTTTTCTTTTTCACAAGTGATTCCTCTGATAATCCAGCATGCTGGTATTACCAGCAACACACAAGTGTGTCTAAAACCTTGACGACAGTAATTAATGTATTCCATCAGCACCCATGTCTCACAGCCAGCTGTTTTGTTGTGAAATCTGCCAAGCCCTAGAGGCTGAAGACTGTGCCCCCTGCTTTCACTCCATACAAAGTCTGGTGTGACTTTCACTTAACGATTAGTGGTTTTATTCAATCCATCAGCACAGGGCAGGGGTTACAGTGCTCTCAGGGGCATCCAGCATAACCTGATCTGATAGAAAGCACCCTGCTCAAGGAGAAGCGCCTATCAGGAGAGTAGCTGCAGGTGGAGAAATGAGACAGGGAAGGAGAGGAGGCCTTTTAGGGAGAGAAATACCACTTCTGTTCTGCTTAGTTATCAGAGTATTCAATAGGATGCCTGAGGAAGAAAAATCTTGGCTGTCAGAGTAGGCAGATAAGATAGGAGCTATTCTTGCAGGGACCACCAGACTGTGCATCTGGGACTCTTTTCTTATTCTGTTTCAAGCTTTGTCTAAGAAACCTTCTAAGAAACCTGTTCAGTACTGTCAAGCCCCCACAATTTTCCTGTATGAAAAACTCCACTGCTAAGGGCACAAAAAATAGGAACAGAGTTTTTTTATACAACACCTATACTGCCAAGCTGCAAGTAGAAAATGAACCTATGATCATTTAGAAAGCAAGCCACTTGTTTATCCAAAACTTATAGGAACTAGAAATGGAAAACCTCCTTTGCACTTAATAAGTTTATGAATCACTGAGATTACTCCTGTCCTTCTCTGATTCACAGCAAGAATGTGCATGCAAATGAGTTTTCCATTGCTATTGTCTCAGTAAAGGCAAAGGAAATCCAGGCAAAATAACAGGACTTGAATTGTGTTTTCCTATCCTGTTGTCTTCTCAGAAATATCCTGGACTGTCCATATTTAGGAGCTTTGCTTCTTGTCTCCCAGATGGTTTTTGGTTTGGTTTATATTTTCAGGACTCCTCTCTTTTACCCAGATCTTGGATCTTCTTATTCTCTTTTACATAACACATGGCAAAGTTAAAGTACTTTCATAAAGTCATGGAGAGGGGGGAAAGGGAAAGCAATCACTTTCCAGTTTCTAGAAGAAAACCAAGGTTGACACTTCACTGGAAAACAATCAGCGATACTACAATGTGCATGCAAAATATTTTTCATGTACTGTCCAAAGTTTGCCAGACTCAAATCCCAAGACCAGGGATATGTTGACCAAAGAGGGTGCATCCCATTTGATCCACTACCCTTTTGCAGAAAAAGCACAAACCAGCCTTCACCAATCATTGCTGTAGGTGGCAAATACCTTCAGTAATTAGGTGTGGTACTTAAGTATAGGTAACGACTCCCTCCTGTGGAGCTAATGAACTCTGCAAAACCCTATCTGAATTTGAGACTGCTCTGCAGTAGAAGTGGAAACTATTAACATTGGGGACAGCCATCAGCTTTGAAGACAAATCCCTAAAAAAATGCAGACAGACAGTTTGAGTCAGTGGTGTCTCACTCTAACTCTGTTAGCCTGAAAAAACAGATTCAGCTGTTGCCACATCAGGGGGCAGCTACAGCGAGGTGGCTGTGCATCACTAAACCATTTTCAGAACAAATTATTATGGCAGTGATGTTGTCCCCACATGCCTGATCTCACACTCTTCATACTTTTGATGTCATAAAAGGGGCAGCTGGGGGCATTGGTGGCTTTTAGGGGAACTTCTGCCTCATGTTCATGCTTATGAAAACTGGGGGTCTGGGTGAAGTCTGAGCTTCAGAGACAGCTCAGGTTTTCACACTTGAAAGATTCTCAGGTATCTCAATGAGTGTGCAGATCCTGCTCCAGCACAGCCCACACGGCTCAGTGACCACCACACACCAAAGCCCTCCCTCTGGTGTTGCCAAGAGACGCTTGCTGTCCCAACAGCAAGAAGCCCTGAGGACCTTGCTCAGTTTTTGAGAAGAAACATGGAGTGGCCACAAAGGACTGGAGGGAGAAGCTTTTGAAGTAGCCACAGCTGGAAGTAAGGCAGAACATGACTGTGGGAAGCCCCAAGGGGTCTTCAGTTGAGGAGAATTCATGACCTGTAGCACGTGGATTTCAGCAGCCCGAAGGAACCATCTTCTCTAAATCCTTCCTGATCCACAGTTGATCACTGAGGCTCTCCAGAGGCAAAGGAGACCTCTGTGCATTACATTTCTCCCAGAAGACTTGCAGTCAGCTCTACCGTAAACTGTCCACTCTGCCAAAAATTATGTAAACAAGGTCCTTCTGTTTAGTCTGTAGCCAAAGAAATCCCTATTTTGAACAACTCTGGCCCTGATGATCAGGATTGTTTGAACAACTTTATTTTTTCTTTCACTTGTGCTGCATTTAATGGCTGGTAGATGGTGTGTTTCCCTGTATTTGTGCACAGCCTCACTTCTGCAGGTCAAACTCCTGAGTACGCTTGAAGGACTGCAATGTTACATTTAGGGGAGCCCAAGCTTGAAAGCAAAATGTGCTGGGTGCACTAACAGCCCTGCAGCAGTGTGGGTGCCTCCTGTAGACAATGCGTGCAGCTCTGCGAAAAGAAAAGGATGCTTCTACTGCTTTCTTCAGCTACCTTCTCTACATACATGATTATGAGCAGCCAGGGGACAGAAGAGCATCCAGTTGGTGAAAGGCTAAGTTTTAAAACATGAAAATTGCTTTTGCTGCAGAGAATTGTTTTAGTGATTTAGGATAAACTTCATATTTCAAAATGCCTTCATTTTACTGTAATTTTTTTTTTTTTTTAGTATTCCTTGATTAAAAAGCATCTAAACAAATCATGTGATGGGAAACCTTTTTCACTTGCACAACTAAGAAACATGCAATGAGATTGTGGTCAAACTTTCTGAAACATTGTACCTCCAGAGCTGAGACCACGCACTGAAATGGGAGATTATAATAAAAGTCCAGACATAACCTTGATGATAGCTTCTGTTGTTTTGAAAGCTATAATATAGGGTAACTACTTGTACCAGCCCAGCAAATGGAGGATTTCTTTTGTCCCTGACATACAAAAGATTCCTTTGGCTAGGAAAACATCTTTGGGTTCCTTAACTGAATCACCAAAAGAAAAGGAAAAAAAGGGGAATAAAATTACAAGAGAAAAAGACTTATTGATTCCATCTAGTTCAACAAGCTCCCAAAATAGCAAGAAAACTCTGCCAAACCTCTAATGCCACAAGGTTCATTCATTCCCTGATCTGATCTGATCTGATCTGGTGTTTTTCATTCCACAGAAAATTTAACTAACCTCTCCTGAAGCTGCACAAATTGTTGTGCATTGTCTGCTGTTTCTGTGCTGGGAACACCTCTGGTCACAGAAAAATAAGAGTAACAAAGAGTACTTGGGGAAGGGAAAGAAAGAGAAAAGAATGCTTATGTGGGAAAGCCCAAAGACAGGAGAAGCTGAAGGAATACACAAACTGAGAAGGAAAATACAGGGCAAGGAGAAGAGAGGAAGGTGATGAGAGGAATAGAGGTGGCCCTCAGAATGAAAAGGAGATTATGAAGAGGTATTTCATTTTCCCATCCATCTGTTAGAAGCAGAGAAAGCCATACAACAGCACTCCTCATTTCATTGTGTATTCGGTGGAATTCTCCCATCTGGTTTGACATACCAGCTGAATCTACAATCCACCCTGAAGCCTCTACAAATATGTCAATCAAAACGACCTGCTGGGAAAGCTGTGAGAAGGCACTCTTTTGTGTTATCCTCACATGCATGTTAGACCCACACAGAAACCCTGCTGTATCTTAGTTTCAATCACAGGACGCTGGAAAGCTCCTGCAGATGTTATTTTTGCCATGCAAGTAAAGGAATATTGTGATGTGACTAAACCATGAAAGATGAGGAAAAGCCATGAAATGGAGTCTGGTGTGTGAGCTAGCAGAGGGGGATCAGTCACACATGGCAGGTTCTGACACAGGACGAGCTCAGCACTCTTTTACATGACTCATCCCGGAGCCACGGAGACAACCAGCTTTGCAAATATTGCTAGAGAGACGATGATGAAATTGCTACAGTCAACCCAGATGTTCCTATAAAGAAGCCCTTCAAGAAACTCCTGAAGCATCAGTGATGGCCAAAGAAAACTTCCCCATTATACCACAGAGCAATTTAAACAAGTTTCACCATCCAGCTGCAGGAACTATCTCAGTGTTCCGATCTTTCTTTTGTGCGTTTCAGATGTTCTTGGACCCACAAAGTCAGCTCACTGATTCAATAACACGTCTAAATCCTTCACCTCACAGCAAGTTTGAGGAATAGCTTCACTGTATTGTAATTTAAGTTTAGATTTAGTTAAATTCCAAGGAAACTGACAGACATATGAGGCCTGCTTGGTCTGTCATTGCCAAGCTGGGCTTTGTCCAGATACTCACAGTTACATTTGCCTGTCCTAGAGCTGTCTCTTACCAGTGTTCACTGTATGTGCAATAGATAAATGATAGTTGTTTGTGTTTGCACATCACTATTCAAATGACAAATACCTGGTCTCCCTGCTGGTACTGCAGATACCATGAAACTTCAAGCTATAGAAAAATAATTTGAGGAATTTGCCCAGCAAAATATTTGATTTTTTTTCTCACCTCATGATCAAACTTTCAAAGGAGAGCTTGAATAAAAACCCTCTGTTTTCTTAAGATCATTTCATGCTACTAGCTTTTCATCTTCTTATGTTTCCTCCATATTTCTTTCTCATCAGACATAGCAAGAGAGAGTCCTATTTTATTTTTTCAAGCAAATAATGCCATTAATTGTAATCCCATGCTCTAAGCTGACCTCAGGTGAGAAGTTCTGACATTTCTGTGAAAAGGACTGAGTCAGTATTTTCACATTTCTGGCACACAGTTGCAAAAGAGAAATCAGAATTATTTTGTGAGCATGCTGAGAAGGGAGGGCTGCAGTGGGACACCCATCATGTTACAAAGCAGTGATGTAGACAGAGAGGTAGGATGGGGACTAACAAATATATAACTAATACATAATAAAGAGGCATTATTTGTTACTTCCATAAACAGGTAAACTCAGGTACATAATTTTCTTCACATCCTTCATGCTGACTTAGAGAAAAGCATAAATTCCCTGAAGCCTCGCTCCCACCTCATGATTCTGAACATCAGATGTTGATGCCTTCTCATTAGTACTGCACTCCTGATACCTGGCCTTCTGCAAGAACAAACTGGCATATAGTTCCACTTAGGGCTCTTCTGTGATGAAAGGCACATTATTTCAGAATAACCAAGACCTTAGCAGAGGATGCCTTAGGAAATATTGCTACTATTTCCTTCTGACAGGTAGTCACAACTTAAATAAATGTGTCTGGGTGGAAAGCTGATACAGCAATGATCACTCATATATGACCCCTGATAGAATCCTTGGATGCTTCACTGATTAATTCATTTCAGCTTTAACCACTGGCACTGCTGAAGTTAGTTAAGTTTTCAATTGGCCTGCAATTGGATCTTAATCATCCATCTCAAAGGTATGGGGAGACAATTTGAGCCAACCTTATGACTCACTGTCATGCTAAGCAGGTCACACTTGTCCAGAAGGATTGTGTAAGGGTGGGGGAAGGGAGGGAGTTCTCCAGAATGATGCTAAACTGATCTGTGCTGATCTCAATCAAGCCTCTGTCCAGCAGTAAATCAGATCTTGTGACACAAGTAATCAAAATAGAAATCTGGTGTCTTTGTGAGCTGAAGACTGTTCCTTTCTTTAGATGGCAGACTGGTAAAATGATGCCCCACATAAACTGAGGTGGAAATAGTTTCAGTAAGGCCTACTGTATCAAACAGATTTTCTGTTCATAGTGAGAACATGAAAGTACCACTGGAATTGATTCTGTTGTCAGATTCTGGTAGAAGGAATGCCATCTTTCTCATGCATCTTCTGAGAAAACCAAGAGCCTCTGTTTTAGAAGAACTAAAGAAGAAACTGAAAAAAGTTCAGTGGAGTCCAGTTTGTGCTTTCTGTATTTCTACTGGAGGTTTGAGCATTGGTTAATAGGTTTTTAAAATCTGAATAAATTAAACAGCATCTTGACTTCTCCTCCTAGGGGATGTTTCATCTCCTTCATGAGCCTTCCTTGCTACCTTGCTCCACAAAATTCCACTCCCCATTCCCTATCAGACAACCAAGGTGAAGTTTTAAACAGGGAAGCGTGGGGCCAGCTACATAGTCTCATATGGGAGAGTTGCTCTCCCTTTTCTCCTTTCCTGTCATATGATCAGATGCACACGGGCCAAAAATGCCACCATCCCACATCATAAGCAGTGGCATAATGGGGAATAACATTCAGCCATGTGCTTATCTCCCTCCTTGTCGCTTGATGGAAGGGAGGGCTGTGGGCACTTCAGAAAAGATGATAGCAAAGAAAAAACTAACAGAAAAAATTAATCCAGCCTGCAGAACTCTCCCTCTCCAGCCACCTCCAAAAACTGTTTCAAGTGACAGTTCTTTCCACTAATGGGCAGCTGGGAGGCTGTCCTAGCAGAGAATGCCTTGGCTGTGTCTTCTGTCTTCATCATCTCATGGCTGAACTATACCAAAGTCACAGACTTCGTGAAGAAGCCTTTAACCCACAGGAAATTCTGGTTACATATAGAGGGGAACAGGCTACCATTTCAGCCATACAAGTCAGTGAGCCATGATGTCTGATTCCCCCTGTGCTCTGAGTGTGTACTCCAAAGACGTGCAAAATGTTAATCAGGATATAGGAAATTAGGATAAATATCTTCTTTACCATCTGTTCATCCACATACACACCATGCTTTTTAATACACTCTTCTCTATTAGAGACATGTAGCAGAATGTTCCTTTTACATTTTAAAATAATAAAAAATTACAATAAAAGGGTTTCTCCACTTGAAGTAACCATCTATCTTCCAGCAGCAGCTTCTTCCACTCTTGTCTCCACTGTTCAGGATCACTTCCTTCACCCATGTGTCCTCTGAGCCATCTGTAGTACTGTCCATGGTATGCCTCCTTGGATCCCCAGTCCTTCTGTGTAAGAAAAGATGGTATCTTCATTTACTTCTTGGGGGCAATTCCAGGTCTTATCTGAACAAGGTGAAAGGAGCTGCATACACAGTGAGTAGTATGGCTGATGCTAATAAAGGGGAGAGTACATGCAACTTGTGTCAATTAAGAACCTTCTTCTGCCTCCACTCTGTCTCCACCATAATTTTATTTGGAAGGGGATTATTTTGTCTTCTTTGTATGACATTTAACGTAGAGATATCTTCATCCCATCACAGAGGCCTCCAAGGTTATAAGCACAATGATGATAGTGATAGATATTGAATTAAATCTATTGTGCCGTTCCTGTTACTTTGCATGTTCCTAGACAAGCAATGGGAGATGTTTAAGAGCCTCTGTTTTAGAGGAAGATGATGCAAGGATGATTGTTCCTTGAAGGCTTTGTTATCTACAACATTAGGCACCATCATTCAGTATATTTTTAAAGTATATTTCCCCATCAGACCAATCCTTCTTTGAACTCACAGGTGTCTGCCCTGTCAGTCAAGTTCCCTGTGAGTTACTTTCCTCTTCATGTCACGGTGCTTCCCTTCTAACCAAAAACTGATCATAGGTGCAGGCTGACAGCTGCAATGCAGCTACTGACCTACACTCAGAGCTGTGATAGAGGAGCATCAGGCAAGGAACTCCCCAGACAGCATTTACTTTAATGGGACAATTCAGTGAATCACGGGTTGATGTTTCACAGGATGAACCACATCAGTTCAACAAAACAACATCATCAGTTTTGGGGGTTTAGATTGGGCAAGCTATTAAATAAATATTTGAACATTCCCTATTTCTGAATCACTTTTTTTTTAAGAAGAAGAAATTTTGGTTGTTAATTCTTTTTTAAGGGAACCTCCAAAGGAAGGCCACAAAGATGGTGAATGGCCTTGAGGGGAAGCCTTGTGAGGAGTGGCTGTGGTCACTTGGTCTGTTCAGCCTGGAGAAGAGGAGACTGAAGGAAACCTCATTGTGGTCTACAACTTCCTTGGAAGAGGAAAAGGAGGGGCAGGCACTGATCTCTTCTCTGTGGTGACCAGCGATAGAACCCAAGGGAATGGCCTGAAGTTGTGTCAGGGAAGGTTTAGGCTGGATATCAGGAAAGCATTCTTCACCCAGAGGATGGCTGGGCACTGGATCAGGCTCCCCAGGGCAGTGGTCACAGCACCAAGCCTGACAGAGTTCAAGAAGCATTTGGCCAACACTCTCAGGCACATGGTGTGACCCTTGGGGTGTCCTGTGCAGGGCCAGGAGTTTGACTCAATGATCCTTGTGGGTGTCTTCCAACTCAGAATATTCTGTGATCCTATGATTTGTGTTTTGATTTGGGAACAGAAATGAATGTTGAAATATTAGAATCTCACAGAATGTCATGTCATGAAGAAAAATTGTGTCCTGTTACAGTTCCTTCTGAAGGGAACTGCTCACTAGTAACCAACTGAGAAGCTCTGCTGAAATTTTCTGAAGTGGGAGGACAGACAAAGTGGCTTTGAAGCTTTTGGGCCAAGCTGAAATGCCAGTATGTGGACTGCAGCATCTAAACACAGAGGTACTGCCTATCCTTGCACTTCTGCTAAAACAGGTGATGCCTCCAGAAAAGGACCAAAGCACAAATGCCAGGGGAAAGTGGTATCTTTGGCCATCTCAGCACAGAAAGTTCTTGCGCTTGCTCTACTGCTGGACTTGCATTCCAGGAGAGACATATGATCCCCTCACATGAAAGCTATTGCCAAAATATTTCTGTGGTTGGCGTTTGGTTTTGCAACACAGATCTCAGCCCTCTCCTCACCTGGCAGTGTGTGCCTTTTTGTACCCTGACATCTGGCAGAACTCTGTGATAAAACTTTGTGTAATATAAGTGTGATTGAACATTAATAAAAGAGGAATTTAGGTTTGTGTTTGTGTGGGCATTCCAGTACTTAGCTTTTCATTTCTGCACCAATGTTTGGAATAAGCTAAAATACTTCCAATATGAAAAAGAAATACCTGAAAAGTTTTAATTGATTCCCTGACAAAAAGAATATCCTTTTTATATTTATAAGCTATCATGACATGCTGAAGTGGCACTGTTGATGATAATGATAAAATTATCATTAACATATAATTGTTGCAATATAAAATTAACTGATCAGTCAGAGTTTGTATCAGTGCTGAATCACTTTTCTATAGGCCACCTTGTGAAGCACGTTTCTTTTCCTTAGCTGATCATTCTTCTCAATATATTTTACTGTGATCCTTTACAAAGAAAGTAGAAAAACACCTTGATTTGAATACTCACCTATCAGCTGATCAAAATGACCAAAACCAAAAATGAGATCATATGTTCCAGGAAGCTGAGTATTTTATCTTTTGATTCCATTTTTTTTTTAGGATTTGTATTTTTTAAATGTATTTATAAAGATAACTTTGGGGGGGGGGGGGGGAACTAAAATGGGCTACTTCAATTTTATAAGCCATTTGCTATTAATATTTTCAAGCTTGAGGTCAGACCTGTGAGAGTTAATGTAGAGTGTATTGAGAGATCTTAAAGGACAGTTTGACAGAGCATCAAAGTAATGTTTCTTTCCCAGGTTCCTGGGACCTTTAGCCACAAGATGACCGAGTCCAAAGTAGTGTTAATGAGCTGGTGTTAGAGCTGGGATTGAAACTTCAGGCTTCTGGCTTTAAATCCACCATTTGAACATTATCAAAATAACAAATACAAAAATGAAACCAAAATTAGTGTTTTTCCTGCACCAGGCATCCCAGGTAATCTAATTAGCAAAAAAAGGGAGAATTTCAATTATATGAAGATCTTCTCCATTATGAATTTCAGCCCTTGAGATCATCAGTGTCTAAAGTCAGCACTGGAAAAATTCCCTGTTTCAATGTCTGAGCAGAGTGAATTCTTGAAAGACTTTCTTTTGTGAATTGCATTAGAGGCTGAGATTCCCAAAGAAACAATTGTGTCCAGAACTCAAAAGCCTGAGCTCCAGAGAACGTGTCTTTGAACAAAGCAAGGCACATGCAGATACTGAGATATGGAGATCCCTCTCATGAGTGTTTCCCACCAAGGTGGGAAGATAATCTAGATGCTGTTTCATCTGGAAATGCCACCAGAACTTGAACAGCACAAATTTCTCAAAAAAGGGCATCAGTATTCTGAAGAACTCCATGAAAGAAAGAGAGCAGCACATTACTATAAACTTTACTTAATAGCATGAGTATTTAAACCTCTATTTTTTCTGCAGTAAAATTGTTATTATCTGAACTCTCCATCTTGATTCCAAATATCTGGATTTTATCAAACTCACTCATTTTTGAGAAATTACAAAATAACGAAATCCATTTAGAAGGAGACAAGGAATAAAATCTTTCAGGAAAGTTATAGTTCCCTTTAAAAACCTGGAATGAGGCACAGATCTCCAGTGCCAGATTGCAACAATGGCAAAGGAAAAAGTCATCAAGGAAAATGCTGACTTCATATCACACCTGATGGTAACAACCCCAGCTGCAGTTTCAAGCAGGGGAACAGTACTTCTCTCTCATCACTTTAAAGTCTGATCTGTTTTAAAGTTCCTGCTAAATTTGACAGTTTAAAGGGACGTTTAATGGAATTGCTCCTTGTACCTTGTGTTATGCTTTAGCTCTGGAAGGAAAAACTGGCCAGTTTTGCTGAAGTCCTGCCAGGAGCGCGGCAATGTGTGCTATGCGTGATCATCCATTTGGGACAGGAGCGAGATGGTCACTTGCACAGACCTTTTATAGCCATCTGAAGATCGAATGACCTGCTGTGGTTCTAATCAGGGCTCAGCTCGGCAGGAACTGCCAAAAGGAAAAGGCCAAAGGAGAGAGAGAATTCAAAGCTCACATCATAACAGCAATCAAGTGGGGCCATAGTTACAGGCAAACCACAGAAATGAGCAGGGTAAAAGAATTATCCAACTATCACAGGCACATTAACGCTGGTCACATTCCAAAGCACTCATTACAGCACTCCAGTGTGGCTCTCTGTACAGCTGGTCAAATAATGCTCGTCAAATAAACGATTTGACAAATTTTGCAGAGTTTCAAAAATAAATTATCCAAAAAAGTGTGCTTTTTAAATTATTCCCACAGCTGTAGTCTTGCAAGTCTAGAAATATTGTCAAACTCTCCTCTTTCCCCCAGCTTGCTCCCGCTCCACATTTTCTTAATTCATGCTCCCCAGTCACACCTTCTGAGCAGCCCTGTTAAAGTCTCTGGGCACACACTGCAGCCTTCCTAAGCAATTCAAAAGAGCAGCACAGTGTACTTTGTCCAGTTCTCCTGTGCACCCCCAAGTTTTAACAATAAATCAGCATGTCAGTACACGACAAAGCCCAGACCCATGCCAGTTTCTCCCACACAACTCAGGCATCCAGTGGTAGTTCACCAGAGCTCCACTGAAGTTAATGGCACTATGTTGGTTTACACTGTGTGAGGATCTGGTCCATCATCAGTGACTCAGGACAAGGCATATTTTAGAAAGGGTCCTGCTTACTTGCCTGCCTGAGTGTGGTTCCCTGTTGTCTGCTACACTGGGATTTGTCAGTAAGTACAGTTCTGCAAATTTCTATTTTTCCCATGATAATCTCATTTGAAAAAAGAAAATAGAGCATATATTTATTGACTCTAATGGATTTTTATTATTATTATTATTATTATTATTATAGCCAGAAAAATGGCTTTTTATACATAACAATGCATATTGAGTGCTTGTCCCAAATATGTATAAAAGAATAGGTTCAGCAAGCTTTTTCTAGTTCTTCTGAGTGGCTTCAAATGATAACTGTGTTAATATAGCCAAGGAGGTGCAGTCATCTCTGAATGCTAAACCCAGTTCTTAATTCAGTTCTCAACAGCTCTTGTTTGAAGACCCTTCAGGTGAGAAACCTGTAGGCCAAAGTCTTCCCTTTTTTCACAATCATTAGGAATAGAGAAACAACAGCAGAAAGAGAGTTTATTCTGTAAAAACAAAAAGAATTTGTTTTTCTAGTCCTGCTGGACCAACTCATTCAACAGTATAAGCATGCATTTAATCAACAAAGACAAGTCAGTATAGAAATTATTCAAAACTATGCAGATAGAATTATTACTTCTTCATTTTGTTGGCAGATTCAAAGAGCATTTGCAAGACGTCTCAGATACCTGGCAGATTAGGTCCTGTTCCTGCTTCTAGCCAAAGCTCCCTCCTCCTGAACAGTGAGATTATTGGTCGATAGAGGGAGGCTTCTGACCATGGGAAGCAGGAGCCTGGCCAGAACTGAGGTCAGGCTACAGAATTTTGCTGTCTGGTGAAAAATAAGTGAATGTTCAGTCTTACCGCTTTTAGAAACAAATGCAATGCCTATCTATTTGGAAAGGTTTGATTTTTGTTGAGGGGGTTTCTTTGTTTTTTTGTTTGTTTTTTTTTGTTTTGTTTTGTTTTTTGGTTTTTTTGGGGTTTTGGGGTTTTTGGTTTTTTTTGTGGTCATTGTTGTTGCTGCTGTTTTTAAGTAATACTTTTTCTGGTGCATTAATTTAGAAAATCAAGCCAAACTTAGCATTTCCCCATAGGAAGGAAAGAGCATAAGTGTGTTTTATCACTTACTCACTACAGTCATGATAATGAGGGATGTACAAGCATCATGATTATTAGCAGAATTATATTATATAATATCACAATTAGATTCACAAAGAAATTATCACTTCACTGCTGTCCACTAAAAAATATACATCCAATATATGCAAAACACAGAAATACAAGCCTCTCAAAATTTCTCATCTCTTTTTGACTATTTCTTTTTCCAAACTTGACAAAATTACTGTGGCTGAGAGATGACAATGGAGAGATGTGCACTATTTCTTTAAATCCAGAGCAGAGGAAGGTCATATGCAGTAGTAAGCCTAGAGAGTAACTTTGGAGATAGATCGATTTTCCTTAATCTAATAAAGTTGAGAGGCAGCAGAGGGTACTTGTACTGATCCATATCATTCTGGTAGTTCAAACCCTTCACAAATACTCTGTCAAAATGAGTGTTAAGCAATGTTGCAGTCTCACTGGGAAATTAAGTTGTAGATTGTTCTTACGATTAGGACAGGAAGAGTAGTGAGTGCCAAAGGAGGCTGTGTTGGTGATTTTAGGCACATGATCAATTTATATTTGTTAGAATCTGGACAAAGATGTGCCAGTTTGCTCCATAAAAGCTCCCAAGCAGTCAAAGAAGTTCAATAAAGTCACTGGAAAATTAAGCAAAAGGAAAAAAGGTCCAGTAATGGAAAAAAGTAAAAATGAAAATGTGTATCTAAAAGGGAACCATGATGTCAAAAGCAGAAGTAAAAAAAAAGCATTTTGACCTTTCTAATTCTGTTTGTATTGCAAGAGTTCTTAAAAATCTTACACATTTTACTTTTCTTTCTCTTTCCTCAGTTGTATATTTTTTCACCTTTATAGGAATGGATTCCAAAACTAGTTTTATTATCCAAGAAGGAGCTTTCAATTGTGTCAGAATATTCAGTCTTTAAAATATGGGAGAGGGAGGGGACAGGAAAAAAAGGTCTAGTAGTGAGAGAGGCCAGAAAGCACCAGACTGTTATTTTCCAGATGCAGAGTAACCATCTCTTTCGATTTTTATAGGCCAATCCTGAAACACAAAGGACATGCTTCCATCCTACAGATGGAACAGACTGGGACTGTGAGACTTGTAGATCCAAAGGCTGCAGCCCTTTTGAGAGGCTCTCTCATCTTGCTGTCCCATACACGAACCAGTTGTACATGGGGTAATCCAATCTGGGCTCAAGAGTAGCTGCCATGAAACCTCAGGAGCCTTCCAAGAAGATGAGGGAGGACCTGATACGTGGCCTTGATGCAGCATCCTGCAGTGTTTGTGGTGCTTCTCAGCTAAGTCACTGCAGGTCCAACAGCTGCTGCTGCAGCTTCACAGGTGAGGAAAGCTGGGAAAAGCTAAGTCACATACACAAGTCCTAAAGGAAACTCAGAGAACAGGCTGAAAACACACTTATTTGGGGCAACAAAGGAGTCAACAGGAAAACAAGACAAAAATTGGTCAAAGATGAAGCAGAGTAGGTGCAAGCACAGATGCTAGAGAGGTTGTTAGGGAAGAAGACCCCACCAAGATTCTTACAGGGCTGAGAGAGAAGTGAGGAAGAAATTAAATAAAGAGAAGGAAATTTAGAGACTTATAAGAAGGCCATGTGTCACAGAAAATGTTCTGTAAGAGCATTGGAGTGAGTGAATTAAGGCCATTGGACCAGTATTGAAGAGGATGAAAGCAAAAAGAAATCTAAGTTAAAAACATCACTAGTGAGACCAGTGATGTCATTCAACATAAGAACTGGGCATTTATGAAGGAGAAAGAGATAGACAGATAAAAAATTCAGAGAAAGAGATTAGAGAAACTAGAGACAAAGCAAGAAGGAGATTCATCAACAATCATCCAGGATCCTCAGTGAAGCAGCTAAGTCTGTCTTGTCATCAGGGGAAGACTTTGGTCTCAGTGGCAGGGAGTAGAACCATAAAAAGATCACAAGGTCTAAATGAGCATTTCAACAATCAAGCAGGGATTTGAGAGGAAGCAAGTAGAGAGAAGAGGGAAGAGGCATAAAGCTGGACAGATTAAGTCAAGAAGGAGAGGCTATAGGGAGAGCTTGGTATCTAGAATCTGCATATTCTTCCTTGAAGTGATGAGGCAATTTACTTTCGAGAGGTTTATACTACATGGAGGGCAAAGGGGCTGTAGATGATCTGTCGCATGCAAGTTACAATGGAGCCATCGGTGTCAGGTGGCACAGGAAGAGTTAACTTCAAGTCCCACCAAGTGGCTGTACAGCTGCTGAAATGCATCTGTCAACAGAACTATTACTGTCATCAGATCAACACAATGTCCTTGACCCTGGAAGTCAACGGCGAGGCATTAGCTGCTCCACAGACAGAGCTGTCATGCTCCTGTGGGAACTGAAAGGTTACAAGACCAATTGGATCAGCCCCAGAAGCAAAACCATCCCTCCGCATCCAATAGTGCCTTAGTGGCGCAGGTGGAGCAGTGTGATAGAGCTCCTTCAGTGCCTTTTCCCTTTGGAAACCTAGATTTAAACACGCAAGGAGAGGCACTTTGCTTATTGCCCTTCATAGTCCCCATTTATGCACATCACTAAACCATGGTGTCGCTTGCTGGGTGCAAAGCCTGCACTAGACATTGAATGGCTGAAGGCTGGAAGGGGGTGAGAAGTAGATTTCCCCAGGGGGAATGCCAGGAGTGACAAGGCTTGGGGGAAATAAGTAGCATGGGATGGAAGTTTTAGGACTGCAATAGTGAAGAGCTGCAGGACAGGACTAAGATGTCTGTGCTTTCAACCATAAGGAGATGAACACAGGGGTTAAAAACTCCTTTTTAAAGTAACTGGTGGCATTCATATTGACTTCAGCAATTTTTTTTATTATTTTGTTTACAGTAAAATCTATTGTAGACTACTGTAAATCTACTGTAAAATTTTACTGAGTAAAATCTCAGTAAAAGTTCTTGGCTATCATAGAGGCAGAGGGCTCTTAATGTCACATTTCTCTGAAGGGATGTGAAGTCTTAAAGCTAAGATTTCATTAGTGAACAATTTCATCAAATCTCTTCTGCTGATATATATAGAGACATAATCCAGCGCTGTTCAATTTTCAAGCCTGGCAATTTCAACCCAGCTTAACTGAAATATTATCTATATTGCATTTTTTAAACAGGTGATTGGCAGTGAAATGGCAGCATTTCCCTCAATAGTAGAATACATCATGTAAGGGAGATGAGGGAAGGCAATGGAAGCAGGGAACAAAGACAGAAAAGGTCAAAGGGAAAGGGGAAACCAGGGGAAAGGGTTTTTTTGTTTGTTTGTTTGTTTGTTTTTTGTTTTGTTTTGGTTTTTTTTTTGTTTGGGTAAAGTGATTGTAAACTTAGTCTCACAGCACATTTTTCAGCTTGTGGAGGTGCCTCCCCTCATGTTCTTCCAGCTTACCTCCCCAAAAGTGTTTTTTTTGTTTTGTTTTGAGACAACCCACATTAGGCAAGACATGTTTGTGTTATTTAAACCAGGCATAGCCTCCCACTATGTGCCAAGGAAGGAGAGGACTCTACCCTTTTGTTCATCTCCAGGTTCTGCAAACCCTGCAGCACTCGTGAAGTCAGCTCAGCCCTCACAGCAGGTGGAAGCTCCCAGCCCCACAGCAGCTGTGCACAGACTTGATCTTCAGGTTTTCACACACAGTCCTCAACCTCCCCTCCCCAAGCCTTCTTTCCCTGACTTTTTTTTTTAATGCAGAAAGCAGTAACCCTTTGGCCCAGCTAGCCCCCCGCTATCAGATTCCAACAGAGGAATTCTGGGCACGAAGCTTCACAGAGCAAACAGGTCTCCCGCCTTCTCTGAATGTCTCCCCCTCCCTCTCTCCCTCCCTCTCTGTTGCTGGGAATCCACCCTTATCCAGTGCAGCGGGGACGATATTTTTGAATTGTGTTTATTTGTTGGCACCCTGGTGTGAAAGCGTTTCCCATCAACTGCATATTAATCTTGTCAGCAGTTTGTGAACATTTTCCTCTCTGCCCTAAGTAGTCCATTACTTTTGGGTCTCTTGCTCTCTTCCATTCCCACTTCTCATTGTGATTAAAGAGAAACTAATCTTCCTGGTTTATGTTAAAGTGACTTAAACCATGTCAAAATAGTAAGACAAGGATTGCTTTAGCTTTAGGAAGAGTGAAGTTTGGAAAGTTGTAAACTGGCGTCTAGAAAAACATAGATGGGGATACAGGTATCTAGTCATTACATGTTCAGATGATCTTTAAAAGTCCTCAGTCATTTGTCCCTGTACTCATTGAAACCTATGCTAGGTTTTCCTTATCTTGAAAACCCCAAGGACATTGCAAACACACAAAACTGTATAACCTGAATTTTTTGAGTCCATTATTCACTATATCCATCAATACATTCATACTTCTGTTACTTGATTACCCAAACATTTTTTGCAGTCCCAGATTCATGATCCCTATTTCTTGGGTGCATTGTGATTTTTATTTCAGGGTTGTTTAGGAGAACTGAATTGAGTGTATTTGCACTGAACAGTAGTCCTCAGGAAAAGGCACTAGTAAAATCTCACTGACTGATGATACCATGCTGGAAATGCATGGGGACATTGCATAGTGAGAATTACAAAAGAGGCAACTGATAGCACCCATCACACAGGGACTGTACATATCCATCTCCCCCACATTCACCAGAGAGGAAGGTGCTCTCCCCACCCCATTGGAAGAGTCGGTCTAGCAGAAACCCTGTACCTTTTTTTGCTAGTGAAGATTCAGATGTCCAGCTGGGTCCTGGACCCACTACCCAGCTATATCCAGGATGGATAGTGCCAGCTTGAAATAAGCTCTGGCTGATTAAAAGTGGAACAGCTTGCTTATACACCACCCCAGCCTGTATATACCATCTTATTTTCCCAGAATCCTTGCTAAATAGCCCAACCAAATGCAAAACTTCAGGCAATACCTTCTGATTCCCCTATGGTAAGAGACCCGGGTATTTGGAAAACTCAGCACATGCAGTCTCATCCTTCCAGATCTAAGCCACAGATGGGCATAATTCAGAGAAGCCTCTGAACTATGCCCATCTGTGAGCTAGCTAAATGTCTTCTGTAGCTGTTTGGCATTTGTATGATGGTAGTAACTCTCACCCTTTCCACCTGCATTAGGGTGTAACTTTTGCAGGGACTTAGCCACTGTGCCATTACAATTCATGCTTTCATTACTTCACAAACAGATCACTGTTATGTACCAGGGTGGGGCTCATACTTCAAGTAAATTCCATAAAGATGGGAGTGAGAAGTATTACTTGCCTTCTAAAGGAGCATCTTCTTGAGACAACGTGTCCCCACAGCCCTGGGATTTTACCACATGCCTGTTAGGCTTCAACTTTCTCCTTTTGACCCAAAATAGCCAGAACCAATATGCATAAAACATCCTTTCTTCCAGTATCCTGCCCCCACTGAAGCTAGGGATGAGTGACAAATCCAAACCCAGAATCTCCATATCAATCATATCATATCATATCAATCATATCATCTTTTTTCTTTGTGGTGTCCAAAATTCCCCAGATCTGTCAGCCTTTTTGGTACACTGTATAAATTGTTTATATGATCAGTGTTTCAGGAAAAGGATCAACTATAGAATAAAAGATAAAAGATGAGCTTTTATGGGCGTGAAGGAAAGTGGACAGTGGTTTGAATTTATAGTGTTGCGCTGAGTAAGAATACTTTGTGATGCTGGCTGAGAGATGTTTTGTAAGAATTTGATATTGCTAAGTACGTTAAGTACATTTCTCTTGTTGTTACAAAGCATTTCACAGTAGGCAAGTAGAATATCATCCCAAAACAGAGGCCAATGACTTGGCTGAAAAATTACTAACCTGCTTCCTGTGGACTGAAAGTTAACTCTAATTTTTCTCTTTGACAGCCAGGTTTTTCTACCACACTGTGGAGCTGTCTGCTTCAAGGCAGATTCTGCCTCCCTTCAAATATCAAGAGAAAGATTGTGCTAAGCACTGAAAAGTGCAGCAAGGTGAGTAATCTTGTACTGGTTGAAGACTAGAAATGCAACAGGCAGGGGGCATGTGACCCTCTAGATGCTTTAAATTCAACTAATTCCATAACTCAGCCTCTTCCTGCAAGATTTCATTTGCAAGGAAGATTTAATATGCTTCCTGTCTGAATACTCATCTCCTCGTTCTGCTAACAGAGCTACATCTTTCCATTCTGAGTTCTGATAGTGCCTCTGCTACGAAATTTACATCAGACGCAAGGGTGCCACTTTGTTATTTATGTCAGCATCACCCTGACTGGGGCTAATGAGGCTTTGTGCGCCACAGGGCTGCAGCTTTTTCTTTTATTTATGTTAATGAGTCCTGCATAAAAGGTTCTGCCAAAGTCTAAAAACGTGCAAAACTGATGACATAATTGTGGGAGAGTCTACAGGAATATGAAGCAGGATTAGGATACTATCAACAAATCAGAATTTAAGTATTGTTCCACTGGGCAAGGAGTGTTTTCAATTAATTTGTAATTAAATAAGGGAAGCAATTTAATGAACTCAGAGAGATATTCCAGCAAACGGTTTATCTCATCAGTCTGAACCACACATTCCTCCAGAACAGGATCATTGTTTAGATCTTGGGCATGTTATATGATCTGACCTATAGGAGTAATTCAATAAAACATCAATATTTTCCTTCTATTAACCCTCAGTGTCATGCTGAATGGAGAGAGCTGCCTCTGCCTTCCTTCACAGTCCCATTAGATCTGTACCCTCTCTAACTGGTTGGACAGGTGTTATCACTAAGCAGCCTGAGGCTTTCAAACATAGTCAAACCAGACACATTCTCCAGCCAATTTGCAGCACAGCACTGATGTACAGAGGAATGGAGATGAAGCAATGGAGGGACAAACAGAGGACAGAGAACAATGAAGGGGAAACACACACGCTTTCCCAGTGGAAAACATAGTGTCAGTTGAAGAGATTTCCAACTGACAGGATTTGTTAATTTTTTTCAAAAAATATTCTTTATAAAATCCCTTTTCAATCAGACCCAGAAGTATAAGGGAGTTTAAGAGGACCTGAGAAAAGACGAGCAATTCCAGATGGAGTTCTATGCATTAATATATTCAGGGCAGGCAGAGAAGGGATTTGTTGATTGTTTAAAGGGCTTAGTGCAACAGCTGGGCACATTTTGTGTATGACTAAAAGTAAGAGCACAAATGAATTCTGATGTCCAGACATCTGGCCTATAGCTATTGTTCTTGGCTTTTTCTCTTCTTTTTTCATAGCCAGAATTATTCCATGAAGCAGACTGAGGGGGGAAGAAAATGATGACATGAGAGAAGAGCCAAGAGAAGAGATTTAGGAGATAATTAAGAGGTAGAGTAAGAAAGAAAAACAAAATGAGGTGCAAAGTGAGTATAAGGAGATACAGCAGGAGATGAAACAGGTATAGAACTGAAGAATAAAAATGTTGGGGACAGGGAATTAGAGAAAGTATTGCATGAAGTAGGAGGAGACAAGACAGGCAGAGGAGTAAAAAGAGTACCATAATAACCATGTGCTGTTAAAAATCTACTGCAACTGCTGCTAAAGAAAGGAAAACATAGACATCTTTGGCATAGATTTCTTCCTTTTCAGATCTCCACTCACTTTTCCTTCTCCTCGCCATCTCTGCTCCTAGCCTTCCCTGGTCATGGTCATATCCATGATAACACAATTGTTTGGGAAAACCAACTTGAAAAAAAAGAAAAATTAATTTATGTACTTTTTTCTCATATTGATCATATTCTGAGATTATTTTTTTGAAAGCTGTAGTAGTACTAATGTTCAAAGGAAAATGTAGTCCTATCAGAAAGAATGGCTTTGGAGTCAGGACTGTTCCTCATTTTCTCATTGTGAAAACTATCAAAGCTTGGCCAAGTTCAAAGGTCACATTTTGATATGCACAGGTCAGAGCTGTGCATGTGAAGTCACTGAGGATTTTGTGCATTCCCTGAATGCATAAGTCAAGTAGGTTGCTTCTTATAGTTACAGCTCCTGTAGTTAATAGTGGTAGGACAGAGTCCCCTCAGGATTGTGATGATCTACTGCTGGCCATCAGAGTAAATGGTGGAGAAGACCTACTGAATGGAAGCAGATGTGGAGGGGAGAGGGAATAAGGAAGGAATAAAAAGCGATTGATGCAGAGCAGGGAACTGACATAGGAATGCTCAGGACACGAATCCAAGTAAAAGGGAAGGCTACACTCAGAAGAAAAGAGGAGGAGGCATCTGAAAAGGAAAGACAGCTCGGGGAGAAGGATGGAGTCACAAGCTATTTGGAAACATGTCAGATGAAGAGGTGTGGGAGGACAGAGAGATCAATTCTAGTAAGAGTGGTGTGCAAGGTAAGGGAGTTGGTCTACGTAGAGCCTGAGGCTGGAGAGGGAGCAGAGCATACAGAAGACAGAAAATAGGGTGAATTCCAAGGGTGATTGAAGATTCTGAGAAGCTGGAGTGGGACAGAGCAACACATAATAGAAACACAGGTAGGGAGAAATCACTGTAAACTCAGAGTGGCAGAGAAACACTGATCATTGAACTAGTCAGTGCTAGTGACACAAATCAGAGAAGGGGGTCAGAGACAAGCTGAGCCAAGAAACTGGGGCAGGCATGGGGGAGAATGGATTGAACTACAACATGTATCCATGAAGAGGAAAAACGAAGAACTGCAGCAAGGTCCCAGGAACAGAGATGGGACACAAGGGTTGCAGCTTGTCTGGAGCTGGCAGAGGGGATCCACTGTCATCACAGTCCCCATCAGAACAGTCTGCATCTCACCACTCCTCTCCTGCCACACATTCTCTTCAAAATCCAATAGTATGGGGTAGTACAAATTGTATGACCTCACCTCTTTTTCATGCTCCTTCACCATAAAACAGCAAACCTCTGCTGTTACCAGTTGTTTCAGTTAGCTCAAGTGACAGGGGCTTCTGAAAGTGACCTTAAGTTATCAGTTGTTTAAGGATGTCAGTGTGATCCTACATAACTGGTTTATTTTTCCTCCAGCTCACCTTTTCTCTTTGAGGCCTAGGAACATAATTCAGAAAAATATTTTAAGACAATACAATTGAGCTGTTAAGGTCAAAGGCTTTTAAGTTGTTTAAAATAAGGACAGCATTGTGAGGTATGCATCAGGTCAAAAGTATGAGGTTATGTTACTGTGTGAATTTAACCCTGTTTTTCATACAGTTTCTCCTGTGATGTCGCATTAATTTCTGTTTAGTATCTAACAGTGAACTCAATGTCCAACTTGATTTTCAGTACCCTGAGACACAGTGTTCAAAATATCTGTAAATGGTTCCAACAAAAAATAATTGCCTGCGTCCTTCTTCAGCTACAAATCCTGCAAAGAAAATGACTGTGAGAGGAAACACAACTTTCAGAGATCCTCTCCTTCTTTAGAAAGTCCTCCTTTCCCACTCCAGCAGCTGTGGTGCTGCCCCTCTCAAGCTCCTTGAGGTAGGTCCCTTTAAGCTGGGGAGTGGCCTGGATAATTTAAAGTTAAATACTGCTTGAAAAATCAGATTGTATTTTCCCATTTCCATTTAGCAATGGGTCCTTATCTGAGTGTGACTCAAGTTTCTCTGCTCATTCCTGAAACAACCATGTGCTGTTATGTCTTATTTAGCTCAGAAACCTGAAAAGGGATTGCTTTCCTTCTGGAGAGACCAGGCAGGACTGGGTTACAGAGCAATGCAAAACTTTGGGCACATAAGAATTGCCTGGTTGTGATGCTGTGGTTTTGTATTTATAGTCTGCCCAACTACAGGCATGGAATACAGCCACAGACTTGGCTTGTTCATCTTTGTTTTGGTTGCACCAACACCTATAAATGAAACAAAAAACCCAGAAAAGGGTTTCTGATCTTAACCACTGCTGAGCCTTTGCCCAGCTGTACAACCTCTGGCTTTCCCTCATATAATTATGGAGGGACCAGAAGCTTGATCCTCAGTCATGTATGAACCTTCCCCTCTGCAGAAGGGAAAAAAGTGGTTCTTATGAGGAGCCAAACAAGAAGACATTGTGATCATCTGCTCCAGTCTCCTGCATAACACAAGGCAAAAGGCTTTCTTAAATTATCTTATCTTTGAGGTACAGTGTCTATTACAGAATAATAAACTATTCAATTTTGCCTGTTCCAAATTAAATACATCCTCCTTTGTTTCCAGTCTGAACTAGTCTGTCTTGAGTTTTACTCACGGCAGAGTATCAGGAGTTTGTTAGCTGCAGTGAAGAGATCTGGTCCTCAGTTTGCCTTACCTGTCACACTTGAATGACAGGTAACTCCACTGAATGGTGTCATCTCAGCAGTGCAGCTCCAAGAAAAAACATGGACTTGAATACCAGTCATGAATGACCCCCTGGCTCCTTACTGAGCATTACAGAGCATTGCTGAGAGAGACCATTTCTTTCAAAGCCCATGGGGATTCGTAGCAGGAAAGACACAATGACTTTCAAAACACTGAAAATTGTTTATAATTGAAGTGGTCACTTATAAATAGCTCCCACTTGATATCATGTGGCCAGCTTAATTAAGTAGTGCGGAGCGTGTGCGGTCATCCACCTCAGATAGAAAAATCTGTATTGGGCCTTCCCTAATGTGAATTTCCTGACCTGACAGATGGGGATTGAGTGTGTGTTTATGCCAAGAGGAGTTTGCTAACATTATTCCTCTAATTACTAATTATACCAGTGAAAGGGGCTTTACGGCCAGAACCAGGATACATGAAACTCGATCATCAGAGATTTGCAGGAAAGACGGAAGATTGATGGGTGACATCAAACAGCTGACAAGGAGGCCAAGGCAGCCAGACGGACAGCAGCTGCTCCAAGGGGCTCTGGGGGGTGGGAGGGGGCAGCTGCTAAGGGGGGACAGGGGTCTGTGGGGGAGCAGCACTAAGGAGAACAAGCCATTTTAAAATTTTGCACCCCCCTGTCATTTCAGATATGAATGGGTCTAATCTCCCTGGGCTTGAGGCTGCCTGGGAGAGCGTGTTCACTAACAGGTGGTAAGGCAAAGGCAGAGCAGCGGGGCTGAAGGCAGTTGCTGCTACAGAGGGGCACCAGCTTCAGCTGCAGCAGAGGGCTCCATGGGACGCTGCGAACAGTGGATCAAAGAAGAGGAGGTGGAGGATGTAAAACAGTTCCTCTGGGCCTCAGGTTTTTTCTGATCCAAGCCTGAATATCAGTGTGTCCATTCCCTGAGACCCCAGGAAACTCGTCCCAGTCAGCTACAGCAAGAGGTCAAGGACACTGTAAAAAGCTCCCTTGCAGGGCAGCTTCCTTCTCTGAAGCAGACAGGGGTTGCATAATGTTGTCAAGCTGCATCAACACCTGTTTAGGGGACCAGACCTAAATCATCCTGGTGGTCTGTGACTCAATGGTAGCATCAGCATGTTGCCTGATTCTCTGAAAGATATTTGGGCCAGGCTGGTTTGTGTTTCTCCTTCCCTGCCAGCATCTGGTGGGCTGGGGACTGGTACTGCACCGCAGGGTTTGTACAAGTTCAGTCTCCAGTGATCCTGTCGCAGTGTACTTTATGTGGTCTGCAAACCACTGGTTTTCTTAGCATTCTTGGGAATCACAGGGATTGGCTGCCAGAGCTTCCCCTACATGCTGTGTTGTCTAAACTTCACATGTCCCAAATTGCAGCCAATTCTCTACTGCCTGTGGAGACTCTGTGGAGACACAGAGACTCCCACACCAACAGAGCCTTCTTCTGCTGGAGGAGTTAAACCACCATCTTGAATGGCATTCCCTGAGTGGACACAAAAGTCCTGGCACTCGCACAGCTACTCCTGTCCCCACCATGAAGAGGATTAATTACCATGAGCCCACATAACTACACTAGCAAACCAAAGCCCATATCCTGCCCAAACCCTCTCCTGTACTAAGCAAGCAGAGGGACCACTGGAAACACATAAACTGGGAGTCTACTGGGAAGCTGAGAGAAAACAGCTTTCACTGCCCTGGAGCAGAAGGCATCTGGCTAATTTGCATAATGTTAATTAGAAGTCTATTCTTGAAAAGGTACAAGTGAACGGTGCTTGGCTTTGCATTCCACGAATATCAAGGAAGTATGGAGACAAACAGTGAACTGTCCTACTGGATGTAGCAGAACACAGCAGCATTCGCATAGGGATGAGTAGATCTGTGATAGCAGAAACTTTTCCGCAAGTACAATAAGCTGAAGTTCAAAGTGGTATGATACACAGTGTGCATGTGTATCAAAACATAAATAAACTCTACTGCCATCTAGCCAATAATCGAGGTCTCTACCATAAGCTTCATCTCAGGTAACAAGTCTACCTTTCACCAGATTTGTCAGAATATTTTCATAACTTGGAGTGTTTTCCCGAGCTCTGAGTCATGAGTCTAAGTTTGAAAGAACCAAATGATAAGATAGGAAATACTATAGTTTCACGGTTCAGCATGTCCACACATCCCACTGTTCCTGCTGCAGGTGAAGTGCAGCTGGAGAGATTGCACTGAGATTAACTCTGTAACATGTATATCTGTTCCTGAAGGATGGAATCCCCACTGATGTTTGCTTTCCTAGGCTTGTACTTTTCTTCTCATAGATACAAAGTACTGAGCATCTGTTAGCTTAGAGAACGGTCTTGTTCTCCCACTGCTATCAAGAATCTCGCCTGAGTTTTGCAGCTCCAGCTTTACAAATGCGTACTAAACCACACTGAAAATATGGATATTTAACATTACAACTATCTTTCCTTTGTCTTGTTCTTTCTTTCTTAAATTCGTGTTTTAGACCTACTACTGTACAGAAGTGTCTTATGCACTTAGAAAAAAACTCTCAAAAAACACCACATCAAATTCTCATACATAACCCAGAAAGCAACTGGGCACAACATCCCCAGCTTGATCTTTATCAGACTGATAAACTGTTCTTTTAAAAAGTCTAATGCAAATGAGTTCCAGGGCCTCCTGTCTAGGTCAGGAGCCTTTCAAAACCTGATTAAAATATTCTATTTCCCCACTGACTTGAGGAAAACAAATGAATGAAAGTGTGTGTATAATGTTTCTTCCTTTCAGCAATTCTTTGAATGCCAAATATATAAGTGGTGGTCTAGATGCCAGCATAGGAGGATGGGCAAATGAATGGGTTAAGGCTGGTCAAGGTATCTCAATTTAAAAAGACATTGAACACCTAGCATAGTTCCAACGGTAATATTGCCATGCCCCACTTGTAGCATATTTGCATTAAGAGAATTGGAATTATTCTCTTCAAGCTTCAAATGTCTGCCTTTAGTGCACTCTCATCCTTCACCACACTTGCAGCTGTACAGACTACATTGTTTGTGTGCTGAAGCAGTGATGCAGTGGCTTCCAGGGCTCTGAGCTCTGTCACTCCTTTGTTTTCTCCATGCCTTCACATTACTTCTGTATATTAAATCAGGATCAGGAATGTACTCATTCTTTCAGAAGATCACTCTGTTCCTGACTAGTTGAGGAAGTATCACTGATGGAATAAATGAAGCCTTGAGGAATGCCTCCCAAAGGCCAAGCTGCATCATCAATAGTCTTTTATCATGAACATTCAGGGGAAAAAAATCAGTTCATGGCACTGTGAAGCCTCCCATCATTTTGCCATGTTGTGAAAAGCAAAAAAAGGACAGCACTTGCTGCAGGGAACTCCACCGTTCTTGGCAGGAAAGATCTCCAAGTCTCTGATTTGAACAGCATCCTAGCATATGTAGTGAATCAACTGACTAACATTTCCTTGAAATCTATTAGAACCCCTGGATGAGAAGTGCTGCCAGTCATATCTACTGCATGATGCTAATCCACTCATTCTGGGCAGAAAAGAAGGGTAATCCAGCTCAGTCTGCCCTGTTTTTCCCCCATCAGACACCAGGATACCTCCAGTGATCCAGAGTATGTGGGCAAAGATGAGCAAGACAACTACAAAAGCTCAGGTCATTCAAGGTGTCTGGGGAGCTCAATGCCTACAGATCTGGGCTTCAGCCTCTTGTTCAAAGCACCTAGAATTACTTGAACTCTGATGGCAAGGTCTGAATGAGGTAACTGTTGAGCTTTAGTAGTCAATAATTTCCTTGCTTCAGAACTGATCAGCTTTTCCCACAGCAAACTTACTGCCCCAAAAAAACGAAGATATATTTGACCCAGATCAAAATCTCAAGTAAGCTCTAAAAAGGAACATAAAATGCTGATTGAACCTTTTGTGCAAAAGCTTTTATGATCTCCAAAATATAATTCCATCATCTCTGAAATTAAAACCACTCTAGGAGTGATTCGGTTTCAGAGTAGCCTTTTATTCCATCCAAACTCTCACACTTTTTGGCAGCATAGCTCTGTCTTTCTAGTGTTGTCTAAACAACATTACACTAGAAGACTTTCAATTTCAGTTAACTAACCTTCTGTCCTGCAAGACAATATTTGGTGTTACAAAATTAAAAAATATTAAAATTTCAGTTACATCTTGCAAATGTTAGCTATTTGTCTAAGTGAAAACCAGACATGTTGCAGTTCATTGATCCATGCTGGTAATAATGGTTCTCAAGCTTTGCTGGTGAGAGTTTGCAGTAAAAATAACTAATTTGTCAGTGTTTCTTTAAATTATTATTGTTTAGTCATCAGAGGATTTTGTGGGATGATGAAGAAAAGCAAAGATCATTCAAGACAAGTGAAAAAAGACGTTTCACCAAAAAAAGCTTTCTGTTGGCATTTAACTTACATTTTCAAGAAAACTAAGAAATCTGATTTCTTTCATTTTGCTCACAGGCTTAATTTGACATACCCAATGATTGTCACAATGACTTTACAACATTTACATCCTCCAGGTCTAAGTGTGTAGTTAAGAATTAAAGTTTGGACACCATTGCTGGTACATTGGTCCAAACTGCTGAGCTAAACTGTTTATCTCAAATCTCTCCACATTACTTTCAAATGCTGATTACTACCTCTTTTAAAAATCACTGGATACAAAGTAAGTACTAAGGATGCATGATCTGAAACCATTGGCACAAGCAAGTCAATGCATCTGGAGCATGGCCAGATTTTAGTTATGTACTGTACCTTTTCCATTAATGGCCCTCCACACCTTGCAGCTCTGCCATGGTAAATGTTTTGCTTTGTCTGAAGTAATGAGATGGAGAGAGATGGAAAAAGGCCTGCTTTTTCGACTACTTTTAATGTGAGTTAAGGAATTTGACTGATGGGAATTAGTGCTAATACAGTTTGTTAACTAAGAAAAGTGCTAATTAGAAATGCTTTTGAACTCAATCTCTGCAATGATATAATATAAAAACTTGCCACATTTTATTTGCTTAAAGCTTACTGAATCCATGTAAATGGCTGGTGATGGCAGAAGCTGTACAATGTTGATGATAAAGCGTTACCAAATCTTCTTTGTAACTTTTATTTATTATACAACATCTGTCAGTAATGAGTGGAGCTTTTACATTAAGGCAGGTGTTTGCATCTGATAGGGATGAAAATATTGTTTATCTTTCTGAAAATTATTTATTGTGATCTTTAAATAAATAGTTTTCTGATAATTCAATCACTCTGAAAGAGTGGTTTTGCTGTCATTTGCAGAAAAAGGGACAGCACAAATTGTTTCAACTTTCCATGTTGTTAAGACTTGCTAAAATCTTGCACAAAGGATACATATGTGGACTTTGGTGGGGCAGAAAACTGTCTTATTTTGTGGTTATTTCACATAACTGCACAATGTCCTTCCAAAAAAGCCTAAGAATGCTACTCCCTTACAGATAACTTCACAAAGATAAACCCCATTTCATAATACTTTCCAACTCTCACAGTCTTGGTAGAAGGGTGCAAGATGAGGCCCTGGCAGGCAGAGACTGACAATAGGCTGCTCATCCCCATCACCTGGTTCTCATCACACATTTCCTGGTAACTGAGGCTATAACAGTTGCAGGGGACACTATACAGGTTCAGGGCTAGATCCTGATGCCCTCAGGAATAAACAAATTCTGAAATTATCTGGAGTTTTCATAGGAGGGCTCACAAATTTTAGGCTTTGAACTCATCTCATCAGCTATGGCAGAAGCCAGCCTTCCCATATTCTTTTACTTCATACAATTGCCTGGGAAATGGTGGTAGTGGGGTGCCCAATAAGGAGCAAGAGAGGAAGCATTCCAGCACAGCTGATGAGGAAGAGGACCACACCTGCATAAATATGTTCATTGGAGCACTGTGCTCAGAGTTCACAGGGTTCTTGGCAGGTGTAGCTCAGATCACACAGACCAGCTGTGTCTAGAAACAAGGACTGGCAGGACAGAGGTGCTGGTGAAAGATAGCTGGGCAACGCTATAGTTGATTCTTTATGGTGCCACAGTGTGGGGTCCAGTTTGAATTCTGGAGATGCAGGATAAGAAAAACTTGTGAAGCAGGAATGACACAATAGGGAAGAGAGAAGCACAGGATGCTTTTCTAGTCTGAGGTAAGGAGATAGTAGTTGCACTTCAGGTTTATTAAAGAGTAAAGGACTTAGTAGGTGACATTGCAAGGCATGATAATGTTTTGTGATATATTCCCAGGACTGGGAAGTTTAATCATGGCTGTTCCATAAAGCAGATTTCAGGCACTAGTATGACTGAGAGCCAAAATAGTGCAGGAAATAGTCACTACTCCATGTACTTCTTTCCAAAATGTGCTCACTGAACTAGGTCTATTGGGGAGTGTATATGCTCAGGAAAATGGTTTAGGAAGAAATGAGGGGGATAATAAAGTCGGAGCAACAGTTTCAGAATAGTATATAATGTGGAAATTTAGTTACTCTGCCATTAGACATCACCTTCAGAAAATCCAGTTAAAAATTATCCAACTAAAAGTCCACTGGATGAGACTAACACAGTCAAACAAGTATGGCCCTGGCCATTTAGTTACTCCAATGCTAGTACAGCTTACACTTATTTTTAAAAATAATCTCTTGTTTTTAGAAAAAATAAACACACCACATCTTTCTACCTCTTTCCATCAATATTTTCATTGCAAACTCTGGCATACAGCTCAAGTCTGTTTACCCTCCATGGTGTTAATGTTTGTTTTTAATGGATTAGAAACTTTTTTTTTTTTTTGCACCAGTAATGGCATAATGTTTCAAATCCTACTTATTTAGACTTTGCTTTGTTTGGCTGTTGAGAAATGTTAGCAGCTTGTGCTCAGCACTACTGTGCAAGTCACCCTTTCTGGATGGTTGTAGAAGTGAGGACTGCTACAGAAGCAGATCTCCATGAAAGACTTTATAGCCTTAGGGAAACTACTCCTTTTGTGCCAGAAGAAAGCATGCAATGATGCAGGATTTGAAAATGCAGGAGAATGGAGTGGAGAAGAGGAGTTTGGCTTTCTGGAAGAGTGGGAAAATGTTTTCTTTGGATTTCTTCCTTTAGGGAGAAGAATAAAAACTTGTGATCAGCTTTGGAAAGGGGCAGGAATAAAGCCTGAGATACCTGAATTTGGATTTTTTTTGCTGGCTGACAGCACTGAACTATTTCCAAAATTCAGTTACCTAGAGACAGTAGAACTACAATACCAAATGAAGAAGTCTTTCTTTAAAGAGACTGTTGCACAGCATCCAGCTGGAATTCGGAAGTCATTTTACTGACAGATGATAATGGATTTCATTTCAAGCTTTGCCAGGAATCCTTATACCTTTTGCTACAGAGAGGAAAAAACATTCTCCTTGCACATGCATGCATGTGGGAGAGCAGACTAAGAAAGCATCTTTTCCAAAATTAAATACAGGGCCTTGCAAGTTTTTAGGTTTTTTCCTGGTACAATAAAGTTGGTGGAGACTCTTAAATGTAAACATATTTGTATAAAGAAAGTTTGATCTGTTCTGTACGTTCTACTTGTGTTAAACAACAGAGGCTACAAACACTTCTAACTCAGCTTGACTGGAAATACTTGAGTGAAGAGCAAAAACACTGACTGGCCAGGCACTCACTAAATGCAAGAGCTGGAGGGAGAAGGGAGTATCTACAACTTGCTTTGCTTTTTGCCATGTTTTCAAATAGGTTAGCCACAGAATGTGGCCCAGCATTGGAAGGCAGGCCCTGCCATGTGGTGGATGGACTTGTCTGAATTGCATTGTCCTTACAGTCCAGCTGTTCCCTTTCCCTCTAACCATCCCTTCAAATTGTCACAGTCAGCAAGCATCTAGCAACCCTTATTTTATCAGGAAGGCCCATTACAGTCTGAGGAGAGGTTATTTTATTGTCTCATGGTCAGAAGTCAGCCTAATGAAGAAGTTACTGACCTTTGGCACTAGAAAAATAAGAGCACCATGTCATATTCAGAAGTGGAATGCGTTAATATATTTACACTTGGCTTAACCTTTATCCCTTTCAGGGCACATGCACTTACAATTTACTGATGTAGAAATAAGCATTCTAGAGCCTAAAGCCGAAACAGATATTTGGTCCACATCTACAAGGCCAATGCAGCCCATGTGGGAGGCTTTATGCAAATCATATAAACAAATTTAGAGACTAAGAAATAAAATATAAAGAATCATTTGGTGGCCAGAGCAGCAACTGTAGGCAAAGACCTCCTACATCCAAGTTGGTATGTGAGAGTTCAGGGAGGCTGTGGTAACACATGCTATAGCTGTCAAATCTGTGTAACTTGTGAGACGCTTGTGTCCTGTGGGGTTGCAAACTTCAAGCAAAAGCTGTTCCCAGCCCAGATGCTGCAGTGTTATGAAACTGGAAAGGAAAGCAAAATGAGTTTTATGTTCCTCCCCTTCTTCCTTTCTGAGGGGAAAAAGGACTGAACAGTGTTCTCCTGGGGGGGTTGGAGGGGGTGGAGGGGGAGGAAGTGTGTTTTTTTCTTTTTTCTTAATACCTTTCTTCTTCTTTTAGAAATATAAGGAGGATGAAAGGCTGTTTCCTTAGCAGTGCTGAAGGCTATGTTAGCTGTTCTAGACAACTTTTCTGACCAGTTTTTAAAAACAGAAACAGCTTTCTGAAGCTATAATTCAGGAAGCCTCCCTGTTTCATAAATATTTCAATCTTATGAAAGCAGTATAAAGCAATTAAGAGTGTTCTTAAGGACTTAAGCAAAGAGACTCTGCTTTCTTCCCAACTAAAGCTGAGAAGCTTATGGTTCCTACTGAAAAGATCATTTTTTCCAAATAATTTTCAAGCATTTAAAACAAGCACATTTTTAAAACAAAGCAAGCATGATTAAAATTAATTTCCCTCTCAGTTAATCAGGCTTTAATTAATAAGAACCAAAACCTTCATTGGTTCTTTAGTCAACCGTAGTCTTTCAGAAAATATCAAGTAAAGAAGAAATTACATGTACAACTATTAATGCCTTTCCAGTCCCCACACTTTACTGAAGAACAAGTAAGTGCAAATGTTCTTTAAGTTACCCTAAAAGAAAAGGCAACCAATGTTCCTTCTTCCAGAAGGAGGCAAAGAGCATACCTCATTTTTAAACACTCCTTCTGTACTACTATTAAAAATGTGGGCATGCGGACATGTTATTGTGTCTAGCTACTCCAGAGTATTAACCATGCATGTTTTCTTACCCTGCTGTATAAACTCATAATACACAGGCTTGTTAACCTGTCTCCCAGGGAAAGGTAAACTATTCTTTATTTACACAGAGTATTATCCAGAATTCCAAGTGTACTGTAAATTCATGTCTTAGGTTACTCCACACATGTATCCACAAGCGGTGTTTTTTAATAAGCCAAAAAATTAAAGGCTGATTTTGTTGTTTTTAGGTTGCCACTCTCCCTGAAAATCTCGCCATAAATATTCCTGTCATACAAAAAGTCAGCACAGATAGTCCCATTAACTCTTGCACTAGGCCAAATTTCACTTCTCGGAAATGTCAAGCTTACATCTGCACATTCCCATTCTGTGCAGAAGGTACCCCAAACTACATGCTGTCTCTCTGAATCTGAAATTTGTCTACTCCTCTAACCAGAGGCTTACCAGTATAGCTGAATTACATTCAGTTTTGCTAATACAAGTTCTGAGATTGCAGCAACTTCATTTTTTAGTTATCAGAAGGAAGCTGAGGGTTTTCAGATGGCTCAGCTGCAAAACATGCAGCTGGGTTTTGTGCAGTCCAGACCATTTGGAGGAAACAAAGGCTTACGTTTCCCAGTATTTCTGGGATGATTTGTCTGTCTGTTTCAGGTTTCAACCAAGGGGGTTCCAGTGATCTGGTTCACAGCTTGGCCTACAAGCATCTTTGGCAGCACAACTGAATGGCCAGGGACAAGCAGCCAAACAGGAGATGTCTTCAGCTGACTTCACTGATGTATAAGCCATTTTAAGACTATACACTACGACCCTTTGGGATAGAGCATAAATACAATTCCTTCCTCTCCTTTGTTTGTGAGAGTGGTGGAGGTAATTTTAAATGAACTGGTTTAAACTCCCAGTGATCAGCTGTCCTACTTTAGTTTGGCTTGCTATCTCCTACAGCATCCAACAATAAACAAGTTATCCAGATGCATTTACTAAGGTGGGAAGCGGCAGCACAAAACAATTTTCTTCAAATAGTCCTTATGCATCAAGCAAACCCACAGTAGATACAAACAGGCCAGTTCATGGTTCTCATAGCTACTGTTTGTGTTCTCAGAGCTGTAGGTTTGCTCTCTGGTTTTTAACCTTGATCTGAGCATACAGATCCAGGTATGGGCATCATTAAACAGTTATCATCTCCCACCAAAGTCATGGTAATGCACATGCCAGCCACACCATCAAGATCTGGGTACAGAACACTCTCCTGTCGCTCCTCCCTAAATTTATATTTATTCCTGAAAACTGAGCCATGAAAAATCTGAAGGGTGGTCCATAATTAGGATATTTGGCACCATTATCTGTGCATTCAACCCCAAACCTCTCTATTATTCTGTTACATCGGCTGGTGATCCCGCCCCATTTCTCCTTTCCATACTCTGTCAGTCCACCTCAGCAGGCACAGGCTGTGCATCCAAGACTTTAGTGAAGAACAAGGGTAAGGTGGGAATGTCATGCAGCCTGTTTCTGTGAACAAGTGAAGTCTGGATTTTTTTTCTGGACAATAAAAGAAAAACTCAAAAACAGAAAAACAGACACCAGCCAACAGATGGGCTGGGGGATGTTGGCAAATCTACTGTGCAGCTTTCCCATGTTACCAACTGCACCACTACCTACAAAGGCCAGGAATATACCATTCTGCAAACTAAAATGATGAGAGACTTGCCTGTTACATCCCCTATGAAGCTAAATTCCTACTTCTACACTAAACCTATGTAAGAAAAAGTGTTTTATACAGCACACACACTAGGTCAGTATCATCCCAGAATGAAATCCTGGTTAAGGCAGTAACACACTGCACAGCAGGGTTTTAAGCTCTGATGAAAATAAAGACTTGGAGGCTCTGAGCAACGCTGGTCGGTATAAGGGGATGGGGGAAGGGTAGCATGTGGTTTGGGGTATTTTCACCAAATGTTAAATCGCACAGAATATTTCACTCGTCTCCAGTGTGAGATCACGACATGACTCCTCTGTAATGAATTCTTTATCTTGGCAGCTCTCCTGTTTTCTCCCAACAGTGCCTCCCTCTCCCCTTCTGGTCCCAGTGCTGTAACATATGGTAGTATTTGGAGAGCCACTTGGGCCTGGGAGCAGGCCTGGCTGCCCACACCTGTGGGCCCCCCGCCTCGCTGCTCGGGTCACGCTCCAGCGCCAGGGCCAGAGCTTGCTCCTTTGCTCTCCTTCCTGGACACACTGAGAGCTGATACGGGTGCTGGCACGTGCTCTGGGGATGAGATGTGTCACTTGGTGCCCTGGGGATGAGATGTGTCACTTGGTGTCCATGCGTGTCTCCCTCCAACACCCCCCACGCAGCCTCAGTGAGGCTTCTCCTTCAGGCAGCCGTGATGGGTGCAGTTCGTTGTCTCAAAAATGATGATGGAAAGCACTCAAAAGCCCCACATGAATGCCACAGAATCCATCAGGTTGGAAGGGACCACAGTGGGTCATCTGGTCCAACCTTCCTGCTTAAGCAGGTTCCTAGAACCACATGGCACAGAGCTGCATCCAAATGGCTCCTGCCTGTCTCCAGTGCGTGAGACTCCACAACCTCTCCGGGCAACCTGTTCCAGTGCAAGGTCACCCACACAGCAAAGTTCTCACTCGTATTCAGGTGCAACTTCCTGAGCATCACTTTTGCCCGGTGCCTCTTGTCCTATGCCTGGCTCCATGCTCCGACAGCCCCTTTAGATACAGACACCGATGATGTCCCTTCCCGAGGCCGAGCACACCCAGCTCCCGCAGCCTTTCCCCGTTAGGGCGGTGCTGCAGGCGGTCGGGCCCAACGCTGTCCGGCCCGGCAGGCTCCGCCCGCGGCCGCGGTCTCCGTGGCGACGCGTGGGGCCGCCGGGGCTGCTGGGGCCGCGGGGCTGCAGCCGCTCCGCCATGGGCCCCAAGGGACCCAAGTCCGGCCGGGAGTCGTCGCTGCTCGGGCAGCCGACCTGGGAGCCCGCGCTGGTGTCCGCCCCCCTCGAGGAGGTGAAAGCGGCCGAGGGGCAGAGCCGGCGGCGCGGGGGGAGAGGGGGAGCGGGCTGCAGGCGGCTCTGGCCGCTCCTCCGCCCCGGGGGTCGCGGCTGCCGGGGCCTGCAGGGTCCCCAGGGTGGCCCCAGGGAGGGCCGTGAATGGTCCCCCGCCCTTTTGCCCCCGCCACCGAGCGTCGCCCTGCGGGTTTCTTTGCTCCTCCTCTCCTCCGCACTTTCCTTTCTGGGCTCTGGGTGCCAAGTTTCGGCTCGGAGTGAACTTTTTATAAACTGCTGAACAACGAGGTTTGATGGAGGTGCTGACACAGCATTAACTGTAGCGTTGAAAATGTGAGGCTGTAATTTTCCTGCCTGAGTGTGTGCAGCTAAAAGGCACTTTTTTTTTTTTTTTTTTTTTTTTTCCTTTTACAGAGTGTGAGGATCTAAAGGCATATTTAGGTTTCCAGGTTCTGTGTAAGCAATGTAATTCTCATAAATCTTGACTTGCAAGAGAGAATTTGGTTTCAAAACAGGGAGGTAGTTTAGCAAACAATAATATTTATCTCACGTGTGTTTATCTAGCACAGCTTCTGCAAGTGAGACAAATTGCTTCCGTGGCTTCCTTGTTTTCGGGATTCCTGTTGTGCCCTATTAAAAAAAAAAAAGAAAAAGAAGCAGTTTTTTGTTTTAGCTGCTGTGGCTTTGTGTTTGAGGATTTTTTTCTTTAATATGACAGCAGCACTGATTAAATATGAGGAACTTTTAATTCGGGAGGAGGCTTTTAAACTGGCTAATTGCTTTTCCCGAAAATGCCACAGGTGTCCAAAACTCTCTTAAATATTTACTTGCTTTTACTTTTATTTGGTAGTAACCATATAGTACAAGTTTAGCCAAACAAGACCACTTTTTGAATAGCTTAGTCTGTTGTTTCCCATTTTTCCTTAAAACATAGATTTTCAGTAGAGTTTTAAGGTGCTTGAGACCTTTCGTACTTGTGGATCTTGTCCCTACCCTCAGGAAACCTCCCTGAAGCCTAAGAATGGGGTGAAGGTTCAATCTCCATCACCAGTCTGCTCCTGGTCTTTCTCCCATGCTTACTCACAAGGTGCCAATTAGTGATCACGTTTTTTATGGTGGTGTTTATTGTGGTTGTGGATATTGTGCAGTGAATTCACTGAACAAAGTGCTTTGTATGCTCTGCTGCCTCTACACGTAATTTATTACATTTCTTAAATGCAAACCATTATATTGAAGTATTTTTAAAGGTAGGAAATAAAATGCTCAAAATCTAGGAAATGTCAAAGTTGGTATTATTCAGGACCACACATTGAGGCAGATGGAAAAAAAATGTTGAATGTTCACTGAATGGGGCAAGAATTTTGTAGGAAAAAGTATGTGATCACCTAATTAAAGATTATCGTAATGCCTATACCCGTGGGGGCTGACTTGAGATTCCTTGTTTCCGTAATTCTGGTATCGTCTGACTGCTTTCTGTTCCAGTTAAGCCAATTTCACTTTCTCTGCCGTGCTGTTCACAGACAGAGCCTTGGGAACTTGGGGAAAACTGTCTCCTTGCTGCGGTCAGCTTGAACTCGGGCTTCTGAGATGCTGGGCAGCCACTGAAATTTCTTACTGCAGGAGTGTTCTTATTCAGCTCTAATAGGCATGGGCAAGAGCACACGGTACAAAACTGTCAAATGCCAGCAAATCTCTTCTGAGCATGTGTGAATCAAGATTCATCAAGTGTGGCCAAATGTGGGTGTACTTAGTGTAAATAAACATGCTCTGTAAAAGCACATCTTTGACACAAGTACGGCTCTGCTGCCAAATTTAATCCCTTCCTCTTGAACACGGAGGGCATTGAATATCTTAGCTACTTAATCACATAGGGGTTTTTATTAAAGGACAAACATGATTTTTAAAAAACAAATCTCATTCTGCAAATAGTCTAACCTCACTATCCCTCCCCCCAAGCCACCCTACCCCAGGAATCACGTAACATACAAAGTCTAAACTCAAATATATAAAGCTCAGAAACTGAAAGCAGTCTGTAAAAGAGAGTGTTGAACAACTTGAACTGCAGGTCTCACCAGACATGGTGCACTTATTTCTTTCTCATCCTCAGTGTTGTATATGAAATACCATATGAATCTGAAATTATTTGGGAGATGACAGGAACTCCTATCAAGTAAATAAATGTCTCTCCTCATAATTCGTATGTAAAGAATTTTTAAATCTTTTACTTGTATCAATTTGGAAAATATTCTTTCCCTTTAGTGGAGGCAAAGGGAATTTACTAGAACTGGTTTTAAATTATACCAGCTAGACCGAGTGGTGAAATTGCACATTTTAATGTGTTTATGACTTACACTATTTTATTAGTTCAATCTATGAAAAACATTTTACCATTGCTGTTAAGATTTTTATGGACGGGTATACTGGCTAAAATATTATTTAAATGGTATTTACTAACCAAATAATTGCTTTTACTAAATGCACTGTGAAAACTGGCAAACACACAACTTAAAAACACATACAGAGGAAATATGGATTTTCCAGAGCCTCACATTATAGTTTATATGTATCTTTCTTGTTTGCAATGTGTTATGCAGAAGAACATGGAGTTGCAAACTGTTTTTGCCTTCAGATATTTATCATCTATTTTGATTGGGTTCACTACAGAATTAAATTGCAAAATATAAATTAAGATTCTTAGGCAGTTTTAAACTTTGCATGTGTTAAGTAGCTAAAGGGCAATATTTGCTAAGTGAAAGGTGAATTCTGGGCAAATACAGCCCTTAATTGAAATAACTGTCATTTGTTATTTGTTCTTATTAACTAGTATAACTAAGCATAGCAACTGGAAGCCATGTTCTGTGCTGACTTTCCATCTGTGTGATTTCTCTGATTTTACTGGCTTTTTAGAGCCTGAAAATTGAAATTAACTTAAACTTTGTGAAACCTCTAAAATGTTCTAAATAGGATGGCTTCACTTTTGATTACCATTCATACTATTTCCTCTTCAGAGAAAAATTAACATTCTGTTGAGCTTTGATGTTTTCTCACTTCCCATGTTGTACAGCAGAAGCTCAGGCTCTTAAAAACAAAAGCTATTAGTAAATGTGGGTGTGTCACTCAGGTAATGAAAGTGGCTCTGCAGATTTCTAAGCAATGATGTCCTACCTTAGGGCCACAAAACTCCTGATAAACAACCTTTCCCAGGAATGCCAGCTGTATTTACTGGTTTACAAGCTCCCTCACTGTTGAAAGTAGAGAGTGCTAGAGTTGTTACTGCTCTAATTGTTCATAAATCACTAAAATGTTTAATGGTCAGATGTTTTGAGTTTGAGTTTTCAAATGTTTATTCTCAACTCTTACAGGCAAATCTGAAATTCTATGATGAAATTAACTTACTGGTTGTTTTCCTAAGGGAAAAAACAAAACTATCAAACAAAACTAACACACAACCTGCAAAAAACCCCAAGCAAACCACAAAAAGCAACCAAAGAACAATAAACCCCACAACATTAAGTACCACAAAAATAAAATGACAGATACCCAGATTGTCTGGAGGAGGGTAAGATAGCTGCTTGATGCTTTTCTTGGCCAAAGATATCTAGAAACTGGTACTGCAAAAATAAACAATATACCTGGCTTGTTGAACTGTCTTCCCTAGAACAGCTGCCCTTTTGTGCCTAGGAAATGAAGCAGAGTAAACAAGGTATGTTTAAAAAGGAAGAAAAAAATTGCATGCTACATCTGCTTTTTTCTTCAACGTGAATTAAAGTTAGATATTTTCTTAACATACTCCTACTATTCCAATACTGCTGTGATGAAGAAGATATACCGGCTATGTGTACTGGTTTTTAACATTTGGAAAAAATTGCATTGCAGAGGAACATAATGGACGCTTGAGAGCAAAATCGGGAGAAGATGAGGCACCTTCTGTGTTTTGTTAAAGCAGGGATTTTGGACAATCAAAAAAAGTTTGCTGCTTACATGGAGCTTTCAGAATTAGGTTGATCTTACAGATTTGGAGCCTCTCCAACTGAGGGGTGTAGAAGTTTCCCACACAGATGGTTGTTTCTAACTCCAAGAAATTTTGGTGCATTTCAACTCTTGACCTGGCCAAGAGTTAAAAAACCCAGAGCACAGTGTCATTTGTAGCAATGGTTGTTTTCCAGTGAGAGCGATCTGGCCTGCCCTTAATGGGAGTTTGTTTCAGATTGTTGAAATAGTATTCAGTTGCCAATGCCACATTTCCAGCTTTTTTTATTTTTTTAAATTCACATATGAACCAGCATTGTTGATTCTGTGAGATATCTGCTCCCTGCATTTTGGTCTTCTTTGTGCAGTTTGTAAATGCTTGCGTTATATTCTCAGTGACAGCCTCCCTAGACTGTTTCCGTGATTTTCTAGTAGTTATTTTTATGGTTTTTTCTATCCTGTTCATTAAGCTGGGAACGTCATTTGAGGTAGCCTTAGGGTCACTAATCTATCCTCTTTCAGATCCTTTCTCAAGCCTTGATACTACAATAACATTTGAAAGAATAAAACTAAGTAGAGGAGCAGTTGTATATTGAGGGAGAAAATATTTTTAAAGTAACCATATACATTTTACTACTTTTCCTTCACATTTTTATGTTGTGATTTTAGGTGGTGAGCTGTAGAAGCAGGGTCTGTTTCTTCTCTGTGCTTTCAGTGCCTTGAACATTAGGGATACTGTTACAGGATCGATAATATAAAGGCAGTATTGCAAAAATATTTGATTTTTAACATCAGAAAAGAGACTAATCAATTAAAGACCTTAAACTGTGCATTAATGCTGCACATTGACTTCAGTTCATGTTCTCAGTGTGCAGCTTTTCTGAAAAATGACCTTTAAGGGCTTCAAAATTGGTTCAAAATAGATGACATGTTGTCAATGACTCCTGGAAGTCTAGATCATTATTCCCTGTGAAGGTGTGTGTAGCTACTTGGGATATTTAACTAGCTACTTCTACCTCCTATTCTCAGGTATTGCACATCTTTTAGAAAAGCAGTTTCTTTTCTTCATTTAGCACTAGGGAGGTATAGGCTGTCTCTAATAATATCCAACTTTTTGTGCAAAAAACTGTGTATCAAGCTGCATATACTGCTGTAGAATTAATTAAGGTTATAATTTTCACTACCACTTCAGTTATCTTGAAGAGGCTTATTCCATGTATTTTATTTTTAATGTTTTAGCCAATGGTTTGCCTATACTATAAATATAGATAGTCTGTGGAGAAGCTTTATCACCTTGTTTCTTTGAAGCAGAGCGTCAGCTCTTCATCTTCTCAGTGGGGAGAAGGTGTGGTCCACTGATGGTAATTTCTGCTTGGATAAAAAGATCTGAGGTTGGATAATTTTGTTTGCCTAAGACCTAATTTTTTTAGAACACTCATTTTGCACAAGAAGGACCTACTCCAATGTTTTGCTTTTGTGCTGTGTCACAGGCTGCTGTGAAGATGGGCACCACAGTTGAAAAACAGGAAAATTCTCTTTTCTTAGGCTTCTAGTACTTTTGTGAAGGAGAGTTTCATTGCTCAACCACAACTCTGAAAATGCTGGGGAATTATTATAGGGGCTAGAGGATAAGGATTTTGAGAAGGAATCTGAGGATGGAGAAAACCTGAAGTGGGATCAGATAATGAAACTGGAGATGAGCTGAACAAGGAGACAGAGGACAAGAACTAGGGAGCAAGTCACAGATGGGGGAAATGTTAAGACAGGTGGTGTAACTCAGATGAGGGACAGAGAACGGAAAAGGAAGGAGAAATTAACTAGGGACAGTTGTGACCAAGGGGTGGAAAAATCAAGGAGGGAGGACGATAAGGAAGGCAGGTTCCACAGACATCATTGTTGCAGTGATATTAATCAGTGCTGAGCAGGTTTAATGCATGGGCAGCAAGCTATCAGCACGTTTTAAGGAGGAACTAAAGAAGGCATAAGGCAGAGTTTCAGAGCTCTCTGATGGATTTTTTTTTATATATCTGAGAATTGCAGGAAGTTTTGGGAGCAAGCTCTGCTGGACAATTGCTGCTGGACAATGATTACCATAGGATGCTGAGTAGAACCTGACATTCCTGATTCTTGCTACTCTTGAGCTGTCAGCATCTCTCTAGGAGACTTACTGGACCTTGTTTCCCTCTCTTGGTGGTCCTCACTGAAGCTGGCAGTGTAGTGACAACAGTTGTTCCATTAGCTCATGCCACAGGTAGATGGTTGTTCTAAAGACTCCATGTCTGCTGGTGAGCACTGGGAGCACCAGGACACTGCCACATGAGAGAATTTCAATCTCAGTTCTGAGAGCCTAGAAAATGATGCATTTCCACACAAGCATGGGCATCTAAATACTTTCTGTTCAAAGAATGCTGAAGTTTCACTGTCCAACTCTTGGCAGGTATACAATGATAGCTGTAATCCAGATTAGCTGCAACTCCTGTGCATGTTCAGAATATTGGAATACCTAGAGCTCTTTGACAGTGCTGTGCACCAGTAGCTATCTTGCAGCTTTAGGCAGAAAGACTTAAAAGAGGAAAATGAAATTCAGTGTACTTGGTGCAGTCCCCAGTACTGCTGCCACTTCTCCACTGAGCAGTGTCTGCTGCCCCAGGGCAGCTGGACACTCATAGATCCCACCACGTTTACATACTTCTAGAGCATCAGTCGTATGCTTGCACTCTCTAGCAGTTTGTAATTTTTAAAACTTAAGGTTTATTTTGTGCCACAATAAACCATCAAGGAAGTTCATGATGTGTGGAGCTGTAGACACCCCTTTGGATTAGTTATCTGATCTGTAGCTACTTGCAGTTTCACTTAATGACCCAGGTGATCTTTACATCTTTTTTTGTTTTTCTGAATATTCGGTGGTTAGAAAAATGGGTCATACTCATGTGATGTTATTCTTTGTTACCTTAAGTGTTTGACAAACTGCTTCCTGCCATGCAAGCATGCCTTGTTTTGAAACTTAAGTCAACTGTGGCTTTCTCCCATCCCAAGACATCAGTTAATCAAATTGGAGACATCTAGGTGGGCTTTTTATCAGCTAAGAAAATGAACAAATGAGGAAGGGTACTGTAAAACTGGAAGAAGATGTTTCTGTTACCATTTGAATCTTTTTTCTAGAATGGTCCTTTTCCTCACTTTACTGTAAGCTCACCTCAGGTTTTGTTCCTATTCCACAAGGACTTTGTATGTAATATAAATATACTAAAATATTCAATATCCTAAAGTTACCACCCTATCTTAAATCACTCAATATATTTCCTTGCTATGATGCAAACTGGACTGTGATTCTGCTTAGCCTGGTCCTAATTAATGTAACTGTCCTGGGACTGCCTTGATATGACAATCCCTTTCCATGTTTACCTTTATGCAGCTGTAACCTAGTAACCTAGCAGTTTACACATGCAGATATGCATTGAAAAAGAAAAATTTTGTGATTCATATACATCACAAGCATTACAAATGCTTATAGTTCAGCCATCACTAATGCCGGTAAAGAATACTCTAGAATTAGATGTAGATGTGCTGGAGATAGCGACTCACTCTGTGACAGGGATTCCAATAGGAATGTGAAAGAGACTAACCAGTAAAAGTTGCTTAAATTACATAATTTTTAAGCTTTTATGGATGTACATCACTAAATAAAGTGTTCCAATCTTCTCTTGTTCTGCAGTTTTTTAGTGCTGAAAACATTTTTTTTTACATTAAAATAATGTGTATGCTACTGCAAATGTTTGAAAACTGCTGGTGTTTTTAATTTATCAATGTTGTAGTGAAATATAACTTGCCATTGGTAAGTAATTTTTCTTGATTCAGAATATTTAGTGGAATCATGCAAGAGCCATCCTATGCATAAATATACCTTCATAAAGCATCATAAAAATAATGCTACAATGTTCAGAAAATAGTATCTGGGCATTATCTAAGTTACAGGACGAGGGAGCTGAAAATTGGTTCTTGTTATCTACATCGAATAATCACAATCATACATGTATTCAAAATTCATTTCTTGTTTGCTGCCTGAACTGTCAAATCTGCAAATGCCGTTTAAAAGTTAGCACATCTTTGTGAGATGCTAATGCAGCGTTTGCCTGCGAAAAGGTTTAAGATCGTTACTAGGCATTTGTGTTTTCCATAGCATAATGCTGCCACCTGATGGCAAAAAGAATTTGGACACAGTAGTAGGGGCTTTTTCAGGTTGCATGCAATTTCAGTGTGATTAATAGCGATGTTTAATATGTCTTAAAGTGACATAAAAGCCATCTCTACAAGATTACTTTTTGAAACTGCAGAGAAGAACTTTTGTTGGCATGAGTATTAATACCTTAAATATTTTATTTTGGAATGTAGGATGATTGGAAGCCTAGCATTGCTTTCATTGTTGGGACCAAGATTGAGGATGAAATGCACACCCAGGCCCTGGCTCTTGCTGTGCAGGTGCCACTGCGAAAGCTCTTCAGTGTGGTAACACGTGAAGACATTTTCAGACAGGTATTCCAAGAAAGTAACTTTTAATAATGTACCAAACTGTAGATGTCACTTCTAGATCCTGCCTTATTTGGTCAGTGGTAATGATAAATTACTCGGTGGAAGTTTCAAAAATTACATTAATTCATAGAATCATTAATATTGGAAATGACCTTTAAGACCATCGAGTCCAACCTTCGAACACCACCTTATCATCTAAACCACAGCACTAAGTGTCACCTCCAGTCATTTCCTGAACATTTCCAGGGATGACAACTCTACCACCTACCTGGGCAGCCCATTCTAATGCTTGACAACCCTTTCAGTGAAAAAATTCTTCCTGATGTCCAACATGAACCTGTCCTGGCACAGCTTGAAGCCTTTTCCTCTCGTCTTGTCACTTGTGGCCTGGGAGATGAAGCCGATCCCCACCTTGACACAACCTCCCTTCAGGGAGTTGTAGAGAGTGATAAGGGCTCCCCTGAGAAATGGATTTCTCCAGACTCAACAGCCCCGGCTGCCTCATCTGCTCCTCATAGGACTTTTTCTCTATACTTTTTACCATCTTCATTGCTCTAATTCATAGGAATTAAAAATGGAGAAAGAAAAGCTTACTGTATAAGATGCTCTGCTCCCTGTAAATGAAGTTTTGTTACAGACTTTTCTTCAAGGTGCTGATCACAAAAACTCCCTCCCTAAAGTGTGGGGTTCCCATGAGATGATTTCTCACTGTTTTGGTGTGTGAATGTAGTGTTTGCAAAAGGGAACAGTGATAAAATAATTTGGGTAAACTCTTCTCACAGTAGAATGCTTTATTTACTTGCAGATTGCAGAGTCTGGGCGTCCAAAGGGAAAAAAGGTTAAGGATGTGCCTAAGTTCTTTGAGGTAGGTTAAAACATGTATTGCAGAGTCAGTGCTCTTTCACACTGAAGTATATAGAGCTGTGTGGTTTTGTTATACACTCTCGAGTAACTACAAATTTATTAGGTCTAGCTGGTAAAAACATTCAATCATCTAGATACTTAAACTGCTTTGGTTTTGTGATACCAGCAGTATTCTGTTGGACTGCTGATTAAGTGATGATCAAAACATCTTTTCAGGGATATGAGTTTTATTATTGAAGGATATGTTACATGGTCATATTTTGACGGTGATGTCTCAAATTACAGAAAACCTGTCAGACTCTTCTCTCTCAGATGCTCCCAATAATTTAAAAATGTATACCTTCATTTATATAGGGGAATTCTGTCCCCTGTATGAAACATTATTCTGTGTGCTAGTACCCATTATAATCTCAGTTTGATGTAACCTGATTTATCTGGTGGGCTGTGTCAGCGGGGCTTGGAATCATGCTTAGTACAAAGAGTACTTCCTCCTACCCTGTTAATGTTTTACTTACAGCTTGTGAGAGGTGATAAAATCCTGCGATTAATTAGAAGATTGTTTAAAATTTTCTCAGGTAGAGTTTTACAGTCCTGCAGACCTGGAGCGTAAAGAATTTTGGATCCCTCTAAAAAGACTTTGTTTGCATTTTATTTCTGCAATGACTAATAAACTTTTTATGTGTCTCAGGTTTTGGTGGGCTTTATAACAGCTCTTTTTAGGTGCAGTCTGTTTTTCAGTAATGCCAGGCTACTATCTGAACAAGTCCCTCTGGAATTATTTACCACTGACAGGACTGTGAATTTTATGCAATTAACTCTCTTCATTTAGGACTAGCCTCCCAGGCAAACTCACCCTTATATTACCTGGTATGTAAAACTTCTTCAGTCCTACTTGACAGAAGGATTTTGAAGTTTAGCTCTAAGCAGAAGTTTTGTATGATAGCTGTATTTAATTACTAAGAGCAATTTTCCTTGTGAAGTGGACACTTATTAAATTCCAGCTGTCAGTGCTGTGTCTCATTAGCTACTTACTTTACTCCTCAAAGACATTTTTTTCCTCCCCTCCTTTAACACAGAATATAAAATGCCTGTTCTGACCTTTTGCTTGGACTCAGTTTCCGTTCAGGCTGTAGCAAATTAAAAGATCGATCATGTTGCCACAGCATTAAGATCCCGCCTCTCTGGGCAGAGTTTGCTCCTGAACATTCACATACATTCCCATGTGCAGTTTGAGCATTCAAAGCTTTCACTGCTTCCACTTGCAAAGATAAACAAATACCACGCTGGCACAGAACTCAGGGTTGTGAAAAGTTCTTCTGAGAGGAGCATTTCTGTCATTGCCACATACAGTTCTCTGTGGCAGGATTCAACATGCTGCCATTTCCACAAGTTTCCATATTCATTTTTAGAGGTACTGTGAGATTCCTGGCATTTAATGGTCTCTGAACATATGTAATGTGTGTGAATTTGGGACTTATGTGCATGGTAATGTGTGTATTATTGGTTTAGTAGTAATATTGTTACCCATGCCATTGATCTTGCATTTTGCATCCCCTGAAATGCAGGGGTTTGAATACATTTCAGTGCACCAGTCTGCAGTGCCTAATAGTCAAGAACCTTTAACAAATGGCTCATGATATATTGCAAGCTAATTATATATCATATTAAAATAATTCCTGCTGTCTGTTCTAAGTTATTCCCCTTCAGGTTTTCTATCATTTTACTGTTTTGTATTTCATATCACTCTTATTGTACGAAGAGGCTGAGGGCAGGGTTTATAAATATGTAGCTAAAAGATTTCAAAGTCCAGAAGAATTAGGTGTCTAACACATCTTTTGACTCCTACATGACTTGATGGAGGTAGAAGTCCTGCTTGGTAATTTTGTACTGATTCCAGCATTAATTGTATGATGATAGGCTGGTTCTCTCATAAAGATGCTGAGGAGTTAATTTTTTCCCTTATATATGAAAGGGAAAATGTTATGCTTCCTGTAGTATATCAACAGATTTCATAATTTATCATGTACAGTTTTTCTAACAAGACCTACAACTAAAAATATATGTATTTTATCAGCAAGGTGTGTATCTTTTATTGTTTATGCACCTGTTTGTTGGGTTGATGTTATTAAGGTTAATAACATCATGTAATTAAGATATTTTGCCACTACTAGATATGATAGTGTTGTTAAGATCTGTTTATTGAGAGATTCCTCTGCCAAAATTAAGGTGCAAACAAAACCATATGCCAAAGTCAATAGTACAGATTTTATTTAACAATGAATTAGAAATAGAAAAGAGAGGGGGGAGAGAGAAAGAATTCGAGCAGAAAATAATCACCACCTGTGGATCCAGCAGTATCCTGTTAGCCCTTCTTCATTCTGGTCTTTTTTGTGGTGGGGGTCCCAAGGTCATTCAAAACTTTTCATTATCTCTACATTTTAGCAAACAAAGGAATTAAAGCTTTTTGGCTGCACAGTTCTGTTATGCTATTGGTTAAATGATTACCTCACCTCTAATGGTGGTTAGATTGCATGCTCAGTCTTTCTTCTTTTGAGTCGGTGGATTTCTGGGGTCAGTGTTCACAGCCTTCTCATGCCAGAATTACCTTTTATCCAGCTGGAGCTGATTTCAGAACAGTTGCTGAGTTGGCTTTCCTCGTGGCCCATAGATTCTCCATTTTTGTCCAGTATCAGTGATACATTCTTTTCCCTAGGCTTTGTTAACCTCCCTCTAGGTCTGAGATAACACCTGGACAGTAGAACTACATTTATGTTATCTATGGCCCAAGTTTCAGGTATCCAGAGGAATATTTGGGTGGGGCTTTGGTGGTCGTTGGTGGCTGCAGATGCTGTCTCCAAAACCTTGGGGTGATCTTTGTTTGACTGGTGATAAGCCTATGAGCAGTTGCTTCTTTACAGTTTCCCACAGTGGACTTTTTTGTCTAGATGTGTTGCCCAGGATGTGCTGGCCAGATCTTGCCTCCACCAGGCCTGGAGTTAACACCATCCTGTTGCTCCCTCCTGTGCTAATCTCATGACAAAATCCTTCTGCGGCCTTAACAGTACTTGAGACATGCAACTGCGGTCTTTAAGTCCTTACAAGTGTTTTAGTTTTCAAACTTTGAATTTTGAAAATCTATTCAAGCCTAAATTTTCCGCACTAGAATTCTTCATGAGGATGATTTTTTTCCCTTATCTCCCCCTTGAAATTTCTGGTGAGATTGAGTTCAAGGATTATGTGGATGGAAAGGATCTTTTTTTTTTCTTTTTCTTGTAAGAGTTATTTTCTGGTTTTGTTGGACTCAGTGGGACAGAGTACAGAAAGTTGCCTTCTTGTTACCTGGGAAATTCTGAGAAGGAATCATGTCCCATGCTAATAAGTACTAACAAGCTGGATCTGCGAGGTGGTACCATGGTGATTATGAAAGTAGATGGAGCCTCATGTGGCCCCTTCACCTGAGATGAGTGGAAGTAGATGGATAGTGCTGCTGGAAATGAACAGTTGAATAAGGGTCCTGGCCATGGGAGAGAGAGGGATCGAAGGGAGAGGTGTGGAAGAGTTTTGTGGTTCTGTCAGATAAGCTGAGATGCTTGGGAAAAAGCTTCATGGAAAGATGAAAAAGGCACAACTGGCAGAGATAAGAGCGCTTTTGTTTGGTTGTAGATTCCAAAATGTTGCCTTCAAAACGTGTCCTTGTTCTTGAGAAGCCAGCAAAACTAAAATCTTTTAAGAGAAGAATCCTTCTACACTTGTCTGACTCATCTCTGAGACAAGTCATCCTGCATAACCAAAAAGGTGTAATTGCAATTAAAATATTAATCTTTATTCCACTACTGGTCAAGATTTAATATATTCATTTTTGTTTCTCCCAGCAAAACTCCCGCTATAGTTGTCAAACTGAAAACTGTTATCAGATCAGGTGCCAAATCCAAATTGTGTCCCATTCTCATCCTGGAATTCCATGAGACTGGAACAGCATAAATCAGTTGTAAATAAATATTTCTCTGCTGTTTATCACCAGGTTGATAGCTAACTCTACTGGCGTCTCCTGCATTTTCAGGATGGGAGGCAGCTTGAGCAGTGTGCAGTGCATTCCAGTACTCCTCCCTAGACTTATGATTCCATGAGGACAATTGTAGGTTAATATAAGTTAGAAAAGATCCTGGGCATAGCAGAATTTTACATGTATATATGTGTATATGTGTATAATTATTAGTTGTCTACGTATATATGAATTTTATATATATATCTCCCACAACTTGCAGAAGGTAGGAAGAGGAGGTGATTGGAGAAGGCATTCATATTAGAAAGGAAAAGGTAAATGGATTACTTACACTTTGGACCCCAAATGTAGTGGAAGTGTTTGGTGCAGTTGAAAGTTTACAGAAATATTTTTTTTTCTTTTTTTTTAAACCTACAGCCTGTGTAGGTTTTAATGATGCCAACACAATGATTTTTCCTTTTTTCGCCTCTTTTTCTTTCCTTCCTATCCAAGACCACAGAGTTTAGGGAATTCTGATTTTCACTGCATTATATTTTCTTTTTCAAATAGAATTGCAGCTTTGCCATAGAAAGCTATTCTCTCTGTGAAAAGGCCACCTTAATATTTTTTTTTTCTTTAAGAGAACAAAACTGAATTGACAATTATTTTACCCTCCTTTTATTTTTTGTCTTTTGAATCCTCATTTAGGACACTAAGGAAATAACATCTCCTTTGTTTTTCTGCAATGATCAGCATTACAATGCCAGTGCATATGTTATTCCAGTTTCCCTTTTTTACGTGTTGGTGTGATATTTTCTTTTGCTGTAAAACTGCCCTTGTTCTCCAAGAACAAGGTATGGTGTTGGTTAAAGTCAATACTTGTAATCCAAAGAGTTCCTCAGCTACCTGTTTTTAATACTTTGATTATGTTGTCCAGGTCTACTGATTTCTGGTATTCCTAGCTTTAAAAGCTACCTTTTTGCAACTTTCTATTGATGGAGTTGAAAATAATTACTTTTAATGAAATGAGACAACCATATTATCTGTGAGGTTTTTCTGAATATAAAGCAGAATAATCACTGATTAGCCGTACTTTTCCTACATCTGTTTTGACTCTTCTATTGTTTCAATTTAATACCAGACCAATGCCATGTTAATGATTTCTTTTTTCTCTCTGATACAGTTCAAAAATAAATTCATCCTTATCTCTGCTGGCATCTGTTGTCTCTTTTTCTCTTTCTTCATTGAATCTGAAATAGTGAGGACTTTAAAATTCGCCTATCCGGGATCTTGTAATCCTACCTGGTTTATCTGAATTATCTCTGATATTCACATGTGACGATCAAGCAAATCACATGCTGAAACTGTAAGTATTTAAACAGAAGACAATATAAAATTTTGACTACAAATCATTTTACTTTTTGTCATCACTGGGTGAACACAGGACCTGTTTGATTCACCAGTTGGCTTGTTCCAGATCTGCACAGAAGAGTGTTTTCTTACAAAACCTCACTTTATTTTTACCTCTGTGCTAAAGGGGAAGCTGTGTCAGCTCTGAAACCTCAAACCTCTGGATGAATAAAAGCAGGAGAAGCTCCAGGCTTACTGTCAAGATACATGACAGCCAACCCTTATTACCCGGCATACTGAGATATCAACTAGTTGTGCAGTTCCAATAAATAGACCAAAGGCTAGATCCTTCTGTTGCCAGGCATGATGTGCATAGTTTTGTCATTAAAATCCAGTTCAGTTGAGTGCTTACATTTAAATCTTAATTAGTTCATGTTTTGTACAGCTCATTTAAAGGGCTAAAAGATTATTGGTTAGAAATAGAATCTTACTGTTTAAAAATTATTTATGTGGTACATGTTTTGTTTTTTTTTCTTCGGGTTTGTTGTTATTGTTGTTTTTCCCCCCTAAGGCTGTGCTGCCATAATCCTTGGGGAATTGCATAATGGTAACTGTACTTGCCTTAATAGGCAGTAGACTGTAGCAGATACAGAAGAATTCTTGAGTTTTCTGGGCACATGTGAAACAGATTCCTCTTCTGTCACTTCCAACACAAAATATATAACCAAGATATTACAAACGTCTGTAGGATAGTAAAACATAACAATTAACAAGCCCAAGTCAAAAAAAGTGAAATAAATATAGCCAGGAAGCAGTGGATGTAAAGCAGTTTTCAAGATTTCCTGTGAATTTATACTTTGCTAGAAATGTGTAGAGCATAGACTTATGAAGTAAGGGTTGCTGCTAGTAAGATTATTTAAGTGCTGATCACATCATGATGCAGAGAGAAGGTCCACTTTAGATTGGAACTGAGTGTGTGTTTCCTGGGATAGGTGCTCCTACTATGTAATGAAGTTTTATGTATATTTGTATATTGTATTAGATATAATTATTTTATTATATGTAATGATAGTTAGGTAATAGATATATTTAAAATATATGTTTTTAAATGTATACACATGTGTATAATTATTCAAAACTACCTTCTGTTGCTCACACCAATGGCATGAATTTCGTCTTTAAAAAGTTAAGAATAGATGGTCTTTTTTTAAATACCTTTCATGTCTTCCCTTCAGTAGGTCTTAAATACCTTATACCTTTCTATTACCTTATATCACTCTATTGTCTATGTCCCTTTTTTAGACTCTCTCATCATTGTGTCTAACAATATTTTCAGAAAAATAAAAAGAGGAGGGTAGAACTTCGGACATGGAGTATGCTCTTATTTGCGTTCATTACAGTAAATTCTTAGGGTTGAAAAATCAAAAATGTTTGGTTTAGCTTGATGTGAAAGAGAACTTTTAATGTCAGAGACGTAACACTTACGGGAAGGAATATTTTCACCTAAGTACAAGCTCAAAAGAGTTTTCTGGCACTGGGAGAAGAGCAAACTCAGAGTAGCCAGGATATGGGGCACTCAAGGAAAAGTTTTCAAACATAATGTTAGTCAGGGTTTTTAAGAAAATCTTTTAATTTCTTATGGAAACATATAATTAAAGGTATCATATTTTTGTGGAAGTGTATAGATTTTGACATAACACCATAACAAAGGTTGTGGTCAATATTAGTCTTTCTCAAAAGTAAAGATAGCCCTGTCAAAACTGAAACTTCTCACTCCGTATATGCAAGTCAATAAAATTCTATTCTTAATACAAGTTAGAAATATTTTGTTTTCATTCCAATGGAACGAAATTAATTTTAAAAGTTGTTGTTAAATGGAACAGCTCGGGAGCCAAAACTTATCTGGTGTCATTGTTTTCGTGAGTGGGTTTGACACTAGAAACAACTTTGGCAGCCATGCTGAACGGTTAGAAAGATAGAATGATTGAATTTTATTTTTCATTCCAGTACAAAATAAATTTAATACTGCACTCTTAAATGTCATAATGAAATGGAGCAGTTCCCCAGTCAGCCTTTGTCAAGCGGTATTGTGTGGATGCAAGTGGAGAGAATTTTATTGCAGAAGGACTTGGCCCTTACACTGTGTGGATACACAGGGGTTTAATGTGTACACTTGGGAATTGTTGTTTAATTAATATGCCTTTTAGGAAGGTATTGGCTTCAGGAAAGGTTAAGGGACTTTAAATCCTGCTGTGGCATTATCTCCTCATTTGTTTTCAGCTCTTTTCTATCTGTTACCAAGCTCCTACCAGTTTATAGTACAGAATATAGTATGTTTTATAAAGGATCCAGTAAATGCGATGATATATTTGCCTGAGATATTTAATGTTTTATCTTCTGAGGAGGGTTTAATTACTCTGCCTGCTGGTTCCCAGTATTTAGGTCAATCTGCTTAAAAGGATGTTAGGGAAAGAATTTTTTAATTTAGGTTTAGCATGTCTTTGCATCAGCCTTTGCCATTGTCAGAGCATCTGATGCCACTGCATGATAAAGTGCCCTGTGAAGTCCTTTAAGTTATCAAATTGTATGCCTTCCATTTGGATTTATTTATTCCATGAGAGGAAACCATGGTTGCTATGAACCAGTCAGTTCTATAAACTGTAGCTGTCCGCAGTCAGTTTCTTAAGAATCTCCAGTTCAGCATTCCTTTCCAGGAACAATGTGTCATGTTAAGTGGTACCAGCATTTCTAAATGTTAAAACTGGGGGGAAAAGTCTTGAGCACAAGCATCAAAACAATCTGTGTTTTCTAATTTTGTTTCCTAAAATCTGAGAGGTCAAGTTCTGTTATTTATATGAGGCAATTGACGTTCACATCTTTTATTTTCATTTCAGAGTAGCGACTCTTCATAGTCCTAAAGCTAGGATTTTAGAAACATGCATTATTATTTTATTACTGTCAGTTGTAATTATTTGACCGGAAGCCATTCATAATCCTCAAATTGTTGACGATTTATTTACTAGGAAAGAGAATTGATACCTCTTGAAATTCATCTATTTATTTAAAACCATTGGTGAGACTTTGGGTTTGCTTCACAGATTGCAAGATTTCATGCGTACATGCAAACTGGCATAAAATTTCTGCTTTTTCTGTGCAGGTTTTGTTGAAATGTCTGTATAACTAGAGGAAACAGCAGTTTTGTCTGGAAGAAGGTCATCCTTGAAGTGGTAGAGGGATTCTCTGAAGTAGCCAAAAGCAACGCTGTGTTCTGGTTTTTTGTCTTCAAAGTTTTCAGGGGACTGTAATAGGCTCATTAAGGACAATAAAGTGTATGACATCTTTCTCAAGTACAGCAACTAATCCTTTGTCACCAAATTAAAAAAAAAAAAAAGCTCAGGACCCTGTTGCAAAGCTGGACCAACCAAGGTGGAAAGATTCTGCCCAGTTTTGTGGTGCCAAGTCTACAAGGCCATTGGAATTACCTGGCCCAAATGTTCTGATGTGGCTTAGAAAACGCTGTCAAGATGTAGCTGGATGTGTTCTGCCAGCACAAGGTTTGATGAGGCAATTTTGTTTCTTAATCTTTTTGTTCCACCTCTGATTGGGTTCTCTTCCTAGCCAGATGCAATGTTAGAGAAGCTTGACTAAATCTTTTAGCTTTGTGGTGTTCATTGTGTGGATTCAGTTGGCTGAAATTGCTGGAGACAATTTACTTCTCAGAAGCTTAAAATATTCTGTACCGTAATGGAAAGATTTGCTGGGCAGATTCATCCCACTGAAATGTAAACTTTTCAGTATTTGATCATAGCAATATATCTCTTCATCTGAGCACAAATCCCAGCTGACTTGTCTGTCCTCTTTCTAAAAGGGTCTGGGTTCTGTAAGTGTTCTTCAGAAATCACTTATATGCTGTTTCAACTATTGCCCCCCAATCAGTGTTAAAAGAAAACAGATACATGAAGGGTCACATGAGAAAACCTTCCCTGTGCAAAGAACTCCTTCCTGAGATAGCAGTGCTAATGCCTGATCTTTCCAATCACTGGATATTTGTATCCCTTAAAGCAGTTTGATTTTTGTAGCAGCTAGTGGTCAGGAAGCCATAGGAGGTGCCCATCCCAGATGGTGAGAGCTCCTGTATGAGCTCTCTAATAAAACCCATCTTATTTTATGTAATGTATTTTCTCATTTTTACTGAAAATAGGTTATTCACTATTTCTATTTTTCTTAAAGCATTATTTAAGTACTTGACATAACACTGTACATGTGTGTTAGAAAGTTCTCATAGAGCATTTCTGAGATTAAACCAGTTAAAATATCCCCTCAGGTTGCAGATTTTCTGTAGAGAGAGGCTTAGAGAACAGACTTTCTTACAAGGGATAATACTAATAGGTTTCTGCTTACCAGATCAATCTGTGTTGTGTTTTGGCAAAAAACAGACTCACTCATACGAGTGACAAGTTATTTTTCTAGAGTACAAACATCCATTTGCTTCTGCTTTGAGAAATGTTCTCACAATAGAAAGGAATATATTTAGCACATGAACAACATTCATACTTGCTCAGTATTGCTTCATTTCGTTAGGTTTAGTTGAAAAGCACTCTGTGGGGTAGAAGGAGTCATCAAATCCACTTTAATTATTTTCATTCTCTGGAATACATCTTCACTGATTAACAAGGATGATTCATTTGGCTTATCTTAGGTTTTACAGTCTACCTTGTAGATAAGCGTTATGTGGAGCTCTGCTCAGATTTGCAATTGATTTATTGATTTATAGGAGTCCTTAAGCTCTCTTTGAACTGGGAGTCATTAATTCACTAGTGAAAAATAACGATAAAATGAAGTTAGGTGAATGGTCTAATATGAGAAACTGAATTGTCTTTCAACACACTGGAGGTGTCATCTGAAAAAAAAAAGTTGTTTCAGTTAGCTCAGATCCTACCTGTTATTCTTTCAGAACAATTGCTTGTAGTATGCTTTAGTCAATGAAATTATATTGACAGAGTCAGAAATACTTAATAGTATATGTAAAGAAGTCTTCTTTGGAAAAAGCAATTATCAGTATGACACATGCAGCTTTTGTCCCCTAGTCTGTCTAGAAAGTGCTTGTGAAGGACCCATAAGACTGACAGCAGATTGTAATAAGTCAAGATCACTTTTTTTTCCCCTGCTTTTATTACTTTGCTCAGGAAAATACGTCTGAATAGTAATTACCAACTTGATTGTGTAATCTCTTGACTGATGACTATCCTGCTTCAAATTAACTTGAACTGTGTCAGCAACTAAGGTATTTTACTTATTTGGTTCTTCTAGGAACTATTATGTTTCTTTTAGGAAGTGTTATGTGAGTGTGAGGCAAATGTGATGGTCTGGATTTCTTACAATTTCAAGAACAAGAGGGAAGATGGGGCTTTAGAAAGCTCACTCTGGATATGGGAGAACTATACTATGAAGTGGGCTGACCACTGTTCATAGCAAGCAATGTTACTGCTTCCAGGTAGTAACAAAGCTGTGGAAGTTTATAATCTAATTTATCTTTTTGAAAGACTTTCTGGTTATGATTTAGCAGCCACAATGATTCTGTATCATGAAAAAGAAGCATTTCAAAGAACGATAGCACAAGGACTCTGGCTTTAAATCTTTCCCCAACTTTTAAGACCGATCTCCTATCTCAGTGGCGCTGACATCTGTCAATAGTATAGGGTCACTTACAAGCACTCATGCAGTGTTTGAACGGCTTGAAATCCATGCCCTTTGCACCAGACAGCTAAATCTCTGCGTGGTTCATGCTGCCACCATATGAGATCAAATACTGCATCACCAAAGCCTTTCTGCACTTCACCAGTGTGACCCCTGCTGTGTGAGGAATGCTAAGTTTCCTCTTGCTTTAAAGGAAAAGAGGCCCTACCTAACTAAGTTTGTCCATCCAAGTTTCCATGGTTTCTCACATAAGCAAAAGATCATCACTGGTGGGATGAAGTACAGCCAGTCTGTAAAAAATCCACTTCATAGTATCAGAAAAACTTCCTTCTGTATTCTTACCATGTTTTGGTCTTGAAGTTTTTGTTTGGTATTATTTCGTTTTTACTTGAGGCTCTGTAGATTTTTAACTGTTCATACCAGATACCTGCATAATTCACAAGACCCCAGATGAAGCAAATATGGATGTGTAATAAATTTAATTTCTTTTATCTACTGTGCATGGATTGATCTATGTTCTGTCTTTAGGATTGGTTTTTATTTCCTCCTGTATAAAGCATATTTTACATTTCTGCATGAAAAGCTATTTGCTTTCTTTATTTTGCCAAATTTAGTGCACTCATTCTGTCTTTGTTTTATTTGTGTGACCTCTTTTCACAGTCACGGAATGTATTCCTGTTAAATAGTTTTAGTTATACTTCTCATGGCTCACATAAGAAAATTCATCCTTCCTACCCACTCCACTTCATCAAGTCTCTTCACTCCTGTATTCTCTATCTACGAAATAGGAATAATCATAATGTATTGCTTTTGACTGGTAAAATGCTTTAAAATTCTCAGGAAGAATGGGGTTTAAGAATCTAAGCACTCTTTTCTTCTTCCATGAACAATAAATCAGCAACTGCCATTGAGCTGGGTTACTATATATACACTTTTCAGGAAACCTTCCAGAATCCCTCCATTTCCCTTCTGTTGTGTTTCAAGAAATGTGCAACTCATCTCCATTAGGCCAGTGAGAAGCATCACTTTCCATAGGCTGTTAACATCAATTTTGAAAAATAACTGTATGAGAATTTTTCTCTCTGAGGCAAATTACTGTGATATTTCCACCTAAGTCTCTTTCTTTCAGAGTACAGATTTGTGTGCCTAGCTCTGTGTGGCTATTTTTTGTTGGAATAATTAGTAGTTTTAGTGTGCCCACAGTCTGTGGGAATTAATAAGTCTTATTCTTAACATATCCTTGATTTTCTGCTGTGGCTTTGATGTCAGAGGGTCTTTCCAGAAGCCTTCTATGATTGGCTTTTTGAGCTGGTGACCAGTCTTACTTTGGATACGAAACATGCAAAGCCAAGCTCATCTTAACCATGATGTATTTTCCTTTGTCTATGTTAAGATCATTAGATTTATTTGTGTTGGAGGAGCAGGACTGTTTTGGAAGGGTTTTTAAATGCATATGTTTTGGTTTGTCTCCCTGTTATGCAACTTGGAAAAAATCTGAATTTTAAGGCATTTCTTTTTCTGTTCCTTGCTTTCGTTTGTATGAAACAATAATCTGGCATATAATAGTCTGGTTTCCCATTTGGCTTTGTTTCATTCAGAGAAGCACTTTTAGTGGCTGTATTTAGGTGAGAAGTGAAAATTTCTAAACTAGGCAAGGGTCTATGAAAGCTCAAAGCTAATGGTGGTGTTTGCATTAGACAAGACACAGTTCAGTGAGATGCAGTGTGCACCTTCATTGTCTCAGTGTTAGCAAGCAAAATTGACACCATATGTGCCCAACTGTAATTGCTCCATGAGGAGAAAAGAGAAACATGTCAGAACATTTGAGTAACACCTAATTCAGCCCACGGTTATAAATAAAGCTGATGGTTGCTTAAAAACAAAAGTAAGAAAATATTATGGTTATAATATTCCTCAGCAACGCTTCCTACATAGGTGAACTTTATTACAGAGACAACACAAGTGAAAAGAAACGTAACAACTTTTTTACGGTATTTTTATGTTATTTTATTTTTTTCGCAGTAAATAAAGTGGTTATGAGGCTCCAAGGAAAACGGCCCAGATGTTAGTGAGTTGTATGAAATTTAGTGGAAACAAGCTGTAAAAAACATAGTCATAAAACAGCCTGTCAATGCCACACATCTGGACAATGCAGCTGTATGTTCCCGCTGCTGTCATCACCCTAAGAAAACTCAATAGCCTTATTTCACCCCAATTAGGCTGCATACCGACAGAATCAGAATTACACAGGGAGGGGGTGTGTTTTCACCAAGACAGACCCTCTCAAATTCCCTTCAAGAAGTTTTTATGTTTCATTTAGGGCTAGTCCCTCAGACACTGGTCACTTTGTAAACAGTACTGCAAACTATTCCCTTTGATTTGCTATCTGTTACGTGCTTTTTAATTTATTACTTTTTAATATGTAATTGCTTAATGTTGCTTCTTTGTTTAAAACCTAAAGAAAATTACATTTTCCTGTGAGAATTCTATATCTGTTGAGTTTCTCATAAATCATAGAAGTTTTTTACCATTCTAGTTTTATCTCGTACTGTAGCTGATATAACTTCATTTGAGGTCTTTGGAACCAAAGAATAACTGTGTGTCTTACTGATGTGTTGTTTTTTCTGGAAATGTGGCTATTTTGACCCACACATTGTACAGTGTGAGATAGCACTTCCTCATTTCAGCATGCAAATAAATATGAGTTGAGTGCAGTATTAAAACTATGCAAGTAACAGTTTTGCTGGGATTTTTTTTTCATTTGCAGGTGATAGAATTAGCCAAAGCCTTTCTGGACCAGGGTGAAGAAATTCCTCTAACACTAACTGGAAAGCTGCTGAAATTTCAATTGCTTTGTCTCAAACAGAAGGACCTTCAGAGAAGAGAAGACGAAAAGAAGGTACTATATGATGCCCTAGGAACATTACACTTTTAAAGACACTTCTATTCTAGTGTTGCTTCCATAAATTCAGCTTTCTTCGCATGTTTGTCTTTCTAGAACTGTAATTAAAGAGAAATGTGATTAAAAATAACTTTTAAAGTTGATTAGATTTTGTGGATGAAGTTCTCAATTACTCAAATGCCAGTGAGAACATAAGGGGAAAAAAAGAAAAATACTATGGAAGAACTCTTTGCTAGAGTGAGATCTAGTCATGGCTTAGCTGAGTCTTAGGACCAATAGAAAGCAGAGCTAGGAGCTGGCTTCAGCTGAATGTATCCCTGCTGAAGTAAAGGTAGGAGAGGTTGTTGCTTGGGAAGTATCAAGGATAGAAACAAAGCAGACTATGACAGAGTTATTGTTATGAATCTCCTCTCTGGAAGGAATTTGGAGAAGTTATCTGTTCCATCCTCCATCACTAAGGCAGGATAATATTTACATAAACTATTCCTGGCAGATGTTTGTTGAACCTTTTCTTAAAACTTTCCAGGGCTGTGTCTTTGCTTTTCCATGGCAATCAGTATTATTTCTGAGCCATCTCTGCAATGCACCTGTTTGAAAAAGGTTTCTGATCCTACCAACCCTACTCTTATTTACACCCATTACAGTTTCACTTCTCCCTGTGTATGGGGACAATGTTACACTCCATTCTATAGAAATCTATTACGTATTTAGCTATAGAAACCCAAATATATGTCATGGTTGTTAGTTTTTGATCATGCATGTTCCTCTCCTCTGAACTGTCTCAAAACAGTATATATCTTGAAGTCTGCTTCTCAGAACAGGGTACCACATTTTCCAGTGTTCCCAAAACTTGCTTCCATTTGTTCTCCAAGGTCGTCACTCCAAGATTGCCTCAGACAGATTGTTTATGTGTTCTAGGAAGAATTTCACCAAGCTTGCCCAGAATCATAGATCAGACCTTGAATTTATTTCTAATATCTTTTGGAGCTGTCATTGGTACATTTCAACAACTTACTGAACAGTTAGGTTTGCTGTAGTCCTTTTCCAACAAATGTTCATGAAACTGAAGACCATTATCAGAAAGTCATATAATTGCTGCAGTAAGTTTACCTTGTTAATTGATCAAAAACTATAATGTGAAGTGTGATGACATGGAGACCTTAGCAGTTTGTGCATTTAAAAGATGCAAGCGGAAAATGGTTTAATGCATTTTGTACAGCTGAAAAGTGTGTAAATTTCTTCAACAATTTTATTTGTGGGAGTAGTTGGTGGATGAAGTGTAGCGCACAGGAACATTAAATGTTAGGTGATTCCATTAAAATTGTGTCCTGTACCCCCAGAAGTCAATTTATTAGGAAATGATAATGTAAGCCACAGAAATATATGAAGAATATGAGAAAAATAATGTGTTTTCAAACTGAAAGGAATTTGAGAAGCTGAAGCTACAGAATAGATTGTTAATAGTGAATTGGGGAAAACTGGCTTTTCTCTTAGATGGCAGTCAATTCTTGTAAGTAAACTGACAAACAAAAATTTGAAGTTTAATGATACTTCAATATTAAAATGGAGTCTTTAGCTTTGATTTAGCAAAATTAATCTGGTAACTGTAATTTTATTTCCCTGGTTAATTTCAGGATAGTCAATGTTGAAGGTTGAAGAGTCTCTGGAATTTGCAGTTACTTCTCTGTTTTAGCCGAACTGTCTACAAAAATTGTCACCTCCTTTGGATTATATCTATATCAATGTGTGACAGGCAAACACAAGAGCAGCAGTTGAAGGACAGAATCAAGAATTGGAGGGCTCTTGGCTATGAGGATGCTCTCCAGTACAGAGTGGGCAGAAACTGACTTCTAATTTAGAGCTCTCTCTCTAAATTGGCTGCCATAAAATTTTTAATCCTTTCCAACAAGCTTGTACAATACAAGTTGTGTTGCCAACAATCTGGGTGTTGAAAACAGGATTTTACTCGCAAATCAGTTCTCAGAAAGCAAACATATCTGTCCATGTTGTTGTTTGTCTTTTTTTAATAGATACCAGTTAATATAATGGATCGGCAGAACTAATGCAATATGTAAATAACCAAAACTAAGGCATTGGGAAATTTCTGTATTTCATTAGGAGCAGGAGCTTGTCATAAATTGACAAGGTGTATGTATTTAAAATAATATGCAGAAGAGAAGAGCTGTCTCTGAATTAGAAAACTGAGGTAGTAAAATTCTGTAATGTGAAGCTTAAAATAACAAAATTGCCAAAGTTAATGGAATATTAGAAACTCCAGAAAAAGCTGCACCTTGTAGGGAAGGAGAAGTATGGCAGTGAAAGAAAAAGGAAAGAGTCCTAGAAAGGAGAGGCTTTTACTTGCCAAAGTATTACGGTCAAGTACTGTTCTTTATTAGAATCTTGGCAAATCCAGAAATGTCTCTGCTTATTTAAGAATTACTTAAAATTATGCAGATGCAATAGATGAAGTTGATTGTGAACTTTGTGACATGATGATTGTATCATCTGTTTGTTGTGTTCATCAGCTTAGAATGCAAAGAAGTACTATTAAAATTTCTAGAAGGTGGAACAAATCTGAAAGAAAATAATGAAGGCCTCCCAATCCTTCATTACACAGTGGAAATAGTTTCAAGAATCTGTCGAAGACATTTCTAAATTTTACAGAAACGAAATTCAAGTAGGAAGGGAAAAGCAGGAATAGATTTTCTGTTTTGATTTTGAATTTGAATGAAATACAACTTCCACAACTGGAAAGTCTGCTTTTCGGCTGGATCTAGGAAAAGCAACTATACAGAGTTGCCTTCTCTCATTTGTGTGGAGGGCTTTCCTAATTGCTTTAATAGCCTTTAAAGTGACATCAGCAGGATTGCAACTGTAAGTTAAGTTGATCTTTTTATTTTATTTAATTTAGCTTTATAATCCTGAAATTTAATTTTTGCGTAGTTTGAATGTAGTACTTCTGCTGGGCAAAAATAAGGTGGAGGCTTTCTTGCTCTACAGAACCTACTTTACCTTAATATTTTTCTATTGTTTTGATTCTAGACTTTTGATTTTTTTATTTATAGGGTGAGGCACTGGGACACTTACAAAATCTTTTTCGTCCTGCACTCTTAAATTACTGGGAAGAGCTTTGTGTAGGTGTTTTTGTTTGAAAATAATGAGAATGGTTGAGTAATATCCTGTGTGAAATGACCACAAGACTCTTGGTTCTAGTTTACGTTAGACAGATATTTACATCATATTAAAATAGTGCTGGTACTATTTTACACCATAGTCAAGAGTGTTAACAGAGATGTTAAAGATATTAACAGATATTGAATTTTTGCCATATTTCCCATCAGTCCAAGGAAGGTTTCTGGCTGGTGCAAGTGCTGTAGTGGAAGTCACTAAAGCACAGGGAATTTTTACTCATCTTTCTACCCATATGCATTTTGTTAGTTTGGTAGGAGTAATGTCTACCTACCTCTCACAGTTCTTTTTAATGTGAAGTTTTAGCATTATGACTGAATAAGAACATATAAAAAACTGAATGATGTGTTTGAGTAGGAAAAAGCAGGGTGTTCAAGACAGCTCCACCACATGAACATTATAGCAGCTGAAAAGGAAAAGTGTTAAAATAAAAAAATGGGACACCTAAAGTTTTGCAACAGTCTGACCTGTTTTTCTGCACAAAGGCTATAATGAGAACTTAATTTATTCATCTTGTCAGGCAGAACAGCAGCAAAAAGAAAAAGAAAAAGCTAAATCTCGTAAGTCATCTGGAAAAGATAGTAAAGTAAAGAAGTCAGCACCACCACTCCCTGTTAAAAAGGACATCAAATTGAAACAACGGGGAGCAGTGGAAGTGAAAGACAAATACATTGGTATGTAAAATACGATGATATATTCCTGATAAACCTTTGGAGCACTTGGTTTTGTTCCATGTTGAAAAGCCAAGATCTGTTAGGCAGTATCAAAGCGTGGCCACTTTGCATTTGAAGAGGGCACCGTGTTCTGCTCAGTGTTAGGATGGATTGTGTGCTCCAAGAAATAAAATACAGGTAAGTTATATGTGACATGTCAACATCAAAATGTTTGGGCACGTGTAAGACTACAAGAAAGGAACGAAACAAATCCTACAGAAAACTTATCCTACAGAAAGATTTCGGAATAACTAAATGTGTCAGTACCCAAAGGTGGCTTTCTTCTTATACTATAATTTAAATCAGAGCTGACAGAGTTTTCAACTCTGTCAGTGAAGAGATTTTACCTAACATCCAATCTAAGCTTCCCATTCTTTTAATATAGCTGTATAAAGAAAGAAGAAAAAAAAGACCATGCCTTAATTTCAAAGGCAGTCTATATCTGTTTCTGGTAGCTAGCAGTCAATTTACCATTCATCCCTAATACATTATCGCTGTTCTGAAATTAAACATTTCTGCTTTTAAGTAATCTTGAGACTACTTGCATTGATGTCTTTCCTCTTTTGCATATGGACTAGTCACTGATAATTAGAACTGACTGATTGTTATCCACTTGTCATGATTATTAGCAGAATCATAGTTATACTTTTCAAATGACAGGCAGTCTTCAGCATGTATACATTGGAATTTTTGGATCTCTCTAAGTGACTATGAAGATACCTGTCTTTTTTGTTAAAAATTATTAATGTTCAGTATTTGAATGTGCTCAAACCTTTTCTTCCTGCAGCAACTGAGACATAAATTTATGTACTTCAATTTCAGTACTAGGAGTGAAATAATGAGCTATTTTTCTCCTGGTTTTGATTTTTGCTTTATGCAATATACGTGCTGGACTGTGGTGGCTGCTTCTTCAGTCAGTCTCTCTCTAGATTTCTATGTAATTATACATTTAGCTGATATTACAAGCAACAGAGAGCCTGCTGCTCCAGGTGGTAGCAGCATTTGCACAGACCTGGCCATATATCTGAGCACAGGCAGATGTCAGTGCCAGACTGCCTTTTTTCCTTCCTTGGATGAATGAGTCCCATAAGTTCAGGAGTCAGTAAAGCACTTAGACATGTGATGTGTTAGTGAGCATAAGAAAGGATCTTAATGCTAAATAGAGTATAAAGCTGTGATTTGATATTAGTGCAGGATTGTCTGCACTAACTCTGTGTGTTTCAGCATTGATGGAGGGATACAGCAGGCAGTTTCTATTAATTTAGGATAAATAACTGTACTAGATAATTTAAATCACCGGATACCAGTCTTACTACCTGTATTTCTCCATAAGGCATAAAGGGAAGCTGCACAACTCTAGAGCTTCTAGAGAATTCACTTTTACTTATGTCGTGCTTAACCTTTTGCTTTGGTACTGAAATGTTGCTATGCATATTTCTACATAACTGATAAGCCCAAATGGAACAGGTGTTCCATGAAATTTCTCATTTGCACTTTAAAATGAATTTGGATATGCCCCTGCCACCTGAAAGGTGTAGTGTGAGCTGGTATTACCAGCTGATGAGGATTTTGACAAGAAATATATCTAGTGAACATGAACCTGCTGGGTAGGGAGGAGTCAGCAGCGAGTCAGTTGATACGTGCAGCTAATCCTTTGAAATTATTATGACTCTTGTAATCTTTCATGTAAAACATAGTAACTTGCTCTGTGTATGCTCCATGTCCAGCTACATGCAGGATGAAATAGCATAGCTTAAACTACCATTAGAGCATGTGGATATATCCTGACACTGTACTCCTTAGAGAGGAGCAATTACAGAAATGCTACTACAACATTCTGGTTATAATCAGCTTCTGCAGTTTTTCTCCTGGTTCTTCTCCAAACAATTATTACTTCTGACTTGTATTCTTCCTGCTGTGTTCTGTAGGTGGTTTGGTGCAGAAGACTTGAGTCTTATGCACATAATATTTTTGAATTTATGTAATTTTCCCAATGAGATTATAAAAGAATTGTTTCTCTGACCTTAATTTGCATTACCCCATGTAGTCAAGTAAAAAATTAATTTTGTTTAGCTGTTAAATGTCCTTGCTCTGATCTGTTTTTGTTGTGTTTTAAACAGATGATGAACCAGATGATGGTGCTCATTATTACTTTATAATTCTGGGTTTCCCCAATCTTCAGTTGTTGCCTGTGTTGGTTGACCTTGGGATTAACATTGCAAGTGTAATTAAAATTTCTTCTGAGAACTACAAGCCATTGCAGATGTACTTGGAAGCAACTAAACTTGAAGAACAATCTTCAGTTTCACCTGAAGGTAATCCGGTCATTGAAAAAGTATGTGTAGAAAAGAGATAATTTTATATCCAGGGAATGACTGTTCTGGCTGTGTTTTTCTCCCTCTCTATTCCTTGTGTTTGTGTATGCTACCTATGAGCAGCTGTGTTTGCCAGTGCCAAAGTAGTATTGCCATTGGTTGGCCACCAAACCAAATGGTTTATCAGTGCAAAAACTGGACAGTGGAAAGAGGGACTGACTAAGCAGGCAGTGTTTGCAGCCACAGTAGCCACCAAAGAACAACATTTTATCGATTGCATACTTCTGTGAATTGTTGAGAAGTGCACTGGTAAGAAAATTTGGCTTATTTGGTAATTTCAAGGAGAGTGGACAGTTGGCTACTTTGGGGCTGTGGCCCCAGCCACAGGAGAATATGCCACAGAATAGTGCTCTGTAAATGTTCTCAGCTGTCCCCAGGCTGTAACACCTCTCTTGAACTGGGATCCTGGTGAGCAGCAAGCTAAAAATGTGTCATCAGTGATGGCTGACTATCCTCGGATGGAGTGACATAGCCAGTAGGTCAAGGGAGGTGGTTATTCCCTGCTACTTGGCTGTCATGAGAACAGAGTTTTGGGATCTACAGTACAAGAAAGATACCAATAAACTCTATTCATCCCAGCAAACAGCCTCCCTATAAGGACTAGCTAAAGGACATTTGAAGAAGAAATAGTGGTTGTGGTCATGAGTGGTCTTTGGAATTTTCAGGCCCCAGAGACAGGGGGAAAGTGTGAAGCAAGTCTCTTGGTGGAAGAGGATCAGGTTAGGGATTACTTAAACAAACTGGATGTACGTAAGTCCATGGGACCTGATGGGATGCACTCAGGCATACTGAGGGGCTGCCCATGATGTCACTGCAAGGCCACTGTCAATTACTTTTGAAAAAACATGACAATTGGAAAACATGCCTGAAGACTGGTGGAAAGCATCACACCTATCTTCAGAAATGGCAGGAATGACTCGGGAATCTAAAGGCCACTCAGATTCTTCTCAATCTCTGGAAAGATGATAGAACAGCTAATCCTGGAAACATTTCCAGGCACATGAAGGACAAGGAGTTGGTCATTTGGCATGGATTTGAACCTTCTGTAACAAAATTACTATCTTGGTAGATGAAGAGGGAGCAGTGAGTATTGTCCGCCCTGACTCAGTAAGACCTTTGGCACTGTCTTTTCATAAAGTAGCTGGATAAACAAACACTGAGTTGCATTGAAAACCAGCTGAATGTCCTGGCTGGCCCTGAGGTATCAGAGAGGATTGGTGGTATGAGTCCTGTTGAACATCTTCATTAGTGATCAGGATAGTTCCCTCAGGAAGTACTTTTATGATACAAAAGTGGGAGGAACGGCTGAAACACCAGATAATTGTGCTGTTTTTCAGAGGAGCTCAACGGGATGGAGAAATGGGCTGGCAGGGACCTCATAAAATTTAGCAAGGGCAAAGTCCTGCAGCAGTTCATGGTGGGGGCTGACAGGCTGGAAAGAAGCTCTGCACAGAAGGACTTAGGGATGGTGGCACTAAGCTGAACATGAGCCAGCACTGTGCCTTTGTAGCAAACAGGGCTAATGGTATCCAGGGCTGCATCAGGTCAAGGGGTTTGAACCTGCTTTTTACTCGGCACGGGTGAGGCCACACCTGGAGTTCTGTGTCCTGTTCTGTCTCCTCAGTGCGGGAGAGATATGGAGCTACCAGAGAGAGTCCATCAAACAAACCCATGTTCCAGGGTCTGGAGCATCCCTCATATAGGGAGAGGCTGAAAGAGCTGGGAATGTTTACTGTGGAGAAGAAAGACCCCAGAGGGAGCTCACCAACGTGTACAAATGGCTGAAGGGAGTGTGCAAAGAAATGGAAGCCAGGCTCTTTTCAGTGGTGCTCAGTGACAGGACAAGAGGCAATGACAAAACTGAAACACCTGAAGAAAAAGAACCACTTGTTTACTGTGAGGGTGACTGTTGTCACAGACTGCCCAGACAGATCATGGAGTCTTCATTCTTGGAGGTACTTAAAAGCCATCTGGACATGGTCCTGGGCAGTCTGCTTTTGGTTACCCTGCCTGAACAGAGGAGTTTTACCAGATGACCCCCACAGGTCCCTTTCAGCATCAATGGCACTGTACTTGGAATAGAAGATGCTGGTAAGATATAAGTGGGTCTATTTTCTAATCCCTAAGTTGAGTGTCAGATGTTTGCTGAGAATCTGAGGATGCAAATATTTTAACAATACTTAAAGAAGACTGATACATGATTTGTGCTTTATGTGCTTTAGGGAGACATTTTACTATGATTTGTCAAATACTTATATATTTTAGATGTAGAAGCAGAGAAAAGAAAGGAAGATGAAGCTAACAAAGAGCTGGAAACATTTTGGGAATTCCTGGAGCCAGTTCTGAACAGCGGAAGGCAGGGATCAAGTCTCTTTGATGTTGCCAGGCTTCATTACCAAGTTAAGGAAAGTGACTTTCCCCCTGATTGGTCAGACAGCGAAATGCTGGTCAGTACATTCTGTTTTTACAGTGCATGGCATGTTATAGGGTTTGTAACCTTTAACAATACTTTAGGAATTTAATCGTAAGTCTTCTCTGAAACAGAACCACAGTAGTTAGTATAGTTGTAGTCTTAAACAAAAATTATTTCCTATGTATCCAGCAACTTTATTCAGCATTTGTTCACAAGGACTCCTTTGAATAAAAATGCCTGATTTGGAGTTTCTTAATATTGTAGGCCACAGCAGAAGAGTTGTAAAATAGTTTGACATTTTAAATTTATTCAGCACCTTCATAGACCTAGTTTGCATCTCATTAGAGAGTCATATGTGTATATGAAATAACATAGAAGTTGTATTTCTGTCCTCATAACACCAGGCCTACTCATTGCACCCTAGAACAGTCGCATGAGAAAAAATGAAGATGAATGCAAGAATACTTTTTGATATATAGTGCTTTATCATACTCAGTACTGCTTCTTTTTGTCTAAAACATGGCTCTAACTTATTACTCGTCATTGCCTGCTGAGTCGGGGCTATTACCAGGCACTGAAGGAGAAAGTGAATCATTAAAAATTTTTTCCATCCTAGATTCTCACATATAGTGAGGTAAAAGAGTCCAGTATTTTTCAATCTACAGTGTCAGCAGTAAAAATTACAAACTTCCAAATCAAAATAAGGCAACATGCTATAATTTAACCTACTGTATTTGTAGTCTATATTATTAGGCTTAAAGGACATTCTAGGGTTAAACTACATTTTTCTAACCCTCATTTATAGTACAGTGGATTCTGTATACAAACAACTCACAGTGGTTTCCAAAGCATTCACTAAAAATGCCTTAATTGTGGAAACATGTAGGCCTGCTATTTATAATATTAATTATCATTATACTCTTTATATAATATTACAGTGCAAAGCCTCTTTTGGAAAAGCTGTCTTTATCTTCCCTATAATCACATCTTACAGGAGGCTGTTTCGATTTTTGAATATCCTGCAAGCACCTATATTATAGCTGAAATAAAGGGATAATCATCTGTCACTGAAACAGATGTAGTTATTATTTCTATTTTCACAAATAGAATTTCTTCCCAAGTGTCTCTTCTAGTCTTTAAAAGTTATGAAAACGAAGACAAGTATTCCATAACTAATCAGTGATTTGGGATTGGCCGTTTTCCAGTGTCATAAAGAGGCACTGAGTTGAGGAAAGCAAATGCTTAATACTTCTTAAGGGTTGGCTATTGTGCTTAATGCTTTATGTCAGTTGTGCTTCTTCACTGTTTTATTTTAGGAAACTTAAAACTGAGACATTCAATGTTGTTAGCCACCTCTTAGAGGCAAACTTCTTAGTACAAGAGAAAATGATCACTCAGAAAAGGGCTTTTTACAGAAAATGTCTAAAATTTATAATAATTCCATCCTATCAACAAAGTCCAGGATGTTCAGGGGAAGAATACATCCATTAAAGCTGCTGAAATTTGAGTGTTTCATGTGGTCTCCAACAGGGTTTTGGTATTTGTACGAAAATATTTAATCTTTAAAATAGCAGTTGCTATTATTCTTTTTATTCCTCCCAAGCTTTGGTGAAAACCACAGTACATGACCTCAAGAACCATGACTCTTTCCTTGTCAGACTTTGCAGATACAGTGCTCTCCCTTTGGACATTTGGGCAGTATGCTGACATTCCTTCAGTCACAACTGTGGATTTCAGAATGCCGTTCTTGAGGCTTTCTTTGTTTTCAAAGGGTAACAGAAAGAAAGAAAATAATGTGAGATTATATTAATTACCTGGTTGAGGTTTTACTTTTTATCCTTCTAGGGCAGGGAAATTATTGACTTTGCAAATATGCTGCAGGTTGTTCACTAGTAAAAAGGTACACACATTACAAAATACTTTAATTTTCCTCTCCATTCTTTGCCATCCAAAAAAACCCGTAAGTTCCATCTGCAAGACAGCAAACCTTGAATTGTTACTGTTAAGACAAGTTAGACTTCATAACAACTAAATCACTTAGGCAATATATAGTCCATACTGTGCTATGGCAATGTTAAGGCAAATAAAATGAAGGAAGTTTTAGAATGACTGTATAAAAGGTATTGAATTGGTGGAGGAAAAAATCTTCTGGAAAATTTATAAACAGGTGTAGACCTGCTGGTTAAAGAGCTAATGACTCCTGTCAGTTACATGACACTTTTATACGCAAACTTCATCATTTGTATCTGATTTTCTCTCACAGCTTGAGTTTGGTACTGTGCTGTTTGAACACGTTGCTTGTTTGATGTATGACTGCCTGGACTGGAGAAGACAGCATTGCAACTACTTGGAAAACACCAAGTTTGTTAATGTGCCTTTGTTTCCAGAAGGCAAGACAACACAACCATCTTCAGTTGAGGCAAGGATCCTTCTCTTCTTGTTGAGGTTAACTAATTATAGAGTAGAATTAGCTGCCTTCAATTTTCACTCAAAACTTCATCTTGGACCATCCCTCTATGAGTAATTTTCAGTGAATGAAATTCGTTTGTTTTCAGCATTTAAAACCCCAAAAAATGTAAAAAAAAATAGCTGGGCATTGGGAAAACAGAAAAAGGAAAATTAGAAGGATCCTACAGGCATAAAGTATCAGGTGTAGAAATTTCTTAAATAGTGTCTGATGATACATTCTTGTGTCTGAAAAATCAATATGCCTGCACAGAGCTATTCTGCAATGTTGCAGACCTGTGAACTGTCAAAAAAAAAGATTACTTCTACGCAAAAGCTGTTTCTTTATTTTATTCATAGTAGGCAAAAGCTTAAGTGGGCAGAAGAAAGTAGTTTATTAGAACATGCACTTCATTCTTACTACCTTGTTCCATTTAAAAGTTTAGCATCTAGTCTAGGATGAGTAACCAAAGCCAAATGAAATTAAGTTCTCCCACTTATTTGTGCAAGACTCATTTGTTATATGGTTTCTCATTTTTTATGTTAATTTTTGTTCATTTAGGAACAACCAGCACCAACACCTACAAAGAAAAAAGGGAAACCTTCTTCTCGTTCTTCTACTGTGCCGACAGTAACTTTCTCAGAAGGTATGTTTAAAGGATTAAAGCAGGCATCTCTAGTTGTTCACTTTGTCAAGCCATTCATGCATCTGACAGCACAAATCCTCAAAATTATTAGTGCAGTTACCTGAAGATGTTGTGTATCCTGATGAATACATTGTGGAAATGTCTGGAAATTGCAGTTGTGATAACCAAGTCCTTTAGAAAATCGCTTTTTCTATCTGTTCCTAGTCACAGTCAGATTTAAAAGATCTCAGTAATTTTGTTAGATCTCCAACTTTCTTAGGCTCTTTTTAATAAATAGTGTCTGAAGGTTCACAGAATCACAGAATATTCTGAGCTGGAAGGGACCCACAAGGATCACTGAGTCCATCTTAACCTTGCATAGGACATGACACCATGTGCCTGAAAGCATTTTCCAAATGCTTCTTGAGCTGTCAGACGTGGTACTGTGACAACTTTCCTGGGGAGCCTGTTCCAGTGCCCAGCTACCCTCTGGGTGAAAATTTCTCTAATGTCCAACCTAAACCTCCCCTGACTCGAGGTGAGGCTGCCCCAGTGCAGAACAGAGCAGGACAATACCCTCTCTTGCCCAGCTGGCCATGCTGTGCCTGATGCTCCCCAGGACACGGTTGGCCCTCCTGGCTGCCAGGGCACTGCTGGCTCACATTCAATTTTCCATCAAACAGGACCCCTGGGTCCTGTCCTGTCCTGTGGTGCTGTTCTCCAGAATCTCCTTCCCCAGCCTGTCTGTATGGTTGCCCCATCCCAGGCACAGAATCCATCACTTCCCCTTTTTAAGCTTCATAAGGTTGGTAATTGCCCAGCCCTCTAATTTGCCAATGTCTCTCTGCAGGGCCTCCCTGCCTTTGAGAGAGTCAGCAGCTCCTCCCAGTTTTGTATAATCTGCCAAGTCGCAGAACTGACTTGGAATACAAATTGGCTTTTCTGAACAAACGTATCTTAACGTTTTCTCTCTTAATACAACAGATTTAGAAACTCCTATTCTACCTCCTCCTGTGGACATGCGGTATTACAATGACTTGCTGAGTCAGATTCCTGATGAGTATTTTTCTGTACCCTTAATGCTGGCCTGCATGTTGGAACAGGTGGGAATGTGCTCTTTTTCATTTCTGTGGCTATTTCGGCCTAGTCCTAATAAAATGAATTGGTCAAAGATCAGTAAGTCCATCTGTTTAAACCTAAAATATAAGGCTGTGCATTGAGGCACTGAGCAAGGAGGTTCAATACAAAGGAGTCAAAACTCGAAACTTTGATTTTCTTTCATATTGCGCACTTACACTGTATATCTATATAGTGTTATTCCATAATTAATTTTTGAAGACTACAAATATAATCAAATGAGGAGAAAGGTGCAATTTCTTACCTAAGTCAGTAACAAGTTTTCATGTCCTTCAATACGGAACTTTTGCTGGTTTACTCAGTTCAGAGGTCTTAGGTCAGGCCTAACATAACAGCATCAATGCTAGTGCTAGACAGATCTGATCAACAGATCTGTTGAGTTCAGGCACAATCTATGATTTAGAAGAGACACACAACATGTTTTGGAAATCCTCCTTCATTTAGGATTAAATTTTCACCATAGTTTTGGGGCTTTTTACTTTTTGTAACTTAGTCTGAATAGATTCAGGTAAGAATACTCAAAGTCCAATGCCTCATAGATGGTCATTTTTAATTACCTGTGTTTCTTAATTCTTAACATTTCAAGTTGGAAATATGTTTCTTCTCATCCTTTCAAAAGCAACTAAGAAGAAAAACATTTAATTCTGTTTTCCATAATCCTTGCTTTGTGTAGGAACAAAATTGGAAAATTGTATTTTTGCTACTTGTAGAAAAAAAATAGGTTTTTCTTCCCTGACAGAATTTCTGGATGTGTGCTTAACTTATAGCAGGATTTGCTTGGTAGTTCTGGTAAAGTTAAGCAGCAGTCACACTGTAATGGAAGCTAACATATATTATATTTGCCAGGTAATTGCAACTGAAGAAGACCTTACACCACCAAGTCTGGTGGCACCAGAGCATCAGGCAGATGAGCTACATCGTGCCATTGCAGATCACATAATCTCTATCCTTCCTTCCCTTTCACTTCCTAGGAGTGAAAAAAAGGTTTGTGTTGTCTTTTGTTCATTTCCTAAAATGACAAATCTCTTTATTGGGGTTTAACACCTCTTCCTTTTCTTTTTAAACAGAATCTCTATGACTACTTTTCTCCTAAATACGGTGAACAAGAGACTGTCACGCCCCAGTACCCTCTCTTATTTAACTACCATGATGCCCTGGCTCAGCGACTGCACCTACTAAAGGTACAATGCAGTCTATTATATATAAATATTTCCAAAGTTGACAGGCAATGAATGCTCAATGCACTAGAAGAGGAGGAGTGGTGTTTTTACAAAACAGAACAGCATATCCTAGATTTTTTTTCTGAGGTGGACACACCAGTACATATTCAATTTACTTAAGAAGCAATGAGTTACTGGTGGAGGACTCCTCACAAGCATAGAGCACAAACATACTGATTTCAGTGATCCATTTGCATTATTAATGAAAATGTTTAGCCTTGGGCATAGATGAGAGATGTTACAGAACTGTTCATTTGCTGTTCAATGCTGATGATACTAGGGAAAATGAGTTGCTAACTTGTTAACGGTGATTTAGCATGGAGACTAGACTGAATATTAAAATGTAGAGAAGTGTAAGAAAATACATAGAAGTTGTTAATGAACACAATGAGTGTATTCAGGTTGGCTAAATAGTTGGAGCATAGTGTGTAACCAAGATACTGCCAAATTCTAAAAAAGGCAGAAAGGTTCAGAAACTGCATAGTTTGGGATTATTGCAAGGTAACAGTTCCCAGACTTTCTGAACCAAAAAAACACTGTGAATGTCTCAGATTTTTCCAAAGCCAGGGTGCAGTTTTACCATTAAACTTTAAAAATTCACTGAAGATAATACAAGTGATAATACAGTTCTAGATTTCACAGCTAAGGTGTGTTTGCCTGGATTCATGGACTACAAATTATCTGGGGAATGCTTTGACAACCATTGATTAAAACAATTCAGAAACAACTCAAGTTTGACACATTGGGTGTAATCAAGCAGAAGGAAGGACTGAGTTATCAACATGAGAGATGCTCTTAGCAGACATATGCTTGGTGTATTTTATATACTTGCTGAAGAGGAAACTCAGGATATAGCACTATGTTTGAGGAAAGAGTAGAGGAAAAACATTTGAAATATGCAGTTGAAGAAAAAGGTATGGTAAGTGTGTAATACTAAAAAGAGTGAAGCTGAAAGATACCACTAAGTCTGAAAAAATAAATCCGTGACTATATAGGGAGGCCTCTCATCACAGACTGATCAATAAGTTTATGGATTTCATTACTAAGAAAAGTAGCACAGATCAGCTGAAAGATACGTGGAAGGGACCTGCTGCCAGACTGAATAGATCAGTACATATTTCTGTGTTTTTAAGTCTAGCTAGCACAGGCAAATAACTTCTAACAAATGTCTGTTATTATGCTGTCAGTCATTCTCTTATGTGTCTAATATTTTTCTGCCTACAATATCTGACACCACGATTCAAAACCACACTGCGAGCATATGTTCAAATTTAAGTTTATGTCCAACTGACTTAAGCACATGCTAATGTCTTCTGCTGTAGAAAGACTTCTTTATTCAAACATAATTTTTGGAAAGTCAGTAGTGTGAAAGTTTACTTTAACTCTGGTACTTTGATTTTTCTTCCAGGTCCAGGAGAACTTCAATCCAGAAAAGATTGAGCGTGAAATGATGGATAAACTGCCTCTTACAGAACTTACCCATTTCACCCCTCCTTCAGCTGAAAACAACACTAAGCGCTTGGCCAGAGTTCATGAGCTCATGCATTATTTTACTAGTGGTAAAATGATTTTCATTGATACAATTCCCATTCTTTTTATTTCTGGTTAATGATCCTCTTAAATAGCAGGAATTTTGGGACAAGATTTTTGAGCTGTGAAAAAAACCTTCACAGGATTTCCCATTTTCACATTCTTGCTTTTATGTAATTATAGCCTACTATACAAGTTAACCCTAACTTCAGACCTCTGTTTCATGGTTAGTGAAATATTGCATAACTAAGAGCTGGAAATATCTTAGAACTACTTTATTTATTTATTTATATTTGCAAACATACAAACAGTAATTCTGAGGGGAAAAATAGCTGTAAAAGTTGCAATTTTGATCCTGGAATATAGAATGCATTTTGAGACACATTGATGTAAACTGTGTTTGTTTATCAACTCCCTTTTGGAGGTAAAGCACGTGTATCTCAGGTAGACAGTTTTTATGGAAAAATACATGCCTTTCAGAATGTATTCTGTGTAAGCTGCTGGTCTTAACAATGAAACTACTTTTTAACAGTCCCTTTATCAAACCAAGAATACATTCACTTCTCCAACCGTAATCACTTCTGCAGTTACCTTTTCTTGGAGTGTGCTTACCGCCATGACATACACTGGGAAACAATCCCAAAGACTACGTAAATACCCTTAGGTAGTATCAAAAGTCTGCTCTAGGTTATTAAGAAATATAAACATCCAAATCCCTTTGGCAACATTTATGTCAATTTATAAGGCACAGGATTTGAAGGTACTTTCCCAGCTCTTTCATCCTGAAGTCCCTTGTGTTGGATTAATTTACACTTGGCTTTGTTGTTTCTAGTTGTTGGTATGTTCATTTTGGACAGTAAGCTATTAAAGTATTCACTATTGCTATAGTCTTCCAGCTGATGGGTGTTGAATTTGATGGTCTTCACTGGACCATACAGTACTGCCAGACTCTCCCAACTAGTAACTTAGCTAGCAAAACCTTTGCTTTTATCAAAGGAGATAATTAATTTGAGCAGAAGATGGGAGATCCAACATTCTTGAGATATACGACATGCTTAGGTGCTTAAAAGAGAAAACTTTTCAGACTGAAGATATTCTTTATATGATTTGGGCATTGTACTACCTGTCTTAAACTTCAGTCCTTTGCATGATTATCATTGTTATATGGACCCCAATGCATAGAAGCATAAATAGGATTTGTTATTGCCTTTGCACCTTGCATACTTCTGTCTAAATTATGTGTAAAATTCTGTCTGAAAAGGAAAAAAAATAATACTTGTTTGAGAAGTTACAGATAATGGAAACATTGCATGAACTGAAAATAATTAATTGCTAACTGGTCTGATAAAGTCTACTCAGTATTTTAAAATCAACATCATTTATATAAAGTTAATGAGCCAGAAGGTATTCAGATGTAGGAACCACTTCATTTAAGATGGATTAATACTTAGGCATATCGTTTTGCAATTTGGAAGCATTCAACTTCAAATGCAGTGTAAAATGTAGCCCACATAAGTTGATCCAGTACCATTAAGGAAATTGCTGTTGGCTTTTGCAGAGTTGCCAAGAACAATACACTTAAATAGTCATGTATTTATTTTCTGCTGAGCTGTAAGGACATTTACAGTTAATGATTGTAATTCTTTTTCAGAACTTAGGAGTTGGGCTGAAGTAGAAAGGGCCTTCCGAGTGTTTACTTTTGAAAGCCTGGAGCTGACTGGGCTGAGTGACTCTGGTTTCCTGGAGAGCTCTGGATCTAGGATTGGAGGTGGTTCTGAAGTGTCTTATATCCCTTGGGATAATCCAGATATGTATGCAAGACACCTGAGACAACTCTTCCTTATGGAAAAGAAGCTTTATGAGAAATCTCCAAGAGGCTCTGGTAAAAAGCTTTCTTTCTGTTCACATTACTCCTAAAGAATTTGAATCCACTATTTGTCTTACCATATTATTTGCTATTGAAGGGATGGGATTTTTCTTCCTTGAACATGTTACCAAATTTTCAAGTATTGCATAGGCTGTACATTGAGTAACTCTGTAGGAATACTAGAATAAGGACTAAAGCTGTTTTGTACTATGGCATTAACAATTGCAGACAATGAAGAGTGAATTTTCTGAAGTTCTACATTTTCTCCTGTTGTTGGCCTGATTAAGGAGATGTGTTGGCCAAACAGCAACATTAAAAACAAGTGATTATTTTTTCAGGAGTCAAGAAAAGAAGAAATAACATCAGTTTAAGCAACTATACCTTTAGGTTCATGATCACAGAATCATAGAATCTTTGTTTAGGTTGTCAGGGAGCTCTAAAGGTCATCTATCCTGTCACCCCTGCAACAAGCAGGGACATTTTTAACTAGATCAGGTTCCTCAGACTCTAATCTGACCTCCATGGCTTCCAGGGGTGGAGCATCCACCACCTTTCTGGGAAACCTGTTCCAGTGTTTCACCACCCTCATTATAAAAAATCCTTCCTTATATACAGTCTGAACCTATCCTCCTTTCCTTTAAAACCATTACTCCTTATCCTATCACTACAGGTCCTGCTAGAAAGAGAAGCAGAGCCTAAAGTTGTACCTGTGGAAGCTGTGCTGGTTATAAGACACTTACAAATACTTTGTGGTATATTTTCCACCAGAAAGAGTAATTTTCCTGTACATGTGAATTTTGATCAAATATTAGTGACCTCTGCCCTAACTTAGGGAATAAAGAATTCTATTAAAAGGAAATTATTTTTTAAAAATTAAGAGAATATAGAAGTTAAAGTCCTCATGTGATGCTGTTCATATCAGGTGCTCATTACAACAATGGAATGACTGGTCAGATTCTCAGGAGGAGTAATATTCTGTCAGTAGCTTATGGTTCTGTATAAACCAAATTAATTTAAACTTTAAAATTTTCATTTGTCAAAAATGTGTGAAAATATCAAAGCAATTGATTTTGCCTTTTATTTTAATGTCATCTGTGTAAAGGACTGCTTGGTAAAGTATGAAGAAAAATGGTTCTTTGTTTATGAATCTGGAGGATTCTTCTGAGAGTATTTTTAGTGGGCCATCATGGGTCAGATGGGAAGGATGATTTGAGTGGGTTTTATAAAGTGTTCTATTTTTCTTTTAATTTTATTTAATTATCTGGTACTTGTCACTGGATTTTAAAGTGCTTTTTTAGTAAAGAGGTGTAGCAGAGCTGATCATGTATTTATAGGACAAGAGTGATAAAAGGAAGCTTCAGCTTGGTGTCCATCTCATCAGGGAGACTAAGGAAATTGCATTACTGCAACCTTAGTACGGCTGAAATTTCTGGAACGATTCTGTAAATTCTGCTTTCAATGTCCAGGGTACACAGAAACAACTGATGAAGATGAAGGTGAAGATGAGGATGAAGGAGATGGTTTGGTTGCTTCTCTTTTGAACGTAGAATTGGATCATCTTTATTCTGATATGGTAAGTGTGAGGAATGGAATCAACTGGGCTTTACGTGAGGCAACAGAAAATACTGCTCAATTCCAGGACACGTTATTGGGGATTCCTTTGCAATGCTGCATGCAAATGTTAATTTTGTGATGTTTGGCAAATACTGACAGAAGTTGTAAGAAAGTGAAATCACTTTCTTTGGATTCCAAGGTGATGGTTTTAAATGAAGCTGCTAATGATAATTCTGTGCTGGTTTTGCTAAATACCACGGGTCAAATACAAACATGAAAGTTTAAAAGAAATTGTCAAACTGTGTCACACTAGTAAACTGTGTAGTTTGGCATCTTCAGAATCACCTGTCTGCCATACATCCCATAATAAACACAGCAATTTTAAAATTACATCATAGGACTTGTTTGAATACTCATAATTGCTTACAGAACTCAAAAACATATAAGCTAATAATAAAAGTATTTCGATTATTTTGTCATAAAACATCCAAAACCAAAACCCCTTGGGAGTAATTGTGTTTTTTGTTAAACAGTGCCATATGGGTCTGCAGATACCCATCATTATGCAGTTAACTGTGATGCAACATGGGGTGCTGTCTATTAATCCAACAAGATTAAAGTCACTTAATACAACTGACACTGAAATGCTGATATTCATTATTTTGGTTTGTTGTATTTTCAGGTGAGTCTGGAAAATTATGGACTAAGTTTAGAAAAAATAAAAAAGACACAGAGGCGTTGCTTGGCAGACTGGAATTTTGAAGAGCATTTTCAACCAGATGTTCTTCTTCAGGTATCTGTGAACTGACAATCTTTTACATACAGTCATCCCTCAGAACACTAGATAAAGTACTAGTCATGGAGCTCAGGGTATTTTTCTGCTCTATAATTGATTCAGCTTTATCTTTAATTTTTACCAAAACTCATTGTGCTTTAGTTACTTTTCCGTTCTTCATGTGAAATTTAATTTGGAATGGGTGTTTATTTCCTGATTTGGCCAAACTGGAGCTGTCCTATTTGGCAGCAAGTCTCTTAGCTGAAAGTGTGGTGGAGACAAAACCACCTTGCCCTGAGGGGTCATCTTCTGTGGCAGTTTTGGGACTTAATGCAGTGTATGTGAAAGCGTACTTTGGAAATGCCCATGCTTTGTGTGTTTTATGGGCAAATAGAAAAATCAGTTGTTACAGTTGTTACCCTTGAAGGGCTAAAAGCAGCATTTATAGAAATCTTGCAAGCTAAACACCAAAACTTATCTAGCAGAAAGACTGAAATGTGAAAGATATATTCAAGTGTGGTTGGTTTGAATTGGGAGGATCCTCTTGAAAGGAGTGGATTTTTAGTTCCTGTGCTGCCTTGAGCTTCATAAGCTGTAATTCTTATTTGACCCTGATACATCCTATACATGGGTGAAGGAAGTGCTGCCTCGACTTTTGCAGCACCATTTCAGTGTGACAATTTTAAAGTCTGATCATGCATTTCAATACATGGGGAATCCTTTCATATGCAACATAAATAGCTAATACTACTTCAACTATCAACAATTAGTGAGTCCAGTAAAAAGATGCTGACGGAAAATAAAATTAATAGAAAATAGCATTTTATTGCAGCCGCAAATAACCTTTTGTAAGAAAAGTCATGGCAGTCAGGTGAGGTCCCAGGTGACTGGATAAAGGGAAACATGGTACACATCTTTAAAAAGGGTAGAAAGGTGGACTCTGGGGTCTACTAACTAAATCAGCCTCACCTTTTTTCCTGGGAAGACTATGAAACAGATCCTTCTAGAAGCTTCAGTTGCATTGTTCTGAAAAATAATAGTTTAAAAGAGGGTTTTCTTCTATCTGTTACTATGAAGTAAGTTTCAACCTGCAGGCAATGCAAATCTTGAAAATGATGGGACAGTGCAGAACAGAATGGAATAATGTAGATCACAGTAAATCTCAGATGTGCAGGTCATCATATAGCAAATTGAATACCAAGTAAACTCAACTGAGATTAAGAAAAAAGTAAATTTGTTTTCTTTTTTTCTGGTATATGATAGTTTTGGGTTGATTTACTATTTACTTAAATACTGTATTATTTAAATTTGTTTAAGTATTTGTTTAATATTTTAATTTCTTTGGTTTTTATGGAGCTAAATTTTTTCATTCATGGTCAGTCAGAAGGTGGAGCATAGTTGGTATCTCTTCTCAACATAAATAGCAATGCAGTTTCAATTTCCACCTACCTGAACAATTCAGTATGCTGGAATCCAAATGCTTTGAGTACATATTGTAGGAGAGTATTCTGGAGCACCTGCTGCTCAAAGCTGTGTAGCCTCTGTACACAGGTACATGTACCTGTATTTCTTTCCTTTTCAGGTTCTTTATACAGCATCCCAAGAATACAGATATATTGATTCTTTTTATCATACCCAAGATAACTCTTTGCTAGTGGTTTTTCACAATCCTATGAATCAATATCGCCTGTGCCAGGAGACTTGGCATACTGCCCTGCATTCTAATGTTCAATTCAGGTAATTGATTTTATCTTCTCTGTCTCATTCACAGTCATTTTCGATTAAAGCCTCCATGGGTGTGCTTAAGGGCAAAGCTTTGAAATTAAGATATGCTATGTGACACACTTATGAGAAAGCAAGTCATGCAGTTCTAAAACAGTGCTGTATCGAAAGAATTCTGTTTAACTTTTCTGAGTGAGAGCAATGCAGTGTGTAGCTCCTTACCACCAAATATAAAAATGTAAATAATGCACACATACATAAAAAATCATATTAGGAATGCCACATCAAGAAGATTGTACTGGGGACATTTCAGGTGAAGGATGTTAAAAAATAATTCTGTCCAAGTATATACTTAACGGGTTTTTTAACCATATATACATAAATTGAGTGATTTAGTGAGAATTTTTGTTTGAGAAAAGTTCAAATCCCTTTGTTAATATTAGATTTTTTTTCACGTAATAACACATTCTTCTTAATTCCTTATCACCATCTGCTCACCAGTTAGAGGCATGCAAGTGGTTGATATGTCCACTAATACCTCTTTTGTTAGTGGACCTATTTATTCTGGCACACATTTTTGCACTGAAGCAGTGATGTAAATGATGATGTAGATGCAACTACTATTCCAAATAGTTGGCTGAAAATAGAATAACTGTGAATGTACTGTTACGTAAAAATTTTAAAATGCCATGGAGAGACAGCTGAAGTATCTTTAACTATGTCACTCTGGTACTCTGTGGATTAATTGGATTTATCAAATAGAATTTCAAGCAAAATATCCAGTATAAAAACACCTCCCCCCGCCATTTTTCTGCAGGTATCACTTTCTAGGTGTTGTGCCTCATTTATCAGATTATGGGAATTTTTTCTAGTAATCTTTTGTTGACACCTATATATTTGAACAGATTTGAATACTAAATAGGGAAAATGTGCCTTCCTGAAGCTGTAATTTGTATTGGATTTTGTATCTTTGCTCTCAGTCAAGGCACTTCTTAGCTTTCCAGGCATTTGGACTTAAATTATTTTCCATGAAAACAGGCTGTTGTTATTAGCAGTGACTAGGACCCAAGCCAGAAGAGATTTACCAGCAGAAATTCAAAATTCCTTGGAGAAAATGTTGGCTGTTTTGTGTTTTGTTGGGCAGATCCACTAAATGTCTGGTCAGTAGTTTTGCATTTATATATCAACTAAAATCTTCCCCAAAAGATAAGTGAAAGATAGTGTGTTCAAGTAAAGCTGGGTCTTGCATTCGGACAGACCCAAGCAGAGAGTCAGTGGTCTCAAGGTCTTTTGGCACCCAGAGCTTTCTAATCTCCCAGCCATTCTTACAGTTCTTTGTGACACTGGACTTTGAAGGCCTAATTCAAGTTTCCTAGATGTAAACAGTTGGTGCCAGTTTAGCTGCCTGGTGTATTCGAGTTGTCTGGGCAGGGTTGACACATATGACATGAGACCTATGGGACACCCATACACTTTTGGAACAAACACCAGAGAGCAGGTCACACACCCCAGAACATCCAGCATGTCACCTGGTGTCTGCACACACTGAGTAACACCTCATCCCAGCAGCACAGTGGTGCTGTAGAAGCAGAGGGAGGTACGAGACTTCCTCAGGAAGTATTTCTCCCTGAAACAACCACTGTTACCTGTGGGGCTGTAGAAGCACAGATTGGCTGGTCACCTTGAAAAGGCATTCATGACCAAGTGAGAAACAGGGAAGGCTCTTGATACCTGCAAAAGAAAAGCTGCTAATTCTGCATGCAAAGGAGAAATGATGCATTTTATCTGCATTATAATTTGGTTGAGGATTTAATAACTGTGCTTTCTCCTTCTTACTCTTCCACATTCCCTGGAAACAAGGCTTAGACATTAAAGATAGCCTCTGCTTGGGCCAGCCTTCTTTGTTCCATGACATTTCACCAGGTTCTGTTTCAAAGCAGCAAGAAGTTCCTAAAGAAAATGGCATGAATGCTAGCAAGATAGTTTGGCTTTGCTCTTGTTTCCTAGACGTATTCAACATCACTGCTATATGTGCTACTTAGAATTTTTGAAGAGCTATAGGTCCTCTTTTGATTCTGTTACGTGGCACTGATACCTCCTATACTCTGCAAAATAATCAGCACACTTTCAGACCTTATTCAACCACATTGCTAAAGATCATTTCTGAAATCCAGAGAAAGTATCATGAATGTTTGCTAGTGTATGTTTCCAAGCAACACAACACTTCTGTGGAAGACACTCATTAAATACCTGGAGTGCTTCAAGCTGTTGCCTGCACTTAGCTTCCAGATCCTGCTGAGTTGCCAGAAATGGGCACAAACTCTACTCATTAATTAAGGGGTAGTATTGCTTGTTTTTACCTTTGTATGAAATAACTGACTCCTGATGAGTTTAGCAATGATTTATTGATTTTTATTTTATTAAAATTACTATCATTCTAATTTTTGGTATATCTTTAAGAATCACACTTTCATCACAGGTGAGTTACAAATGTACAACAGATGCGGTGCTTGACCATCTCTCTGATAGGAGTTCTCTATGTGTGTTCACTTGTTACTTCTTTATTGTGACATCTCATAGACCACAGACCATCTTTGTAGGGTTGTTTCGTAGTTACTGTCTGGAATATAAATCTGTTATCTGTTAATTGGTTGGTAATCTGTTGGTTACAGAATCCCAGAATAATTTCATTTTGATTACAGTGAGTCCTGTTACAGCAAATTTTCATGCAAAGAGGAAATTAGATTTTTGACGTTGCTGCAGCTTTTGCTTCTGGAGATCGCAGTTACCTTCCTTCCTCTTTATGGATATCAGGACCTGTAGCTCATGTAGAACATCCAAAAGTGCAGAAATTATACTGTTTAAAGGGTAGGCATCAGGAGGCTGCATGTGAAATCTAATGGATGCTACTGAGTAAGGGAATCCAAAGGCATGGACACACGTACCTGCAGTGATAAGTGTGTATATAAAACATTTTAATTCTGGTTAGGATAAGTGGCCACTCTATTGGAAGCCAAATTAATTCAAGCATTATCAAAACTATTCTTTTACTCAAAGTTAATCTTAATGACATTTGTTTACAGTTTCATAGTAAACACATTACACAAGTTACTGGAAAAGAATAATCCTTTCTGAGAAATGCTTCTGAGTCAGACATTGGCAGTAGTGACATCAGAATACATATTAATAGAATGTGTATTTTAGACTTTGAATGACTGTTTCATTGGCCTAAAATATTTTCCACACGAATAATCTCTTTTTTATTTATAACATATATTCATCTTCAAGTTATTCCAGTACTGGCAACTCTATGTTCCAGACTAGTTTTGCCTTTTGTTTTCAACATCATAGGTTTTTAAAGCTTGAACACTTTTCTTCAGATACAAGCAGATCAACCTTCTCCCTGCTGAGTATATATATGATCAACAGTTTCTCCATGCAAGTTTCCCAAAGCAGACTCCAGCTACATTGCAGGAGCTGGGAGAGACTTTTGTATCTTGAAGCTGTACATGAACTGTATACTCCAGCCTGTGTACATCACCTACATTTTAATTCTCTTGGACATACTGCTGCAATAAGAACTCTAAAACTGACATGAGGTCAAGAATCAATTGTATTGTTTACGTGTTCATGCCCAAAAACCTCTACTCCATACAGAGTTTTTCAATATGGTTGAATCATCTTGAACTTGTAAATACAAAATCGCATGAAGACACAGCAACTGAATCTGACACATTCTTCAAAAGCTCCTTTCAATTTTGCACGCACAAAGAATTTTACTTTAAAGAATTGTGTTAACACTCCAAATGAGTGGTTGAATGGCAGCTACATACAAGATTCCCAGGCTTCCTTCTTTCTTGAAAGCAGTTGTTTACAGTGAGCTAGTTTAGCAGTCATTTCAGACACCTTTGGAAGATGAGACAATGCAACTGCAGATGCCAGCTGCAAACTCTGGAACAGTTTGTCATTCAGTTCTCACTTCAACTTAATTGTTAATTGTGATAATTCTTAATTTATGCCAGGTTATGGTAGACTGATTCTCTAATCTGGGTTTGAACGACAATTTCCAAACCCCTTTCTTGTCACACCAATAAAGAAGAGCTTGTATTTCATACAGTAACACTTCAATTTCTGAAGAAACAAATGAACCCTATTCTAAAAATCAACATCTGTCAAGAGCAACTAAAAAAATAAGTTATTCAGTGGTAGAACAGTGGGGATGAGAATGAACCTGAACCTTTTTGAAACTGAATACCTTGAAATTTTCTGATTTCCTGGATTTTTCTTTAGGAGCAGATGTTCTTTGACAGACAAGTTTCTTATATCTCTTGCAGAGAGGATAACCAAAATTCCAAGTGTAACATGTACTAAGCAAATACCAGCGGGGCTAAAGCACTACTTCCTATGAAAAATGAGAGAAACTCTGTCAAGTACAAGCCTTCTCTCAAAGATTATATAATAATACTTGTATAAGAAACTGAGAAGCCAAGTGATCTTGTTTGACCTGAAATCATGTTAGTGAAAACTGTATTGTGTTAAATAGAGGGATTCTGCTTTTCAGGAGCTATCTTGAGTTGGTGGCCCACTCAATTGAAGACTGGGTAAAAGAGGAAGAAGCTAAATACCAAAAAGAGAAGATGGGTAAGGAAACAGAGTCTTCTAAATTGGAAAAGAACCATGGCAGAGGGCCCTCTTGGACTGTCTCCCAGTGCTGTCAAAAAAACTGGCTTTACTAAGACAGCCTGAAGTATCTTTTTATTGTATTCTACAAAATTAATTTTTTACTCTAAGTGCTGAGACACGAATTTGTTCAGAGCAGAATTGCATATGACTTTTGTAGGATGACTTTGTTTTGACATCTATATAGGCATAAATATGTTTCAGAATTAATTAAATGTATATATTTATATATTCTGCATCTTTCTCTGCTCTGAAAACTGAGGCCTTTAGTATAAATTTACATCTTCAATAGCTATGCTTATCTAATGAGATTAAGGATTGCATACAAATAAGAATCTGTTCAGATGACTGAACATATGAAGAGGTGAGCAGTAGTTAAAGCTGGCAACACAGTTCAGGAAAATTCCTTTTTAAAGGGCAGGATAAAAGCTGGAAGTCAGAAGCAGTGGGCTAGAAGCTAAAACTGGAAACTTGAATTGACAAGACTGCAGAGCGAACTTGAATTCCAAGCAACATTTTGGGTAGTGAAAATTGTAGGCAGTTCATACAATAACTATTCAGCAGGCAGAAGAATCTGAAAAACCCTATTGACAAAAAAGAACTTTGTTTAAAATTGTCTACTTGTGTATTTAAATAGTGTTAACAATGATTTGTTTATTTTTAACCTTTGCTTTTTTACCTTGTTTGAGAATGCACTTTGAAACCTCGCAGGACTAGCAGTTAGCATTTACAAAAATAGAAACGTTACTCCTCAACCCAGTTAACACCTCTGATTATAGTCTGGAAACTAAAAGTACAGTTATGACTACTAAATCATAATTTGTATATATCTAGCTGTCAGAGGAGCTAGACTGCATCTTACCCATGTGGTGCTTCATGACAGTTATGATTCACAGAGTAGTTCACTTGCTGAAAGGACATAATCACCTCTAGCTGGAACACACAGATGGACAGCAATATCCTTAGGTGTTTCCAGTTTCACTGACACTGCGCTTTTTACTTTGTCATACAAAGTAATTTAACTAGAAGTTTCTGATAGTGTACTTTTAATTATCATTTCTAGAAGGTAAATATGGGGTATCCAAGCACCGTATAAAACTACATTTATAGAAGATATTCTTTTCATAAGTCATAGATGCTATAGAGCCATAATAGTAAACGAGGGATATGGTGAGTGTTTTTTTAGTGAAGGTTGGAACATTCAGATAGCATTTATTTGGGGTTTTTGTCCTGAAAGGTTGCAATGGCTATGACTCTGGTATTGAGCTTGTTCTGGCTCAGTTAAAAGCAAACAAGCGTACTGCCAGAGCAAAGCCTTCAATAGCAAGAAGCAGAGAGCTTGTCTTTACACGTTGTTGATATATTGTTTAGTGTATTTAGTCCCCAGTTATGAGACTCAAGTTTCTTCTAACCTAAACAGACTTTCTGTTTTACTTCTAAGTATATTTAACATTTGCTTTATTGTACTGTTATGCTTTCACTATTTTTAAGTATACATTTTTATTTACTTGCACATCTTTTTTTATCCCATTTATAAAAATAATTTGATTTTCCTGTATTTATAACCTCACTTATTCTCCCTTTCACTTTTCGAAGGCACCGCATCCGAACCTGAGAACGAAACAGAGTCTCAATTCAAGAATGGAGAAGCTCTGATTATCAGAGAAAATTCTCAAAAGGTGAGGTAAAAATATATATGTTTCTGAAATGGACTAGGTAGCACTACTTTCTTAGGAAGGTAAACCTTTGTTCTTACATAGGCTTGACTGAGTCCTCTTAGGTTTTCTGCTGTTCGTTATTTTTTGTATATGTTCTTTTCTTTAATTTTTTCCTTATTGATTGTGAGTCATGTTATGTTGTTTTCTTCAGGGAAGACTATTTGGAGTTAGACTAGGCATTCCAAAGCAATTTATGATTGCTACTAGGGAATGAAAGTTATGGTTGGTATCCTACTATTTACTGAAGTTTTCTGGTTGTAAAGGTATGAAAAGATAAGATCCAGATTCATGGAAGTACTTGTGTACCCAACTCTACTTTCACTGTCCACAGCACTTTGAAATTAGGGAATGTAATATGATACTTCAGAGTTCCCTTATGTCAGAGAATCCCATTTTATAGATGTAGTCCATGACCATTCACTACAGATTGACTTGCCCAAGTTTACACAGTAAATTTCTGGCTGAGGTACAGATTAAGCACACAGTTGTTTAGGTCTTAGCATTGGCATTATCCATTAATCTGCACAAATCTAGCTTTATTGATACTGTATTCCCCTGCTTTTTTTGACTCTTCACAGACATATTATGTCTCATCTTTCTCAGTGTGTAATGCTCTGCTATTCAAATCCTGATATGGAATGTAGATAGGAAATGGGGTTAGCTGTCACAGCTCAAGCGAGGCTAATGCCTGACTTGTAACTCTCAGTGCTTGCCGTTTCTTCCCCAGAAAGGCTTCTGCTTTGCTATATTCAGACTATGAAGTGCTACAAAACCCTAAATCCTCCAGAAAATTTCAAATGTCTTCCTGATGCAAGCCGGTAATTTCGGCATTGATACCTCATTCCTCTTTCTGTAAAAAAATAAAATCATTTTATCTCACAGTTGCATTTGGGGGATAAACTAATACCAGAGATGCATTGTGGTTTGGTGGTAAATATTGTAAAAAAGTATTCAAGAAAATTATTCTCCTATGACTGATAGTGTAAGATATGAAAAATCCCCTGATTCATCTCCTGTGGTCAACAATGGCTGCAGTTGTAGACTGAATGAATTAGTAATTTTATCCAAAATTTGGTGCATAATACTGTAAGACTTTGGACACATTTGGAAACATGTCTTAGCTTAGAACTTTGATTCCTTTGGTTTCGTTTGCTTCTACTCTTTTCAGCTAGCACATATGAAATATCTTGTAATACAAAGATAAACACAGTCTGTTTAATTCCTAATGTTGAATGTAGGCTTGGAAGATAAGGCAGGACCAATTACGAGAGGAAGGAAAAAAAGAAAAGGAAGAAAAACAAGAAAGGGAAGAAAATTTGAAAAGTATAAAGAAAGGAGAGGGGATAAAAGATAAAGACTATAAAGAATCCAACAAAAAACCTTCTGAAGAGAAGTCTCAAAATGAGTTAGCAAAAGCCCCTGAACTTGAAGAGGATCACAGCATTCAAGAACTATGTTCTGAGAAAGTTTATAAGGTAAGGAGATGTATTATTATACCACATTAGAAAAGTGCTAACTATATATAGAATCAAGATTACAGCAAAGGTATTATCTATTGTGAAATTTGAGTTCAGAATAAATTAATCCTAATTGGATCTTGTTACTGTCATTGTTTTAGCAGCAAATCCTTTTCTAAAAGTTTTAAAAAGCAGTTCTTGATGTTTAAGATCATCCTACATCAGATTATTTAATTTTATTTTTTAATATAATATGACATGAACACAAACATAAGTTACTATGTTGTGATTTTTGTGGGAGAAGATAGGAAAGGGAACTTGTCCCGTCTTCCAAATTATGGGACTGCTAGACCGAGTTGAAGTTTTGACTGTTCACACTGGAAATCACAGTTTCTTGTATTTCCTCTTTCAAAATTCATGTTCTTGAAGTGCCCTAATCTGAAATACATATTTTTCCGTGTATTTCAGAAAGTAACTCCATTGGCATGTGCACAACGGGAAATGGAGAGCTCAGCTCACTCTTGGAGATTAGGGCACATCAAATCTAAACTAACTGTGCTTCATGTCCCTGGCAATCCCAGGAACTCATATCTAGAGAGCTCAATGCAGACAGCTGCTCCCCTTTTTCTGCCTGTTGCACTAACAGAGGGAGCTCTTCACTAGTTTTGTTCTAACAGTTTTTCAGCAGTTTGCACTGCCTTATATTTGCAGAGTCTGTCTGGAATCCAAAACTTGCATACATCATTATCATTCAGTCTAAATTTGCTTAAGTACAGACTTCAGCCTCAGAAATAGATGACATTTCAGTCTGAACTTACTTTAATACACTCATGTAATTTTTGCCATCTTGTGGCAATTTGGAAGGCATAGCAATCTAATTAGATTTATAGTATCTGAATTCCAAAATCTAAGAGGGTAGAAAGCTGAATCTTTAGCTGCCCTTTATGTGATCCCATGGCATTGTACTTTGTCTCTTTGTACTTGACCAGAACTTTTCTTTCTCTCACACTGTGTGTTAACCTACCAGTCTACTTGCTACTCTTCAGTTTCCATGATGGTTTTCACATGTAACAAGTTACTTCAGTTAATAACAGGGAAATTATTTGGATATGACAATAACATGCTGGGTATTTGCTCATTTTTTTAGATTAGTTAAATAGCTAAGCAAAAGATATTGAGCAGTACAGTGTGATCCTGACGATCTGTCCTTCATTTACCTCTTTCATGTGTACTGCCTTTCTCATTTACAGATAATTTAAAACTTGTTTTTTGCAGTTTCATGGCTACAATACAGGGGAGGATGTCATTCAAGTATCAGGAACCAATGAATATCTTTTCCCATCCGACGGAGGACAGATTCAAGTAGAGAAGATAGAGTTTGTAAAAAGTGATTCTTTATTTCTTTTTACTTTGCTTTGACTCTGTAGTAACTGATGAAATAATTTTTAATCCATAAATGCATTTTCAGTCCCAGCAGTAAAAGTTCAGTTAAAGAAATTCCAGCCTCTATCACTACTAATCTTTACGTTTACCTGTAATATGTTAACAGTTGATTGAACTGAAGTATCAGAAAACTAGAAATGCAGAAAAATCACTTAGTATTTATTTCTCAATGGGAAATGACCCTGAGATTGGCTCAGTTGGTTAGAGCATGGTGCTAATATCACTGAGATTGTGGGTTCAATCCCTGTACAGTCCATTCACTTAAGAGTTGGACTTGATGATCCTTGTGGGTCCTTCCCAACTAAGAATATTCTGTTCAACTGATGCATGATATTTCCAGAATGTTCAAGTTATTTTTCCAGTCAAATGCAATATATCTAAGCAACAGATTCTTCTGCAAACTCTCAGATGTAATTATCAGGAAGTTTTAAAATATTTAGTCTGAACTCAGATAACCTTAATTTTGTCACCTTGGTTTTCTACTACATGATTCAGTCCAGTTATAAGCAATTCTCCTTTTTCAAGTGCTTTAAAGTTGCAGGTGCACCATTTATTTGGGTGCATATAAGTTCTGAAGCCTGGTGGAAGCATTAATAGTATTCCATTCCTTTACAGAAACTTTGATAAAGGTGAAAGTAATAAAAGACAACCACAATTTCTTCATTCATATCACAGACCCCAAGAAAAACTTCAAAGAAGCTGAAGAGCAAGAAATTAATGAAGAGCAGCAAATTGGATCAGGTCAGTGGATTGATGTCACTGATAGAAAGAATTGATAGTTTGACATATTTAATAATTGGGTGCAAAACTTATCAACTAACAGAAAATAAATTGTTACTAATGGCAGAGAGTAAGAAAAGTCAGTGTTCCATAAAACAAAGTAAAAATCCAGTTGGCTGACTTAAGCACTGTATGGAGAGGTCTTAGCAAGACGTAGAAGTGCAGTGAAGGTCAACATGTGCAAACCAGTCTCTTTTCCATGGTAAAGAAATCAATGAAGAGTCATCATTCTTTAAGAAAATAGTTTTCTTCTTTAGTGGAGGACTCATTCAGATCTTAAAGTGGCCTGAGAAAGCCTAAGAAGATGAAAACTGAATCCTGTTAATTGTGACCTAAGTAAATATCTGCCCTTGGAAGGGAAGATTTCCCCTTTTGACATGGACCTCCTTTTGTGGGTTAGATGACCATAGCATTAGTGCCTGCTCAAGACCTTTGCTGTGAAAACAGATATTTCTGCAGTCCAGCAACTTCTGCTGTTGGTTGACATATTGCTAACACTCAGAAAGCATCGAATCCTAATCCTTTCTGAACCCAGGTGAAAGCATTTCCAAGAAGAACGCCTGTTTGTAATAATTTGTGTATATGTTTGCCAAAGTGTTCTGGAATTGCTACCACCAAGTTGAAGTGTATTGGAAAAGGATAACTTTTGGCAGACATACTAGGTCTTTTCATCTTCCTCAGTGTTAGAAAGCATCCTGCTCTTGCTTCTTCCCTTGGCTTCAGCTGCCACCAGCGATGTGGTTGTAGGTTGTCTTAATACAAAATTTGCATCCCTACCACAGACAAGATTTTTTTTGTATGCACTTCTGACAGCTGACCTGTATCATCCTGGGGTCTGCCAGACAGTACTGGCAATCACCAGTGTGCGAGTATATGAGACAAGTTGTATCCACTGGGCACAAGTGAGAGGTTTTCCTCCAATGTAAACAGGAGCACCTTATAGAAAGGCAGTAGGGAAGAAAAGAATCAATCCCCCTCTGATACTTGACAATGGCTGGATGGTACAATGGTAAACGTGTAAAGCAGTCAAAATTCCAAAACAGCATCCTGCAGGTGGTATTCAGCAATAAGCATTGCAATGACAGACAAGAAACAGGAGCAGACAAAGTCTCAGGATGTGTCCCATGTTGATGAGACTGAAAGATGGCTAGGCCTGCCTTAGCCTTCTTTTGTAGTCTTCTCTGCTACTCCTCACAGTTTTAAGAAACTGTTCCCCATGTGAGAAATCCCAATGTTTCCACTTACCAATTCTTTAAGGCAGTAGCAGCTGAAGCAGAGGCAAGGTAGGACCCAGTGCCTGGAAGGTGTCTCTTGCCTAGTTCACGTGGTTTTCACCGTGACATACTCATCATATGACACCTTCAGATGCACCTTTTGTGAGTTTGACTCCTGATCCACTTTTACAAAACCCAAGTGTGTCTTTGGATCTAATTTCTCAACTTTAGTCCTTACTTTTACTTTCTCCTTAAAGTACACACATAGAATCATAGAATATTCTGAGTTGGAAGGGACCCTCAGGGATAATTGAAGTCCAGCTCCTGTCCCTGTGACAACATGTGAGGGACAGTGATTTTTATTAGTGCATAGAAATGAGCAGTTTAACATTCTTGTCAGCCAAAAATCAAGGATCCAGAACTCCAGAACTAGGTTCTTTTGCTGCTTAAACTCAATAAGACTTTTCACTAGTTGTTGCTATTAAACCTGTTTTTGCACACCTAGCTAATTAGAATGCTATTTCTGGATAAAAAACCACAGGTATATTGCACAAAACTGACTATTGTATAGTACCCTATGAATGGAATGTTGGTTTTCCCTGCCCTATTTCATCTGTTTAGGTTAGTCATCCTCACTCAGGTTCCACTTCTCACACCAGCCATTGGTTTACAGGTCAGGTGTTTCTGGTACGTGTTGCTATCTTTAAAATTCATCTATTTTTTTTTTTTTCCAGGAGAATTGAAAAATCAAAAGAAATCTGTGAGCAAGTTTGGATCTTTTTCAGCCACCTTGGAAAATGGAATCCAGCTGTCCCTGAGCTATTATGGACCTACAGGGGAGGCAGCAGGTAAAGTAAGCAAATAGAAGAGGATATTTGAGAACCATAGGGGGAATTTTTTTCCTTTTTTTTTCCTTCATACACTCCTTAACCCAATAATTTGTTGTATGCAATTCTGCCTTTCACAGCAGCTGTTACTACATGGTAGGGAACTTTCAGCAAGGCTGAAAATGAGATTACGTTGTCAAGAATATTCTATGATTCAATTTTCAAAGTGGAGGGAGGTCTCCAAGCTTTTCTGCTTACTGTGAAAACAGAGCAGTGCAAGTATTGTTCATTAAGTAGCCCAGCAAAATCAGCCAATTAATTGGAGCCAAAGAAAATGTGATTTGCTGAGGAGTCTTCTTGGTTTTCCAAGAAATAATATTTTTGTAAACTTATATAGGTGGTTATGGAACTTTCATTTTACTTTAGGAGTTGGACTTTAGGTTACAGTTGTGCAGACATAATGAGGGATTTCTCTCAGCCTTTCAATAAACACATTCACCAACTGGAAGCAATTGCTTCAGAAAACCACAGTGAAAACAGCATCTGCTTTTACCAAGAGCTTTTTGTTTCCATTACATTTGAAAGGCCACTGAAACCATCTTATGGATAAAAGTGAAACCCTTCTCTGATCAGAAAATAATTCCAGCATTTTTCAGCTCTTAAAATATGAAAACATTTAATTGAATACATCTTTGTGTGGACTGTGGTAAACCATTCAACTCTACGCTAGGTTTTAATTGTTCAAATATATTTTACAAATTAATTACTAAAAAAAGGACTTTTTAGACTTGGGCCAAGAGAGCATTCACAATAGTAGCCTGCAAAAACTTGGATTTTGGCATATAAGGGAGACATGTCTGATTAAACACCTACATGTCAGTTGTCATGTTTAGGCTTTTTCACATCCACCGTAATCATCCTATTCTACATTAGAATAATCCTTGCCATGTTAAGCCTTAGAGTACTACTAACTGGCATTTTTTGCTTGCAGTTTTTCCATGTTCACTTGCTCATGCCAAATTCCTGTGGGTCTTTGCCTCGTAAGTGCTCAGAATAATTCTGACCGGAAATACTCTCTTAGATGATTCTAATATGCAATCCATCCCTAATGCAGAATGGTATACCATGAAATCTGTAGTTTCTCTCCACTGATCAGCTAAATGGTGTGCAAATTACCCTTTTTCCCCACAGCACTGAAATAGTTTTCTTACTGTTTTTCATACTTTATCTATTTCATCTTCCTTTTAGTGAAGCTAACGTGACAAAAGGCCTCAAGTTGTTTTTTTGCTTTATGTCACTTTTTTATTTTTGGAGAAAATGTTAATATTTCTTCAAGTTTTGAACTATTCTTTGTTTTCTCCAGCATTATCAAAGGTTAACTTCAGATCACCTTAAAGTTATGTTAGAAATAATTTCCTTGTCTCTTTATGAATCTGGAACTGCTTGAGCACCTGCAGGGCTTTTGATTCTGGATACTGTAGGACCTCTGCACTTGCTCTTTGTGTCTTGACAAAATTATGAGAGTACAATTCCAAGTCCTAGACATGTGAATGTGTGTATAAAAGGAGGGAAACCTTCCTTAACAGACAGTCCTCTGGAATTTTATATCTCTCTCTAGATTTCTAAAGACACTTTATCTCAGTTTTGACAGTCCACTCCTTTTCATTGTTACTCTCAGACACCATGTTCTCATTTTTGGGGGCAACCAAAGTAAAGGCACAGATGAAATTTCTATGAAAGAGAAGTGTCAGTGTGTTGAAATAATTACAGAAAAATCTAAGTTTTTATTTATTTTATTTTCAAGAAATCGTTTTGAATGGCAACATGACTGCTTCCTGTTGACATGCCTAGCAGGCTGTCCTAATGCTTGGCTTGAAGAATTACAAGAGTCTTACCAAGTCTAGATCCTTGGAATATTTCTGAATAATTATAGAAAAATAGACCTATGTAGTACAAAATTACTAGAGTCAGTCTGTGTTGGATCAGCCCATGATAAAGCATAACACAGTGATCTTTTATTAGATGCTAGACTCAGATTATCTCCACTTCTAAACATTCTAGAGGTAAAAGAGAATTTTTAAGTCTTTTTTTTATTATTTTTGAGGTGACCACCAAGTGACAGCTTGTGGGGTGCAATAGTTTCAAGATGTCTTTGAGGCTAATAAGTTGTCAGTCTATGGAAAGATTTTCTAAATACTCTTGTATATTCAGTCCCTCTATCTGAAATAACAAACTCCCCCACTGAGGTTATTGTTCCTAAGGTAAAATTTAGTGTACAAAATATTTTTAAAAAATAAAATGCGGCCACCTACATTTATGAAGCTTAATCACATTGAAAATATTGCTCTTTTCTTCCTTAGATGGTGAAACAGGTCCTGTCTTAGCAAGAATTCTGGACATCCCTTCTGTTCACCATCCGACTGTAATTCCGACAGCAGTTTCTCCTAGTACACTAACTTCAGGAAAAAAAGATAAGTCTGGCAGAAAAAAATCAGTAAAAGCTCTGCCTCCTGCCAAAGGAAACCGTGGCAAATTAGGCTCTCTATCATTTGATGATGCAGTAAAGCAAGAAGAAGAAAAGGTGAGAGACGAGACATCATCCAATCCAAAGAAACAAACAAAAATTCAGATGCATGATCTTCTGTAAAAGAAACATATATGCTTCTCAGATGGCTTTGAGCTGTGCCTTTACAGATTCCTAACATTTTGTGGTACTCTTAAGGATGTGTTTTATTCTTTCAGTTGTTCTCAGATGTATGTATTGGCTGCTGTTAATGAACTTAGTCTTTATGACTCGGTAATGTAAAGCAACGTGTCTGCCATGACCCACATTCTTTTGTCAATTTTGGCTTTACAGTTAGAGCTGTTGCACTGCAGGTGATCAGAGGGCTGCAGCTCCTCCCCTGCAAAGACAAACTGAAACAGTTGAGGTTGTTAAGCCTTGACAAGAGAATGCTCCCGAAAGACTTAGAGGACTTTCCAGTACATAAATGGGGCTACAAGAGAGCTGGAAGGGGACTTTTTACCACAGCATGTAGTAACAGGACAAGGGGGAAAGGCTTTAAACTGAAAGATTTAGATTACATATTAGGGAGAAATTATTTTCTGTGAAGGTGATTGAGGCACTGGAACAGTTGCCCAGAGAAGCTGTGGATGCCCCATCCTTGGAAGTGTTCAAGGCCATGTTGTATTTTGGAACCTGAACAGTGGAAACTGTTCCAGCCCATGGAAGGGGTTTGGAACTTGACAATCCTTAAGGTCCCTTCCAACCTTAACCATTCTGTGACTGCTAATATCTCAGTTTACAAGAACTGCTAAATTTTTAGTTTAACCAAATAGAATTTTTTTGTGCTTCCTGAAACCCATATTCGAAAGTCTAATCAACAAGCAAAGTAGTGAAGACAGTTTTGCAGAATCTTGCTCTGTAATTTGGTCTTTCCAGCTGATCACAAGCCAGAGACCAACAATTTGAGGAAGTTATTTTGCCTTTAACTAAAGTATTTCTATCACAGTACAGGTCTTTGGAAAGAATGAATGAGTCCTTGGAAAGCAGATTCTGAATTTCTGTTCTGAAATAGCTTTTAGTACCTCGTGGTTGAATTAACACTGTGGCCGTTGTTGCAAAACAGATTCTGTGCATATCCACAAGAAGGGCTCCTTACCTAATTTCAGCATGGAAAGTGGTGTAGGGAGTGGCCAAATAGCACTCAGCATGACATACAGCATTTGTGTGGCACAAACGAAGCCTATAGAAAAATAGCCCTCTAATTAAAGATCTGTCAGGATGACTTCTAAACCAATAGACTTTTAACTATTTGGTTTAGAATTACTTTGGATAGAGAGTATCCATATTAGTGCATGCAGCACCTGTCTGTGTGAGCCTGCAAGTATTTTGGAGAACAGGATTAGAATCCAAATAGGACTTGACAAATTCACATGGACATGGTCTGTAAAATAGGATGCAATTCAGTAAGAATAAGTGGTAGGTTCTACAAATTATGTATAAATAAACAGGATCTATCTGCAGAATGAATTACAATTGTGACAGTGACAGTTCTGTAGAGAAAGGTCTGAGAGTTGTCATGGATCACAAGCTATACATAAGTCAACAATGCCATCTTCCTGTGAGAAGGGCAAAGACCACAGAGATGTGAATACAGAGGAGTATAGCCTGCTAAATATGTGAAGTTATTTTTCTTTTAAGGCTGATAGAGTCTCAATCGGAATATTGTATCCAGCTATGGATACTGCACTAAAAGAAAAATATGGGCCACACTGAAAGTTTTAAGGAAAGCATGAAGAAAGATTACAGGTCTAGAAAACTTAACCAGTGGGAAAGATTTAAAATAATTGCTTTGTGTTTGTTTGATCTTGAGTTGAGAGACAGAATAACCTTCTATAAAGACCTAAAAAAACACCATCATCTCTTATGTGAGCTCGTATCATCAGCAGAAGTATTTAGAAGTAAACTAATTTTCTGCAGTAGTGATTCAGGTCAATCAATGGGAAAATGTCAGTAAGGTTAATCAAGGTAAAGCACTGAAATAGTTTACCAGGAAACCTCCAGCCCTGAAAATTTTTAGAATAGGTTACATTGGAATTTTTTGCTAATGATATACTTCTACTTGATTATTCTTTTTATCATTAGACAGGGAGCAGTAGATGACAACTGAGGGTTACTTCTGCCCTATTCTGTGACTTCTACCTCATGATCCTGTGGCTTCAATCTTAGGGTATTGAGAGTAGCCTTAATTACCAATAATAGTATGTAAATTAACTGTAAATCTTTTCTGCTGAAAAACAGGTGGCAAAATATCTGCCATTTCTCCCCTGTATTTCTATTCCTAAAAAGCAAGAATATGAGATAATACCAGGACAAGTTCTCTCTGTTACCTATGTCTGCAGCCCAAAATTGTTTTCATCTTATGACTGTTGGCATAGTGTAGTCCATTGTTACATAAGTTTTTGATGGAATGATTCTTCAAGGTGAATGAAAGAAGATAGTATCATCAAAGGAAATAACCTAATGTTTCCCCTTTAGAATCCATAAACTCTCAAAATGTTAAATATGAGTGGTAGACAGCAGGTTGTTTTTAAAAAATGGTATTGTAACAACTGAAATCTGTAGTCTAATTTTTTCTTTATTATTTTAAAATGTGGAATACAACTTAATTCATTTTCCATTCTGTAGATAGAAGTGGAAGAACCAGTTCCCCAAAAACAAGAGATGTCAGATGCTCCTGCTTTTATGAGTTTGAATGTCTCCTGTCCCAATGGACTCGTATTAACTTTCCTCGGTAAAAGGTCTGGAGGTTAGTTTTCTGAGACACTGCAAAGTAAGGAATTTAGAAGAAGTTAAGACTACAGAAGAAAACTATTTCTTTGTTGATGGGTTTAGATGTAACTCTAATGTTTTTAACATGTCAGTGTGCCAAGTCTGTCATAATGTCTATTTAACAGTATTTGCAACATGAATAATGTGGTTTTATTCAAACAAATGTAAAATCCAGAATCACAAGTTGTTGAACATAAAAGATTTAGGGCAGGGAAGTCGCAGGCCTAAAAAGCCCTTGGGAGTCACATTGGATAATCATTTGAATACGCATGTAGATTAGAATACTAAAGAAAAATGAGCAAATTCAATAAATAAATACATATACATTGAGGAATCTTGAATGGTAGTGGGCAGATGGTTACATTACCTGTATCTGCACTTCCTTTGAAAGCATATGTACTTAAGTCCCCTAGACAAAACGTTAATAATTTGAACAATTAGGGGAAGAATCACAAGAATTATTAAAGCATCAGAAGATGCATCTTATAGTGAGCTCATTTCACCAGAGAACTCAATTTAATTACCAAAGAAAAGGTTAAAGGGGTGAGTGGTGCCAGCCCAAAAGTACAAGGAAACAGAATTTTGGTGATAGCTTGTAAACACAATATACAAAGGTATTACAATTTTCAGGGGCTTGAAACTGAAAATAGGACTTTATACTAGATTTAAGTTACACTCACTTGATGGTAAGAATGATTAACAAAACTAGCCAAGGCTGTGATGGAGTCTCTGCTACTGGATGTTTTAGTCAGGTTTTTTTGTTGCTTTTCTAAAAGATGCAATCAGTTTCAAACAGGAATTATTTCACTGGAGTCCTTTGGTTTATACCATCCAATACATGCAGAGAAAACACTCATAATAAACCTTTCTGCCCTTATCATTGGATTTCTTTTACAAGACTAATGCAGTATATAAATACTTTAAAGCTTCTGTGCCTGACATACCCTTCTGCAATAATATTTTTTTCAGTGTTTCTGAAAATCAGCATGAGGTTCATCTTTGCACGTTGTAAACTGTAGTAAATCTTGGGGTTTTTTAGTCATGCTACCAGGTTTTGAAGCAGACAAATGTGAATTTTGTTGTCATCTAGATAGTTTTAAAAGCAACCATGTACAGATGTCATTTAATACCTATGTACAACAAATCTGTACTGCCCAGTAAATGTGCTCTGATTAATCTAATATGAAGAAAAGAACATGCAGAGTGTTCTCAAACATACATAGTTTGGCAAGAAGCATAAGTTGAAATGCTGAGTAGTTGAGGTGAACAGAGCAATTACAGACACATACATGGAATCTCTCAATACAATTACCATAATTATACCCATTAGCATACTCAAAACACTGCCATCATCTAATCTGAAAAATTTACTTGCTCAAGCAGATGGAATGTATAACTTGGGTTTCTATAAAAACTCAAATTTGGTGAAACTCAGTAGGGGTTTTTTTCACTTTTATGGGCTGTTAGGGAATTCCTCTCACCTAATGTTAGTCTTCCAAAAGTTCGGCATTTATAACAGATCCGTCTTCAAATTTCCCTTGTTTTCATTTGGAAAGATAGTCACCTTCACAAGAGGATGCAGAGTTTCTGAGTAGGTGACTGTTTTGAATTTTGCTCTGAAATCAGCAACTCCATGGGTTACAGATGCAGCGAAGGAGGGTTAGTCTTACTCAGCTAAAGTTGCATATCTTCTGTCAACACCATGATACTGGGTGTGTAGCACTGTTTCAATGTGTGCTATGCAGTATTAAGTAATTCGAAGTTTGTGTTCAGATTTGAAAGGTGAAGCCACTATCACTGAAGAAAAAAAAGAGGTGGTAGAGGAAAGTGAGGCCAAAGCAGATGAAAGACAGGAGGAAGAGGTTATGAAAAGTGAAGAGGAGGAAGATGTTATGGAAGGTGGAGAGGAGGAACATCAGGTTACAGAAGGTGAAATAAAGCACAAAGACACCGAAAGCGAAGAGGCTGAGCAGCCTACTCTGGAAATTCTGGTTAGACAGAGTTATCCCCAAAATGTAAAGAACTCTCGTCTTTATTCACCTCCGGCGAGGCAAGCAGAAGAAGAGGTGTCAAGAGTCATCACGAGTCAAGGAACTGTCATAAAGTACCTGGTGGATGGATCTACCCAGGTATATTTAGTAGAATTCACTGCAAGTACAATTTAGTACAATTCATTGTAATGGAAGGTGATTACCCTTAAACTTTTTTTGTCTGCTGAGATACAGAAGATTCCAGCGTGTAGATGAAGGAGTTAAGTAATACTGAATTATGAAGCCATGTCAAGACTAAAACACTCCTGGCTTTGTTCAGAGTCAGAACTTAGGGAGATTTAAGTATGAAAATTTCAGGCATGTGAAAATTTTGGGCAACTTTGTGATTAGGAAATAGCTGAATACAGTTCAGAGAACTACCTTCCTAGGCTTAAGTGTGGATTAGTTCATCTTTGGAGAGTTTTGGTAATATGAAAGGATCCATATATTTTTTCAGTCTAAAAAGTCATATGGGTTCCAGAAAGACATGTGCTGTTCTTCAGTGCTGCAGACACTTTTATGTATCCTAAATTTTCAGGAAAAAAAGTCTATCTATTTCTAAGTACCTGCTTTATTTACACGTATTTAGGTTGTCTAGAATTTTGCTACAGTTTAGGTGGGACAGAGTAATGCCAGGCACAAGTACAAACTGGGAGAGGAGTGTCTGGAGAGTGCCCCAGAGGGAGGGCCCTGGGGATGCTGGTGGGCAGCAGCTCAGTGAGAGTCAGCAGGATGTGCTCAGGCAGCCCAGAGGGCAAAATCCATGTCCTGGAGGGCATCAAACACAGCAGCACAGCCAGACAGAAGGGGGGATCATCTGATGTACTCAGTGTTGGTGCAGTCTCACCTGGAGTGCTGGCAGCAGTTCTGAGCCCTACAATACAAGAGGGGTGGGAAGGTCCTGCAGTGAATCCAGAAGAGAACAAAGCTGGTGGCAAAGCTGGCAGGGATGTCCTGAGAGGAGGGGCTGAGCACTTTGTGCTTGTCTGCTTTGGAGAGACAGAAGCTGAGGGTCAACCTCCTTGCTCTCTGCAGCTCCCTGACAGGGGAAGAGCAGAAGGAGGTCCTGATCTATTCTCCTGGGGATTCACTGACAGGAGACATTGGAATGGCTCAAAGGGGCACCAAGGGAAGTTCAGAGTGGACATTAGGAAACATTTCTTTACCAAGACAGTGGTCAGACACTGCAACAGTCTTGCTAGAAAGGTGTTTAAGAGGCATTTGGTCAATGCCATTGACAAGATGCTTTAACTTGATCAGCCCTGAAGTGCTCAGGCAGCTGGACCAGGTGATCATTGTAGAACCCTTCCAACTGAAATAATCTGTTACATTAATATTCTTTAAGATAGTTGCTTTATTTCGTGTATTCATTCTGCAAGATTTTATTTCTTTTGTCTCCATCACCCACAGTTTTCTAGTGACTAACCCATTTGTGAAACATTCTTTTAAGACTTTCTAGTGGTGTTTGAATTGATTTTAACCTCTAGTATGTCGTTGACTTCTGTAGATTCTGTTTGCTGATGGCACAGTGAGTAGGAGCCCTGATTCTGGGCCTGTCCTACCACCACCTACAATTCCAGATGACATACAACCCTTACCTGAAACCAAAACGAAGAAAGGTAACATTTCTTGTGTTTTGGACAGATACGAAGTTAGTTGTGCTGATAATACTTAATAAAGAGCATATTCCTTCAGTCTGAAAATTCTGACCGTGTGAAAATGCAATTTTATCTGTACTCAACTGCTGCACGATGCTATGTTACCTTCATAACAACTAATTTCTCTCCTACTCCAAATTTCTTTTACTTCTAAGATGGTAGGACTCTAATAATTAAAAAGTTGTGTGAGAACTTAATTGGTATTAGAGTGATTGAATACAAAGTCTTTTAAAAGAAATCCTTGTAACTGAAGTAGTGTTAAATCCTTACTTTTGTCTTACAAAGTTTTAGTCTTTATATTAAGAACTGCTTGTCTCACAGAGGATGCATTTTTCTTTCTCACTCTGTGTATTCCAAGGCACTTACTATTGGTCGTCATCAATTGGTTGTATGGACTTGTGATTGGTGGTAATGTAGCCATTCTTACTGTATTTTGTTTGACTGAGAAAGAACCAGATAATATTTACTTCATACCTCAGAGTGTAGTCTGAGATCACTGTCAGTATTACTTAGTACACAGAATAATTCTGACCTGTCACATTAACATACAATTTGTTGGAAATAGGTGAATAAAAATTGTTGCCAAAGAGAAAGGTGTCTCAGAAAGAGACTTTTTGAGTCAAGTCCAGTCCTTTTTCTTAGGATATTCCTTTAGATAACTGCAAGGATGTCTGAGAACAACTCTGACAAACCATTTTCTAATATGAATTCTCAGTATCTGTGTCCAGTGTGTCCTTTATTCCTTGTGCTTTATTTATGGTCACTTTGTCACCTTCCCCACCTTTCCTCTCCTCTGCTTATTCTTGAAAAATTTCTAGTAAAGAGTTTAATCTTTTTTTGGTTTTGGGGGTTTTGTTTTTGCTAGGTATTTGCTGTAAGTCTTTTAGCCTGCTCTGTGACTATGCTCTTGTCTTTTGCATAGACACTTAGTCTAAATTATTTTTCCTGAGTATGGGAGACATGAGTTCTCTATAACATTCTTAATAAGGTCTCTCAAATTCCCTTTCATAATGAGATCTTCATCCTTTTTTTCTGATGCACCATAGGATTGATGGCATTATCATGCTATTTACTTTTTCTGGAAGGAAGCACGTTAGATAAGGTTAGTTCAGGAGCGTGCCTTTGCGTAGCATTTGAGTAGTAGTTGTAATTTTCTTCTAGCCTGTTAAATAGTTCTTGCAATTCTGTCAGAAGCAATGTTCACAAACTCTGCTCTTTACTGATTTTGTCTTTTGCCTTAGAGAATATCAAGTCTGATACAGAAAGTTTTGTTTCCGCAGGAAAAGGCAGTGACAGGAGCATTCGATCACACTCATCCAAGGATGATGAATCTGAAAAGGCCAATTCTAAGCAACCTAAGGCAGGAACCTGGATAACAACAACTCCTTTAGGCATTCAAGTGGGCACAGAGGGTGCAACAAGAATGGATTTGAAGCCAATCTTAATGTACCAGGCCACAAACCCAGCTGATGGAACGGTATTACTGCTTTTGTGTTACTATAGCACTGTCTATAAGCTCAGAGACAGGGCTGCCATCACATAAGTTGTAGGATTTGTTCTTTGAAAACATCCTACAGATCTGTGTTATTGCACGGTTGGAAATGCAGTAGCTTTAGATTTTGAAGAAAATGTGATTCTTCTGTCTCTGAAGTAGATAAAGATGTGGTAGTCAAGCTTCGCCAGAGTTTCAGTCCTGATGCCTTCTATTGTTGTTGCTGTCACAAGTATCACAGTGCCAATATAAATGAGTAATCCTTCATTCTTTCAGATTATGACTGTACGAGAAGATGAAGTGGTGATTGTTGAGAAGCCACATGGTAACAGAGCAGTAGAGCATGCTGATGATACCAGGATCACAACTTTTTATGAAAAACGTAAAGCCCTTTCTGTACCACGGGGCAGTGTGGAAACAGGTAATATCAAAAAGGGAGCACTTACTTTTCTTGCACTTGACATATCTTGTGAAGCAGAAAGTTGTCAAAATATATACTAAAGGTGGCTTATACCAGTAACCTAGATAATAGATCCACTGGTGCAGTCTAAGCTTAGTTTGTCTGCTTTCTTTCAGCAGTATATTTGGTGCAAAAATAATATTGTTGCAAGTAATTAAATTTCCTTCTTTCATACCTATATGGTCCTCCTTCATCATGAGACCACAGTGACAGAGTTTTAGTGTGTTCATTGCCCTCTCTCCACTTGCCCTAATAATAAGAAGGAAACTACTTTGAGTTTTAACTGAAGAGGTATGTAAGGACCAAGACATCTTTATATTCCCCAGTGAAGCCATGGACTCACCAGCCTTGGAGATACTGAATATCTGAATATGGCTGTGGAAAATGTCCTGCCAAGAAATGCAAAACTTATATTTGCCTGAAATAAGTGGGGCTAAAGGTTATCTGTATTTCTTCTGGCTGGTGTTGTATTCTGTTGTATTCTTCATTTGCAAGACAAGTCCTGTCCTCCTTAATTAAAATGAAGGGGACATTTACTGTGTGGGTGTCTGGACTGTTCAAACACAGCATAGGAAAAGACCATTATTGAGCTAAGAGAAAATGTTCAGGAACATCTCCCTGTGGGATTTTAAAAGTCAAAAAACCCTTGAACTGATCTGTCTCTTCAATGGAAAGGCAATGACCAGATTAATGTAACTGATTTATTTTCCAAGATTTTTGCTGCTGAATAGGAATTCCTTCACATTTCAGAGCTTGTATTACAGGCTCAAAGAATTTCAGTGATCCGACTTGTATATTACAAATATCCAGATCATTATTGTTAGTACCATACTTGATATATTAGAGTGTACTTTCCTGGCCAGCTACAGATGGTTACAGATATTTTTTGGTGTTGGGTTTTCCTGTATTGAATTCGCAGTCCAGAACTTCAAAGGTTGTGTATTGTTTACATGACATAAAAATATGTGATAAAGGATATTATGAAGTTTATGAAGGTGTTGCACTGAGGAGACAAAGATCCAGCACTATGAGAGAAAAAGCAAATTGTATCCTAAGACATTTCCATGATTCATGTGCTCCTGTCTCATTGGTCTGTATCAATTCTTAGATGAACCCTCAGCAGCCATCACAAAGAAGCTCAAAGGTACACGAGTAGAGAATCCTGAGTTTGCTACGGTTATGACAAATTGTGAGGATGGTACCTGTTGTGCTGTCTTTGGAGATGGGACATCTATTCTAGCAAAACCACAGGGAACGTATCAGGTGGGCATTATTTTTAGTTTGTGACAGTGATGTTTTATCTTTGTGCTCCAAGTTCCCTGCCATTAGCAGCTCACACCTTGATTACCTCCCTGCTGTATAGTCTTCACAAATCCTATTATTCCATCCCTTTCATACTCTGCCAATATTTAGATACAAGTGTACGTATATTTAAATCACAGTCTTAAATTTCCTGAAGTTAAATATTATAGACACTAAGATCAGCCTACCTCTTGGATCTCATCTTCCTTCTTTCTCTCCCTTTGATTCCTCTGAACTGGATGATTCAGTATTAAATGTCTGAAAGCTGTCCTCTTGATTTCTATCTTTTCTTCATTTTCATGGTAGTTTTACATTTAAATTTTCACCTTTGAGGATTGAATCTCTTTCCTTTTTGCTGTCATAGGTTTTACCCAGCAAGGGAGGCTTTCTTTTCATTGATGTAGATGGCTCAGCAGTTTATAGCCGTGAAGTTTATGATTTCATCAACAAGGAAGAAGAGCAACAAGCAGGGAGATACATTATGAAACACACTTCCAGCACTATTTGTGAGATGATGGATCCTGAAGGAAATACTTTCAAGGTGAAATACATGGAAGAAAAGAAGTTTCTGCATTCTAATTTTATCTTATAAATTTCTCCCAAAGTAAAATTGTAATCTTGTAATATTTCAAGTAGCCAGAATCAGGTCTCTGGTATCTTCTTGACTAAGTGATAGATATCCTTTTTTTTAATATATTTATCCCTTTTTAGAGAGACTTAAACAGAACACATGGTGTACAGTTTAGCTCACCTGTAAAGTTTGCTTAATTACCATGATTTGTACTATAGCAAAAAAGCAGCTCTGCGAGTGAGAATTAAAAACTGGGTGTGTCAGATTCACTTCACGGACTGTCCTTTAAATCACTCTTATTTAAACTGTATCTTGAAAAAGGCATTATTATTCCTTTTTAGATCATTGTTAGTGATCTTGTTTGAATATGTTAATGTCATTTTAGTTAATAAGCACGTAGTGTTTTCAAGAAGGAAAATACTGTAGAAATTCACTCAGTGGATATACATCAATGTCTGTCTTGAGTATAGTTACCTGGCTTAGCCAGTGAGTATTTTTGTGTAACAGTCCTTGAACATTTATTAATTATCAGTATGTGATATTAGTATTTACAATACAGCATCTCTTTCTAGTAATGTTTTGGGGTTTTCACTGTCTTTTCAGTTTTCCTGTGTATTTCTTTTTCCTGTGAGTTTCCAGTTGCTCAGTATTAAATGTTTTTCTGTCTCTTTCACTGGGCTAGGTCATATTAAAGTTCACCAGCAAGTCACTGTTTTAAAAGTATCTTGTAATTCAAGTAATTTTATATAATTTCTGCTGTAGGTTCTGGCTGATGGCAGCACAGATGTGTGCATTCCCAGCATTGGCTCTGATGACAAGGAGGACAGAAGCTCACCAGCAGATGAGGTTGACAAACCTATCATTTACGATGAGCATGTCCCCAGGTAGCTGCATAGCATTCATTGGTTAACATTTCCTTTTCTTCACTGCTCAGTATTTGTACGGGGTTTATAGATTTGTGCTCCCTCTATTCAGTACTCTGTATTTGCACATTTGGTGCCATTGTGTTGGAGTTCTGTTTCCTTGCTGCAGCCCCATGTGTGTGTTTGGCTGTGCAGGTTTTTCATCATCTCTGCGGATGGCTCTGGAACGGAGCTCCTGCGAGAAAAGGATGTACACAAGTACATGACTGAGGCCTGTAGTGATCCTGCCACTGCAGTCTTGCAGGAGCCTGTACAAGAACAGCCAGGTAGAAAACTTTTCTCACAGACTACTAACAGAAAGAATTGCAAAGTTTCAAAACTCTTGTTTGGGCAGGAAATGTTTTTATACCCTTGTGAATAAGGGTCCACACTTTTAGGAGTGAAAGAAAGGAGTTTGGGGGAAATCTCTGGGAAGCAGAGAATTAACTGAAGGACACCGTTAAGGGATAAGTGAACAAACAAATGGCATATCTTCATCCGTTCTCAGTCACACAAAAGTGATTACCAAATAAATATATTCTTTGTGTTTATCATAAAAAAAATTTGAATGTATCACAGTCTCCATTAATAATATAGCAATGGGGACAGTGATGCCCTGATGTTGACCCTTAGCCTGTCTGTTGGAAAGGCTGTTTAAAAGCTGAAAAAACATGACTGGAAGAGCCCATAGTACATGGTACCAACCACCTTGTAGAAGCAATGCAGGAAGTTACATCCTGGAATTGTTGGTTGTCATTGAAAGTTAGTTGAAAATGCTGTGTTTCTATAAAGGACACCATGGTGTAGCAGGTAGATGCTAACGAAAAAAAATATCTTTAGAAGAAAATATGGTTCCCTGGATATGAGGGGATGATAAGGAAGTTTGCTTTAAGCCATACAGTCCTAAGAGATTTATCTCATAGATTTATGCAATAAGCATATGACATAAAACAGCTTCCCCACTTAATACTCTTATAAGGTGTTGCACATTTTTAAATGCACTTATATTCACACAAATGACTGGTTCCCCATTGTAGAAACCAAATGAAATAATTTTGCAATGGGAAAAAGAAAAAATGAAGGGACACAGAGGAAGCCAGAAAAATGCAGAAGGTGAAAAGATGAGAAAGATGGAGACCATACATACCCAGTGAAAACCCCAATCAAGAATATTTTCTTACAACCAGCAGTCATTTGTAATAGTAGCACATCTGATTTTCCAGACTTCTTGCTCCACCTTTCACAATACTGGCTCTATTTGCCTTGACAACAAAGCTTCACAATTTTGCATCATTGTGACAAAGTACCTCAGTGGCGGTATCTGTTTTGAAGGCCACCTGTGGGGTAGATAATAGTAGACAAAGTCACTTTTGGGTTGGGCTGGAAAAAATATTTTGAAGAACATTAAAATTTGTGCAAAAAATACAAATAAATCATCTCTGATGGAATCCATACAGTGATCAGGTTATGAAGTATAAAGTACAGTGAAGAATTATGCATGTTCTCAATATGCTGTACTACTTCTGAGATGAATATTCAGTCAAGGGTCAAGGCTCTGCTCTTCCTTGTTTGGGATACTCCCCACACTATACAATTGAGCTGTTAACCAAGAGTCAAAGCAAGCGGCATAAGCAGTTTATTGTTAAAAATAGTCTGAGTAGTCTGAACTGGTACAACTATACTATCATCAACTCAGTGATTTGATATTATTTGTAGCCATGGACACATGGAGTTTTATGTGCTGGTAATAAGATTTTTCATGGTTAGGTAAGTGGTTTTCTCTGTAGGTCTGAGACACTTGTCCATGATTTCTTTAATTTGAACTTACTCTCAGCAAAATGTGTCTTTGAACCAGGTGTTTCAAGTATTACCATCCTCCGCCCTATGGCTGAATCATCCCCCTGGGTAATGAAGAAAGAACCACAGAGTATTGTTCCTCCATATCTTCAGGCAGGGACTCAGGTAGAATCTCCTCCTCCTGAGGTATAACTGTTTCAAAACTGTCTTTTCATGTCAAAGCAATAGATGTTTGTCTCTGTGGGGAAATGAACCTCTAAACAACGTGAATGTTAAATTCAGTTTATTAAGCAAACAGAGCAAAGGGTAGGCTGTGTCAGGGAATGTATGATCCCCTTCTTTTACGCTTAGTGAGGGGATATAGCAATTTCAAGGGGAGTTTATCTTCCCAGATTAAGATGTTTTAGGATAGATAAATTGTTCCCAGGAATCTACTGGCTTTATTGTCAAGGTCTATGATTCCATAAGGACAGCATATGCTTTTCATCTGTGACACATTGCCAAAGCAGCATTTTTCAGTAATGTAAGTAGCCTCTTGCTCTTTTTGTTTGCTCCTCTCTGTTCAGGAGGAAATCAGACGTCCAGCTGGAAAGTGTGCTTGGAAGGGTCTCTGCATTGGATCAGCACATTTGCCCTTGCCAGCCCTTGCGCGAAAATGTCCCAAAAAACTGCAAATCCGCCAGCTATTCCAGTATAAGCCACTCTGTGGTGAACTAAGAGAAAACCTGCAGCTTTCCCTCAAGGTAGTTCAACCACATTTATTCGCTCTTCCAGTAAGCAATAGAGAACAGATGAGTAGACAAATTTGGTATGATAAATGTGTAGTATATACCTGAGAAAAAGAAATCTACTTCGTTTGAAGAGCAATTATTTCATACATAGACAGGTGCTATAGGTGTTTTTCCAAAAAAGCTCAATTGTTTCACTTACCTCTTATGAAACCTAGTTTTCTGAGCAAATACATGGGATCCAGTCCAGTATACATCACAGACAGTACTCTAACATATAATTTCCTTGCTGTCAATATTGCTATCTGTAACTTTGCTTTTATTTTGTTTAGGGTTTGTTTTCCTTCAAAAAGTCTAAAAAAATTTAAATCTAGAAAGCTGGACAAGAATTTCGAACTCACCATAATTCTACAGTTAACTTGGTCACTGAGACACACTCTAGTCTTGGTTACGCATTTGTTTTCATAAATCAATGTAGAATAATTCCAGGTTCCAGTCTGAGTTTTTTACTCTATCCATGTCTAGGAAATAGCTGTGTAGCCTTCTGACAAAGTTTGTGATCATTCCTCATTAGTGACTGGTTCATAGCAAGGTGCAAGGTAGACCTCCTGTGCCAGTGTTCTGAGATGGAGCCCAAAAGTGAGCAGCTTTGCCCTTCTGAGTGTTGGTGTAAATCATTCATTTATTTAATTCACATTGTGAAGATGCTCTTAGAAGACATTTCAGAGTCAAAACCTCATTATTACTTAAGAATTAGAAAGTAACAAAATATGTGTGTTCTACAAAATTATTCACTTAATATATTTTGATAATGACATTGCAGACTAAATTTGAAAGTTAACAGCATGTGGAATTTGTGAAGGTAGTAGCATATTGTAGCGAGTTAGATTTTTTTTTTCCCCCCCACATTACATTTTAAAGAAAACATGCTTGCAATATAAAAACACTGACAGCTGTCCCACCCAGACATATTTGGGATATGCAAGTCTATCAGAATGAAATGTTACCAGTTTTGCAGTTTATAAATATATAAAAATTATTCTTCAGTTTGCATATTGATCTTTCAAAGGCAACACTACAAGAAAAGTTCCACACCAAAATGGCAAGGGAAGTCTCTCCATTGACCAGACCTATTGTTGATTTTTAGAGAAAGATGAATGCTGTTTGTTACATTGGGAAGGAAGAACTGCAATTATAAGCACTGAAAAAACTGTTGTAACAATTGCATAAATATGCAGTGAAAATACCCTCATTGCTTATAAATTAATATTTAATTAATGATTTTTTCCAGAATTAAGTACCTTAAATCTTTAGCCACATATTCACTTTGTCAGAGCAAAATCAAGATCTAAAGAAAATATTATTCTTTCTTTCTCCATCTCCTGTAAGATTAAAGAGATGTAAACAAGTGAAAAAGAACTGACACTAGAAACAGATTGTTTCTGCGAACCTGTCTGTTAGTAAAGTTCTGCACTGCATGTAGCTTTCTGGCAGAGTGGTGTGTTTAGAACCCTTTTTTCCACCCAACTGATTTAAAGAAACGTGGGAAAAGAAAAGTAGCAGTTGGTATGATTATGTCAATGTAAATATCTATTTTAAGCCTACCTCTGCAAACAAAACCTCTGCATCTTTCTTGTTCTTTTTTGTTGTTCCACCAGAAATATATAGAAAACATCTTTAAGCAGGAAGATGAGCTGGAAGAGATTATTGTGAAAGAACCAAGAACAGAAGAGGAAAGGGAGAATGCTGCAAGTCTCCTTGAACTGATTACAGTGAGAAAACTCAAATTTTTAGCTACTTCTTTCAACAAAACCCTTGCACTGCATTGGAAGTGTAAGCCTTGAAATACATTATCCATTAATAAACCAGCAAATGTCAGAGTAGCACCATGCCAGTTCTGGTGTAGATTAATGGCAAAGCAGAGCCACGCTCAGCCTTCAGCTGGTCTGAACTCAGCTGGGCACTGCTGCCATAAGGGGAAGCAATGCTCAAAATAGTTCAGGAGTTTTGGCTGTACTGAATGATATGTTCCTAAACACACAGAAAAAAATTACTTTCCAGTAATTTACTTTTTTTAATATCCCCCAACATCAGGATGAAAATGTTTCCAGTCTGTTGTCATTGCACATGGGAGACTTTTATTTCAACCACAGCCACCTCCATTGTAAGAATTTAAACCCTGCTTTTGGGATAATACAGAAACAGTCTGGAGGAATATTGTTATTACTGCTGAGCAGCATTTTTTTATATAATCTGTGAATTTGCATGGATAAATAGAGCATGGAGAGAAAAGGGAGAGGAATAGGTAATGGGAAAGGTGGGTAAATAGGAGAAGAGGGTCACAGCTTTTCTGGAAAGAGGGACAAAAAATTATGTCAGTAACTCCATCTGCCTCTATCCTCTAGGCAGACATTTACTTACTTTGATGAGACCCAGGTGCTGAATTTCACATGCTGCTCAGATCCAGGGAATTTGTCTAGTGACTAATTACTATTGAGTGTCCTGGCTACCTTCAGCACACTTCCAGTTAGAGATTTCACACTGGACAACTCTTTTGTGAGCAGCAGTCTCACTGTGCACCTGCTGTGACCCAAGAATCAGTGTCATGTTGCTCCCAAGTCTCCAATAGCTCTGTTACAATCCTAGACTGCCTGGCCTGGTCACAGGAACTCTGGTTTCCAGTTAACTGCTTCAGACACAGCACAAGAATAAAGGAAACACTTTCATTTAGAGCCTTATTCCTCATTCACTTTACAGTAAGCCAGCCACATGAGATCTCCTCAGTAACAAAGCCTGCAAATTCCTGAACACATTTCCCATTTGACTCGTTGTGACCATGAGTTTTAGATCTTGTTCAAATTCTTTGCAGAAGGATTTGAGTTTGATTAGGAATTAGCTTAGTTGAGCTAATAAAAAGTAACCATATAAAATAAAAAGCTATCTGTGAAGTAAGTCATTCAAGAAATACCTGTTTAGAACAGGGAAATTGTACTTCATTTCCTCTTTTCCCAGATTATGTTTTCTAACACACTTAAGTACCTGACAATGTGACTTCCAGAATGGGGGTAACAAGGTAGCACTTGTTTACAGTATAAATCCTTTGAGCAAGATGCTATTGTTGTTAATTTTATTTCTCATGTAGTCACAGTTATTCCTTCTTCATTGCAGTCCTCCTGTGGCTGGGAGAAATCAACTGAAAATCTCAGTGATAGAGGTAATAAATATTCTTCCTTTCTCCATCTCCCATAGTGATGCTTATCTTTAAAGCATTATTTTTTTGTCCTTCCTACCTCATCAAGAGTATTTCTACTTGTTAAAAAAACCCACACTGTGCAAAGTAAACAGAAACTGCTTCAATAAATGCTTGCTGAACAGTTTCCTTTTAAGTGAAGGTGCAATTTTAATGTAACATTGCAAATGAAGAAGATAGTGGGAGAGAAAAACTCTTTAAAATAGGTAAAAATCAAAAGATCTGAAAAATAAAATCATATTTTATAGTGAAAAAGCTGACCAATAAAAACACCCCCCACATTTTGAACTTATTTAACTCCCAGAACGGTAGGAGATATTGTCATAGTCTAATAGCATTGTATTTCTTGAATACTCACATCTCCTAAATTTGCCACAGAAATTTGTTTTCAGCCAAGGAAATTCCTTTTGACCCATAATTTATCTTCAAGGCATAAAGTAAACAACACATTTTATAAAATATGTCAGAGGACAGGGCAATTCTTTAATAAAGTCCCAGATCTGGTCACAATCATAAATGTGGAAAGGCTGGCATTTCTCCATTATACACATTGAAGTAGTGGTTCTTTCCATGAGAGTGCTGATTATGGCTGCTTCACAGCCTCAATTAAGGACAACTTAAGCAAGCTGAATGTAATAAGGATCCCTGAAAGCCCACATTTTCTTCAGCTGTAGATAGAGACCTCAGAGCGCCCCAGTTAGAAAGTGGCTGCATGTCAGCAACTTTTCCCACAGTTAGAAAGTGGCTGCATGTCAGCAACTTTTCCTATTCACAGGTATTTGATTTATATCTTGAAAGAACATAAAGATATGTCAGGAAATACAGAATGGGAGTATGAACTAATCTGCTTCTTGTCCTTTCAATATTGAATTCAATTTCTTATCTGTTAACGTTCTGATCTTGATTTTGGAATGAAGTTCTTTCTGCCTTTTCCCTCACAGTAACAAAGACTGTTGTGTTTCCATAAAGTGACAGAAAGATACATTAAAAATATATCCTTTGATGTTTTTTCTTCATAACACCTGCTTAGCAGAGCACACCCATTCAGTAACACCCTTCCCCTTGCAGCCTATGTGAGTGAGCTGTATGAACAGGCAGTGGCTCATCCCCAGAGGCACCCAGAGAAGTCTGCACAAAGAGACGACCAACAGAAGTTAAGGTAGGACAGAGCAGCAAGGACTGGTGCAAATGTGAGTAACACAAAGGGTAAAACCAAGCACACAGGGAAGCAATGTGCTTTACTGACTGTCATTAAGGACTGGGACCTAGATGTCCAGATACACATTGCAATGTTTTACTAGCTTGTCCTGTGATTATTTGTCCCTCTATGCCTCTCTTTCCTTATCTGAAAGATAATTCAGATTTGTTGGGAAAGGATTTTGGATTCTTCTTGGATTGAATGATCTAATAAAAATGCAGATATGAAAAAACAATTTTGTGCAAACCATTCAAGTCCTAGTCAGGAGTCACCTGAGGTGTTTATATAACATACTCTCATAAAAAGCATTTTCTTTCCAGGGTTATATTGTAAAACTGCTAGTTTTGTCATTTCCACTTCTCTCTCTTTTTTTCTTCCTCATGATTCAGTCCAGAAGGAGTACCAATCGTGTCCAAGTGGCAAGGCAAACTAGAACAGAACAGGTAATAATATTAGTAGGATCAAGTTATTTTATGAGCCAGCTTAATCTGCTTTTGTAAAAAATGTTATTGATTTCACCAGACCTTGGGTGATGGTCCAGGTGCTTGCCTGCAAATAATAGGGTGTTTTCTGCAAGAGAAATGCTGAATAAATGGTTTGAGTCTCTTTCTTTTCTTTTTCCCAAAGCCTAGCAGCATTACTGTTAACTTACACTCTGCAAAACAAGGCTGAAATCAGAAGCCTTGTGTTTCACTTCTGGTTCTGCCACTAGTGTGGAAAATACTGTATATTTATATTTTCAAATGCTGATGCTTTGGGTTAAAATTCAGATATTCCACAAATAAAAGCTGATTTTTTCAACTAGAACCCCAGACATCTCTCCCATGATGGTGCTTCAAAGCTTCTCCAGGCAAAACTGTCCCAGCTCTCTCAGCTTTTCCTCACATGAAAGGTCTTCCAAACCCTTAATCATTTTTGTGGCCCTTTTGTGCACCAGACAGTTCAAAAGTGGACACAGCACTCCATATGAGGCTTTCAATATTGCTTCTTAATTACTTTCTGACTTGCATGAAATAAAAAAGCCTTTTAGAGTTTCAGAGTTATATTTTAATATATTGTTTCACACTGTTTTGCATCCTATCTTTAAAATTACTTTAAATATATAAATCTGAGCAGTCGACACCCAAGAACCTCATGTGCAATTCTGGCTCTAAAAGCGGTGTTATAGATCTCAGTATGACTAAGAGTGATCATTTCATAGCTGATATTAGATGCTGCAAGTCAGTGACACTCTAGTAGTGTAAAACTGGGCTGAATCAAGCTGAAAATATGACTGATCTTTACTCTGGTCAACCTTACCTTCAGAAGTTTTAACAGCTTCTTGTGTATCCACAGAGCCATCAGGTTTTTCTGTGATAAAGTCAAGAAATTAGATGAGTTTTGTGTTCAAAACTTTAGCAATGCATCTGGAATACCAATTCTTAGCTTGAAGTGTTTGCTGGAAGGTTGAAAAGACACCAGTGGCAGTCCCAGACATGTTCCATGAGGTTTAGAGAAATGGACCATGTTCTGAGGAGAGCTCTTCATGGCAGGCAACTCACTGTCCGTGTGCATTCTGACACAAACAATCCTTAATCCACCTCTAAGAAAATTGCCAATTACAAGAATATTACTCCATGTGATAAACCAGGGGAAAAAATGCCACTTGCCTTTACCAATTCCATTTCTTAGTCCATAATACTGAAAAACAGCGTGAACTCAGTTATAATGCTATTTTTCTTTTATTCCCTTACTAACAATGTGAAAAACATCCTTAGGAAAGAACTGGATGAACAGAAGACAACATTTACAGCAATAAAAAACAAAATATTTGCTCCATATTTTCAATCTGAATTCAGCAAGGACTTTTTTGAAGAAAAGGTAATGGAGCTGCAAACGGGATGAGTTTTGTTTGGTCAGCTAGCATATCTCATACTCTTAATGACAATATTGGATTTATGTCTCAGCCTGTATTTATCTCAACAAACCATTACAAAGATGGCCATGGCAGAATTAATACTGAAAATTATATGCCCTTGTAGAGGAAACATATCTTGAAGATGGTATATGTTCACTGATTACAAACTCTATAAAATTCCTTACATGAACTCTGGAGAGGGTCTGATTCAGAGCCAAGCTCAACCTCAGGCTTTTTTTAAAGTATTTTTACTTACCCCTCAAACCCCTGTCCCTGCTTATTGGAAATGGAATAAGTAAAACTAACACTCCTAATTTAGAGGTGATCTTGGGGGCTTTCCCACTGTAATCTCAGATGGTAAATTCTGTAAGTGCATAAAGCCTACTCAGAAATGTAGGTTGTAATCTGATATAAATATGTATATCTTTTTTATAGTTACCACTTTGTTTCAGTTTATTTGTTTCCTTTGCACTCCTTTTTTCTATTTTTTCCTTTCGTTTTTTTTGCAGGGGAGGAGGGTGTCTACTGGTTGTTTCTTCAAGGTGTTTAGTTGGGAAACCTAAGCCTTCTTTCTTACTTTTCTCTAGTTTCCTGATTTGGAAGCAATGTCTAAGGAACTTCCTCCACTTCGAAAAGAAGAAGGTGTGACTTCTCCAGAGATAGGAGGTAATCAACTGTCTGGCATTGGTTTTGTATCTTCTTCAGGAGGAAAAAGCCCTTGCATACATCACTAAATGTGGAAGAACCATCAGCTTTGGATGCTAAGCTGAAGAACTGGGCTATGAATGAGGAGTGGATAGAAGAAAAATGCTCAAGAAAAGCTTAAATGGAATAAACAGTAGTTAGGGGTGGATGAGCAAGAACCAAGGAGGCCCAGTTTAGGAAAAAACTGGTGTGACTGTAGGAAAAATATGGGAGATTTCATTCTGAAACTCAGTGGTAAGAGGGAACTGGTGCAAAAGCAATATGGAATAGGAAACATGCAGGCTGAGGATATAGGAGGAAAGCAGTGACCCCATGATGGGAAGCAGTGAAAGACTGAATCATTATCTTAGGCTTGAGTTTTACAGAACTGAGAGGAATACTTCAGTTCTGTTTGAAAAGCAGCCCTGGTAAGTTGCTGAAATCATACAATGAGATTAAAAGTCATACACATCGAAGATTCATATCACAAAAACAGTCCTGTGTAGGGCTTTATCACACCCCCCACTAATTCCCATATTTCCTCGTTTTCAATCACTGTAAGACCTGTGCTGGATTGTCTTTTAGTCCTTTATGGCTTATTCAGTTAGCCAGAGAACAAGAAATGACTAATCACACAACAGGCATTTTTGAGATCCCTGTGACCCAGTAGAGCAAAATGTCACATGCAGAATTTTCCCAGCCTCTCATGGTTATATAAACAGCTTTCCAAGATTGTGTAAATCAAAGTGCCAAAGACTAACATTGTTTTTCACAAGTTTATGAAAATGATGGTGATGATAAAAAACACTTGACTCAGTATTCCATTATTTTCCCATTTGCAGCTGAATTTCTTGATACTACAAGTAGTTCATCACCTTCAACTGACCTTCCGCTGCAGGATTCTTCCAAACAAAGTGATGGTTCCAGCAGCATAACAGGTACATCTGCCTTCCAGAATGTAGTTGGAGGAGCTTGATATCTTTTTATAACTTTTGACACAATATTTGCAATACAAATTTAAATCCGCCTGTCACTTTTTCATGCTTTTGGAAATCTTTCCCTTCCAGACATAATCACGGCTGTAAGATCAGCACAGACACCCTTTCAACATAAAGTTCCAAGTCTGATGGTAGATGTTACAGGACAGACAAGAAAAGAGAAAGTAATATTACCATTCTACCTTCTGGGGAAAAAACCAAACACGATACCAAATAAAAAGGTAAAAATAACATCTTTCTTGTCAATATTCATATCCTCTGAGTCATCCCTTTTCTATAAAATCTTCACCCTGGAGAAAATACTGGAAGGTATTTTGAATCTGTTTCCTGAAACCTGGCTGTTGCCATTTATTTGGGTTTACTGGCAATTCTAGCAGTACCTTTCCTCTCAACTGCTAGGACCAACTCATTCTGCATCAGGCACCTACATGAAAGCTCTGTTTCCAAAAGAGCAGAGCTTCCCCTATTTTCCATGAGACACCTCAGTGGCTTATGAGACACCTCAGTGGCTTAATATACAAATTTTCAGACAGTATTCAAAGTGCTGCTTCAGTTTTTACTCAAATGAGGATGTCTTTTTGTAATCCTTCAGGGTGAATAGACAGAGCTTAAATGTAGGCTAAGTAATTCTCTACCTGACAATGGCCACCAACTTTCTCTTTGTCTCATATTTTGTTTGAAAGATAGAAGATCCTGCCTCAGGAAAGGTCAGCATATCTTCCCTTGCAACGAGACAGGATCTTACTGGCTTCCATCTCATCCCGCCCAGGGTGACATTTGGAGTGCTAAAGGAAGGCTGCACCTATGCAACCACTGTCATCATGAAGAATGTTGGTGTGAACTTCTCGAGGTTAGTTTGAATTCTTAGTACCCTGGTTTTTGTCTCTCCAAATAGATCCTGGCAAAAATCAAGTACAGTTTCTCATAATAACCACCACTCCAGAGAAAGCACAGAAATTCTGACAGCTCCCTTATAGGTCTGCCGGAGTTTTCCATAAGATGGAGCCATATCCTAGGAATGCCTCTTCTACTGCCTTTCCTTTAACAGCTTGTGGTGCAGGTATATGCTGGTAAACTCTTCTTCAGGAAGGAACAAAAGCCACAGGATCAGTTCCAGAGCAATGCAAAAGTAAAGGTCATGTCTGATCTAATTATCTTTAAAAATCTGAACAGTAGGAAGTTTCACAAAAGAACTGAAACTCAGATGTGAAACAATCAGCAAGAAATGAGGAAGCAAAACTTCTGCTTTAGTTGGTACCATTTAATGAAAGGTTATTTGCACGAAATTCATACCAGTATCATGCCTTCTGCAATAGAATTATATCAAAGGACATTAAATAAAGATTGTTAAGGACTTTTGGGTCTGCAACACACAGGTGCTTGCCAAGCAGCTTTTTGTAGTTCAGCTCCCTTGAATGTGTAGGTTTAAAATGCTGATGTTTCACATTCTGTTGTAAGGACCAGGCAGTGTTAACAGGCTCTTTGAAGGCTTACTTTGGTCCAGTGATCTGCTTCTTTGGGGTTTGTTTTTAGAAACCTGAGCCTTGGTGAGAAGCCCAAGAATACTGCTGTAGTCCAACTTGTACATTATGATGGATGGATGAGCTAAGAAATTCCGCTGTCATTTACAAAAGTAGAGGAAGAGCAGGCAGCCTGCTTCCTAAATGTAACTTCTGCCTGAAATGGTTTCTAGCAAACTGATTCTCTTCTCTTTCTGACAGGTTTCGGGTGAAGCAGCCACCTCCACACACAGGACTGAGAGTGATGTACACACCAGGACCTGTAGGTTATACAGGAGAGCTTTGGGGGGGTTTTCTAGACTCAGCTGGCCTTCAGGCTAGCTAAGGCTCCTGTCTGGGACAGCTGTCTGGGAACAGAGCTGCCAGGGTACACAGTTTTGTTTAAAGTTATTTGAAGTGATGCTGTCTTCCACTGTCCCTCTGCCACCTTCAGCTAAGCACCCCATGCACTCATGTCTCAGCCTGTGCCAGAATGCAGAGGGATAAACGTGTTAAGATAAGTGGAAAGCAGCAGAGAGCTTTTTCAAAGCAAAGAGGATTACTCTGCCACTACCTCTAAGTTTTCCTTTCTGCTTAGGGTGTTTGTTATATCTGCTCTGTCTTATGCCTAGACTTAACTTCCTGTCTTGATACCTTCAGGACTTGAACCTAATAAACTATTGCCTCAATCCTTTCTTCTTCTGCTTCCAACTGGGCTCCACTTTAAATATTTTATCTAGCAAAGCATCCATTGAGTAGGAAGCTTTCATGCTTTCTGCTTTTGTTCAGTCTCTATTTTCAGCTGTGTTATCTCTGATTATTCATTATAATGCTGACCACTCTCCCCACAACATCCACAAAATACCAGGTAGTATCTTTGCCAATGCATGGAATCAAGAAGCAATGACTTGTGCAGGGAGGCAGTGCCACAATGCAAGTCAAACTTCCAAGTTCGGAGCCTTAGCCACAACTCAGTACTTAAAATCATAGAATAGTTTGGGTTGGAAGGGATCTTTAAAGGTCCCAGTTGATAGGGAAGGATGGTGTGGGGGACTGTGTCAAAGGCCTTACAGAAATCCAGCCAAATGGCTGGAATAATTTTTGTTCTGTTCTTTTCTCCACACATCTGTCCCTTTTGTATCTCCTACCTCTATGTTCTTTTTAGAACAGAATAGAGTATTTTATTTTGTTTCATTTGGAAGGGACCTACAATGGCCAACTGCCTGACCAAAAGTTAAAGCATGGTATTAAGGACACTGTCCAAATGCCTCTAACAGTGACAGGCTTGGGGCATTCGACCACCTCTCATTTAGGTTCTCTCCCAGCTGTCCCCGTTCCCCTTTTTCCTCTGGAACCTAAAAGGAAATCTAAGGGGGAAAAATGCCAACACCTGCCAGTTTTCTTTCAAACTGCCATAGGAAGAGAAAATGTTTTTTACAGACCTTCCTAGTGAGAAGATACTGAGTAACTGGCAAGCGCAATCCTGTGTGCTGGGCAGTGTCTTTAATTGCATCAAACACTGAGGAGCTGTAGTGGTTTCAGTTCACCTATTCAGGTTTGTGGCTGAATGCCAGCACACTTACCCAAATTTACTTGATGTTTGTTGTGAGATGAGGATTAGGAGTAGGCAAAGCAGATTCAAACTTTATGAAGTATAAAGAAACTTTATTAATATACCTAAGACAAAGGAAAAGAAAAAAAACCTAGAAAAAAAAAAAACCAGAACAAACTCCCCAGACCACCCCTCCTTCCCCCACCTCTCCATTTCATTCTCCCCAACAACATACAAAAGACAACACTTTGACCTCCAGTCAGTTTACCATCTCAGAAATAGCTCTTGTTCCAGTTCATTTAGGGAGAGAAGTTTCTTTTGCTTACACCATGGATTTTCTGTAAGAAAAATACAGTTTTTATGGGTCTTCTGCCTCACCATCAGCCACCGCCCAGAAGAAAGATCAGCTTAATGGTGGATCCCTCTCACACCAGTAGCCTTCCCACAGCCACTTGGGTGGGTCATGAACAGTCCACAGGGTACCTGTTTTAAGGATGCCCAGTTCAATTGCAGCAACAAAGAAAATCCCTTCTTCTGTGCTTAGCAACACAGGTTCTCCTGACAACACAGGTTCTCTAGCATTCCCCCCAGGACCAGGGCTCTGGGTCACAGCCTCTCCTCTCTCTCGGTTCAAGTTTCTCATTAGGCTGTACTTTTTCAACATCTACTTGTCTTTACCCAGGTAATTCAGTTTATTGGCTGCAATAAGAACTTCACATCTCCCTTTTGGACTATATCTTCATATATTACAGGGAATTTATTAGCTCAGTCCCCAACCATGGTTCTCCAAAAGAGTTTTCAGCTTCACTCTCGAAGCACTTCTCATGCACCTCCCTGTAGGTATCAGTTCTGCTTTCCTCACGGACTGTAAAGTCTCTATGCTGTATTTATGTAGATGTCCTCACTCGTTCCTCTCTGCAAGGAAGGATGGGTGTCTGTAAGTTTAGTCCAGCCATAGATAAAGTTAATCTCTGTCTCTCTCTCTCTCTCTCTGGCAGTGTGAGGCTCACGTGCTCCCTGCCGGGCTGTTTGAACAGGTCCCAGCTGGATGGCAGACGCTCTCAGAGTCTCTGTGCCTGGCTCTGCGGAGCTGGCTCGGCCTGCTGGGGCCATCTGGGCCCGGGATGACAGGGCAGGGCCTGGCCCGAGCTGGATGGAGTCCGGCCTGGTCCTTGCCTGGCCCGGAGCAGGGGCCTGGCCCTGTCTCGTGTAGCTGACACACCGGCTGAGCTGGATCTGCTGAAGATTCCAGCTGGTTCCTCCCCCATGCCCGGCTGCAGCGGCACAGCTGCCATAAACTTCCCTTCCCCCCCCCACCCTTTGGAAGGAGTGGGAGGGAGCTGGGGCCTTACCAGCGAGAGAAGCAGGAGCTGCTCCTCTCTACACAGCAGCAGCAGGTCCAAAGAGCAAGAGCTTCAGAGGGTCTCTGCTTATATATGGTTTTTTCCCCGAAGGCGGATCAACTTTTTAATTAGTTCACCTACATATCAATCCTTAAAACTACCTGATTATTGGCTCTCTCTCCCAGGAAGGAAGTTATATTCCTTACTGCAGCACAGATCACTTCTTATATTTTGACCCCTCCTGCCTAACCCAGGACAGGAGCCACCTGCTCCAAGGACTGCTGGAGGGGACCATGTATGAAACTTGCACCTTACCTGTGAGTCATCCTCTGTCTCTTCTAGGTGGCAGCAGGCTTGCAGGTTGAACTGGAGATAGAGATTTTTGCCATGCTACTTGGAGGGAAAGACACTGGTGGCCTTGAAGAAGTTTCCCATTCTATTGAAATACTGACAGAAACTGAAACTATTCTCCTGCCTGTGAAAGCAAATATCCTTTGTTGTCTTATTTCTCACACACACCTCGTAGCATCAGCCCTGGGGATTATCTTCCTCTTGGGAGCTTCAAGCATTGTTTCCAGTGCAGGCTGTTGCAATAGCAAGCTTTACTGTCCTTTTCAGAAATATTCAGATGGGTGTTTTCAAAAGCACAACAAATGAACAATTTAAGATTCTGATTCCAAAAGCATTTTACATCAGAATAAAGTGGTTTGAAAAGTGAGGAAAGGAAGAAGGGCAACTCAGAAAGATGTGGCTTTTAAAAAATTAATTAAAAAACCAGGAACTCTTTCCCATCACCCCTCATGAAGATACTTTATTACATTTTTGAGTCTATTGTAGCATCTGGTGGTACAACCTCATGAGCAACAAAATGATGTATCATCCTGATACTAAACAGGCAAATGGAACAAGCCCAGCAAAGATGCAAGCACAGAAGCACATGAATGCTGTCAGAAATGAACCTGTGTGGGTTCAGTAGGCTTTTCACTTGTTTAAATGAGGACAGCAGTACAGTAAAAGAAAAGAGCCAAGTCAATAGCTATTATTCTATTTCCCTTGTGCTCCAGAAACTACATTTTTTTAGATAAAATTACAGGCTCATTTTTAAGGGGTGAGATTAGAAGGGTGACGTTCTGTTTGACATTCAATCAAATTTACACTTAGAAGTCTGGGAGAAGAGGTCCTCTGGAAACCTATAAAAGAAATATCCAGGCAAGCTACATCCAAACATGCCAGAAACTTCATTCACAGTAAGGACCACCCTTACCAAAGAAAGGAGAACTTCAGGGTACTCTGAGCCTGACCAGAGTAATAGCTGACAGCAGCTCATCTGAGGCTTTATATGCTCTGGATGTGATGTTGAAACTCCCCAAATTTACTTTGCATCGACCCAAAGAAACCTTTCATGCTTATAATTGCAGAGCTGAGCTAGACAGGACTAGTGGCATAGCAGCAAAACCAGCTGCTGTTCTGTTCCCACTCACCCAGTCCTCAGACACAGTACCTGTTCTTTTATCTTTGAGCTGAGGGCACTAGTCCAGATTCAGTATGTTTCACAACATTATTTCCAGAATTCTTTCCTACCTCCACACATTATTTTAGTTAAATAAATGTACCAAAAGTGTTAGATCCTTAATATGATATTGCACCTGTGTTAAGCAGTGACATTTATGAGTGCCGCCCACAAGGATACCCCCAGGGAGGGATGGCAGCAGCAGTCCAGGCAGTTCCTGCAAGCCCCAAGCCACGGTTACGGATTACACTCCCAAGAAAGCCTTCTAGTTAGTGTAAGTACTGGATACAGTGACACCAGCTGTAAATTAAAGTGCAGTTGTTTTACTTCCTCTTCACTTCATCAGCATCATCCTGTACAAACCTCATGCAAATGATGAACCTATTACACTGATTTGGTAACTGGGACGAGAGAAGGGAACCATTAACATTAATGTTAAAACAATAAAAATGGGAAATATTAATGGATGACATTAACCAAAGCACTCACTACAAGGGAACTGCAGGTTATTACAGCTGCCCAGCCCGGTGGAGGCACTCATAACGAGCCTCCTCAGTCCTGTCCCGAGTCCTTCACTTACTGTCTCCACATTAAACAAGTCCTTGAGCCTCCTAGCAGCTGGATTTACTACAGTTAAGCCTTAATAAATCAGCCTCTCTTTAACACTTTCCACTTTTTAAACCAAATCCTACTGATGACCCATTGACACTGACAGCAAGTCTAGTAAGGGACAGGAGTCTTACAGATAGGGCAACCCTAACGTGACAAGTTCAAATACACACAACCCTCTGCACACACAGTTTCATACAGCACATTTCGGTAGCCTTACAGATTCAATCTATATAAAGAATCACAGAATATCCTGAGTTGGAAAGGACTCACAAGGATCAGGTCCAGCTCCTGGCCCTGCACAGGATATCCCAAAAATCACACCCTGTGCCCGTGAGTGTTGTCCGAACACTTCTTGAGCTCTGCCAGGCTTGATGCCATGACCACTTCCCTGGGGAGTCCATTCCAGTGCCCAGCCACCCAATGGATGAAGAACCTTTTCCTGATATCCAACCTAAACCTCCCCTGATACAACTTCAGGCCATTCCCTCGGGTCCTGTCACTGGTCACCACAGAGATCAGTGCCTGCCCCTCCTCTTCCCCTCACAGGAAGTTGTAGCCCCTCAGTCTCCTCCAGGCTAAACAGACTAAGTGGCCTCAGCTGCTCCTCACAAGGCTTCCCCTCAAGGCTCTTCACCATCTTTGTAGCCCTCATTTGGATGCTTTCCTGGAGTGTCTTAAAATGGTTCAGTCTTCCCTGACAACAAGAAAGCCTTATTGGGAATTTCTCACAAACCACCAGCCAACATGTTTAACATTAGGCTGGTGTTCACCTCACCCCCATGAGCTCAGGCACTCTACAGTACAATCAATGGTGACAGTTCATAAACAGGAACCCTTTTGGATGTCTCTCCTCAGCTCCACAGTCCCTGTTTGCTTCATATGTGTAACGCTGACATCATCTTTTCCTTTCAACTTAAACATGTGTAAGCCTGCCATGTTATCTAACCAATCAGCAAAGAAATCCCAGCTGCATCTCATTTCCTCTCCTTTGGAGAAAAAGGAAAGCAACCACATCAGTCAGCTCTCAAAAACTTCACAGACATGTGCTTCTGACTGCTGTATCTGCTCTAGGACTGCCCGGTATACATCAACTACAGCTTTTTCCCTGTTTAAATATGTTCTTACCTTTTCCAGTGTGGAATTTTACCCCCAGAATAACACACAATTATAGTCTAGAAAAACAACTGGCTTCATGCCTTGCACCATAGGGTTTTACAACCTGGAGCTCATCATGAAGGCAGTTTAGACAAACTTCTTTCACTTCGTGTTGAAACAGAAGGGAAATACTCACCCAGTCAGTTCACATTTTAGTGAGACACCCCCAGACCCAAGAGAAATTCTGATCAGAGTCATCTTCCATGACAAGCACAAAGGGAGAGAAAGTAACTGCATAGAATTCTCCTCCCACATGTCTAATCCAGCTGATCATAGCTGCTGTCACCACAGCCAAACCTCACTTTTCTTCTGACACTGTCCTTTTGTGAATTGATTGATAATTCCTTCTGAAGTTGGCTGCAGCTATCCCATGCTACCCAAACAACTGTACCTAACACCTCTTTGAACATTCCTCCCCTCAAAATCTCCTGGACTCAAAATCACATCCATCTCAGACATCTCTGGATGTCTGGATTGGTTCAGTCTCACAAAACAGGAAACACCGACACTCCTAGGTTAAATCCTGTAATTGGTTAAATAGTCTTGTTCGGCCATCCAGAACAGAAACAGTCAAGTCACTGCAGAGGCACCGTGACAACTTTCTAAGTTCTATCATCTTTCCCAAGTGGTTATCACCAGAGCCAGTGATTCTCTCCACTGAGACCAAGAAACTTTTCTGCAATATTAAACTTGATCACGAATTTGCCAAACCTCCTAGCAGAGACCAACAAGCAAAAATCACTGATCAAGCATCACCTGCTCAAACTTAGCCCTATCTCATTTATATTTCCTTAGTTATTTCACATGAATATTTGAAACATTTCAAAAAGATTCTCTTAACATACTCAAAATTAAATACCGTACAGGAAGCTGCCCATGAAAGTCTTCAGTATTCCTAAGCAGACTGTCCATCCTCAATGTGTGGTTATGATTTTTATGCCATTCAATCTGTGCAATAAAAGCAAACCCCTAATCTACTTGAAGCCTGAGTAAGAACTCTGTCTCATATTGTTGTTCCCTCCCAAGAGCAAAAGGCCAAATCTGAAGCCAGTCTGTAGCAATTACAGTGCTCACAAAACACTTGCAAAGAATCTGGACATAATTATTGGGTTTGTACAACTGTACAAAGGTAGAGCTGAGGTTTCTCATTGGTTTTTTCTTTCCATTCATGTTGTTTTTCTGTCCTCTTCCACTACAGGTTAGAGCCCTAGATCATCAACATGAGGATCAGCAACACTGAAATATCTGGATTTTAGCCCAGCCTTATGGAAACATCCCAATGTAATTTTTTCATTTTTTAAAATTCAGATTAAATGAGAATAAATATTTTGCTTTTTCCCTGTTAATGGGAAAGGTGGTCCAAAAGTTGCATAATCTCCTGACGTAGCTGGCTGAAATGCAAACAGAGGAAAGATTACTGTATTTCAACCCTACTACAGAAGCAGTGCTGAATGGTTCCCACTCAGTTTGTTTTCAAAAGGGATTAGGTTTGTAATAACCTCTGCTGAGGCACCAGAAATCTTTTTCAAGTACTGGGAATGCACCAGGTTTCAACACAGTCAACTGTGATTCTTCAGGAGCTGCTGACCTGCTCTGGTGTTCTAATTCCCAAGGTTCTGTTTGCTTTCAAAATCACAGGCTTAACTTTATGCGTTCACTCACCTTTGATTAGCTGCAAATACCAGAGGGGAGTTTTGAGTACACAAAGTTACACCTGACAGAGGGGGATTCTTATACCTTCTTGTTCACACTCACATGAGCACCCTCAAATGCTCAGCTGCTCATCTCTCTTCATGGTGCAAGACTGAGCCACTTAGAGATGGTCTTTTCCCCCTCCTTGTTCCCACCTACAGAAATGACTAAAAGAGAGATCACAGGCTCTTTTTGGGCCACCATATTTGTGTATCCAAGTACAGCTCTGCTTCCAGTTTATTAATTCATTCCTAGCAAGGTGCTTTCCCATGCTTCATCCTTTTTCCAACATGTGACATGCTAAGAGAGAGATGGGGAATTTTCCTTGATACACGCAGATGACTTGTTCTCTCAGCACTTCACAGTGACTGAGAATCCCATGATTGGGCACTAATAGTAGCTTTCACCAGTGTGAAATATGAATGCCAGTTCTGAACCCTCACATCCACACTGTTAGGTGAGACACATATTCTAACAATACAGATTTAAGCTTGGCCTGGACTTGCAAGTGCTCTCCTGCTCAGGTTTGCAAATCCAAGGAATTTCACTCAAGAAAGGGCAAGTTGATGTCCCAAGGATATTAAAATTCCTATCAGAGGACTGTTGGCACAAGACAGACTTCTTCCATTTAAAGCAATGTGCTCCTGTAGATTACCCAGACTCTGAAGAGGCAAGAAAACAATCATCCCTTGACGAAGTTACTTATGAACAACAGAGGTGTGACTGTTACACCTGAGGTGCTGCCTAGAGACCGACCAACTGTACTGTTGGCCTTCTGCATAACTGCTAGTAATAGACAACCTAAGTCAAAGACAGCAGCCAGCCAGAACTAAAAATCCGTATGAAACCCAAGTTAGAAGTTCAGCTTTGAGTATCTAAAACAGACACGTGAGCCCAACAGTCAGCATGTGCTATAAATTAGTAACAACAGCAGCAAAGATTTGTTCACTTCATTCTGCCCCACTGCCCCCACTGTGAAAATAAATCATTTTATCTGATACAGCACAAGTACAACATTGCAACAGATCAGTGCAGTTTCTAAAGCCTGGTGCAAGTAAAAGGCAAACAACCCAGGCTTCTCACGCTTAGTCTGCCAGCTCTCCAGGGTAACACAGTCTGGGATGGAAGCCCTTTCATTTGCTCCCACTGATTTTATTCTCTGTAAAAAATCCTTTGAAAACTGACACACAGGCCAAAGCAACTGAGGATTTACAAAAGAAATACCAGGACAAAACACTATGAACAAAACTGTCTCAATAAAGCAAATATAAATATGCCTTTAATAGAGTGCAGCCAGTTTCTTCCTGTCCCGCTAAAGAGTGAGTGGCTGTAGATCAAGTCCTCACACTTCAGCGAAAGTCACAGAGCTTTTTCCAGAAAAATCTTGCCAGCTGCCTTTCCTGGACAGGGAAGCAGCCTGTCTCACCAGCAGTTCATGTGCTGGATTCCATTGAGTCAATGCTGCCAGGATGAGCTGTTCTCAGGTAAACCAACTCCATTTCCAACAGGCATTCCACTGGAGAAAGAGCATGTGACTTTGACAGCCACCTCAGAAAGAGTCCAAATGCATCCATCTGCAACAGACTGCAGAGAGTCCATCTCAGAGACAACCATTCTGAGTTGGGTTTACATGCTGGTTTATACCACAAGGCGAGGGGACAGACTTTGTCCCAGCCACTGGACATCGTCACAGATGTTCAGCCACAAGAACACTTCCATGGTCAGCAGTGAGGTTACATGAGTCCATCCAGGTGCTCTGGGTCTTGGGCAGCAAATGCTAGAGCACTGCAAGAACCATCTTCTCTTTCTTCTTCCTTTTTCTCTTCTTCTCCTCAAAACGTTCCGTAGCATCAGCAAAAAATGTCACCTCATCCTTGGCCTCAATCTCCCTCTTCAAGAACTGAAGCCCTGCCATGTTGAATCCCAGCACATCCTGCAGAGACAGACCAGCACCACACTGTGAGGCACATCTCAAGCTTGTTAGGGGGCAGAGTCCTGCACTGGCCACCCTCTACTAAGAGATGATGAAAACAAGACAATCCACAGATTTAAAGAAAGTAATATTAGTTTAAATGTAAACTTCATCTGAGCAGGAAAACTGTTAGTCCTACACTCAGTTCCCCACAGTCCTCTCTTAAGAGCAGCTGTAATCCACTGTATTTTCTGAAAGACAAGTTGCTGGCAGGCACCTGAAGCTTCCTCTGGGAACATGCACAGTCTGCACTGAGGTAGCAGCCCACAGGAAAGGCCAAGAGAAGCAGGGAGTTACTTGACCTTCTACAAATTTAGAAACTAGCAAGCCAAGATCCAAACGTGTATCAGAAAACCAAGTGCAAACAAGGCAGGGAGCACCAATGCAAGCTCACCACTGGGCATTCTCACATGATGAGGAACATAAGGAAAAGCAGCTTATTTGCAAAAGAGGACAGTTTAAATGGGCTCAGACCCCCAACCAACTCTCCCACTGGATACCACAGACAACTCAGGCTCACAAACATTGTCTCATCCCATTATTCTAGGTCCTGGAACAGGGGAGGGGTACAACACTCACCCGGGCCTCACTGACTCTGGAGATGGTGGTTTTCTTCAGATTTTCTATCACTGTCACCAGCATCTGGTTACTTGTGATCTGCCCAAAATGTATCCTGTAAACAAAGCAGGCAATGATGTATTCCAGCATTATTCTTAGAAACATCACAAAGCTCCTCCCCTGAGCCTCTGTATGTTCTGGACATTTTTTTTTTTTTTTTTAAACTAGTTTTCCCCAGACCAGCAGTGTAACAGACATGGACAAATTTATCTGGAAAAGCTGTCTTCTGAAGTTTAACAGTGGTTCAAGGGTAAGGTCTTTCTGAGGACACAGGCTCTACAGTGACTCTGTGCCACCAACAGTACCTCATCAGACTTGATGTGGGATCTTTTTGTTCCAGTGAGACTTTGGCCACCAGGCTCAGCAACCCCATCTGGGCATGTCAGCACTCTGCATCTAACCAGTTAATTCCCACACACTGTGGGCTGCAGAGATTCCTTACCTCCTTCACAGACCACACGTTTATTCTCAAGGATGCTTCCCTGGAGTTTCAGGCCCAGAGACTCAGAAGAAAGCCCAGATACTGTCTGGGCAGATAAAGGACTCACTTGAGCAGGAAGAGGAGAGCTCGGCACAGCAGCTCAACATCTGAGCCCAGCTGAATATATTCATTGAAGAGTCTGAGCAGGTCGGGGACATAGGAGAAAGGCAGTACCAGGAGAGACTCTTCCAGCTCACTGAGGGAAAAAGCAAACGGATACAAGCATTGGTCTCAGCCACTGCCCTGCTACAGATGAGCAGGCAACACACCCACATAGGTAGGTTCTGGTAGTCAGCTGTGCTAAGCATCCCTCACAGCTGGTCCATGACTGCCCACATCTGCACAGCCCAGGCATCCTGTGGCACAGGGAGCAGGCACACAGCCTTCCCTCCTCAGCACCCCCAAACTGCTCTCCACATACGTGTGCACCTCCAAGTGGCCAACCCACATCCAGAAACTTCAAGCCCACACTCCCCGTGGAAGGAATACTTCCTATCCCCCAATTCTATGCATGTTCCAAAAGAGGCTGCTGGAAACAGTGACTCCAGACTCTCTAGCACTGCCCATACCTTGCATGAGAGACCACTCAAGGACCCCCAGCCAGTCCTGGGCCTAGAAACCCAACACTGTCACAAATCTCTTCAGCAACAAAGCTCTTGGGACTCACCTCGACTTGACCTTCTTGAAAACTTCCAGCACATACTCAGAAGGCTGCAACAGAGGAAAAACACCAGCCATGCTTAACAAGAAACGTTTCAGGACCAATATGCCCTAAGGTCCATTTCACACAGTTGAAAACACACCATCACATCTTGTGAGACAGACACATCAAGCTGAAAATAACAAAGAGGAAACCCCTTCAGCTTCAGTCAGCTGCCACTCTGAGAAGTTCTCCCTCAGCCTTCTCAGAGTACTCTACACTGCTGAAAAATATTGTGAAAAAATCTAATTTACATTCAGTGAGCTAAATCATCTCAATTCATGTCAATGAATCTTGTACAAACTGGGCAAAAAGCTTGGTAAAACAAATTATATATATAAAACCTTATACAAAACTCATCTCCCAGACTTAATTCCTGCTACTCCTGTTTATCTGCTGAAAGCGTTTGGCAGAAGCAGAGCAGAGCTGGGAAAGAAAAGTGCCTCTAACTACTAGAGTCATAGGCCTCTAACTACTAAGTCATAGGATTGCATTCACTTCTGTTCAGTCTATCCAACTAATAATTAAATATACTTATAATAATGGAGGAAGGGACAGAAGGGCTCTTGCAAGGTGGTTACAGGTAATTAGAAGGAAGACAAAGGCTGTTTCATCTGGCACAGACATTCAGCTTTGAGCAACCTGGTCTAGTGGGAGGTGTCCCTGCCCAGGGCAGAGGGATTGGAACATGATGATCTTTAAAGTCCCATTCAACCCAAACCATTGTATGATTGCATGAAAAGGGGAGAGTGAAAAAACAAGGATCTTTCTACAATGCTTAAAAAACACAGTCTGGGAGTTCACATTGGAATAAACCAGGAAAACTAAAACTAATCTACTCAAGAGTAGTGGATTTTTATTTATCAATGAAATCCATACATCCATGTCTGTGTATTTTGTAATATGCCAAAATTCCTCAGAATTTAGTGAAAATTGTTGTGTAGTAATATGACATGAGTGAATAAGGGCACCAGCTCTAGCCTGCAATACCTGGGCACTGAACTACCATTCAGAATTTTCTCAATGTAAACTCTGCAGGAATAGGAACCGAATCAGTAACTGGTATAGCAACACCACATAAATAAACCTGGAAAAGGTTTGAACTAGCTTTCCTTTATCTTGGAGAAGATTGTAAACCTCTGGCTCATCATAAGGAACATCATAATGTCATGGCTACCATCAGTTATTTAACTCTGTCAGGGTTGAACTTTTTTAACACATATGCATGATACTAAAATATTAAAAAAATAACCAAAAAAACCTCATCAACATGAAGCCCCCAAATTATGTTCACTTTGCACAAGCAAGTTGAACCAAGCAGTCCTTCCCCACAGCAACTCAGCATGTTGGCTCAGACAGCAAATCAACCAGGCCCACTCCAGCTGAGAATGGACTACAGCCTGTGGCCTGGGCATTCCACTTACTGTAATATTTCCATAGGCACGGAGGATGGGATTGACAGGAAAGGGAACCTGGAGACACAGAATGGGTTAGAATGAGGCAGGTGTGTGTGTATAAATGCATATTCAGAGCAAACTTTTACCCACAGTACAAGAGAGTGTCTTCCTGCAAATCCCACACCTCCACCCTCCCCAGATGTTGTTGAAGGCCTCATTTGCAGCCACCAATCTCATTCTTAGACATATATGACTAAATCAAACATGGATGAATTTTCTTCCACTTCTTGTCACTTTTCCCACTTCTATCACAGCCCCTTATTCAGCAGGGAATGTTGAGATGAAGGCAAAGATAGAGCTTTACAATGAACTTGTAACAGCATGCTTTTCCATGGACAAAACTTACATCTTGATATGACTTTAAGCATAAAGATCATTGGAAAGAACACACCCCTAATTATGACCCAGACCATGGTGCCATTTAGTTCTCCAAAAAATTTGAGCAAATGTCTGCTGTTTTCAGCTGTCCTGACTGTCTGCATGCTAAGCCTTTCCACCCGAGCTGGAAAGATACACCAACACACCTTGGGATTGTTACATTCCTCAGTCTTTTACCTCTTTTCCTGCAGCTTTGCATATAGCATTGTGTTCCTTTAGTTTTGCCGTCTCTTCTCTGTACAGCTCAATAGCTTCCATGATCCTCTCAGCCTGTGGAGTGCAAGAACAGCACATCAGTGACACCAGACAAGCCAGGGCAAAGCTCAGCTGGACAAATGGAGGTGGAAGCAGAGGTGCTGACCCAGAGCAACACATGGCATCTTCCCTGATAACCTCTACTCCAGACTGTACCACTACCCTGAACACACAGGTCATGTGCTGAAGATGTCACACACATCCCCCCATTGCCCTGGGTGCTCTCTGCTGCAGCTTCAGTTGATGCTTTGACCACCACCCCCAGCAAGCAGTGCCCCTTGGAGGCATGAGTCAGGGTCAGGTCATTTTGACTATTCAGATTAAGGATTTCCTATTAAAATCACCAATCTGCAATGTTGAAATTTGCAGCCATGGAATTACCCATCTCCAACCCTTCCTAGCACATCTCCCATGTCAAGCACCACAGTAGATTTCCACCTTCCAGAGAAACCCACTGGACCGCACAGCCATTCAGTGAGAGCCCTGATGCCCTGAGAACATCCCAGCTGCCTTGTGCTCCTTTGGGATGCAAACTCCACAGGGCAAGAGCAGCCCCGTCCGTCCCACATGTGACAGGCAGCTGCAGCTGCAGAAACCTCACACCTCATTCCTCTCAGGAGGAAAGAACTCCTGGTGTGTGACTCTCCAGAGACAAAACCCTCCCTGTTGGCTTCTGAGCAGGACAGACTGCCTCTGCATGCAAGAGCAATCTGCCCTTACATGACAGCACAGGTTACTCTTCAAACTGATGCTCCAACCTCATGACAGCCCCCCTTGAGAGACTAGTAAGGCACAAAGCCATGCTGGCAGAGCCACAGCACCTTACCGCTTTGATAGTTTCAATAGTCTTCTTTCCTGCCAGCCCTGTCTCTCCCTGCCTTTCTCCAGCCACCTGCAAAACACAAAACATAGAGCTGCAGTTCCATCCTTCCAGAGTCCCACAGCCAACTGCATCATGGAGCAACCACAGCTTCAGCACCATCTTCCCCCCTGCGCCGCCTCAAAGCAAGAAAATGATCCTTTCTCTCTGATACCTCTTCCAGAGTTTTTCCAGAGTTTATACAGTCAGACTGACACACACACACAGATGGTACAACTCACCACAGGCTGCTCTTCCTTTGCCACACTCTCTTCATATTCAGCTTCTCGTTCCTACAGAGAATGAGAACACAACATATTAACAAAGGTGAGCAAGGCAAGGGTGCAAGTCCCTTCCAGATGGGTTGAGCAAGGCAGCCTGGAGGGCTTCATGCAGCCCATTGCAAAACCAGGACCAATCAGCAGAGACCAGTGCCAAAATGCCCATTTGTCCCCGGTTCCAAGCTCTACAGTGAACTCTAAAATGTCCCAAAGAGAAAGAAATCCAGGTCTCTGCTCTGGATGCAGGAACAGCCCTTCAGGATCCCAGCAAGCTGTGACAGACACCACAGTTCAGCACCACACCTTTCACCAGTCACACAACACAGAGGGAACAAATCTAGAAAAATCCCAGGGTTGTCCTGGGCTGCAAAAGGAAAGAGTCGCTGGTCTGCCATCTCTCACATGGAAGGGCACCGGTTATGTTATGCATAATTCACTACTCATTTATTAATGCCCACCCTGCTATTCAAACTTGACCCAAAACAAACTCTTCTGTAATCTGGAAAAGTGCTCTCTCTGTCTGTCCTTTTACCAAACACAGGGCATCAAGGTACAGCATGTGGGGCGGCTCTGGCAAACAGGCTGGGATAAAAAACCCCAAACATCTATTGCAGGTCTCTCATCCACTCCTGCTTCTGCACTTCTGTCTCCTTCGCCCCCCCACCATGGTTTGAGAACTGTCTTACGAAGGACTCACAAAACAGGTTTCTCTGAGGGACCCAGCAAAAAGGTAAGGTTATTAGCTGTTCCAAGGGAATCTCTGATTGGATACATGAAACAAACGCATCAGCCAACCTCAATGGTGGCTCAATACTGGAACAAATGCTCAGACAGCCTGGAAAATCTCTTTCCTCGGAGATGTCAATGTATCAAGGCAAGTCACTAAGCAGTCCGATACAGCTTTAAGATTATCTTGCAGTGAAAGGTTGGATTACAGATCTCCAGACTTTCCTTCCTACTGAAGTCCTTCTGAGTCTATGATTCCTCCCAATAAATGTTCAAATGGGATAGAAGGGGCTTCTTCCAGCATCCCCAACCTCTGGGGCCTGCTACTGAGACAGAATGGACCTCTCACAGGGAGAAGGGACAAACTGCATTTAACAGTGCTCTCCATCCCTCCACATCAGGCACCTGCTGAACTGCCCCACAAACACTATTGTGCTGAAAGGAGCACAAGAGAATGTCAAAGACTATAAGCAACAGACCTGTAGAAAACCACAACACCAAAAAGAAAAGAAGTCGTTTTTGGTAGGAAAGATGCAACTCTCACCATTTCCCTCTCCTCTTCCAAAATCAGTGGCTCCCTCGTCCTTTCCCAGAGGCGCAGGGACTTATCATGGGATGCTGACACCACATAGTCTCCGTTGGGACTGAGTGCCAAACACCACACCTCCTGGTGATGCCCCTGCAGAGATGACAGAAGAGGTATGACATTTAACACCACCCAACTTCCACTCCTGAGGAAAATCCTGCTCATGCAGGGATAATGCTTCCTTTCAACAGACTCCAAAACTTCCTACCTCCAGTGTCTGGATATGTTCAAATTTATCTGCATCCCACTGCTTAATCTTGTTGTCCTTCCCAGCTGTGAAGAAGAGATGGGATTTGGGCACAAACTGAAGATACATCACACTGGAAGAGAAAAAGGCTCAAATTTACCCCGTTGGGGAACACTGCAGAACTCCCCCTGCAGTGAGACAAGTCCATGGCCCGGAGATGCTGTAGGATTTGACTAACCTGTCATCATGGGCAAAGAGAGAACGGTGACAGTCCCCAAAATCCAAGCCCCAAATCTTCACATTCCTGTCAGCAGAGCCGGTCGCGATTAGAGTCCCATCCTACAGAGCAACAAAGAGAGAGGAGGGTGTGGGGAGCTGACTGGCAGCCCCACAAGGAACTGCTGCTGCCCTAGGGACACAGCACTGCTGTAGGCAGACACCTGGCTCCTGAAATGTGGCCTCCTGATCCCTCCACCTCCTCCCCAGTGGCCCATGCTCTGGTACTGGCACAGCCCACTGACAGCACTCTGACCCTCCTCTGACCCTCTGCAGGAATTTGATTACATCTTGACATTCTTCATGGCTTTCAATAAGCCTCATTCCAAAGATACCTCAGAGCAAAATGCAGCCCAAGAATTAAGAGGCTGGTTCCTCTGCTCCCACTAGCAATTCAGGTTCCTCTCACACAGGAACTTTAGCAAAAAGCAGGCTGTACCTCTTACAGTGAGTGTCAGGAACCATTACAGCATTTTGTTTTCTACTCGCTCACACAATGCCCTAGGGTGAGTTCTGTCATGACTCCAAATCTGATACCTCTTCCAGTGAGCACAGGACTGGATAAGAGTAAGAAGGGGCTTGCTGTGTCCCACCCAGAAACTGTTAAGTCAGGAGCAAGTAGGTGACAAGAAAGCAATATCCTAGAGGCCTTGATGCCAGCAGAGATTCTCACACTCATCCATATCACAGAAGTCCCACATTACACAACTCTAATGATACTTACATAGCAGATGTCCATACACAGCACTGGCAGCTTGTGTCCATACAGAGAGAGGAAAAACTGAAGCAGAAGAACAGTGACTCAGTTAGACACTCTGGGTAGAGAGGCGTGAAAATCTCAAGCTCCAGGCTACTTCTGCTTTGCCTCAGGAGCTGTTTTTCAAGCATTGCCCCACTTTCATTCTTGCCCTGAACACTGTTAGCAGCAGGGGTCATGATGGCAGAACTGAGAAGAGGGTGGAAGCAGCCAAGCAAGCTGAGCTAGCTCTGCTCTCTAGCTAACTCTTGGTGCCAATCACCACTGCCTATGGAGTTCATTTCTGTTTCTCTCCACATAACTGTCAGCACCAGTCTGTCTTATGTCACTCCCTAACACTCACATGCTAATACACAGCTCACAAATCCACCACACACTGATTACAAGGAAGGTTCTCCTCCCCCAGGCTTTGCCACATCCTATTTTATGCCACGAGACACACTCATCCCCACCCTTACAGTGCCTGACAGATCTGGAGTACCACCATGTCTGCAGGGTTTAGAATGAACCTTGCCACATGCAGGCTCAGAACGCTTTCTAAATGAAAAATGGATCTTCCAGTTCCCAGTGTGGAACAGCCATGGTTCTGTCAGGTTTGCCAGCAAACAGGCCCCTCAAGCAGGATGCATGATCTGACTCTTGCTGGTGTTCCACAATAAACAGACATATTTCCTTTGTATTCCTGATCTTGCAGGCTACAGTTACTTCCCTTCCTGCACAGCCTCACAGCCCATTTGGTCATGCACCTTGAGTGTGTCAACGTAGAAAACTTTCACAGTGCAATCCAGTAAGGAGACAGCCAGCAGCTTCTGGTTGGGGCTGTACCGCACGCAGAGCACGTCTTCATCCAGCTGTAAAATGCGCACGTGTTTCATGGAAAGCCTGGCAACAAGAGCAAAAAAACAGCTGTTATCCCAAACAAACAAGCTAGGAAGAGAAATGGATATAAGTCCCACACTGCACCCTGGGAAAGCAAGTGAGTTCTAACATGTAGCACCTCATTCCTCACTATGACAGGACTGGAAATAAGCAGGCTCTGATGTCTGATGAACTTCACTGCTACATTTACGGTAACAATCTGCAGGCCCAGCCTGATTAGATACTAAACTCACACAAAAAAAGGGATCAGAATGAGGCAAGTGCCCTTCTCCAGCTAAGCTCAGGTCTTCACAAAACTGCACTGAGCCCACACTCTTCCCCTTGTGTTCCACACAGATGTCATGGACAGTTCTTGCAGTCCAAAGCACCCATTAATAACAATGGAACCTGCACAAGGTTTATCTTCTCACCTTTTCTGAGCACTGCTCTCATCCTTCACAAGCTCAAACTCCCAGAACTTGACACATTTATCAGCACCTCCTGTCACAAAGCCATGCTGTAGGGGAAAACAGAAAAGTTGCTGTGAAACTAGTTGCTATCACCCAGAGAGCCTACAGCAAAGAACTGCCAACACACAAGGAAGTTTTTGAAATGTCCCACATTCCTACAGCATTAATGATTAAGTGGACACCACCAGGAGCATTTGCCCTGGTTAGAGCTTGCACTGACTGAGCAACAATTTCAAAAGCTGTAGCTTATTTTGTCTAAGATAAAGACTCCAAATGCAAAACAAAACCTGGACTGAAACTGCGGGACTGAAAGCAGTCATCTCAGCTGCAGGCAACAATATGTTTTTGTTTTGGTGGGCAGCTTGAGACTCACACTGTTATTGGATAAAACACAACTTACCACCACCCTACAAGCAGAGCCTTCTACAGCAGGAATAGTCCAACATCTTACATTAAGAACAAGGGTAAAATCTACCCCATGTTTTAATCTGTAGGGTGGATGAGTATCAGGCAGATTATTTCCTGCTATGGTTTTGATTCCAGTACAAAGTTCTTAGACACTACCAGCTGCATCCTCTACCTCCTGTCATGAGGGGGTTCCCATGGTCTCATCAGTGGTGCAAACACAGTACTATAGGAAGGAATTACATGAAAAGATGTGCAGCAGATGATACTTATAAGGGTGGCTGAATTACCTGGTCTGGTGAAAGAGCAATGGACCACACTGCCCCATCGTGAGCATCAAGTGTCTCTATCAGACTGCCAGAAGCCAGGTCATACAGCTGCAGCTTCCCTGTCTGAGGAGAAAGACATCACAGAGGAAGAATCAGCCTCTGCTCACAACTCACAACAGCTCCTAGCAGAAAAGCTCCCTGCCACCCATGTCCCCAGCAGCCAGCTTCATTAGGTGGCTGTTACACACAGACGGCCAAATCTCCATCAGGGCCTTCCCAAAGCTCTCCATTGCTGTCCAGCTCAAGTCACAAGAGCTCCATAATGACTCTGGGAACACAGCAGTCCTCCAGATCAGGAGAGGCAATGCATTTTCTGTGAGGCTGCCTTAATGACATTGTCCTAACACATTCCCAGACCTGGGAAGTCTGGAGTCAGAGGGCCACCCCTTACCTTGGTCCCAATGATGACCTGCCGATCTCCGGGGACGAAGAGTGAGCAGAGTGCATACTCACACTCCATTGTCCGGATGCACTGCAAGGTTGCCCTGTGGACAAAGACAAGAGCCCAAAACCTCTCATCACACACAAAATCTGGCCTGCTAGTGAGACATGCTCCAGTGTGGCCTCTATCCACAGCTGTCTTTCAGCTGGGAGCAGAAGAAAAGCCACCACCACCCTATTGACCCAAACACTATCCAGCTTTACTACTAACAACATTTTCATAAAAGCATGCCATTATGCTGTCCATCATGACCTATTGCAGTTGTGAACAAGAACAGAGCTCTTAAACAGCATTTCAGGAAAAAAGGGAGGAGTATTTCAGAGGAAACTGAGCTTGAAATCAGCACCACTCAAGAAACAGGGGGACAACACTCCACAATACACAACATTCTAAATCAATAGCCTACTCAAGTCTAATACTAGAACCTTCAGATAAGATGTCAAGAAACGCATACATTCCCTAAAGAATAGGCAGTAGCTTGTTTAGGGTAACAGTTAATACCTCTTATTAAAAAGGAAAAAGTAGAAAAAAAAACCCATAGCAAAATATAGTCTATACCTGACTGCTAGGTATGACCTTTGTGTTTAGACCTTCTGTTGTAATTTTAGATCTATAGTTTCTCTGTTTCCCTAATAAGGAAAAAAGAAAAATACTTTCTATTTACTTCCTTTACTTTATTTACTGAATTATCTCTTTCCATGGTCCCCTCTTTCTTATCACTGCTTTTCTTAACACAGTATCCCTGCATTCTGGGAGACAGACAGAACTGGACTGCGTACCTGTTCCAAATCTTCACGGACTCTGCAGCTGCTGAGAGAATGGCAATGTTGTCCGAGCTAAAAGCCAATGTCCTGACATCACTGCGGTGGCCTCCAATGGTGATCCTGGACACACGGACAGCCTGGGGCACTTGTGCTGACAGGTCCAGGTTGTACAACTCAATGACGTTATTCTGGAGCAGCAGTACCATCTTCAGCTCTCCTTTTGGAGAGAGAATCAAGTCAAAGGACCTGTTTGATTAGACAAAATCAGAGCTGTACACAGGCGCAATAAGACAAAATGTATGAGGGATCAAATATCAAAAACAACTGAGACAGAGGAATATAGAGAGAGCAAATCCAACAAGCAAGTGCACACTGAGCCACAGAAGTGTGAATGGACTGGAGATCATGGCAGGCCTCTCCCCAGCTCCAAGCTAAACACATATTGAGGGGGAAACTTCTTCCACCTCTGCACTGAGCCGTGCAGAGCTCTTCCCAGGTAGCTGCATAATCACTGCTCAGACTCTACAACAGGCTTTCCACTCACTTGATTTTAGAAGAAGCTTTGACATTAGTGACTCGCTGAATCTCCTCCTGCAGGCTCAGCTCCACACTCCTTTCAGGCTCCTCTTCAGAGTTCTGTCTGGAAATGTCAGATAAAGGAGGAGAGTCAAATGACCCAGCACTGCCAACAAAAACACCCACAGTGACAGAGAAAATACAAGGAAACCACTTAGCCTGCTGAGAACAACCTCCCTCTTATCCAGCACTGCTAACCACATTTAAGAACAGGGTGGACAATGAAGTTCATGCCAGTATGCAGACTACTAAAGACACAAACTCTCCTAAAAAAGGCAACCTCCTCTGGAGCCAAAACACAAGGCACATTACAAAGATGGATACAAAACAGGCAACAGAAGCTCATCTCCTATAACTCATCAAAAGCTCCCAGCCAGTGCCAAAGTGAATTTTCAGATTTAAATGCCTTGTGCTTTAGTTTCTACCCTGGAGTCAGATCCCTCCCTAAGGGCTGTTCTGAGGCACCTGTTAAGTGTCAGGATACACAGAGACACTTAACGCAGAGTAAATATTAAGAAAGCTCTCATCTGTATCTCTGCCTGCAGTAAAACAGGAGATGAGGTATCAGACTCTCTGACTTCTCATATGAAACTCTTGTTCCTGCACTGCCAACCAAGGACTTACTTTGATGCACCAAGCAGTATAAACACTAATGTCAGGTAGAGCTGAGCAGCTCTGAAAAACCCATCTTATGTCCATTTCTTTGCACACACTAGTTTTTTTTTTTCAGAGGAAAGACTCAGAAAGAAATGTATTTCTTTAGTCTCTGGGAACAGTGTTGCTAGACAAGCATCAACGATGCACAGGAACAGCAACCCCAAAATACAACAGCTAGCACAAAGAGAATGGCCAGAAGCTTGGAGTTCAACCACTGTGTGATGCTACCGAAGAGCTTTTCTAACTGAAGAGCTTTACTAGAGTCTTCTGGACACAGACAGCATCCAAAAAATTACTTACTTGGCTTTTTTCCTTGCTTTCTTCATTTTCTTTTCCAATTTCTTTTGGATTTCCTCTTCAGAAAGGACAGAGAACACTTCCAGAACAGCATCTGTTCCCTGGAGTCAGAGCAAACAAATTCATAGGTCTGCAAAGCCCTGGCTGGCCCTAACAGTACCCAAGGTCTGTACCAGCCTCCTCTACAGCTCAGGAGCAGAGCTCCCCATTACTCACATGGCAGGCCAAAAACTTGCCCATCCGGTCTGTGCCAAGGGTCACCACTCGGTCTCTCCCTTCCCGCACAATGGATCCAACTTTGCTGCACTTAACGATGCGCTACAGGGAAAGAGGAACAAACTGGGGTCTGAAACGTCAAATGATCTCTTCGAGCAAACTCAGAAACCTGCTGACAAGGGAAGTCAAGGAGAGGGGGAAATGAACTTATAGGGTTCTGATAGAAGAGCTAGTAAGGATAATAAAGGGACAAAACAAGCATCTGTGTGAGGTACAAGCTTATCTCCTGGTGTTTTGCTGCATTTCAGCTGAAAATAATCATTGGCAGACTCAGCAGAAGAATAACTTAACTTTATTGGCAAACCATAGCCATTTAAGAGAAAAAGCTGATTTTTTTATGCGACACAGGCAGCAGAACTCAGTCAAAAGAGGCAGAGAAGGTGAGAACAGACACTCTTAAACAAGGCATTGAAAGGAGAGAAATCCTCTGGAGAGGAAGCTGGAAAATTAATTAACAAGGTCAGGTAGCTACAAGGAGTCTGAGATCTGAGCAGTACACGAGAATGTTCTACCAGGAAGACAGATTCAGGGAAGTCTCCAGCAGCAGCACAAGTGGGAATGGCTTTCTGCAATCTCACACCATATTTCATTACAGTGCAGCTCTGACCTCTCAGTTTCTACGAAGTTGAGCGTCAATACTGAACTCAGCAGCTGCCAACCAGCTACGAACTATTTTATTTCTGTGTTGTTTGATGAAAGAGCTATATTAGCACTGTTTAAATTTATACATTTGCTAGTCCTCCTCAAATAGAAAGGAAAGAAAAACTGTCAGTGGAGAATAAATCTGTGTGTGTTTTGGCACACATACTTCTGCTGATGTTTTGCAGGTAGATGAGGCAGCAACTGCTGCTGAGGAAGTTGTTATGGAGCAAGACGAGAATTATCACATTTTCCCAAACAAGCTAAATATGACAGCATATAAACTATGCAAATGGGGTTAGATTAACCATCTCATATACAGCATGGAAAACTGATCTTACTTCCTCAGGATGCTCATCCAACTCTAAGGTCTCATCCTCTTCAGTGTTTTCTTTTGCTCCAGGTGAAGAAGACCCTTTGCTTTTCTTGGATTCTGGTTCATCAGGATCTTTTACCTGCTCACAGGAAAAAAAAACCAAACAACAAAAGGAGTACCTTAAACCTCAAGAGCTACAGTATTGTGGTTTCTGTCTCACACTTCATTTCCCTGGATGTACACTGGTTAGCATACACTGGAGTGTCCTACAGCATTCCTGCAGGCACCAAGCACTCCATGTGCTCCCATGATTATCATCCACCCACAAGACTGTCTTCCTCAGCTGTAAATCAGAAGGCAGGAAAATCTGACACACTCTGGAAATCTCGTTTTGGAAATGCTCGCAGCTTCACTTGAAAGCTCAAAACACAGCAAAGTCCATCCCATGAGCAGCTTCTGGACCCCTCAGATAGCAAAGACATTGCTTTGGCTGTTTCTCAGAACATACATCAGATTTGAACATGTTCCAGTTCCATCCCAGTTAAAAGACACGCAGCTGGGCGGGGGGGGCTGAGGGGTTACAGAGGGAATGTCTTACCTCCTGGATGTACGTCAGATCCCACACCCTCAACTCACTGTCAGCACTCCCAGTGATCAGACGCTTCTCTTTGGATAGCAAAGCCATCCCCCAGACCTGTCCAGAGGCACAACGTGAGGAACTGACTCCTTTAACTATCATAACGAAAGCACAGCATCTTTAATTGACTTATTTAAACAGCAGCCAAAGAGAAAATGGATCTAGCTGGCACCTCCTCTGGGGACATGTGTATGGGAATTGTCACCCACTGCATCTAATGACAGCTCTTGGAATGTTTGGAAGTTTCTCATTTGCTCACTCCTAAAGCTCAATGAAAGTAAAATGTATGATGGTGCCAGCTTACAGCCCCTGAGAGCAGGGAAAGCCCAGAGTGAGCCATGACATCCCAAGTCCCTCCAGCCCAACAGCTCCCACACATCCCCTTTTTACCTCAGCTCGGTGCCCAACCAGAGTTTTGAAGCAGTGCTGGGTGTCCAGATCCCACCATTTCACCAGTGTGTCTTTGGCACTGGAACAAAACAAAAAACTCAGACATGAGGAAAGAAAAGTGGTGAGCTCTGGAGTGTAAGCAGTAGAAATACAAAAAAATCTAAAACGTCAGAACGTAACACAGAGGAGCTGCTCAAACACTGAATTTTGCAAGCCAAACAGAAAGTACAGCAATGCTGCAAAAAGATATCTATCAAGTCACTGAAGCTGACCTGCAAATACTTGAAATTGCATTAAGAAATGGGTATCATCTACCAACTCAACATCCTATTGACCCAAACACTTTTCTTCCATCTGAAAAAAAAAGGCAAAAAAACCTTGCTTTTATTTTCAACTGAGTGATTGCATGCACTTTTCTATTAAGCTAGTAAATGGCATATTGAAAAGTAAAAAATTACTGACTGATACTTCAGCAAGAGTATCTCCTGTCAACTATTTATTATTAAAGGATTCAGTCAGCTTGCAGCTCATTTAGTTGGATAACTGAAAATCAGCTAAAATACTCCATCATCTTTTAATTAATTCGTGTATTTACTGCTTACAAGGAAGCAATTTTTCTGTCACACTGCTGCATGAATTACACATACAGAAGGTAAGTCTGCTTAATTCTTCTAGTTAAACAAAAAAAAATTTTTACATACATAATGAACATGTTATCACTATTCTTTGTTACAATAATTTTAAGTTGATGGATTCACCAACAAGTTAAACCCTTTTCCAAACACTTTTTTCAGTATGGCCATTTCAGATGCTCTAAGACTTGGACTCCGGCACCAGACTTAAAAAATATGTGGATGGGACAAAATCATATTTAAAGATGCTGGTGGGTCTGAGATACCACAAGACAAGAAGGAAAATACAAATGGCTGTAGCACACAGGATGTCTAAACTTCAAGTACAACCATGCCTGCTTTCCTGATCAACAATTACTCCTAGTCTGGCTCACCAGGTGACCAACAGGTTCTTCTCCTTCAAGAAAAGGACTTGAGTGATGACATCCTTGTGTCCCCTCAGCCGGTACAGGCCACTCTCATTGATGACATCCCACACAATGACTTCTGTGTCCTGGAACAGAGAGAGTGTCTCTATGGGACTGGCCCCTGTCTCTGCAAAACCTCTGCCATGAGACTGAAATGATTACCTGACAGCACACTTTCTCACTCTGAATTTCAAGGATGATTAATGCAAGGGACACTGCTTCCCCAAAGGTGCAGTCAGACTGATAAATGTACCACTGTCCCAGCCTGAGACACTTTAACTATTCCTCATCTCACAAGATTCTTCACTTTAACAGCTCCACCAGTACTCTACTCCTGCCTGCAGCCCCTGCTGCTCCCCCAGCCCTGGGCTCCCCAGCTCCATCTGTGTCCCCATCTGCTCTCACTGCCATCCTCTGGCTATGGGCAGATATCACACTTAAAACACAGAACACTTCAGTGCAGGTCAGCCTTCCCCACGGGGCATCTCTGTGAAAGGGCCATGCTCCAGGTGTGAAAGCCTCACCTTTGAGCCAGACACCAGCCTGCCACCCAGGTGGTCATACTGCAGGGCTGTAACTGCAGCCCTGTGCCCATTGAAAGTGATGGTCGATTCTCCACTCAGGAGGTTGAAGACACGGATTGCTCCATCTTCATACCCAACAGCCAGGTGCAACCCATCTGGAGAGGGGCAGAGGCAACTGACTTGCTGCTTGAGACCCTTGAGGATAAGAACCTGCAATTTTTAGGAGACAAAACATGTATGATGCTGATAAATGACATGTCAGAGTCAGATACTTACAGAGCAGAAAGAATCTACTATTTTCCTGAACTTCCACTTCTACCATTTTATAAGTTCATTTTTCAACTTCCTGCACCAAATACAGTGTCATTAACCCCACTTTCCAAAGCAAACAGCAGCTAGAAGGGAAGCAGTTTCTCACAATCAAACAGGAAACTGGTGCAGAATGAGCCCTGGAACTCAGAACCTGAAATTTCTGCCCCCACATATTAAGTGCCAGAGAGCAAGAAACATTGTTTGAGAGTAAAGTTGGAAAGTTTCTTCCTGAATCCATCCTCTCTTGCCTGGCTTTTCTCAGGTATAGGACAGAGCTGCTTTTCCGTAGACTTCACAAGAACTTGAGAATGATATAAATATCTCCAAAACAACATACCAGTAGTCAGCACTCCAGGGGCTGTGAAACAAAACTGGATTTCAGTCTGTATGGACAGCAGAACTTACGGTGATTTCTGACTCTCACAAGAGACAGTGTGTGGCAAAATCATTAAAGTTACAGCCCACAGTATCTGTACGGGACACAATTTTTACATGGGATGCCCAGTTCCACAGCCAAAACACAAACTCTGTGACATCCCTAATTTGTCCAAGAGCAGTCACACAGCCAGCTAAACAGGGAGCAGCTCTCTAGTTACGGTGACAACAATTACTCATCCACAACTGAGGTCCTGAAGCAAATCTCAAGGAATCCACAGTGAGATTCAGCCACTTTAGGACCAAGTCCAGATAAAATAAATTACTCTCACAGTAAAAGCAGAGCAGCAGGACCACCGCTCCCTCCCTCTCACAACTGATGGCTACAAATTACTACCAAAAGAAAACAAAGTTGAGACCTGCTGCCTCCCAGATATCCATTATCCAAATCATCCACGGACTTCTCTATTCTGTGTGTGGTGGTGCTACTTGCAGGATTTCAAAAATGCAAACCTTACAAATCCGTTAAACAGAAATAACCAATTACTTTCTTGCAATTAGCAAGACTTTCTTGTAAGCATCCAACACTGCAGTGCATTTTGGACTATTCAAAAGGTAACACTACGCAGAGTGTCCAGTGCCCATCTTGGGGAACTGGAAGGCAACAGCCCGATGTGCCAGGACGCAGCCAGAGATACAGACTCGCACCATAACCAAACCTCACGCTGTGCTCACCCTGCCCAAGAAGGGGACAGGCTGTGGAGGTGCCGCTTCCCTCCAAACACCGCCCGGTAACACAAACAGCTTCACTTCAGGCGGCCTAAAAGCCCTGCACGCCGCACCCCATCCCTGCCCCGGCACCGCATCCCGGCTCCCACCTTCTCTCCTTTCCTTGCGTCCCACACGAACACGTGCTCGCAAGCCGGCACGGCCACATAGCGGCCCCGCTCGCCGCGCAGCGCCACGAAGGCCACGCCGGCCCTGGCGCTGGCCACCAGGCCGAAGAGCGCGGCGGGCTCGTAGCGCAGGTACTGCCGCGTCAGGCCCATGGTGCCGGCGGGGAGCGGGGAGCCGAAGGGAGCGCCGGGGGAGCCGCGGCCGCCACACGTGCGGCGCTCCGGGCCCGCCGCGCTGGAAGTGCGTCACAGCGGGCCCGGCTAGGAGAGCGGCCCCCAGGCCCCGCCCGGGAAGGGAAGGGAAGCGGAAGCGCGGCAGACGCGGAGCTGCCCTGGGTGATGTCGCCAGACCGGCGCCGACCGGGACCCTCTGTCCGGGCGGGGCTGGCGGCGGCTCTGCGGCTGTGCCCGTGAGTGCGGCGCGGTGCCGGGGGCACAGCCCGGCCTGCGCTGGGCGGGCGCGGTGGGAGCCGGGCGGGGGCCGCTGGATGCCGGGCGGAGCGCGGTGCCGGGATCCCGGCTGCGAGCCGTGGGGCGGGAGAGGCAGGCTCTCCTCCCGGTACGGGCATGGCCCTGCATCCCGGGCACTGGGGCCTCGGCCCCCGCTGGCAGCGCTCTGTGCCCCGTTCTGAGCCTGACAGCCCCGCGGGGCCGCGGGAGGGCCCGGCAGCGATCGTGGGGGAGATAACCGGAGGAGAGCGGCGTGCCCCGCCTCTCCTGCCGCTTGCTACCGCCGCCAGACCCCTGGGCTGGGCTGGGCTGGGCTGTGCTGTTCAGCCGGGGGAAGATGCTGTTGGAGATGAGTTTCTGGCTGGGGCCAGTGTAGCCGCTCTTACCTTGCCTTTCTCGCTCATTGCCTTTTCTCCCAGCAAAAATCTTACTTTGTCCTAGTGTCAGCCTTTATGACCCTTCAGTGTGAGCTTGGATGCTTGATTGTTTTGTTTTGTTTTCCCCTGGCTAATGAATGTATTTAGTAAGTCGCGTTTCACAATTACCCCTTGTGGGTGCAATCGCTTTTAAATTATTATCAATTATGAACCTGTGAAAGGAGTTAAGTAGTAGGTGTGTATGTGGCAAACTGAAGTTACTTACGTGGGTATGTTTGTGCTAGTTTGATTCACTAGTACAGTTCAGTAGGCACAATGGAAATGTAGGATCCAGAGTGTTACCTGCTGAAAAGTGAGTATTGGCACGTTTGAGCCTTCACCTAGCAACCAGTGTCATCTCAAAATCAGTCAGATGGCAGAGTTCAATCTTAAAATTCGCTGGGCCAGCGTTCAAATGTACAGGTTTACTCTTTCTTGCAAAACTGATTTGGGTGAAGGGGTGTTGTGCCTGAGTGCATGGCTGTAAGAACCGTGTGACAGTAAATCTTGTTTGCAGCAGTTCAGAATTCACTGAACTGCAAGGGCTGTATCATTCGGGGAGAAGGAGGGGTTTTGTTGGTTTGTTTGTAAGGTTTGGGTTTTTTGGTTAGACTTTCTGGGGATTAGGGACAGTGTGGTTTGGGAAGCTGTCTTTTTTTTTTTTTTGGTAAATATTTACTAGTATCTCTGAAAGAACAGATTATAGATTCCCTGCTACAAATTTGCTTTTTGTTTAGATAAAGAAATAACACTTTTTGGGAAGACTGAGGTCCTCTCTGCACCTGGGAATTTGTTCTTGCTATTTCCAAAATACAAGAGCCCAAGTCAGTTGGATCAATTTAGTAAAGAAGGTTTTTTCACCTTGAGTTATTGGAATGGGATTGTCTCACTGCAAGTGTCTGCATTGCCTTATTGCATGCAAGTAACAAAGGAGGGAGTGTTTGGGTGGGGAATCTGTTTTTCTATTTTCTGCTTGCTGTTATTGCACTGCAGTCTCATGAAAGGTCTGGCTCCACAGGACAATTACTTTTAGTGAATAGCTGGTGACCTGGTTTGATTTTTTTTTTTTTTTTCTTTAAAGCACCTGGAAGACTCCAGTGAAAATTGGAGTGTGACAAGTTGACAGAGAAAGGGAGTTGTTGTTTCCATTCCATGGATCCCTTGGGTGCTCCTTCCCAGTTTGTGGATGTTGATAGTCTGCCAGGCTGGAGTGATGCTTATGAGGCCAAGCAGCTGGATTGTCACCAAAATCCTGTTGAAAAAGCTCCAGTTGATGTTAGATCACCTTTTCCATACAGGAAGGACATCAATGAAAAAATAGTCTTGTGGTAAGTTCGATGTGGCTCTCGTGTGTCAGTCATCACTTCTCCATTTACTGTATATCTTCATGTCATGATCACTGCTGTAGAATAAAACTTCTAAATCCTCTTTTCTTGAATCAAACATTACAGATCTGGGAAGAAAATTATCTTTTTGTTCACTGTAACTTTGAAAGTCTGGGATTTTGCTCCACCGTAGGTTGTGCTCATAGGCAGTCCTTGATACAGACTGGAGCTGTACTTCCTACTGTGATACTGTATGCTTAGTATCAAAACCTAGTTGGGCACTTGAATATGAGGTTTTTATTTTTAAAAAAATATGTTTGCTGTCTACTAGCTTTTGTCTGTATTTGCTAGTGTTATTCTGCTTTCACTTTTCTGGTTTCAATCAGCATTTCTTTTTTTCCTGTCATTCTTTTTGCTCGCTTTTGGCTCTTTCTGCCCCTCCTTCCTCTAGTCTGTGTTTTGTCTTCATGATCTTCTTCCAGAATCTATTAATAAAGTATAGTGTACTGTGCTTACTTCGCCAGTTTTCTTTCCTGTAACTCAGATATTTGAACCTACTCTTTAGATGAATCACTCTTAACCTTATCAGTGTGAAGGGAGAAGGGTTTTTAGAGATGCAGGTTCAGGGATCAGCCTGAGCCTCTTTCTGGTTAATATATGCAGGAAATGGCACTGTTGGATTTCCTGAACTCAATCAAGTAAAGAAAGAGAGGAGTAAAACAGAGAGTAAAGAAAGAGAGGAGTTAAACATCTCTTACGGCTTGGGCAAATGTGTGCAATTTCAACTGTTAGTTTAGTTTCTCCCTGTGTGTGGGAGTCTTTATTTCCCTTCCTATGCTCTTTGATCCCAAAATCCCCAATGGCTGCTGCTGTGACAAAAAGCAGGTCAAAGTTCTGCTGCTCCATTGTCTCTTATGCATCTGTGCCTTGTTTGTCTTCTGCGTGTCTGATCTTTGAACAGCAGAATCAACACAATCAACTTGAGGGTTCACAATTTGGGAACAAAAGAGAAGAAAACTTGTCCAGAGGCAGTATCACTCTAGATCCACAGTGGTCTGAGGAGCAGCAGCTGTAAGGTGCCCTGAACAGTCTGTCTACAAAAATAAAGAAATACATTGAAAAAATTGTTGAAGTTTTGAAAGTAGTGTAGCACAAGGACTGTACTTTTATCCCCAAGAGAAAATATGTGGGATTTTAGAAGTGTTACATTCCCTCCGTTAAACAAGTTGCCTTGCACATTTGCTGCCTGAGCTGCCCTACATACAACTACAGCACTGCCTTTTTTACAAACATCCCTAAGTTGCTGCTGAGGCTGGGACTCTTTAAGGAGCTGACATTTTGCATGCAGTCTGTCTTCTTCAGGTAGAGGCAAAGGATGATTCGGCTTGGTGAGCACGTCAGGGTACGCTACGCTATGTGGGCACTGAATCCCTGTTAATGCTTTTCCTGTAACTTGGCATTTCTTTGCTTGTCAGCACTGGTTTGAGAATATCCTGCTTAGCTGTACATTCAGCCTGCAATAAACTGTTTCCTCAGGAAAGGCGATGTCGCGTTACTGAACTGCACAGCCATCATAAACACCAGCAATGAGACTCTCACGGATAAGAACCCAGTGTCTGAAAGTATATTCATGCATGCTGGGCCTGACCTGAAGGATGAGCTCCAGAAGCTCAAAGGTAAGTGGACACAGACATTTTTCTTATTGAAATCTCCTGTCCTTGCATAGTACAAAGCATCAGGATTGGGGCACAAACGAAAAAGGCAGAGCTTCCCCCAGCCACCAACAGCTGGCGTTAACACGAAAAAAATGGAGGAAACACCTGCCAATTTAGTCTCTTTTTGCTGTTCACATTACAGATAATTGAAAGTCTTTGGCAGATATTTGAGATGATGAGCTCTTACTTTATGATACAATAATTCCCATTGCTATCTGAAGCCACTTTGAGCAGTTAGCTTATGAGAGCTTTTGCTCAAGGGACCAGTCTTGTACATCTTGAGATTTTATACTGTTCAGTGTATATACATTATGAAAGACAGAAACTGGAGTTCACTGTTGCAGAAATTAAGTGGACTCTACCATACGCTTTGTGTATCCTCTTTCAGGGTATTAATATACACACAGTCTTTCAGAAAGATACGATAATAATAGATGGATTGATAAAACATTGCATGTCTAAATAAAGTCTTTGTGACTTCTTAAATTGATTGGATCATTTGTCTCTTGTGTCCAACAAATTACTTTATTGGAAAGCTACAAGAGCAGCCCTAATGCAAGGCTGTTCTAGAAATGGATGAGGTTTGCCTGGACTCTGTATTAACAAAGTGTATTGCTGATAATGGGAGATGAATACTCAGCCTTTTTTTTCATTTAACAGACACTGAGAATAATAGTTTCCTTATTTTGTGTGTGATGAACAAGAGTCTATAGTTATCCAAGGTTATACAGAGGTCTAATACAGTTTGCAGATAAAAATTCACATCTCTAGGAACTATGGTACTGAACTGAATTTTGAGGTCTCTGTGTGGTACTGCTCACTGGATAACAGCTTGGTCTCCTTAGGTAGTAACAAAATGGATCTAGAAGAGCCATATTTCTAATATAAACTCTCAGTAGCTTCAATTGCAATTGAATAGAAATACTCTGTTTCTATAAAATCATCCTTTGCTGATTCAGCTTGCTTTTTTGAGTAACTTAGAAATAAAACAGGATGAAGAGTAGCCATTTCATAACAGAGTGAAAATTCAGTGTGTGCTGTGGGTGGAAATTAAAATACCATAGGTGCTATAGAATAGTTAGGACCCCGCTATATATGCCAGAACTCTTCTAAAATGCACTTGGGTTTCTTGTGTGCACTGAGAGGTGGGAAAAGAGGGACTGCATTTCAAGGAGTGCTAAAGTCTGAGATCTGTCAGCTCTGTAGGGAGTTGTTGTGCTCAGCTTCTTAAATTCCCTTTTACACTGCTGAGTTATGCGTAGTTTTGCATCTTCTACCACAGTGAAAACACTTACATCTTCTCCCTGTAATGCATTCTGCAGGTTCACAACTCCCTGTGAAGACAGTTTTCTTTTAATCTTGTGCCAAGAGCTTTATGAAAATCAGTTCTTCAGTGACACCCTACTGACATGTTGTGTGGGGGAGGAAGGAGAGGCTGGGTTACAGATTTGGCATTTGAGCAGCTGTAGTGTATTTGTCACAGTAGCAGAAGTGGATGGAGAGCTTAGCTAAGAAATCAGTTTAGGATTCATTTGTTACCTCTGTTTCCTTTTTGCCCTCTTTCCCATTTAACCTTGACATTTTTTCATTGGAGAATGTTTGTGCTGAAAAAGTGAAAAATGTATGGTCTATGTTCTAAAGCTGTAAAACGCATTTTCAGTTGAGTCTCTCCTGCTTTATTCCTGCTGTTTGGTATGTATTCACATTGCATAGACTCCAAGAAAAATCATTATATGAAAGAATGTGACATGCTGACCCTTCAAAGGCCTGTGCCTTCTTTTAGACTCAGCTAACTTGTATGTTCCTGGGAGCAGTATTAGTGTTGATTCATGCAGAAATGCTACAGCCAGGGGCAGGCTTGCAGATGAAGTACTGTTGATATAAGCTTGCTTATCAACAAATACTTGTTGCAGTCTAATAAAGACCTTCTGTGGCAGCAATGCATAGAAGTCTTCCAGCTCCAGTGATGCTTTTTCTCTGCCACACACATGATGTAGAGGATTCAGAGTTTCCATTTTAAACTTGGAGAAAAGCTATTCTAATAGCTGAAATCTTATCAGGTAAAAAATAGGATCTTGACTTTGTTCCCTGTTTTGTCACAGACCTTGACTTGTGTAACTCCTCTTGCCTTGTGTTTTAAAATAAGAATAATACCGACTGCTCATTTTAGTTTTATGAATTGTATAGACCTCACCAGGCAGAAGGCATTGGGAAGTATGAAATGTGGTCTGAGTCTTGTTAAAGATTCCCAATGCTACATCTACTTCTCTGAATTTATTAGTTTTCCGACTGAATTCACAACTATATCTCAATCAAACTTGCTTCGTTCTTTTTTTCACGAGTCTTTCCTACAAGCCTTTGCTTGCTCTTCACTAGTTATGAGGCATGGGGACCGCAGAGGAAGAAAAGTAACTGGATATCTGACACATTGTTTTGAGGTTAGCTTTACATTTTCCAGATTGTGCTTATTTAATCACTCTCTTGAGCTGTCTTAAAGGTTGTGCAGGAATTCAGAAGAGTATGCTTAGTTTTATTATGGTGTTTTCTTCCTTCTGATTAGCCCAGAAGAAGTACAGTGGAGGTCTACAGAAGCTGATGATGTGATTTGTTGGATCAAAAAGTGTTCTAGAGGCAGGCTTCAATGCAGCGTGTGGTTGCCATTAAAAAGATATGCTTGAAGTTTTGAGTAAGGAGGATTCTCAACCTGGAATGTCTCTTCCCATAAAATATGCTTTCATGCATGTTGACAGCTTGCTTGAGCACTACAAGGAAAGAGTGAAAGAGATGAACATCCCTGTTCAGTGGGCAGCTTAAGCGAAGCTTCTGCAGCACTACTACCTGAAGGGTGGCTGCAGCTGCTTCTTCCTGTCTCATTCCCTGTTGTGGGCACTAGCAACCAATAAGAAGATCAGGCTGGAAGCTAATCCAGTGAAAATACTGGTTTTCAGTCAGATCAGAAAGCTGAAGTGCAGCTGTACAAGCAGAAGGAAGAAGGTTAGAAAATACTTGTCTTTGAGGATAGGGAAAGAGGGAGACTATAAGTACTTCTTCAGCTGTCCAGACCTGGAATGGACTAGATTTAGGTGGAGAAGGGGAAGTTTAGCAGACTTTTCTTCCACATTCTGTAGGAAAAACAGACTTCAAACACAGAATCTGTTCCTAGAGTATGTTACTGGAGGGTGTTGTGAGTGGAACAATTAAATGTATTGCTTGAACTTCCTTGCCTTGAGACTAGACATCTAGTCTGTCAAGAGAGTATAAGCTGCATGAGGATCATATGTCTGCCTTGTGGACATGAAGAAACTTGCAAAACAAAGCAAGCTACCTCATTCTGGAAGCATAATTTAAACAAGTGTTTTATATATTCAGTTTTAATAGCTTTGCCAACAACTGGTTTGTTTAAGGAGATTTGTAGTCATTTTATCCAAAAAGCAGTCTCTCCAAACCAAGTTGTTAAATTCAGGACTTTTTATTGCTAGCTGTATGGTATACCTGTGCATCAGTTCTCTGCTCATTATTAAATCTTTTCTTCCTTTGCTCTGTAAGTAGTGTAGTAAGCACTGCAATTAAGACAGAATGTCTAGCAGTATCTGGTTAGTCCTTTTATGCTCAGTTTTAAAATTGAGAGGAATGAGCACAGTTCTCACCTCCTCAGCCTGACTACTAAGCAGCTGTTATGAGATCGGATGCTATCCTTAATATTTGATGTCTAAAACACCGACTTGGTGTATGAAGTGGAGGAAGACAAGGGCTTGAATACCTCTGGCTTTCACACCATGACCTGTGCACTTCCCCTTGTGTTTTATTTCCCCCAGGTTGCAGGACAGGTGAGGCCAAGCTGACGAAAGGGTTTAACCTGGCTGCGCGTTTCATCATTCACACGGTGGGCCCCAAGTACAAGAGCCGGTACCGCACCGCGGCCGAGAGCTCCCTGTACAGCTGCTACCGCAATGTCCTGCAGCTCGCCAAGTAAGCACAGCTCAGCTCAGCCCACACAGGGGCTGCAAGCTGGGGCACAGCTGCCCTGGAAACCCAGCTCTGCACAAAGGTCTCACCTCTGTCAATGTCTTCTTGTGTATGCTGGGTCTGGTTAAGGACATGAGAACAAGTGGCTTCATGGTGTGCTTCGTGCCTTTGGTTATCTCTGCTGTGGTGTAGATAAAATGTGCAGAGAGATCTGAGCTGGTTCAAGTCGTGAAACGGGGTACCTAGAGCTGTGCAGCGTTCAGTTCCTGAAAGGAGAAGTATTAATAATTGCTTTGGGTTCTGTGCTGCAACAAGTATTCAGTGAGCTTGTTCCAGCAGCGACTTCGTGTGTGTCTGCAGCCATGTAGACACACCCACGGGCAGATCTGACTGCTGTGTCAGTTCATGTGTTTGGCCTCTCTGCCCTTTTACAACAGACAGCTAAAATTCTGAGTCAGGGTGTAAGGTTACTTCTAAATCTACAGTTGCAGCAGCTAAGTTTGTTGTTTTTTCCCCCTTTGTCTGTGGTATTTTCTACTTCCTCTTAACGAACAGGGAGTTTTCTTCCTATTTTTCCGTGTTCTGTTCTTCTCCTGTGATAACTGCTGTAGTGGTAGCAGTCACAAAATACGCCTGAGCAAGAGCAATGTCAGAAAGCATACCTAGCAATTTTTTAAGGGTTGGGAAGATCAGTTCTTCCAAGGCTAGGCTTTGTGTTACAGTGCAATAGTAACTGTTCCATAATCAAAATTACAGCTAAGATTTTTAGCATGTGCCAGTTTTGTTCTGCTTCAGAAGTTACAAGCAAATTCAGGCCTGGATTGAAACATGTTAAAAACTATATTAAAATTCTTATACTTCTGCATACTGAATATCTTTCAGTCAATCTGTTTTCTAGAGTAGCTCTTGATGTTTGTGAAATTGTTTACCAACTGTGAACTTGCTCAAACTCCTTTGATGACTGTCAGCAACAGCTCTGCTTTACTCTTCTGAAAATGTGGCTCAGTGCTGAAAGCATCTTACTGGCCTTAAAGCACGTGTCACTCCATTCTGATGGTTGTTTAATCATACCTAAGATTGAGTAAGCCACCTTGGCCTGTGTCCAGACCTCTAACAAAACAAAATCAGTGGTCAGGTGAAGGAACAGGAGTGTGTATGCATTGAAGAGCACCTTCTTTTTCCCACCTTCTCCTTATTGTCAGTCCTAAACAGGAATGAAAGTGTTTTGGAAAGGGTTGCAGGGAGTTTGAGTGAAGAACTTTGTTCAGTATATGAGAAACTATTGGAACAACATAGCTGAAGTAGAAGGAGAAATCTGAAAACAAGCACCAGATGAAGCAGTGGAGAATAATTAATGGTTCTCTCCTTCTTTACTTAATGAGGGTGTGTGCATCTTGCAGGAAAGAATCCTGCTGCAAAAACCTGAAAGAGGATTACTGCTGCTTAGAGCCAGGGAAGAAATTATTGGTGCTGCCTACTGTCCTGACAGACATCTGTTATCATCTGGCTGTCTTCATTTGTTTCTCTTTTTCTGGATTCCAGGGAACAGGCAATGTGCTCCGTAGGATTTTGTGTCATTAACACTCTGAAAAGATGCTACCCCTTGGAGGATGCAACCCACATAGCACTGCGTAAGTGTGTTGGGAAACAGCAGAAACTGAATGGCAGCAGGTCACTTACCTCTAACAGATTGCTCTTGAAATGGGGAAACCTGATTTTAGGGTGCTGTGTTTCATTAGAGGCTGGAAAAAGGTAAGGCGTTCCATGGTTGATCATGGTTGATCAGGGAATGGAAGACTAAAACAAATGATCCTTCCTCTCAGTAAAGATCCCTAGGATCTCATCAGTAAAGATCCATGGAACTTGCATTCCTCAATGTATTAATTAATAACCTGGAAAAGATGCTAAGAGTGAGGTGAGAGAGTTTGCTGGTAACAGAAATTTGTTCAGACTAGCCACGAGGAAGCCTTTCTGTTGAATACTTGTAGGCAGACTCGAGCAACAGTGAATTTCATCTGCTGTTCTAGTGTCATCAGCACATCCAAATGTAAAGTGATATCCTTCCTCCACTGACCCACTCCTACAGGCTTCTGCCTTCACATGCAAAATGATGGGCTGATTAAAGGCAGCAAAACACTGAGATGATAATGGTTCCATGAAAACAACAGCTCAGAGGAGCTCAAAACAGCAAGCTGAGTAAGACACAACAAAATTAAGAACGTTATGCAATAAGTCAGTGCTTTGTTCACCCTTTAAAGCTGCACGTTCAAAAAGAATATAGTAGACAGAGAAGTTGAGGGGGTCAACAAGAATAGAAAAAGGCAAGAAATAGTGAAATGAGCTCAAGACCTTTTCAGACTGGAATATACCAGACTTGAGGGGAATGTGATAATGTCTGTAAATTCATGAGTGGCATGGAAATGGTGAAAAGGAATCAGCTATTCACTGTCCTCCAAAATAAGAACCATCAATCCATGCCAGTCAAGAACAAACAAGGGGAAATGGTTCTTATGCTTGTTATTTGTTTTATGTAAATTCTTTCTAAAAAACATTGCTAAAAGTTTTGAAATTTCCTTGTGCTCAAGAGGAAACTTTATTAAAGAAAAAATGAAGACTGCTGAAAACAAATCAGAAAACATTCTAGGTTGAAAATAAAGTATAGAAAAGTGCTCAAACAAGAATATTAGATACTCTTGTATGTATACTTATATACTGGTTCCTACTGTTGCCCCATCTCTTTTGGCTTTTTCACATGTTCACATACTTTCAGAACTGTTTGCTGTGGAGCTGCACAGCTGCGTTTGTTGGGTAAAGTGATGTTGCAGGTAAACACGATTACACAGGAATTTGTGTACAGTAGTACACTGGAAGTATTTGAAAATAGCTGCTATTTTCCCCTGCTGTTGCTTGAACTCCCACTAAAGTATTCTCTGTAGATAACTTCTATTGCTGTCTTCTGTTATCTCTGTAGGTCTGTATGCTACTTGATAAAATACTCCTGTACCAACCAATTTCTTTGGGCGCTTTCTCTCATGATTTACAAATACAATTTTTATGTAACTTTATGGCACAGCTGACCCCAGAGATTCTGCGTTGCTGAGCCTGTCTTGAGCCAGCTTCTTCTGTAGCTTTCTTACATTGCTTTGCTGATAACTTAGGGCACAGTGACTTGTTCTAAGAATGTCTGGTTTTAGCAATTTACACAGGACTCTCTAAAGGAAGGATTTGGCTTGATTTTTCAGAGCCACTGAATCACATTTCACAGTCTAAGGAATGCCTAGTAAGCTAAAATCAAACAGATTTATTCTCTATTTGTGTCTATCTCTAAAGTCAGCATCAGGAGAGAATGGAGATAGAACTTCCAATACACCCAGCAACCCATGTGGTGTGTTAAACCAGCACTTAATGCACACTTGCATACAGCCTGTGGAGCTATTTAATGTGAGGAGAGATGTGTCTCTCTTCTGCACTCTTGAGTTCTTCACTTGTAGCTGTGCGTGTAGATTTCTCCTTCTGTTTTGCTAACTACGTTTAATCTGCTTCCTTGCAGGCACAGTTAGGAGGTTTCTGGAGGTTCATGGAGAGACTCTGGAGAAGGTGGTTTTTGCTGTCTCTGAGCTTGAAGAGGTATCTTCTTGGCATTCATTTCACCAAAATTCCGGGGCGTGATTGATCTTCTCTTCAACAGTAAAGCTGGATTTGGATTTCCCCTTCAGATCACACAGACTTTTGGTCTTACAGCATCCTTCTGTCTCCTCCTAGCATAGCCTCTTTTCCAGTACTGTTCATGCTCTTAGCAGTCACTATGGACACTTTGAGAATCTTTCTGCTTCTGGATTCTGTACTTCGGAGTTGTGGACAGGGAGCAGTAGGGGAGGTGATAGCATGCAGTTGTGCTGGATGCTGTTAGCCAGAAAGGAAATTCCTCTCACGAAGTTTCTTCCTGGAAACACAAAGATGTGCTTGAAGAGGGCCGGTTCAGCATCCCTACATATCACCTCCAAATATCCGAAACGCTGCTTGCTGGCTTCTTGGAATAGCAAACTTGACATTTAATGATCTGTGTTCTGAGAGATGCAGGCAGTTTGAATATTGACTTTCCTTGTACATCAAACTTGTTCCTGTGCAGAGCACCCACACTGTGTTCAGGTTCTGTGGCATCTAGATAAGGAAAATAACTAATTTGTTGGAGGTCATAAAACTGCTTATCAGTTGGAGAGAGCCCATGATGTATTACATTCTGTAGAGATTTTCACTATTTCCCTTCATCTGGGGAGGGATTTTCCTGTTTGGTTGGTGCTTTTCCTTTTTTCCCAGGCAGATCACTAAAGGTGATCTGTGTAGTGCTGCATTTTAATATAAGCAACCTTTGCTGAAATCTGTTGTCCGTGCATATTTTAACTTCATTACAAAGCTGAAGTATCTGCGATCTACCTGAGTTCATGCAGGTTAAAGCAAAGTCCTCTCGAAGTCACTTGCCAGTGTGGCAAATAAGCCAAAAAAGTTAACCTTTATCAAAGTTACTGACCTGTGTTCCCAGATCCCAGCCCAAAGCAACCACTGAGGGAGGCAGCACTTTGCCTCCAAACTGCTGACAAGTTCCCTGCTACAGAGGCAGACGCTGCTTAAGCGAAGAGCACGCATGTGTGATAGACCCTTCACGCATTTTTCTTATTTGTAGGCCACTTACCAGAAGTTGCTGCCTCTGTATTTTCCGAGATCGTTGGAAGAAGAGATCCGATCCTTGCCTTACCTCCCTGCAGACATTGGCAATGCAGAAGGGGAGCCAGTAGTGCCGGAGCGGCAGATCAGGATTACTGAAAAGCCAGGCATTCCGGATGGTGAGTTTGGAACTGGACTTTGGAATAAGGATCTCTCTGTGAAAGTCAGTGGAAAAAACAGAAGGAAGGAGAGTGATGTTTTCCTACCTCAGTTCACCCAAGTCAGGTTATAATGATTCCAGTTGTTAAGCTGCCTCATTGGCTTCTTGTGTTCCCCAGCAGTAGCTGCAGTAAAGCTGTTCTGTCTTTTCCTTTCTTGGTGGAAGAGGTGGATAGTTTTGTAAATTTTTTTCCCAAAGTGATAAGGATCTTTGAAGGTGCTTTTGCAGAATCTTGTGCTACCCCTACCTAATTGAAAAAGGCATTATGGCTAATGGTCTGTCTTGTGTATTAGAAAAGTGTTGTTTATGTATTAGCAAATGTTGTCTCAAATGATAGGATTCTATTGATACGGCAGGGATACAGTGCATCAAACTAGTAGATGTGCAATGAAAACTAGCAGAAACTCCCTAAAAGATATAATAGAACTAGATCAACCCAGAGGTCAGTGTTTGGAGGTGGCTGTCAAAGTTCAGAGAAAGTCTGTTTGTAAAGCCTAGATGTCAGGGTCAAGGTGACATACATATAGCAAAACAATTTAGTGTATAAACAGACACAGCAGACACATTCTGCCTTACTTGTTAAGCCGTGATGTGAAAGTTTTACAGTCTTAAACCATCCAAAGCAGATAACTTGAAATTAATTTCAGTTTTCTGCTTTTGCATAGCAAGTTGGGATAAGGCTGAATATTTGATATTTGTTGCTGTGGTTGATCAGTGTGAGGTATTCAATCACTAGCTAATAATTTGTGAAACCACTGGATTTGCATAGATAATAGTGAATTTGTATAGTGGAATCCTGCAGTCTTGTTCCATTGCTACTATAGCATGTCATACTAAAAGGGGAAACTCAGTTCCTGTCCAGATTGCACAGAGAGACAGTGCTAGAAGTCTTAGCCTGGATGACATCAATTCAGTGGAGCATTCTGGTATTGTCACCAGCAAGTGAGCCTGAGCTCTTCTATTTCATCACCCAGTCGTGTTGTAAACAGTATTATAAAAATAGCTACACTCAGATCACTACAGCATTCGTTCAGGAAGTGTCAGTGAGATAAGAAGTGAGCCCTTTCTAAATTGAATAAAGCTGCAGCATCTGTGCCTCTGTGTGCTAATTTTTCCCCCCTTTGACAAGTAGGATGACTGTAAAGCTGAAGTCACTCTCTCCAGACCTTGTTTTTTGGGAGAGTTAACCCTTTGTTATGAGCTGATGACTAGGACTTACTTCCCAGTCAGTTTCCAGGCAAACCAGCATTTTAATGGAGTGGTTTTCAGTCACATGCAGTGATCTGCCAGTGGTACTGGTGAAGTATCAGAGCCAGTCGCGGTACCCCAGGAGTTTTGTGTTAGTCTGTAGCATAATGACCCTGTTGTCTCACTGGGAAATGTAGCAATTCATCAGCAGCATTGCTGGCCTGTACACAGCCCAAACATTTTACACCCCCTTTGTTTCTACTGCAGATGCTTCAGATGAAGAGGGTCTGGAGGCAGATCTGTCTTTCATTGGGTCCCATGCTTTTGCCCGCATGGAGGGAGACGTCGATAAACAGAGACGCCTCATCCTTCAGGGACAGTTGTCAGAGGCAGCACTGCAGAAACAGCACCAGAGGAAGTGAGAATTTGCTTGTTCGTATAAATATTTGTGTTAGTTAGGACCAGCCCTTGTGAATGATGGTTTTGTTATCTGCAAAGACTAATCTTCCAGCAAGCAAATACAGGTAAAGCCTGGTGTCACCCTGGATTGATGTGGTGGCCTCTTTGGCCTGAAGAGAGAAGGGACGGGATAGTAGGAGAAGAAGGGAAGCTTGTGATGAGCCCTTCAGCACAGCCAGTACATCCACCCAGCTGCCTTACCTGTTTGCCACAAGATGTCACTGTTTTGTCACCACTTTTTGTAGTGGGATCACCTGCTTTTAATACTGCCCACTTGTTCCTGAGGCTCTGGGCAGATAGCAGAACACTTTTTTTCCATTTGATAAATAAAAGAATGCTCAAGCGTTCTCCCCCTCCCTGCCCTGGTAATGCTAACATGCATGAACACTTCTTTAGAAGGTAATTCCATGCTGGACACCTCTCAAGGCATGGTGTTGGCTTGTTTTGTCAGATGAGGCACTAAATTGTTCACATTCAAAGGGAAAAAATCCATATATGACACTGGTTGCTGCATAATTGGGTTTGGCATCTAGACTTTTAAAGGAAATTTTCTTTTTTTTTTTTTCTGTCTTTTAAACACTGACATGTTTAAATGGATCAACCTCTGAGATCTTTTCAGCCCAAATGCAATGCCTCTATAGTCACTAGTTGGTATTTATTAATATGTATTAATTGCCCTTGTGAAAATCATTAGGTGTGTAACCAAGACACTAAATTTTATTTTTTAACACTTCTTTCTTTAAAAACTTGATAGTTGCTCCACAGGTCAGAAAACAGCAACAGTAGAGAGGGCTCAGTCAGGAAAAGCTTGTTTTGTCCTTCCCTTCCCATATTCCTCTTCAGGCTTATAATGCTAATCCACAGGGGGATTAGATCTGACCAGATGTTTTTGACTTTCTAGTTATAATCGCTGGCTGTGTCAGGCAAGAGCTGAAGACCTCTCTGACATTGCTTCTCTTAAAGCTTTGTACCAGACAGGTAAGTTTGGGGTACTGATGACTGATCTATGTTGTCTCAAAGTAAAAGTATTTTCTTTGGACTTGCATATACAACAGGTCATGCTAGAAAGCACAGCTGTGTTGCTGGAGAGAAAATCTGTTCAGCACTTTGGCTGATCTCTTAGGCCTCATGAAAATCCAGAGCTTACCTCAATCTTCGTGTAAATACCAAAGTTGTGTGATACCTTCTGCTCAGTAGCTGCAGATTTCGATTCTTTTGTTTGCCTTAGACAAGGCTCTGTGGGCTGCAGGAGGTCCCTGAAGCGTGCTCTGGGAATCTGTGCATTGGAGTTCAGAGCCTGGTTTCTAGGAAGAATTTTGCTTGGTGGTAGAATTGCAAGTGAAGGGGGGTTTTTAAATAAAACCCCTGTTATTATTTGATATTTAGGCAAATGTGGAGTACACAACATAAAATTGCAGTCCTTAAGTTTCTCAGATGTGATGGATCAGAATAGGTACTGGTATAGTGTGAACAGTAATTAAACCAATTTCCTCTGTTGGAAACCAGATGCATTGCAAAAGTTCTGAGCTGAGGCTCTTTCTCCCTGGTTTGAAAGGACACAACTACAGAACCTGGCATGACTGAAAGAAGTTGAGACATCCTTCTTTCTTCTGTAGGTGTAGATAACTGTGGCCGCACTGTGATGGTGGTGGTGGGAAGGAATATCCCCGTAACCTTGATAGACATGGAAAAGGTAAGGCTTTGTAGAACTAGAGTTGTGTAGGTTACATGTCAATGTTTAGGAAGGAAAAGTCTGATTATAAGGATGATTCAGTGTTAATACTAGAAACATCATTTTTAGAAGACTTAGGATGTTAGCTAGAAAGTATTTCTGTAGGCAGATGAAAATGTGTACCCTTACAAAGCTATGTGTGCATTAGGCTGACACTTTTCAATGGGGCTCTTTTTAAGAAAAAACAGGGCTAGTATAGACTCCTTTTTCTTCTCAAGAAGAAGGAGAGTTACCCTGATTCTGTAACTGCCAAGATGTGAAGAGTGAAACGTAAGGAGTCAAATGTAGTTTTTCATGGAAACAGCAAGAATATATCTCCATCTGTGAGGTCAGACAGACAAAAAAGACTTCCAAGTTATTACAGTCAAGTTGAAGATTTGGAATGTTGGCTTTGCTTGTGTAGCTGAAATGTAATGCCATCCAGCCTCATGATTCCTGATTTTTAGGTGAAATAAGGGAAGCATATTAAGATGTAATGCAACTGTGAAAGAGTTCTTTGCAAATACAAATTTCATTTCTTTCTGCCTCAGGCTCTTCTGTATTTCATCCACGTCATGGATCATATTGCAGTGAAGGAATATGTCCTGGTGTACTTCCATACGCTGACAAATGATTACAATCAACTAGACTCCAACTTCCTGAAGAAACTCTATGATGTTGTTGATGCCAAGTGAGTGTCAATAGGAAAATAACATGTTCCGGTCTTCCTCTGTGCTATGCAAATATTTGTTATTCCCTGTATCTGCTTTCCCATTTATTTGTGAGAGTGTTTGGCTGGGACAAAGACCTAAATAACTAACAAAGGCAAGAAGAAGTCTTTCCTTCTCAAGTCCATCTTTTTAACCAGAAGTTCTGTCCTCTGCAGTCTCCCTTTTGGGGTATTAGGGAGGCACTCTAGTTGTATTGTCTGTCTCAATCCAGAGCTGGAGCTTTTGGAGCCTGGCTTTGTAAAAGTGTGTTGCTGTTTGTGAGGGGAGAGGCTGGCGTAACAGTGGCAGGCATCATTAGTCCTTAACTTTCTTTCACTTCCTACTTGAAAGTCTGAAGGCTGTGATGTCTTTAACTGAAAAATAACAATTCTGCTTTTTTTTCCCCCCTTTACATTTACTTTTTGGTGTCTGCCCTTACATTAGAGCTAACTTTGTAAAATTAAATCACAGACACTTAAGAAAAATGCTCTTTTTTCACAGTTGGCTTGTGTAGGTGACCTTAATTAGAATTCACTTCTAAGTATTTCTTTCTTTCTCTAAACCAGGTATAAGAGGAACTTGAAGGCATTGTATTTTGTCCACCCAACATTTCGTTCAAAGGTAAGGTAAATCTTACAAAAGAAAAGTGTATCTTGCATGTTGGTGGAGTAGCATGTAAGCATGTAACATGAGAAACGTGGAGATGTACAGAAGATTCCCAAAATTAGGCAGTAACTTCTGTATCCACAGGCAGAATTTGAAATTCCTCCCACCTTTGATCTAGCTGTAATCTTCCAACCTTTGTGATCAGCTGAACCCCAATGCAGTGCACACTGTCTGTGCCCTGGTTTTTGTGTGCTCTTACCAGAGAGAGGTGGAAGCTTTGAATCATATTTCTTTCAAAGGGAAACATCTTGTCGTTTTTCCTGCTGTCTGGCTGGCAGGGTGACAAACCATGACCAAACACTCAGGGAATTCTTTTTTGTGTAGTTCATCTCCTGGATGTTTCACCTTTTCTTTCACACAAGAGGTATCTTTATGTCCTGTGTGTGGCTTCAGAGCTGCCCTGGGAAGGGCAGAGGGCAGTGTCAGGCAGCAGTGTCAGGGTTAGAGTGGAGAGCAGTAAAGAAAGATGGGAAGAATGCCTTTATTACAGTGCAGAAAAATCATGTTAATCCATCCAAGAGACAAAAAAACTGAACTTGTCATGCACTAAGTTGTTACCCTTGGCTGAGATCTGTGTGGGGCAACAGAAGATGGATCTGGTCCCCTTCTGGACTTCACACCCACTACTCCTGTTGCAGCAGTATGAGTACTTCAGATAACTAAGTGGCAGCAGCAGCCCTTCATAGAATTTTTGTTTGTCCAATTAAAACAGAAATCTGATCCTCCATGTTCACATCAGATTAACCTCTGTGTTTATTCTGCTTTTTGCTGACATTAATCAAATTTGAGGAAATTATATGCCTGGAAAACCATATCTGCTTGCACATGTTCAGCAAGAGTTTCTTTTGACTGCTGAATTTCCAAAGAGTCCTTTCTTTGCCTGTGCACAGCTGGGACACCATGAGACTTGGAGCTTCCTTGTTTTTATGGAGATTAGACTGGGTGGGGCTTCCCACCAGCACAGCTTCCAGTTTCTCTTAGATTATTAGTTACTCCCACAGCATACAGATCAGAGGTCTGTGTCCTAGAATTAGAACGTCCAGCTCTGATGCTCATAAAAATGTAGGAGCTGGCATAGAACACTACTAAGGTCACAAAGTTGAGTGGGAAAGCTGAAGCTAGGAAGTACTAGTGTTTTAGATTCTCAGCAGCAATTCATCCCCCTCCTCTCTTCCCATAAATTTCTGTTTAGTTGAGAAACACTTCTTTTTTTGTTGTAGGATGAGAACTCATCCTCACTGGTGTCTATTGCCATCTTGTCTGTCCCTTTGGAAACTGCGGAGGGACTCAACAGATCTGTAGGCGAAGCAGATGGTTGGTGGGAAGCAGGGAGGGTGAGAGACACACAGTTCTCTAACTTGCTGGAAATAGTATTGGTTTGTATCCTATTCTGGCAGCACAGCTGGAGGCAAAAGGGAATGTGTATCTTTCTGGCAGACTGTCTTTCTGCCTATCTTCTCTATAACTGGAAGGCAAGCAGGATTGGTTCTGACTGTTGCATGGACTATCAGCTTATGAAACATGACGGGGAATACACAGCAGAAAGCACAGTGAAGAAGATGGCTGCTAAGAAGGAATGATTTTTCTCTCCCCTCCTTTTTTTGGCTCTTTCAAGGGCTCTTGTCCCCATGGAAGACTGCTAGCTCAAAAACTTCAGATTTCTTCAAAAATGCTTGGCACATTCGTCTTCCTATTTGGATTGCTTACTTCCTTCCCTAGAAGTAGTAGGAAATATCCCATGCCTCAAATTCAGGAGGAAGGCCTGTGCATTCATGTGACTTCCCAAACACAGATCTTAAATCTCTGGTATAAATTGTCCCTTTCACAGCAGTATTGGATCCTGGCACAGTGGATGGCTGCCATCTGTTAGAGTTGCTTTTGCTTATTTATGGGCTGAAAGGGTTCGAGAGGCTTTTCATCATGTCTTTTGGAAAATCATATGTCCCTAGAAAACCAGCATAGTTCTCCATGATTTATAGTGCTAACAATGATTCTAGTTTCTAGGTATGAAACTGCTGTAAATTATGTGTTTTCTGAGGATAATTGTCTAGAATACATGGTGTTTGGTGTGCAGGGGGGAAGGTTCAGCAATTATCCTAAAGCACAGAGTAACAGAAGCAGGGTGAGCCACCGTGCAGTCCATTTTTGTACACTGCTTCTGCCTTTCTTCATGCTTTGAATGTTCTTGTGATCTGTGAAATGGAGCTGTTCTTGTCATGAAATTGTAGCAGAGGCACCAGCAGTTTTGTTGGCTGGAGTGGTTCTTGCTGTGTGAGCACTTCACTGCCAGGTACCCATGAAGTGCCATCACAAGTTCCTTTGTACTCTTGCATGCAAAGTTCCTCCTGCTTGTTTTTGATAAAGCTGCTGATAGATAAATAAAGGGCTTTTGGAAGCATTTTTATGTGAATGCTCTCAGCTCCCCTCTTCTGAGAGCTCTCTGAACAAACTTTTTCAGAGCTTATATTCTGAACTGAGCCATAAAAGGCTGGATCAGAAACAGTCTCACCCAGAATAATCTCTTTTTATTAATTGACTGTGAATCAAGAATGTTTCAAATCTGAAACATACCCGAAGACTCAAATTAGATATTCGTAATCATCTTAATCTTTGTATTTATCATGAACAGTTGTTGTTTTGTTTTTCTGTAACAGTCCTAAGAGCAGTTTCTGGAGATCAGATGCCAGTGGAAAGGTTGTTACAAATCACTTAGATCTTTTTCTACAAAAGATCCTTCCAATTGGAATAAAATTCCCAGATCTTACTAAATTTCTCTTTGACGTATGACCAAGTTAAGAGATTAGTGACACGACTAATCTGTGGTGCTGGTTTTTTGTGCAAGACATCTCATATATTTAACTGTGGGTTTATAGCTTGGCAGAGTGACTTTTGACAACTTTTATTTAGATTCAGAACATCAGGACAAGAAAAATTAAGGGAAACTTCAGCAGGGGTCTGGATTTTTAACTATGTTTGGCTGCTCTGGTATAACTTAGTGTACTTTCAGTGCATTAACAGAGATTTGGCTTAATTTAAAGTTTGATATTCTGTTACCAGTAAGAAAATAGCTGCTCTTGTATTACTGTTTCTATAATATGTGATTATTAATAATAGAACTAGTAGAAAAATTCTCCAGAAACATTTTTGCCCCCCTCCCTTCTCTCTGTGTTCCTGGGTAAGATGTCAAACTGCAGTGGCTTGAGAGGGAGAAGGGGAAAAAGAAAAAAAACACTTCTCCCAACAGCAGTTTTTGTGATGGCTGCAAAAATATTCCCTATTAGGCTTTTATACATTAAACATCCATAGCAATTATGTTAATGATTGTCATTCATAACACACCTTGAAATCTATGCTACTTTGGTGCAAGATTGAGAAGGTATTTTTCACTCATTAAACTGTCACTTAGTGTCACTCATAAGAGGTCTTGTTAGAACAATATAATGAATAATGGATGCCAGTAAAATCTGTCTCCCTGCTTTCTGCTAACATAAATCTCTAATTCTGCCCTCAAAATAATGAACTGATTTCACATGTTCTTTACCTCCTTTTCTCTTCTTCATTATTCCTTTCTCATTAAAAGAAGCTGTTTTGAGGACGTAGCACAGTTATTCCAGGACAGTTTTTAGGAATTTACTTTTTCTGTAATGTTGTATTGAGGCAGATCATTTGTATTGACTTAATCTTAGAGCTTATTTGAAACTCTTGCTTTCCTCAAGGTTTTTCTTGCAGTGTTGCTTCTTTTCTGTTTACTTCCTGCACTCAAAGCAAAACTATCAAACAGAATGACAAAATAGTCAAGGTTATAATGGATTCTGAAGGTCATCTGCTCTGATCCCTTGCTCAAGAGAAGTCAGCAAGAGCTGGTTGCCTAGGACCATGTGATTGATCCGTAATATGAGCATTTGTGACCTGTAGAACAGGTTTTTTATTTTCCTTCAGTCTGCCAGGAAAAGAGTAGGTAAGAAATAAACAAGAAGTAATACAGAACTTAATTTTGGAGAAGGAGGAGTTGAAAAGGTAAAGCTTGTGCAGTCAATCTAAGCAGGATTAGATTGCTGTCTTACTGGTCTTCAAAAACAAAAATTCCTTATCCTGTTTATGTTTTTTTACCCAAAACCAGCAAAGGTGTGAATACTTAAAGTAAAATCTTGTAGAATAAGTTTGATAATTGATAAGGCTTTGATAAAAAAGGTGGTAAAACAAAAACTCACTCAGACAACCCAAAGCAGAAGGGAGATTTCAGTACAATCTTTGAACAGCCAAAAGTCTCCCTTTTCTCTCTCTAACTGGTCTTTTTTTCAAGTGAAAACTTGAATGTAAAGAGCTGAAAATGCTTCTGACAGAGTCAAATAGGTCATTTTCTGAACTGGCTAAACTTGGAGTGAAAACATGCCACTATACTGATGGGGTTTTGAGGACAAATAGTAGAATAGCTGTCACTCCTGGACTGCAGAAGGGGACCCTAAGCTGGCATTTGAGGGAGGAGTGAGTGTAGAGTCAGAAAACACTGGCTTGAAGCTCTCAAGACACTGCTTGCTAGCAGTTGGTGATGCATGCTTCCTAACCTTGTTGTGTTATGGCAATGATTTTAGAGTTTCAAGTTCAGCTGAAGCCTGTTTCACTGTGGAGTATTATATTGAACTTGGAGGTTTTGAAACAGCACTTTATTAATTGATTTTTGTTGGGTCTCATTTTCAGGTCTCAGCATGGTTTTTCACAACCTTTACAGTCTCAGGGCTAAAGGAGAAAATCCACTATGTGGAAAGCCTTCAGCAGTTGTTCACAGCCATACCCCCAGAACAGATTGATCTTCCCCCTTTTGTCCTCGAGTATGATGCCAGGGTAAGTGACTGCCTGTGGCCACCATGAGTTTCTGCCCTAAGAGCAGTTCTGCTCTGCAAGAGCTTTGAGGGGACTGACTTCCACATCTTAAGAATGGGGAGTAGAAAGAGGGAAGGTTCCTGAAGAGTCTGTGTTGTTCTGTGTAATGATTCTCTGAATTTTTTGTCTACGTCAGCCCAAGCAGAGGGCTTGGCTAAGAAGGAGGCTGCTTTCCCATTAGAGCAGTCTCCTATGTGCGTAAAAGGCAGCCTGCCCTTCTTTAGCCAAGAACTATAGCATAACACACTAACAGCCTGTGGATAAGATAAAATTTGTGTTAGCTGCTCTATACCTTATAGTGACTGAAAAAAAGAAATAGTAGCTGTGTTTCATCTTCCCTGCCCCACATGCTAACAAGCATGCAGGAAAAGAAAAAAAAAACAAACAAAAGAGCAGGGAAAAATGGGACAGAAGAAAGATGCTCTACCTTTGTGTCAGACCTTCTTCCTCTTCCCTTCTGCACCTCAGGTCTCTAACCAAATGGTGGAATGATTATGGCTTGCATTGGCAAAATCATTCCATGGAGTGTGTGATGTAACTCCAAAGTAGTGGCCAGGGCTGTGTGTCTGCATTAGCAGCTTTGTCTGAGTGACTGCTGTGCCAACATTCGTGGGCTTCCTGGCAAAAGTTTAACTTGCACTTTTTGCTTAAAACACAGGGGAAAACAAAGCCTGTGTTTGCCTGTTTACCAGCAGAGTCCTCTCCTGGGTGAATTGTGGCAGTCACTGTACTCATGGAAGATAAAACCAGAATACCTAATTATTTCTGCCTCTGTGTCACTATCATTCCACCAAGGTGTATTAAGAAGACTTCTGTTCAGCTGCTTATTCTGTTCTCATTGCAGGAAAATGGGCCTTACTATTCTTCTTATCCTCCATCCCCTGACTTGTGATCCGCAGTCCTGTGATGCTGCCAGTTTCCCATGGATCCAATGACCTGATGCCTGCCAAAACCTGTGCATTTACCCATGTACAGAATTCAGAGAGAGGGTTTTCCTCCCCCAGCTCTGGTATTTTTTTACTGATGAGATATTTTCAAGCACTCAAGCAATCAGAGAACTTTATGCCACTGTGAACTATTTCAAATATATTTATCCAATGGAAAAGCTGATTTAAAGATCACTAGATGCATTTTTTTGTTTGTTTGTTGGTTTTGTTGTTGTTGCTGCTGTTGTTGTTTTTTGAAGCTGTTACATTATTTTTCTGAAGAGACTTTCTCTTTTCTGGGAAATCCACCAAAAGCACTTGACTATGTTTTTAACTATTACTATTTTCCAGCTCTGTTTGTAATACCCATTTCTGACTGGTCTGTACAAATATTGTGTAGTACCAGCCTGACACATCACTCATCATATGGTCTGTGTTTCACATCTAATTACTTTCCCTTTCTGTTAGTACTGATTACTTTAGTCTTGACCCAGCAAAACTATCTGGAATTGGGAATGCCATGTCTGCAGGCTGACAAAGCACTACAGCCAAGCCAAGATTAATCCAAGATTTAGTCCCATAAACTGCTAGGCGAGCTAGGAGCCTTGAAAAAGTCCCTGTCAGTTTTCATTGGATGATGTGAAGGACCATGTCAGGATGCCACTACCCTCCCAGTAAGAATAAAACTGAAAAGCATTTGTGGTTTCTTTTCTCTAATTATACTCATTTATGTTCTCCTGTGCCGCGGACAGGTATGTTTGTATAAGTGGATGCCATCTGCCTAAACTGTACATGGAGGGGAGGGGGAAATTGTGGCTCCAACCTCAACCTCTGGTGGCAGAGATCGTTTCTTGGAGATATCAGTGTCCCTCTGATTTCCTGTTACACTGACACTCACTGATTTTTGACAGTCATGAGATACCCAAGAGAGCTTAGCCACAGGTTACTTGAGGAACTGGAGGTGAGAAATGTTTTAGGGCCGCCCATGGAAAGCTAAAAGAGGGGGGAGAAGGCTCCTTTGTAAAATATAATCAGGGATGGCAGACCCAAGTGCAGAAGGATTAGATCCTTGGTAGAAAGAATGTCACAACACTACTGAATATGAAATTTTCATTATTTGATTCTAGCTGCTTTCTTGCCTCGACTTCTATCTGCTATTCTCTCTTTACCAAAATTCAGTTTTCCTTGTTTTCCACTTCTGCAATAACTGCGTTATTTAAGCATAAGCAGAAGTTGTGAGATGTCCTAGAAGGTGGCTATTCATGCCTGTTGAGCTGGTTAGAAATTATACCCCTCTCTTGTTTAAAGATACTGTAAACTGGTAGGATAAGCAGGGGGAAAATTCTCTTGATCATCTAATTGCACGATTTCTGTTTGCAGTCAGAGAGTTTGGGCTTTGTAAGTTAGGGGTGTAGTGCAAGGCCATACTGAGTTTCCTTTCTTTCCTATCTTTGCCTCCTGGTTTAGTGTTGTGTTTATCCTGCACATATCCTCAGCACATTGGGATATCAATTGCTATGTCAGTCACAGATTGGGATAATCACTTGCCTGAGCTTTAACGGTCATGTATATATAACAAAAAAACAAGTGTGTTTGCTTTCTAAGTGTCCCTGAGGGTCCTTAAATGATTCCATAATCATATCCAAGGTGTTGCTAAAACCTGGAAACTCCAGCACAATGGAAAACTCCCTTAGTGTTAATACTTGGGAGCACTGCACCTTATGGTCGGTTCACATGTGATTGATTCAGCACTTTCCTGGTGGCTTTGGAGAAGGAAACAGCAGCAGTTTGTACAGAGCAGCTCCCACGTGTCCCTCCTGCCTCTTCTCACCTGGCTGTTTACAGCTGCCCTTGCCTAGTGACTTTTATAGCCAGCGCTGAATTTTCCATGCTTCTCTAACGATTTGTGCAGCTTCCCACCCCCGTTAACCATCTGCTGTTTTTCACACCCGTGGCATTTCCAGTGGGGCTGTTGCAGAATTGCGGGCGTGCACTTAATGGGCAGATTAAAGGTGATTCAGAGCTTATTGTGGAAACCAAACTCTCGGCTTGACAGTTTTTAGATGGTTTCTGTCCCTTTAGCTCACAGATGGCTCGGAGTCATAAAACCTAAACAGTTCTTGTTAGGACTCAGTCTGCACGTTTTCCAAACGTGCAGTCATTTTCAGAAATTATTTGGCTCAGTGAAGTGTGAATGTGCCTCCAGAGCATTTGCAAAGCAGAAAGGAGATTTTGGCACTGTGCATCTTATTGTGTATATTTTTCCCTTGAAAGACTTTGCTTTAAATCTTTCTTTTTTACCCAAGCTTTGCAAATCTCAGTGGCAAGACAGACCTGCATTGTGCTGCAAAGATCCTGCATTTTCCAGTGAGTCTGGAGTTGTGACAATTTACCAGTTTTATGTTTTTAATGGAGACATTTAAAAATGTAATGTGACAGTGAAAAAACCTAAATCATTGAAATGCTCAGGATATTCACTGCTATTAAAATGTTTCATTGCTTAATTCTAAGATGCAAAAAACTGCATTAAACCAGCTGAGCTGCATTTGTTTTAGGCAGTGATAAACACTGGCCTGCCCTAGTTAAGGGTGGACACAATGCTTTCCTCTGGAAGGCAGCCAGGGAGGCAGTCTGTGCATGTCATAACTCTGCATTTTATCATCCCTAGCCAGTGTGGCCACTGCAGAATTAAAAGTTCTGATGAAGGGTTTATTGCCTTGCTTAAAGCCTTCTTACACCATCTGCAGGCTCAAGAAGGGGAGTCTCCTCTGAGAAGTGTATTAGTGTAATTATGAGGGTCATTATTCACCTCAGCACAGCCCAGGGTGTTACAGTGGTAGAGTGGCAGCGTTGTTGTCAGTAAAATTGAGCTGTGGTGCTCAGGCACGCCTTGGCCACTCCTCTTCTGACAGATCCTGTGTTCTCTCACTGGCACTGCCATTAGATGTCTTAAGTCTGGCCATGGACAGGTGACTCACAGTGGCTGGGCTTACCTGTTCTCATTTGCCCAGGCTGAGATTTTAGCAATTGCCAAGGCAGTGACAGATAAATTACCTGGTGGCTGCTGCTCCTGTTGTGTGTCATGCTGATTTCTCAACTGGATGCTGTTGGGAAGGGGCAAGAAGTTGTGGGCAAAGTCAGAATGTCTCCAGGCCTTTGAGCCAGGGTGAATTTATAGAGTCACATAACGGTTTGGATTGGAAGGGACCTAAAAGCTCATCTAGTTCCATCTCCCCTGCCGTGGGAAGGGACACCCTTCGCTAGACCATGTTGCTCAAAGCTCTATCCAACCTGGCCTTGAACATTTCCAGGGATGAGGCATCCACAGATTCTCTGGACCTGTTCTTGTGCCTTGTTTGCCATGTACACTTGGACCTGAACTGCTTTTTTTTTCCTATGCTTTCCTGCTCACAAAAATTTGAGGGTGAAAACAGAGCTGCTGAGTTTTGTGTACATCTCTTCCCCAGTGGTTGCCTGAACCCCTGTTTTTCCTACTGCAGATGCCTCTGTTGTCTCAGCTTTGCAGTGAGCGAGGCCTTCTCTCCAGTCTGTCCCTGAGCACTCCTGTGGCTGCAGTGCTGCACAGGATTAGCATCCTGCTGCTGAGAACAGACACTCCATGTGAAATTAATTTAGATGGTTCTGCTATTCAGCAAGCTGATACCAGCCCTTCTCCCCTGTCAAACTGAAAAACAAGAGCAAAAGGAGTTATCCCCTTTCATTGGCCTCTCTGGGATGAATCTCCTGTTACATTTGTGACCAAGCAACCAGCTAGTCCTGATCTGAAACTTGTTTGCACCTCTAGATGTAATACAGGAATTCCTGACTATGTTGTTTCTGGCTAAATAGGAACTGATCCCAGTGACTTCTGTTAGCAAGTGCAGTCTTGGGAGAGTAAGGGAATTGTTTCAGCTGTATTTGGGGAAGAGGGTAAGAAGAAAACTACCTGGAACAACTCAATTTGTGATCCTCCAGCACCAGGGAGGACTAACACCAATATATAGCCAGTACTCCTAAGGCAACTGGCCCACTGGATTATCTGCAGTCTCCCCCAGGAAAGTAATAATCCCCTAATTAGAGGGATGAACAACTGAGTACAGAGACTAGCAATGTGCAGAGTCCAGTCTCTGCTCTAGGCTAAGGTGAGGATGTGGGTGAGCTAAAGCAGCCCTGAGCCCCACTGGACATACTGGAGCAGGTAGAGGCTAGCAAACCTGCTGCCAGGTGCTGTTTCCTTCCCAAGTGAAATGAGAGAAAGATGTTTTGTGCCTCAGTATTGTGATACAGAGCCTTCGTTGCTCATATTCTTAAAATTAAAGCAGTATGTGAGGTGGTGGGAAGGGTGTTCCTCTCTGGTCCCAGAGCTGATACAGCTCCCTCCTCCCAGAGAAGGGGGGAGAGTGCTGTGTAAAGGTTAAAGACTGCAGGGATTAAAATGCTGCAGCCCTGGGCCCTCTGCACCTTGGCCTCTGCCTCTTTGAGTACCAGGTGGATTTCTGTTATGCAGTCTACTGCTTGATTCTACAATCCCCCTGAAATATTTTAAATGGCAAAACCATTCTCAATATGTATAACTGAAAAAATGCCAAGATTCCTAATGCAATTTAGACATAGCTATGGAGGAGGTGGCTTTGCTTGGAAGGACACTATGTACAGAAACGAGGGGAAGGGGATTGTATCAGATGATCCACAGCAGCCTCTCTGCCAGCACAGCATCTGTTTCTAATCGGTCAATCAGATCCTGTTTGAAGCCTTTCTCAGCTGTGCTTCCCTTGAAAACCAGATTCCTCATCCAGATGTGGCAGGACTGCTTGCCATTACAGTGTGGTTAGCACAAGAGCAGCAAAACTCAAAATGTTACTGTGTGCTCAATGCTTTCACCAAGATGTTATGAGAAGTCCTTGCTCCAGGGAAGATGTAGGTACCAGAGCGTCTTCTCCTTCATTCCTCACATCTACTGTAGTTTATTTCTCTCTTTTTTGGGGGGGTAGCAAGAAAGGTTGTTAAATTCCTAACTTTGTGCTGTGGAAGGTGTCAAAAACAGTTCAGTGTCCTCTAATACTGATGCTTCTGAGTGGAACTGCTTTTGGGAGCAGGATCTGGCTTTTTATCCAGGTAGTCAGTAATGGCAGGAGTACCCTGAGCCAGGTCCTGCAGAAATGGTCTGCATAGACTGTTCCTGGACTAGAACAGTTCTGCCCTGTGTCAGTCAGTGTGGGCCTGACACATCTCTGCCTGGTACCTGCAGCTCCTTTGCTGCCTGCATATGTGATTTTCAGATCCATGCACTAAGGAAGCTGTGGGCAGATGTGATGGGCTTTGTCTCAGTCCATTGGGAAGGTCCTGTAACTCACTGGGAACTGACACGAATGGCAAACAGAGGAAAGGCTCAGCATGATCATTTACTCTTGTTGCATTGTTATTTTTCAGAAAGCAAAAGCAATTTTTAAGTAGTTGATAAGAAGAATGATTTACTCATTGGTCTTTTAATGAAGCTCTGGAGTGATGTACTCAACACCTCTGCTGGGACCAACTGTGTGGCCTGTCACAGAGCAGTAGGGGTCCTGTGTTGTCTGTGTTTTCCCAAAAACTCCAGTGTGCCTGGTACCTTCAGGAAAGGGGATTCTGGGTGTGACTGATGAATGCTTTGGGTAAGAGGGTCTTCATGGTTGCCATAAACCTGAGCTGCTGCCCAAGCTGCAGTCCTGCCCTGGCACATGGATACTGCATGATCAGTGTAACTGGGCTGTAATCTGGCCTTGTGCTTGAAGAAAGAGCTGGAGGTCAGGGTTCAAATGTAGCCATAGAGCTACTTTATCAACAGGAGCATTCACAATTGAGTCTTGTTTGTAGATTTGGTTTCTAGCATGACACTCCAACAAACTGACCTCTACCATAAAGCAAGCTCCTGCTGCACAGGAGTAGACAGAAGTATTGGTATGCGAGTGTCCTGCCCTGGGGGTAGGTACCCATCCTACAGAACAGATCCAGTGTCTTCCATCAGTTTATCAGCTTGCTCCAGTGAAAGATGTTTGCAAACCCTGATTGCCATTCTCACCAGAATGTTTGTGCAGCAAGGAGCTTGTAACTCTTGTGGTTTAAAGGTTTAATAGGAGCATCTGGCTGCCATCACAACTTGGACACACTCAGGCATTGCTAATGGTTTGGCTGGAAAAGCCATTTTTACATCATCTGAACAGGTTTGCTTATTTGCAAGTACAATATTACCCTGTCTGTCCAGAAAGGACATTTCAAAGGTGGCTTTGCATGTTGAAGACAAAAACTAATGAACATCTCCACAAGAATAGGGAGGGTGCAGTGTGGCCCCATGACTCAATTAATAGTGATAGTAAGGGAAAGGCCTGGCTGGGGTTCATTATCTCTGCTTGTTCTCTGTCTCACTGATCCATTGGCATCTTCTTCATTGGATGAAGTTTGGGGCAGGTGAATCCTCAGCATTTGGAACCTGTTCTCATCAGTAGCAGCCAGCAGTAATAATGAGTGAAGCATAACACAGCTGCCCTCAGAGTAGAATATATCCTATGTGGATTTAGGAGTTCCTAAAAGTTTTTGGGCCACCTCCTCAGCAAGCTGCAAGGTCCCAGAGATGAGCTAGTAATGGGAGGTCCCAAAAGAGAGTCAATGACCCAGCCTGGCAAGTGCTCACCGGAGCACAGAAGAGTGGAGAAAGAAACCATAGACCCTGAGGTCACTTCAACCTGCCACTGTTGGTAGGTAGAGCCCCATCAATCCAGTCCATCCAACCCTTGGAGTCTGCCAGCGAGAGGAAAACTGAGAGAAAACTGCTGGGCATAGCTGAAACTCACCCTGACAGTGCTTTGCATTGCAGGCCAGGAGCAATCCCCCTCTTCTGGTCCCAGAAGACTTCACAGGATTCTTCAAGGTGCTGGACTGTACATTTCAGTAACATGAGCCTCTCTGATTTGCTATGAAGACACATCCAGGAGCTTGCACACACTGTCAGTAGGAAATATGAACTTGCTAAGAGGCTACTGAGCAGAGACCAGTTAATGGTCAACATCATGGTCTGAGTGATAACATTGAACAAGAATTTTTGTAAGGCCAGAGCCATAAAAGAGAGAGCACTAGGCAGGAGAGCTGCTCTTTTATGAGACCAGACAAGAGCAGCTGAAAAATGCTAACATATTTTATGGTAATGGCAGGATAGCTTCTTTTGGCAGATCACAGTGAAGTAGCTACGTTGAAGGGAAATGCTCCATGTCCTGTTGTGGTGCCTTTGTTTGCACTTGAGCATCTCTTTGAACTGGACTCTGTTACAGCCGTACACCAGAACATTTCTGAGGGGCTGATCCAAGAAGTTAAAAAATAACAGTAATAATAAAATGTTAAACCCCAAGAACTGACGACCATGAAGCAGAAAATGCAGAAATGTTCTGCAGCCTGGCTGGTGCAGAAGCAGCCATCAGTGGGGCCTGCTGATGGTGCCAGCTCAGGACAGCAGAGCCCAGGGGTGTGGGATGGGTGCTCTGTGCATCAGAGCATACTGAGACCCAAAGAAAATGGTGGAGCAGATGGAGTTTTTGCAGATGGACTGGCCATAAATAAAGATGCCCTTTTAGACATTTTCAGAGCCACTGGTGCAGTTAGGCAAATTCTCTTTTACTGCATCACATTTAAATATCTCACTCCGTGCATTGTGATCATCACTGCTACCATTAGCCAGCAAAACTAGTTACACAGTCATTACAGAAGCCACAGCACAGAAATAATTCACAATCAGCAATGAACTTTCAAAGTGAGTTACTAAAAATAGATGTTGGTGCTGCCCCCCTGCAAAACCCATTTCTCCCTCCTGCCCCATCTTCCAGTGGCCTGTTTCCAAGGGGCTCCAAATGCAGCACCTTTTCAGCACCTGCTTTGGAAAGGCCTGTCAGCGTTTGCTGGTAGATGTGAGTTACTTTATTGATTCAGAGTGGCAGCAAGCAGCACAACTAGAAATAGTCCTTACACCTGTGGAAAACACACTGCAGCCAGCAGCAAGGTTTTCTGATGCAGGGCTGCTTCCTTAGGCTGGCCTTGCAATGCTCATCAGCCAGCCTGAGGGAATTCACCACAACCCTGGAGCAACCAGCAAGGACACAGGGGCAGCGAGCAGTTCCTGTGTCCCCCATCCCACAGAACAGCCCACTGCAGTTTTCAGCCATCAATGTTGAATCAAATGTGCTGAGTCCAGACACTTCTTGAGGGGCTTTCAGCTGGGAGTTTTGGGGTGAGGAAGAACAAAGCTGTTTAGGACACTCCAATTGTTCTTTGATGCATCCCAGCATTCGTGACTGGAGCGTGTGCCTGCACCTGGGCACTGCTGGGGAGGTCAGAGCTGTGCCCGCGGCTGCTCTGCACAGCTGGGAGCTCAGGCTGCTCCCAGCCTCCATCCCCAGCTGCCAGCATCCCGTGCAGTCTAAACAGCACAGAGTTTGCTGTGTCTGAAAAATCCCAAGAGCAGAGCAGCTGCAGCCACTCCAGGACAGCACTAAAGGGACGTGCACATGAATCCAGAGAGAATTATTCTTTTCTCCTGGCACTGCAGCAAGCCCTAATGAGAAGCAGCCCTCACGAGCTTTTGAAGAATGAACTCACCAGGAGACTCCTCTGCTCTGATCGGCCTCCAGCCCTCTCATCTGCTCAGGAGAAATAATAAACTGGGACATACGAGTTATTTTCATATGCACAGTCGAGTAACCTCACATGGGGAGGACTGGATGGGAGGAGGGGGCAGTGTTGGAGCTGCTCTCCCAAGGATCAGGCAGTGCAACAGGGAGCCTGCACGGCCCACAGAAATCTCTCAGTCCCTTTGGGAAGATGCAGGAGGGGGTCAGGGGAATGAGGTTTATCAAGGCCAAAAAAGCTGCTGTTTCTTTAACCTGGGTTCAGTTCTGGTTCATGCAGGCTGATTGCCCCAGGACAGATACACAGCGTGGCCAGGCACATCATAGGTCCTGGATATCTGCTTGTGAGTGCCCACAAAAAGAGACAGAGAGAACAGGGTTGTCTTCAACAAAAGAATAAATTTGGAGGATACTATTTGACAGCCCAAAATGTGTTACTTGGATTTCCTTTTTTTTTTTTTTTTTTTAAATTTTAAATATTTTACTTTTTTAAACCTTATTATTTTTTCTTTAGCATTTGCTTTCCTGCTGGCAGACAATTTTGTTAAAGGTCACATCCATTTAACTTCCATCCATCCTACTTTTACTGCTTTCCAAGCCACATAAGGAGTAATTGATTTTTTTATTCTGGATTCTGGAAAACAAAATAATAAAATGAGAGGGACAGCCCTGAGCCTGGCTGTACACAAATGCAACTACATGCAATTGCAATTGCCTCTTTTTTCCAAGACCAAGAGCAGCAATGTAGCTGTCTCCCTTTTCCCCTCAAAGTTTTAGCATCTAAAGCTCCATTCATATTTTGCAAAAGCTCCTCAGCTAGGCAAAGCCAGTGATCCAACAGGCACAATGTTTTCCAAAGCAAATTTCAATCTTTCCCAAGGGGGAAACCATGTCAGTTAAGCTGAAGTGTCCTCCCTAGGTACAAAAAGGGTTGTTCCTGTGGAGTGAGTCAGCCCTTTGCAACATTACTACCACAGCCAAAGTCAAAGGGTGACAGTCTCTTGTGATTTCCAAAAGGCCACAGGCAATTTGTGGCTCTGGTGAGTTGTAGATGTTGTAGGGCTTTTGCTTTCTGGTATGTAAAACCCCCATGGTAGACAAGAAGGGGCTTGGGTTTGGGTTTTTTTAACAGAGATTTTTAAATACATATTTGTTGTTTAATCCTGAATTGAGTTCTCCTTGCATAATCTGCTTACCTTAAGATCTCCTGTCTCACTCCTGTTTCCCACAGGAAGATGGACACATAAAGATAAACAGAGGTGGAAACCTTGTCCACTGCTAGCTGAAGCAGTGATCACTCTGAATTTTCACATAAAGTGCTTCTTGTGACCACTTGCCAGACATCTGGAGACAAACAACTGCTAAAAGGAACCAACATAAAACATGGATGTTTTGAATTGTTTGTTTGACTAAAATATTTTTGAGCCTCTTGGTTGTTCTTGTTTTTTCCCTTTGCTTCACTTGTGTCAAAAGTCTTCCAGGAAAAAGAAAGCAATCGAGATCTAATTTCCTAAATATAATAAATTTTTTTTTAAAAAAGAATCCCAAGTCTGCCAAACTTGCAGGTATTTGTATCTGCTTCTAAAGAAACAAACAACCTAAACCATCCCCCAAACAAAGCAACTGTCCTCCTTCCTTCCTCTCGCATGATGGGCTAGAAAGTCAACTCTCCTTTCTGGTTTAATGCTGCTTTTCCAAGAGAAAAAGATGTTTTCAGGTTGGAGACAGAATGAAATGGGCTAATTTATGCCAGCAATTTGTGCTGAGACTTCCAAAAGCTTGCCCACCAACGCACAGAACTGCAGAACCATAGGGCTTAAACCTCTACCTGGCAAATCTCCAAAGGCAAAAAATAAAGGATAAGCAAAGATGCATTTAGAAAAGTCATAATCCCACTGACAGCAGCCTGGAATGCCTGCTGCAGAACAAATGCCATCATCCCACCAACCCAACAGAATGACCAGATGAGCCATTCAAAAAGTGACTAAAAAACACCCAAAAAAACCTGATTTGGAGTTCTGGAGATTTTTAAAAAGGTCTTTTGTAAGGTAATCTGCAGACACCTGCAGTGTATGGATACAGGCTTGTAGGTATTTTTTTCTTTCTATCCATTCTGCCTTGTGGTATTTAGCTTAAAGATTATTAAAAGAGGTATTAGAACCTTCCTTGCTAGTGCCAGGCCATATGGACTTTACTTGTTGGTTCCTGTGCCATAAGTTTAAGAAGGATTGAAGCCCAGAGAATCCTACCAGCTGAGGTACAAGGGGAGAAATTCTGCCATGGAGACCAGGCAAAGGGGTAGAAATGGACAAGCATATTTGATCAGGTTTCCAGAGCAGTGATTGAGATTAGTGAGCATAAAGAGGAGGTTGATTTGGGTTGAGGCTGGAGGGACACCTCTGTGAAAGCACCAGGCGCAGTTTCTCTTTGACGCCCCAGCGTCTCCCATGCTATCACAACAGGACTAACCCCTTCCTGCCTGGGAACAGCAAACAGCAGCTCAGTAAACCCCATTCTTTATTATTTTTGGCCCACTTTAACTGATGGTCCTAACTGTCTGGGCCAGCAGCACCTGCCCCAGCAACCTCCCCAGCAAGCTGAGGCACACGAGTGGCACATCCCGAGAGCTGCAGGCACAGACCAGGATGCCAGTGCCCAGGAGAAGGGTTAATGCCATCACTGCCTCCTGGGCACAGCTTCTGCAGCATCCTGAAACATGATGTGACTCTGGAGCTGCAGCACAACCTTGGGGATTTTTTTCCCCTTTCTGGGATAAATGCCCAAGTCACAAAATCCTGGGGATGCACATTGGGGCAGCAAGCACTGCAAGCAGCTGGAATCTCCCACCCAGGGCCTCTCCAGAAGGGCTGTGGCTGGGGTAAGGGTCCCATCCTGGCATGGAGCCTCACCTCACTGCTTCCTCAAGGCCTTTTCAGGATCTTTTCCTCCAGGACAAAATGTCAACAACCTGGCACACAGCTGATGTTTAGTCTGACCTGGCTGCTGTGTCTCCAGCATGCTGCTGCCTCACAGGGATCGCTGGCTCTCAGGCATTTTGCACTGCAGAGCTCCCAGAGATTGGCTGAGCAGTGGGGTTACAGCAGCTCCTCAGCACCAGTGCTGGCTCCCCAGCAAACCTGAGAGGCAGCTCCTGGGGTCCCAAGTGCTGGTCCAGCCAGGAACACCGGGGTACTGGCACCCAGCCTGGGACAAAGCAGTCAAGAGGCTCAACCAGCACCAGGAACTCCATCAGATGCACCATGTCTGCCATCCACAGCTGCCAAACTCCACAAAAAGCTCTGACTTCCCTTCAAAGAGTCCTGTCCTGTTGCAAAACAGAGGCATTGGCCAAGAAACAAGTTACTCACTCCATCCCCTGTGCTCTGTCGCTCAGACATGGGAGCACAAACCCTCCATGGCATCACAAGGACCTTTTGGCAGGATCACACATTGGGCTATTCCACATTCCCAAAGGAGCAAGCACCTCTGGGAACCACACACACTGATTTTTCAGATCGGTTACTGAGATGGACCATGAGCAGCTCAGAACCTTCCTAAGCTGGTAACCAGCATCACCCACACATTGCTCCTCCAGGGTGATGGGAACATCCCCACCCAGACACCCAGGCTCCCCAGGATGGGATGGGGATGAGCACAAGCAGCTCAGGCTGTGGGTGGCACTGGGCACACACAGGACTGGACTTGGGGCTGGCAAACAGCACTAAAGAGCTGAGCATGGAGCAGGTGCTGCATCAGCCACAGACCTCATTCCAGGACACCACTGCAGGAGCAGGTGCCCAGCTGGTGCTGGGATCCTGGTCCATCATCAGGCTGGACCAGAGAAAGAGCAGCACATACAGGATTTTGCTGGTGTGGGGCATTTTGCTTGCAAGCCACCCCCCAGCTTCCCTTTCAGAGCTGGGGGCTTTGAAGGCATCATGCAGCACCTCTGCTTAGACCCTCACCCAAGTCAGCCAAGCTGCCTGGGTGTGGATCCATTTGCCTGTGTCAAACCCTGCAGGTCACCAAGCTTACAGGGAGGGATGGAGATGGAGCAGAGTCCTCTGCTATGGGCTCCATGCTGGCATTGGCCTCCACTTACCTACTGGTGCTCAGGTGAGAGCACAAAAATAGGGGCAGGAGAGGTTCTGTGGGGTGTAGGAGTGTGGGAAAGCAGTGGGGCAAATTCCTTTTCTGAGGTGCAGAGAGGCAGCTTCAGTTTCCATGCTGTCTGCTGGCACGAGGGGAGAGGAGGAGGAAGATGGGGACCAAAGCATCCTGCAGAAAGGGGGTATCTACAAGGCCCACTCACTCACACACCCCAGGAAAAACCTGCTTTAGACACTTGGCTGGAAGTCCAAGTGCATGGGCAGGAGGATGCAGCCGGTTTCTCTCTCCTTTTATTATCATTATCAGCACCTGGGATACTATGAAAGCTTTTGTGCAGGCTGCACCTGGCCCTCCAACCTCATCCCAATTTAGCTGCTGTGTCCTCTCACAAAGCTGCTATTTTGAGTCAGAAAAGGGTATTGAGAGAGCAGCTGTTTCCAGCCACAAGCCCTGCTGCACCTCCTCCCTGGGTCAAAAGCCAGCTGGGATGATGGAGCAGGTCAGGAGAGGGATGTGCTTCACAGGATGCTGACAGCCCCCAAGTGTCCTGGCTTTACTGTAACCAGGAGGTCCCTTTTTCCAAACATTTTCCCTTATGGCTCTGACTCCCCAGGAAATCTGACCTCTCCTCCAGGGCAACAGGATGGCCACAGAACTGGGAAGCCAAGCATGTGCAATGCTTTCAACAGAAAGGATCTTCTCCTGAGACTGCTGATGTTTTGGTGGTCCCTACTTGAGCACAAGCCAGCTTTTGCCTAGATCCAGCCCTAGGAGTGCTCTGAGCCTGGCCCTGTGCTCAGAGTTTTCCCTTTCCATTTTCTCAGGCCATGTCTGACACACAGGTAGCTCATCCCAAGCCGTGCCCAAGCCTACAGAGAGCTAGAGGTGGCTCTCCTCATGCAGAGCCATGTCTAGGACAGCCCAGGAGCACGGGGCCCATCTCTTCCAGCAGCTCCCTGGGGCTCAGAGAAGCAACAATTTATCAGTGGGAAACACAAGCATAAGCCCCTGTTAGTCCCATGTTAGCTCAGAAAGCCAAACCCCACCAGGGAGGGGATGTATTTCTCTGCTTCACTTTGCCTTAGGGTAGGTCTTCTCCCCAGGAAGAGGTGAAGAAACACACACTGCTGGGCAGTGGAAACCTTCCCCATAACATCTTCCAGGGACCAAGAGACTGGAGCCACCCTGGCCCATGTTATGCCTCACCAAGCTAATCTTTGCACCTTGTGAAGGCTGTGGCCAGATCTGTCAGAGAGGCCAAGAAGAGAGGCACAGCCCCTCACCTCCTGGTTTCTGAGCCAGCTACAAGGCTGCTCCAAGCTTCCAGCTGGGGTCATGCTTGACTGTTTTTGTAGGAGCATCAGAGGCAGCAGTGGAGATGGGGAGACGGGACTTGCATGGCACTGGACATGCCACCATGCAGGGCACAGTAAGACTCCTGTCCTGCATAGCAACAAGGCTGCCTGTGACAGGCTGTTTTGCTGTCTGAAGTCTAAATTTGGCCCTGTGGCCAGCACCAGCTTCACTGCTGAGAAGCCAAGGTAAGGGGAAATGAAAGCCACAGGGGCTGTGACACCTGTTCTGCCTTGCTGTTTCGCTTGTGTCACTCTCAGGAGACCTTGAGTTGCTATATTTGAGCACTGATTACATCCCAGCTCTGTTCTTATCCTTGTTTGTGAAGTTTGACTGAGTTCACACACTCTTGTGTACACAATGTGCCTCCCTCCGGCTGCCAGGGAGCACTCACAGCTGGCTGAGGTTCCCCCTCCACCACAGCTCCTGGGGAGGATGGAAATGCTGTCCCCAGGCCTTCCACACCTCCAGCACCCCAGTGCACCTGGGAAACCAGAGAGGAGCTGCTGAAAGCCCAGAGCTTCCACAGGTAGACCAAGAAAAGCCATCTGTGTATTCCAGCTCCTCTCTTCCACTGGCATTTTGCTGTCAGGCTGATCCAGTCATGATCTCTCTGTCCTTAGTTATACATTCTCCTTCTGATAGTTTCTTTCACGCACTGGTATCACACTCTTCCATGCAAACTATGGTCTACCCATTTCTTTTCTACCACATGTCAAGGGGATTAGAAGTTACATGTTAAAATACTGCCCAAACAGTGCTGTAAGATTCATAATGAGGTCCCAGCCCCAGAGAGCAAACAGCCTGAAACAGGGCAGGGAGCTCACACTGTAACACAGAAGAAGAAGGGGGAATCTACTGTTCAAAATAAACATCCAGGTAAGCACTGCCTTCTGAGGGTTCTCAGCTGGCTGGAAACAAGTCCCTCATGGGTTTTGATCAGCATCAACTGAGTGCAAGGTGGGAGCTGAGGTGGGAAAGCTCTTTTTCTCATATTTGTTCTATTATAGTCCTAGACCTGAGTTATCTCTTCTGTGCAGCTGTCTACTAAAGAGGATTTGCCTGGAGACTGCTTGTCTGTGCTTTTTGAGGAAGAAGCAAAGAAATCCTTGTGAGCCCATGCTGCAAGAAAAACTGCTTCATGGGGAGTATAGAGGTGAACCTGAATGGACACAGAATAGCAAGATCCAAAAAAGGGGATTTTCCTGTGGGACTATTTCCATTTTCTCCTCTTTCATTTTCTTTTCAGGTCTCTGTCAAATGAAACTGGGGTTAAAAGAGTTTCTCCTCTCATGCTGAAAGGCAAATTAGTTGGTCCTTATAAGACTCTCTCAAAGGATTACATGAAATTGTATTAAAGGTTCGGAAATGCCACACATGTGCCACTGTGAGCACCACAGAATATTCTGATTTGTTAGGAACCCACAAGGATCACTGAGTAGCTGGATGCACAGTGTTTGTACAGGTGACAGGTGCAAGAAAAGCCCTGAGAAGTTTAGGCATGAGGCTTCATCTGGAGCTGAAGAAAGAGGCTGTCTCCAGAAAGGCTGGTGGGAATAGCTCCTGGAAAACAGGCTGTCCCTCTAGAGCCCTCCGTTCAGACCAAGATCACATGGAACATCCCTCCCCATCTCCTTGCTGGTTAAACCACCCCCGCAGCGTCTCTGCCTCATTTTTGGGAGATTTCTCCATCAAATGAGGGAGCTCTGAAAAGAGTTAATTAGCTCTCGTAATTAAGGGACGCGTGCAACACCCAAACGTCCTACACACACGCACGGACACCTCCCAGACCCGCCCGTGTGACCACGGCAGCCTCCGCGGGCCCAGCCGGTGTCCCGGGAGTGTCGGGCTGTCCCCGCCGGGGGCCGGGAGCCGGGCGGGTCCGGGCGCTGTCCGCGGTGCTGAGCGCTCCGCGCCGCTCCGCGGGGCCCCCCGCGATACAGGGACGTGTCTGCTGCTCGGCCCAAGGTGGGTGACAGGGAAAAAACCCAACCAGCCAACAAGAAGGAAAAATTGGAATTTAGCACTGGAAAATTAGTTTGATGCATGTTTTTCTACACCCCCTACCATTACAGGGTATCATCATCCTCCAATCCCATTGAGCTCATTACAGTGGGCTTTAGCTGAAGCTGTCATCTCTCTTGCATACACAGCTCTTTGTCCATCTAATATATTCCTTCTAAAGAACTTTTCCCATTTAAAAATGTTTTTTTTCTCCACAAAGTTTTTTTTCATATCCATCTTCCTCAGAATTTCCTCCTGTTGAGATATTAGGCTTTTAGAGACACATCACAATATCCCAAACCACTGGCAGGAATACTCTGTTTCATATCCTAAGGGTTCTCATTTGGATAGTCTAAAATAATCTTCCAGACCCCTGGATGCCTCCTGGCTGAACCAGTCTCAGGTGTGTGGTCACCAGCATGGTCTCAGCACTTACTGGTTTTCTCCTTCTGGCTCCTAAATGGTTTGGAGTAATTTTCATTTGGAAATGAGGGAGTCCTTGAAGTTCATAGGGCTGACAATAACTTTACCCAAGCAAAGATAATTGAAGGAAAACAGTTAAGGGCATGGACTGAATGTGCTTGAAAGACGTGAAATGTTCTGTGATAAAGCTCTGGTCTCTGAGTCAGACTTTTCCCCTGAACCTCTGCTCCTGCCATGGCAGCAGCACTTCCTGCCACATTCAGACATGGAAAAAACAAAAGTTAGGACAAGAGGGTCACTCAGCTCCATGTGAGAGCAGAAGACAGAAGATGCAAAGACTCCTCATCCCTGCAGGAGATGTCTCCACCCTGACCCCTGCAGACCTCAGGCTGAAAGAATCACTAACACCCAGCTTGACACGGGGCAGAGAAGACCTGAGCAGTCTGCAAGAACAGACCCATGTTGTTATCACAGAGCCACAAGAAAGGGATGAAATGTCTCCAGTGGGCTTGGAAGAAAATTCCTGGTATTTTTGTCATATTTCTAGCAGTTTGGGATAAGAAGCAATGCTGCAAAGGTTAACCAGAGGCTGAGTTCAGGTCCCAGATAACCCAAAGCCAAAGTGCCAAGGAGCAGAAAAGCCCCAGACAGGTTTTGCAGCCAGGCACTGACACCAGGGGCTGCCCTGACTCACAGTAACCCCCAGCACAGGACACAGCACTCTGTGAAATGCCATAAGCAGAATATTTTAGGTGGCTGTATGTCAGGAACCCTCGGCCAAAATAAACCCCTAGGCTTGCTTCAATGCATCTTTTTCAAGAAAAGAATTTATATAAGTACTCTTCTGTGAAAGAAAAATATCGTTGTGAGTCTGACCAATATTTCATGCGATTTTTTTTTTTTAAATTATCTTCACTTTGGAGCATAGGAAGTAAAACATTAGCCTGAATAACAGTCATACTTACATTTTGCTGTTCTTATCACCTATGACAGGAATCTCCAGATGAAATCTGGGACCCAGGCTAAAACCAGCACCTACCTGAAGAAAAATGAAAATGGAAACTATATAATGAAAGTAAGATTTTTAGCTCTTTAAAAACATAATAAATGTATAACAAAAAATAAAATAAGTTATAAGGGTCCTCTATACATTAAAACCCACTCTTTACATATTTGTTTACAACATTTATAGAGCAGTTACACCTTGTTTACTCAGTGCTTGTGTTCTCTGCTCACTCAATACTGTGGGAATGAAGATTTGGTTAAAGTCTAGGTAACCTGCCAGCACTCTGGCATGTCTGGATTCTCAAGAATCCATTGCTGCGGAAATAAAAAGGAAATTAAACCACTGGAAAAATTAAAGAAGTATGTTACGTTGCTATGGAGCCTGATTAAATTTGGGGGCAAGGTTTAACTTGCCACTTAATTCACATGATTTGGAGGTAAGGTTTAATTGACATTTACTTCACATCATTATGCAGTGATTGAGACAGGGGACTGAAGGGCCCTGGGCTGCTGCTCAGTGCCCAGCAGCACCCCAGGCCCTCTCTAAAATGACCCAAGCACAGAAATTCTCTCAAGGTGCAGTGTGGGCATCACCTCCTTTCAGGCAGCTCTGGCCACATGAACCTTAAACACCTTTCTACAGCTTCTCAGTTCTCTAATACAATTTTTAGAAGTAGTGTCATTTCAATGGATGTAAAATTCAGTGCCACTGCAGCCTGTTTCTGATATACTACAATGCAGTACATATAGAAATGAACCTCGTCCTCTGAGATGGTCCCTCTCATAAATTAAACATTGCTTGCAATCTGTCAAGCATGCCTGCAACAGCCTGAAAAACAGTCATCATTTTAAAAATATTTAAAAAGAGGTTTAAATTGTTTTTTCTGCAGTTTCTCTTATTCAAGTCTAGACCAGTACAGTGAATTGTAACAGTACTTTTCCATGAGGTCTGGGATCTGGACCTTTTGGCTGTAGTGGACATAAACTCTCTGATGATGATCTGGTATTAAAATACCGCAAATCAGCCAAATGATTCCTGAGGTGAGCTAGAGACCCTTTCACTATTCATCTATTCTTTATTGGCAGTAAGTAAAGCCAGTAATCAGGCAGCAAGAAACTTCAAAGTAAAAGTTGCTGTTCTGGAATTAAATGTCATAACTTCACAAGCAGTTTTACAGCAAGACACTTTTGTCAAGTACCACATTGCTAGTAAAGGAACTCTTATTCATGAAAGAAATTTCTTTTTTTTTTTTAACTAAATATTATCACCTGGTACTTCAATTAAAACAAAAATTCAAGTTGTGGTCAACAGAAACTCATATAACTGTAGTTGCAAATATACCCATACAGAAATCTTTTATTTCTAACCAGTCAACAAAAATCTGGCTGAGCATTCTGAAGGCCACAGTTCACACTGTCAGTGCTGAGGAGAGCCAGGTGTAGCACACGATAACAGAAGAGCATATTTACCACGGTTTATGTTTCAACTGAGTCTCGCAAAAAGTTACAAATTATACTTGTAGGACATCCTAAGCATGAGCATAACAGAGCCACTGCAAGTTCTGCTGGCATGCTGCTGCAGTTTGGAGTCAGGACTGCTTGTAAGAAGATGGAACAGCTCTCTGTCAGTTCCCTGGTTTGTCTTTGTGGTGTTTTTAAAAACCTATATCCTTCTATTTGATCTCTGAACTGTCCCAGCACCATCCAGCTTCCTTTTCCCTTCCCACCCCATCAACAGGCACGGCTTCCAAAACATCCACTCCTGGCCATGCCAGCAGATCCCTCTGTTACCAAAATGTGCTTCTTCCTCTCTTCAGGGCCCATGGTCTGGGAAATGGCAATAAATAAGAATCCTCCTTCTACCAGAGAAGTGCTGCTGGGAGGGAGGCTAACCACCAATTTGAGGCATGCACATCTTCAGCTGGAATATTACTCCACATTCAAATTTTCCTCTGCTCCAAAGCAGATGCTGGGGGTATTTTTTCCTGCGAGCAGCATTTCTCTGGAGTAACTCCATGAATTTGATGCCGGAGGCTGAGCTCCATCTGCACATGTTGCTCCCACTGACCAAACAGTGCTGGGGAAACACAGTGCAGTACAGCTGGGCAGCAGGACAGCTGTGACACAGGAGCCCATGTCACTCAGGTCTGCCAGGCTGTTAGCAAATCCCTCACAGCACTGGACAAACTCCCACTGGTGTCACAGGGAATTTGGACTGTGCCTATGGCAGGCTCTCATCCCCAAAATAACTTACTTTGTCCCAGCCTTAAGGAAAGCTGCCCAGGAGGAGAAAGTGGAAGGGAACTCATAGAGGTCTAGAAATTTACATCAGTCCTGGCAATTAGTCAGGGCTGTGCAGCATTTGGGGAGCCCCACATGAGGAGTAGGACAGGCAGGTGACTGTGATGAGTAACAGATGTGATGGCAAGAGCAGAAACATGGAGTTTTTCAACTCAGTTGTGCCAAACCAAAGACCCTTTGACTACTCATCTATTCCTTATTAACAGTAAGTAAAATCAGTAATTAGATAGTAAGCCCCAGGGACACTTGTAACTGCAGAGTTTTAGATGTGGGGGTGCAGAGGAAAGGACTGAGGAGCTGCTGTTAAGCACTGACAGAATATAAGGTTTCTTTGCTGTCTCTACTCTGTATTTGCAGAACAAATAAAAACTCCCAAAATAACCTGCATCCAGTACCTCTGTGGACTTTGTGCTGACACTGGTTTTAAACCACCTGCAGGTTTCAAAGTGCCCACAACCACCTCATGTATCCTTCAGTATGCAAGAAAAATACAAAACTGTGAGAATTATGCAACACTGAAGTCAGCATGATAAAAAACAAGGAAGATGAGTTACTCTGCCCATCCACTTTGTGACTATTTGCCCACAGAATTCAGACAAAATGTTTTTCTCATACCCCCAAGTGCAAAATCCCACATCTGGAAACCAGGAGCACAGATGTTGTTGATAGCAGATGTGAGAGGCTGCCTCAGAAAGCAGCAGATGGGAGTTGAAATCAATGGATAACTGAGTCAGCACAAGCCCTTGGCATTGCCACAATGTCACAGTAAAAATGGCAGGCAGATTTTGTGGACACAAACATCAAGAGGTTGAGAAACAACCTTAGCATCGTTTTTTGGGAGTATGTAGAGCACAGGGCTAACAGCCGGTGCTGGGTCATGAGAAACAGGAACAACAAAGTCCCAGAGGAAAATGTTTCCAGCTTCTGAATCCAATATCTGCCACATAAAGCTTCAAGTGTCCGTTTTCTTCAGTTCATCCAAGACCTGAAGAGAGTAGTGGATAGCAGGAGATCACCTGGGACTTCTCAGCCTTGCTGATAAGGATGCAGCAATCCACAGGCCAACTATGAAGTTCAAAGCCCAATGTGAAAATGAAATTGAAATTCTCAGTAATGGCCACAATCAAATATTAGAACAGGTTCTCCCAGTACACGATGAATTGCCACTATCTTTAGGGGAGGAACACTCAGATACAGCTTTCAGAGTGAGTTTTTCAGATAAGCAGCAGAGAGGGGGTGGGGAAGGGAATTGTTGCAGGTGGACAGTCAGTTCTGAAGCAAGAAGGGCACCCACAAAGGGACCAGTCTGTGGGTGTAATTCACATTCCACATATTTGGCACACTCAGATTTGCCTTGCTGCATGGGGACAGTGACTAAATTAGAATTCTTATACTTCAGCCCTTCTCTTGCAAGGGGGGACAATTTTTCCCTTTGCTTGAGGTGCAATCAAGCCTTGAGAATCTCCTGAAGCATGCAGGAGCAGGAGTTTCTACAAAGGTTTGTCAGTGACAAAAGGTTATTGACACAGACCAGACCAGCCACTCCTCTGTGTTGGCCAGACTTCTCTCAGAGTTTGCACTACTCCATTCCAAGCAGTGAGGTGGCAAGGACTGTCCTCTAATCTACTAACCAGTGACAAAATCTCAGCCCAGCATTTTGCAGCACAGCCTGGGCAACTCATTCCAGCTGGTTTATTAAACCACTTAGCCAAGGGTCAGTGGGATAGCACTGTTAAATGCATAAGTTTCCTTAATGTACACACAAACTACCAGCTAAGGCTCGAGCAGCTGCTTTGCACAGGGCTTTTGTCAAGACTCACTTTTTCCAGCATAATGACTCAACTCTTTCCTAGGAGGAAAATCACTAAGGTTTGGCAGGCTAAGTGCTCCCTTGGCTGGGCAGTCTTGCCTATAGGATATGGAATTCATTGAGGTGAAGCAGAACAGATCCCAGCACTGCTACTGCAGCAGGACATGACTGCTGTGTTTTATACCCATATTCAAGTGGTATGTGCTGGATAAATAAAAATGCTGCTTTGTTGCTGAAAACAGCAACTGCAGGTGTTTAATGTATTGATGAACTAAATACACTAATATGTAATGAGCAATATCAAATGAGCAGGAATGCAGAGTTTTTTTCTCCCATAGGATCAACTACTCTGTCTCTGTTGAATACTCCGATTTCAAATATATTAAGTATTCCATCACTGAAGGAAGGAGGAAATAAGTACACCTGACAGAATAATAGCAATATAGAATACCATGTGTCTAAAGTCTCACAGTCCATGACAAGACTGAGCTCATCTTGCACAGCACAGAGAAGGCAGAGTTCTAGCAGTTAGAACAGGATACTTACTTTCACTAACAATACAACTGCAATAGAGCAAAAACATCTTTCTTTAGCTCCTCTGAATGTTTACCATTACATAAGCTCCATATGGAACGTACAGAGTACTCTGGCACCACTTGCCTAAGTGCAGCTATTTTGTTATTTCAGTATCTAACCCTGCAAAGCTGAGCTTGGTGTTCTAGAAACATAAGGATGGTACCCAAAATAACTCCAAAGCTTTCATGGTGTGACAAACAGGAGTTAAGGTAAGAGTTTCAGGTGACAAACAGATGGTTTGTGCTGCCCAGCTGCATTATCAGTCTCTAAGTTCATAGGGAAGCAATTAGATCTGGAAAAGGGACTACACAAGGTTCATGATTACTTCCATGGGATAACACTGCCTCTAAATTCCACAGAAGTTTCCACTGCAGGTGTTTCAAGGTACTGGAGACTGGAATTTCTCCAGCAATACTTAACTGAGGCTAGAGTTTGTCTGAGCTCTGGAGAGGATTAGAAGCAAGCACACTTTTTAAGAGCATTTATTCTTTATTCTAGAGCAGGAGCAGCAAATAGACTGCCACATAACCCTAGCTTTTACTTAGCTTTGACCGGCTCAGCTCCCACTGACCATTGGTTAATAGTAGCATCCGTGTTTAGGACAGCACGAAAGCAAAGACTTCCAACCTGTAAACAACCTGAAGAACAACTGCTGACTTTGTTTCTCACCCCCTTGGGTCATGAGCTGAAGTTTGCAGTAGCATTTAAAATGGAGTGTGTACAGAACAGCCTGGGAGGCTCCAGCTCCAACCAGATCCCACCTAACAAGGTCTAGGTCTGAGTTTCACCACATCTTAAAATCGAGACCAGATGATGGTCAGGCAAAGAAAAAATGGTTCTCTAGAAGCTGTCTCTGTAGCATAAGTGAAAGATTAATCATGTCTCACTTAACTGACTAATCTTCAGTAAGTTGAGGCAGATATTAAAAATGTACCTTGAATAACACCTAAAGCAAGCATTACTGTGTACCCCACACTTACCTCACAAGTGCACCTGCACACACATGGGGCAATAAGCTCTAGAGACACTTTGTCAGCATTATTTAGATGCAAAAATGGCTTCAGGCAAGAATTGTTTAGCATAAGTTTATTTGCACAAGGATTTCAGCATCATTAAGGTCCAAACCCCAATTTTCAAGGATGACAAGTGAACACCACAGTGCAGAACAGTAGACAAAGTTGCTGTGACCAATCTCACATTTGGGCTCATCACAAATCCAAATACTTCTAATACCTTGTTTTGCCAGCTAAAAGAAGGGGGGGAGAGAGGAAAAAAAAAAAAAAACACAACTCACTTCTTCCAAAGAGATGAGAGATTTTCCAAGAGCTGACTTCTTTTAATAGTAAAAAATAGGATAAACATAGGAAAAGAGGCCTTCTAAATTTCAATGAAAAGTGCAGTTCTATTCTGAGAGACAAGCCCAATCCAGACAGTTCAGTGAGAAAAACCAGAGTGCTCCACCCATTCCCCCTAAAGTTTCTACTCCAGCAACATCCCACTCTATATCTAGCTTCACTGAAAACAAACAACATTTATGAAATACACAATTGTTTCTTGAATACAGTTAAGGGTAAGACTTAGACGTGAGGGCTACAAGTTTTATTATTCATTTGGCTCTCCCAATGCCCAAATTAGACCAAGCTGCCAGTGGCTGTGGTCAACTTACTGCTTATTCCTGTGGCTAACAATTACAGAATCCTGACTGAGTTGAGTGAGAAGAATAGGAAACAATTACCATCAGTACACTGACAGTTTAGAATTAAGAAAATTAGTCCAGGTTCTCTTCTAAGAGGCCTTTCCCTAGCTACTCATATAGTGACAAGCAGAGATCACTACCAACATCAGTGATTATTCTAGGAAGGAATCAGGAACTCACAAAGCCTAGGCACATACCAAATGCTTAACCCCAGAAGTTCAAAATACGGATCTTTAAGTTTCAATAAAAAGCTTTTGGTATTTGGACTAGATTTAAATACTATCTGCTTTGTAGAGGAGATTAATGTGAAAGCATGAGGATCTTTCAAAAAATGGTTACTCAGAAGCAAGCAGTAGTCTTAAACCCCCAGCTTAGTGATTGACTGACTGAGCTGGGGACAAATGCAGCAATAATTAAATCTTGAGCAGAATAAGCACAAACTATGCCTTAGCTTACAACTTGTCACAGTGACCATGGATCAGCACAGGGATTTTACCCAAGTGACTAAAACAGTCTTCTACCAGGTCTCCTTGGCAGCATCTCTATCAAAGTCTATCTTACAGTGAGGAAGTCACAACAAGGGGAGCTTGGCAATAAATGTTCTTAGCAGCTGCTTAACCTCAGACTGGCTTTGTCCAGCAGTGTTTGCAAGCTACACAAAGCAAACAGCTATTTCATACCACAGTCTGGTTAGTAGAAGCTTGATCCTGAGGAATGATGCACTGAGTGTTACTGCAGCTTGGTTTTAATGCCACTGCTCAGAGGGAATGTATCAGGTAACAGTCTGAATGAAGTACAGTAGTGTCTCTCAAACTCCACATGACACACAAGAGGTTAGAACAGGTTTGCAGAGGCATTATTAGTGCCGAGGGGTGACTGAATCAAGCAGGCATCCTAGACTTTGCCTGGGGTCATCACTTTTGCCTAGTGCTCATTCTCAAATTACCCCTTGCTGTAGGGATCACCATAAACCTGAACTCAAACCAGCTCACCCACAGCAAATTAAGCCACTGCCACTTGCACCATCAAGCTGCCAGGACAACCCAGAACAGAAAGGGGTAGGCTGCTTGCAGCACAGTGATGAAAAGCTACCAAGTACACCAGCTTTACCTGCCAAGCCAGGATTATTTTGAAGGCAATGGGACAAGCAGGGTCCCAGCAATCCCTGGTACTCCAGGGCCAATGCAGCAGGTGGTGTGCAGCTTCAGGATACAATTTAACCATTCCAGAGTTTAGTATCTAACAGCCAGGCTACAAAGCATCAGTATTTCATGTTTTCCCATGTGTCAGAGCATCTTAACAGCCAAATGGAACACAGAGTCCTGCAAAGCTGAGACCCAGGCACTCAGCTGTTCAGAGAGCAGCCATTCAATGTGGAGCTTCCTCAGAGGCCTCAGCATCAAGTTACAGCAGCAAAAGCACAATACTTATGGCATGAAGCTTAAATTCTCCATAGCTCTGTCTCACTAGGAATCCAATTCAGCCTTTTTTTTCTTCTGTAGCATTTCCTTTTCCAGCAGATGCACCTGGCCTGATGTTCAGCAGCCAAGGCATTAAAGACTAGCAAAACAAGTCTGTGTTTCCAGCATGTGAGGACTCCTCCCAAGCATCTCACCACCTCTTCCACATAAGCCAATGCACAAAAACAGTTCCTAAAGATCAGCCATGACATCACAGAATGCAGGTACCTGAGTCTAAGCCCCTCTAGGCAATGGTTCACTTCTGCAAGGGCTATAGCATAGGTTGGCTTCAAAAACATCTATGCAAGAGATGTCAGCAATTACAAGCTCTTAAGTCTTCTTTCTAGTGACACTCTACACTAGGCCAAGTATTGCTTTGCATGCAGGAGTTATTCTTGCCTAGGATTGCATTCCAGCAGCAAGCCTGCACTAAGTTTAACACATATGACAACACTGGCACCATCTTAGTTTTTAAAAAGTCAAAGTCCTGGATGACAGATGTCTTGTCTGTAAAACACACCAAGTCCAAGCCACAGTCAATGAAAAAGGCTGGGTTTGCTTTCAAGTTTAGCTACTTTGGATGACTAATCAGGAAGCCTTTAATGAAAAAAATCCACAATATAATCCACAAAATTATTTATCTTTTTGCTACTGAATTTGCTATCAAAACTGTTCAGGAAATTAAGTTAAAGCCTGCTTGGCTACATACAGTCCACTTTGAAGATTGCATCCCTCCCTGCCTTCCTAAGATAAATGAAGCCTGAACAGGGAAGTAGCCTCACTGCTCTGTTGAGACCGTCTTTGTGAAGTGGAAAGAACTTGCTTTTGGTCTTATGAGGAGCAGGCATTTTTACTGTCATTTAAGCACAGCACTGCTGCTGTTTTCCACCTTGAACAGCAACCACTGGTATTTCACCTGCTTTCTACTTTACTTTCCAAGCTTTAGTCATTTGTTGGATCAAGCACTTTGGTCTTACAAGCTTGCAGAAATAGTAATAAATAGTCATAGAAGTAATAAAAAAAGATTCAGTGAACAAGCACTCTTGAACATTGCACCAGCACATAATAAATAGCTCTAAGATTTGCCTTTCTAGTCTATGTCTCTGGTTAAACAAAAGAAAGTCAAGATCATTACTATATGTATTTTACTGTTATAATTCAGTGAAAATCATCCAGTTGATAACACCACTATATAAATAACTGAGAAAATTTTAACCTTCCTTATAAAGCCCAGGAATCTCAAAGCAGCAAGTTCAGCACATACCCTTTGGGAAGATCAGCCCCCTACACCTCCAAGGCAGTGCATCCTCTTCCAGAGGCTATTCTGAACTCAGGCCCAGACTTTCAACACATACAGCTTCTGTGGAGAGCTCTGCTTTGGGCTTGTGCACCTCTCCAAGAGAGGGTTAAGAGCGGTTAAAAGGAAGATATTTTACCCTAACCACTCAGAATGCCATCTCATACAGTGACCAGGTGATGGTGATAACCCAATAAGCTCAACCCTTCAGTGGTGGCAGAAAGGCAAACCTTCAGGACCTGCCTGAAGTTGTGCAACAAGAAATTAATTTTAGGAGGCACTTTCAGAATTACTGTGGCAGGAGTGCACATAACCCTGCAATTTATAGTGGCTTGGGATTTTTGTTTAGAGTTTTTGTTGGTTTTGTTGTGGATCTGTGAGGAAGAAAATTCAGTCAAACCCCAAAGTAAGAGCTGTGCTACTTTCTAACTGTGCCAAAATTGTTTTGAAAGGTAGTCAGAAAGGCTTTAGCTTGATGCTGGACTCAAGAACATTTTTCCGAGTTAAGTGTTCAAACTGTGACTCCAATTCTATTTAAAGCTTTAATTCCTCATTTCAAGGACTTTTCACATTACCAAGCTTTAGATTGTCTTTTGGTGTGTTTTCAGAAATGCCACCTTCCAAGTTTTCATAGTCAAGAATAATTTAACCAGCCTATGCTTTATGAATAAACTTACTAAACTATCTTCAACTTCCAAGAAATTAATCTTGATCTCAAGGCAGAACCACGTATCCACAGGCACTACAGGAAACAACCTTTATGTCCTCTACAAGACAGACAGTATCCATATGGTTACCAGCTCTACACAGCCACAAAGTAAAGCAACCCAAGCATAACATGAGCCCACTCTTGGCACAATTAGTTCAATAGAAATTTGGCCAGAACTTGGACTGAGGAAGAGTAATGAGGTTAGAGAACAGAAAGCAGAGTTTTGCTGCTACTCCAGGAGCAGCTTCTGCTTAAGGCATTTTACAGTCAATTAACCATCCCAGTTTACTGAATACTCCACTTAGATCACAGGTTAACAGCCACTTCCAGAATTAGTACAAAGTTTCTTAACTGCTCCTCTTAACATTTGGCTGCTGGTTCTCTTCTCCCAACGAAGAGGTAATAAGGCTTTTTGGCATTTGTAGAGATACACTGAAAGGTTCATAGCAGGTCACCTGGCTGCATAATCCCACAGCACACCAGGAAATGGACAGTCTGATAGAGTCATATTTCCATTAGAGAACATCCAACTGACAGTTATCACCTGTCTATATATACACTCAGCATCTTGGCTTTCAGTAGCCTCCACCCAGGAACACTCGAGGGGAGCGATCAATTGCAAGGCAGCCAAGTGGGGTAGGACTGGCTGTACAGCACAGGGGCACTCGCAAGGTAGTAGTTGCTGAAGTTTGCATCACTGACATAAGGTGCTGGCTGGTAGTAACAGGTCACATTGGTGGCATTGGGGATGACATTCTGTTCTGCCAGCACCTTGAGTGCCAGCAGAGAAATCAAATTGAGAGTCTGCCTTCGCTCGTGTCCCATGAGGCAGACGGTGCTCTCGTTCACCACCCTGCGCAGAATCATGAGGTAGTCATACTTGCTCCTCTCTTCTTTGGAGAAGTGGTTCTGGAGGTAGGTCTCCAGCTTGCGCTGCTGGTCCAGGATGTCTGGGAAGTCTATGAAGAATCGGGAGCACATGTAGCGCTCCAACGTTTTGATCTCGTCCTTGTCCATGGGCCTGAAGTCTCGTACTAGGAGGTTACTGTATTTCAGTAGCCCACCACCTCGGATCTCTTCAGGATTTTTGGTAGCTATCAGCTTGTTCTGGAGGTGATCAAAAGCTGCTTCAAAGTCTCCATACATGCTCTCCCCAATCACAGTTGGATGGAAGTGCTCTGACATAGGGGTCTCCGAGTAATCATAGTAAAAGAGCAGGGAGTCCAGTATGATTTGGAACGAGTCCACGCTGAACTCAAACTGCCGCCGTATGCAGTCCACAAACTTTAGCTCCACATTTTTGCCGTGCCTGTTGGAGAGCGATATCAAGCTCCAGCGGTCAGTCTCCGTGTACACCTTGACCAGCTTCTGGATGTAGGCTTCCTTCAGTGTCACAGGACTGATTTTCAGCTTGCTTACTCCTTCCGGCAGGAAATTCAAGAGGGATCGCAAAACCACATCTCGAACTAACTGAAACTCTGCCTCGCTTGGGAGAGAAACTTGAAAAATGAGATCCAGGTCTTTGCATCCCAGCCCATTATCCTTGACCAGGACATGACCAGCTGCAGAGCCATTCAGACGGACGTCGTGGACCACGATGCCTGCTTCACTCAGCCGGCTCCGGACCGTCTGAACGATGTCCTTCAGAGTTATCTTCAGTGTGGGGAAGTTCCCCCGCCCATGGATTGGAACCACCTCTGTCAGAACCTCGTGCAGACGGCTGACCTGCTCCCAGTTCAGGACACTGCAGGACATGGAGTCTGCTCTGCCGCTTCCTTTGCCTGCCATCTTAGGGCCTTTCTTTGCCAAAGAAACTGTAAGGAGGTAGAATAGAAAAAGACAAGTCAGACCTTCTGTTTGTGCTTCCTAGAGCTATTCCTAAGCTCTGTTTTCTATTCACACAGACACAAACCAGAAAGAAATAATTCTACGTATTAATGATTATCAGCAATCCTTTCACCTCAAATGAGACACAGCTTCTCTATCGGTGTAGGCAAAAAAAATTTAGTTGTCGTTTTCCTTTTATTTAGTGAGGTAGAGTTACTTCAGGAAAGCAGTTTGTGTCAAATGGAAATTACCAAGGATAACAAACTTTACCTAAGGCTAAAGTCTTCAGCAGCACCAGCTGAAGCGAGATGAGCTGCAAAGCACTTCTGAAAGTTATGCTTTGAAGTTGTTTCATGATGCATATAAAGCTCAAACTGCAGTCTTCAGCTAACACAACAGTAGAAGACCCTCAGGTGTTAGTTTCAGGGCTTAGATATCCAGTCCACTGATAACTCTTAAATTATGCCAGAGATACAAGATTTCTTCCTTTTCACATTCCTTTCTGAAGAATCCAGCATCTATCACTCACAGGATAAAGGCCAAGCGCATCTTGCTCCTGCAAAGAGCTGCAGCTCTTAAGCATCCTGGACAGAATTTCAGCTGCAGAATCAGGTAACAACATTCAGTGGGCACTCCAGACTTTGTAAGCAACTCTTTGCCCTTCTTCAGAGACACTGACTAACCAAATTACCTTTCTGGAAATATTCATACTTGCCCCAAGTTCTGCTCATTTGTGAAGGGCAAACAAGCTTGTAAGAGCTGGGATAAAGTCAGATGATGTATATCAAGTTCATGTTACTCTTTTAACACTGAGAGTGTCACTAACCAGGCTTGGTCACAGTCTTGTCTGAACATTTTAAGCACAAGAGAATGATCTGATTAGCTGTGACAAGACTCCTTAAGTCACTTGTCTTTTGTAGCATGTAGATACTTACAGATGTTCTACAGTCATGCAACCCACACTGGTGTTAATACCCTTTTCTTTTTTTAAGTGTTCCAGGTTTCTGTGTATCCAGGTGTTTCCTGACAGCTACAGAGTAATTGAGGCCTCACCTTCTGCCCCAAGTACCCCCAAAGACTGCAGCTGCCAAGGTCAGACTAGTCAAACTTAAGCAAATTAACTCTTGCCTACCAAGAATGAAAAACCAAACCCTATAGTTTCCTAGTGTGCAACAGCACAGTGCATGGGACATTTTTCAAGCAAGTTTCAAAGAACAGCTATTGTCATCTCAAGCCTCTCCTTTCCCAGTTTTTCATTTTTGAGCAACTCATTTGACCTGCCACCTCTTCAGATGAGGATAGTCAAATCCTATACCAAGTACACAGTGAAGTTCAAATGCTCCTGGGGAAGCCGCTTCTGTCCTTGAGCAGGAGCTGCTGCATTACAAACTCTGCTGCCATGGATCACACCAGCAGGCATGAAACAAACCTGTGATTTGCAAGATGATTAATCTAGGACAAATCAAGAGGTTCAAGCTCGATCCTTAATGCTCCAACACAGCATAAACACAAAAGCATCAAGCCTGCCAGCAGTTGCTCTCAGGCAGTCCAAGCACATTAAAGTATATTTCCTTTGTAAACTCACTGTATTTCCATTAAATCCTTCAGATCACTAGAGAACACAAGAGTCTTCCCGTGACTTCTAACTCAAACTGAAAGTGCTTCCAGCTACTACCTCTGAAACTGTTCTCTCTCCTCCTTCCCATTCGTAGCCCTCTCTGCAGCCAAGACAACACATGCAGCTCACTCACCCAGTGACCAGAAAGGACTTGGACAGTGCTTCCAACCCCACCACGCACACTGGGTTCTGTTTGGTGACCCTCACCTAGGAGAATAATTCACATTGCTGCCCTCGGGGGGAGGAAGACAAAGTATTTTATTTCCAGCTCAGTGGAGAGTTTAATTCTCAGGCTGTCAACCTCCAAAGCCTCCCACCCCCAAATCACTTGCTTGCCTACTCGGCAAGGTTTATGTTAGCGACAACAGATTCCTAGCGACTCCAGTGTATTTAAATGGGATGCTAACAGCTCACATGCCTCTTGTTTTCACCGCCAGCCATTCCCTTCACAAGATCTGACACCTAAAAATGCTCGCTCCCTGGGAAGAAAACCACTACGGAGGCAGGAGACGCTATCTATCTCTAATACCGAGTGGAAAGATTATTGGATATTACACTCAAATCAGAGGCAAAAAATACCGAGGACTACACACCTTCACCTCGGTCACAACGAGGTGCGCTACCCTTCGGCAGCAACTTTCCCTTATAAGACATATAATTTAACCCAACACCCAGGAAAGCCCGTGCGCCTGTCCCCGCAGAGCCGGGCGGCGCTGAGAGCGGCAGGTCCGGCTCCCTTGGCGGGACGCTCACCCCCTCAGCGGGAACCCGCCTTACACGGCCTGCAATGCCCACAGCCGTGACCAAAGCGCTGCCGAGCGCCTGCTCCCAGGACAGCCCGCCCGCCCGCCTAGCCCCGGAGAGGGGACAGGAGCCCCGGAGAGGGGACAGGAGCCCCGGCCGCAGCGCTCACCTCCGCCCCGCCGCTCACCCCGAGCAACCGCGCCAGCCCCGCCACTGCCCGCCACCGCCCTTTATGGCCCTTCAGGGCCGCCCCGCCCCTCCCGGCCCGGCCCGGCCCTGCCCGGCCCGCCCCTCCCGGCCCGGCCCGGCCCTCCCGCCGCAGCGGGGGCGGCTCTGGCCGCCGCTCCGGCCACGGGCGCTCTGCCCGGGCAGCCCCGCGGCGCTCGGGGAGGGAGCGGACGGGGGTGGCCCCGCGCCCCGGAGCCCTCGCCCCGCGAACTCCGCACAGCGCCCAGCGGCCGCTTCCCCCCTGCCCTCCCATATGAATACAAACTTTCTCTAGGGCCCCTCAGTTCAGAAAGGACATTGAGGGGCTGGAACGACTCCAAAGAAGAGCAACGAAGCTGGTGAAGGGTCTGGAGCACAAGTCCTATAATGAGCGGCTGAGGGAGCTGGGGGTGTTTAGCCTGGAGAAAAAGAGGCTCAGAGGAGACCTTCTCACTCTCTACCACTCCCTGAAAGAAGGGTGTAGCCAGGTGGGGGTCAGTCTCTTCTCCCAGGCAACAAGTGACAGGAGAGGACACATTCTTAAGCTGTGGCAGGTTCAGGTTGGACATGAGGAAGAAATTCTTCACTGAAAGGGAGATTAGACATTGGAATGGGCTGCCTGGGGAAATGGTAGAATCACCACCTCTGGAATTGTTTAAGGGAAGACTGGATGTGGCACTCAATGCCACTGTCTAGTTGACATGGTGGTGTTTGGTCACAGGTTGGACTTCATCTCATTTCCAACCTAATTGGTTCTGTGATCCAGTAATTCTGTCAGCTACGATGAAGAGCTGACTGAAATACAACATGGCTTTCCCAAAGACACTGTGTCCCTGACAGAACAGCTGTCAGCAGAGATTCCAGACGCCCAGCCAAAGGGTTCTCTGTGGTGCTCCACTGGAAACAGCCGAAGCAGGCGTCCATCCAGAACCTACAAGGATGGGCTCACAAGGATGTTAGAGCAGTTCTGAAACAGCCTGCTACTGGAAACCGTGGCTGATGGGCTGTGGGAGGCTCTGAGCACATGGACAAGGATGATGGAATGACTGGACAGGAATCAACTGGGAGATGCAGGGTCATAAAAATCAGCTGGTGGTTAATAGTGCAGGGTGTGAGAGCGTGCATTTTGGGGGCAAAAGTTACAATTTCTGCTGAGAACACAATGTTTCATCAAATACAGGGATATCTGCCTTTTGTTAGGATAATCAGGACTCAGTAGAAGTGGGGGAAAAAAATCAACACTTAACCTAGCAGAGGCCAGCTGACACAATCCTAGTAGAACTAAAAACAGTACTTACAAAGCACTGGAAAAGAAAAATCACCACTACATCTGTTATACTGTTTGGCCATACACAGTCAAGAAGGATGAATTAAAACTCGCACATATATGGAGAAGAGCTGGCCTTGAATAAGGAAACTGGAAAGCTCCTTTTTGCCTAGCAAACACAACAGACCTGCCTTGTTTCTCCAACAAAGCCAAAGCCAAGCAGGAATAGGGATGGGTTAGATAATTTATTTATTTTTCTCCAATATTGCCCCAGTGGGATAAATAACAGGAAACAAAATGACTTATTTAAATTAAAGGATAACATTGACACAAGAATCAGGTTCGAGGCAAGTTACCATCTTGATATCCAATGAGATAACCATGATTTCAGAGCATTCCAGGAGGGAAGGGAATAAAACTAGGTTTAAGATGAAGGTAGAAAAGAGAATATGTAATATGATTGTCTGTGGTAGTATGGAGCTGGACATGAGGATCCAGATCTCTCTCAACATTTTTTCCCTATGTTTCTAAAATTAGAGAAATAGGGAACTCATAGAGAAGTAGTAGCACAAATGAGAGAAGCATAACCTCTTGTAAGGAAATGTCTCACTTGGAGATTAAAACGGTGAATGATCTCACCTCTTAAGAATATTTCTTCAGCAAGATTTCTGCCCCAAATAATATTGTCTTTTGACAATAACCAATGATTTTGGGCAGAATATTTTCTGTTTCCACATTGGGGGGCAATTAAAGTACTTATTGAGAAATATTTTCTGTTGGGAATATTTATTAGACACCAATATAGACAAAGATAAACTGCAGCACATACTGCTATTACAGATGTTAAAGCATTAATCAAAGGTTCATACTTTACATTATTTGTTTATAAGTTCTTGTTTCGCAAAAACATTTGTAAACACAAAGATGTATCTCAACTCTGTTTTAGGGTGTTTTCTTTATCCACTGACCTGCAGACCTTGAGTATTTATTTTTCAGGGAAAGCACAGTACTCTCTGCAGCGAACTTAGACCTCCTGACCATACACTTGTTCTTTTTAATTGCTTTTCATGGGTGCCACACAAAGGCTCCTTGGGATGGGAATTGGAAATGCCATTAAAGCTGGCTGGACCAGGCTCCTGGGTAAATTGCAGGAATAATGAGGAATGCATCTTTGAGTAATGAACAAGCCCATTTACCCCTGAGGAGAAGATGCCTTCTGCTACCCATCCACCTGTGTCTGTGCAGTGGATTATGGTGCCATGAGGATAGAAAACATGGAAATATGCAGTCCACTGCTGAGACAAGAGATTAAAAATCGTGGGCTACTGCTCAGGTGCTGTGGCTGCTGAGGTGGCTGACACAGGCTCAGACACAGTTCCAGGGTACAGTCTTAATGTTTAGCATTTATTTAGGATTTTCCTGCTGCCAGCTCTAATTCTAAGTCTAGGGAGAAGAAAAGGGTGATCCCAATCTTTGCAAGACATACTTTCTCCAAGAGTGACTGGGATACAGATAAAATCCTGCCACAAGACATTGAGCACTGGCTGCCACAGTCCTTCTCTGCTCCTGGACGATTGTCATCTCCCCCTTCTCCCACAGCTGCTCCATCCCTCATCTCTGCCTGTGGCTCCACTATTTCCTCCCAGCTTCCTCCCTCCTCCCCTCTCCTGGGGTGTACCCTTCTTCAGGATACACAGCACTGGACCTGTTTCAAAGGGTTTTCAGACAGAGGATGGGGAATGAAGAAGGATCAGCTGGCTCCTGGGAAGGCAGTGTGACAAAGGGAAAAGAGTCTGTGAGCTGCCAAAACAGAGGCAAGTATGAAGTTATATTAAAACAGTGCAAGTTGTTCATTTTTATCCAGTAAATAGGGCAGCAAATCTGGCAGAAGAAACTCACTTAAAAGCCTGTAAGTCAGCTCAGTGACCTGGCACTGTCAGATTAGTTTCCTTATGTGATGCATTGCTGAACGTAATGTGTCATCATAAATCTTGGTTGCTGCAGCTGCTAAAGCCATAAAGTGAAGCAGAGTTATTAATACCCAGTAGTAGTAGCTGTCAGGCTCCATTCTGTAATTGAGCATCAGATCTGCAGTTGGAAAACTCTTCTTTTCTGTCTGACATGTGGAGTAACTGCATGTCTGCAGATGCTGAGAGAGTGGAGACAGGTAGGAACATCCCACCCACACAGGGCTATGATGAAATCCTCCTGCAGAGTATCAAGAGTGAGCCTCTTTCTCTGTTGTTCCTCTAGCTGCCTCTGCAAGTCTGATGTTTCCTGCTGGGAGACTAAGCAATTCTTCCTCCTGATACATGGATAAAGGTAAACACATGAATATAGACACACAGAGTGCAGTTAATGCAGGGAACAGCAGCCTCTCAAAAATCAGAAGTTAAATTTGCTGCTAGAAGTACTATGATTGCTGGAAAGTACCTGCTCTAAGGGATGGGATACTGCCATAGAGGACTTCCCAGCTCCCACAGAGTTCTGAGCTCAGCAAAACACCCTTTCTCCAAGAGGTAAGAAATGGTACCAGGCCCCTTCACCAGCAGGATCTATGCAAAGTAAGTTCCTGCTGCATTTGGATGTGAGGAAGACACAGACATCCAGAGCTACTGGCCTTCACATATGGCTTTTTGAAGATATCCTCACTACTTTGCTGTGTGCCATCTCTGGCAACCCAGGCTGTGGGCTGCAGACTCTTCTCACAAATCCTCTGATGTACAAGCCCCAGACTACCCAAAAGCCTGAAGGAGCAGAGCCACCCTGCTGTGTGATGGAAGATGCAGGCCAAATTCTTCTAGAAGGGAAGAGGGGGTTATGCTTCTGCCCAAGCCCTGGCACTTTTACTTCCACAGCAGGAAATTCAGTCTTGCCAATCTGGTTGTGCTGTGAGGATCCAGAATGGGCAGCCCAGAGAAGCCTGGCGTTTTCCTTTCCCTTAGGAAGCAGCAGGGCAGACACACGCAGAGATGGAATGCACTTGCTGGAGCGAGTGGGCAGCAGCCCATCAGCTGACTTGCTTTTTCTTTGCACCTGAGCTCACCCCAACTGCCTAATTAGTCACATGGTTTCCTGGAACCTGGAGGAGAACATCACAATTTTTGGTGGTAGAGGAGAAGATGATGGGGGGAAGTGGAGACGGGGGCAGAACAAGGGTTTGCAAATCAGACTGAAAAAATCATTTACTCTAATTTGGGAGTCATGAGCAAATTCAGGACACATCGCCTCAGGCTGCAGGTGGCAAACACAGCAAAGGGGGGGGGTGGGGTTTGCAGAGAAACAGTGAGGTTTAGGGAGTGCAATTTTGGTCATGTGAAGCCATTAAGAACCAAGCTGTCTGTGGGCTCTGCCCCAAGAGCTCTGTACTTACCCCCACTATAGCTTTTCAGTTTGAAATCACATCTTTTTCACAGTCCCTCATTATCCATTTAGAAAGCAGCATGGAGGACTGTAGTGGTTACACCACCACTAGACCCACCTCTTGGGATCCTGCATCAAGCCCTGCCTGATTTTAGTTGCAGACAGTATTGTTTGCCCCTGCATATTCAGAGATTTGAAGGTTAACCAAGATTATCAACCACCCCTTAGTATTCACATAATATCTAGATAATATAACCCTGCTGTAAAACTCACAGCCTCTTCTGGAACTTGCAGTTGTCTGCAGACTTTTTTCAGATCACTCAAGAAATGAATAATCTGGTTTTTCCCTATGGTAGTTTGCTACAATTGTTATCTGCTTTCACAAGTAAAGGTCCATACACAGTTTTATCTGGTTTTAATTTCCACCTGTCTTTCTTTTCAGTATGCTTTTTCTTTTCCTGCTGTTACTGGAAAGTTGTCTGCGTTTTTTAATGCTTTTTCAGTAAACCTTTCATTTCTCACTGGTGACAATGGCAACTGGAAAAGGACATCTTGCACAGTTATGTGGCTTAAGATAACCTAAATGAGAGCTGTCAGAGACTCCCCATACTCAGATACACATTCACACCCTCTGGGTCACGTTTATGTGATTTAGAACTGATCCATCCAAAGAGGGGATCTGCCTTTCCCTGGAGCAGCTTGCCAGCTGAACAGCTGCACAATCACACAATCACACAGGCACTAGGGCAAGCATGGGAGGTGAGGCAGGATGGCAGCAAACTTTAAGCAGTGGCGTTGCACCCTTGGAAACCTTGGGGCCTGTCTCAACTACAAAGAGCCATCTCAGTCTGCTCAGTGAGCCACCAGCAGCACATGGAAACTCCACAGCTCTGGAAGCTGCTGTCCCATTGCCCACCTCCCAGCAAGACGGGCAGCTGGTGCCTGCTGTCTGCTGGCACTGGTGAGGAGGTGTCTCGTGGGTAGCATCCTCAGCAGCATCTCTGTGGCGGCCCATCCCTCCTGCAGCACCACGGCTGCTCTGTGGTACCCCAGCTCCATCCGCCTCTCCTGCGGGAAGGGGATAACAATCTCCCTTCACACCCGCTTTCAGTCTCACCTTATCAGGTCTCAGGTGACTGCTAGTCTCACCTCCTCCGTGGCTAGTCAGCATCCTGCAAGGATGCAGAGGCCCTTGCAGATGTTTTTGCAGCAGTTTTGCCTACAGCTGTCTCGCACGGAGCTGCACTAGAACAATCCCCCCAGTGATGGTGATTAGAGCCTTTAGGCTCTTCTGTCCCATGCAGTGGAGACAGGGTAAAGTTCTGTGTCCCAGCCTTGGAGAGGGCTTTAGCACAGCTCTTTATAATGAAATTTGGCATTTTGCCATGATATAAAAAAGGGGGGAGGGGGCAAGAGGAGGGAACCAGGCTCTTCTCACTGGTGACAATCACTAGGACACAGGCAGAAACTGATGCACAGGAAGTTCCTCTTGAATAGGAGGAAGAACTTTACTGCGAGGGTGACCATGCACTGGAACAACTTGCCCAGCTAAGTTGGGGAGTGAGACCGAAAACAGCTGGCAAGCAAACTTTCTGACACAATTTAAAGTATTAGAAAGCAGGGATTCTTTATTATGAGTATGCTGGACACCCAGAAATTATCCTGAAATTTTACAACAGGGTAAAATTCCCGCATGACCATACATATTCATTGCAGTGTACTTCCTCGCTAATATAGAAACATCACTTTTCCTAGAGCTAATTTGAGTGCATCCACCTCCTAGTGGAAGTCCTTTATGGTCCTAGAGGGTCATCTAAAGGAGTTGCTGGTGGTCATATTCACTGAGTGCCCCTGAGAGGAAAGCTAATGTCTTTACAAACAATTTGATGGGTGAAGGTGTGGGTGTTAACGTCTTTGAAATGAGTCTTACTGTCTCTACTAACTTTGGGCAGCAGGTTTGTTGCAGAGCCCAGACAAGGCTCCTGAAAGAGACAAGGGTCTGCACAAGCCTGAACTTCTGAACTTTGGGGTAAAATAGTAGGTTCAAGGGGGGAATATGTGGTAGGTGGTTTTGGAGGGCTCTACCTTCCCTGTACCTCAGCCAGTGGGGAAAGGAAGAGGGCAACATGCGGCCGGGAGTTTGGGATAAAAGGAGGTGCCCTCCGAAACCTCGAGAGAGAAAACCCCGTGGGAGTGTGCCCCAGTGGACTCTCTCCCTTTATTCGAATAAAACTTGTCTCCTTTTTGGACATAAACCTCTGGCGTTTGTGGATTTTCCTGACACCCCCAATGCTGCAGATGACCTTGGCTTGAACTTCTCTTAGCGCATGTGCTGTTGCTTCTTGTTACATAGCTTTGCCACAAAAGCCACTATATTCCTCGTTATCTGTCTATCCATTGGTTCTAGCACGTTTAGCATCCTGTGTGTCTACTTTTATACTCTTTTCTCTATTTTGCTAGTTAGTACTTAAGCTCAGTTTATCAGCTTCAAGAGGAACTGAAAATTTTTGTTCTCTGTGTTGTCTGTCAGGAATCTCCCTCATTGGAGATACTCCAAAGCGCCTGAACACAATCCTGCACCATGTGCTCTTGGACGGCCCTGCTTGAGCAGGGAGGTGGGACCAAATGACCCACTGTGGTACCTTCCAACATGACCGCTCCTGTGACATATATTTGTTTTCTGAGCATTTGTAAGGAGACAGAGGATTGGGGGGAAAAAAAAAAATAGACGAGTTAAGACAGACACTCGTGGACGCGGAGAGGAGAGAATCGCACCGGTACAGGCAGCTGAAGAGGCATTACTACGGAATTCATCCCTTCCGTACAGGCAAGGGAAGCGGAAAGCGGCGCGGTGCGGGGGGCGGCGCTTCCCTCCCGCCTGCCGCGGCCATGGCGGCTCCCGGCGCGATGGTGCCGGTGCTGCCGGGGCTCTACGTGGGCGGCGCGGAGTCGTGCTCGTCGCCGGAGGCGCTGTCGGCGGCGGGGGTGGTGGCGGTGCTGACGGTGGACGCGGAGGAGCCGCCGGCCGTGCCGGGGGTGCGGGCCATGCACGTCCGGGCGCGGGACGAGCCCGGCGCGGATCTGCTGAGCCGCCTGGATGAGTGCGCCGCGTTCCTGGGCGCGGCCCGGGCGGGCGGCGGCGCCGCGCTCGTCCGCTGGTGAGCCCGGGGCTGCGGCGGGGCCGAGCGCTCCCCGCGGCGCTGCCGCCGCTGCTGACGGGCCGCCCTTGCCTTGCAGCCACGCCGGGGTGAGCCGCAGCGTGGCCGTGGTCGCCGCCTACCTGATGAAGACGCAGGGGCTGGGCTGGGAGGAGGCGCTGGCCGCCGTCAGGGCCGCCAAGCCGGACGCGCAGTGAGTGCCCCGCCCGCGCCCCCCTCACCCCGCCCGGCCGGCGACCGCCTCACCCCGCTGTCCTTCGCCCTCGCCACAGGGTGAACCCGGGCTTCCAGGGGCAGCTGAAGCTCTACGAGGCGATGGGCTGCTCCGTGGACACCAGCAGCGTCCTCTACAAGCGGTACCGGCTGGAAGATGCTCAGCGAGAGGTTCTCCGGTGAGTGAGAGCATCGCGGGTGCGCGGGGCAGGCTCCCAAGGAGGGGAACAGGCTATCCCGGAATGAGCGCAGAAGGCTCTGTCAGAGAGGGTGGACTTCCAGTGTTGCCCTCAAAGCAGCTTGGCAAGGGCAAGCATTCATGTTATACCAGCCCTAGAGAATCCCACTCGTCAGTGGGGGGAAAAATATGTGCCTTTGAGAGATGCCTGGGAAATAAGATCTGTAAGGAGCTGCGCTCTTTAGCAAAGTGCAAAAAAGCTAAAGGTCAATTTGATACCTTCGTGATTTTTACATCCCTGGCAAAGCAAACATCATCCTCAGAAAATAAGTCAATGCGATGGAAAAAATAACATGCAAAACTTGAGATAGAAATTCAGGTAATGAAGTAAACGTTCATACTTTAATTTGCAAGAGATACGTATGTGTGTGTATGTGTAATTTTATAATAAAATAATCTGTAGCTTTTCTTGCAAGATCTCACTGTTGCATACTCAGCGTGACAGTGCTGTCACCCTTTATGTGTCATTGTCCTCAGCAGTTCCCATTTGGAAGCTGACTTTCTGTATTGTGGGCACTAAAACATAGGCACAACTGCTCAGAAACCTCCTCTTCCTTTACGTTCTGTTGAAGTAAGAACATAAAGCAAAATATAATTATTTTACCATGGTTAAGGCCATAGTCTAGATTCCAGTTCCTTGCATTGAGCAAATCCAGGTATGGCAGGATGAGGCTCTTTCATTTTTAGCTTAATCTATTGGAATTGGTGAGAGAACAAATGAGAAGAAGGTGGCTCCTGCAGGCTGTGATTGGGGCAGAGGCGCAGTCCTGTCTTGTTCCCAGGAATGCAGCGTGGCTGAGCTGATCTGATTCACAGCATGGTCCTGACCCCTCTGCAGAACCTCAAGACTTGCCCCGAGAAGTCTTTGCAGTTGATCCTACCACTGTATGTCAAACTTCGAACACAGAGGTTCTCTACAGATGCAGGAAATGCAGGTACTTTATATATTAAAAAAAGGTATTTTTGTATTTTTATATATTTATAAAATACTTTATCTTTCTCCTGAAAACATCATTGTGAAATCCACTCAAGAGAAGAGCAGCCTGTGTAAATCAATGGGCATGTCATTGCTGTCAGGTCAGGGATGCGCTGTTGCCTAAGTTTCCATACTGTGTTTGCAAAAAAAAAAAAAAAAAAGAAGTACAAAATACAAAACTTTTTGTTCCCTGGAGTGGTGCTTGTGAACCTTCTAGACTAACCAAAAAATGTAGAATTTGTACTCCTCTTTATTTAGGGTTAGGAGGCCCATATCCCTATTTTCTGTTGTCTGCAGATTTGCCCTGTTGAAAAAACGTTTATTTCTTTTTTCCCCGTGTCCTGGAGGGCAGACGCGCTCTTTTCCGTAGCTCCAGCATTTTGTCCCACATGGAAGGAATTGGACCAACAGCCTTTGCCCACAAGAGGATAACAGACTCTGCTCAGCTTTCTGGGAATGGCCAGGAAAAATGCACCTCATACTTCATCGAGCCTGTGCAGTGGATGGAGCCAGCATTGCTCGGAGTGATGGAAGGACAGGTGAAGCTTTATTCTTTGGATTTTTTTTTTGGTTTTTTTTGCAAAGGCAGAACTGCATTTCTTCCCTGGAAGGAAAACCCCCACAAGGTGCTAGGCCTTCCAGCCTTTCTGGTGTGAATTTTGCAGCTGATGGGCAGATTCTTAAATGTAAAATACCCTTTTGCAAGGAATAATTTACAGCCGGAGCTGGTGCTCTGGTTGTGAGCTGAGAATAGCAGCCACAATGTTGGACAGGGTTTATCTGCTGTTTGTTTCTATTGTGAGACAGATTTGTGGGACTTCAGAAGCCTGTTGTGGTCTCAGGCTGGCCGAGTCTTTCTGGACCTTGGTAAAAACTATCTTGGAATCCCACCAGGTCCCAGCAGCTGCATTTTCACACCCTTCCTTCTGCCAGCACAGCTGCCTGCCGCATCCCAGGGCTAAAGAGCCCTCCCAGTTTAGCTTTTTGGCCTGTTTCTAACTCGATCCACATCAACTGAGAGCTGGGTTTTTCTTGCAGCTTCTGTGTCCCAAGTGCACGTCGAAGCTGGGCTCCTTCAGCTGGAGGGGGGACCAGTGTTCCTGTGGCCGCTGGGTGACGCCGGCCTTCCAGATCCACAAAAGTCGAGTGGATGAAGTGAGGACACTGCCAGTTGGTAACTTCCAAACTGCCAAAACCTGAACTCACTGCTTCACTTGATGGATTTCTTAACATCCACAGAGAACTATTGACTAGTCCATGGTTGCCAGGAATGAGGTGGCGGAATTACTTGAACACCTTCAGCTTGCTGTGTCTCTTCATATATTCTGTAAAATATCAGAACACTTCCTTCAAAGAGGTGTTAAGAGTGGTCAAATCTACAAAATGTGATGTTTTTAGTGTATTCTTAATTTATGTGTTGCTGTTTACAGAAGGTTTCAACTCCTTATTCAGAAGGAATTGCTGTGGCCAGCAGTGCTGCTCAGCTTCTGATCCAAAGTGCCAAGTGCCCTAAAATGGTACAATTACAGTTTTTTTGCATGCATGGCAGCAAAAGGCAAACTTACAGTTAGGCTTTTATTGTATTAAAAGTAATCCTAGAAATACCTGCGCTAAGACTATTTACTACTTTGTAACTCTTTCATGTAATGTGTGAGGAGATTGTAATGGAATGGGAGAACTGAAGTAAAGAGTCCATGCCAAATTACTGCTTACAGTTTTAAAGAAATCCTAAACTGATGAAGTAATTTTTTTTAAGCAAGCTGTGAGCTTTTGTGATGGGCTGCTGTGTACACCACTGTGGCACAGGTTTGGTCTGACATAAGAAAACAGGACAGATAAAACCTAATTTAAATCAATTTTATTTTCATTGACGTGAACAATTTTTTTAATTTATTTTTTTTTACACAATTTCCAGCAACATACATTATGAAATATACAAGATAAAGTAGGTGGTGGGGTTCTGCCCATGTTGTAATTCCTCCCACAGCTGTGGAAGGAAGACTTGCAGGACACAGTGAACATCAGAATCTCAACACTGAAAACAGACACAAAACAAAAAGGACAAAAATATATATGAAACTTTGAACTGGTCACACTTCAGGGCCAGGTACAGCACAATAAATATTAGAACTGCATTATCTTAGACATCTTCTGTAAAGTTTATAACATCCTCTATTTAAAGAGATAAGAACATCTGGTTTCTAGCATGAAATGCTACATTGTACAGTGGTGAAGGGTACAAACGATGAGCCCAGCAAGGGCTTGGATGGTGACTACTCATTCACACATGCTCATTGATAAAATAAGCAGCATACACCAAAAGTTTAGTGAGCTGTAAACTTAAGCGTTCACTACCAGAATATCAGCTGGAGGAGCAGTTTCTTTTTGGGAGAACCAAAAATAGGCAATCCCTTTAAGTTTCAGCTGGGCTCTCCCCTGACAAACAGTGGGTTGATACCATATGGAAGTGGCAGCATTTGGTCCGTAGCACAAGATCCCTTTGCATCACTACTGTTCAAAGCTGACGCCGGTGGAAATACTTCAGTGCAGAATTAATGCTCACGTAGGCACGGTGTCACCAACAACAGGTGCTGTCTCAGGACTAACAAAGCAGTAGACGGCAGCTGGAACCCAGCTGGGCACAGGATGCCACCTGACACAATCAAGAGGGAGAGACTGGAGAGGATGCCAGCATCTCTCTCTCTTGCACTCTGGAGCAATGGGATGAGTGCTGGGCTCGGAGCGTTTGACAGAAAGGCTGTGCTCTGCTCATTCCTCATCTCAGTCTAGTTTTGCCAGTAAAAAAGCCCAGGAGACAGCAGTTTCAGCTGCTTGACAAGTGCTTCCAGAGCACAGAGCAGAAGACCAGAGCCACTGGTTTCTCTTGCATCGTAATCAACAAGGCAGGAGTAAATACATTTGTACTCATCAACCTTCCTCCGTTCATCCCCCGCCCCCAGTCGGGCATCATACATTCCTCTTACATGAGAACTGGGGACCTTCTGTGCCACCACCCAACAGGCCCTGTGAGCACAGGTGGAGGAAGAAGGCTAAGCATGTGCTTTCCCTTCCTTGGCATAACCTGGGCATTGCACTGGGGGCAACTGCACTGGCAGAGCACCACCAAGGAAGGACCACGCTGTGGTCAGCACATGGGGCATCACTGTACCTTGCCAACCATGCCCTGCAGTACATGGCAGCAGTCACAAGCTTTACAAAACAGAGCAGCTGAGTGTCGGGAAATTTTATGGGATGAATGAGAGCCAAGAAGGTAAAATTCTGCTGGAAGCTGAGCACTTATGGCTTTGATTTTGGCTGACGCTGAGTCCAACAGTCCTACCTGTATTAAGTAGGAAGATAAAATTGTATTTCTCCAGTGTACAAAATTATACCAGTCGCTTGTATGTGCTCATCTTCTAGTTAGTCCCTTCTTGGAGAGGACCAGAACTACCACATTTCAATACCAAAAGACTCAGCTGAGAGACTCAAAAGTGACGGAGTAGTGAAGAATTTTTGGTTGTATCAACATGTCATCAGAATATGGTCAAAAATTCTGTTTGAGAACAGGGAGTTCTACATCTGATAGTCACTTAGCAAAGTGCCAGGTGTAAATGCCCTTCCCACCGCCAGCTCGCAATGTACCGCATGACTGCATGAAGACCTACACCTCCTCTGCCAGTGCAGCTCAACTGGTTTCACCCCGAGGTGAAAGACTGGTTACCAGGAGAGCTGGGAGAGGAAAGGCGAAATTTTTCCCACCCTAGAAGTGTACAACAGCATTTCCTCACTCAGCCAGGCCCATTCACACATCACTCACCACTTCAGACACACAAAGCAATGCCAAATACAAACTAAGAGGAATGTTTTTTGTAAAGACACTCTCTGAGTATGAACAGGGGAAACATGGGGTTATTTATCAACTCAAGTACTGTTGCATCATTCTTGTAAGATAGGGAAGCAGAGGAGCTGAGATGAGGAACTGAGAGGACAAACTGGAGTGGTCACAGAGGTCGAGTCTAGTCTTCCAGACTGCGAAATGCATTCTGCATATCCTCAAACAGCTGAGCATAGTCCGCCTTGATTTTTGTTTCACCATCTTTGACAGGGTCCTGAAAGAACACGGCAAGTAAACAGATCCATCAGGAAAAGCCAAGGTACTTAAGTCAGCTCTGGTTTGCCACTGCTGTGACCTCTTGATGTCAGGATTAACACTTGCCAACTGCAGAGCAGGCATTAAAGCTGTCTTTGCATCCTGTATGTCTCATCAACAGCCACAGGGTTTAAATCTCATTCTCTTCCCACATTAGTGACCCAGGCAGAATGGGTACTGGACAGGGAATTTCTTTTCATGAGCAGTGGTTACTGCACTGAAAAGCAACTGATTTGGAAAGCAATCAAAAATATTGAAAGACTTGGTTAATGCTGTATGATTCAAGAGCTGCAGTGATTAATACCAGCTCCTATCTCCACACCAAATGCAGTGCATCCCCAGTAAGTGGAGGAATTACTCTGCCATTACTCAGAGGTTGTTTGGTTCAAATTAAAATGTATTGTGTAGTCATAAAAAGCTCAAAAATATCTTTGTACAGCTTCATTTTCTCAGAATACTTTTCATGAAGGACAAAGGCAAAAAATGTAACTATCAGCTTGGCTCTGAGGCTGCAAGGTTTTCTCTGCAAGAAGCAATAACTGTCAGGCTGTGAAATCTGTTCAATGTCTTCACCATTCTCCTCTGAGTGCTAAGATCCTCTGGGTCACTGCAACTCTTGGGAAACACAGAGGCCTTACATGCGTGGATGCAGTACTTCTTGCCTTGTCTCTCTAAAGTACCCAGACCACAGGATGCAGGACATCTGAATCCTCAACACTTTTCAGAATATAATTTTCCTTTCATAACTATTAGAAATCCAGCTCCACTTAACTTATATTCATTCTCTGGATTCCCTTTTTCAGCCATGCTGTCCACTGCTCTGCTGTTCTGCAGGTGCCTGCTGGTGGGCCAGGGTTTCTAGGGAGTGTTTTAATTACCCTATCTCTACATAACCAGCTCTCAAAGAAGCTCATGCTCCCAAGTGTATCTTGTTCTGTTCTTCATGCTTTGAGAATATATACCAGGAACCCACTTACTGCAGAAACAAACCAGTACCCTGCAGGAACAGAATACATTGGCATGGCAGAACATTTAATTCTAAACATGTTTAATCAAATGGTATTTGTTCTCTGAAGATTTGCAGTATTGTCTTACATGAGTTTTAACAGAGTAAGCATATTTCATAGAGGATATCACTCAGTATCACAGGTAACTGCTGTCCTACCAGTAACTGCTACATCAGCATGCTCTGGATGAGTTTTAGTAAAGCTGTACTCTAAAATGATGGCTACTGAAGTCACCCAGAGAGGTGCTCCAATCCACTTGCTTTGTCTTAAGCCCATGGTAAAGTTACTCCTCCCTTCCTCTCCTCACTTTCAGCAGTTTCTTATATTAGAGACAGATACAAGCAGCCTGGAGATTAAATCCAGGAAAAAGTGAATGATAGAAATGTTAATCGAACTATTTTAAATAGAAGTTAAGGAAAGAAATGCTCCTGCAGTAATATGGGATGTGTCCCGTGTTTGGTTTCAGGCTGCTGCTCTCTGATAATAGTGTCCTTAGAACATGTTATAATATTCTTACAGAATTTTATCACAAAACCCCCAAAGCAAACAGGAAAAGGTGCTTGTACTGTTACAATGACTATATGTAACACAAAAGAAACTGCTGAAAGGTGGGGCTGCCAAGGCTGTGCAGTCAGCATCACCTGACCAGATTTCTGCACTGACTACTCCTGTGCTCACAAACCAATTCCTGGCTGTATTCAAAATGATGGCAAAGAGTCTCTGTTCACAGACCTTTATCTAAGGCCTTTGCTCAACAGCCTTGAGTCAGTCTTTCAGAGGCACTGAAAGCTCACAGGAAGCAGGACAACCCACTTCCTTACAAACATACCTTGAACTTCATGGAGGTAAGTCTGTAGAGGATTTCGCTCATGTTCTCTCGGATGATGGACCACGTGATCTTGTTGTCACTCTGAGCTGTGGTTTCTACAGCACGGCGTGCCATGTCATAAAATGCAATCATGTTGGAAAGCATTCCCACTGTCTTATAGAAAGGGCAGAACCTGATGAAATAGAAGAGGACCTCTCAGGCATCTTGGAACAGTTAACCAGCATCCTCCCCTGGATTCTCTCCTGACAGAAAGAGTGCCAGCCTGCTTCACTCCAGGGTTTTTTAATATATACTGCCAAAGGAGAGGGGCTGCCTCAAATAGGTTCCACATTTTTAAGCGGGCAAATCATAGGCCAAGACAACCATCCTGAAGTTGATTGAAGTTGAGGTTTCTGAAGCAGTACCCAACCATTCAGGCACAACAGGAGAGAACAGGAACCACTGCTCTACAAGTCTCACATTTCAATCTGTGCCAATGCTAACAAGTAAAGGAAAACAATGAGCAGCCAACAGAATTCCTCCTTCCTGTTTTGTCCATCAAGGGAGCAGGCTTCCTCCTAACAGCGTGGGATGACAGATCTGTAAGTTTCTTTGCTCACAGGAAAGGGAGTTTCCCTAGGACAAGAGCACTTCATACACAGTTCCATTTTTAATAAGTAGCTGAGTGCCATAAAAGGTATCTCATCATTATTTATGTGCTACTTCCTGTGCTTCCTATAGCATACACACAAACCTGATCAAAGGCACACACTGTTACAAAATGATGGATGTCTACATTTTTAGTGATGAAGTACTTGAGACTTCCTGATCTACCCAGGCTGGGGAGTGAGATGAAGTACAAAAAAGCCCCTTGTCAGGTTGTTAAAACATAAGGATAGCATGGAAAAAAGGAAAGCAGAGTTCACTAGGGAGAAAGAGAGAGAAAGGGTTTTTTTGATGCATCAAACTTACTCAAGAATTATGCAATGGTAACTGAAAGCAGATTCTTGCAGTCCCCTGGGTATTGGTGGAATAAACAGGAAGACTTTAGATGTTGTCTGTGGAAATACAGCAGTCCTGTCCTCCTCCTCAATGTTTCTGCAGAAACATTGGCTAACAGAACAATAGAGGAAGACCTGGGAACCCCAAGGGTTCTGCTTTTAGAAGGGGTCTGCATGCCTTGGTAAGACAATGTGAATGCACTGTTGAGGGCTACCTAAGCACAGTTCTTCCATTTCTTTATGGACAGTAACATTAACTACTGCACTGGTCAGCTTCCACATAAAATAACTGTATCAAACCAGACTGCACAGGACTAAGAAGGCAGAGTGGCCAGTCAGATCTCACCTGTCATAAGGCGTGTAACCATTCTGCTGCAAGAAGTCATCTTTTATCAGCTTGGCAACCTCCAAGGTAATTTTATCTGTTTCTGCCAAGGAAGCCTAGAAAAGTAAGGAAAACAGTTAATTTAGTACTCAAGTCCATGAGGACACAGTATGTCCTGGCCAAGAGCAGCTGTCTTTCAGTACTTGTCTTCACACCTTTGTAAGACAGCATCAAGCAGAACTCTGTCCTTTGGGTATTTCTCACTCCCTGCTATAGAACAGCCAATTTAACTGATTGCCAGATTAAAATGGGCCAAACAACCAGTAAGTCTGTTTTAGGTCTATCTGATAAACAGTGGGAAGGAAGTTCCCTTTAAGATCATGGAAAAGCCACCAGACACTGAAAATGCACATGGCTTTGCTATGAGATACGTTGAAACATCATCTCCCTACGTAAAGAGAAATTCATCTTTACCTTCCTCAATCCTTATGGAAGAAAGACTAGATCTCAGCATGCTAGATCAAGAAGCAAGCTAAAGGATTTGGTACTAGACTGCACCATTACCAACATGCTTTTCCTGCCTGGCATTCAAGGAAAGAAAAAGAGTTGATGACAATGCCTGTCATACTCCACAGGACAGCCACAAGCCTTGCTGCACACTGCTGCTCTTGGTGCCACAGGTCACTCTTCTCCACCTTCATCATCCTTTTCCTAAAGGGGCCTGATTGAGGTTTAAGTACCCCAACCTGCTTTCTAGACAGGAAGTTTGGACCTTTTTTCATGAGGAGACTAACAGAATTCAGAGCTAAAAAGAAAAAAAATACACTGACTGTACTTCCACAATTCTCCCTTTCTAAAGGTGTGTTGCGGTTTTTAGCCAAGCCCAGACAGAAAGAAACTGTCAAAGATAACATCTCTGAGAACAAAAATCACCAGTTCCAGTAATTCTACCATTAGAATATAGCCTAGTCATAAGCACTGGCTTATCAATATCCCTTCCACACCAAGGAACCAATCCTACTCTGCTCTGTAAACCAGTCTCTCAGAAGATGGTTTTGTAAATAGAGAACTGCAGAAGGTCCTATGATCCCACTTCCTTTTCTTCAAAGCACATCAAGAGAAAAGACCTCTACTAGGCAAGATCTGATGAAAGGTCTCATCTTGCCTGGATTAGAACATCAGTGAAGAGACAGAGCACTGTGAGCAAACTTCTTTCAAATAACTGTACTTAATACATGTTACTACACACTACTACCACTCTAAATCATAATAGCTCATCTGAACACCATGGAATTAAGTTACTGTCAAGTATGTGCCAGGAACTTGCCAATTATCATATTTACAGTGGTAAGCTGAAACACAGAGTTTTCACTGGGTCCTTTCTGAGAGCTTTCAATGGAAATTTTCCTGTCCAAGTTTAGCTTTCTCTTCAAAACACTGAAGTGAAAAAAGGAAATTAAAGAATGCCTGCAAAATGGAGCCATATGTCACAGGTTTCCAAAGAAAGAACAGATAATCACAAGCTTTTTAAAAAAGCAGACTTCATTTTGTTTCTACAGGCCAACTTGTAAATGCCAACACCTCTGTCTGGCAGCTGGCAACATGGCTTCTAATAAACTGTAACCCTTCAGATGACTTTAACAGTAAAGATCAGTTTGCATAATTTCTCTATGAAGACTGCTTCCAATGGAGTACTACTTTAAGTTGCAGCAAAGGGCATTTCAGCAACACTAGAACAGTGAAGCAAGTGAAGTTTAACTCCAGCATTAAATGTCCCACAATCTAATTTACACGAGAAAAAAGGTTTTACAAATCTAAAGAAGTATTTGTCATTAGAAAACAAACAACATGTAGAAAAGTTGGAATAAAACACAGTTTGAGGTGATAGAGTCTGACATCTCCCAGTGATCTTTTGTGTGCAATGCAGTACCTATTGAGTCTGCTCTAAGACATGGTCAAAAGCCTGCACTAACCATAAGGAAATGGAGGATGGCTCAATGACACCACCACTCTGGTCACTCACCTTCCCCACAAGCTGCACAATCTCTGCAAGGTCCTCTTCCTCCTGTAGGATCTCTTTGGCCTTTGTCCTGAGAGGGACAAATTCTGTGAAATGCTTGTCATAGTACTCGTCCAGAGCTCGTGTGTATTTGCTGTAGCTGATCAGCCAGTTCACAGATGGGAAGTGCTTGCGCTGTGCCAGCTTCTTATCCAGGCCCCAGAAAACCTGCCAGAAGCCAGAAAGGTCAACCAGCTCTCCAAATCAAAAGTGAACTAAAATAATTGAAGGCAATTTAAAAAAAAAACAAAAAAACAAACAGAAAGCAAGTTGAGCAAGTTGGAGCTAATGCAGCATGGCAAAGGTTTCACAAATGGAAGCCTGGAAGGCTGTTAACTAGAGCAGTGACATTCAAATAACATTTCTCAAAAAATGATGCCACATTTAAGCTGTGTTCAGATTTATTCAGCTTGAAACTGCTCATGAGGGAGCAGTCAGCTACACCAATGTCAATACTGGAGTCTAAGTAAACGGGAGACCGAATAGATGTAACTGCTTTCCACAAAACTGCAAACAGTTGCGAGACACTCCCAGTCAGCTTCTCTGAGGATTTGCTGTGGTTTCAAAAGAAATTTGAAATATTAAGAGTGGTCTGCTTTCCATCTCAGCTGAGAACAGATACATTTGAAGTGCAGCTCAATAGGAAGCACACAGATAACCCTGAGCAGGCAGTGTTAGAAGGAATTGCTGCCTTCACTCCCTCTTTCAAAGGCATCTCAAACACATCACTTGGAGACCATCTCACAAGGTCGCCTTTTACACTGTTAGAACATTTTACCAAAACACCCTACAATGCTGCCTGTGTCAAATCAAAGCTCTCTCACCCCAGCCACTGGCACAAATGTGCTGAAGCACAACTATCTGCAGTCTAACAAAGTGGACAGAAGAGCTGCAACGTTGTGGGACGTACCTGAACAATGCCCAGGGTGGCAGATGTGACAGGATCAGAGAAGTCACCACCTGGGGGAGAGACACTAAGCAGGAAGAGATAGGAAAAGGTTATCAGAGTTGCTGTCACAGTTCAAACTGCAGTACTGAACATATGACTGCACAGCTCGCTGACCCAAGAAACCAGAAAAGGCAACATGATTTCAAGTAAATAACAGATTGCAATATGTTTGCAGAAGCGACTGATGCATATTCACACAGGGGTAGTGCCAAGCATACCATGAAATAGTTACATCAGTGACTGATCGACAGTATTAAGGTGTAATTTCAGTCACGTTAGCTCCAGGCAGTAAATCCAGCCTGGATCATCAAACCTGTCTCAATTGTAACAGATTCAGCAAGTGTGCTTATAGAACATCATGCAAACACAGTGCAGTGATTTTACAGGACACACTATCCCAATTTGAAATTATTTTTGATACTCACCTATACAGTAACTACTTCATTTGTGTTTGAAACTCCAATACATGCCTTCCCAGAGATTAAAAAAAATAATCTTCCAATCTCAAAAGCAGAAAGCCCTCTTGTGAACAGCAGAACTAAGCAGTGCAAAAAATGAACTCTGGGTGTTCTCGCAGATGCCAAAGGCCTTCCTGAAAACATGGGGAATCCACTTTGCCCAGGATATGATACATAAAGCAGTATCACCTAGGAGAATGCCTGCAGACAACATGCTTTTCACAGCACATCACAGCCTGAGATACGCTGCTCCATGGAATTGTACTCCATTTGAGCATGAGAATCGTGATTCATTATGCCCCCAAGAGTACACACTGCTGTTCTAACTGCCCCTTCTTTCCTGCTCTGAGCATGGTTTGACATACTTTTCAGAGAGCTTTAATGACATTCTTCCCTGAGCCACTTGATCCGATTGCTGCAAGTGCCTGTGATTCCACACCTCACAGAGCCACCTGTCCACATCCATTCCTTCTGCCCCCACGCACAATTTAGCAGCAGTTCTGGGTGAGTGGAGATTAAGTACCTATTCATTCCTGTATTTTTAAGTTTTGCATGTAGACAGAGCAACAAGACCTTTTTATCTGAAAAATATGTACCGTGTCATACAAAAACAGAGAGGAAGGAAGAACTGCAGAGGCAAAGCAGTGCCAACACTCACGCTCCAACAATGCTGACGCTGCCTTCCCTCTCCGGATTTCCCAGACACTTCACTCTCCCAGCTCGCTCATAGAAAGAGGCCAGGCGGGCACCGAGGTAGGCTGGATAACCACTGTCTGCAAACACCAACACACAGAGATTCACTCAGAGGCTCACAGTTTGAAGGGCTGCATTCACAAGGCTAGACTGAGGAGAGACTACTCACCAGCTGGCATTTCAGCCAGTCGCCCTGAGATTTCCCTGAGGGCCTCAGCCCATCGGGAAGTAGAGTCTGCCATCATACTGACATGGTAGCCCATATCCCGGAAATACTCGGACAGGGTGATTCCTGCAACAAAGACAACAGTGTGCTGCAGGATACAATTCAGAGAGGAATTCTATGCTTATATGTTGCCAGAAAGATGCAAATAAACCAAAGTATTTGAGTTTACATTTTGATGCAAACACACAATGCTTTCATTCTTTACTCTTTCTTCTCACGTATGTCCCTGCTGTTTTTTTTTTTTTTTTTGGTGTTGCTGTTTATTTCTTCTCTCTCTCCTCATTTTTGTTTATGAACCACTCAGCCTCATCTTACATTCACATGTATTTCTTTGAAGAGACACTGCAATGTCACTGATGCTACTCTTTCCCTCACTGAAACGATGAACAAAGACACTTCTTACTGTAAAATGTCTTCTTCCTTTTAAAACTACCAGAATGCAAGAGTGAGAAAAGGTCATGTTTTTTCTGAATTATCTGACAACTGTTCATAAAAAAGAACTTGAAAAGAGCCTTTAAGAGGCTGCAAAGGAAAGACTAGTCTGCCAACTCGGCAAATACTATTCCTGTCCATTAAGTGGCTGTACTTGTCAGCAAAAAGCTAGTCAAAACCAAAATCTTACAGAAGCGACACATGCAGAAAACCTACACAAGTCCTGGCACAGTAAGTTCACCCTATGAACAAAATTTACTCAATATTCAGAAATGGGAATTATATGCAGGCAAGTCAGATTCAATTAAGATACTAAAACTTAGTGCAGGCAAGGTATGAAAAGGTTCACTCCTGAAACTAAACAGGCTTCTTGGTACAGCCATCTCAGGAACTGAAAATTCTAGAGTGTGATTGCTTGTTCTATACACAGAACTTTCTCTGTCCTCTTGTAAATCTTACCAGTATAGATGGAGGCTTCTCTGGCAGCCACAGGCATGTTGGAAGTATTTGCTACCAGAGCTGTTCTCTTCATGATGCTTTCTACTTTGCCATCAACTTCCATTGTTAACTAGAATGCAAGAAAAGAAAAAAAACACAAACGGTAACAGTAGCAAGGTTTTTTGTTACTTTTTTGTTGTTTGGTTTTTTTACTGTTTTACTTGCCCTGAGGATACTCTCCTCACAGCTATTCTACCAAGAGCAGAGATGAGATTCAAAATTTTAGGATATGTTGGTTTGTCTTTCAGACAGATTAACTCTTTAATGTACATGCTTCAGCCTCACCTCATCTTCTGCAACTGCCAAATCCCTGTTTGGCCCATTCAAGTAAGTAATGACAAACCCACTGCACAAGAAAGCACATTATCTGATTTCCAGGCTGAAAGAACTAAAAATTCTTAGCCTCCTGTCATAAGTCCATTAGGAATCAGAGAACTTTTTTCCCTTATCTACAAGTCAAGTTAGTATTTGACAACTGGACATAAAAAACACATTTTTAACCTCTATGTAGCCTCACAAGCACCCGAACAACAGAATGCACACCATGACATTTGTGTAGAATTCCACTTATGAATAACCTGGGATTTACCTTCTTCAAGGCCACTGCAGCTTGACCTTCCCACCTTGTCATCAATCAACACATCCAAGCCTTTTACCCCTTATTTCTGACCCCAGCACAACCACTTCACTAAAACATAGTAAGAAGTACAGGAATTGGTAAATCCGTTGCTTGGTTGTTTTCTTTTCATTAAGAAGGTATTTTCTACTTCACTCCAAAGGTATTTCAAAGCTTAACATGTCAAACTAATATCTGGTAACTGTATAACCATCCTGCAACTTGTAAATGAACACTGCATTTTCTACTCATGGTCAAGTTAGAGACATGGCCAGTGACAGGTAAGATGCTTACAACCATGCTAAATTGCTCTCTGGCTTTATTTTAAACTTAGAAAGTACACCCAAAAACTTGTTCAGACATTTAGTGAGGGGCCACTGAAATAATTCTTGAACAAGCCAAAAAGGGATTTTTGCCAGAGCTTCAAGGCAGGCAAGATGATCTTTTCAAGTTGCTCTACCAACAGGATATTTTACTCAGTTACAATACCAGTACAATAGCAAGTCTCCCCAGGAAGGTTTACTCTCCATGCAATCTCCATACTAACCTCAGGGAAATCTCTCAGTACTTCAGACATTTCATTTCCTCGTTCCCCACAGCCTACATAAATGATGACATCACTGTTGGAGTACTTTGAAAGAGACTGCGAGATCACGGTCTTTCCACAACCGAATGCCCCAGGAATTGCTGTTGTACCCCCTTGTACACACCTGAGTAAAGAAAAAGTACTCTGATTTGCAAGGAACTAAAAAACAGCTCTTTCCCATCTTAGAATATATTTTCCACTAGAACTCTCTCATCAAAAGCAGAATGACAGGAGTCACATTCAGTGTTCTGGGTGAGAAACAGAGAGGTATTTCACTAAATCAAAAAATTGAGGGATTAAACCATCCTTTTCTTCTCCTGTCCTTGAAGTATATGACCTATGCTGATACAATAGCATGAGTTTTGGGCTTGAAACATGGCAGTTTTCACAGCTGGAAGCAACAATGGAATGCAAATGCTAAGAAAAGAACAACTGTACTTAGCTGTGCTTTATAGAACAAGCAGCATAATATTTTAGGACCAAAATAACTGAATTCAGTGTCTTAGAAGTTCACTGCTTAAATGAGCAGTTTGTGTTACAGTTAAGTGCAACAGTTTTCCTAAGTGGCAACCTCAAAATTATTGGAAACTACACATCCTCAAGGCCATGGAAAGATACCCTACTCATGCATTCAAATGAAGATAGCAAGCTTGAAAGTTCTAGCCTTTCTGCAGATGTGACATGGTTATGTTGTTTATGTATGTCCAGTCTTTTCTAAATTAACAAACTAGAACAGTTTTGCTAAACTTCCTTTTTCCACCAGTGGGTTCACCCGCCAAACAAAGAAATACGAGAAGTTCACCTAAATATTTTTTGAGATTATGCCGTTACATATGGTGAAAGCTTACCCTTAAAAAACCCTAAGGCTCTAAGGCCTCCTGCCTCTGCTTCCCCTAAGAGAGAGATTTCTTAGCTAGTAGAAAATTAAAGGAAGTACTTACGGGAAGAGGGCGTCCAGGACTCGTTGGCCAGTTAATAAAGGATGATTGGCCGGTAACTTTTCGGTAACAGGACGGACTTGACGTACAGGCCACACCTGCACCATAGTGAACTTCTCCTTCACACCTTCAAACTCCAGCTCTAACACAACATCCTAACAGAGAACATCACACATGTGACGTAAGCAAACAGCTGCATGCTGGACCAGCACACAAATTCTCATTTTAACTACTCTGCACAGGCCTGTGATAACACCACAGAGCTCTCAGAACCTCAACATGCAATCGTCACCTCCCGAGGGAAGTCTCTCTCCCATATTTACAATGCTACTGGAGAAAACAGTACAAGATACAGCATGCATTAAAAATATGCTTTTGAAGAGCAACTGAATTTGCTTATTCATAAGACACTGTAGATCCCCACAGAGTCAGCAAACATGGCACAGTGAAGTGCCATTGGGAAGCCATATACATAGAAAGTAGATGCATAAGATAATAATGCAATCCCTGCAGGCAGGGTAGCGGAAGTGGTCATTAACTCAGACACCTTGTTGCATTAAACACTTCAGTTGGCCTCATGTAGAACACAAAGAGTACATCAACCTTAAAAAAGAGACATGGAATATACCAGCATGTTTGGGAGACTTACTGAAGTGTCATAGTTTCCTGGAGGAGCAATGTATGTAACTGTACCCCTATTCCGTGGGGGCAGCATGATTTTATGTTTGATCAGGGAGTTTTCATTCACCACACCATAAATATCTCCACCAGTGATGTGGCTGCCGACCTAAAATCAGAACAGGTCTATTAGTCATAAGTTTTAAAAAAGAACAAACTGTAAAAAATACTACAGCTATTAAGTCTAGCACTGTGATTACCCCTTTTATAAACGCCTTGTTACAGCACAGTAGCCCATTTACATAACTCATTACTCCAACAGCATTGCCAGCAACACTACCTGTGCTCAAGTGCCTTTCAAGGCTCAGACAGGAGTAATTACTAACAGGCACAAGGAATTTTCCTTGTTTTCTTTCCACCTCTCAAAATAATGTGCTAAGAAGAGAAAGGATAGCATATGTTAACCTGCAGGATTGGAAAAAAGATACTGCAAAGGGCTAAAGCCAAAACATTTTCCAGCGCTAAGGCTATTTTCACCCTTTACAAAACGTGTGCTGCAGTCATTCTTTTTGCTCAGTTAACACCTGCTTCTGCTAATGTCTACTGCAATTCCACGAGTTTCTCTACAGTTTGGAAATACATTAAAACTCTGCAATTTCTCATATGCAGCAGCAACACACCATAAGTCACATCAAGTAAGTTTTGGTGATCCCCATCCAGTCTCACTACCACCTCCTAGCACTCCTTTTTTTGCAAACTTCAATAAATGCAGCATTAACCACAGGTCCCAGCAGTCACAGCCTTAGCACACTGCTCCAGGCCTAAGATCTGGGGGCAGTGGAGCACGAGGGGAACACAAGATTGTCAGAACCTACCCGCAGATTTTTGGAAGGTGTGAAGTCCCATTTGATATCTCGGCTCAAAGCTGACACGTTGACACCTCTAGGGATATAGATACTTTTGGTCAGAGTGCTGATGTCCGAGAGAGGTCTCTGGATACCATCAAAAATAGCTCCCATAATGCCAGGCCCCAGTTCCACTGATAGGGGCTTCCCAGTACGGAGCACAGGATCTCCTACAGAAACACCAGCTAAAGATTTGCTGAGGAAAAGTTCATCCAGAACAAGGGAAAGAAACCCAGCAGAAGTCATCAGGTTCACAACATCATACTCTCAAACCCCTTTTCTGACTTTTATTACTATGTGACACATCAGCATTTAAGAAGCATGTAGGCTTTATACTAAATTCTGAATTTGCCAAGCAGCAAAGTTCACCATCCTCCAGAGAGGCAAAGTCGTGACAAATATTCTGCTTTATGACCATTTGGTCAAGTCAACTGTTGTTGGCAAATAATGTCAACTAATATGGATGAGTTCACTGAAATGCCAGGCAGTGGGATGACAAAACATCACACATTTCTTACATCTTCAAACCTAGAGAACAGATTAGGGTGTTAAAGCCAGATAACATTATGAAATACAGAATTTTTCACTTCAGAATTTGTTTAGACAGCACAACTGTTTTGATCTTAAGCCTTGCACAGCTTTTTTCAACAGCAGCCTAATTTTAAAAGGAGTTGGCTCAAGACCAGCACCGCTGCCCTTCGCTCTTGTATCAAGTTGTCAGGTCTATGCACTACCTAAGCTCCAAAGATGCACAATGGACTTTTCTCTGCAAAGGGCCAGCACCTTGGCAGAAGGGTCTGCTATAATACAAAAAAACCCTCCAAAACTTCCACAAAACTCAAGAGATTAAATACAAGTTGATTTCAAAGAGGCCTATGACTGAGTTTCCTCTCAACAGGAAATTAAAAGTAAACTATACTCAAACTTGTTCCATGTACAGATGGAAGCTACTCGATACTGTAACAATGATGCCATCTAAAATGATAAATTATTAGAGACAGGGCCTAGTCAGTTGTTTACCAGCAACCTCCTCAGAACCAAGGTTTGGGAGCCAGCACAACCTTTTTCCTAGGCTCTACACAACCCGCTTGGGAGGGGGAAAGGGGCCTGGCTTCAAATTTTATGACTTCTTTTCTGACATTCATATATATATGTAATACAAAATATATTTTAAGTTGCCTAGATTTTAGAATACATGCTTCATCATAGCTGGACCAAGATGCTGTAAGCCCACTGTAGAAGCAAAAGTGTAATCTATTATGCTTGGCAAAATACTCTGCCTAGAAGAAGGCATCTTGCCCACTTTACATTTCTTATTTAAGTGCTATACAAGCACAGTTACCAAAAGCAAAGAAAAAGATGCCACAAAAATTGCTTAGTTTTGCCATTTATGCTTGATATTTGTCAACTTCTTTAACAAAGAGGCATTAAAATGCACTTGAATTCTAAGGTACATATTTGATTTCCATTTTAAAAAAAGTCTCCTCACTACACAGTCACACAAGGTAAGATTCACCTCAAAACCATCAAAATTTACAACACACATGCAGAAGAGATGTCCTGCTGGAACCCAAAGTATCAAGGGCTTATTTCCATGGTCTTCACCCTAATCACCACTGTACTCTGAAGCAGTGAAAAGGATACATGTTTCTTCATACACCTGGACAGTTGCCAGATCACCTTCCAGCCGGATAATCTCCCCCACCAGCTCGCTGTGTCCAACTCGTACCAGCTCGTACATGGCAGCACCTGCCATGTTGCAGGCTGTGACCACTGCAAAAGACAGGCACAGAGGTGAGTATTTCTCCTGCAGATCAGGAAATTTACTCATCACAAGTCAGTAAGAACTGCACAGCATAAACCTGGTATTCACCCATATCAGACAGACACTCTCGACTTCACAAAAGGATGCCACAACTCCTAGTATTTCTAGCTTAAAAGTTAAAAGAATAAGTCTTCCTATGCTTTTCACTCTGTCCTTTATGCAGAAAAAGAGAACACCCTGAGAATTCACAGGACAATTCATGCCATAATTTCTCTTATCTATCTTGACAGATTGCAAATGTTGAGGGTGTGAGATGCTGTGAACTTTGACAAACAAGTGGTATAGGCACTTCTCCCTTGCAGTGAGCTGGGCCACATTACCATCTGACTAAATTAAAACACACAAGAAAATGGCAAAACTCGCTCAATGCCTGGTAGTTACATAAACCTGTGCTTGGAGGCCAGCATTTTAAAGTCACTCTAACTTCTGTTTACCTTGGTAGCATCTGGATGCTGACATAAATGGATAGATCAAGCCAAGGCACCTGCTAAAGGCAGTACATACTCTTGCATCTGAAGTGATGCCTAGAAAGCTTTTAAGAAAACACTATATTTTTGCTTTATTTTGTAGAAAAGTGATGTCTCTCTTAGGGCACTTAACTTTCAACAGATGAAGATTGTTGTGCAGCATGTTTTGGGCCTGGAACTTCCTGCTGCTTTGAGTTAGATTTCAGCAGGTCCTACATGGAGTCCTGGCTGCTTTAGAACAAAATTTATTATGTCTTGTATATTATGATCTCCTGCACACAGGATTCACATATTTACACAAAAATACATTTTCCACTTCCTGGGAAAAACAGCTGTGTCAGTTTAGAATTGTTTCTAAGTACCACTTCTGAAGTTAAGGAATTTGCAGTTTAAAATCTTGTGCCTATTTAGGTAGGGAATTTCTTATGCATCAAATATGTTGCAGTAACAAAAATACGTGGTAATCTTCTGTTCTCACATTCCCATCCTTTCCTTCAGCTCTTGAAGAGAATGCAGGAGGGGGCAGAAAGCCAACAGCGTCTGCATGTATTCAAAAGCTGCTCCTATCAGAGTCTAAACTATTTCAGCTGATAAAGATGAAGGAAGAGTTCTCCTTCTCCCAGCTGCACTATCACCACATTCTGCCACCTTCCCTGACTCCTGTAGCTCCTTGCTGAGCTTGCCCAGCCCATGGTGCAGTAAACAGGACAGCTTGACACTGACAGGGACTGAATATCTCAGAAAGCACAGGGGCAAACTTTCAGTGAGAATGGACTATGGATTACATACCCTTTTAGAGAAACTTAGCACACTGGGCCTGCAGATTTCCAACCAAGGGTGTTTAGTTCATACAGAAAGCTCACTTTTTGTTTTTATTGTTGTTGTTATCCAACTGCCTGCTTCTGCTCATTACATTTTAAAAGAAGATTAATTAATAGTAACATCTTGTTAGCAATTTTTTTAATAGTTATCAGACTATAAGTTAGTGATCCTTCTTAAAGTCTCCCACCCTAAAAAAAAAAAAAAAAAGACAAAAAGCACCACCCAGAGATCTTTTATATTTCTCTGCTTCCAGTGAAGAAGATTAACAGGATCCTGGATAAAACAAAATTTATGCCTTTACAAAATAATACCTACCAGGTCCTGAGACTCCATAAACATAGCCAACAAAAGCTTCTCTATCCTCATCACGGATTTTGGGGAGTTTGGAGAAGTCCATTTTGCCTGTTCAACTGCACAAAGGGAAAAAGTAAGAGTCAGTCCTGAAGAACCACACATGTAGTAAGTTCCTCCTCTTTCTCCCCTCTGCTCTCTTCCTGTTTCCAGCTAAAAAGTATTCCGAATTCATGGCCTGAAGCACCTTAACCACTATGATTTTAAAGCTTTAAAAAGTGAAAAGGTAACTGATCTAAACAAACAAACAATCTGAGATTCCTTATTGCAGAAACACGGGTAGAACATCGCTCCACAATATGCTCCACAGAATGCTACTGAATGAAAAAGATGCAGTACAACAATGCCTTAACACTGTTGCACTGTTTTTAAGCTTGGTAATAGGATATTTAAACACTAGAAAAATCTCTTTTGTATTCCACATCTCATTACCCTCCTTCAAAATATGGAGCTTTCCATGATTCTGAGTGAGCAAGAGAATGTTCTGGGTCTGCTTTGTTGTCACGAGTCTCTAAAATGCAATACTACAAGTATTAATTGTGCAAATTCAATTTTTGCTATCTTAAGCTGCTGAATCACAGTGTTTAGAGGAAGAAACACACATTTTCAGAATCACCAGCACACAAACACAAGTCCTTTCCATGAGTCTCACGGCTACATACTACGCAGTCTTTGCTCTCAGTGAAACCCACAGAGCATTACAGAAGAATTGTGCTGAATAATGGCCAAACTCCCCAAAATGCAACAGCTAAACAACAGGCTGGCATCTCTTGCCAGTAACTGTTTAGTGAATCTAAACAACTGGAAAAGCTGTTTTATCAACAGACTTCCTCCATCCATGTTTGTCCTGTGGCCAACGGTTGAGCTGTCCTGCTTCCGGCACGGATCAGAGGATTTAATGGTTTTGCTTTGTGAGCCCTTATCCTGCTGTGTGTTACCTTGGAAACTGACGGGTGTTAGAGAACTGTAAGGCCACATTTCCCATTTCTCCTGTGCAGACACACTTAGGACACAGCACTGGTGAAAGGTGCACTATGGCAGCCCCAGCACAGAACACTCCTGCATTAATCAACAGCAAGGCCCCTGGTTTGGTGACATGAACTGGGAGGCATCTGTTGTCACTCACACTCAGTCTTGGAGAGAAGCCTAATCTAACCCAGCATCTTCCAAAAGGCAGCAAACACAAAGGCATACTCAGGCTTAAAAACCTGCCCCATGTACAATAAGCAAGGCAGCAACTACATTGCCACCCTCTCCGGCACAATTAAAGGACACGTTTTTGCCTGTTCTTCAGGAGCAGTAGCTGACATCTGCTATTCTTAAAATTCTACAACTGTTTTCCAGCTTTTTAATACAACAATACAAGTCCTCTGCCCCTCAGCCTCTTTACCTATCTATAAGTCTTAAATTGGTGGCACTGCCACCACTCCCACGATTCCAAAACCCTGTTCATCCTGAAGGAACAGCTTCTTCCACACTCCATGTCTCTGTGGAATGTACTGTCTATCATGGCTGCCACTGATTTATTCCACAGCAGCCACCACAACAGTTGATCATGGCTTAGTCACCAGCAGCTTGGAGCAGGCTTGCTAATGACTCTTGAGACTGAAGGCTAAGCCAGATATCCATTAGATCCCTCTACCCTCCATAGCCATAGGTTACCTTTCACACTGCCCGGTGTTTAGACCCAGGAGACAATTTTAATTTCACTGCTTTTTTCTCAAATGCCTCCTGTGACAAATGGCAGAGGGGAGGTCCTCGCAAAGCAATCTGCAGTTTCTGAGCAGCTGGTATGAGCTGGTTCTGATCTGACTAACACAACTATCTCATCTTTTTTGCTTTTAACAACTAAAACATTGCAAAACTCAAGCACAATCACTGTTCATCCCAAAAGAAGAAGCTGTTCTTATAAATCCAAATTAAACATTTACTTCAACATATCACACAGAACAATGCCCAGGGTCCTGCTACCAAAATCTTCTCCAAAAGCACAGCAGAGAGTTAAACCACATTCTCATAACTGCATTAGTGACACAGCTTGGCAATTAGACAAGGTCCAATATGAAAGAGTCAAATTACAAAGGCAAGGAAAAGCAGGAACACTGGGCCAGTTTAACTTTAAATTAACTTTTCTTCATAATCAAAACCTGCTTGAAGCTACTGTTTATCTTTTAGGGAGGCAAGTAAGAACATCAGAACAGCCATTCTGCAGTTAAATGGCAACATCGTGACATTCAGCACCTGCCTCTCTTGCTCCTGTGGCTGCTCTGCTTCCTCTCTGTTCCTACAGCCACCTTTCCAAATTACTGGCCAAGCCAAGTAAAAGAGCAGGGGATTCCTCCACTAGACCACCTAGCACCACACTAATAAACCCTGTCTTTACCATGATCTCTAGTATCTGCACCAACAGCTTTTAAACACATACCTATTAACTATTCCAAGTGTGAAAGATGTGAATTCTTTCTCACCTCTGTTTCACCTCCACTATACCTCCAAAGTACAGTCTACACAAAGCCAGTACCCACTCAGCCAGGCTGACCTCTTTCCTCTTTTTTAAGGTGCTACACATCTCTTAACACAAATCAGGGGAAAAAAAACCCCAGCTGTTATTTATCTCTGCATCATTTTCTTGTGCTTGTGTACTAGCACTACAGATTTTCAATCTATATGGAAAAGTCGTTGAGGGCCAAAATGCCTTACCTTCCTACCCTGTTTTCATTGCCAGTACTCAGGGAAAATGAAATTCCATAAAGCATGTCAGTACCCCAGAAGCCATGGTAGCTGACCATTTTAGAAATTTACAGAGCCCCTGAGGCCTTTGAAAGGCCTCTTGCCAACACAGGATATTAGGCACTATATGCAATTCCCTCCTACAAAGGTCCACTAGCACAGCTACATATGATACTAGCTTAATTTTAATTCCCTTATGAGTAAAGATGCATCTTGTATCCTTTACAATTTTAATCTTCCTTATCTAAAACAGTTCACCAATTGATTTCAAACATGCTCTTAAGCTCGAGCAGTCATATGCTGATTAACAGTGCTAGAAACCAAAATACTACTTGCAGCAGAACCTTCTCTGACTAAAAGGTGATTTATTACACTAATTTTAAAGTCCTAATTAAACAAGAAAGAGCCCGTAACCTGAGCTTTCTATCTTGGTTTCTCCCCAGCACAGTAATCTGGTTACACAGTAACCCCAAAAATGTAACTGCCCTGCTCTCAATGTCAGAGAAACCCGTTTTCCTTCACTGCTCCTGGGTTTTGTATCTAACATTTGATCAGACCCAGCATTTACACGATGAACTACCTAAACACAAAGATCTTCTCAAAATTCAGACCCGAGTGAGATTTTTAGAAGGAGCCTTCTTGCAGCAAGGAGGAAAATCCATGACAATTTGATCACATAAACACAGATCCTTACCTTATTTTGCAGGAGCAGGAAGTAACAAAACCCCACAGGCCCAATTCAAAAGCTCCAATTCAGCAGTGAAGCATCACCGCTTGCGAAATAATCGTCCTTCTAGTGCCCCTACACAGAGGGATGAGAAAGCCTGCTGCAGAGGGGAAAGAAATTTCTGACACACAGCAGAGGCAGAACCACCTGACTTGATGAGTCATCAGTCTCTCCCTCTCTCTCCCACCAGCACCGAGGAATGCCGCAATAGCAATTCCAGCCACCTCGAGCCCAGCGGAACTCCCATCTGTGCAGCACAGCACCGAGAACAAGAAATGAAAAGGCTCCAGCGTTTGCATTAAGAGCCTCCTACAAAGCCGTTAATGCAATGTCCTGAGTGGTGCATCCAACTACACAAAAATCCTTGAAAGAGGTGCATGCTTGCTGCTGGAATCTGCTCACCTGCCAGCCCTCCGGTGTCATACAGCCATGTCAGTGTGTGCTATGCTCGGGAAGAGCTTAACAGAACAACTGTTTAACAACAGACTGCACAGGGAGGCGCTGAACACATCGCAATACTAATTGCTTGGGCATGTTGAACAGTAGTGATTGCCTCCAAGAGCCTTGTGGGGCTTTCCTATGCTCAGAAGCCCTTCCCCTGGTCAGCAGAAGCGGCAATGCAATTGCACAACATCCAGCAGCTCAACAACACAGTGCTGTGCCACCCTGATTTCAGAGATCGACGGGCACTGCCCTGTACGCCATACAGAACACAAGCAGCTGTGTGATCCCTCCCTAAGAACCTGCATGAAGAGTTGCCTGCAGTCTTCACAACTTCTCAAGTCCATCTTTGCAAGTTCTAGGATTACCAACACTTCCAACTGGCATAAAAGCTTAGACACTAACCAAAATGTAGTAGTGAACAGCACGGTATCAGTAATTTGAACTCAGCAGTGTTACATCAGTAAGTCACCAGTGCTAGGATTCATTCAGTTGGAGTAACTTTAACTAAGGTCACAGATCTTAGTATATCTGAAATAGACTAATGTGTTTTGATTTCCAAGGCTAGAAAAATGGAGTCAGAATATAAACCCTGACATTTGATATCCAGGAAAGCTTAATAGGCACGAAGAGTAAAATGTGGCCAAAGAAAATTATCTTCTTTGTAAAAAACTGGACATTACAGGAAAGTAAAGATCACCACCCACACTGGACAATCAGCTTAGTGTCACATTGGAGTGATGCTTCAGATTCAAGACTGCCGACATTTACTGTGTTCACCTGGGCAGACTGGCACTGTGCATAAATCCCAGTGTCCCGCTGCATGAAGATCTGCTGCAAGGGCCTCATAAATAACAGGATAATCACTGCCACAGATTTCCTGTAACCAGGACAGTTTATACTTCCCCTTCTAACAGATTATATCTTTAAGAGGAAGTATTAAAAAAAAAAATACAGTGCCTGAATTACTTGACAAATGCAGAAGTTCGGCAGCATTTTCATATCTAGAATTTGGGATATTGTCTCAGAAAAAACAACACGCCCAGAACTCAAACACAGGTCACTGGGAAAGGAAGCCCGATATTATTGTCAGGAAACCTGCTCCTTCCTACTATGCAGTTACAATTTTATTGTAACACAGCAGGGAAAATTACTCCAGATTTCTCAGTCTCTAAACAACCAAATTGCTGAGGTTGGAAGGCACCTCTGGCAATCATCTACTTCCAATGTCCTGCTCCAAGCAAGCTGATGTAGGCTGCTCAGGGCCACATCCAGACGCATTTTGATTACCTCCAAGGATGAAGACACCACAACTCTCTGGACAACCTGTTCAAGTGTTCAGACATCCTTGCAGTAAAGTGTTTTCTTATATTTAAAGGGAATTCCCTGTATTTCAGTTTGTGCCCTTTGTGTCATGATACTTCAGCAGGTACCACTGAGAAGAGTCCATCCTCTTTGCTCCCTTCTCTTCCTGAGGCTACATAATCCCAACTTCCTCATCCTCTTTTCCTATCTCCAAATGCTTAACAGTCTTTGTGGCCCTTTTCTGGATGCACACCATTAAGCCACATCTTTCTTCTACCAGAGAACCCAGAACCAGACACAGCACTCTAGATATGGTTTCCAGCAACTTTAACCACGGTGAAAAACCACCTCCCTGAACCTGTTGGCAGAATTCCTCCAAACACAGCCCAGGATAGTGCTGGCTGCTTTGCCACAAGGGCACATTGCCAGCTGATGTTCAGCTTGGGGAGCCTCAGTTCTTTTCACCACTCAGTCAGTCCTCAGCCTGTAGCAGGGTATGTGGTTATTCTGCCTCCAGTGCAGGACTTGGCACTTCCCTTTGTCGAACTTCATGGGATTCCTGTCCACCTATTTTTCCAGTCTGCCCAGGTCCCTCAGTACGGCAGTACAACCCTCTGCTGTATCAAACACCTTCCAACTGTGTCATCTGCACTCTAATGAAATCAGGCAGGAGTCATGTCCTGTGCTCAACACAACTCAGTGGCTCAGTCTTCTCACAATGACACAGACATTGTGAAGTGAACGGCACCAACCTTCCTGCCATAAGCTCTGAGCCAGAAAGATTATTTCTTTAACTCAGCAATATGAACATTTTTCCATTTAGTTATTCATACAATTTCAGTTGTCACAGGGCACTTTGAGGCCACCTCTACTCTGGATAAATCTGGAACCTGCTTAAGTGATGCTCAGCTACATACTGTGGACCCATCTGCAACCCAACAAGATAATTTATCTTTTACAGAACTTGTTCCTTGAATTCCTATAAGCCCCTTCCCTCTCATGTGAGACTTGCTTTGCTCAGCACACGTACACATAAATCCATGCCTATTCAAGGAAAGAGGAAAGAGAATTGTGCTGCCACAGTCATTGCAGCACATGATGGCTCCAAAGTGAGACTATGTGACACTGAATTCATTAAGTTTACCACAAGCCTCTACTGTCCTCTTCCTAAAAACAGATGGGGACTTACCTGTGGGCATGCCAATACATACAAGTCTGATACTTCAAACAAACATCATGCCTTGCATCCAAGCTAAAGATATAACAATATATTTATATTTGATACATATCTACAACATAAAGTATATATTCCTAAAGCAAGGGTGTGAGGTCTATTCAAGCAAGATGCACCACCATCACAAGCTGTTACTCAAGCACCCAAGAACATTCAGAAACTGGGAAATTCCTTCAGTTAGCCCAGAACAGTACTAAACAAAGCTGTTTGAACATGACCAAGAAGTCAGTAGCAGAAATAAAACTAGATAGAAAGGTTGGCAAGGTGTTCATTGCATAACTGCTTTGACCCACTGAAGATCTGATCAGCTCAGGAGATAAGTGGCCTTCAATCAAACACAGCTATCATGCTATATGTAGAATTGATAAAGATCCTAGTTTAATCCATTAAAATACTCTTGTTACTAGAGAAAACCACATTGTCCACATGAAAAAAATCATCGTCAGCTGACTCATATGCTACAGTTTTCCATAATAGGGTTTTCTATACCAATTCTTTCCTCTCAGCTGAGGCTCCTCCAGAGGAGGAAATTGATGAGCCTCTCCTTACTTTTTACTTGCCACACTGCCTCACAATTTTACTACTGTGAAAAATTTGACATTCCTTTCAGCCCTTGACATTCTGCCTTTCAGCCTTTGACATTCTGCCCTTTCTCTGGCTTGATAAACTTTCACACAAAAGAAATATTTAATGCAACCAAAATCCAAACCAAAATACAGAACACTAATACAAAATTCATTTCTGTGTTCTACAGTGACCTTCTTTTCTTATCCTGATCCTGTCATCTAACTGCTAGGGCTGAAAAGTTCTGCAACCATCTGCTCAGTGCAATGCTCAGTCATTTCCTCTAGATGAACAGTTTTCATTAACCTCACTAACATTACTGCCAAACTAAAATCCACCCTAGCTTTTATTAAGTAAAAGTCACTTGATTTTCAGGTGTATTTGGCACTGTTACTTGAAATACTTTTTGTTGCTCTACCCTTTAAGATGACAAACATTAAAATGACATGAATACATAGCTGTAAGCAACTATAACAGCAAATTTTACTACAGTTCAGCAGTCACTTCTGAAGAGTTGAAGATCTTACCTCAACAGACAAAAGGTGTGCAATTTGACAAAACAACTGTTGTTAGATTTTTAAGTCAGGCTCAGTTTTACATGCAGAATCACATGACTTGTTTGGGCTCATTAAAACACATCATCCCTTTAAATCTCACTACTGCCTAACCCCCTGTTCCCAGATGTAATGGCTAAAATACTGAGCATATGAGTTTGGAATAAGCATTTCATCATTACACCTAACTTTCAGATCACCTTTAAAGTTAGGATATTATGGAATTTTCAGTTTATTATGCAAGGTATTTGACAGCTAGTTGAAAGAGCTGAACCAAGAGTGAGTCTGCATGAAAGTCTGAGAAACATGCAACATCCCTAGCAGATAGAAGTAATCTTCTATAGCACCTTTGGTATAATGAAACACCTGGTTGGAATCACAGCACACCTATTGGCACTGGATTCCAGGAAAAGGAAATTAAGTTGAAGTTGACTTTTCCTGTAATGGAAAACTGCATCTTTATGTTTTAAAGCAAGTTAAGCTACATTTGGAAAGTTTATGTTCAATTACCTGAAGTATTTACAGCTTCTTTAGAACAACCAGAGGCCTTCAAACATATTAAATTTTAACGTTGTTTAAACTACCTATTAGTGGTGGTTCTCTGAATATCTACCAGCTCATGCAAATTTATCTCATGATAACAAAACTCTCAAAATTTCAAGGATCTATAGGCAATTCACATAACAGAATTGCCTATTTAGACATCTTTACCAACGTAGTCTGCATTTAGTTAGAAATACCATTTTAGAGTTTTTTCTGCAGGCTGCTTTTTAAGGTCTTACTTTCAGAGTGGGAAATAAAGATACAGTGTAACAAGAATCAAATGTTTGTCGCACTAACTGAAGTTCTTCGAAGATGCAGTTTCTTTGCTCGGATATTGAAAAACTGTCACGTCATTCTTCAGGCTCTTACACAAAACCTGCACACCTGAAAGCTTTTGTCCAGCTATAATAAGTTATTCCCATAAAGGCACAGCTATCTCTCTATTAAGTCCATGGCTTTTCCCATATCCTTTCTATACCTCCTCACACCCAACCATCCCAACCACAACAGGACTGCTCTTCATGCTTAGGGCACAGAACACAGACATCCAAACCACCTCTGTTTTACATGAGCCACCACAAACCACTTCAGTAAGCAAGCATAGCTTACAGCAGCCTAAAGATAGGACACAGCATCTTCACAGCACACATTCTGGCATTTTTCATGGGATGCTGTCTGGCAGAAACACAGCTGGGCAGACTGGTCAGCTGAAACTCACCAGAGCACCAACATTTCAACTTGGCTATGAGAATCCTTACAACACAAGCACTTTTGAGTTGATTAGGAAGGACTAAGATAAGGCTTTCATATTACAGAGACCCTTTAGAACACCACTCCTCTCAAGCATTTGCATCTGCAAAGGGTCTATTTTCAGTAGGCTTTTTAGTTTATTTACCTGTTCAGCACCATGAGTCTTGGTGAACTGGGGCAGCTTCCCATACTAGGTTTGGTCCTTGCTGATTACTTTTGATTTGAACATAGCAGACATTTTGATACTGTAAACTATAACAAAATAAAAAGAGGGGCCACTTGTCAAAAATAATTTGTCAGACAAATTATTTCTGAGCAGAGTGAGCAGTGACACTGAATTTCACCATTACACGAGCTCAGAGGAGTAGCCAAGCTGATGAAGGAAGAAAATAAATTCAGCTAAAACTGGTCTTCATCTGCCATTTGGTTAGGTGGTAGTAACAAGGTCTGTTAGACCAGGACTTTCAGGATTTATCCATATACATTTTAATGGTTTTCAAAGTAAGTGTATCATTTCAGTAAAGGCAGGCCTTGGAAGGCAAAGTCTGTAAGAACAGCCATATAATGTATGGACGTCTAGAAAGCTGGCAGTAAATGGTCAGTGTTTCTAAGACATGGGGGTGTTGAACTTGAGAGCTTGACAAACACAAGAGAAGCAAATGCTTGGATGAAATAAAGTAATCAACCAAAAAATACTTATGAGAGTGTAGAATTAACACCATGAGAGATGACCAAACCCAAGAATGTGGTATAAGCTTAGCTGTCCACTCTCAGAGGAAGAATGGAGTGAGCTCATCAAAGCCAAGCAAAAAGTTTTCTACACCATAAAAGGTACAACAATGACAAACAGAAGATCCAGTCTAAGCCGGTTTTGCATGTTGGACATTTAGGTGATTATAGGCTCAATCTGTACAGGAAAAAATGGCTGAAAAGTTGGAATTCATTCTGCTTCTCCTGTTAGAGTAGAACACCATTTCTCTCTGCCAAGCTGGAAGGCTAAAGAAGTCACATGTTTTAAGATGTCAAGTAAGAATGAATGAGCATGATATTCCAGTTGACTACATGGTCTGTTTTCCTTGGTACAACTCCAGCCTAAAAAAAAAAATCATGTGGATATCATTGTTCAACAATGCTTCAATATTTCCAAGTCTGAAATCCCCCACTTTTTAACCAATGAAACAAGCATGGAGAAAAGAGTATATTTCAGGCAATGTAGCCTTGGGTTGGAGCATAGTTTGTGTTTTGTAGGGTTTTCTTTAAAAGACAGAGGAAAAAAAAAAGAAGAGGGATTACTACTTGGTCAGCAGTAGCATTCAACATTTTATGGTCAACATCAAAGTAACCAAAGACCCCAACCAGGTTATCCTGTAATCCTTTCACTCTTTCTAAAAGAGTAATTAGGAATGCAGCCATAGCTCGCAATTTAAAAGCACGAGGGAAACCCATAAGTAAGAATTTTCAGGGCTGGAGAACCCAAAGACACACCACTATGGCATCAAAACACTGCCTCAAAGGATCTTCAGGGGAATCATCTGGAAACCTGCTGGTCTGTAGCAGCTTTGGATGACAATGTGTGACACCAGCACCCATGCAAGTCTGGAAGAGAAATGCATGAAGTCATACTGGGAAAAAAAATTTAGACAATAGAAGGACACTTAAGGCCCACAGACTTGGTAAATCAGGGTCAATGAGGCATCAAACTGCTAATACATAGTTAGACCAAAATAAAAGTGAAATTTAAGCTAGTGCTCCATAAAAATGAAGCACCACTAATCACTCATGGTTCAACCCTACTAGCACTACTTGTAGAAAATAATTCTTGATTTGGAAAATGACAAGGCAGCATTTACAGGAAACAAAGATCTTGTGTCACTATTGCAACACAAGACTGCAACCCCCCTTTGAAGAGTCAGCTGATGCCAGCAGCCATTTTCCACTGTTGCCTTAATTTCTCCTTCCCTGTTCTCTCAAGCTGATGTCCACGGTGATTTAGTATTTCTGAGTGACAGACTTTGCCACCTGATCACAAACTCATGACTAATTTTTCCCCACATAAAAGAATAAAACTTTTGCAGAGAACTTTGCATAACAAACTGACAGGCACAGCAAAAATAATCTGCAGTGTTTTTGGTAATTCAGAGACCTGTAGATTCTGATCTCACTTCATATATTCTTACATGTAATGTAGATATTATTAAATATTTATACTTGCTGGTCGTTGGAAAGGCCTTTGAATGTACCACACAGAGAAGCCAAACATTCAGCTGCTGCAGATCTGCACAGTGCAGAAATCAGCACAAATACAGCACAACTTACAACATATTGAAGATCTGCCTCAGTTATTCAAACTTGTGCTTGCAAATGCCAATTGGTATTTGGCATGTTCTTGCTAATAAATCACTTCTAGCAGTCTGCCAGCAGGTTTTCCTACTTTTCCACCCCCTCTCCACTTCATCAAGTGGAATTAGCATTTGAGATACCATGCTAGATCAAATAGCCAGTGTACTTTGCTGAAGTATTGCATTACAATGAATAAAACTGTCACCAAATTGCTTTCATGCCCAGCAGGAGTGCAAATTCTCTGAGGGAAGACAGTAAAATTTTAGGAAGAAAGGCTTTACTTTCTTCCTAAGAAAGTAAACGACTTTGGGCGACTGCACGGAACGGATGGATCTCGACACACATGTGTCACACACTGCAATGTCACAGCTACCCGTAATATGAACATTAGCATCCAGAATCCAGTCATGCGAGATTTCTTTCCTGCCTTTAAGTGAACGCCAAGTGTGATGTGTGGAACACCTCATCTAAGCCAGAATTTTGACACCGGCTACAGGAATACGAAGCACATTTGATATGCCACCAGGGTATGAAATCGCGAAAAGCCGGGGGGGGCTGTTCTGCCACGGACGGGCTGCAGCGAGGAGCCCGCAGCAGCATTCCTCCTCCATAACCTTGCTGCTCGCTCTCTGCTGGGCTGCGGTCAAGGCACAGCAAGGCTCAGATCCACCCACTCAAGATGGTGGGATGACCTGGCACGGGAGCCCAGCCGCTATCAGCCCGTCCCTTTTCTGTAAGGAATTCTGGCGTAACCCTAGAGCATCTCATCGAGCGTCTTCGACAGCGCTCTGCAGGTTTTTCATTCAGGGGCTGCTCCGCTTCCCAGGTCTCTCCGTGCGAAGCGGGGCGGGGAAGCGCACGGCCACCTGCAGCGGGCTGTGCTGCCGGGACACGGCTCCGTGCAGCTCGGCTGCCCAGGGCCCCGGCGACACCCGCTCCGCACGGCCGGGGCCGCGCTCCCTCTGGGAGCGGCTGCACGGGGAGAGCGCGTCCTTCCCGGGCAGGCTGCGAGCGAGGCGGGGAGCGGCGGGAGCCGACCCCCGCTTGACGGCAGCGGAGGGCAAGCCCCGTGCGCAGCTCGGGAGCGGCGGAGGGCGCGATGCGGGGCAGGGGGAGAGGGGCCGAGCGTCTCACCTGGGCCGGCCCGGCGCGCCCGAATCCGCCCGACTCCTGCGGCGGCGGCAAAGGAGGCGCTGGATCAGCTGACGCCGGGCCCCGCGCGCATGCGCCGCGCCGTGCACCGGAAGCGCCGGCCGCGAGCCGTGCCCAACTCCGGGCGGAGCTTCGCCCGCCCAGCCCGGGCCTCTTCCGGGCGGGAGTGCGCCGCGCGCAGTGGGGCGTGCTGATTGGTCGTTCTGCGTCACGTGATCGCATAGTCGCCCCGCCCTCCGGGACACGCGGGGCCTCTCCGTCCTCCCCCCGCCCCGCGGGGCGCGGCGCGTGCGCGGCGGGAGCGCGCGGGAGGGGCGGGGCGGGGCGGGCGGGTCATGGCGGGCGGGGCGGGGGCGCGCGCGCGGCGTGAGGTGAGGGGTCACGGGGAGGGGCGGGGCGGGCGGAGGCCCATGTGGAGCGGGAGCGGGATCAAGATCAAGATCGGGATCAGGATCGGGATCGGGATCAGGAGGAGACTGAGCCGCCCGCGCTGAGCACGGGGAGGCCAGAGCCGCACCCGCACCGCCGGGCCCTGGACGCAGCCAGTGCGGACGCCGGGCAGGCCGCGGCCGCACCATGAAGGGGTGAGTGCGGGGCTCGGCCCGGGCCGGGCCCGCCGTGCCGCCCGGGAGCAGAGCGGGGAGCGGAGCGCGGGGCGGGCCCGGGCGGCGCGGCGGGCGGGAGGCGGAGAGGCCCGAGCGGTGCCGCCGCCTCTGAGCTCGGGGGGTGTTGCTGCGTCCCTCCCGCCCTCTGGGACACGGCCCGCGGCGGGTGGGTGCCGGGGAATCCCAGTGGGCGGTAAAAACCGGCGATGCCGCCGCTGGAGCCCTTTGGGCTGAGCAGGAGCTGCCCGCGGGGCTCCCGCACCCTCACGGTTGTGCCGCCGCCGGAGCGAGGATTGTCCGCGCTCAGCCCCGCGCTGGAGCGGGCGGGACGCGGCGGCTCCTCGTGCTCGGGGGGGATCCCGCCCTGCGGGTCTGGCGATCTGCAGAGCGGGCGGGGATGCTGGCCGGGATCTCGCCCCGGTCTGGTCCTTGTCTGGCGGTAGCAAAGAAGCGCCGCTCTCTCTGTGCGAAAAAGCTGCCAGCCTCGGATGTGTGTGGTTTTGCAGTGCTATTGTGTGTAACATCCTCTTAGCACTTTGGTTGGTTTTTTAAAGTCTTTAATTGCTACGTGGAGGCTGTTACAGCGTGGATGGATGACAAACGAGCTGTGTTCTGTGTCATGTTTCTGTAGCACACCCGCTGCTTTGGGCCTGGCATCGCTTCTCTCTGTCTGCTGAAAACTGGAGATTTCAAATCTGGTTGGCTGAAAGCACTGATTTCCTTCTCAGTGGGGGCAATGAGGTGTCGTTTTTGTACAGGAGACTGGAAGTCTTTACACTCACAGTTGTGCTTTGGTGTCAGATGACCTGCCTGACCTTGTCCAGGTCACTTTGGGACAGGTTTTTCAATGTTGGCTAAGCCACCTAATGTTTATGAATTTCAGCATCAGCTGTGCTCCACAAAACGTGCTTGTTCCAGTTCTGTGCCTCAGTTTCTTCACAGGCACAAAGGAAGCTTTCCCCAGCTGTTTCTCAAAAGAGCATTAAACCAGTCCCCTTGGAACTGGTGTTATGCAATGATGGGTATTATTATTCCAGTTTGGCAGCTTAAGGCAGGGTGAATGGAAGCTGAATCACTTAAGCTTTTACTAAGAAATGGTAAGGGGTTTAGCTTATTAGCAATAGGGGTGAGGTCATACCAGACTGCTTGATAACAGACTTTGAGCTGGTTCTTACAGCATGTAAGCAGCTTCAGGCATCGTGAGGGGCTGGCAGGTGTCTGTGGAAAGGGGTTCAGGGATGATTGCAAATAAACAGACTCTCAGGTGACATAAAATAGGTGTGTTTGGGATATTGGACAGCCCTTTATCCGCCTGTGCCACCCTACATAAACCGGGGCACCCCCACTCTCAGTCACCTTGTAACGAGGACGGCAGAGTTTGCGGGGAGAGCAGCAGCGCGGATCAGCCAGGATGAGGTGGCAGTTGACGCGATCGTTGTTCCGCAGCGCTCCCGACGGAACTGGGTTTCCTTTTATCCTTTGTTGACCGTTCTGCTGTTTGCTACAGCTTAGCCTTGCTCTGGTTGTATGTCAGTCGTGGGATGGGGTTACTGGATGTCTGAGTGGGAAAGTGGCCCAGGCGTGCCAGGCTGGAGCCGTGGGGATCTCCTGGCAGGGTACAGCCAGGGCTGTCTGCTGTGCTCGGTGCTCCCTGAGGAACTGAGCCTGGCTTTGCTTGCACTGGTCAGGAGTTCTCATTTCATGGAGTTTTTTACTTCTTGTAACTTTTTTTTTTTTTTAATAAAGAGCTATAGAGAAAAAACCTGCATACCACTCTTCTGCTTCCAGAGCACCAAACTTCATTTCTGTTACTTTCCTTTTACTTACAGGCAGCTTTATTGCTGGTTCAACTTCAGGACTTACTGCTTTGGGTTCTGTACTTCGTATTTCTGCTCTTCTGGTACTCTTTCATCTCTTTGAAGAACAGCATATTCCTGTATTGCCAAAACACTGTTAGCACCACACAGCAAGTTCTGGTGCAGAATAAATTCATATTCTTGTGCAGATTCTCATATTGAATCCAGGTGTTCTCTAAAAATTCAAATGGAAGCAAATATGCCGACAGAGCTCAAATTGAAAAATAACTCCATTTAAATACAATGAGACTCAAAGGACTGAGAACGGTTCAAAAGGAATGTATAAATTACACAGGGGTACTTTGGAACAAATCCAAACTGTTTTTTAAGTTCCAAAGATCAGTGAAGATCCCTAAAGTACAAGTACTGTCAAAAGATGGGTCCAAAAATAGGTCTAAAGCTTCAGCTCCCAGCATGCAGAAACTGATGTGCTTGGAGGGATCTGGTCTGTCTTCACTATTGAATCCAAAATCGTGGACAAGTCCTTCTGAACAAACTGGCTCCATCTGACTGTTTTTTCTGGGAACATACACATTGCATTGCATTGTAACCCACATGACAAAGTGCAGAGATGATTTTGGAAGCACTTAGAGCAGCTGATGTTTTATCAGCTGTCATTATGAAGAGTCTACTTCGGCAGAGAAAGTATTAAAAAAGAAACTGTACAGGTCATTGACATGAAATGTCAGGTCTAAAAGACTGTGTAGTCAACCTGTGTTGCTTGCAGCCTTGCAGCCTTCTTTCTTAGCTCTCTGAATTCAAAATAGTACATAGGTGTGTGTTAATAATGCATAGCAAGTTGTAGTGTCTCTGTCATCAGGGTGTTTGAGGTTAGGTGACCTCTTCTACCTAGGACCTCTGGTTTCAGAAATAGCAGAAGATTTTTTGTGCTTTCTCAGCTGCTTAAAATTTTGTGGGTTTTCTCTTACTTGATGAGTTAAATACCAGCCTCTGAACTGGTAACTGCTATTAGCTTTCACCTGGTTTTGTGATACTTGGCTTTATGTTCACTCCATCCTCATCTTCTGAATGATTTTAATAGTTTAGAGTCTCATTATGTTTCCCTTTTTTTATTAAACATGACTTGAAAAACTGAGGTAATTCACTGTTCTATTAGTCAGCCTTGTGATTCTCCAAAGATTAATTTTTTTCATTTATTGTTAGTTTATTCATTTATTGTTCTTTGAAAATCTGTTTTAGAACTGTGTTTGCATGAGGAAAATTACCAGTGAAAGGGACTCAAGTTCTACTGTCTGTCGTAATCTGGTTGCTTTTATACAGCAGATGTAAATAATACTCTCTGCACTTTGCTGCTTTCATAGTGTTGATTCACTTGTTGCTCAGTGTTTTTGTGTTTTCATTACAGTTATGCTGCTGGTTTTAAGCAGACAAAACTGAAAGTCTTGCATTGATTCTTGAGCATTTGCTGATTGCTAAAGTGTGGGTTCATTCCTGACTTGTTTCAGTTCAGATGAAACCTATGAGAATAAGGTATCCAGCCTTTCCCTGATGGCCTTCCCTGAAAACCACATTATACAAGGGTAATGCAGGACCTGTGTGCTCCATGTACCTGCTGTGTAACTGGGATTGCCACATCCATGGAGCACATAGTGCATGTTACAAGCAGGGCCCAGTGCCTGTGATCCTGTGCATGTGTTGTCACATTGACCAAATCCCTCTCCCGTTTTGATGGGAAACACCTGGGAGGTTGTCATGCGGCAGCACACGTTGAGCCATATGATGGAAAACTGATTGAAACAGGGAGTAGAGTGCTGTGTGTTAAACCAGCCTTAGAAAGAAGTGTGCACTACTTTCGGGTAAGACACTCCTAGGAGATTGCCTTTCAACTTTGATGTGTTTGCAGCTAAGTCTCAGGTTTTATAGGTTCTAAGGATCCTCCTGACTTGCTGTGGAAGAGTCCTACAGGCTCCATCCTACACAACAGGTACCTCCTACTCCAGAGAATTTCCTAACCCTGAGGCTTTGCAGGCTTGTGCTGCTCTGGCTGCCTTTGTAGGAGAGACATCACAGCTGGCGAGTACTGAACATAATAGAAAAATAACTGTATTGTTTTTAAAGTGTGGGGAGTCATCATGGGTAAGCTCTATACCTCTGCTTGTTTTGCCCAGATTCACAGAGTAAACCTTTCAAGGTCCTGAAGATGTGCATGTTTCTGAGGAGAGCGGGGAGGGGGTTTTCTCTCCTGAGTTAGTACAACAGAGTTTGTGCAGAGCTGCTGAATTGTTTCCGTTTGCTCGGCACAGTGCTAAGCTTAACATATATGGGAGCAAGTTCCAAGTTTATGAGAAAACTGCTGAATGGTCAAATGCACTGGAGGCAGGACAAAAAAGGTAATTGAGCTTGAAAATCACTTTATTTTTAGGCTTTTTCTGGACCTAGAAGTCTCCAAGTGTGAGCTATAGTCTGCATTTATTTTCATAGACAGTAAATTTACACCTTGCCTATATGCAAGCTTACAAATGGCTTAACAGCTTCTAAATGAGTTTATAAAAAACTCAATGCAGTTTATTATAGGTACTTTAACCTGTTTTATAACTCTGACCACTCTGAGTTTAATTCCATAACCAGATTAAGACATTCCACGAAGTAGGAAGGATTGGGAGGGTAGGAAGATAGCAGAGGGGTTTATAGCCATTTTACTGAAGCGCTTTAGAATCCAGTCTTGTGTTTTGAGTACTGTTTGACCATTCATCTCTTTCTGCATGTAGATGTGGCTTGGTAGTTTGGGACATTTCTGTGAAAAATGTAGTAACTTTAATTAATCACCAAATGCAGCAGACTCTGCTGCCATCTCCTGAGGACAAGAAATGATGCATCCTCCTTTGCCACACTAAATGTCTTTTAAAATGGGGAATAATGCGTTATGGTTGAGCCAGAAAAATACTTTAATCCAAGTGGAAATCATTCAGAACTTGAAGAGCCTGCCCATTTGGCAAGCATTAGAAGTGTTCAGACCAATAATCTGAGAAGGCGCTAGATATTTTTATCCAGAAGAGGAAAGAACATAGAAAGTTGGATCTTTGTATTTGTTTGGGAATTGATAAGAGAGAAGTGCAGTGCTTCCTTGCATCCCTCCTGCTCTAAGTGAGGCAGGCAGTGTTGGGATTACTTTCTGCTCCTGACTGGAAAAGGGAAAGGGAAGAAGTGATCCATGTGGGAGTTAGTTGTAAAGCAGAAGAAGTTTGTCAGGAGGAAGTTTGAGGTGGGGAAGTCAGGGGGAGGAGAGAGTCTGTGCACAGAAGAATACCTGGTTATTTGGAGACTCTTGGCCTTGAAGACATGAGAGCAGAGAAGCACAGCACTAAAATGGGGTAACTGTGTATTTGTGTCAAAGCATATTGAATGAATTCATTATGAGAAGGAAATGATACTTTAGGCTTTATTGAAAATAGAGCCATAACCATTTCCACAACACTGTCACTAGGCGACTAAGATTAAGATATTTGAATTTTCCTGGGGGCAGAGTATTTCTTTCTTTAATTAATTGAAAATACTGTGCTTCATAGTAAGATCTTCATGCATGAAGTACTTCCTGAGCTCACTTGGCCTTCCTTCTCCCTCTGCCTGTTCTTTTCCAGGCTCCATGTGATTTTTGGCCCTTAGCAGACTAGAATCTCTAACCGTGAAAAAAATTCTGATTTCCACCATCTGAGCATTGTACTTATGTTCTCTTGAGAGTATGGGATGACACCCAGGCAGCAGTTGAAGGCTTGTGAAAGTTTTCTGTACATGGCACTTGGAATTGTCAGCAAAGATCACAAATTAAGTTGAACATTGCAGTTAAAGGAGATGCATTTGTTTTTAGATCTTTGGCACAAATTTTCATTTGAGAACAATTGTTAGTGAACATTATGAAAAGGACGGGGGGAAATTATTGTTGCGTTAGAATTGTTTTTAAGGTAGGCACATAAAACTGATAGCACATTCTGTCAGTTTTTCACATTGTGTTATTAATATAATGTGTGATTTGAACACCTTTCAAAACCCAACTCTGGGACTGAAATGCAAAGTGTAGGTAGGAAATCCATAATGAACTGACTTTTTTTTCCCACTATTCTAATGGACAAAGGCATTTGTAAAGAATTGTGTTTCAGTGACCTATAGAAACAGTTTGTGTAAAACAGAAAATTATTTTCTCTTGGTATGTCAATTCCATAGTTTGTTACTTGTGTATGTACAAGAGGTGCCCTCAAGCTGTATTTATGTAAATAAGGTACTTTGTAAGCATCACTTCTATTTTGAATTTGAAGGTAAGCCTCTGTTCTTACCTGATGATCATCAGGTACTTCATGAACACTAATTAGCAAAGGGTCATGATCTTCTGGGAGGTGAGTAAGGGTTATAATTGTTAGATCTGGGGACATTGAGGGTGTGGAAAGGATCAGTAATCTATAATGTGTCTCAGGATATAGTTAGTGGAGGCATAAAACTAATTTTGAGGGAAGCTGTTTCAAAGTAGTGAAGTACTTCTGTTTAGCAATCATGGATCAAAATCAATGTTCTTGTGAGCTTACTTGACTAATAAGGAAAAGTGGTTAGAGCAGCAATGAAGAGTTGGGATCTCTGGCAGCTCTTTATCTGCTGTATGATTGCACACAAGTTGTTTCCTCTCCCACCTGATATTGATGTACCTGGGATAGGCTGATGAGATATTTAGGCCTTAACCTTGTGAAGTGCTCTGGAGCAGCAGAGTGTTGTGGACAACTAAGTGATGTGTGTGTGTTTGCTTTTCTGTGCTAGACCAGCTACATTTATTTCTGCTGTTTTAGAGTTTGAAAAGTCTGTCAGCTGGGCATAGTGGTTTCTGCTCTTTGTATCCATTTGCAGAATGGGATAGTTTATAATTTGCTTGGGAAAGTTTATTTTTCACTTGAAGATTTCAGATCTAGGACATGTTTCAGCTGGAAAAACTGTGAGGCTATTATAGCATAACTTTGCTTCTTGCATGTGAAGACTGGCCAGTCTTTGGTACATGGTCAGGTTTCCTAAGTTGAAGCAGAGTAAATTATATGATACCCAGATTCAATGAAGAAACTTGTCTGTAATGTTCTGTGGTTTTTCTTTTCCTTTTTTTGTGACAAAGGGAGAGGCAGCTAAGGTCTGATGTGTGTCTTGGGGAATTACGATGCATGACATTGAAACCTGTTCACAGTGAGATTCAGTAGACTTGCAAATCTTGAATGAAGTCTTCTGTTAATTCTGATTCTAAAATTGCTTTGTTTTGTTCTGTACATCACTGTGCCCTTCAGCAGGCCAGAACTGGGGGTAACCTCCAGCAGGGTATCAGGTGTCATGCAATACATGTTTTCAGTAGTAAGCAGGACTAAAGAAGATCAGAGGTCTCAGAGCAAATCGGTAAGACTTTTTGCGTGCTAGGTTTGTACTTATCCTTCTGGTTTTCTGACAAATGAAACAGAGTAGATATGCAGCCCACAGATCTTTGAGATAATTGAAAACATACTGATCTGCCCACAAGAACGAGACTAACTTGTGTGCCTAGCATGACAGCTCATCTATTAAAAAAAAAACCTAAACAAAAACAAACCAATCAAAAAACCCCACAAAAGTCCCAACAACCCTAGACCCCAAAACACTAGAGAGGCTCTTTGGGCCTTGGAGTAAAATCTAAGCAGAGCCACACCCTTCAGGTCTGTAGCCTTCATAGTTCTGGTTTGGTTTTATTTTATGAGTGGATTATCCTGTCTAGACTCCTGCTTTGACTTGGAAGCCAAAATAGAAGCAATAAAGCTAGCTGGCCGCTTAGCAGGTGACAAACCTTCTCTGAAGTCCTCTTAATTTGTTAGGGCCCATTTCTCCATGCTGCCTCTCCTGACTTACTCCTCAGTAAGTTTTGCAAGTTTCAGATACAGCTCTGCTAAATTTAGCTTGCCAGATGCCTTCAATAAGCCTGAGCCCAGCTATCAGTTACACGGAGATCTGTTTCAGTCAGGCACATCCCTCTGGGGAGAGGCTTGCACTATTTAAAGTTGAATGAGACTGAGATTCTTACAGCATTAAGAAACTCGAAATTCGCCCTTTTTCTCCCTGATGTTGGTTCTAAACTAGTATTTGGCACTTGGTATTCCCAGGGAGTGAATTTGTGTTTCCTCTTGAACTGTGGCTGGAAATTGGCTGCCTCTCGAGCTGTCGTTCTGTATAAGTTCTCCTTTGGTATATGTTGAGCAGCCAAAGGCAGTCTTAGCCTAAGTAACACTAATGTCTCATGTAGCCTGTGTTACTTCCACCAGTGTCAATGTAAGACATTGTTGGAAAAGCAGGCTGTTCAAATCACGGCCCTGTAAGCTGCAGGCAGAGCAGTGCAACTGCAGCAGGACTAACTAGATTGCATTTGGTCCTACAAAACGTGGGAGGCTTTTTCTAGCTGGTGCCTGGAGGATCTTAGGACACTGGCATGCAAGAGCAGGAGTGTTAATGCCAGTGTTCTGGGCACGCATCCAGTTTCAGGAAGTGGTGCGTGTCACCTCACTAAAGTCATACTTCTGTTCAGATTTGGTGGATCACTCTTCACTTTCGCTCTTACATCGTTGGGCAGCATTACTCTGCACTTCTAACAAATAGCATCCTCTGCACCAGGAACCAGTTCCCTCTACTAGTGAAATTGCCAAGTGTTTTTTTTCCCCAGTAACCAAGTCATGGAATGCAGCAATTGTGAAAAACACAAATGTAGTCCCAGGATATGTCAGGAAAATGCTTCCAGTAGTGACAGGAAAAACTTACTGCCATTGTACAAGACAATAGTATTGGGGCTGCTGTAAGCAGTTTTGGTTAGCCATGTTTAAGGAAAATCAACTTTAATCAAAGGGAATGTAAGGAAGAGCTAGTATGACAATAATAGGAATTAAGAGCCAGTCTTACAGGAAGAGCCAGGTGCTTGGCTTTAGTTAGAAGAAAGGTGTGAAGAGATCATGATAAATCTCTGAAAATGTACCCATCATCTCCAGACAGCACAGAGGTACATTTGATTACACTAGAATAACTAAGAATAATGGTAGCTTTGGAACAGCCTCACAATGGAAGATGTTTAAGTGGCTTCAGAAGGCTGGTATTCCATTGAGGAAAGTGTATGGATTTGGAGAACACTTTAGTAGTAAGAGGCCTGACCTGATAAGCCAAGAGTCTCTCGTTCCTCTATGCTAAAAACAATTCCTTGGGGTTGAGTGACAGACTTATCCCAGAAGCTTTGACATCCAATATGGAGTAGAATTAACTATTGCATCCTCCATGGAGTGCCTTCTGAGCTGTAGGGTGCCAGTACTACGTGTGGATCTATTTAGGGATATTAATGGCATCACAGAGTCAAATAATCTGTTAAGGAAGGGCATGTCCCTTCTGGGCACTTCAGGTTTTTTATGCATCTTTATGTTCTCTCATATGCTAATTTGAGCTCAGAATTCATTTTTTTTTCTTTGCAACAGAAGAGGATGAGTATTTCTGGTACACCCTCTATTGAGCTGGAATGCACAGGACTGGCCTAGTTGGACTTTAGCTGACATACTAAACTTAAGTTACTGATTTGGCTGAGACTTAATTTGAAGAAGTGGGTCTAGTTGTAAACAGCTGTTAAAAACAAACAAACAAACCAACAACAACAAAAACCAAAACCACAAAGCTGCTTGCTTTACTCTGGTGACAAAAAGGGAGTGATAATTTTGAGTCCTTTGTTACAGGTGCTTTGTTTTGGCTATTTGCAGTAGTTTTTTTAAGTCCTTAGGATCAAAGTGTGTGTTGTTCTATGAATGATAAAGTGTAGCACATTCTCTCTAGACTGTGTTCACAGATGTACTGGATAACCTACATCCCTGTTCTCCTCTTGCACAGTACTTCCAGTTTAAACCAGGGTGAGCTGGCACTTCTGCTCAAGAACCAATTAGTTCTGCCTATGGCACTTTTTTCTCTTCTTTATGCTGGCAGAGGACTCGTGTTGTGAACCCAGTCAGGGGACTGATGTGGGTTAAAACTAAGCTTTTCTTTTTTTGTCTAGGTTAGTTTTAATTTGTGTTGGTTCACCACATTGTTGCACAAACATTTGTGCCAACAAGATGATGGAAATTAGTGGCTTGGGGACAGCAAGACTGCTGCTTTTGGCAGCAGTGCCAGCTTTCCTATGATTTTACTCAAGGTCCCAGAGGCACTTTTGCACCCTGTCCTCAGGAAAAATGAATTCTTGTTATGTGGGTCTTTCTTTCCATGTTCTTATTTAATTTACATATTAAATGGTTTTGTGCATAATAGATGTGGTGCTGATTTAATCAGCCAGTATTATACATTAAAGTAATTTATGGTTTGAGTACACACTATTTAAACAGATATATTTAGCGTATTGATTTATGCTTCCTGCAGTGTTTCTCAAACCTTTTTCATATTATTCTCCAGGATAAAATACTGTCCCTGGTGCAGTTCTTGCAAGGACAAACCAGGCAGTGACAGAGCACAGAAGACAGGCAGCAGGAGATGGCAGGAGGCAGCAGCAAATGTGGCAAGTGGTGAGAGATAGAGGGGGGAAGTCCAGGGGCTGAAGGAAATGTGTCAGCAAGTACTTTTTAGCCATCTAATAACAGAGCTCATTTCTCTGGCCTGATGCCAGCCTCAGAGGTGATGTCTTGGCTCAGCAGCTCCCAGCCTTAGACTCTGCTTCTGCATTTATTTATTTATTCTCTGTCTGAAGCTGTCTTGGTGAAAGTCCATTTTCTGGCCATGTTTCCTTTCATAGCCATTTTGTCCTGGCTGCCTGTGGTAATATATTTTTGTCCTGTTGCTCTGTCATCATAAATATTTCATAGCGACTCTCTTCTAATGCTTGATTTGTTTGATTAGTAACTAATTAATTTTAAAATAATATTAGAAAACACACTACCTGGTGATGGTCTTTGTCAGAGATTTTTGCTCAAAAAGAGGCCTGCTATATAACAACTTTGCTGTGAGTTCATCATGCTAGCATTGCTGATCTACTGAAGCTTGGAACTACTGATACTTTTTTGTATCACTGAGGTTAATATATTGTTATTTGGAGAAGAGGTCTAGGCTTTCAGTGGCTGAGTATGAATGTGAGGTTTGTGTCTTTCCTTACTGACCTCCTGCACTGTAGCTCATCTGACCTAGCTGAACAGTTGAGACCTGCTCCCTTTGGTTTCTACTCTCATGCAGACTGCAGCAAAAGGGGCTCTTCAGTCTTCTCTTCCCTCCTAGTACGAGATTACTGAGGTGTCCTACTCCAGAAAAACTCTTTCACGGACACAAATGTACCCAGGAACCCACATGCGTCAGTTTTATTCCTGCCCTTTGTGAGGAAAAGGAAGCAGCACTGCTGGCTGGGATCAGAACTTGCCTTCTGTGAGCCTGAAGAAGCCCTGCTGTGATAGGCTGAGCAATTGTGCCAAATAGGGCATAAAACAAGTGCTACAGTTTCTCCACTGTCTAATAACTTTGGTTGCATGCTTATTTACACTGGGAGTACTTCTGTAGTGTGAGAACATCATCCTTATTAGCTTGGGGCTTACTTTGTGTGGAAATATCATTTTCAAAGGGACTTGCACAAGTGGCCATACATGAAGAAAGGAATCTCGATAGCTAAAATGATCTAGAAGATGGAAAAGGGTGTGAAACAAAGGGCTGGTTGTGGTAGGACTCACAGAAAAGTGATGGCAGAGTAGGCAGTGGTAAGCCTTGGTTTCTCTGCAAAACTGAAGACTTAAGTCTTCAGTAAAGAGAGGAGAAAGTGGGTGAAGGTAAGTTACAGTTCTTGAAGTAAAAGTGAAAGGCTCCATTCCTGTAGCTTCTTCTGATAGTTTTTGCAGGCTGCAGTATAATGCCTAGACAGCGTTATGTATTTATCATTGGTAGTGACAACTGAAACTGGTATATTGGAGGGTATCATTTAAGGGGGGTTTTTATGGATGATCAAGGTCATTTAATAAAGCAGAGACAGATTATACTCTGCATTGCTTGGTACAGTTCTTGAAGAAGAAAAGAGTTATTGGTTATTGTATCTTTTTGTGTCACTGTATTATTTAAATGAACCTGTGCTGTAGTGTCCTACACATTAACCTATCTGAAAAAACAAGCTGCCTAAGCACAAGAGACTTTGGAGACGGAAAGCAGCTACTGCATATTTACTAGAATGAACTTCAAGCCTGATGTACAAGGATTTTAGAAAGCCGCTTCTTTGAAAACAGAATTTGACTTTTTTTCAAAGAGGCAAGCAGTGTCTTTACTGCGTTTTGGGCAGAAAACAATCTGGTTGCTGATATGTATTCAGTAAAACAGGGCTGATATGAACCTAGAATTGTGTGCTTTTCTAATTCTATGTGCGCTGGCTTTGTACCTGCCTACATATTCTGGTGACCATTTGGGGAAAGATTTTGATTATCTTGGTTTTTTTACTTTTCATTCTTGTAGTCCTTGTTAAAACTGCTTGCACTTGCCCAAGGGCAACTAATCTCTTTCTTTTTTAGTTTATTTTTCTTTTATTTTTAAACTTGGTTCTGTGTATATAGTGTTTCTTTCAGGAAGTTAGTCTTAGAAAAGAGAGAAACTTGGTCTGTTTGTTCTCAGTATAATTCAGTGTATTTTAAGGTTGTGATTCTGCTTTCAGCAGGAAAAAGGATTTCGGTGATGATCGTAGTAGATGCAGATATCACCTTGAGAAGGGCACACTTGCATATTGACAGGCTTAATATATTTGTTGCTCACAGTACTTTTGGTTTTTAGAGACAAATGTCTAGTAATGACTTTGTCTAAGCGTAAGCTTTATGTTAAGAGGTGGTAAAATTGAGGCTGTCTTTGAAACATGGATAAAGACTTCATTTCCATGGTCTGTTCTAGCTTCTATTTTCATTGGAGTTTTTAATTTTTTTTTTCTTGTGATCTTGATGGTCAGAGGGGAAGTGAATGGGATAAAGTTAAAGCTAATACTTCTGCAGAGATCCATGTACTCCTGTCTCCCACCCAGTAAAACCACACATATACTATGGTACATTAGTGTTTAGCGTGGCCTGAGAAACTTCTGACTGTACAGAACTGATTGAAACTAGGTTTGGGATGTCAATCAGCCACCCGCAGAAGACTTGATTGTATGGGTTGGACATGGCAGTTCAAATATGTATTGAGCTGACTGTTAGGTGGGACAGTTCTCTAAGCATAAACAAAATTACTAATCTTTGGTGTCCTTAAAACTGTTGCAGTATGTCAGATGTTAAGCATGTTTTGATTTGTTCCAGTAGCCGGATCGAGCTGGGAGATGTGACGCCACACAACATTAAGCAGCTGAAGAGGCTAAACCAGGTCATTTTTCCTGTCAGCTACAATGACAAGTTCTACAAGGATGTACTGGAGGTTGGCGAGCTTGCCAAATTAGGTACAAATGTTCTTGCCAAAAATTGTGGGCTGTGGTGGCAGAAGTGGTCATGATTGCTATCCATAATGGTTTTGAATAGCAGCTCTTTCTATTTAGTTGTTTTACATCATGAAAAATAAGTGGGAACCTCAAAGAAGCCGCAGAGGGTCTGTGTTCTAAATAGATTACATCCCACTGGGAATAGGCATGTTTTCTGTTCCAGAAGAAAACAGTTCTGCATTTCCAACTTACCTCCTGATGTCACTGCTGCCTTGGTGTGAACAGTGATAAGCAACCACTGTGTCAAAGCAGCACTGGTAACTTCATTCCAAGTGTGAATCCACAATGTATGTTATATCATCTGGATAGGAGAATTAGCAAGAGGGGAGGGAGGAAGACAGAGGGTGTAAATGAAAGAGCTGTATGTGTAGTTTGAGACTTGTTGCTGATAAGCCTTTGTTTCCCTGTGTGGCAGCCTATTTCAACGATATTGCAGTGGGAGCAGTGTGCTGTAGGGTGGATCACTCCCAGAACCAGAAGAGACTGTACATCATGACACTTGGATGCCTGGCACCCTACCGAAGGCTAGGAATAGGTAAGGAGGGTCTTCTTTTGTATCTGAGTCATCAAAGAAACCAGATTGCTGTCCAGCTTTCCAAATGCTCTTGCAGATTTTTAACCAACTTAGTGCACTTTAGACTACTGATTTCTTTGGAAGGGATTATCATACTGTGATGTAAATCCTCTGCTTCTATGGATGTGCAGATTGTTACAGAGAGAGATTAAATAATTTGTCAGAAATATGTAGCCAGTGTGCAAGTCATAAATAAGTAGAACACAACATCCCTTCACTCCTCTAAATGTAGGGATTTTCTGTTTATTTTGTCTTTATCACTACTGATTATTGTTGCTCAGAGGTAGCACCTGCTTTTTGTCTATACTGCATTTAGTTCTTTGCTCTACGTTGCAAACCCATAGGACAGATTAATCAAGACCTAGAGTAACCCATTTGCTTTGACAAACTGTATTGAAAAGATAACTTTATTTTAAATTATTTTACTAGGTCTTTAGTAGAAAAGCTTACCATTGCCCTCACTGATTTTTACAATGTTTTGGCTGTATTTTGAGACCTTGAAACTGATATTAAAATAAACTTATTTATATGTATGCTTCTGGGCTGTTATGATTTTTATTTCTTCTTCAAAGAAACAATGAATTAAGGTTTATGAGCAGTCACAGAAAGAGCGAAATACTTATACATCATGTTTTCTTTGCCTTTCCTAGTTTTCACACTATCATTTTAGTCTACCTACGGTTAACCTGCCTCTCCTGAAGGAAGCACCTTGCTAAGTATATACTTAATTGTGCCCTTTCTTAAGTATCTCTTTATCTTTTGGCAGGAACTAAAATGTTGAATCATGTCTTGAACATCTGTGAAAAAGATGGCACTTTTGACAACATCTATCTGTGAGTTACACTCATGCAGTTTTTGAGAGATGATAGAGGTAGATATGGGAGCAAAGGGATGGAGATCCAAGTGTGGGTTTAGTGTATATTTTAGTGGGGTCAGGGAACATCTTGTGAGTACTAGCAGGAAAGCCCGGGGTCATATTCTGGGCTTGTTGTGTAATGCTGAGAAAGCCAGAAGCATGCTTGCTTTAGAAAGGGTTCTGCAAATTTGCTGAATTTGAAAGTAGTTTAGTTACAGAATTATGTTCTAGAGCAAAATTACACTGTAAGACAAGAAAAAACCTTTTAGAAAGGATTTTATTTTTATCATAGAAGGTCATCTTTGGAATTGGAAATAGTGCAAGTTTGGTGCATTTACTTTCTGTCTTTTATGACAGCACTCTGTGGGTTAGAACATCAGAGATATTTGCAAGCACTCAAAGTTTACATTCAGTAATAAGGCCCAACTGCTGTTCCCATTCTTGCACACTGCTAGGTCAGCTATTTGTGCAGCAACACAATAAACTAGATCAGTGCCCTGACCCAGCTGGGGAAGCTGTTTTCAGTTTTGTTTCTGGGTGTTGTTTTTGCATTTTGTTTGTGATTTTGAGTTTTGGGAGTAGTTTTCTTGTGCTTTGTTTTGTTAGGGTTTTTTGTCAAATCAACTGCTTATCTGCGTAAGCACTTGGTGTGATGCAGACAAGAGAACAAGCACTGGGATAAAGGACAGTCATCCCAATAGTCCCCCTGGAAACAGAGTCTGAAATCCATAAATGCCTAAACCATGCTTTTCCTTTGCTGCTGGTTTCACACTTCTGCTTTTTCCTGTGCATTGTATGTATGGTTACCAAGTGAGCTGATGCAGTTTTTGGTCTGATTGCTTCTCTGAGCCAGCTTCTTCTTGTCCATCACTGCCATGGCCATCACTCCAGTGCAAGCATGATGCAACTCTTCCACATCCTCTGGTGTTGTTGCTTTGTGCCGTCTATGTAGGAGGAAGGTGTTTTAAAAAGATGTCTGAGAAAACTGCTTTTGGCTAGTATTCCTGCTCTCCTGCCTCAAAAAAAAATAATAATGAACTCTCTCAGATGCCTGCTAATGGGACAGGGGCTTTCCTTTTTGCTTTTGCACGTTACTGTGTGCACAGTGAAGGAGCTGTTTGCTGGTTCTAATGCAAAAAAACCCCAAATCTGTCATAATCCTTCCTTATACTTCCCAGGCTAAGGATTCTGGCACGACAATAAATAGAGCCCAAAATTGGGCTAACATTCTTTTAGTGATGAATTGATTTTATTACTATGTCTATTGCTTGTGCATCTTCTATCTGAACATACTATGCAGCTTAGCACCAAATTTGGTATCAGTGCCTAAATTTGTCATTAAAATAAAGTTCCCTTTTAGCTTTTTGGTCTTACTAAGCTTAACACTAAGATCTTCTGTTTTGTTCTGTTGTTGCTTCCACAGTTACTTTGGTCCTATGGTTATGCAGCATGTTGTCATGACAGAGTGATTCATGAACTTGTGCAGTGTCCACTGAATTTTGGGAGTGTTTAATGAATGCCTTTTGTTGAGCCAAATGTTCTTCTTTCTTTTTTCTCTTTCTTATTTCTTCTTTTATTTTTTTAACAAAATTTGTGCAAATAAATGTCCTAGTCACATAGGATAAAGAACTGATGGCTGTTGGTTTTGGAGACCTTGAAACATACTAGCAAAATCTGTAAAACTCTAGGGGAAGTACATACAGGGGTAAAGGACTTTGTAAATCCATAGGACATTTTTGTAATATAGCTTTTTATGAGGAGAGAGCAATAGTTAGAGTAGAGCAAGGTGTTAAAATCATATCAAATGCCATTTCTAGTTATATGTTACAGTGTGTTGGGATCGTCACTGAGATAACTCCTCTGGTCATCTGCAAAGTGTTACTATAGGAGGTTAAAGCTGGCTTTACAGTGAAACTGTTACATATTCCCACAAAATATCTGCCATATTGCTTTATTAGGATTAAGAAAAATTGAAATTACTGAGGTAGTAATGCTTCAGAGTCTCTCTGCTATTTTGTGTTCCTTGAAAGAATTTTACTGAGGGGAAACATTTAATACTATTGAATACCATGGGCCATCCAAGAGCTGAGTGTTAGCCCAGAATTGAATTGGGAAGATCAACATTTCCAGTCTTGGATTTTCACTGTTGTTCCTGTCACTATCTAGATAGCTGCTTTCCTTGTCTTTGACCATTCTGAGTGTGGAGGCAGAATACTGACCCCTGTCTTTCTACCTCCTTTTCTGTCCCAGGCATGTCCAGATCAGCAATGAATCTGCAATTGACTTCTACAGAAAGTTTGGCTTTGAGATCATTGAGACGAAGAAGAACTACTACAAGAGGATAGAGCCTGCAGACGCTCACGTGCTGCAGAAAAACCTCAAAGCCCCTTGTCTTGGCCAGAACGCAGATGTGCAAAAGACCGACAACTGAACAAAACCCCAGCGGACACTTTCTTGCACTTGCTTGTCGCCAAATAAGGAAAGAGAGGCCTCTTGATTTTTTTTTTTTGGTTGGTTGGATGGTTTTTTTGTTTTGTTTTGGTTGTTTTGGTTTTTTTTTTTACTCCACCCCTTCATTTTAATTTTTTTTTTCTTGACCTCTCTCCAACAAAATGTAATGCTTCTTCCAAGGATTGTCCAATCATGTTTGGGGTTGGGTTTTGGTTGGTTTTGGATTTTTTTTTTTTTTGAGCTCTCCTTTCTGGTGGTTTTTTTTTTTTTTGGTGGGGTGGGGGGCTGGTTTTTTGTTTTTGTTTTCTGTTGGGGTGGGAAAAGGTGTGCAGATCTCTTTTTAAGTTTGAGGTGTGGAGGGCTTGAGCAGGTTATCCTGATGACAAGTTTCCTTCAGAATTATTCTTTCAGTAAGCAGAATGTAAATCCAATGGGGGGGAAAAGGCAAAGCAATATCTTGTCCTTTGACTCCTACATTATTGTGTTTTTTATAACCTACAGGGTACTTTACTCTCCCCCAACCTTTGAATGTTACTTCAGTACTTCCCACTCTTCCTCTTAATCCCCCCACCTCAAAAAAGTATATTTAGTTCTTCCCAGTATTTTTGAGTATGGCTTTTTCTTCCAACTTCTGCTGAGAAGAGTGGGCTACTTTACCATACCTTTTCACTTTGCCTGGGCTGATCTTTTTGAATGCTTTTTTTAAATACTCCTCACCCAAGCTGGTGCTACACTTCTTAACTGACTGAGAGGAGGATTTAGAGTGGTCTTTGTTTTTTCTTATTTTCATTTACCCAACTCCCAGCAGACTTTTGCCAGAGTAAGAGCTAGATCTGGTGTTGGCAAGAATAACCTTGTAAAAATATGAATCCTGAGGCAAGACCCTTGCTTTAAAAATGGGTGAAATTCTGCAGGGCTCATTGAGAGTTAGTTTTATCTGTGTTGTTGGGATGGAAAAAGTGACTGTGACCACCTTACCAGCTTTGATGACATAAGGCAAGCACCTGTCTCCAGATAAATTTGTTACAGCTACTGAATCTGTGGTGACAGAGGTAAGGGTTGAGGAAAGCAGGCAGCAAGGCTAAGAAGGCAAACATGAATCTGACCCTAATCAGATAGCTTTGCAGGGTCTCCTGGATTTGCTTGGGATTGGCTTGACTTGCTGTGTTTATGTGCTCCTTCGGGAGGAGGTGGTGAAGAACTGCGCGGTTTTGCTCCTTTGAAGATTTTTTTCCCCTTCCCCCGTTCAGTAGTAATAATGCAGTTCTCCTCTGGTGAGAGGGTGTTCGTGGAGCACTGGAGAAAGCAGCATACATTAGAGCATTTTATGGGTTTGGAAAATAGGCTGACTGGCTTCTTCCTAGTACTGTAACTTTGAGGCTACAGTAAACTGTACTAAGCTCTGCTTTGCATCCTTTCATGCTTTGTTTGCGTGAATACCAGTGCTCCTTTCTAGGCACTGTTGCCAGCAATTTTATGTATGCCAATATAAATACCAACTTGAGCTTGGACTCTTCTCCAAGCACCTGGGAAAGTGCACTGAGCTGAGACAACACCAACCTGCCCCATCCCCCATGTAGATGCTGAACTGTATTCTTTTCCTGTTTGTATTTTAAAGTTTAGATCTGCATCTTGAATTCTTCTGCTCGGAAAGCCTCCAACCTGTAGTGTGCATTGCAGCATACATATGGTTAGTAGGTGCTGTCCAGTCATTAGAGGGTGACTTGGGAACCAAGGATTCCAAGACAGGAGTCATGGTGAGGCAAGGGATGGCACCCCTCGCTGCACGTTAAGTGGTCTTTGATACCCAAGGGGTGACTATATGAGCTGCTACAATTACTCCTTCTCTGACAGAGGCGTGTAGCATTTGTTGGAGTGCATCTTGACAGACTTGTGTTGGAGAATGGCTGCTTAATTTGCTGGGTTTGCACTAATGGAGTCTTGGAGATGGGCAGGTGGCCAGCACCGGCCCGTCTGCATGGCCCGAGCACCTGTGTTTGCAACACTCGGTGGCAGACTCTGGCTAGAAAGATGCAAACGGTTCCCTTGGCCAGAGGCAGCCTAGTTTTGACAAAAGTTTATTTTCAGTACAGCTATGACCTGCTCGTGGTGGTTATGTTGGCAGTCCAGCATCTTTCTAGAAGGGGATGTATCGAAGCACAATTAGCTTGTCATATGCCAACATAGTTTCCCTGGCCATCTGTAGACCAAACCAAGAAAAGTATGTGGAGGGACAGAGATAGTATTGTACTTGAGGATGTTCGTGCAGCACAGCTGTAACTCAGACCATAGCTGCCTCTGGTGCCAAGCAAAGTGCTCTTCATTCTTCTAGAACTAAGTGGTAAGTGTTTGGGTTGGGTAGATGGGTGTGGGGATATGAACTCTTAGGATTTGCTGTTGTCGTAGGCTTCCACAGATCAGTGTGTTTCACAGACAGTTCTTCAGGTTTAAAAGTACAAGTCTGATGTCTGAACTTACTTGGATTAACCTTTGTTTCTGTCTCTTTTTGCTTTGGGCTGCCGTCATTCTATGAATGTATCCATGAGAACAATTCTTAAAGCTCCTATTCCACAGCAAACCTGCCTCATTGTAACTTCTGATAAAATGTTTTGTAGGAGGTGGAAAAGAGAATGAATCTAAGACTCCTTTTCCCAGGCTATTAATCCTGGAAAACAGTTGTTGAATCTTGAATACAAGGTTTAATCTGAATCTTACGAAAACTGTGTTCCCTGTACATGGATAAGGGCAAGTGAAGGTCAGTAGTTCTGGATGACAAACAGTTGTATTTTATTAGTCTGTCAGTTGTGTTGAGTGAGGGAGGAGAGTGCTGTATCTTAGTGCTGTTACCCAGAGAGACTGAAATTGTGTGAAGGATGGGCTTGCTGCAGACACCTTCAGTTACTTGGGTTATTGCTGCAGGAGGACATCCTTGTAGCTTGAAAATAACAGCTATGAACAACTAAAGTTTTCCAAAGTTGGGAGTTTCAGTGGGAAAAAAACCAAAAATCCACCAGCACTTCCTGTTCTGGATGAAGATCTAGCAAGAAAAATGTATGTGACTAACAGCTTTAGAGTGTAAATTGTGTATTTACAAGTTATTCCTGAATCTCTGCAACTGGCTTTGTCATACATCGGTTGAAGTATGAAGATATTACCTACAGAAAGACTCCTACTTGAGGAAACCATGGTACAGGACAGAAAGAATCATCCAGAAGAGAGATCCCTCATTTTTGGGAGGGGGAAGGGAGAGAATGTATTTTGTGTATACAGAAACTGGCTGAGTTTACATGATGCAGTGAATGGTTAAACCTGCCAACTAAATACGACATACTGTTACAATTGAAACAAACTTACGTGATATTTTGTTAAGTCTTGATGGTGCCCTGTGTCTAGTAAAAATTTGATCCCCCAAATTGTTTTATTCTCCCCCATGTTGTAATCCAGGGTCAGCTGCTATGCACAATGTCTGTGTTTTGTAAAGTGTTTGCTGACTTGGATGTTTCTTTTGAATCTGCAACTGCTTCCTGATTAATTTGGCTAAGACCACCCCTGGTCTCTTGAGTTAAGATTTAGTGAAAGGTATGCTGTATGCAGTTTACAGATGCATTCTCAATGTTACAAGTTAAGTTGCAGGGGGAGCAAATTCTTTACAATAAGATGGTCCATTTTTAATCTATATCATTGCCCTTGTTGTACATCAGGAGCATGTTTTTGTTTTTCTCAAACTCTTTAGAAATACCGTTCAGAATAAACGTGCACTATTTGAGTTATGTCATTTACAACTTGTCATGCATTTTTTTTTACTGTACAGCTGTTTCCTTCTGAAATCAGAAATAGACTATTCCTCAGATGTTTCATAAACTGTGTAGCTCAGAAGATTTCTAACATGAGCTGTGTGTTGGGCTGCTGTGATGAACGCCAAGGGTGTCTGACAACTGAGCAGAGTGAGGTCTGTTTGTTTGTTTTCCCTGAAGTTATATGCCTTTCCTCAGAATCCTTTGTCTTGGGGGGGGGGAGGGGGGGATAGGAGGGAGGAGAGGAAGAGGAACTGTTCTGGAATATATTTGCATTGATTAATGAGCAGTCTGGAAACAAACAGACCAGGTGTCAAGAACTCTGATTTGGGCTTTATAGGTTAAAAAGTTTAAAGTATTCAAATTAGCTGCTAGTAATTACAAATCTTGACCACAATCTTTGAAAACCTATGGTCCATACTTGTAAAAGTGACTGGTCTTAACATGCAGCAGGTATTCTTCCATACTGACTTTTCTCAGAAAGGTATTTAAGTAAAACTCATCTCTTAACAATTCCAGTCTCTTCTTTAAAGCCATTTTTGTCTATAATTTCACTGTGCTCCTCTTCTGCTTTGAAGTGCTATTTATGAAGTGATGAAGTTGCACTCTTGCCCAGGTTCTAGAGGAAAAGAAGTGTTTCCCTAAATATTCTACAGTATATTCTATTCACTTAAATAAGTTCCTCTGGAAGTTGCTTTATCAACAGATGGAGTTGCTGCATTCATTAGAATAATGGGCAAAAGCAAAGCTCAGCTCTGAAACTTGTCTGTAGTCTTGAGTTGCTGCTTCCAGCTGTCTTCCCTGACCTCTGCTGGAGGGCCTGGAAGGCACAGTTGGAAGTGAACGGCTACCAGAAGTGCAGCCTTCATCACTCCAGCCTCACCAGCAGCTGCAGAGGCTGGAAAACTTTTGCTGTACTTGAACTGCTGCAGCTGTTCTCCAAACCATTCAGCTTTTATTATTTTGTGTTTCTTTCTCCTTCTTCATTCCAGTTGTCTCTCAGAACAACCTGTACACTACTAGATAACTGGGTTACCCTTTACAGGGAAACTAGCAGGTACTCCTGATCATCTATGTTGACCTTTCCCAAAGCTGTGCTAGTTCTACAGACACTTCCATTCCCCTCACTACATTCAAAATCTGGGTATTTATGGGGCCTCTGTAATCATTCAAGGTGTGCTGTTATTTCTTAGTTGTTACTGGTACAACTCCTTAAAGAACAGTTACCACGCCAGGATCTAGTGAGTGAATGGTCAGTCATTCACTTCATGGGAAACACTGGGATTATTTTTTTCCAGTATGCAAATCACCATATTTACCTGTGGTGTAAGTAGTTTGCTGTCACAGTGCACATTTACTTGACATTAGAAGGCTCACCTGTCATTCCTCATTCTTACTATGCTGAGTAGCCTCCAGCAATTTTTCACCTCACTCTACTTCATTTTTTAAAGTGTTGAGGAGTATAGGCCCCTGCACAAATCTTTGGCTCCACTGCTGACCTCCCACTAGTGTGAAAACTGATCTTTCATTCTCTGCCCTGTGATTTTTGTCTTTTAATCAGTTCTCTGTCCCTGTGAGGACATTATCCTCTGATCTTGCAGTATCTTATATTTCTTCAAAAAATCCCTGTCAAAAAGCTCTTAGGTGAAGTCCTTTTGAGAATCTACCAAACCAATCTGTCAGGTGAGCATTGTGATCAGTTTCTGGCAGTATTACTTTCCTTTCCATAGGGATTCTCTAAATCTATTCAGCCCATCTAATCCAGATGCTTTGTAAGGGACAAATGCCTTGCCTTATGTTTTTTTCTCTTGCCCCTAAAGAGGCATCGATTCAAAAAGATAATGGGAAGGTTACTTTATCCCTCTCTTTTCATTCTGCCTCCTTTCCTCTTCCCCAGTGCTTTAACACTGTAAAAGCATTCAGCTTTGCTACCATTCTGCCTGAAGGCCTTGTGGCACCACCAGCTGAAGCTCTCTAAACTGCTGAGTTGCCAGCTTTCTTTCACTCCCTTGAATGTTCATGACCCATAGTCCAAGAAACTCCTGCACTGGGAAAGATGCACTGACCTGTGTTCTGATTGCCTGTCAGCTGCTGTGTCACATCATACACACTCAGGCCAGTACTGCTCACTGAATTACTGAACCCAAACCTGCACTACACCCAAGAATTAAAAAAAAAAAGTTCCAAAAATTGCACTCGAGTTCTTGGTTGAGACTATCTGAAATGAAGCTGCAAAACTTCACTTGTCAAAAGAACAGCAAATTGTCTATTCAATGTGAAGCTTTTCTTCCAAGTATTCGTACAAAAGCTGTCTGTTTTCTTTTAACCATCTTGCCATATAGTTGTAAATTTATATTCTCCAGGAGAAAAAGGCTGCTGATACTTAAGTTCCTATTGCATGTGATTTCACCTGTGGATTTTTGCCTGCTGCTGGATTTTTGCCACAGTATTTCAGATATTTAACCCTGTACTGGTATTGACCATTTATGAACTCAAACACTCTATAGAGCACACACAGTGTCAGAAGGTAAACTTGGTCTTGCAGCCTTGGATGGGAGGTGCCTATTTGGTGAAAGTCTGCACCAAAAAAGCATACTACCCTTTAGAAGAGAAACCTCCCCCCTCAGTTTATATTGGAATAAACTGGCGGAGCAGTGGTATTTCAGATTTCGTTGCCTTCCAGTTTGGTGGTGTCATATCAGGACCAAAGATGATGAAAAGCAAAAAAGTGCATTTACATTCCTACTTTATGCTTTCAAGCTGGTATTTATAGTAACGTTAGAATTCCTCTGCAAAAACAGCTCGGGCCTCAATTTTCTTCACAGCTCACAAATGGGCTTTCCACTTAATATCAGCTGCAAGGTTATTTTGCAAGTGGCAGCTATTCAAAATGAAATGGTTTGGGTTATTTAACATCTGATTGCTGCTATGACTCATTTCAGCAGCACAAGGGTTCTTAGACACTGCTTCAGAAACTTTTCCCTGCTCTGGTGTATTGCAGGAAGGCATATGGGTACAAGATGCTTTCTCAGGGAAGCAGCTGGGGCTGGGAATGGGAAGCTGCCTTATTATGGATGGCAATTGGATTAGGTGTCAGCAGAAGTAAAAGGTGAGGTAGTGGGGACTTGTTAATGATCCACAGTCACTAATTTCGTGGATAAAACAACACTTTTCCTAAGCTCTGATTTAACCTATGAAGAAGATGGATGGAGCACCTTCCTCCTCAGAACTAAGTGTGACCAAGTTAGGGAAAAATGTCTGTTAAAGAATCAAAGCACGGAACGGTCACAGGACGTGGTTGGGCTCCTCGCGAACAGCTCCATGTGGCAAATCCTTAGCCAGGCTTTCTCTTTGCTCTCCATTCCTCTGCAGAAGGCCGATTGCCAGGGCAGCAGCTCCGCGCACAAGCGCTGTTTTGCACTGCTGAGGTCTCTCATGTGCCCCACTGCTGGGGGCGGCGAAGGGCAGCGCTCGCTGATTGCCGGCTGTCCCCGCTGCCCTGGCAGGACGGGGTTGTTATATCTGACAGCAACACACACAGAACAACCCACGGGCCTTTCTCACACGCGGCCCTTCCCAGCACCGGTACCGACGGTGCGGCGCAGAACAAGCCCAACACCGCAGCCCTCCCCGTCCCAGCGCGGCCGCTGCCCCTTTAAGAGCTGCCGCCCGCCCCTGCTCGCGCCTCTTCCCGCAGCGCTCATTGGCCGCCCGGGACGCCGCTCGCCGCCAGTTCCTGTTTCGGCCACCTTACCTTGCTGACGCCAGTCTCAGCCTCCCTGCTCTCTGATTGGCCCGCGCCGCCAATGTTTGTGGCGGCGATTGGTCCGCACCCGCCTCGCCCCGCCCAGTTGAGGGCGAGCGACGCCCTCCGAGGCCCGGCCCTTGTTGATTGGCCGCGAGGGCTGGCCCCGCGCGCGGCGATTGGCTGCGGCGCGGGCAGCAGGGTGGGCTGCGCGGGCGGGCAGTGGCGCGGAGGCGGCGGCGGGGCAGGCGCGGGGTGTCCGCCCGGCGGAGGATGGTCCCGGCGCTGGGGCCGCCGCGCAGCGCGCCCGGCCCGACCGTGAGTGCCGCCGGCGGGACGGCGGGCGGGAGCGGCGGCGGGAGGGAGGGCCCGGAGCGGCGGCGGCGGAGGGGCCGGGGCGCCGCGCTGGGCCGGGGCCACGCTCGCCCCGGGATGCCGGTGGGGCCGGTGCCCCTTTGTCCGGCCCAGGTGTGCCCGGCCCGGCCCGGGCGGGGGCTGCGGGGTCGGGACGGGCCGGCGCGCAGCTGCCGAGCGCGGGCGGCCCTTGGCGGTGCGGCCCCCGGGCGGCCGTGGCTCGGCGGCGGTGCCCGGGCTGCGCTCCCCGGAGTTGTGCGGCTGCCGGGTGCCCGTGCCGGGGCTGAGGTAAACTCGGGGTCAGCAGCGGTGAAGGTTCGGAGAGCGGCGTGCTTTTATCGCTTTGCGTTCTTGGTGCCGGCAGACAATTGAGCGTGAGTCGCCGTTCCGGGGGTTTGCTCCGGAGGCAGCAAGAGATGGGCAGCGCTCGGTGTAGCATCTTCTCCGGGATACGGGATGTGTGTGCTCGTGTGCAGTGACACCCCAGCGGGAAGACAGCCCCCTTCAGAGCAAGGTGTGCCTACAGGGACAGCTTTTGGACTTAGAATTCGTAGCTAATGTTTCTCGTTGGGCGTGTTACCAGCTTGGTCTCCTAAGGAAGGATGTCTGATGGATGCGCGTGTTCTTCAGTTTCGTGGAAATGAACATTGACAAACACAGAAGTGTGTTTGTCTAACCCACAATTACTGCTCACGTTAAGGGCAGGGCACCTAAAATGCAGCTCCCTGTGACAGACAGCACAAATGAACTGAGTCCATTGACATGTCTGTAGTTAGATACAGCCGTGGCACATGATGCCCATTGTCCAGGGAAGTCTGTGGGGGAAAGTTGGAAGTAAGGCAAAGAAAAAGGGAATAGTGATATGTTGAGTTTCTGTCCATAAGTACAAAAATCACAAAACAGCATTTTTGCTTTTCACTTAATAGATTGGACTTCTATTAGACTTCATCTAGACATGCAATTATTGAGTACTTCTAGCAGAGCTAACTTAATGATGGCACAAATAAACGTCCAGAAGTCAGGTAATGTAACAGTTTGTTTTAGAAACATGTTTTTAGCTTTACTTTTAATATATAAGTCATTGGGACCATCTTATTTATATGATTGTGTTATATAGCAGTTTAACCAACTGCAGAGCCTTGTTTGTTGCTCAGGAATTGTGTGCAGTAATGAGAGAAATGGGAAAGAAGAAACTCCCCATGAGTAAATGCTTATTATTATAAAGAATTTGAACTTTTAATTTTTGGTTTTCAATTAGTGCCATAACAGTAATTCATAGGTATATTTTGGGATTAAATAGGTTTGACAACTGAAAATATGTTTGCTACTGAATGGGAAATAAGCTTAGAAAAATGCTCGTGTTGTGAGCATGATTTTTAAGGTGCTTGTATTCAAAGTATCACATCAGGTATGTGAAACAGCACAAGAACATTGCAAAATTTGAAGTCCCTTAGAGACTTACTTATTCCCTTAGGTTATGGATACTCGGGAAGATGAGTAGATGAAAAATGGTGGTGGATCCTGGAGGAGTCTGGCAGCTGCAAAGAGATTATTAGGATGTAAGTTTTTGATAGTGGCTTTGCCACTTTGGTTCCTGGTTTTTCCAGTCGTGTTCTGAGGAGCTGGCCAGGGTCAGGGTGAAGTGACTGTCACTTGAGTGGCCCTGTGACATGTGCCTGGCCCATACCTGCTGCGTGCACTGTGGACACTGTGGAAAATGAAGTTTAGCCATATTCTGAAATGTCAAAGACATCATGGGAACAAGAAGGCAAATATTCTGTTAATGTGTTCTATTTCCAAGCTATTCCAGCTGCTTTTCACCTCAGCTCTTCTTGGGTGAATGTAGGGAATGCTCCTGACTCTTTTCAGGCAGAGGAGTGACAGAGGTACTTTTCTGAGCATTGTTTGGTTGTTGATGGTTTCCCCACATGTGCTGAAGTTGTAAGAACACCTCTGGCTTCTGCATACTGAAGTGTAATGAAGGCTACAGAGAGATACAGGATGGTGCATTCCAAATGTTTAAGCATGCTTTTAATTTGCAAAATGCCTTGATACAAGGTGTGTGACATTGTAACCAGCCATGTCCCGCTTGGATCTAAATTAATGCAACGTATGAGTTGAAGCTGGATGCTGTAGAAAGAAATAGGCATGCAAGGGAGTCAAGGGCTGGGACATGGTGGATTTGACAGGAGCCATTCTGTGGTTTAATTTTTGTACAATTTAGTGCTTTTTAAGGTCTTAAAAATAACTTTGTAGGTGACACCTGGCTGGGGGATGGTATAAGTAGTGTAACATTTGTCATGAAGGGTTTCCCAATGCGTCCTGGTTGGTTATGTTACAAGAACTGCTGAAAAATACCACAAAGTCTGTGCCACTTTGAAGGACATTGGTACCTTTCAAAATAGGAAAACATGTTCCTGAGGGACTTAATTTGAAAAAAGGAGTGACAAACACGACTGAGATGAAGAATTATAAAATGGCTGGCCATACTGTGGATAGACAGTCCATCAGGCTGGATGCAGCTACGCTTCTTCAGGGCCCTGAGTTTTATAACTGGAGTTGTTATGAAAAGATTAGGAATGTTAAAGCTGTTAGATGGTATGCAGGCGCACACACATCCATTTTCATTTAAACACCTGGGTTGTGTGCACAGCTTCACTGGCATTTTCATCAGGGATGTGGCTCAGTAGTGTTATTTAATTGAAAACGGTCTCATCTGAAACTCTGGGCTGTGATATGTATTCAGTGTTAATGTAGGGGGTGTGTGTTCAAGCAGTGTTCAAGTTATTTCAGATTACAGTAAAACATGTAAAGGTCTCAACTCCTTGATTAAGAAATGTTGTGCAGTGCTCAGTTTATGTAATGCTGACCTGACTTGCTGGTTAAAATACAATTCCAGCTTTTATATGTGGGTATAATGTGTTCTAAGTGTACCTTGGTTTGCTACCTTACCAGTGTAGTGCTGTTGTCATGCTTTGAGTAAGCACAAAAGGGGTTCTGCAGTGTGCACAAGAGTGACAAATTGTGTGTAAACTGGGTTTGTTTCCTGTATGAAAAGCACGGCTTTAGTTCTCTAAGGTGAATGAGTTACTTTTGCAACCATGACTTATGATAGCAATCTCTTACATCAGCCATGCTGTGTGCCATTGTGATTCAGATAAGAAGAAAGTACTAAAAATGTTTCGTGCTTCCTGGTAACAAGTGCCTTTCTCAGTCAGTCAGCTGAACTTCTGTCAGGTTAACTGGCCAACGTCAAATCCAGGAATTGAAATCAGCTCCATCTCAGTCATGCTGATACTCTGATACCTGAATGGGTTCTTCATGGTCCCTCTCTATTGAGGCTGGAATAATTCAAATATGGAGCTGTTAACTTTTAGATCTAAATGCAGCTTCCTCAGAACCTGTGATCTGTTTTTCCAGCTTTTGGTGCGGACAGCAGTACCATGAGAAGAATATAGAAAACATTGTCCATTAGCCTGCTGACACACAGGGTTTTATGAGGAGAGGAGAGGTTAAAGATTTGTTTATTCTTCAAGAAGGTGAAGTTTAAAGTGAAAATAATGTTGTCCGTTCAGGGTGTTTGCCTGCATCTGTTGTCTGTAATGTGGTTGGCTTCAGGGACACTTAATTCATAGCAGCCTTCAACCTTTGAAGTTGGACTCTGGTTTGCTTTCATGCATCAGTGAAGTTGTGAGCTAGAAATTGAACGCAGTTCTTGTACATAGCTTCATGCTACAGCTCTTCTTGCTCATTTACTCCAATTGTAAAATGGTGCTCCAAAGCAGCAACAAGGAACATAATATTTTCACTATTGGATTATCCCTAATATTCAGAGATGCTTTAATTCAGAAATGTTTAAATGTTGCACATCTATAGCTTAAATAGCTCGTTCTTCTATGTAAGTATCTCACCTGCTATAAATTCTATGACTTCTTGTGTAACTGGAGAAGCTTAACTAGTTCTGGCATCATCTTGGGTGATAGTTTCACAAACACTAAGCCAGCACTGCCACTGTGAGAAGCAATCTTGTTTTTTCAGTGTACTTATTTGGGAGTGTGGGGTGTCTCTGTGATCCTTTTGCAAAGTAAATTTTAAGTTGAAGTAATGTTCTCATCTGGCCTCCTGGGTGAGGAATGCCAGTGAACCAGGGACAGACCACATCTCTCAGCATTATTTTGAAGGAGTTGGGACAGTAGGGGAGGATAACCATTTCACAGATTTTATTGCTAGGAGAAATGTGCTGACAGGAATCTCATGCAGTTCAACAAGGGCAAAATCCTGCACTTGGGGAAGAACAAATCAGTCCACCAACATATAGTGGGGGCCATGCAGCTGGAAAGCACCTTGGCAGAATAGGACCTGGTGGGCACCAAGTTGAACATGAACCAACAAAGTGTCCTTGTGGCAGAGGTAGAGGATGGGATCCTTTTGATACAGGAGTGTCAGTGAGGTGGGGGAGGTGATCCTTCCACTGCACTTGGCACTGGTGAGGCCAGACTGGGCATCTTGTGTTAAGTTTTAGGTTCCCCAGTGCAAGAAAGACATGGATGTACCATAGAGAATCCATTGAAAAGCCACAAAGACAATTAAGGTACAGGAGCATCTCTCATCTTCAGAGGCCAAGGGAGCTGTCATTGTCCAGCCTGGAGAAGAAAAGACTCAGGAAGAATCCCACCTGCAATTTTTCTCAAGAGGCTTTACAGTCCATCTTACTTTGTGGTTTTTCTGTTTTATTCTGGGCAGGAATGGGAAGACCCTGTGTTTCCTAGCTTGGAAATACTAAGTGTGTGAGCTGTCCCTTGCTAGGGAATGCCATGGAGTTCTCCCACTTCTAGTTTCACTTTAAGGTATTTTTGCCAAGTCAATCTTAGTTGGCAGTAGGGAGGTGATTTCCCACAGTTATAGAAAAAGAAGATAGAGTAGAGGCAAGGCATTTTCATTTCATGGAATGATTTTTTTAATGACATAAAACTCACAGGATCATGGTGTCAGTCTGTCCCCTTTATCCATTCCTTTCAGACCTCTGCAAAGTTGTAACTTGGAAATCTCGTTTTACTTTCTTCTCCATTGTCAGTGCTAAATTTCAACTGTAGTCTTACTTGCTTTAGCTAGTGCTTTCAGAACTACTTATTCACCCTGGATAGCTCATGTACAGTAATTCTCCTAAGCTAAATAAGTAGTTCCTAAAGTGGTAGAATTACTGAATTCAGGTTTTTGATGGATTTGCACCTAGTAGTTGCATTTTCTTGTGTCTAACGTGTGTTGATTTTGATTTTAAATTTCCTCTCTGACAGCGTTATGAAAGTGTGCTTGCTTTCTCTGGTCATTGGGCTCAGATATCTTTAGTTTGGACCTCTCTGTTAAATATAATTGAAATAATGTGCAGCTTTATCGTTGCCAGTATTATTCAAAAACTTTCAAACATCCAGATTGCAAGATGAGTCCTTTATTCCTGGAACTGAAGTAATTGCCCAGTGGATCCACTTTATGGGTCCAAGAAAAAAAATCTCTGAAAAGCAAAGGTGTAATTGCATTGAGGTTGTTAAGGAGAATGAGCCACCTTCTGTCCACTAAAACCTTTTGTGAGTAGTCTGCCTATAAAATGTACGTTGCAAAGTTGTGGAGGTTTTGCTTGGTTTTCTTGGGTTTGGAGACAGAATGTGTGTGTGCTTGTTTTTAAAGCTCATTGAAGTGTAATTAGTGAGTTTGTTTGATGAGCTTGTACATTAAAACTGAAATACTGTTTTATGGTACCTTCTACCTCAGCCATTTTTGTCTCTGGCCCTGTTAAAATACATAGGGAAATCCCTTAAGTCTGGAAGGGCAATGTTTGTAACAGAATCTCAGGCTTGATCTCTTCTGCATGTTGTAGAGGAACTTTGTAGTGCAGGCCCATAGAATATTGCTTCTTGATGAGTTCTTAGTTTGTGTCAGATTTCTCAAACCCCAAGCCTATAAAATATTCAAGATCTTGACTGTGTAATCCTTTGTAATGAACGACTCATATCTGGAGAGATGAATTAAAAAATTTGACACATGAACTCTCTGGATGCCCTGAACATTTTGGTTCTAGGATATTTTGTACTGCTTGTTAGTAGGGGTCCTCAGGAGAGAGCAGCAAGGCAGTTTGGTATGTGTCAGAAAATGCCTTGATACCTCCTTGGGACCCTGTGTGGTTTTATAAACAGACTGTGTGAGCATCCTTTGTAGCTGCAGAACAAAAAGAGCTCAGCTTAAAACCAAAGCAGTGAAGCAAAGAATAGTGCTCAGGCTAAATCATTGTAGCCAAAATGAATGTTTTTATGTTGTAATTCTGAATTGGTTATCAGACCCTGTGATGAGGTACTGCTCTTTGGATAGAGATTTCATTTGTAGGTAAGGTCACATGAGAAAGCAGAACCGGACTGGCTCTTGCTGGAACAGGTTGCCCAGGGAAGCTGCAGATGCCCTATGCCTGGAAGTGTTCAAGGCCAGGCTGGATGGGATTCTGAGCAACCTGGTCTAGTGGGAGGTGTCCCTGCCCACAGCAGGGGGGTTGGAATGCGATGGTTTTTAAAGTTCCTTCCAACCCAAACCATTTTGTGATTCTGTGACTTACAGCTTCTACATTTGTCCAGTCAGTCTTCGGTGTTTCAAATACAGCTTTCAGATATGGATGGATTCCTGAGTTATAAATAGCCATCTTGGTCACAGTATTTGGAGACCATGATGACTTACATGTTTCAGCTTTTTTCAGGAAAAGAATTATTTGTTCTTTAGGCGACATGCTGCTGCAAGGTTGGGCTCACCAGCAGATGCTCTTGCACTGGAGTGAGTGGGAGAGCACTCTCAGCCTCAGCCTGGTGCAGGCAATCTTTGCCATCTGATACAGACAACCAAACCCTAACCCACACACAGGTGATGACCTGTGTTAGGAGGAAGTTGCCTGCAATTCACTTTGTATCCACTGAAGCTTTCACCATCAAAACACACTTGTGGCTCCTTTGTCAAGTGCATCGTAATTAGATGTCTGTCTTCTCTTTGAAAACCGTTTTCTGTTTTGAGGTGTACCACAGATTGTTGGGCATTGGAAACCAGGGAGATGAGCCCTGTCTTGCAACACAGAGACATTTCTCATACTTTCTCACTTCCTTAGTGAAATTGGTATGTGGTAACTTGTGAATCTCAACAAAATACATGGAGAACAGGGGATCAGGAGGATTTCCCTGGTCATTCCTATTTGATTTCCTAAAGGAAAGAGTGATGTTCCCCTTATTTTGAGTGAAAGTAGCTGAGGACAGGCTTTAAGGTGATTTCTGGTCTTTGTGCATGGTTGCACAATTACAGCTCTTTAGTTCCCAAATGCCTGCTTCCCTGTAACAATTCCCCCAGACCATAACTCCCATAGGAATCTTCTTTTACTTGCACTGTGTGCACTTCAGTCTGTTTGTGGTACCAAGATCATCTGCACAGTGTGAGACGGTGGCAGCAGCTCTCATCTGGGTGCACAATGTCCAGAGATACCTCTCCTTAAGGATTTTCCAGACCATAAGCAGTGAGTAAGAGACTTGGTTCTGTGGATGTGAGCTTTCTCTCTGCCCCTCCCCTAAGGTTTCTAAGGTTTAAAAAGAAATGATGCTGTACTTTTTTTTTTTTTCTGAACTTTTCTTAAGCAGATCTGGTCAGAATTTCTCAGAATGGCCCTACACCTATGCTGTCCTGAAACTGCATGTTAGTTGATGGTCAGAGCGATTGCCTTTGTTCTTTTAAAAGTTACAAATGAAAGCAAAACTAATGTAGATATGACGGAATATGACTTGAGTAATTACGCTTTCTCCTTCTCCAATGCTGTTACAAAAAGAAAAAAAAAAAAAACCAAACATTTTCTTTCTATTTCACTTGCATGTTCTTATATAAGAGCCTTGCTAAAACTTTATTGCTTTAAGTCAGCAGGAGGAAAAATACCAATTTATTTGAGTTCGGATAATACAAACAAAAGAGGCAGAGTAAAAATATCTGAAAGCAGTGAAGTTTTCTTTCTTTTATTTGCAAGCACCTGAAAAAAAAAAGTTGCCCCATTGTCCAGCTGTTATGAGGGAGTGGATTAAGGGACACAGTAACAGGGAAATCTTGATTTCTTCTGAAACCAAACTGATAGATTTTTTTCCTCTTACCAGTAAGAATAGCCTTTTTAATTTTCCTGTATGATAGTCTTACCACGTTGCTTTACTTGACCACAGTAGGTAATTCATGTAGGTATCAATCACAAAGGTAAGCTTTGAGTTACGTTTCCTGCAGTCATTTTATTAGGTAAATACAAAATTAGAATAGAACCATTCCAAGGGGGAATAAAGAAAGGGCAGTAAATTGTGTCTTTTGATCTCAAGGGCACCTTGCTTGTCATGAAAAGCTTGGATTAAGCCCCTGATTGAAGCTAGCCTTGTTCTAAAACGTGCATAGAAAATTGGAGAAGTGAGCTCCAGGAGTTGCTTGGATGAAGAAGAAACTCTCTCTCAGGAAAAAAGCATTTGAGTAGTTCTTATCTGTGCCTTGTAATTGATCTTAGCTTTACATTAAGGCTAACTACATGAGATATTCAAAACCAGTAAGAACTGTAAGATTGCAGCAGTGTGACAGCACGAGCTTGCTGAAGGATATTAAGAGCAAGAAAGATTTGGGCTGCTGGTGGGTTTGCAGAATATGTGTAGTTGCACATTGAAAAGATTCTTTCTGCCTAGTGCAGAAGAATGGAATGGCTTTACTAATTTGAGGAAGATTGTCTTGTACAGCCAAAGATAACAGATTGTAATAGTTACTTTCTTTTTTTAAAATTAATATTAAGTTTGGAAACAATTCCTAAATAAAGAGTGAAAAAATAATGCCAAATAAAATAATCTAAATTAACTTTTTCTTATGTTTGCTGAGTGCATGTTTTGAAGAAGAGATTTCATAGAATTTGCTGAATAAAACTTTCAAAGATGGGTGGTAGACAAGAAGACACTTGAACAAATTGGTGTTAAGTTTTCTACCCTATGTTTCAGAACTATAGAAGAAATGAAATTATGTTAAATCTTCAGAACACAAAGTATCCTTTAATTTCTGAAGATGACATTGCGTTTAAATTAAAATCAATGTTTTAGGTTGATGTTGTAAAGCTGTTAGCTACAATAAAGCTTGAGGGAAGCTTGATACTAAATAAATATAAATGATGAGTTGCTGCTTCTTCATCTGTTTTAAGAATTTGGGTTTTGCTACATTTTCTCTGCAGAGTACATTCAGCTGAGTTAAGTGAGCATATTTCATGAGTGAATTTAAAATACTTTTGTGTCTGAGCTTATAAGGCAAATACATGTCTTCTGCTTTAGAGAACTGGTGAAGGGATCCTTCACCATGAAGAAGCATTACTTGATGTGGTGGAAGTAAAGAGAAACTCACTGTCAAAGCTCTGGTCATACAGCAGCAGAGGGGAAGAAATGGAGACAGTGTAAACATTCTTCAGCCCTCAGAAATCTCCACTTAGGCAGTGTTTTTATTTTCCTTTTAATTCACAAAGCCCATATTTTCAGCAGCCCTTAAGGAAACCTCTTCCCTGGTGTTGCTAGCTTGAGCTGTTTTGTGGAGTATCAAGTAAAATGCAAAGGTTTTTGTCGTTACAGAATAAGAACGGGAAAAACAACTTCAGTTCACCATATTTCTCATGGTACAATCTCTTAGTAGAAAGCCCAGAGTTTTACACAATTGTTGTTTCACAAATTTACCCACCTCTTTTCATTGGAACTTGAAATAAATTGGTTAATTAGATAATGTGTACAGCCTTGCTTTTCCCTATTGGGACCACAAAAGTGGGAGCATTGGTTGAGTGGTAAACTGATAAACTTCACCTAAAGTAGTTCCACAGTAAAGTGAACTTAGGGTAACAGTCACTGCATTCCTATGCCATGTCTCCTATATGGAATGGGCTGCAGGTCCCAGTGGAACTGAAGCATATCAAATACAGACTTCAGGTTTACATTTGTGAGGGTTATACACCCAGTGTGGCAGCAAATGGCTTGAAATGTGCAGGGAACAGCATCACTTGGAAGAAGCTTTCTGACATAATTTTAAAAAAAGGGCAGAGGAGGAGGAAAGAAGTGGGGTCTTTGACATGTAATAAGGATTTTCCATTGTTTTGCAGGATCAAAAGAAAGTTAGAATCTGTATTAATAAATTACAGCGCAAATTTTCACTAAGGCCTTGTCTATCTGTCTTCCAAAATACTATGTACAATGAATTGCTGAATCATTTAGGCATCTGCTTAGCATGGAGAAATAAGGCAATTGGAATATTGTGTATATCATGACTTTGGGAGATAGGGGTGCTGCTGATAAGAAAAAGAACTTTGCTGAGTGGACACAGAAGAAGCCAAAATATGGGAGTATGGAGAGCTCATGTCAGGAGGGAGAAGTGGGTGCTCTGACCCAGAGCAGGGGGATGATGGAGTTGTGAATGTGTTCTGGACTGTGCAGCTGCAGTCAGAACTGCCGTGTCTGTTCTGGGAAAGGGTATTTGTGGGTGCTTTTTTATATCCTTACCTTCACACAGTTGTGCTTTATCTATAGCCCTGCATGACAGCTGGCCGTCTAAATCCACGCTAATGCTTTCTATCTTAAATACACTGTAATACAGAAATAGTCCTTTGGTTCTCAAGCTGTATACATTTGCAAGATTAAAAATATAAGGTTGCTTGGTGAATACATTAGTCTTTCAAAAATGCTACGTTCACCAAAATGAAGATCTCTTTTATCTTTTTGCTCCGATTTCCAGCATATTTGCTATGGTCTTATAATGCCCAATAACAGACACGTCAACTCTGTCTTTATAGGTGGTGCAGAACTCAAGAAACAGGGTATGTGACTGCCACAAGATACCACCCAGCATCTTTTTCTAAGCATGTTTGAGAGCTTTGCTTTACCAGAACTATGCCCATGTGCTCACATCCTCACTAAACAGAAACAGTACACTAAATTAAATGACTCCTTTGCCCCCTTGAGTAGTTATTTCACCTGTTACACAAGGTACTGCCTCAGTGATGGATGTATGAGTGTAGTGTCACCAGGCAGCTGCTCTGCTTCTCCTGCCTCTGCTGGTAACCTTAATGGATACAGATTCTGCTGGGCTGCTTTGGAAACCCTGCTGAAGGGAGGTGTGCTGGCCTCAGTCACAGTGTACACCTGAACATCTCTCTGGTTGCCAACAGCGTCCAACATGGCTGGGCTCTAACCAGGTTTTATTTTTTTTTTTTTATAATCAGACTCGCTCATCTGCTAAAGTCTCCCAGCTAAGCCCTTCATCATCACCTGGTACAGTGAATGCAGCTAGAATCAGAGAGTAAGTACTACTGACCATCACCAGCTGTGCACAGGAGGGATGAGTTATAGATGCCTCGGGTGGGAAACTGGCTTTCCTGGCTTTAAGAGTTGTGAGTTTTTACTAACTTGGATGACCTGGGATAACAACTGGATTCATCTTACTACATATAAACTCATATAAATTTGTTATGATGTAAGCTAATTGAATTTAAAGGAGAAGACATCTTATTTTTAAGATGAGGTAACACAATTTATAAAAGAGTGCGTGGAAGTGCTGAAGTTGCACCACAGCTTTCTCCCACAGTAAAACTGTTAACTCTGTCAGGTGTTTTCATAATTTATGCATAGGATGGCCAGTGAGCACAGAGAAAGCAAAGTCTCTGGAGGGATATAAATAGAAAGTGATGTGTTCCCAGTGCTGGGCTGGGGAGGGTTGTGCCTGTGTTTGGGTAGGCTGTGTGTAACACCCAGTGGGGCAATGGAATGCTGTAACTCATCTCAGAGAGGATTGTGTCCAGTTTTGTGATGCTATGAGCACTGTTGTGTAGGTAGAGTTGCATTATGTTCCTGAAATCTTCAGGCACTTTGAGTTCCCTCAGTTGGATCTATTCATAGGTTGTTTCATATTTGCTTTATTTTATGGTTTGCCAACATCCCCCAAATCTTCCCTGGAACTGAGAAAGTACTTAAAGATTATAGTGGTAAACAGCATCAGCCCTAATGTTTCTCCTCCTCTAATCTTTACTGAATGCTCTACATTCAATTAACTTCTAGAATCTAAAGGCTGAAAAACAGTATCTGAATTCAGTTCTGGACAATACAGATTATTTTTGTTAGTTTGATACACACATACACACAGGTTTGTGCACAGAGCACTTTGTGAAGTGTATGCTTCAGTGCTTTGGAAGTTTCATAGGTGTCTGGCTTTCTGGTTTCTAAGGATATTATTTTGGGTTTTTTTTTTTTAATGTCAGTGTCAGAAATGATAGGCTCAGTTTACATTAGGAACTGCTTGGTGTTTAAAGTTACATTCAAAATCATCCCCACTTCCTTGCAGTTCAAACAAACAGACAAAAAAATACCCTAAAGATATGAAGCCTGTTAAAAGAAGCCGATGAGCTTTCTGGGAGGAGCCAGGGAAAGGTGAAGCCACAAGCAATCTGAGGGTCCATGGGAAGAGTTGCCATAGCAGGTTGGTTGGTGAGAGAGTGAATAGAACCATGAAATTGGAATATGGAGCTCAGGCATATAGAAAACCAGGTCTATTTTTCCTGTTGTCATCTACAGTATACTTATGTCACTTGCTCTCTAAAATTTATTGCTCTGGTAGATAATGTTCAACTGTCATTGACTTAATCTCATCTTTTGTGTATTTCTATAATGTTTTTGCTTGTCTAAATACAGGCTACCAATCTGTTAAAGATGAGGACAAGTTAGCTGCAATTTATTAAGCTATTATGTATAACTTCATAACTTTAATTGAATTTTACATATCTGTGAATATAGGGGTGTCATTTTGGTCATTTTAATCTGTACAGTAATTTAATAGTAAGTAAATTTGTAATCTGCTATATTAAGAGCACTCTAAATTTGTAGTTAATGAAATGTCTTCATTGTAGCTTGTATTTTGCTTAGCATTCACGCTTTATTTCAAACTGGGAATTGAATGCATATTCAGTTAGGAAGGACTGATAAGAGAGAGTTCAGCTGTTCCTCCTCCCATTTGAAAAACAATCATATCCTCTTAACTTTCCTTCTTGTTTGCTTAAAGTGGTTGAGATTTTAATTGTTTTTATTTTTAAAGTAATTGAGGAAATTGAAATCAGTTCATCACAGATAGGTTTTGCAAAACATCCTGATAGATAATGTGCTTCATTTTTAATGTCACAAAATCAGCTGCTCTGAGTCAAGGGGATGGACTTGTGCCTACACTGTAGTAGAGCCCCATCCTTGTGGCCCAAGGCAAAACCATGTAACAAATGTCATGGGCTAAGAATTCAGAAAAGTGCAGGAGTTGTTAATTCCTTCCACGATTTTTTCCTCAGGCTCTCTTCTCTGAAACCATGCCAGAGATGACAGAGAATGAGACACCTACTAAGAAGCAGCATCGGTGAGTTTCTGTGGCAAGATGACTATTTCGTAGTTCTGTGCTCTGCGGTCATGCTGCAGTTATGAAGTTTCTAGCTAAAAGTTTCGCAATAAGGCCATGGACAAGAAGTTCTGTGTGTTCATCAGGGTTGATCCAAAAGTTTTTCTCTTGCTCTGTCTATGCCAAACTATTTGTTAAAGATATATCTACCTGGATCACTTAGGCAAAAGAGTTTCTTTAATTATTTTGCTGACTATTCTGATGTGTGTAAAACTCTGTCGCTGCCTTGGTTAGAACACAGACTATTTTTGTGGAGGCTCCTTGTAGATATTGGGGGGTAACTATACTAATTTTGACTGGGTAATCTAGATCTCTTCCTCAGCTCTCAGTGGAATATGGATCTTACATCTCAGATCTCTGCTGGAACTCAAACTACGCCTTGAGGTTGTTCAGCAACACTATGACCAAAATTTGCAACAAAGTGACTCAGCACTCACGACAACTTTTCCAGAGTTTTGTTCCTTTGTATTAACATGGTTGATCTAATACCTGATTGGTAGGGGAGTTCTTCAGTCCTTAGTTAAATGCAACATTCATCTTTTACTAGGTAACCATGTAGGATATGATTTATGATCAAGGAAAGCTCAGAGAGAATGCTGATTTGTCCTACAGAAGGCTTTTCAGTCTTCGTGGATTTCGTGACTCTTTCTTACCTAATAGAGTATTTTGTATTCTGTAATGGTGATATCAGTCAGAGGCCAGCTGAGTCTCTCCAGTCCTTATATTCTTGTGTATATTTAGTATTCATGATCATCTGTAAGCATTATTTCTTCGCAGATGTCTCCAGGTCTGACCTATAACAGAAATGTATAATCCTTATCTAAGTTACTCTATGTGCACAGCTATCTGTAGAGAGTTACCAGAAATAAGTACAAACTGTGCCTCATAGTAATCACACATCTTCCACATGTATCTTGCATTCTTACCTCAGATTCCTTGTTACATCTGGACTGTTCTATAATAGTCGAAAAGGACAGCAGAAGATACTACTCTGCTACAGTACATCTGATTTATATATGTAGAGTATATATTTGAAATTTATTGACTGCCAGCAAAGCAGTTTGGGGCATTGCACAATGACTGTTGCCATCAGTGCAGTAGTCCCAGGTGAACATCTGTAACCAAAGCCAAGCCTCACATGCCCAAATTACATCCATTCAGAATTTTGAGACAGTAAAGAACAGCAGCTGCAGAGGAACAGTATTTATGGTTTCTCTCACAAAGGAAGCCTCTTTGACACCAGAAGCTATGATGTTTGAAGGCAATGTGGCTGGAAAATCAACTTGCATGGTAAAGTTTTCTCCTGTTTTGCTGATCCAGTGAATGTAAAAGCAACATTTTAGACAAATACTTAACTGTCTTGTTCCTCAGAAACAGAACTATTTTTTTTAATCTTTGGCCTTATTGAACACTTCGTTGTGTAACATTTGTCACTGAACAGGAATATAAAAGCCCAGCTCGGCACTATAAATATGTACCGATAATCAAGTAGAATATTACACTGTGCCTTGTTATATTGAAATTGATTTGTCTGAACACGAATGAATTTTTTGTTAGAAACTGTTTAATACCAATGTCTAAGAACATCTGATTGTGAGTTCTGCTGTTCCTTTTCACAAAGCAGACTATAATATTTAGTATTTTTAACTGTAATAGAAATAATAAAAGAAATATTTGTTTTCATGCAGATCTTTAATCTTCAGTTTCACATGAATCTTTTCCCTTTATGTTTTACAGAAAGAAAAACCGGGAGACACATAATGCAGGTAGGGACATTATGTTTTGTTGTTTGGTCTGGAAATAAGCACACATACTTTGGAGCAGCAAAACACATTTTGCATGGAGGAGATTCCTCCATAGAGTTTAGTACACTTAAAAAGTCTCACCGTATCAAACACCTTTCTGTGCCCTTGCATAAAATATCTGTGCAGACTGTTTCTAGTTTGCTTTTTCCACAGTAGAAAGTTAAAGCATGAAGGAGCATGGAGCCCCTGCTTTTCTAAAGCTAGGAAATGATGAAGTAAACAACTTCAGTTGTGTTCAGTTCCAAAGGAAAACAACTGCACAGGCATTCACATGCAACTAATATCCACCTCTCTCTGAAAACAGAGACAGGTGTCCTACCTGAGAGCTTTAGAGGCTCCCTGGATTAGAAGTACTCCTAAAGCACCCACTTGGATGTTGACACCCCAGCATTTCTGTGCAAATGTTGGCTGTGTGTCGCAGGAGTCACATCCCTCGGGCATCACCCAGTCAGTGTCTAGCACCAATGGCATCTTCTACAAGTAGGAACAGAAAGATGGACTGGGGAGGAGTCTGGCAGGCTTTGGCCTGGTTTGTCCAAAGAAATTAATTGCAGTTCTTCTTTCACTGAACAGCACTATTGCATGGTCTTCACAAACTCAGCTGGAAAAACCACTGAGCAGTTTCCATGTGAAGCCTGTGCAACGTTGTGCTTGTTGAGTGTGCTCAGGGTGTGGCCGATTTCTTAAGAAGAATCAGGAAACAGTCTTATCAAGTTTACTTCTAAGGTTGCTGGCCTCATTGGAATTCCGAGTTCCTGTTTCACGTGTTGATAGCTTTCCAAAATCTATATCACCTGGGCTGAATTCTGCAGTATTTGGGGACCAGCTTTCTCCAACCCTGTACTTGCTTAGTCATTAATATCTGGACAAATTGAGGAGGGTGTGGCGAATATTACCAAAACAGAAGAGTAGCACTTCACAAACACTGTGATAGCTGTATGTATTAATAAGATATATAAAGATTAAGTCCCAGGTGTCCTGTGTTGTAATTTTTACAGAGCTGCTCTAATTTATATGGTAAATTTCTTGCATAAGAAACTTTGTCTTTCTGTGTTTAGTGTATTTAGGCCTGTCTCTGTCAATGCCAACAGTCTCTCCTGAAATACAAAAAAAAAAATAGCTCAAGAAAGGTAAATTGAAGTGACAGACTACTGAAATAAGACTGTTTAAATTAAATTAGTGAGTGTTTTGTAAAGGAGCAAAATTAAAAACACTCACCTGAAGGTCACGGGTAGTTTCTGTGTGCCACCAAAAGCAGAACAACTGCACAAATCAAAAGGTTCGTTCAGCACCAGGAATGAACAACACAATGGTTTGAGTCCTGACAAAGCCATAGCAGAACTTTTTCCATTTAAAAAAAAAAAAAAACATCTAATAGTTTTAAGTTTACATAGAACATGAATATATTTCAGTAAAAAAAATAGCTACATGAGAGTTAAGTATATTTGAAAGAGGCTGATTGTGGTGGATGGAAAACAAGAGATACTACCTGTAAAAAACATGCCCAGAGGTATTTACACTCCTAGACTTACAGCGTAGACCCTTTCTGCCAATACTCAGACCTATTGAAGAGGTAAATGATGTCACTAGAGGACTATAAAAGAATAATTTTCTGACCTCTAAAATAGGTAATTCACTGAAAATACTCTACATTCAATATTTTCTTTACTCCCAGTCAGTTAGTCCTTGTGGAACAGTTAAACTTTTGGACACAGCAAAGAGTAACTGATAGTCCATATACCTAGAGCTTCAGCTATGTTCAGTGTTGGCTGGCTGCTCTGTCAATATGAATTTTAAATTAAGCCTGAAGACTTAAAATTTAGATTATTTCTCTTCTGGTGCTAGAGTTGACATTAGAATTTAAGAGGCATGGGTTTGCTTCCCAAATCTGAAACTGATTCTTTCCATAATCTTCATTCATTGCTTTCTGTGTGCCTAAATTTAATCAATTTGCCTTATGAAGAGAGTGTCAGAAAACTGTGTTAAAAAGCAGTTTCAAAACCTGAACTTTGAGTTGTAGGAGCTTTACTTTTCGATGAAGGGATCCAAAATATCCCCACCTTTAAAGGTATAGCTATTTATGTTATGGCTCTTGGATTCCACTGAGTATTAATTTGATAACTGAAGTTTACTTTAAAGGAATTTTTTCCTCACTCAAGTTACTCTAGGTTGCAATGTGTAATGAATTAAAGTATTTTTGAGGCCTTACATTGTCCTAGTTATGCTGCAGTTGTACTGACTTGCCCAACCAGGTGACACAGTACATGTTATTTTTCCTTAGTGGAGAGACATCGAAAGAAGAAGATTAATGCTGGGATAAACAGAATTGGAGAACTCATTCCCTGCTCTCCAGCACTTAAGCAGGTGAGCGTCCATCCAGAGGTGCATACAAGTCTCCTGTCAAATGTTTCTTTGTCTGTAGAAGTATAAATACTTATTTTACTATTTGTATCAGCAACAAGGCAAAACTGTCTGAATTAATGTGCTCAAAAATATTACTAGTTATTAATACTTCAAAAACTACTTGTAATAGAATTCCTATTTGGAAGTGCAGGGGTCACATATATGTAATTACACAGATTTTGAGCATTTTATCTGAAAGTGTTGCATATGAGTGCTTATTTTTGTCATCCTTCATATATTGGCTTGAAAGCAACTCAGAAACTGAAATTATAATAAAAGTAATTTAAGACACTCTCCTTGCAAAAGATGAAGCAAGACAAATGCTCTGAGGTTGATGCACAGAAGCATCTTTTTCAAGATAGAGGAATCCCCAGCAGAGACTGTTCCTACTGAACAGCAGAAGAAATTAAGAAGTGAGCAAAGGTTTTGCAGGCAGAATAAGCATAGTTTCATAAAAAGATGATTGTGGATGGGTTATTTTCTCTTTCCATATTCCCCAGTATACTACTTTCAAAATTATGCATATATCTCCCTGGATAGTTGTTCCATGTTTGTTTCTTTCCTAATAAAATATTTACAGGGCAGTATCCTGGAAATTTCATGGGATGTGTATGTTTACTAGTGAACATGAATTTTAGGCTGATCAGCAAGAAATTTTGCTGGCTGTTCAGGATCTGTGGCCTCAGTATCTACCTCTGGGCATCAGAAAGTGTCAGCTCCAGCCCTGAAAATGTTATTCTGTAAAATCTCACAGCATTTTAGGGTCAGTATCACTCACAAAACCTGCAGTTCATCCTATAAAAACAACCAAACCAAAAAACAACCTCCAGAAAAACCCAACCCAGACTAAAAGAAAACAAACGCTACCCAGTGATATTCAGAGCATATTTTTAAAGTAAAGACCTCTTGGAGTAAGTGCAGCCTCTTCACTAATGGATTTACAAATTCTAGACCTTTCTCCTAATTTTATACGTGTGTTTTCTTTTACAGAGCAAGAACATGATCCTGGATCAGGCCTTCAAGTACATAACAGAAATGAAAAGACAAAATGATGAACTTCTGTTAAATGGAGGGAACAATGAGCAGGGTAAGTACAGATGCTGCTGGGGGCTTCAGAATTTCTGTCCCTCACTTTTGCTGTGTCTCTGTACTGACTAACAACACAGCCTGGATCCCAAATGAGAATACCAAGACTTTATGCACATACAGGAAATATACAGCTGCTGAGAATATCTTGAAACAAAAAGCCAACAGAATGTCCAAGTGAGTGTTCTTGTACATAGGTATGAAATAATGAAGCAATTGCAATGTGATGTAAAGTAATTACAGAGCTTATAGGTGATGTGGCATCTGCTGGTAAGTTCTGCCCCAGTTTATTCTACTGTAGGGACAAAAATGATTTCTGAGAAACTTCAGTTGGATTTTTTTATCAAAAAAATGACGTTTCCTTCATTCATAAAGCTTTTTTTTCCTTTGAAAAGCTATAAAAGTTACAATGGCTCATTTTATAAAAATATAATGCATGATACAAAATTTACTTGAATAGATGTGTAAAAGTACAGTGATGGAGGTATAGCAGAAAGAATCTCAGAGCTAATGTTGTGGTTGGTGATTTTTATTTCTGTTTTATTGTGATTATGTGTTTGGTAATGCCATCTCCCAACTGCATTGCCAGTTTTTGTGGCTTTACACAAATGCTTTGTATTTAATTTTGCTGTAATTTTTATATGTAAAGAAACTTAATTCTCCTGGAAAGCTGTGAGATTATCAATTAAATAAAAACAGTTTTGGTGTTTGCAAAAAAGCAGGGAAAAGAAAAATATTAATGTTCTTGTCTTTCCTTCAGGAATTAAACAATTTTGATTAGCATTCAGTTTCATCTGAGTTAGTCCTAATGTTTTTTTCCAAGTAATTTGACGTATCCTGCTATTGGTAATGGAATAGTCTGTGAAATTCATTCATTTCCCCACTCAGGAGGGAGACTTTTCAGGATAAGAGTCTTCACTTAGATTGTGCTGACCATTTGAAAAGAACATACATTATTAACAATTTATTCCATTTATTTCTACAAATTATTTCATTACTACACAGTGTTTACTCTCTAAATCTTGTGGTAACATTATTTCATTATTTGCTCTGGTGCTGATGTAATGGAGTGCTGTTCTGACACTGTTTTGTAGCTGAAGAGATAAAAAAACTCCGGAAACAGTTGGATGAGCTGCAGAAGGAAAACGGGAGATACATTGAGCTACTAAAAGCAAATGATATTTGCTTGTATGATGACCCTACAATCCACTGGAAAGGAAACCTCAAAAACGCCAAGGTCTCAGTTGTAATTCCCAGTGATCAGGTTCAAAAGAACATCATTGTCTATTCAAATGGGACTCAACCCAATGGAAATAACCAGGGAGCATCTGTGCAGGGAATAACCTTCAATGTTGGTCACAATTTACAAAAGCAAACAGCCAATGTTGTGCCAGTTCAGAGAACTTGCAACCTAGTGACTCCTGTGACGATTGCTGGTATTTATCCCACAGAAAATAAGCCATGGTCACAACCTACAGTTTCTCCACTGGCATCTGCTCAGACAGCTCCAGCAGGGAATGTTCTTGAGATCTCCACCCCGGAGAACGAGCGAGGTGTGCCCACCACTGCTCCTGCCAGCTCACAGAGCACACCTCAACCTGCAGCAGAACAGGAACTACACTTTTCCTCAAGTAATGCACCACAGAATGAGCAAAATCCCCCCAAAAGTAAAAGTGATGAGGAGGGCACTAAATCAACAAAGAAAACACTCCTGCAGGGTACCAGCCCTCCTTCCAGTGCCTCCGTGGAAGCCTCTGAAGTTCAACGGGTGAATACAACTTGCTCAAATACACACAATTCCAGGAGTGACCTCCAGGAGAGCTGTGCCATTTCAACCACGGACACGGCTTGTGTGCCACCTGTAAGACTGTCTACTGCAGAGAGCTGCTCTTCCGCAAATGTCCTCAAAAGTACAGACGTGGTCAGCAGTGCTGGGGTGCCTGCGATGTCTGCAGCAGAAGGAGTTAAGGCTGTGACAGCAATAAGCACTCTGGCTGCCAGTCCCCTGGAGAACTGCTGGTCTTTTTCAGGCTCTTCAGGTGTTGGCACTTCAGACTTGAAAAACATGAGTAGCCTTACCCGGATGCCTTCAGCTGGGAACACACAGACCACATGGACGACTTTGCAGCTGGCAGGAAACACCGTTCAGCCCCTGAGCCAGACGCCATCTGGGATAATGACTGCCCTCCTCAACGAGCCAGTCAATGGTGCTGGGACTGTGTCTTCTGCCCACAGCAGGCCTTTGACTACAAGTATCAGTTTGCATGCTTCTCTGCCTGGGGATGGCCAGGCAGCTGAACAGATTGTAGTTACCTTGCCCTCGTGCCCACCTGTCCCTATACAGCCTTTAATCAGCCAGCCACAGGTTAAAGCTCAGGCTGCAGGAAATATCCTTCCATTAAACTCAGCTATGCAGGTGATTCAAATGGCTCAGCCAGTCGCCTCAGCTGTGACAGGAGCACCAGCTAACCAGAATGTCATCATTCTCCAGCCTCCAAACCCTGCTCCATGCCCACCCATTGTGAGAGCAGAAGTTCCCAGCCAAAACGTTAGTCAGCAAATTGTAATTATACAAGCTGCAAACCAGAATCCTCTCCCCCTCCTCTCCGCTCAGCCTTCTGCTTCTGTAAGAGTTCCTGTGAATGGGCCGACTGCAGTCGCCAACTCCAGCAGCTCCATGCAAAATGCCTCTCTTCCACAGACTTTTGGAGGGAAACACCTTGTCCATATATTACCAAGGCCCTCTTCTTTGCCATCTTCTAGCTCTACGCAGACGTTTTCAGTGACAATGTCCAATCAACAGCACCCTCAGACTATCTCATTAAATGGGCAGCTTTTCGCTTTGCAGCCAGTGATGTCTTCATCTGGAGCTTCAAACCAAGCCCCTATGCAAATTATTCAGCCCACCACCAGCGAAGATCCAAATACCAATGTTGCCCTCAATACATTTGGTGCTTTAGCTAACCTCAATCAAAGCATATCGCAAATGGCTGGACAGAGCTGCTTGCACTTGTCCCTCAGCCACCCCCCCAATCCTGCAACTGTCAATAACCAGATTGCCACAGTCAACTGTGTGTCATTGCCAGCTTCTGTGGCATCTTCAGTGTCTGCAGAGGTTTCGGTATTAACCAGTGCATCTAATTCCATAAATGCTTCCCCGCAAAAAGCGACTGCTGGCTTGCCATCCAGTGCAAAATCAAAAAGGACAAACAAAAAGCCAAGCACAAAGAAACACCAAGCAGTCAGTAATAAAATGTCCTGCCCAGCAGTTCCTTGCAAAGATGCAGGGAAGGTGGACTGTGCTCCTATGGAAACAGTGGCAAAGCCTTCAAATGGCGAAGGGCCACCGGAGAACGCCCCGGCAGCGTCACAGGCTGTAACCACATTGCAGGCGGGCGGCGCGGCTGCATCGAGCGGCGTCAGCATTTCTGACTCTCCTTCCAAAGAGACTGCGAGCTCTGAGCAGGCAGTGAAGACTCCCTCTGCTCCCGAACCGAGCTCGGTAGAGGCACCTGCTTCCTCGCCACTGGAGTCTGTGGTGTCAGAACAGCTGCTGCTCGCTCCACCGCTGGCCAAGGATGCTGCTCCTTGCCAGCAGGCCCAGGGAGCTCAGAGCCACCCACCAGCTGCCTCTGCCTTGTCGGAGTCTCCCAAACCTTGCGAGCCCCCCAACACCTTAACATCCTCTCGTAAAGAAGCACAGGTGACACATTTGCAGGTTGCAAATGGGACTTCAGCAGCACACAGCAACACAGCAGGTCATGCTTCCAAAGCAGGAATGATTTCGGAGTCCTGCAATGTTGCACAGGATTCCTCAGTGGTAATGCAGGATGCGGACTTGTTAGAAGGACAAGGTCTAACCAAAATGCTGTCTGATCTCACAAAAGAAAGAACAGCTGGGGAAAAAACCTCTTCATTTACTGTTCAGGGGGAGCATTCTAATTTTCCTATGGAAAACTCTAAATCAGCAGAATCAAATGTTGATTTGCCTGAGAAGCAGGAACTTTTGCTGATGAACACAGAAAGTGACACCCTCTCCCAACCTCACTCCTGCATCTCTGATCAGGAAGTAGTCAGTGCTTCCCTTATCACTAGCAGGCAGGCAGACTCCCCAATGTCAACCAGCTCTGGCAGCAGTCGAGGCTTCTCAGTTGCATCTATGCTGCCAGATACCACCAGAGAAGACGTCACAAGCAGCACCTCAACCAGTACCTGTAATAGCTGCACGTTTTCAGAACAGACTGACATTGTAGCTCTTGCAGCAAGAGCTATTTTTGACCAGGAAAGCCTTGAGAAAGGTGGAGGGGGAATGCAGGTTAACACAAGGGATGTCATCTCTAAGTCTGAGGTTGCACCTTTGGAGAGAGAGCAGCAGCCTTTCAAACCTCAGTCAGTGAAAGAAAACAACGTAGGGCCACTGGAAACAGCACCGAACAAATTCAGTGCTCATGAAACAGTACAGACAAATGTTGACAGGCAGGTTGAGAAGCCAAGCTGCTCTGTAGGAGGTGTGGAAACATCAAACACTCCTTTGCAGATTTCCACTTCCCAGACACCCAGCATAACCAGTCTAAGCGTGAATAATCTGATACACCAGAGCCGCATTGTCCATCCCCTGGTGAGCTGCTCGGGTTTATCCCAGTCTTCAGAGCCTGCAAGTGTCCCTGCAAGTGTGAGCCTTTCCCTTCCATCTAGCACATACATCAATCCATCTCCAGGACCTGCTCTGATGAGTGAATATGCTCAGGAACAACTGAATGCTATCAGGGCAAGCACCATGCAGGCTCCCCAGCTGCAGGAATCACACTTAAAGCAGCAAAACCACGAAGGTCGCAAAGACTCTGCCAAGAGGGCTGTTCAGGATGACCTTCTGCTTTCTACAGCAAAGAGGCAAAAGCAGTGCCAGACAGCACCCATAAGGCTTGAGGGGATGGCACTGATGAACCGAACACCAGAGGGTATTGCTGATCAAACACAGATGCTGGTCAGTCAGATTCCTCCTAATTCATCCAATTCAGTGGCACCAGTGAGCAATCAAGGGCACGCTGATGGCCTCAATAGGTTATTCCCACCCAACAGCAATTTCGTAACGCCGGCTTTGAGACAAACTGAAGTTCAGTGTGGTTCTCAGCCACCACTTTCAGAGCAGCCAGGCCAGGCAGGACAGCACTTGCAGCCAATTCAGCATGTCCCTGCCCAAGGCATCTCTCACCTGCACAGTAACCACCCGTACTTGAAGCAGCAGCAGGCTGGGCAGTTGAGAGAGAGGCACCACTTGTACCAGCTGCAGCACCACGTCACTCACGGGGAGAACTCAGTACACTCTCAACCCCACAGTGTCCACCAACAGCGAACGATACAGCAGGAGGTGCAGATGCAAAAGAAACGGAATCTCATCCAGGGAACTCAAGCCACCCAGCTTTCTCTACAGCAAAAACACCACGGGAGTGATCAAACGCGGCAGAAAGGTGGTCAACCCCATCCTCACCACCAACAAATGCAGCAGCAGATGCAGCAGCACTTTGGAGCTTCCCAGCCTGAAAAGAACTGTGAAAATCCTGCGACGAGCAGAAACCACCATAACCACCCTCAGAGCCATATCAATCAGGATATTATGCATCAACAGCAACAGGATGTTGGCAGCAGACAGCAAGGTTCCACCTCAGAACATGTGTCAGGGCACAATCAGATGCAAAGACTGATGACCTCAAGGGGCTTAGAGCAGCAAATGGTGTCCCAGGCCAGCATCGTAACCAGACCATCAGATATGACATGCACCCCTCACAGGCAGGAAAGAAACAGAGTTTCCAGCTACTCTGCTGAGGCCCTCATTGGGAAAACACCCTCTAATTCGGAGCAGAGAATAGGAATATCTCTTCAAGGCCCTAGGGTTTCTGACCAGCTTGAAATGAGAAGCTACCTTGATGTTTCTAGAAGTAAAGGGTTGGCAATTCATAATATGCAGGGCCGCTTGTCGGTTGACCACACAGTTGGCTCGGACGTGCAGCGTCTTTCTGATTGCCAAACGTTTAAGCCCTCTGGACCCAACCAACAACCAACGGGCAATTTCGATGTACAGGCTTCAAGAAACAGTGAAATTGGCAATTCTGTGTCATCCCTCCGGGGCATGCAGTCACAAGCGTTCCGAATCGGTCAGAATGCTGCGCCATCCATAGAGAGGCAGAAGAGACTGCCCTACCAGCCAGTACAGGGTATTCCAACGGGGAATACCCTGCCATCAAGGGAAAATGAAAACACATGCCACCAAAGTTTCATGCAGAGTTTGCTCGCCCCTCACCTTGGAGATCAAGTCAGTGGAAGCCAAAGATCAATCCCAGAACATCAAAGGAACACGCAGTGCGGTGCCTCCTCCACCATCGAGTACAACTGTCCCCCAGCGCGCGAGAGCGTCCACATCCGAAGGGATGGGGATGGCCAGAGCAGGGAGAGCTGTGACATGTCCATTGGAGCAATTAACACAAGGAACAGTTCATTGACTATTCCTTTTTCGAGTTCTTCTTCCTCAGGAGACATTCAGGGTCGCAATACAAGCCCAAACATCTCTGTGCAGAAGTCCAACCCCATGAGGATGACGGACAGTCATGGAACTAAGAACCACATGAATACACCCGTTTCCAGCAATATGCATGGAGTTGTGAGGCCAACTCACCCTCACCCTGCAGTTTCTCACGGGAACGGCGAGCAAGGGCAGCCTTCTGTTCGTCAGCCAAATTCTTCGGTCACTCAGCGCTCAAGGCATCCTCTGCAAGACAACGGGGGTTCTAAAATACGTCAGCCCGAGAGGAATCGATCCGGGAATCAGAGACATGGAAATGTCTTTGACCCTAGTCTTCCCCATCTTCCTCTGTCCACCAGTGGCAGCATGATCCTTGGGCGCCAACAGTCCTCAATAGAAAAAAGAGGAAGCATTGTCCGATTTATGTCCGATGGCCCTCAAGTGTCTAACGATAATGTGGCCCCCGACCAACATACTCTCTCCCAGAATTTTGGATTCCCTTTTATTCCAGAGGGTGGCATGAATCCACCAATAAATGCTAATGCTTCTTTCATCCCACCAGTCACTCAGCCTAGTGCCACTCGGACACCAGCTCTAATCCCAGTTGATCCTCAGAATACACTGCCATCTTTCTATCCACCTTACTCTCCTGCCCACCCTACCCTCTCCAATGACATTTCTATCCCTTACTTTCCCAACCAAATGTTTCCGAACCCAAGCACGGAGAAGCCGAGCAGTGGAGGTTTAAACAATCGGTTTGGATCCATTTTGTCTCCTCCCAGGCCTGTTGGTTTTGCTCAGCCAAGTTTTCCTTTGCTCCCGGATATGCCACCAATGCACATGACCAACACATCTCACTTATCCAATTTTAACTTAACTTCTTTGTTCCCAGAAATAGCCACAGCTCTTCCTCCAGATGGCTCAGCGATGTCGCCTTTGCTTTCCATTGCAAACACATCTGCTTCAGATTCTTCCAAGCAGCCCTCAAACCGCCCTGCCCACAATATAAGCCATATTTTAGGTCATGACTGCAGCTCAGCTGTATGAAAACTGGCAGACTGACTTCTGGTCTGATGTGTTGTTCATATATTTAAGAAGAAGGAAGCAGATCTTACAGGCACCCCTGGAGAGACCATTCATAGCATCACTGTTTATTTGCCTAAATGTATGTATATGGTACTTTCCATATTTATAGACGCATTGTTTTTCCACCCACCTTACTAACTCTAAAGCACCAGTGCCTATAGCAATGCTTACTTACTAGGAAAAGGTAAGGATGCAACATTGAGAGCTGTGCAAATATTGGTTGTTGATTTTCCAACAATCAAGTCTGATGTCCGATTGTTCCAAGGTAAGGGCCACCCTCAGTGATACCTGGAGTGATAGCATCCATATGGGAAATAGGAAACAAGTGCTACAGGTGTCGGTTTGTTCCTGATGTGTTTACCTGAAACTGCAGAGGAGCTTGGAACGTTTTGGGTTTCTCTTTTTCCTTTGTAAAATATCTTCAGGAGCCTCAACACAAGTCAAGTCTGTGTTAACCCAGTGCTAATTGGAAAAGGCATTTTGTGCCACTTTTGTCTGTCTAAAGCTTGTCACATACATTTGACTTAAGGCTGACTTTACCTAGTGAAAACTACTGTGTGCTCCAATGGTCAACAATTAAAAATACTGTTTTAGAAAATTTAGATTTCTTTAACCCATGAATTTCCATTTCTAAGAATCTTGTTTGGATCAGTTTCAACAATAGCTTCAGTTACTGCTAAACTCAGTCAATGTTTCAGTGTAGCTCACGACTCCTTGTGCAGTTAGCAGAGATAGCAGCCGTGTTTGTTGCCATTTCATTGTTGGTTGCTGCAAGTTACCTCAGGGTGGGTTTTGTACCGTGTTTAGCACCTTTTTAATATCCTTTCTTTTTTCTCCCTTCTGTTTTTCTTTGGCCCATGCTCTTACACCAGCTTTCTGCTTTCTGTGAGTGACAGCCCTTTGTTGTACCAGGCAGCACATGGGAGGAGGACTGAGCCTGCCGCATCCCACAAAACAAGTGGGGATTGCTGGGGGCACAGATTTTACTTGATATTGCCGATAGGATTGAGCCCGAGTTAATATCAGTACTCTGCACTTGAATGCACCTTTTACCTAAACCTGTGTGGTTGTAGCTGAAGGAGGAACGTGGATGAACATGGATGTGTTGAGAGTGAAACACACAGGAATTGAAACACACCCTGGGATTTGAGGAAGGATGATGTGTTTGTAGATGCGTGTGAGATGGAGAGTGAATGTGTGTGCACTGGCTGAGTCTTCAGTACTTTCACAAATTTTGGTCCCAATTCTTTTAAAGGAAAGGGAAGAATTAGGTAAATTTTATTTATTTAATGTCTCTGCAGTGTGCTTTTTCTTCTAAAAGGGCAGAAATATTTGTCTTTTATTTGTTTGGAAATACCATTCTAGGTTTAATTCTTCAAACAACATAGTAACTTCAGGTTCCTTGGCATGCAGTCATTCTCTGCTTTTGTGTTGCTCACCAGTGCATCATTTTGTTGCTCCTGGGACTTGTCAGAAGCTCCTGGTGAGGGCATGGGCAGGAGCAGCCTCCCTGGGATTTTTTGTTTTGTTTTGTTTCTTTTTCTTTGAAATATGGAAGGGAAATATTCCTCCATGTCCAAGAACAGGACCCACAAAGAGGGACCTAAACCAAGTCAAGTTTTCCACAGCTTGACTGCCCAGACTTTGGTTTTGCTAAGCCCTTTTACACTGATCCAGGAAAGTAAGGAGGCTTTTACATGAAAAATTATTGGGCTGTGTCTGTAGTCTGACCTGACAACGTCTCTGCTCTTGAAACCTGTGGTCTGGTGTTTTCCTGCAAGGTGAAGTAAAACAGTTCCGATCCTGTTTGGGAATCACAGAATGAACTAGGTTGGAAAAGACCTTTGAGATCATCAAGTCCAACCTGTGACCTAAACTAACACCACCTCATCAACTAAACCATGGCACCAAGTGCCATGTCTATTCTTCTTTTAAACATGTCCAGGGATGGTGACTCCACCACCTCCTTGGGCAGACGATTCCATTGCCCAGTCAGTCTTTCAGTAAAGAATTTTTTTCTGACATCTAACCTAAACTTCCCCTGGTGCAGCTTAAGACTGTGTCCTCTCGTTCTATCTGTGGTTGCCTGGGAGAAGAGACCAACCCCCACCTGACTATAGCCACCTTTCAGGAAGTTGTAGAGAGTGGTAAGGTCACCTCTGAGTCTCCTTTTCTCCAGACTAAACAACCCCAGCTTGTGTTCCAAGCCCTCCTCTGGATGTGTTCAAGCATCTCAATGTCCTTACTAAATTAGGGGCCCAGAACTGGACACAGCACTCAAGGTGTGGCCTCACCAGTGCCAAGTACAGGAGAAGAATGACTTCCCTGATCCTGCTGGCCACACCATGGCTGATCCTGAGGCCAGGATGCCATTGACCTTTTTGGCCACCTGGGCACACTGCTGGCTCATGTTTAGTTGGCCGTCAACTAATACCCCCAAGTCCCTTTCTGCCTGTAATCATGGTTTAATTCAGGTGGAACTTATCTTAAGACACTAAATCTAAGTGGTGCATCAGTTCTCTGTTTCTTGAAAGTAATAATTTCAGTTCACAGCAAGGCAGCTTCTCCCTGCCACAGTACAGTAACTGCCCCAGTGGCAGCCACTGGCCTGTGCAGGGGGCAGGGGTTAGGAATGAGTTGAAAAATTAAGCCCTGGCTTCAAGGACTTTATATAAAGATGCTAATCCTGCTCATCATTCCAGACATTCACAGAAAACCATGTTAGTTTCCTCTGCTGGGAAAACTACACTACTTTATGATGTCTATGAAAACTGGAGAGAGCTTATAAACTTAAACTTGTTGCAACACTTGAGTGCCCATAGATCCACTTGGCCAGACAGGATTCATCCCAGAGTACTAAAGGAGCAAGCAGGACACAGCAGGACCCTACTCAATCATCTACACAAGATCTGGGAGTCTGGATAGGTTCCTGCTGATGGGAAGGTAGCCAGTGTTATTCCAATCTACAGAAAAGGCATGAGGGAAGAACCCAGGGAACCACAGAATGTGAGAGTCTGGGTTCCAGGGAAAATTGTGAAGATTATACTGGGTACTGTTGAAAGGAGTTTAAGGAATCCATGCAGCCATATACACAGGCAACATGGGTTCACAAAGTTGAAGTCCTGTCTAGCTAATCTGATACTCTTCTGTGATAAGGTCACCCACCTTGTGGGTGAAGGGAAGGAATGGAAGGCATTGGATGTAATTTTTCTGCCTTTTAGTAATGAGTTGGATTCTGTCCCTTAGAGCATTCATCTGGACAAGCTGTCCAGCTGTGGGATTAACAGGTTCATGGTGTGCTGGGTGAGGAACTGGCTGAAGGGCAGAGCTCAAAGGACTTGCAGTGAATGGGGCTATGTCTGGCTGGCACCTGGTCACTAGCAGTGTTGCTTGGGGCTCAGTTCCAGGGACAGTTCTATCCAATGTATTTATCACTGATCTGGATGCAGGGGTTGAACACACCATTGGCAAGTTTGCTGATGATACCAATCCTTGAGGTGCTGTTGAAAGATGCTTTGGAGGGGGATCTGGATAAACAGTCAAGCTCCTTGCTTTCTGCAGCTCCCTGACAGGGGAAGTGCAGAGGGAGGTGCTGATCCCTTCTCCCTGGGATCCACTCACAGGACACGTTGGAATGGCTCAAAGGGGCACTAAGGGAGGTTCAGACTGGACGTTAGGAAGCATTTCTTTACCAGGAGGGTGGTCAGACTGGACAGGCTTGCTAGGAAGGTGGTTGATGCCTCAACCATGTTTAAGAGGCATTTGGACAACATGCTCAGTCCTGAAGTGGATGGAGGCAGGTAGTTGGAGTGGATGATCCCTGTAGGCTCCTTTCAACTGAAATATCTGGTCTGTTTTCTTACTCCTCCATATTTACTGCTGTTGTCTCAAGGTTAAATGCAGTCCTGAGTATTCACAATAGAACATGTCAGCTGTGATGCTATTTGGAGTTTTTTCATGCTGCACATCATTTTCTGAAGAGGCAGTAACTGTGTCAGTAACTTTCACATGCCCCTTTTCTGTTTACAGTGACAACCAAAACCAGCTCCTCCCTGCTAAGAGGATGCCTGCAGTGCAGGGCATCACAGCCCAGGCATTTCAGCCATACAAAGACTGTTGGGATTTTGCAGGAACTGCATGATTTTGTGGTGTGTGGCTGAGTACTTACTGTTTGACCCTTGGTCTTCTCTGGAGGATTGTATTTTGTTGTGACGGCACTTTGTCGTCCCTCTCAGGGCTTTTTCTGAAACCTGATGAGACCAGGATGGAGAAATCATTTCATTCCCCTCCCTGCCCATCACAATTTCTGTTGAAGTTCTGTGTGAGTCTCTTTACATGCTTTAAGTGATGCTAAATGGTCCCGTGGCATTGGTGTGGGATCAGGAGACTGCTGTGACAAGAAAGGTCGGCAGACCTCTCTGTGAGGGCCCCGTATCAACACATTCATCCAAATTCTGATATTTACACTGCTGACTGGCCTTTAGATAACTTTAGTTAAAGAAAAATTGGATCTGTTGTGTAGCCTTTTGGTCTAATTGACTGCCCAAGATGGGCTTTGAATGTTGAACCTGGCCTGGTCCTGATTTGAGAGCAGCTTGAGGATTTCAGCTTCTCACACTCTTTTGTTCACACTCTTTTGCCTTTAGGAAGAACAGTGGAGGGGACTGGATATTTCACATCAAAAGAGAGGAAATTAGATGTTAAATTTCTGTTAGTTTTTAATTATTAAATTGTTTGGGGTTTTCCTTGTCACTGTAACTAATCCCGCCTGCCATTCCACATCCACCGGGCTTCTTGCACTTAGTTTTGTAGGTCAGTTTGTGGCACTGACACATCAGTGTCTCAGTCCTTCCCCAGGGCCTCAGGCTCTGCTCTCAGGAAGAGGAGCAAATGCAACATCTTATGAGTCCTTCTTTTATTTTATTTTTCCTTTCTCCTCCCACTGAACCTGTTGTGCTAAGCTGTCAGGTTGATAAGGCTCACCTTACCTTGATCTGTGCTTGGACAGGGCAGTTTGAAAAAAGAGCTTCTGCAGATGGAATGATTCTGGTTTACTTGTTATGAAAACCATGTGACAAGCAAATACATTTTCTTCAGCAAACACTGATGACAACAATTATTCACCTTTTTCTCCTGAGGACTACCCAGCAATTAACGGTTCCCTTGTTTTTCAGGATATACTTGGAAAAGATTTTGTGGGTTTAGCTGCAATTTGTTAGACTGAGAATGGCATTTTCTCTTCCATAATACATTTTTTGAAGGTTACTTACACAGGCTTTGCTTTGGATTTGAAGGAAGGAAAAATACCCAGTCCTGCTTAATTTAGGAAAATAATCAGTGGAAGGGAAAGGCTGGGCACTACCTCTGGGGTGGGACTGCCACAGCTGACAGGCATTGTGTGCCTGTGTGTTTTAGCTTGGCCTAAATGCCTTCAACAAACAACAGTAAATAATATTGGGCTGGATTGCAGGTATGTCAGTGTAGTCCACATGAATCCCTTAAACAGCCTAGGACAGTAAGAGCAGAGATAGACTAATTTGAAAGCAGGCAATAAAACAGTAATGTGTTAATATTTATACACCTTTTTCTTAAGAGAAAGGACCTCATTTAGGAACAGTTAAAGAAAATGAGAACTTAAGTGATTTAAGCTGGGGGCTGAGCCTTACTGGAATGGGTTTTCCAGGTCATGCTTCCAGCTCATCACTGTGCTGCTGCCCAGGTGGAAGAGCACCTCTGAAAAAAAAATAAAATAAAAGCACAGTGCTAGTCCAGAGCCTCCTGAACTTTGCACAGATTTCCTACTGCACTTTAAGGCTGTGCTGCTGCTCCTGTGGTTGGTGACTGTAGTGCTGTTGCAGGAAACAAGTCATGTGGCAGGGCAACTTGCAGAGGGCATGGCTGGAGAAGGAGGGCCATTTAATTATTTCTGGTCTCCTTTTGTCTTTTCACCTTTTTCTGAGGTACTTGTGCAGTCCTGGCTTAAGGACTCAGTCTCCCGCTGTTTCTGGATGACTGAGTGTGCCAAGAGCTGTCACCTTTTGCTGTTCCCCTAGTAGGTTTCATGCTCATCACTTTAATAATGATCCCACTTTCACTGGCAAGACAGAGTAGCATTGAATCTGTTTATACCAGATCAGACAGATTTGTTTTGTTTTCTGACACACTGCTATAAGGAGATCCATTCTTTGCTATCACCTGACCTGTTACCACCTACTGCTGTTCCCTTCTCCCACTGCCATGACCCAGCATGGGTAGCAGACACAGGTTTGTGTGAGGCTGTTTTCAGTTTCCTACTGCCTCTGCAATCTGTAAATTGGAAACCTCAGAGCACCAAGGCTTTATTCCCACTGAGGAATCAAGGTTACTCCATGAACTGGTGAAAGATTTAGCAGAAGTTTTTGGTCCTGACAACACAAATTCATCCTCTCTGCGAGCAAGCCCAGCGTAGTTACACAGGCATCATTTATTATTTGCTGATACCAGTTTTTCTGAGATAATTTTTTTTAAAAGGCTTTTTTTTCTGCCTCACCAGAAGTATCTTTATGAGAAGGTTTCCAGGTTTGCAATACGTGCTGCTGTTCTGGCAATCACGAGTGTGAAACAACAAAGCTCACGGGGGGTTGGACCCTGTTCCTGCCGGCTCACTGTGAGAAGGGAAGCAAGTATGGATTTTGCCACAGGAGATTAATCAAAGATGCTGTTGCCCTCCACAATGTAAATTATTTATATTCAGTCCAGAGTATTCTGCTGTGCTTCTGTTTTATACAGCTGTAAATGACTTGGATACGGTCCCAGTGGAAAGTCCTTACTATTTTGTAATGGAAAATAGGAACTCTGCAGTAGAAATCTATAATGAATGAACAGGAACATCATCTTCCAATTGTAAATAAGATCTTGCTCTGTTTATTTTGACATCTTTTTACAAATGTGTTGCATTCAGGTGTAAATATCCCAAACCATGATCTTGTTCAGAGTTCTGAGATTTCTATTGTTAAATGTAATACTTTGTTTAATAGTTGTAATAATTATTTGTATAGATATGAACATGATAGTATTTTATTAAAAAAAAGAGGAAAACACTCTTTGAATTTTGTGTTCTTGTTGGTACAGCTTCTTTCACCCTGGAAAGCCATGCCATTCACTCTTAAGTAGAGGTAAAAATAAAAGCTTTGCTTTGAGACTGGGAAGTTACAGTCAAAGTTTTCCACCGATGTATACTTTCTGCACATACCAGAGTTATGCACCACATTAGTTGGAGATACAAAACTACATAATTCAGAATAAATAAATACATATTTGTCATGTAGTATCTAAAAAATACATGGCAGGTGCTGTCCCTGCCCTGGTGACAGCAATCACTGTTGAGATACAACTTCATCTTTATAAAATGCTTCTCACCACAGTCCCTTGCATTGGTTTTGAAGTGGTCTAAGACAGTTGTCTTGTCACAGTTTGAAGCTAAAGGATGTGGTTTGGATGAGAGCAGTACAGAGACCCTGCAAGATAAGTATCCGCTTTTTTGGGAGATTGCACAATACTGATGTTGACAGAATTACTGGGAAACAATTCTTTTCAGGGGCTTCAGAAAACCTGGCTTGTAAACCTCAAAGTTCTGGCAGGTGTGGAAGTTTCCTTTAGGGAAGGTCTTAATTTTAAAAAAGGCCTAAGTTTAGTATTAAGACAGAGGGGTTTTTGTTACTTCAGTGACAGCCAGTGTACAGTTCAGTCAGAGCAGAGGGGAGGGGAAACGGGACACGAGGGAGCTGCCTTTCTCTTTCACACTGCAGTGCAGTCCCGCTGCCTCGACTGCTCTTCTGCCGGCCCAGAGGCTCGAGGGGGAGTTGTAACAGCTCACATGACACTGGTAGTTTTCCTAACCTGTGAGTGAGGGGGTGTTAGTATTATACAGGAGCTGTTTCCTTTCCCTTTGAGTTGTACTGGGAAGAACAACTTTACCTACATTTCCTGAGAAAACAGGGAATATATGGAATGGAAGGAAGAAGTTTTTAACAATGAGAGTGGTAAAACACTGGAACAGGTTGTCCAGAGAGGTGGTAGATGCACCATGTTTAAAAAGGCCTGGTTGGGCAGGGCTTTGTTTCCCTTTCAGGAGCTGTGACAGAGTTTATCCCAAGCATGAGCGCAGCAGGGGGGAGCAGGGACTCCACTACCAGCCCAGGGGCAGCAGAAAGGCCCCCTCACCTCCCAACACAATTCCATGGTGCTGCTCCACTTTTACCCCAACACATCCCTCTCCCTCCGTGAGCAGAGAAAGGTGAGGAAACAACAGCACAGCCCCTGCAAAGCAGGGAATGAGGGTCCCCCATGTACCCAGCACGCTGCTGTTCCTGCCCAAGGGTAGTGGCCAGAGAAGGACAGCAGCACTCAAGACAAGCTGCAGTTCTGGAGCAAGGGCTGCAGAGCCAAGCGTGCCCAGGACAGCTGGGAGCACAGAGTGCCCAGCCAGAGCCCTCAGCAGCCACAGCCACCGAGGGGTCAGGTGGCCACTAGGTGGGAGAGCTGAAGCACGAACAGAGCCTAGCAAGCAGGGCAGAGCTAAGGGGAAATTTTAAAAATTGAAGGTGGAAGCACAGAAGCAGCAGGGAGACGATTCCAACCCTTCCTCCCATCTCTCAGACTTGAGGTGCCTTTCCTTGAATTTAATTGAATTCTGTCATGGTTTTCTGTTCGTTCTGTGCTGTTCTCCAGCCTCCCTCTCCCTCCCTGCTGCCACCTTACCCTTCCATGCTGTGCTCGTCTCTGCTCAGCCCAGTGAGCCCATATGCTGTTCTGCCTCCTACATCGAGCCTTCCAACTGCTGTTCAACATTGTTTTTTCCTCACATTTCAATTTGGAGAAGATAATCAGCTTCCTGGCTAGAAACAAATACAAGCTTGGAACAAGGTCTGAGACTGCAGATTACGAAAATACAGGGAGCAAGTATATTTTATAAAAATGTGTCCCCTGAACTGGACAAATTTGGGGGCACAGAGGTCCTCCTTCAGTCTGGCACAGCTACCCCGACACCCTCTGGAGCACAGCTCTGCTTGGCAAGATAAAGGCTGGCAGCCTCGTGTCATTCCTCCTCCAGCCCTCTCCTCACCCTGCCCAAGGGACCACAGTGACAAGACTGTTCTTTATGCAGCCTCACAAAGGCAATTTGCTTTAGAGAACAAGCAGGTCATCCTCACCAGCTCAGGAAACGCCTGTGACAGTCCCAAGGATGGTGGCAGCTGTATGACACCACTGGGCACCCCTCTGCTCTGACTGCTGTCTCTGCTGCTGCTGAGAGCAGGAGCAAGAAGAATTCAGATCAACCTGCAGAGCAGGGAACCAGACACATCCATTTTATTGACCATCTCAACAAACTCCAACTTAGAAAAGAATAAAAACCAGCTGGTACAAAACTCTTCAAGGAGACAGAGACTCTTGGAGTAAAACATCACCAGAGTCACCTGCTTTAGTAAGCAGAAGTGAAATGAAACCTTTGCATCACTGGCTACATGCACATACACCAAAGTAGAAGTGCTCAGGCAGACAAGAATAAGGACAGCAGGCCTCAAAGAACACTTTTTAATTGCAAATTAGCAAAACAGGTCCCATTTTAGGTGCAAGGCCTGAAAAAATTCACACCTTATTCTTGTTTTTTTTTAATAACTAAGAAACTGGAAAGAATGCAGAAGCCATTAAAAAAAACTCATTTCAGATTCAGACAAGTTGGAGAAGAAAATTTGGTCCACATCTTAGCTGAAGAGCTCAACCCCAACTGTCCCAAAACCTCCTTCACACTCCTGGCCCGTAAGGGAACCTGCTTTGCCAAGGTTGTCCAAGGCAAGCTCATGAGAGGAGAAAGTCTGAGACTGCTGGAAAACCTCCCTGTTCCACCCTGCCCCTTCGGCAAGGCACACAGCAGGAGCCAAGAGCTGCCACACCAGGCTGTGGCTTTGCTGCACGGTCTCTCCTAGGGTCACTTGAGGAGAGCACTTGTGGTGCTGTGACAGAGACCAGCACTCTGCCAAGTGCCAGCCCTGGAGCTGCCAGAGGAGGGTGGCGGTTCAACAGGAGCCATAGAGAGGCTGCAAGAGAGCAAGGCAGGAGGCTCTGAGTCTGGCAGAGCCCTCAGGGGCAGCTCCAGTTCACCACCTCCCACCAGCGCTGCAGCCTTGGTACCGTGGCTCCCCATCAGCTAGTGGCAGAGTTTCTCCAATAAAAAGAGGAAAAATAAAAGCACAGTCCCCCCCTGCCACCTCAGTTTGGAGTCTTTTGCTCCCTTGGCTGCTGCAGGACACGAACCAAATGCTCTCCCCGTGCTGCTGAAGGGACTCTCCGAGGGCAGCAGCCTGCAGGGTGCAGGCATTAGCTCCCAGTGCAGGAGGATTTGCATGGCACTTCTCAAGCCTTCTCACCAGAGAGGAAGTGGAGCACATCAGCAGGAAGGAAGGGAAGCAAAGGTCTCTAACATGCCTCCCTCCTTTTTCCTGCCCCCTCACTGGTTCCAGCACCCACTGCACCCACAAGCCAGAGGGCTGCACACTGGCCTTGGCCTCAGGATCAAGCCTGCCCCAGAGGATGTGGTGGGAAAGGAGCAAACGTCATCTTCCCTCCTGGTCCCACCTCAGTTGCCACAGCAGCCTTCATGCCTGCTGTGGGATCTGGTTCCCCTGCTCCCACTGGGCTCTTGGCCATGGAAGCAGGCTCATTCCCCACAGACACCAGTGGCCCCGTGCCTTTGGCTGAGCAGTTTGGGACACCTCTGTGCCCCTGTCCCTGGGGACTCAGAACACCGGGATCTTGTCCCTGCGCACCGTATCCAGGTCATCATCCAGGGTCAGCAGGACCTGAGGAGGGAAGTGCAAGCCAGATTCAGGTCTTGCTGGCCAGGGAGGTCTTCCTTTCAGATCTTCAGGCCTTGCTTTCATGGTAGGTATTCAAAAATGCTTGAGTCATTGGTCACAGCAGCAGCCCCTCAGATTCCCCACAACAGCTGTGTGACCCACAGCCCCAGAGGAATTTGAGGGCAGGAGGCACTGGGAGAGAAATAAGGTAAAGGAGAAAGCCTGATCCCTGATCCCACTGACAAGGAGCATCCCACTGTGAAGGCATCTGGAGGTAGAGCCAAGCAGAGGAGCTGGGGCACTTCTGTGGAGTTCTGGAGCAGTCACAGCTCCATGTGGATAGAAGGGAGCAAGGTGAAAGGAGAGGGTGAGGCCATCCAGCAGAGTGGGAGGCTCAGCAGGACTCACCAGAAAGGAGAAAAACAAGGCAGCTGCGGAGAGGAAGTGCCAGACATCGTGGTCATCAAAGAATCCCAGCAGGATGCACGGCCGGTTCTTTTCCCGGGACTCTGCTGGAGTCTCCTAGGAGGGCAGGCAGAGGGTAGGAACCTGATAGCCACCCCTACTGGGCCCTTGCTGGCCACACTAGACCCTGTAGGGATCACCCTGTCTTAACCTTCCAAGCAGGATCCAGGAAAAGGTGCTGTGCTGGCCAGAAACACAATGTTATACTTGGACCTCAAAATGGATCTGGCACCACAACCCACACGCAAGGGGAACCCTCTGGCCTCCACATCTGAAGTCCTGCATAGGACAAGCTGCACAGCCTCCACCAGAACACCCTGAAGCAAACTCCTCCTGTTAGAAGGCACCCAGTCAGGATTTAATCACCTCCCAGGTCGCCAAGAGCCCTAACAAGCCCAGGCAGGTTGACCTGGTTGGCCCCAGGTGGCCATCTGCTCCAGGGATGTCTTCCACCCAGCACTAGTCAGGATTTTCCCAATTTTCCTCCCAGATCCCCAGCTCCTCCTCTGTCCCCTAGGAAGGACAAGTCACCTTCAGATCACCTGGGTCATAAACAGCCTCTGCACAGCCACAGTCATTTCTGGCTCAGCACAGCTTCCCATGCTCCCTTCACAAGTCTGCTAAATGAGCTGAACCCTTTCAGCTCCCTATGAGCAGCCCAAGATTCTTCTCCAGAGTCTTTTTTTGTGCAAAACAAACACCAGGAAAGAAAGATGATGAGACAGAGATGGACAGAAGATCAGTAAAAGGGAAATTTACCTCCCAGCTGCTGAGGGTCTGGAAGAAGAAGTAGAGGGCAGCTGCCCACACCACTGCTGTGGCCACAATGCAGAACATGGGGATGGGCAGGAGCTTCTCAGAGCTGCGGAGCTGCAGACAGGGACACACCCTGAGCTCTTCCCAGGGGACAGAGCCATGCACCGGGCTCACACACCAGCCTGCACCACCTCTGTCTGTGAAGGGCTGCCCACCCCCAAAGACACAGACCAGCCACCCCTGAAATGGCTACACACCAACCCTCCCCAACACCCTGTCCCACCCAGAGCCCCACAAAGGTGCCTCCACATCCCTCTGCAGCACCACAGGAACCCAAATTGCAGCAAGAAAAAAGGCTCATCGCCTCCCCTTTGGAGACAGGAGCCCCAGGGACAGCTACAGCTGCCTCATGTTACCTTCATGATGATGTAGAAGGCCAGATACAGCAGCAGGTTACAGATGAAGATTCCCAGGATGTAGGAGGCAAAGTCTCTGGGCCGATACACCAGCCCAAAGATAGCACTGAGAGAGGATAAAAGGGACATCAGGCAGCTTCTTTCACTGGGGACAGGGTACATCCCTAAACTGACAGCCACACACTGTTCTACCTCCCACCAGGACTGCAGGACACAGCACCAGCCTTCCTCTTTCCTGGAGGAAATGCACTGTTTGCCTCTGCTCCCAGCCAAGGAAATTTAGCCATGATCAGCTGCTGAAGGAACTGGAGACCCCAGAGGACAGGCAAGGGCCCTGAACTGCTTCCAGCCCATGGCCAAACATATCTCACTCAGCAGGATCTGGCCCTAGACCCATACATTTGGCAGAAGGCATGTCCCTGAGAAGCAGCTTTAGTGAAAAGCAAGAGCCTGGGCAATGATTTTAGGTCTCATCCAAGAGCTGATCCCTCACATGGAGTTACTGCTCAGCCAGGCTCTGAGACTGAGTGCCTGTCCTGCACCTTGGCTGTGCCAGAGATGTCCCAGCTTCGTGGGAAGCATAGCACAGCACCAGGCCAGCCCTGCACAAGCTCCCTCAGACACAAGCCACGAGACAGCCCCAGCTGAAACGCTCAGGGATGCTCCATGTAGCTCTAGTGCTGCACTGCATCCCATGGATCTGCCTACCACCCTCAGATCAGCTGCCTGCCTGCCAAAACACATCCGAAGGGCCCCAGCACAGGATTATTGCACAGACATTGCTGCATCTCCCCATCACTCCAGGCCACCTGTGTGCCAGCACCAAATCCTGCTGCCCACGTGCACAAATACACAAGGCACCAACATGCCAGTACTTACAAGGACCAGTTGACCAGGTTCCCAACAATGAGCAGCACCATCCTGTCCTGGAGAAAAGACACTGATGATCGTATGAAATGAAAAGGGTATGCAAAAAAGAGGCCTTTGCCTCAGGAATTGAGGACAGCATTATGTGAGGATTTGGAGTCTGGTTCCTGCAAACACACACGCACCTGGCTCTGCGGGAGCTATTGTCAGATGGAAACTGCTCTGACCCTCAAAAATGTTAAGAAAGTGTTGCAAGGACACTAAACATCTAAAAAAGGACAAGCTCAGCACTTAAGGGATAAGCCTCAGGAGATTTTCTGAATCCTTTGGCTGTTTCTACTGTTTTTCTAGCTAGATTCCTTCCCTCCCACTGTTTTACAAAAGAATTACTGCAGAGAGCAAGGACGTGCTTGAAAGAGGCAGCAAGGGAAGCTTTGGACAGCATCCTGCACATATTCAGGGAGCCTTTTTTTCCTGCCATCTCACCATTAGCTGGGGAAGCACTGTAACAACAGTAGGCAGAAGGATTATCTGTGGGGCATGTGCATTTATGCTTACAGCTGTTTTCATGATGTAGCTATTTCAGGCTGGCCAGGCTTACTTCATGCCCAAGTGGACCAAGTCTGCTTATTCAGAGATGGGAGAATAAATAAAAAATTAAGAAGGATGCTCATGGATAAAAACTCCATTTGGCTTCAAGTCTTAATTAGCACTCTATGCTAAGGAGAAAGCAATCAGTGGGACACCAGGTAGCAGCCACCTTTTCTTACTTTTTGCTGTCTGGCCTGAGGTGCTGCAGAAGTGGCAACTGCTTTTGCTTAAGCCAAAGAGCCAAAATAGCTGCAGCCTTCCCTGGAGAGGCTGCACAGCACAGAGCTGTACCTGTTCCTCTGAATGAATGCTCCCAGAGAACAAGTGCAAAGGCAAATCCTGTCACACTTGTATCTGATGTTTTACTCACCAAGGCTGAGATCAGGGGAGGCCTGAAGGTCAGGGGTAAACCACTCCAGCAGAGACCTACACTTACTCAGCCATTTTGGGGGAGGGAGAACAAGGGAAGCAAGGAACACCACTTTTCCAAACAGCCCCACCTCTTTCCTCTGCACATTGCCTAAAGAGTGAGGAATTGCTGAGAGGTGCTGGGATGAGAAGTCACCTACCATGTACATTGGTCGGCTGCACTGCTGGATGCAGTCTGTGTACAGCACCATCAATGCTCGCCGAAATATGCCCAGGTCTGTCAAAGGAAAGGATAAAAAGCCAGAACAGCCAGCACAGCGAGCTCTAAAATGGCTACGAGGAAGAAGCTGACACCCACCAGCTGACAACAGGGAACCCAAGGTGTCAGCAGATTCATGTCTTGCCCTTTGGAAGCAAGCTGTGCTGAGCAGAAGGGCACCCACCACAGGATGTGGATGGCATTTGGCCAGAACAACAGGTTGCAACAAAAAAAAATTTAAAAATCCCCTCTACACTAGCACTGCCCAGAAGTCACACAGCCTGTATGTGTAAAGAGACTGCCTTTGCAACCCCATCTCTGGAAGAGAGGTCTGTGTATGTAGGAAAGGGGAAAAGCACCTTCCATGGAACAAGCTGCCAGAGCAGGGAAACAGCAGGAACAGGTCCCAGGTTTTAGAGGGTCCCAGAGGGACAGAGCACTCTCAAGACACTCCTGTTCTCAGAACCACTGCAGAAGCTTTGCTGCAGAGCCATCAGTGGCAGTGAGGATGGACAAACATGCATGAATACACATTCCCCTTTAGCCACAACGCAGAGCTTGAAAAGGCTCCTGCATCAAGATCTGAGCTCTCCTGTGCTGTTTACTCTTTTCCTGCCAAGGAACAGGACTGGCAGAGCTGCTGGCAAACTGGCTTCACTTCCCAAGAGCTGACCCCAGGTGGCACACGATCCTGCCTCCCTACACACATCCATGCAATCCCTGGCTGCTACACCTCAGCACAATCAGTTCAACAGGAAAAAAGGAAAGCTGCAGACAGTTACCTGAGTCAGCGCCATCTGAGGCACACAGGGGCACAAGAGGAAGAAGGAAAAGGGTTATAAGCAGAGCACAAGAGCCAGGCTCCCCAGCAGACCCTCTCCCCCCTCACCCCATGCCAGGGTGTAGGTCACCCCGCTGAGCACAGCACGAGGGAGAACTGCAGCTGAAGGGCAGCTCCCTCAGAGCCCAGCAACCCTGCCACCACAGAGCACACAGCTCCTGCTGATTCCCACTGCTTGGGAAACAGCAGCACAAGCACTCCAGAGGCCAGGAAAGCATCAGGTGGATGAAAGGACAAGGTCGCCCTCAAGAGGGGCCACAGGACTGTGCTGCACAGGCAGGTGAGGACAGGAGGCACCTGCACACCTGGGAGGAGATGGTTCAGTCACAGCACTCACCAATCTTGAAGCGGCCCATGTAGTAGATCTGGGTGCTGAGAGCCAGTGAGGCCAAAACGTGGATCATTGAGAAAACAACCCAGAACCACATGTCATTTTTCCCAAACACCTGAAAGCAAAGACATTTTAAAAGTAAACTGAGCCCTCTTTCAGCAGGACAATCTTTTCCTGTCCTATATCACCACGTGACCTTAAACAACCTCACTGAACACAGATCTTCCAACAAATCTTCCAACCAGAAAACAGATCTGCAAGTTCAAAACAAAATCCAGAGAAGCAAGAGGAGCTCAGCATCCTGGGGAGGAGACCATTCTCTCTGAATGCTCCTTTAGACAAGACTAGAAGGACAGCAGCTGGCCCACGGAGCAGAAATGCAGGGACTCCAAGGTCAGGCAAGCTCTCTCTGCTAAGCTGGGCAGCAGCTCTCTGGCCAGGAGGTGGATTTTTACAAAGTAACGTACTTCAGTACATTACTTTTGTACTGAAGTAGACCATAAAGGACAGAACTGCTCTGCAGGCAATTGCTCCTACTGTGCACTTTCATTTTATTTAAGGACTGGAAGTAACCTGCAAGTGCAGGTTAATGCTACATTAAAATGCTAATTTTTCATTCATACAATAAGGAGTCCAGGAACTCTGATCTGCCATCAGGCTGTGACCACTTCCCTTCCCTGGGGCAAAGCACTCACCTGAACTTTTCACTTTGTGTGGGCAGAGAAAAAAACCACACACCAAAAAGCAAGCAGAAAAGCCACCTCTCCATGAATGGAACAAGGGAGAACTGCTGCTTTCAAGCTCCACTGAACAGCTTCAAAGCATCCCACAAAAGAAGACAGAGGAATCCGTAATAAAGTCTCAGTGTTTTGAACCTTGTCAAGATCTACCACACCTATCAAGAGATTCTTGTGAAGTCCCAAGGTCACCAGCTCCTCCTGCATGCCTTATCCCACAGTCTCATAAACAGAGATCTCTGCATTATGTGGCAGTGAGGAGCTGACAGCCCACTGGGATCTAGCTGCTAGTTCAGAGCAGGAATTTAATGGATTTTGCCTGGTTACTGATGAAGGAAAATGAGTCCTTCAAAAGAAGGGAAGCAGAGACCTACAAGGTAAAGCACAGACTGGGGAATCTAGCAAGCCCAGCTCAGTACTTGCAATGCTATGAGCAAATCGGCAAAGTCTTGTAGCTTCTGCTCCAGTGCCTTTCCATAGGGAGGTACTCCAGGAATTATCCTGAGAGCCCCCCAGACATTATCCTAGCCTTGCCCCTCTCCAAATATAGGAAGACCAACTGCAGGAGCTGTGCCAAACAACATGGAGTACTCCAAGGGGGAGAAATAGGCACAAGCAATCAGGTATAAGACACTTGTCTTGGAAGCCCAGCCAGCCTCACCCCCCTTTCCCACAATGTGAATCACCCCACAGGAAGACCATCTGTGTGCTTGGACATGTACCTCTGGATGCAAGAATTTCTCCTCTTGAGAAGGATGGAATGTGGTGGACAAAGCCCAAAAAAAGCCCACCTAGAGGAAAATGTTCTGCTCTTCCCACAAGAGCCCAGGGGAAGGAAGGAGGAAAGCCCAGCAGAAGTGAGAATTCAAATGCTAACAGCAACACACTCTTATCCTACTCTGCTGCTTTCCCCAGTCATTTTCACACCTCAGCCATGTTCCCAGCCATGCCACCTCCTTCCCAGAGAAGCAGCCAGGTAAGAGGGAGCCATACCACTCCAAGGACAGCCAGGGAGATCACCACAGCAAACGAGGCATAGGCGGAGTAGGCACTGGCATTGATGTCTGGGTGCCGGGTCTGGTAGAGCTTGAGCATGCACAGTCCTGCGATCATGTACATGAAGGAGGTGTCTGTGGAGGGACACAACACAAACAGTGCAAACAGCTACTGCCAGTGACCCCAGAAAGCTGCTCCAAGGGCGCATCAGGGATCTGTGCCTGCCAGACTTGGGTTTGGCCCCGCTGCTGCACTACACCATACAGCACTTTGTGCCTTGCCACCTTGCAGCACAACTTCCATGCTCTGGGGCAACAAAAACTAAATGGGATCAGAAAATAAGTGCCTACAGGGCATCACAAGGTCCTGACTGAGCTTGGAAACAGGCAGGCTCCAGGGAGGCTTGCAAGGGTAGAGGGGTAGGAAACATCAGCAACTCAGCAGGAGACAGAACATGGCAAATCCTAGCTCCAGCTCAAAAGGAGAAAGGAAACTCAGCTTACCAAACTGGAAATTGGAGTAGTTAGGGCAGACGTGGTAACAGGCACTGAGCACCCCTTCCATCATCAGAGCAATGCCCATAGCATAGAAGAGACCAAAATGCTTTGGGATCCCATAGTCCTGGAAGAGAGCAGCAGTGTAGTTCATTACCCTCACTGCCCTGAGCACAGGAAAGCTTCCATTCTCCATCACTTCATCCCTCCTAACTCCTACACAAGTCCTCCGGTCACCAGTGCAGCACAGTGTCCTGTGTGCAACCACAGACTCTGGATTTAGACACATGGCATGGCCAGGTGAATCCACAGGCAGCAAACTGAAGCTAATTAAGCTGCAAGTTCTGGTCTGAAGACCTCAGTGTCTTGGTACTGACATCATGAGACTGAAAAATCTGTCCTGTACTTCATGCCATGCTACATCCTGCCCAAAACAGAGAGGACTGGGGATCCAGAATTGCTGTTGTGGTCAGTAGGTTAGAAGCACCTGAGGAGCAGAATCCATCAGCCAATGAGAGAAGGTATTTCCATCGCAATTTGGCCAAGATCTCACCTGAAAACCACAAGCAGCAGACCCTTGCAGCTGCTAATGCCTTTACTTGCTACCAAGCCCATGAAAACAGAGCTGTTTGTCTCCAGAAACCACCAGCACCTCTGCCCATAGAGCTGCATATTTCTCCATCCTCTCCCACATGGGACTAGAGAAGCTCTGCCTACAAGAAGCTCTGCTTCAGAAATTGAGGCAGCCAAATTCCTCTGAGTTATCATAAGCAGCTCTTGTGTAAGACAGCTCAAACTTCACTATAAAGAGATACATCTTGGAACACTCTTACTGTCCCAATTCCTCCACAGCGAGTGCTGCAGGAAAAGCCAGAGCCATGGGAGCCCTTCCTCTATTAATTTCCTTGTCTTCACGAGCCCAGGCTGGGTCACCACAGCAGTATGGACACTCTGTAAGCAGTAAAGCACTGGGGTGTGCAGGAACATAAGCGTTCCACACAGACCCTTTTGCACAGGAGAAAAAAAAAGAGGAGGATTCAACCCTCCAGCGAGGAAGGCAAGTGGAAACCCATTGTCTATCACTCTGGTTTTTGAGTTCACTCCATCTTCCCTGTCTCCACTCAGCCCCAGGCAATCATGCTTCCTACCAGGGTGTAGATGTCCTTCATCTCCATGGCCCGGCGGTGGAGGATGTCCCTGCGCAACACAATGAGGAGGAAGAGAAAGCCCAGCATCATGTGGCCCACGTTGCTGAGGATGTTGTTGAAGGCACTGCAGCAAAGAAGAAGGTTTAAGGCAAAGGCAGCACAGCATCAGGAAGCTGAACCCTGGGTTGTGATAAGCTGAATCCATTTTGCTCCCCCCTCCACCATCTTCACCTGTCCCAGATAACTTAACTCTTTCTCTGCAAGATTCCCAACTCTGGGCTTTCTTTGCACTCCCACATTAATTTAGAGAAATGCTACACTGAAAGGACTGATCTGGACTTCTTTGCAGAGGTGCTGCTCCTCGGATACAAGCGTCCCATAGAGCACAGGAGCACCTCATCGCTGTGACAATGATTTGCAGGGGGTGCCCAGGTGGCACAAGTTCCAGGGTGCACATGTCTCACTGCAACAGCACCACTGCTGAGCAAAACACTAAGATCAGAGTCCTAAACTCTCAGTGGCCTTATCAGCACTGCTACTCTGAGCCTGGCAAGCATAAAATCCTGACCTGGGCACAGCACAAACACTCAGGAGGCATGAGACAAAAATGCAGTGACGAAAGAGCTCACTCACCTCAGCACCCCAAGGGGATGAGCACACAGGAAGTTGTAGTAGCAGATGTCCTGATTGCCCGTCACATTCACTACCTGGACAGAGAGCAGGTAGGAGATCTGGGATTAGCAAATCCTCCCTGCTCTGCGGGGAAATGCAAACACTGCACAAACACAAAGTGTACCAGGACACAGCCGAGCTCTAACACTGGCACAGGGGAGAACTGACGTCTGCAAGTGAAGCTTTTAGGGTGGGACAAGATGTTGTCATGGGCCACAAACCTGATAAGAGTCTTCAGAGGAAACTTTGTGTTCTCTCAACCCCCCCCACTAACAGACCTGCTTGGAAGTATCTGCGTAACAGCAGGATAGCAAGGGTTGGGAGAAGGGAGGAGAAATCACAGCAAACACTACTTGCTCTCAGCTGTCTCTTCGAGATAACATCAAATTCCTCCTGTCTCAAAAATGAAACAGGACCCGAATGAGACATCAGCTGAGTGGGGAAACAGCAGCACTCCCACTTCCCAAGCAAAAATAGCAGAAGTGCAAGCTTAGCGAGCCAAGCTCACTCTAACATCAACACAGTGCAGAGAGAGCAGCTAAGGTAAACTGCTCCTCACACAGAGCAGAACTCCTGCGTGATCCCAGGTTCACTGTGACTGCCACCTTTGCACAACACAACCCCAGAGCAAGTTTAAAGCAAGAGGGGACAGCCCTGGAGCCGAACGCACCGTCTGGTAAGTGATGACGAGCTGGATGACCGGCAGGGCATAGAACACTGCGATGGTGATGATGTTCCTGCAGAGGGGAGACAGCAGCAGCAGTTACACACACACCAAAACCAGGGGGGCACACCCACAAGAGAGCCCCACAGTGCTTGTGGAGGAACATGCACACCTCACTGCTCTGGGGTTATGACCCCCTGAAGCAGAGGAGCGCATGTGCTCATGCACACAGGAGACAACCAGGAGGGAAATGCTGAGGGCACGGGAAAAGCCAGGATGTTGGCCACAAGCTCATGTGTTTGAGTGCCAGTTTCTCCCCCTTCTCATTATGTTCCAGTGCACTGGCTGTTACCATGCTTTAAAGCAATGATGCAAAACAGAATTCATTGCCAGGATGGTGTGTGCACTAGTCAACAAATATCCTTACTTGAGGTATGTGGGATGTGCAGTTACTGACTGGAACAGGGTCAGAATGGGTAACAGGATAGTTCAGAAGTGGTTCAGAAGAAGGGCATGTGGACAGACTCCACAACCAGAGACTCTTGAGTCCAGAGCTTGGGTCTTACCAGTTTGCCTTCTCCTTACCAAAAATAGATTTTGTATTTCTTGCTGACAATCCTTCGGTCTTTCCTGGACAAGTCTGATAGATAGAGGAACACCTAAAACATTAGTGGGTGGGGAAAGAGGGAAGAAAACACAAAAGAACCAATGTAGATTACAGATGCCAGTAGAAGATCTTGACACATTTGCAGCTTGGTGCTATTTGGACTGGTTTTACACAGTGAACTCACTGAGTCCCTTGATTCTACGGGAGTGAGTTCTGCAAAATCCACCGACTTCCAGGAATGGCTCCAACCACACGGAGTAGTGCAGGATGACAAAAGGAGGCAGTCTGAGGGCTGCTGGCTTAAAGCCTCTCTGTACATTCATTGCAGTTACACTACTTGTACTAAATAGCCACCTATGGCTGCAGATTATTTTCTCCCTATCTTCACACCTCCTTCAGCTTTCTAGGACACTCTCTGGGCATTTTCCTCTTTCTCAGTATTCCCCAATACATTTTGATTTCCCATATTAAAGCACTCGTTTCAGCAGCACTCCCAGAACAGTGGGAAAATTCACAGTGACTGAAAAAAGACTAAGAAGCACACTCAGCTTTATTAGATGAAATCCACCCTGAAAGGGAACAGGATCTTTGAGATTACACTGCAGTGACCAGACCTGGTCATGGCCCAGACACGCCCATGGCCCAGCATGAGGCCCACAGCTGCAACCCCAGCCATACCTTAGTGCGGATGATGTTCTTATCGCTCTCAATTTCGGGCATGGTGTCGAAGTCGCTCTCCTCCTCCACGGAGCTGTCCGTGTCAGAACCAGCTGGGGGCCGGCGCTCGGGGGAGGACAGCTGGCGTCCACCGCTGGAGCTGGACTCATCTGGGCCAGAGAGGGGAGAAGGAGACAGGCAGGGTAGGGTTAAATCCCTCTGTGCACAGCAAGAATAAATCTGTCCCAGATGCTTTGACAAGTTGATATGGCCAGTTCAGGGAAAAAGTGTTTCCATGATCCCAAACCTTCCTAAGAGATTTAGGTGATCAGCTAAGAGCAGTTTGAAGGACCATTATCCTCCCCTCTCTGCAGCATTTTAGTTTTACTCTGTTTTTATTCTGTTACTTTTCATCTCTTAACATTTTCTACACTCTATTAGCCTGGGCTCTGAAATCTGGAATTCTGAGACAAAACGAAAAGCTCTAAAGAAAGAAGCAGACTGATAGGGGTCAGAAACACTCACCTAGCTAACCTTCAGATTTTATGTAAGCTTTATATATAATATCTAAGCTTTTCCAAAAATATTGCAGAACAAAAGACAAAGAAGAAAGTCAATTTTTCAAAGCAGGCAGAGTACCAGCTTTGTTCCTACTGCATCCCCAGTATTGGTCACATACAGGTCAGCAGGACCTGCCTGCACTTCCCACAGACTGGGCAGCTCCCAGCTCATTGCCCATATCGACATGGGCAGAACACAGGTTTCTTCCTCATCTCCCAAATGCTTTTAAAAGATTTCTTTGGAAAAAGGGGAAGGAGGAGTGAAGTGGTCATTAAGCCCTCAGGAAGCTTTTTTCTCCTTTGCTGCCAGGGTATGATTCACCTGTTGACAGTATAACATTATTTCTTCCCTAGTGAAACCCCTGGAGGCAAAAAACTCTGATTCTGTCTTGCTTTATGGCACACAACCCTTCAGCCTTTCAGGGATAGGCATGCTTTGGTTTAAAGGCAGGCTGTGAGTTAATAACAGGCTCCTAGAAGCTTGCTTGCAAGGGATCTTCGTCAGTCACTAGTAAATGTCCTGTCTGAAGCAGCACTGTCACCCACAGCTCTCAGGAGACTGTAGCTTTGTCTAAGACAAACATTTCCAATTACAGTCTCTTGGGGCATCTCTTTCAGATTTGCCACTTTCATTATGTAGATGCTTTTCCCTAAAGTGTAATCTGAACCTCCCAAACTGCAATTTGGTTGTTTGGGTTTGTTTTTTTTTAATAGTTCCAAGATACTCCTAAAGTAGCTTGCAGCTTTATTCTCCTCTGATGTTTAATAACCCTAAAAGTGCCTTCCTCCACCCAGGCAGGCGCCTCCCTGTGCCTCAGTTCTGGAATATACTGTACCAATAGCACCATAGCTGCTTCCCTCAGGAGTGCTGGCTGAGATGGGGTGTGAAGAAGTCATCATCCCAGATCCTGCAACGGAAACAGACCCAGAAGGGACAGTTAGTTTCATGTCAGTGCTTCAAAACATCTCTGAGGTAAATACGAACAGCTTGAAGAGCTGGAGGGGCTTGGGAAAAGAAACATTGCTCTAAACAGATGGCAGTCTCCCTCTAGAGCATACTGTGTAAAAGGGAAACCCTTGTTTTGCAGTGTGAAGCAAACCCATTCCCCTCAGCCTGCCCACATGGGCTGCCCCCTCTCCAGCACCCTGTACAGATCCTGTGGGGCTGCAACACTTGGTAAATTTTAGAGCAAGTCTCATGATGTTCTTAACAGCCTTCTGAATTTCTAATTCTTCTCCTTCCCCATCTCATGCGACTATTCAAATCTCTTCAAATATTGCTACCTTCAGCTATTCCTGGAAGAGTCACAGACTTTGGCAAGACAGCTGCTACATAATTTTAACCAATCAAGGACAAAGCAAAGAATGCTCTGTACAAAAAGGGGTAGTGATCTTGTGCTGATGACAAGAAGGGCAATCCTTTGAGGGCTAGGAACATCCTGCCTCCTGCCCACTTATATGAAGCAAGGAGGAGTGCTCTCCTGCCTCCACATTCCCTCTTTTTGCTTCCCATGGTGGAGCTCAGCAGCTGACCCACATGGCAGGAAACAAAGCCAGCTGAATCCCTTCACTGAGAGGTCAGGCACCTGTAGCCACAAAAGGGAGGGAAGCCAGGACAGTAGGAGCAGGACCATGTTTCCAGTAGTGACAAACAGTGAGACAGATTCAGCTGCTTTAAAGCTTCACCCTTGCAACAATATCATGTGGTCAGTCAGCAGCAAAGCGATGCAGAATGTGGCACTATATTTAAAGCCTTACTGCAGCCTGGCAGTGGCCTGGCTGCCCAAGCTGCCATCTCTGGCTTCCCAGTGCACGACTGGTCTCAAACTGACAGGCACAGGCAGAGTCCTCTTTCCAACTGGAAATTCTGGGCATTTCTGTAACACCTTGCATAGGTTTTTATACCATTTTCATTAGTCACAAACGTAAAGAGATCTAGAACTTGTCCCTGACTGAGCCCAAGTCAGGTAGGCACCCATACAGCAATGATATTTGATGTTTTAAGTCCCAGTTGCTGCTTTTCTTTGGCATGTCTGCTGTGCTTGTTGGGCTGGGGGCTAAGACTTGGTCTCAATTTTGGCTCCTTTACGCTCCTGCCCCATCCCTTTAGCACAGAAAACAAACAGCTCAGAGGAGCAGCAGAAGTGAATGTGGCATGGACTGAGCACCAGAGAAAAGGCTCTGGCACACTGCAGCTCCCAGGTGACAGCCCTTGAGCCCTGAGCTGAGATTGGCAGGATGTTGTTGTAGGTTGCTGCAGGAGCAAGATGCAGCTTCTACTCATCACCTCCAACCCAACCTCCCTCTCTCATGGAGGCTTTTCCTGTTGCTTTAAAAGTCATTTGGAAATCCAGATCACTAGGAAGAGGGCAAAAGCATTTCCCTGTGTTCACAGCACCAAGGCACATGCACAATTCCTAGGCCTGTCAGTCCTGTCCCACAGGGATACTCCCTCCTAATTTTAGACCAGGTTTTATTCTCTCAAGTGACCTGTCAACCTTCTCTCCCAAGTGACCAAAGAAAGATGTAAATCTGGACAAAGCTGGCAAGCCAAGGAGAAAAGGCACTCTGCCCTGTCTCTAACAGCCACTTTGAGCCCAGCTCACCCACTAATTTCAGTTCCACTTCCCACCGTGAGAGTGAGTCAGCAAAGTAAATGTACCACACCAGGCGTGGTTCCTCCAGCTACTGCCTCCACCAGATAGTGAGGATGGAGAAGGGAAGGTGTGCCACGGGATTAAAATAAAAAAAAACAACCAACAACAGAAGCCAGAAATAAGATGGATAACAAGGGCAAAGAGGCACATGGAGTGGCAGGATATTCCAAGACAAACGGCAAAGACAGATTGCTGAGCACTTCCATCCAGTTCCTTGGTGGGGAAAAGGAATGGAGAGTAATGAAGAAGGCAAGATCCAGGGGTACTTGTGAGGGAAAGAAATTCCAAAGGGTGGGAAGGGGAGGAAAAAAAGCCCAGAGAAAAGCCAGTGTGTCCATTGATCTGGAAGACAGGGAAGATGCTAATTACCATTTTATAAGCATCAGTCAGACACACCCTGAAGAGACAATAGATGAAGAAACAGTGTGTGGGTAGGACATGATCCCTCCCCAAAGGAAAGGACGTGGCTGCAACATGCAGTGCCAGGTCTGTGAAAGTGGCAATGGATTACAAGGGAGAGGACAGGTCACAGAAGCAGCAGGTGCCCCTGGGAGGAAAGCTGTAAACTATGAAGGAACTGTGCTCCTCTCTCCCTTCACAGGGATGCTGTTCAGCTGTCCTCCCTGCTCAGCAACCCAGTTCTCTACTCTCCAGAGGTCCATACTATGTACAGCATCTGTGCCCTGCAGCTTCTTTGGGAACTTTTCAAACACCAGGATTTCACTCCCACCTCTCACCAGGGTAGCTTAGAAGGCAGATTCTAAGCTGGCTTTAGCATATTAAACCTCAGCTGCAGCACCCCCTGGGACTTCTGGTCTCACCTGGCTGAGACTGTGCCTCCTTGTCTTAGACAGTGATTCCTTGTCAGCACCCTGGAGCTCTTCCACAGCCTTGGACATGTCCCTTCAGCTTATCCAAACTCCCCAATACACAGGCCTTTCCCACTTCTCCAGTGCCTTAAGACCTGCTCTTGTTTTACAGCAGGATCCATCCCAAATGATATAAAATTAGAATATATTTACAGACATTTTTACAGTTCCCTCTTCATGTTGTGGGAAAAAAACCTTTCACACATATTCCACATCCAGAGATGCATGTGGATCTTAGTGGCTGACAAAGCAAGTCTAAGAATTCAAATGCCCCCAGGTTCTCAGCAGAAATATTAAGCCAATTAATGCCAGTCAGAGTGAAGTTCCACTGCTGATCCTTTAAACACAGCTCAGTTATACTGCCATGCTTATCTGATGGTATGAAGCAGAAAGCAGAGACTGAAAAAGCTCAGCATCAAAAAAGGAATAACATCAAGAACCTTTCAATGCTGCCAAAACGATGTCCTGCCTTCCTCCAGGAGAGAGGTACAAATGACCTCAGCACCAATGCTTTGAATTACTTTGCAGGCACTAAATATTTAATCAAAATGAAGACTCCCACACTTCAGCAGAAAACAAGAACTCCCAGTGTCCCCCATCCACGTGACAAAACCTTCCGTCTTTCCCTGATAGCTTCTTAGATGCAGCTCTGTTTTTATAAGGCAGAAGGCTGCATTTTGTGGAAATGTGGGTGCAGCACAAAGTAAACTGAATCCAATGCCAACACAAATATCATAAACACCACCACCTAACTCTGTTAGTCATTCATTCACCTGGCTGTCTGCAACTTCCACTGAAAAACAAATTAACATTTAAATTCAATTAAGACATTAAAAGACCCCATACTTAAACCAGGCAGAGGAATTCTTAAAGCATACGAGCTGACATACTCAAAAGTGTCTTGTTTAAAAATCAACAGACCTGGCATCAGGAATGTTATCCTGTAGCCAGGTCTAGGCAAGGCTTGGCCTTCCTCCACCCCTTTAAAAGGCAGCTCCTAGGGGTAGGGGTCAGGACCAGGTTCAGGGCAGCTGGCTTCAAAGGCCCTCTCTTGTGAGGGCAGAGAGGAAGCTCTAACATCTTTCCTGAGCACTAGAGACTATGTGAGCTACCAGGGAAGATAGCTCCAGGACAGAAGGTATTCAACTGACAGCCTGTCCCTGCCTGGCCTGGAGTCTGTGCTGTTCACTCAAAGCTGTCACATGACAGAGAAGAGATCTTACCATGCTCAGGACTCAATCTCCCAGCTGAAGCCTTCCTCCGGACCCTGAAAAGCAACAGACAGCACTTATGAGACAGCCAACAAATCTCATCACCTGCCAGCCATGGCAGGATTACCTAGGACACCAATAGGTAAATATGGTGCAAGCTCTGAAAAAACCAAATAAAACCAACAAAAATAAGCACAAAAGAAAAACACACACACCACCAACAATAGCAAAGAAAAATACTGTTTGGAATAGACACAACTCAGCCATGACTACTTGCTGTTCACCTCTCTAACTTCCAAAGCAACACAGGGCTTTTTTACCCCTCAACAATCCACCAGAGGCAGGACCACCATTTCCATGACTTGTCCCATCCTACACTGCTCAGCATACTGGGAGAGACCCTCACACCACCCTTCTAAACCCAGCTTCCCTGCACAGGGGACCAAGCACATATGAGTCTACTGAAGTGGCAGCAGGAGCTAGAGACACTCAGCACAATGCTTAAGAAGCCCATATCACCTCTGTCAGTGCAGATGGCAAGCAGGAGATGGTTGAAAAACAAAACAAAACAAAACTCTAATATTTCCACACAGAAAAATAACAGCAACAGAGAAAAATAACAGCAAATAAGAACACGCAGTTAAGTAATTTCATTGAGCTGTTTCAATGAAATGTTGTTTCATTGATGTGTCTTGAAGTTAAGCCATGCCCATGCAGACATCGCTCTCAACACAAGCCCAAACACCAAAGTTTGGGGCAGGGGAGGCAGGTAAGGAAGGAAACCAGCATTCTTGAGACTCCATGGCCCTATTTTTGTCACTGCCACTTACTGCAGTACTCAGTCCAGCAAGAAAGTACCTTGATGCCTCAAAGCTCTGCCACTCCATACCCCAGATTGGCCCCTTCACAACTCCCACCTGCTGCCCAGTGTCCTCATATAAGGAAACACAGGGGAGGGGTACTACAAGATCTAGAGGGCAGACCCTTAGATTTTCATCCTTCCCATGGCCCAGACATCAGAGGAAGAAGTATTTTCTGGCTGATGGTCAGTAGGAGCCCACTGAGTAGATATGAACTTCTTCAGCTGCTCTGCTTAGAGGTTTGCCACCCCACTCACCCCAAATTTTCTGCAGGGTGAGGATGATTAGAAACAGAAAGGCTGTCCTTGGATAACCCCTCGACTTACCTAATGTAGTGCACAAAAGCAACAACCACTGAGCCCAGGTAAAAGGAGAGGAAACCTAGGAAGCTGAAGAACATGGCCTGGACATAAACAGACTCTGAGGAAAGAGAAGGGATCAGTCAGCTCACACAGCAGGAACAGCACCTCTCAGGGGCAGCACTCCCATCCTGCTCTTCCCAATTCCACCTTGTAACAATGCCCAGCCCCAGACAGCCCTTCCAAACCCATCTGCTTTCTTCAAAAGGAATTGACAGAACCTGTTGCAGGATCTCCCCCCATTTCTCCACCCCCAGTGCTAGCTGGTGTGCCACACAGCCCTTTCTGGAAGAGACCAGGCTCCAAGTGGTTTTGTCTCCTTTGCTGGTGCTTTCTGCACCATTCCTTCAGAGGCTGCTGGCCCAGTCATACCCCTCTATGCAGAAGTGCCAAGTTCCCCTGTGAAGTTGCACTGCTCTGCCCAAAGACACTGACTTTTAATGGAGGGCACAATCGTCACTTGAAGGTTCTTTGTCCGCTGCAGGTTCCAGGTACGGTTGACATTCCCTGTGAGGTGCACAGCGTACAGCAAATATAAAAACAATCAACATTAATGATTTCTGGCACTGAGCTTAGTTCTCTGACCTTGCAAAAACAACAGGATCTGGCTTTTCACTAAAATGTGTGGGTGGTTTTGCTTTAAACTGTTCTCTGATCTGTCAATATACAGCTTTTCCCAAATGTTTCCCCCCATCCTCCCTGTTCACAACCTGTTCTTCAGACTGGAAATCCCTGCTTGAGCCTTCCATATATCCAGGGAAGTCTGGATGTCTGAATCCCAAACGTATCTCATCTCCTGTTCATTTAATCCCCAAAGGAGAGATTCTCTCACTACAGGTAGTAGAAGTCCATTTCTGCCTTTGGCCCAATCTCTGTGAGTAAAACACTTCTGTGCAGGATGCCACTCTAGAAACTCTCTCTGCTTCTGCAGGGCTTAGCACATCTCGCCAGTACAGCTCTGCTGACAGCATTAGGATGAGAGAATGACACCCCAAAGGGCACAGTTCTTTTTTTGTGGGAAAAACTGGGGCAGAAAGGTGGCAGGGGAGTAGTAAAAAGCTGTTGAAGTAGCCCAATATATCTGTTGGTTGCAGTCTTGCTTCTTCTACAGGGAGGAAATCTTGAGGCTTTGAGGATAGGAATGTTTCCACTCCAGTTACAGCCACCACATGACTGGTGGAGACTTTGCTTTCATCACTGCCCAGCAAGTGGACACAGTGTCTTCTGGTTGGAAAAGACACTAGAACAAGTCTTTTGTAAAATTATTCTCCCAAAATCACCCGTTTTTGCTGTTCCCCCAAATTCAGGGCTGTCACAGATCTCAAGATAGCAGTAGGAGAAGAAGCTCTCTGCACGAACTGAGCCTCCATGGAGCCAGGAGGATAATACAGCAGCAGGGAGCAGGGATGAGAACCAAACAAAAAGCTGTAAGCAGCATTGCCTGGATGTCTCCAGTGTCCCCCAAGGCATCAATGGTGCTGCTGAAAAGCACATAACCCCAGCATGCCAGGCACTGCACTAGCCAGCCACCTCCTGCATTTATCAAGACTTTTAACCTGCCCAACAATATCAAATTTATACTTCACTCTTCCTCACAACTACCTGGATAAGACAAACCTATATCATCACCCAGTGGCATTCCACAAGAAGGTCCCAAAGGACACCCACAGCTCCATCACTCAGATGCAGCAATCAAATCCACCTCCCAGAACAATTTACCATGAATTGAAGAAGGCACAGAACCCCCACAGGCGTAATCCTCTGGCTTGATGACGAACACAACGAAGAACTGCTCACCTGGGAAGTCCTTTCTCTGCACAGAAGGATGGAAGAAGACAGAATCCATGAGACACAAAGCCCCTCCCCTCCAATAAGCCAGAGATCAGGTTTTAATTGCTACATAGGCACCAGAAAACACTAGGACACAAATCAGCATCTCACCTGCACTGTTATGGCTGCCTGCTTTGTCATAGACTGATAAACTCCATTGAACTCCACGTTATGGTCCAGGTCATACACTGGGCACTAAAACAAACACAGCTAAGGGTTAAACCAGGGACAACATCCAAACTATTTCCAAAAGAAGCCAGCTAGAAAACACAGCACAGAACAGCAAAAAAAGGCCCCAGCTGGGGCATCAAAAGGCCCCAGCTGGGGAACAAAACATCTTGCATCTCTGTGTGCTCCCACACTGCAGGACCCTGCATTATTCAGGGAGGTGGGAAAGGAGAATAAATATGGGGCCAACCTCCATGGCAGGGAACACTCCAGGAAAGAGGATGAAATATATAGAAAGGAAATCAAATCGAAAAGCAGGAAAGACAACGTCTGAAAATCACAAGTTCCCCAAGCTGCCATGAGCCAGGGGAAAGTCAAGGGAACAGCACTGTTCCCTCTCTCATTCACCAACATTCCACCCAACATCCTCCACGGAGAGACAGACCCATATCACAGGGCAGCAGGGAACTTCACAAGGGGGACAAAAATTCTCTGTGTGGGATGTGTTCCCTATGGACAGGCTAGAAAGGAGCAGCTTGTTCACCTATTTACAACAAAAGTCTCTGTATGAGCTGCTTGAACTCAGCATCTCTGTCTTGGCCTCCTTCCCATAGAATTTTCATTCCTCCTTCAGGGGCTCCCTTCACCACCAGGGCAAGGCCCTGCCTTGGGCTTTTCCCTCACAGCTGGACACAGCTCCAGCAGGCAGCTCCTTACCCTTCTCTGCTCAGACTTACCACAATATCCTGGACAGAGACAACTGAGCATGGGTAGGGTGCATCAGACACCACGTTAATAATGACTGAATCGACATCCTGAGGAAACTTGTACAGGAAATACTGCAGAAAAAGCAGAGTACAAGAGTTACAATCCAGAAATCACCCTTGGCAGTATCTTCAACACCTTCCTAAGCTGCCTGCACAGCCCTAGGTGGGCTTTGGAGTTGGATGTGGACGGCTTTCACAAAAAGTCAGATTTCAAATATGAGGATCTTACACTACAGAAGAGCAGATTAAATACATACAGGCAACTGTCCCTCTTGCACAGTCTGCTATTAGACACAAGCATCTTCAATATGCAAAATACAGCATAGCTTCTACTCCCTTAAGCTTTTCTCCACCTGATGAAACTAAAGTGACTTCATTTTACACCCCATTCCATTTTATGTTGATATGAGCAATTCCAGATGTTTCTATACTGCTGGCTGTACTTTTATATATAGAAAACATCACAGAGCTTTCTCAAATGGGTTTCCTCAAAGACAGACTGTGAACTGTATTAGGTCAAATGGTTGAAACTCTGTCAAGTGTTTCATAAATAAATGATTGATACTAGTTGTAGGATTTAGGGTTGTTTGTTTGCTTTGATACCAAAGCATAATGGGGGTTTCACTCTGCACGTCAGTGAAAAGAATTCAGCTGTAGCTCTAAAAAACTTTGTGAGACATCAATATCCGACAATATTCCTACTTTTCCTGTGGTGGGGAAGGAATGGCATCTCCTGCTTTGAGCAGGACAGTTTGTGGGGTCAGAGAAAGTTGTTTTTTCAGACCTGGGCAAAACATGTCCCAGGCAATATCATTATTTATACATTTGTCCAGTAAAAAGTTTGATGCACTACCCCAGCTAGCTGCTGGAGAAGTGGGGTTCCTGGGCCTGCCCCAGCAGGCAGGCTTGTTGCAAGGGCTCCCATCATGCCACTTGGAGGCCAGACCCTGAGAGCTCAGACTCCAGCCACAGCCACCATGAGGGGCTGATGGGTACCCCATGGCCCCTCAGAGGGACACAAGGCTGAGGAGTGCCACCAGTCACCTTCCCTCCTTCCATAAAGTCACCATGCAATCACTGCTGCCACACTGGAAGCTACCACCATCCCTCATCCAAAACCATCACCTGCCACTTTCTCAACTGCAGAGCTCCCTTTCTGGCACATAAAACTCAGTGCTGAGCAAGGGCCAGCTGTTTCCTACTTCTCTTCCCCCACGCCATTCCCAGGAATTACAGCCTCCAAGTGGGAGGGCAGGGATAAGCAGGAAATCACCCAAGCCTTTTCCAAGTTGCCCATTTCTACTAAAGCATTTATTCCCATCACCCCTCTCCAAGCAGTGTCCCTTCCCTGCTGAAGGAGTCCTGACTCAAACCACAAGTCCCTACAAAGTGCAAACTCACCAAGCCGGTTTCCTTAGCAGAGCATGTTTTGTCTGCACCAAGCAAGGACACAGGAAGACTGAGCTCCTTGGTTTCCCAGGGGCACTTTGTCCCATTGGAAAGTTTTAGGTTCATGAGGACTCTTCTATAATTTCCTTTAAGCCACGCTTGCACCAGGGTACAGAATTAACACAAGGGCATTGAGGCTGGCACTTCTCTGCTGCACACACTGCAAGCGTTATAAACACGTCCAGCCAACACTTCTGACCTACACAAGCATATCCAATTTCTGCTTCTGCCCTCAGGCACAAGATGGGTTCCAGACAACATCTCCTTCAATTGTTATGTCTTTTTACAACACCCATCTAGATTTTGAATCATCTTTTTTTTTCTTCCCCCTGTAGACTGCTTAATACTTTGATTTACAAAAACCTCAGCATTATACCAATTAAGAAGAAGTCTTCTGCTCTGTACACATGGTTTTTAATTAAAAGTCATAAATCTCATATTACTTGTGACAAAAAAAATCAGACCACAGTCACAAACTTAATTTCATATCCTAAACACTCTGTATTCAAATTACAAAACTGAAAGTAATGAGTGTTTATAACGAGCCACCATCATTCCCTATGCTTCTATAGTATAAAACACTGCACGAATCTGCAAACCAGATTAAGACATTTGACAGCAAAAAGGATTAGCTAGGATGCCTGGTAATACAAAACCTAAAATTAAATGGTGTTATTAACAGTGAAAGCAACAACAAAAGCAGAGTCCCAGACAGCCTGGGTAATTCACACACCTTCCCAGCTCTACAAGTTCCTGTATCTCTATAGTTACTGCCAACAGCATTTTCATTCAAGAGAGGATTTGTATCTGCAGGGCTCTAAGCAAAGCTGTTCAGCTGGAGGTGCTGCTCACACATGCTTCCTTCTGAACTAACAGACATGTCAGGCATTTCATTTATCACCTTGCAGCCTGACCTGCTGCCCTGAGCAAGGAACAGCAATCTGATTTCTGCTGCACCTTTATAGCATCTTTATTTCTGTGTTTATTTTTTTCCAGTAAAGACTGCATCTTGACAAGTCATGCTCAGGCAAGTGAGCCAGAACTGGTAGGAACACAACACTGATCTGTATCACCTCACAGAAGTGCAGCAGTCCAATGGCCTCTGGACTTCTGGTCATTTCTGGGAATTCCTGAAGTGCCAGTACCATTCATTTCCTTTGCTCATGGGTTTTGGGAGGAACCAAATGTGTCCCTGGAGTGACTGAAGCACTGTTACATCTTCACTGTACCCACAGAAATTCAACAGTAAGGAAGTTTCCCTGCATCCTAAGAGGGAAACTACCAAGTCATAAAGGACTTGCTATCTCTAACAAAAGATCACATCAATCACTTGTATGTGGTAAGACATACAAGCAATCTACACAGGATTCCTCCTTACCTGAGGCTGGGAAGGGCTGGCAGTGAAGTTAAAGGCTTTGTTGGTCCTAGAAAACAAATGCCAGAATGTTGAAGTCTAAAACTTTGAGAGATGGAATACACACGAAGTACCCCCAGATTAAACAAAAGAAAAATATTTTTTTTCTGGGAAGGAAAAATAAGGGAAGAGGAGGCAGATGGACCAAATCCCTTAAGTGATGTTCAAGTGATACATGAAGAAATTGCATTTGTATTCTCACATCCCAGCTTACTCAAGTTGGAAGTTCTCCAGCCTGGTGACTAGCAGCTCATATGCAATATTGAACGGTGCCATGGAAGCGACGTCCACAAATATAATCTGGTCAGAGGGTCTTGTTTCAGGTGTTGGCTCAGAGGGACAGAGGGTCCGACTCACTTCTTGGTAATTGTAGGTTCTCTGATAGCTACAACAGCCAGGGGAAGGCAGGAAGGGAGAGTTGAATGGGAAAGAGAGAAAGAGCACGGTTACAAAGTTGTTCAGCACTACTAAGAATGGTGTAATTTTTCACCGGCTTGCATAACCAAAATTCACATCTGAAAGGCCAGGAGCATTCAGTTTTTTATTCAGCATTCAAGCTCCACCTCTGTTGCCTCTTGCAGTCTGCACAAGGGCCTGGTCATCCCCAACATTTCACTTCCCTTGGGAATGCCCACAACAGCTGTGAATCTCTAACATCTGCCATTTAGTGGAGGCAAAGAGAGCAATGACAGCCACTGCTGTACCCATCACCTGCAGAAGGCAAAACACTGCAGGATTATCTGCTGCTGGCACCAGGATTCAGTCACAGGATGAAGCTTCACATCTTAAATGGTTTAAGGCATCTGCAAATTCTTGGTATTTGCAGCCCAACGAGCTCTAGGGCTGATGAAGATACAAAGCAGCATTGCTTTCTCAAAGAAGCAGCCCCAAAACAACCACTCCCCTAGAATAAACTTAACCTAGGTGTTCCTGAGGTGAGAAACAGAAGCTCTTTCTCCCTAAATGAACTGTAACACAGAAGTTATGGTGCTCTTTCAAGAGCCTGTTCAAACCCTGCTCCAAACTAGAGCCCAGGAACTACCTGCACACATGGTAGGCAACAGTGGAATGACAGCAATGACGTGGTAGATTCAGTGAGTGGTGACACAGGCAGATTGCTCACAGACAAGCCTCCTGGTACTCTGTGTACATATCTGAGGAGCTTAGAGCCAAGAGCAGGCTGCCAAATAAGAGGTTACCCATCAAATCCTGCTCCTCCTACACCCAGCTGGCAGTGAGCAAGAATGCTCTGCAACCAAGCCTTGTAGACTACACAGGTGACAGGATGTAGCACTTGAGGGAGGGTGCTGATGAATTCAGCTGGAAGAGGAGAGGGTCACAAAGAAGAGACTCCAGTACTCACAGGCCTCGGAAAATCAGTGGGACCTGCCATGACAGCACTCCCTTCTGCTGGCGAACTACAAACAGGACGGGGTATCGCAGGTTCTCGGAGCTGCTGTTCACATAAACCCGCACGGCATCTACCTGTGGGAAAAGACAGTACAAGCTGAAGGCAGGGAACAAGACAGCTCCAAATCAAGGTGAGAGAAAGCCTTTCTCCCTTCCTCAGTCTGATCCAGGTGCTGACAATATGCACAGGGAGATCAACAGTGTTTATCACTAGAGTAATTATTCAGCTCCAGAAGTCATTTACAGAAGTGCCTCTCTGCTGATGCTGCAGTCCAGAATCACAGCCCTGTGCCCAGGTCAGAGGTGACTGTCAGACAAGATACAGTGGACAAATACAGAATACATAAGAGAGTGCAGTGGCTTCTGCTGGGAGCGACCTGAATAACTCATCTTACAAAAATCAAGTAAACACACACATACACACAAGACAAAGACCTAAAGATAAAACTAAGAATTTTCTTGCTGGGACTCTTATGTACCCAACTCAATCAACACTACTGGGAAAGTCACAAAGATGACATCAATAGCCAAGGATGAAAAAGCAGGTTAGCAGCTGGCTCTCACATAAACAATTCCAAGATAACCGTAAGCCCACCCAAAAAACAGGAATACACTGCTCACTGCCCTCAAGTGGATAAGAAAGGTTGCTTGTGAGAAAGGCAGCAATTGAAATTTCTCATTACATTATCTGGCCACCACACGGTTGTAGAGGTAGGACAGCTGTGGTATAAAACACCCTCAGTTCACTATTTGAGAAGCAAGCAGTTTGTCTGCACCACATTGAAACGTCACAATTTCCATTTGAAAACAGCATCCCTTCAGCTCCCTCTCCAGAACTGTAGACACTGATCAAGAAAATAAAATATGAGAATCCATAACTCATCTCAATCAGAGGCCTTGAAATAATGAGAGGATATTAAGTAGATAATACATACACATTTTGAACCCACCACATCTTGAAAGATTATAACTGACTCTCACTAGATCAGTAAAAGACTTTTCACAGATATTCTGACTTTATACCCTCCAAGAAGAGTAAAGGTACAAGGGGGTACCACGTTCTGAAAAGAACATACAGAATTAGCAAGGTAGAAGAAGGAGAATTATCAGAGACAGCAGCTTACTGTTACCCTGAGGACACCAGTTACAGAGAAAATACTTACATCTGCAATTCCAAGTCTGAAAAAAAATCCCCTATGTATTCTTGTTCAGTGACTCTAGGCCCACACGGGAGCTGGCTTTAGCAGAACAAAACACCTTCCTGAAAGCCATAATAATTATCAGTTTTCCTGACATTATCACCATAATACAGAGGCAAGAGCCACCAATTCCTAAAAACTTAAGTCTTCAACAAAAAAAAAAACACAACCCAAATAATTTAATTAAAACCTCTTTTAAATAGAAGCGCAGGCATTAGAATCTTTCCCCATTGCCTTCTGGCTTCTAAACCTTTGCAAAGCTCTTTTGGCCTGCTTTCCAGTTTTTCCTTCGAGACACAAAAACTACATAAGCAATTTTGTTTCCAAGTATATTTCACCATAAGGTGCTAAAACAAAGTTAAGAAAAACAGCACCACAAAGCAAAACACACCAGGAACACCTGAAGGGTGACACCACAGTGGGCCACCACCATCAGGCAGCATTGGAAGGTAACACTGAGGCTTCCTTAGTCCCTGCAGCTGCCCTGAGGGAGCCAAACCAGCACACATTGGTATAACACATTGGAAACACAGGGACTGGGCTGAACAAGCTCCTGCTTGTTTGTTGCTGTTTGCTGTGACAAGGAACGGGGATATGAGCGAAGCGAATGGAACTGAACAAGAAAACAAATCTAAGGAGCATGAAGATATAATGGTCAAGCCAGTCTCCTGCAAGGACATGGAGCAATTCTCCATCCACAGGGAAAACAACTATCACTGCAGAAAGGACACATTCCAGCTACCTGTCCAGCAGCTTTTTGCCCATGAAACAGTTCAAGCAAGCCCACCTCCACAGGTGAAGTGACTCTCGCTTGCCTCAGGTTGGACATGGCCCAGTGAACTCTCCAGAGCTCAGCACATCAGCTCAATGCAATGGGGAGCTCACATCAAACCCACAGCAAATAGCACTACTGGCTATTTGCATCCCCAACTATCCATAAATATAAGCCAGAGATTAGGAAATTCTCTTCTCCATTGACTTCACCAATACAGAACATAACCTAGGACATGGGTTACGCATATATTGCAGATAGCCAGGTTTTCTTAATCATACATGAGTATATGTACATTAAACGAGTACAATTCATTTCCAGCCCTCTCAGCCTCTCCTTATAGGAGAGGTATTCCAGTGTCTTCATTGGCTTTGTGGCCCTCCACTGGACTCACTCCAGTGAGTCCATACCTTTCTTATACTGCGGAGACCAGAACTGGACATAAGCAGGATCACCTAGAGCTGGCTGACCATGGATGGAGATTCCACAATCACTTTGAGAGACCTGTCAGGAAGACTGACCATCCTCAATAAGAAAAGGAAGTTTCCCATCTATCCTAGAGAAGGGCAAGGGAAGAGAAAGAAAAACATTGGTAATTAATGCTCTGATAAAGAAAAGCCTGAGAAGTGGGAGAAAGTCCCTTCTCTCTGCTGGGATCCAGCAGCCAGACCCCTCATTCGGTTTCCCTCTCTCCACAAAACAAAGCTGATTATACACCACCTCCAACATTTATTCAGCTTTGCTGCTTATTCCATTCTCTTATAATACTAGTAGGAAACAGAAATACAAGGAGAGGGGGTAAGATTCTCAAGGCTCAGTATTCTTTTAAATCTAAGGTCTTATCTACATGAAAACAGGTATATGCTGTAATACTACCATGATGACTTCTCTATATCCTAACTGTGTTCAACACTCTGTATTTGCTCTCTGTAACAGCTACTTATAGCTTCTTTGCCCTGTTCCCCTAAAAGTCCATATTCAGGTGCCTTGAGCTCTTTTTGGTCTGCTAAAATCTGGGGCACCATCCAGCTGCATCAAGGCAGGACCACCTATGGCCTAAGTATAGGTTGACAGGTAGGATCCTACTACACTTCTTTTCCCTCTCTCACCTTTCTTTCTGCACTTTACAAAGGCAAAGCTGCTTCCCAGGCCACATTCAAACAGGGAGCCTCAAACAGAGAGGAACATCAGAAAGTCAGAAGCAACAGTTGCAGAGCAGTTCATTAAGAAGATCCCAGTGTACTTCAAATTTCACCTCAATATATCAACAATTCACTTGCAATGAATACCTCTGCTCCTCCCACATTTGCTCATACCCAGATCAACCAGGAGCATCATACTCCCTAACCCCATCAACACCTTTATTATAAAGTCCAGGAAACAAACAGGGTGATTAAGAAGCTGGGCAGATGGCAATTGAGTTCCAGTCCATCTAGTTATTTACCCTGCTGCCATCACCACAGCAACACAGGGCCTCTTGTGGGCAGATCCTGCACTTCCAGTGGAGGGGCCAGATCCCAATCCCAGAGTGCAGCTCTGCTCTCCCTCTCACAGGATCTCAGGGATACAGCAGCAGCTCCCAACAGCTTTGGTCAATGGGCATCTTTCTTGCACACAGCAATAAAATTCATGGGATTTGCTTGTTGGCCAAACCTGCACAAGAAGTCCCCAACTAATGGCTGGAGACTTAGAAATAAGCTTGGGTATAAGTCCAGCAAAATGTAGGTGCAATTATGAGGAAGCTTGGGAAAGTGCAGAAAGAATTACCATTTAACTGCAACCAGGGCTTCTCTCGTCTGTTGTCACTCACTCTCTGATTTAGTGCTCCAGATTAGAAGGAGCCCTAATTGGTGTCTTGGAGAAAGACATTTTCCCTGGCAGGATGAACTGGCTAGCAGAAGCATCACAAGGGACAGGGATAAATATGTAACACTTATGAACAGATGTTTATGCTTTTTTAGGCCTTCTATTTGACCTAGCTTAAAATTTTAATCCAGGCTTTGCTTCTAGATATTCTTGCCTTGATATAGACAACCTACACATTTTCATGCTACAGATTTAATGAATTCACTATTGAGCCAATGCTAGTAATCCCATCTTTCCCTTTGAAAGTCAGCATTTGGCATTTGCCTTCAGCAAAATATTTTTAGAAGAGTGAAGAAAAGCAGGAGGTGAAGAAAAAAAAAAGGTGATTTATTTACTTCAAACATGCTTCCCCCTCCACACCTTTCCAAAGGTTATTTAGTTTTAAAAACAAGCAGTTCTAATGCAAGAACACTTCCCTGCTACAGAACCATTGCTCCCATCACACATCCCTCTCCATTCCAACACAAAACTTTATGTAGAGACAAGAGGAACTCCAGTGAAAAAGCAGAGTTTTAATTTGAAATTATAATCATCACAAAGACTGTGAGCCTCCTCTCCATCCTCCCCCGCTCACTTAGCACTGGTGAGATGAGAAGGAAGTTTTGCCTGGGCAATAAGAGGTCCAACCAGGCTGCTCTTACTCCTGCATTGCCAGCACTGCTGAGGGACTTCACTTTGGAGCAGTTTCTGAGGTCTCAGGACCACAGAAAACTAGTTACACTTTCCCTTTCCTTGTACACTGACAGTAGGATGCTGGCTACATTGGTATCATAATATAGTGCTAGATTTCATCTGCACCCTCCAAGCTGAAATCCTCATCTTGGGAAAGAAACTTGTGTACCAAATACTCTCTCTGACAGGCCAGGCCCTGCACAAATATTTGTCAGCAGTAACCATACTGCTGCCTTTTGTGCTGCAGGGCTGAGGCAGGGTCAGGACTCCTTCAGAGATTTCTGCTCCTCACATTCCTTCCCAGCGCCAAGGCTCTGCTGTGTGCAGGGGTTATTCACCAGCCACGCTCATGATAGTTTTGTTTCTCAGATGACTGACCTTGAAGTTTCTCCTGTGTTTCAAGGTGGACAGAGCAGTAAGACAGCTGAATAAAGAGAGTGCTCTCAGCACTGTATAAAAACGTGTTAGACCAGGAAAGACAAATATTTGTACTTCAGTTCCACCACCACCATGGAGATAGGGGGAGGGAAAAAAAGAAAGGAAAAAAAGTACAACTGAATTCCATTCTCTAGATTGGAACAGGCAGAAGGAGCCAGTCCCAAATTTGCACTGCTGAACAGAACCAACATGGCTGCAAATATTAAGCAAAATAAACCAGGCTCTTGTTGACATGAAAGAATCCTTGGACCGATTATTAAATCTGCATTTCCCACAGATATTACACATCATCTTAAGACTGCAGGGATGTGAATTTAAGGGCAAGGCAGGAGGTTGCAACAACAGTTTGTGCTGCAAGCAAAGGTTTTCAAGGGCTTTACCATGGATCCCTTTCCAAAAAGCTCTTGCTAAGCAAAGCCTTTGAGTCACACCAGGGCTCCACCACGCTCCCCACCGCACCCACACGCCAGCCGCTCCTTGCGAGCCCGTTGGGATTACCAGGCCCTGTTGCGACAGCGCTTGGTCTGCCAAGGCACCGGGCCAAGCCCATGGGCAGGGAACACATCCGGCAGGCAAACACACAGCCTGCTGCTCACAATGAGAGGTCTCAGCGCAGAATCCCTGTACAAAAGCCACTGAACTGCTGCTGCCAGTGGTTGTACAAGAAAGAGGTGCTTCGTTTTTATATAAACCCTGAAATTATTGAAGTAGGATTGAGCCAGATGGAATAGAGCAATGGAGGCAGTGAATGAACACCCCATCAGCACCAAACTCTGCTGATCTTTCCTGTTCCCATTGACAAGGCAACAGGGGAAGCTGAGACCCAAAAGGAAAACAGTTATGAGAGAGTGACAGGTTTTAGAGAACCTCTTTTCTGCCACCTTATGAGATACGAGCACCACTCCTGGCTGACAACAAAACGAGTGGAGCTCAGGGGATCATTTCCTTTCAGCCTTTCTCTGTCTCTGCGCTCCAATGTCAATAAGTCTTAATTGCCAAAAGCAATCTGTCAAACAACCTTGGCCCACAGTTTTCTTCCAGCATTTCTGCCAGGAGTATTAAATACCCGAAGCAGCATAAATGAAGAGACAGACTCTGGGTATGTCAAGCACAGCCTCAGACACATTAACGTAATTGCTCCAGGATTAGCATTTTTCATTTAAATGTTTCACTCTGAGCAAATGTGCTGTGTGGATTTCCAGTCTGTCATGGACTTTCCCATGAGTTCACTTGTTTGCAACAGTATCTGTGAAGCATAAATGGAAGCAAGACAAATATAAAGCATGATAATATTTATCTTTTTCCATTTTTGAAATTTTGTCCTCTAACCAATGTCACTAGGGAGTCTCCAGGACAGACAGAAGGAGAAACTGGGAGTTGCCATGCTGGATGAAGTAGGTACCTGTTTCTGAACACCCTCAGAATTCAGGATGACATTAAAAATAAAAAGTCCTATTTTGAACAGTCAGTTAAGGAACAAACTACTCTGCAATAATTGCATCTTCCTAAACCACAGCAGCTGGAACTCTGGGCCAGGCCAACCCTTGAAACAAAAAGGTTTACAACTTTTCCAAATTTGCTGTAACTCCAAACTCCTGGCAGTAACTCCAGGGATTGCTGTCAGAACATAGATACTTGGTTCTTCCTTGGCTCCCAAGTTCTTCACTTCAGTAACACTTTGGATGTGGATTGAATTATGTCTTGTAATTCACGATGTCTTTTTTTTTAAACCATTTTCCATTTATTTTAAACTACACTGAAGTAGCTATTTCTGTGCTCAAAGAAAAACATCAGTGTAAAAAAGTAAGGAAGGCTGTTTCTGAAATCCTCTGTGGCTCTCCAAGTACACACAGCATGAAATTATGTTTGCTTATGCAAATGTACTAAACTATATTTTCAAACCAAGCAGATGGCACACCCTTGGAATATACCTTTTACAGTCTGCACTTCGATTCCTTAAATATCCCCTGAAATAGCAGATGAGGTCCATACAGGAAAAGCTTACCTCCCTACCAACAACTTCTCAACAAGTTATTTGAGGACATTTCAGCCTCTACTTACAATGCAAATGTATAATTAATTGCTAACTGTTCTTGGAAAGAGTTCAAACTGAGGAGAGGCATTTTGATGAAGTTCCTCTTAATTCGGAATTTGTTTTCTTTTTTAATCTAAACATCTTGGGTGTGGGGAGGGAACAACAAAACCTGATCAGCTTTGATTTTAAACATGACAGCCCAACAAGAAGAGAATGACTAAGATTAAGAGCAACATTCAAATTCAAAAGAGATGCTTTAGTTCAAGGACAAGTTACCAAGCCTGACAGCATTAGCTTACACATTAGAAATAAAAATAAAATTCTTGCCAGCACCACAGTCACCACTTGAAGGTCTGCAGGCTACCCTGCAAGAAACCAGAGCAGCTTTCAGGTTTTTTTCCCGAAAGTCTGTAAACTGATAGCCTCTGTCAAGATGTACTCACTTTTTGCCACCTAGGTAGGGCAATGCACAAAGTGCAAAATCCTAGAAAGATAAAGAATAGTTCAAGTTTGAGGGGATCTCAGTTGCTCCTATCCCCAGCCCAAGCAAAGCCGCCTCCCACACCATTCTTTCATTTAAGATGTCCCACTTTCGTCAAAGAGTTTTCAAGACTGTATTTTCTGATGCAAAAACAACGGTCAAGTTTGTGTTTTTAGTAGATCCCCATACCATTTCTCTCATAGTTTACTTTTGTTTTCCCCTGCAAGCAAAAGCTTTTTGTGTGACCCTAGGCAGGGTGAGGAGTGTCCAAGAGAACCCACTGAGAAACAGCAAGCACATTCCAAGTGCTGTGTGCTCTACACTGCCCATGCTGTCACCTCCTAGGGTTAGCTGTTTTCTTTAAGAAATATAAATTATATACACAAGTTACTCCAAAGGGATTCTGCTGAACCTTGCCTGGCTTGAGACATCATATACTATAATTTGCTTTGATTTTTTTTTGGATTTGACATCATGCCTACATTCCTGTCTCATAAGGCATTTACTAGTAGGCTCCAGAAGTGGTGTGCTGAGGCTCTTCCAGTGTCCTGTGGTGAACACACTAGAGCCAGCAACCAAAGAGCAACAGTGTTCAGGCCCTGGAGATCCTGTAATAACAGCAGCTCTACTGACATCTGATCTTCTCATGCAAGCATTTGTAGTATTCCCAATTTCTTTGATTTTTACCTGCATCTTTGTGGCTAAACTGGTGGGCTTCCACTCAGCATTAAGGAAAGACAGAACTTAACCTGCTGTCCTCACTATAGCCCAGGCTCAGCCTTCTCCAAACAGCAGACTAAAGTTTTATTGCATGCATGGTGTAGCTGTGGACTGAAAGCTGGGTTGGAGCCAAGACTAACATTATGGAGAACATGTGCAGGATACCATGGGAATACTTTGAGGTAGTTTAGTTCCAGCCTGAAAGGTCCTACACGTGAAACCCAAAGCCAGCCCAGAAGCAAGAAAAATTGCTCTCTTAGAGTTGTTATAAAAGACAGGGGTGCTGCTGGAGTGAGACCTACACTAGCATGTCAAACAGCAGAGAACAGCAAACACAGATTCGATCACTGCCACTTATTAAAAGAGGTTGCCCTGTGTAGCAGATCAAGGAGTTTCCCTGCAGTTAGGACAGATGGCTTTGGTCTGAGCAACTGACTCATCGTACAATTCCAGAGGAACATACAGGTGAAATCCTGTTCTGGCTTCTTGCCTAAAGGAAAGCAAGTGCAACTACCATCCACACCTAGGAAACAGGAAACCCATTCACTAGAGGTCAGAGGAACATGAATGCATCATGCTCTTTGGCTGGAAAAGGCACTTGGTCACAAAATTTAAGGCATCTAATTGGAAGACTTCTGATCCTCTTGCTAGTGTTGACACCGCTCTTCCTTTAGGACAGTCAACTTTTTCCTATCTGCAATTATGAAAAAACAAAGGGTAATGATGGTGGCAATCCTCCCTGGTAGCACACAGCCTCTCACGGACTGAGGGTAATTTTTTATCCATCACTCCTCATACTTCATAGACAAGACACTCACTCCCTGGCTATACATCCTCACACTGCACAACTGCTCAGGAGAGAAGCCACTGTTTAATCCACTGTCAATCACAACTTATGCTAAGTTGGGCCATATGGGAACTGAGACTGGGGCTCTGTTCCGAGTCCTGGCAAGGGAGGATGAGGGAAATAGCACCCACTCTTTCTCTTAAAATAGGTGCAGCCCACTGCTCAGCTTTGGAGCTCATCGCAACCAACATGTACTGCATGAATGTCCAAGAACTGTGTCTGGATTGCAGCAGTTTTCCCTACAAATGGAAAGTTGGAAACTTGTTCTCTTAAGAGATACTTGGTTTTCTAGATATAGTCCACATATTTCCCAAATCATACATTCAGCTGACCTGAGCTCCAATTAGAAAAAAAATAACTTGTCTTCCTCCTCATGACATTCTCTTGGACCACTTAGAACTTGGTACAGGACGTACTAACATGCACAATATTAGTGTAATTGGTGTTTTTAACAAATTAACCATTAGCAACTGCCAGATCTTACAGTGGTGGAAAGTCTCATTCACCCTGAATTCCTTCAGTACTCACACACACACAATTATTTTTGAAAACCCTGGTATTACTGCAAACACAGAACTTAGCAAGTTCTCTTATTTGCCACCTAAAGCCTTCTCCAGTCAATGGTAAATCCAGCAGAGACATTCTACAGCACTTTTTCCAGTCTTCTGGGCAGGAACATACTGCACATGCAGCTCCAGCAAACCAGCAAAGGTCTCCTTTCTTTCTCCCTCACACATAGGGACATGTTGAACATGTGGAATGAGCATGTTTTTCACACCTCCATCCTGGATGTCTCCAGTGTAAATAATCCTAAAATAAAATAATCCTCTTTGCCCAACTGATTGTTCACCAGACTTGTAACAGTGCACATCTGCCTTTGCTGTTAGAGCATGAGGGCATAGCAACAAGTGACACAGCTGGGTTTATAACTATATTTTTTACACTCAGTTAAACATTAAACAAACAAACAGCTGTACAGGGGGGGAAAATTCAAAGAGCAGCTAAAAGGAAGAAAAGGGAATTCAAAAAGCAGTAACACTACCCCACTAGAAATCAAGAGCTTCCACCATGAGCAAGGAGTTTGTTGTGTCCCTTTGTTCACAGGCCAGCTCTAAAAGACCCTTCCAGCAGGGATGGCTGTGCTTCTCCTCAGCACAGCTTTACTTTCACAGTTCCACCTCAGCAATTAAGGCCTAAATCCTAGAACATAAAAGACTTTCAGCTCTCCTGCCTCAGACAAGCGTTTCTGCACAGTACATAGGAAGGTTCTTCCCCCTCCACAGACAGAGAGAAGAGACCTGGCAATGTATGTACACACAGAAGGTTCAGCTAGGTGATTTGGTCAGCATGTAAGTATCATCATTTTCATTTTACCCACAAGTTGTACAGAAAGGAAGCCATGTATCTCAAAGCAGCTCTGCTGTAGAGCCTTGAGTTGTGGTTTCTTCACCTTGTACACATCTGCTTGTGAATACTGTCATGGGACTCACTTTTTCCCTCCCATCTTGTGTGCATCCCCATATCCCAAGGAGTAAGGACGATGATGTGGATGAAGAACATCCTCTGAGATCAGGAAAGCACAACACTTTGCAGAAAGCAGCAAGTCTCGAAAGCATCAACCAGGAGAAAATGTCTTGTTCCCTCCTTTCTCTCATCCATCATTCAGACACTGCTCTATTCATCTGTATTTTCAGATGTGCCTGTGCTGCCATAGCAAGTGAGTAACCAGAACATTTACAGAGGGTTGATGGATCACAAGCCAGCCCTCACACTTTGTCCTCGTCCCCAAGTTTTCCCTTGCTTTGTCGGCCTGGCCTGATGAGAGAGAGCAGCAGAAGGGAAAACAGCAGAATTTACAGCATCATGAAAACAAATTCCTGTTTTCAGAGCCAGATCACTCCAGACCTGACTTTATTTCAGAGGGGAGAGCAATTAAACTCATCCACTGCAGCCCTTCCATATGGGAAATGCTCTTTTTATTCAATTAACTTTCCTGTAACTAGGGTTAATCGCCCATGTGGTATCTGCCTTGAGTTATCAGAGGCTTCTGGCTGAACTGCCATCAGCACAGAGACAGGAAGAGACCAAAAACACCAGGAAGAGCACAGAGCTCGCAAGGGCCAGGCAACTGGCAAACACTGATTGGCATTCCCCTCACTAGGAGTTCAAGGCTAAAGACTGTAGCAAAAGGCAAGGACTAACACACTGAGTTTTTGCAGGACTTGCATTCCTTCAGGAGACCCAACAGCAAGAAGACAGCGTGTCCCTAAACATCTTCCCAACTCCTGCATAAGAAAACCATGCCCACAAGAACTCGGTCCCAGATTAAAGCCAAGATCTCCACTACCAAGCTTCTAAATCTTGAGGAATTCTCAACAACAAGGAGATGCAGGACTACCAGGACAGCTCAGCCTTTGACCATGCCAGCAAGAGGAGATCCAGTCACATTTGCCTCTCATGGGTTCAGGGCTGCAGCTGGGGAAGGGGCTGCACACAGCCACAGCCAATCACCCCAACTAGGTCAGCCACCTTTCACCAGCTTCCACTGGTTCATCTCAGAAATGGCACCTGCGGAGCTTAGTGATGAATCACAGAACTGGAAGATCATCTTCAGAGATCATCTAGATCAAACACCCTGCCATGGGCAGGGAGACATCTTCACTAGATCAGGTTGCTCAAAGCCCCATCCAACCTGACTATGAACACCCCTAATGATGTGTATCCACAATTTCTCTGGGCAGCATGCTCCAGTGACCCATCATAAAAAAAAACTTCTTTCTTATGTCTAACCCAAATCTATGCTCTTTCAATTCAAAACTGTTGCCTCTTGTCCTGTCGTTACAGAACACCGTAGAAAGCTTTTCTTGATCATTTTTACAAGCTTTTATATACCAAAAGGCCAAATATACCAAATAAGGTCTCTCTGGAGCCTTCTCTATCCTCAGAACCCTCATCAGAAAACTTCCTATGAAAATTCATCTTTATTCAAAGAGTTTTTGTCTTTCAAGTATTTTTCCTAGCAGAAGCTGGTTGCATAGCCCTCTTAAGTATATTCATGGCAGTGCCTGGTGAGTTCTGCATTGAAAAGAATATTAAATCTCAAACTTGATTTTTCCTTTCTTAGATATGCTCTTGACCATATCTCTGCAGAGATTTCATGTTCCAGCATACCATGGAGATTGGTTCATTAAAGCTCTTGCTTAAGTAAGGCAGTAGTCTGTACTGAGCAGTCTGTACTTCACAGCCACAGGAAGAGCTTAGTGTCTAGAAGTAGCCTAGAAGTTGCATTTAGGTACCTGCAAACACCACCAAGCAGCCATGTGCTTCCTTCCTCCTTCCTCTCACTGTGTTTTCACTGCAGTTCTCCAGGAGAGAAAGCTTTTTTTTGCAGAAGGTGTCCAGCAAAACCACACAGCTTCAAAGAGCACATTAAATTGAAGGAACCAGATTAATTTTAACTGAAGTCAGTATTCGTGCTGTCTCTGCTAACAAGCCACAGACAACATCTGGAGTGCCAATAGACCCTCATCAGAAAACCCAATACTTGTATCTAACTTACACCACGACCAGCTTCCAAAAGGAGGCTCAAGTCCAAAGTGTGCTTTTGGCCTCCTGAGATCATTGGTGACACCCAACAGTTAAGTAAGGCTGGGCTCAGTTGCATCATAGCCCGGACACCCAACTGCTGGCCCATAAATACCAGGTGCATTTTATTACATAGCATACAGGGTGGGAAAAAGCCATGGCTTCCATTTTCTATTGTTCTGTGCAACTGAGGACAGGAGGGAAGATTCATCTACCCAGTTCACCATCTTTTGGTACATCAGATCATCTTATTCATTAATTAACACCAATCCAAACAATGGGGGCAGAGTTTCCAAGGTACCACTTAGCTACTTGAGATAAACATGACACAAAAAGTGGGGAGGGGGGAACCTGGAATAACTGGGTATGCATAAATAACAGGTTTCTTTCCACCATCAAACAGCCATGGGTGGTCCTAGCCACACTGCCCTGCAGCCTCCTCACGAAATACCTCATCTGCACAGCCCTGCCTCACCTCCCGGGCAACCAGGGGAGAGCACCCTCATCCTAAGGAAATGCACAGTGTCGAAAACGGCATTTAAGAAGGCTTATTAAATGCACACACACACTTTTGTTTTTGGTCGTTTGACTCTTTTGTGGGTTCTGTGTTGCTTTTTAAAAATTATTTTTAATGTAGTACTATTATCCTCGCAATTCCCTTCTAGACTTTAAATCCATTCTGCTGCTAGAAGTGCTGGATATCAAACCCCTCTTCGGGGATGGGGGGCACCAAACCACCTGCTCACCCCGCAGCTCCTGAGACGCCGGCACCCTCCCAGCCCGCAGCCCCGGGGAGCCGTGTCCGCGCCGTGGAAGGTGGAAGTGAGCCGGCAGGTGCACTGCGGCTCCCGGCCACCGCGGCGGCGGGAGGATGCGGGCAGGACAGAGGGAGAGCCCGGCCCGCTCCCGCACAGCGGCAGAGCCGCAGCGGCGCCGGCACCTCCCCGGCACACACCCCACACCAGGGAGGGTTGAGAGGGGCACGGTGCTCGCCCCGCCGCGGGAAACCCGGAGCTCCGGGGGTCGCTCCTACCTGCCCGGGCTCGCTGCGGTAGGCGAAGGCGTAGACCCGCTCCGCGCTGATGTTCACGGCGCCCCGGTAGACGCGGCCGAAGGCGCCGGGAGCGGGGTTGTCCCCGGGGCCGCCCCCCGCTGCCACCGCTGCCGCCCAAAGCAGGGCGCAGAGCAGAGCCCTGGGGGCCGGGGCTGCCCTCCCGGCCATGGGCTCCTTCCTGCCGGACTGCGTGTCCCCGGCAGGGCGGGCGGCGAGGCGCTTTATCTGCGATTTAAATAAATAGCTCGGCGACACGGACGGGAGGAGGCGGGGGCAGCGCCGCACACCCTCGTCCCTCGCCCGGGGGACGCCGAGCAACTTTCCCCGGGGGAAGGACCCTTCGCCGGCCGGCGGGGCGGGGAGAGGAGGGGAAGGGAGGCCGGCCGGCGGGCTGGCCAGCCCAGGGGAGGAGGGTCTCCTCTTCGTGACCGGCCCCAAATTCTGAGCCAGGCTTAACAGCCGAGCTTTTCCCCTAGGGGAGCCGTGCCGGGGGCGCAGGGATACGCTGGCATCGTCTGGCACGTGGGGCTCAGCATCTGCAGGGCTTCAACACTCGCTGCCCACCGCGTTAGGGGCGTCCTCGTCCCGTATTCTGCCGGCTTGCTGGAGCTGCAGCTCGCACCTGCAATCCTGTATAGGGCGCTCCCCAACCTTTATTTTTGGCTTCTCATAACTTTGGGATAAATGCTCTCGTCTTTCACTTCAGCCTAAAGGTGCAAAAGGTAGCAGAAAATGTAATTTCATTAATCTGAAAACGGCTTGGTGCATCTATTCTTTGCGTCATCCATGCAACTGACTACAAACCATACTGTGATGCTCTTCACCTTTTCAGCAAGATGAGAGAGATACTGTTGGGCTGTGAAAAGGCAAGGGATCTCTCTCTCACGGCTTAACCCTCCTGTGGTCTTCTGTTGAAAACACACCTAGGAAATGTGTCAGATCCCATGGTGTAGGGATGCGCTTTTAAGTCAGAGAAAATAGAATGTTACTTATAAAGCAATCAGAAGGGTCTTTTAGGCTGAGAATAAACTTTCAGGAGCCACAGTTTTATAAAGTCAGCCTTCAGTCTCCAACTGCAGTGACTCTGGCCCCAAAAGCTTTCCACAAGTTGTGGATTTTGTTTTCAAGGCTGAGAGATTTCCTGGGGGGGTCACTTGTTGTCTTTGGAGGAAAAGTTGCAAAGCTCAGCAAAACGAGCCAGCGTGCCTTGTGCTGCTGTTTTGATCTCCAGGCCCTTGTGTGATTTCTGCCAAGAGAAAAAACTAAACAATTGTCAGTGAGTTCTGTTCATCTTGAAGCGGGGTTCAAGTCACCCTGCCTGTTGTCAGAGTCCCAAGTATCATTAAGGGTAAAATAAACCACTTGCAATCTGTTGGAAGATGGAGACTCCAACACAAAGATTTTGCCTTTCAGCCAGGAATATCATGTTCTGCAGAGCAGGAGACTTTATGACTCTGTCTCGCCTCTTAACAGGACATGGTGTGACCTGTCCTCGGGGACTCGAACAGTGGTGGCACTGGGAGGCTTGTGGCTTCCCCTCCCTACCCTGTAGAGTCCAAGGCTCCTGAACCCTACAGCTCCTTTCTCACCCACTGCTCTCTGCAGATGCACAGGTCCCTCTGGCAGGTCCAGCAGCCCTCTAGTGTGTGCTGGAGGGAGGACACCAAGAAGCTCATCTCCCAGAGAGGAGACTTCAGGCAACAGAAGGAGGTATAGCAAAGCAAAAGCATGTAAAGGGCCATGCCTGCTTCCTCAGAGCAACATGACTGATGGCACAAAGATGGTGTTCTGCAAACCAAGGTAGCTGTGGCAGCTGCAAACAATTTGTGTGTCATTTGGTGTCATGCATATTTCAGATTGGGATATCAGTGCATTGTTTGTCTCTAGTTGTGTTGGTTTTGTGGCAAAAAGGTGGCTCTTAATATAGTCCACATTTTCCAATGCAGAGCTATGTTATTCTTAAAGTGCTTTCCCTGATTAGATGTACAGTATGGTATCTTACCAAAGACTACACATTTTCCTCATTTTTAATTTGAGAGTTCAAGTTTTCTAAGTGTCATATGTTGTTTTTATCTTAATTTCATCTCACTGTTTTGAGGCTCTTTCTGTGATTTAGCAATGGTAAACCTTCGTTCAGATCTTTGCCTCCAAGGTGCAGTACTGCCCAGCTTGGTGATATTTGCAGAAGCCTGAAGTCAAAGGTCAACTCCACCATTAAAGTTGCTAATGAAAGTAAACAATCCTAGCAGACAGATCAGATCTCTTTGTTTGACATACCTTCCTATTGACGGGAAAATATCCACAGCACCAGTTTGGGAATTGCTTTTAAATTACACACTCCTCTCATGTTAATACCATCTGAGACCAATTTGCCTTTATGAGAGTGGTGTTTAAGACAATGTCAAAAGCCCTACAGAGTCAAAACATGTTTCACCTATTCCTTTCAGCACTTACTAAGTCAGTTATCTCGGCAAAGAAATAAATTAGGTTAGTTTGACATGATTTGTTCTGGACAAATGCAGAGTGCCTGCTGCTCATCACTTTATTGTTATTTAGTTGCTAGCCCACTGATTGCTGAACAGCTTGTTTCATTATCTTTCCAGATAACAAATGGAGGTTGACTGACTTATAACACTTCAATCAGACCCTTTGATAAAGATGAGTAGCCCATTTTCCCTTTTCATTACACCTGGTGCTTGTTCTTGAAGGGCAGCGTGTACTTTGGAAGAAAGAACCCATCCCTCTAAGAGACATTATTCTCCTCCAGATACACCATGGGTCTGAGTCAGTGCAAGTGATCTATTCTTGAATGTGCCACAGTACTCTGGTGTCAGGAGCCAGCAAGGGCCAGATGCTCCCTGAGGGTCAGGGGGCTAAGTGCCACAACACAGCCAGCACAGCAGGGACCTCACCAGCCAGGGCCCCATCCCACAGGATCTGAGCAAGACAAGCAGGGCAGGCCTGGATATGGTATCAACAGAGTCCAGACTGGTGGGCAAGTCAATAGCAATGGGATAGGTCTGAGTTCAACTTGAGTTAGTGGCTCAGGTCTGGTGATGGCAGTCAGGGACAGACACAGCCCCATCAGCAATAGGCAAGTCCCCAACAGTGAGGCAGATCTGAGGTCTGTCTGGCCAGGACGCTGGTCAGCATGTCCGGGCCACAGGGATACAGACAAGGCTCCCACACGGCTGCAGCTCCAGCTCAAGAAGTGCCAAGGACCGGAGCCTCCCCTGAAATGCAGCTCCCCCGTGAGGGGGAAGAGAGCCCTCGCTGAAGCCTCCCCACAGCCCTGATGCCAAAGGCACTGGAGAGAAGAGGGGCAGCCCTCAGCTGTGCTGTCTCTGCCTGTGAGCCCAGGGTGCCAAACCTCCAGAAAAGCAGATGATGCTCTTGGGGCCCTTGTCTCTGGCTGTGTGGAGGGCACGTATTTCGTAACAGGACCCATTTTTCCAGTATAAACAAAGCCCAGGGTTGTGAGTGTCTCAAGGGAAGGAGGAACCGTGCTGGATGAAAGGCTCACAAGAGTGTGGTTTTGAGTTTTTTGTTGTTTTTTGTTCTCTATAGCACAAAAGCAGAAAATCTCATTGCTCTTGGGAACAAAATAATAAAAAAAACCGCAAACCGGTAAAGAAATTACATTTCTCTTAGTAACCATGGCTGCAAAAATATCCAGGACAGAGGAAATTATAAAGGAATTCCCTAAATCATACTAACTTAGAGAGGGAAAGAGTATAAATTTATAACCAAATTGTTTGGAAACCTGATGATTTAAAATTACTGTTTGCATATGTAGTCTCTGTCTTATGTAAGCTCCTGTGCGAGTAAACAGATCCTGTAGATGCTCAGCTGGCTTCTGCAGAGATAATGCCACATTTTCATATTGCTGAAAATGCAGTGTGAAGAATAACAAGAAGTGAAATGTAGACAGGCTTTAAAGATGTTTGATCGAATCTGCTCCAACTTTTCCTATAGGTGGGCAAAGTCTTTGAGAATAGGCTGCTGGAATGAGAGCTGTCTCTGGTTTGTATTATATTTGCTTGTATTAGGTATTTAATATTTAGACTTGATTGTAATTAATAATAGCAGAGAAGTTTAAGAGGTTTCAAAATAGATGACATAATGGCACAATTATGCCTTTATTGCTTTTTTCTTCAGTAGGCCTTGTTCTTCAAGACAATTTAAAGACATATTAGTAAAGAATTCCAGATGTGCCCTTGATTTATACTTTTGGTTTCCAAATTTTCAGACCAACACAGAATAATAAATTGCCTTGCATGGATTTCTTTTCCCATAGGCTGAACTCTGATATTCACTTTCAGGTGCATATGCTACCTATGTTAAATGTCTAGATGGAAACCAAAGTCCAGGTGCAACCTCCACATTTGCAGCACTTCATTAGAGGCAATTGCTAAGAGTATTTCTCTGATGCTTTTTTCTCCCCTCGTGATTTCAAACTTCTCCTTGTATCTCATGCAAAACAATTCCTTCCCTCAATACATTAACAATTACCATTTGCACCTTCACATGAATCTTTTTACAGTGATGCTGGTAAAGCCAGAATTGCATTGACATGGGCCCTAAGGAAATCTTGGTGAAACGGAAAAAATTTTGAATGAAAAGTTGATAAACCCTATGCCTTCACTTTCCAGCTCCCACAGATAAAATATTATGCTTACACTGTAAGACAAAATGTTGTCTGTAACCCTTTGGAGTAATTACATCATGTCTTCACCTGTGTGGCAGGGAAGTGGAGGGTCTGTAGCATATTTTGGGGTAAATCTGTAGGGAATATATTGCACCCACGTGCTAAATGACTCATTTCAGAACCACGAGTTGCTTTACAGAAACCAGAAATTCTTGGTAGCTAGGGAGGTACACCCTTCCTCGGTGGCACAGCTAAGGAGATCTGTTTGTTAAATTTAAACAAGGGTCACCTTCTAATTCCTTGTCACCTTAATTTATTTCATGGTTTGTGTGACATTCTGCTCTGAACCACTCATAGCACCATCTGAAATAGATTTTCGCACGAGGAAATTTCCAAGGCTTCCTCAGAGGGTCACTGACAGATACATTGGGAGGGTATTTGCAGAGAGGAGGGATAATAGTGAAACGAGCGGGTAGAAAAATTAAGTTGAGGCGAGATGGAAGACGAATGGCAATGCCAGGAGCAGCTTTATGTGGAGTTGGCTGCCAAGCCGGCCAAGGCACTGCTGCACTTTAAGAAGGCGGTGCGGGGGGGTGTCCCCTGCCGCCCTGAGGGAGGGTGGGGGCAGAGGCTGCTCCCTCACAGAAAGCCTGTCAAAACTTACAACAGTACCTCGCACTGAGGGGACTGGGAGCCGTATTGCCTTTCCGGGCAGGAGGGCGGCCCGGGGGCGGGCAGGGGAGGAGGAAGAGGCGGGCGGAGGAGGCCGCGCTCCGCCCCTCCCCTCAGGGCGGGCCGAGTAAAACGGGTCTGGCCGGCGGCGCCGCTCCCGCCCCTTCCCGCGGCCGCGATGTCGCTGCTCCGCGGGCCTCGGCCCCGCACCGCCGGCAGGAAGGGCCCCAGGAAGGCAGCAGCGGTGGCCAAGCGGGACTGGGATGTAAGTGCTCCCCGCTCCGGGCTGCCTCCGCTGGGAAAAAGGCCCGGGAGCCTCCGTGCCCACGGCTGGGGCAGCCACCGCCCTCCGCAGGCGCTGCCCCGTGGAAAGCCCCGGGTCGCGTGTGGGTTCGGGCGGGAGACACGCTGTGTGCCGGGGGGCACGGCCCCTCGGGTTTCCCGGCCCTGGTAGATGCCTCCTGCGTCTCCTAGGGAAAGAGGGCGATCAGATTTGGTGGAGGTGTCATTTTTGGTGGCTGCCTCGCCAAGGGTGGAACGCTCTGCAGCGCCATACAAGTGCAGAGCAGTATGGTGTTAGGCTAACTATACTGCAATTTAAAAGTTATTTGGTGTTTTTTTTAAATGAAACTTAAAAAAAAAAAGTTTGCCCTCAGTTATAACTTTAGTCGTGTTCCTGTTCGCAGAGTACCGTCCACGATTTGACAGTGCATCGTGCAACTCCTGAGGATATTGTAAGTTTAATAGCTAGCAATCACTGTTCTGTCCCTGTGGCAAGTACATTTAGCTGATTGTCTGACACAAAAAGTGGTTACCATGCTTACGAGGATATTTTCTGCCAATGTTTAATCTTCTTTTCAAGCTTCTGAACATGTTGACTATTTAGTGCTAGTTTTTTGTTAATATCAAGCATCCCCAGGTCTGGCAGTTAGTGGTTTTCAATTTTCTGTTCCCACTGGGAAACAGTAGCTGCAGTTTTTATTTCAATAAATTGCATGACATCATAAAAGCATAAAAATGTAAATACATGAAAACTCTGTGGATTAATTGAAGGCCTCATCTCTGCTGGGAAGGATTGAAAGATGTGCTTTATCTGAGGAGCCTCTCTAATTCTCCAATACTCAATTTTCATTTAAACACTTAACATGATTTCTTTATACTGAGTGATCTGTTCATTGCAAAGTACGTGAATTCCATTTGCATTTTCTTGATAGCACGAATTACCAGGATGGAAGAGGCAGTATGAGCTACTGTAGGTTTTGACAGGTTTGTCAGGACAGATGGTCAGTGATGGCATTTTACACTTGTGGGTGTTTGTGAGGCTGTCACTGGCACTACTCTGAAGTTAACATAAATAATGTTCAGTGCATGAATGATAAAATCAAGAGCAGCTTGTTAGCATTGCCCTGCAAATTTTGCTTAAGATTGATTTTTGAAATGGTTTCTTTTATGCTTGTGTAGCTGCGTCGCCGTGAAATACACAAATCAAAAAACAAAGCACTGGCACTTCAGGAGCTCCAAGAGAAAGCACTGAACAGAAAATGGAAGAAGCAAAAGCAACTGGGTGCGGATTCCTTGGAGAAAAGGAAATTGGCTCTGATGCGTGAGGTGAGAGCTAAATTCGCATTTGTAGCCTGCTGCAGATGACCTGCAGCACTATTGGAAAACTGCTCTTGCACAGAGAAGCCACAGTTGTTGGATAACTTGATTTCACATGTGCGTACACTCTGTGTGCTGCATGCATGCAGCAATTGGAGTAGAGTGTCTGACAAACCAGCAGACACTGGTTATTTAGTCACACGTTTGACCCAGGTTTGCCTGGCTGTGCCCTCTGCAGTTCTGCAGGCCTCTTTCATCTGATCAGGAACTGTTCGCAGAGTTCAACTGTTGTAAAAAGTACATGTTTTGTTTGGATTCTTATTGCCAGCTTGCCTTTTCTTCCTCATGCCTAGCATTTTTCTTTGATGCAAACATGAACATTTCTTTTACAGGGAGGGACACTGCTTATTTAAACAGAGAAAATGCAGCGTCAAGGGGGCTGAAAGGGTGAGGCGGGAAATTGGTAAGGGAGGAAAATTAACACAACGAAAATTGATGAGCTGTTGCTGACAAACCTGTCTTCTGAGGTTTGAAAAGCTTGTTCTCTCAGCATTCTTAAGCACTCTGACTGTAAATATACTATTGAATTTGTTTTTGAATATTGAACTGTAGCAGTAAACCTAAGCCTAGTTAACAGAGAGATTAGCTGTCACTGAAAAGTGGTGGTAGATCTCCGTTTTCACATGGCAGGTCACTCCTTTCCACGTGTTAAGAAAACTAATCTGAAAATTAGCTCTCAGACCTCTGTATTTGAACAGACTAAGAATTGTTCATGTTGGTAAAGAATGATGATGAACAATGTTCACCTAGCAGTTAAAATAAACATGATCTGGTAGTTCTATCAATGTGCAGTGGATTAGCCATCACAAATGTAATTGTTTTGTAATTTTTCAGTAGTCTCTTTCTGATCTTTGAGAACATTCAAGCATAGACAAATAAATGAAAGTACTTAGAACTGAAGATCACCACCTAGTTTTCTATTTGACCCCTGTTTCTCTGCAATTACAGTAGAATTTTTAGATTATGGATATTTCGCTAATCAAGCCTCAGTCTTTGACTTTTGATACTTTAGTACTTTTCTGCCAAGTGCATTTCAGCAGAGTATTCAAAAACACTGAACCTCTACATGAGTTTCCCCAATGCAGCCTAGTTTCAATAATAGTTCCATGCAGAAAAAGTTATGTGTCACAAAAGGTGGATTAGAGCCTCTTTTCTAAGAGTTGGCTGGGCTGTGTATTATGTGACTTCATTATTTTGCAAATGTGAAACTCATGTTTAGGAAATAATTTCTATATTTGTTGCTGTTTCTAATGAAAATGCACAAATGTGAATTCCTCCTGAGTGACCTTCCCCTTCATAGTTAAGGGATTACTTTAATCAGTTTACTCTGTGTCTTCTTCTGAATCAGAGAAAAGGAAGACAAAAGGAAATGGTGCCAGGCAAGATGAAACACATCTGGCTCTTGCTGTTTCAAAAACTGTCATCTCCTTGTGCGTAGAGGAAAAAACAAAATAGAGTTACCATTTTCACGTCTCCCTAACTTAAATCTTCTTAATTGCCAAGTGCTGTTGTTCAGAGTAACTGTGGAGACTCTGTATCTCCCAGTGGAGCACAAACACTGAGAATTGTTTCCTTGTCTCTGTTACCTTGGTGATCCTTTTCTTTTAGTGCTGGGAGTGTAACTTTCTAAGCCTCTTGAATCCTGCTCAACTGCAAAAGACTTGGAGACAAAAGCTAAGAAGGTGCTGCTATTAGTGTTGCTTCTCATGTAGTTGTGTGTTGAACACAAGGACATTATAAAAGAGTTATAAAATGGATAAGCAAAGTTTTAAGGTTTTGGGGATTTGTCTGTCTAAAAAGCTGAATGAAGAAATAGTATTAGTTCAGTCTGAAACTTGGAACTGTGAATGTGTAGGTATGACACTGATTGGTCCTGGTACAACTTTTTTTTTTAAATAATGCTAGTGTATTGCACCAAAGAGTAGAGGTAAATGGATTATTGTGATGGGGAGATTTTAGGATGAGTCCAGTTTATTTTGCTTTGATAACGGGCTGAAACAGGAAGAAAAGTAATTTTTAATGAAATTTGTAGGTGATACTAAACTGGGACAAAGCACACTGCTCAGTAAATTTGTCCAGGGTGTGTAAGTGGGCCTAAAGGGGTTACAAGATGATATCACTTTTTCTTCTCATCACAAGCAAATGTGAGCTAATCTACCTTGGGACCAATGCTCCAAAAATGTTCATAATGTATTCAGCAGGAGAGTAGAGCTTAGGAACTTGCTGATGCCAAAAATGATCTAGTGAGGAGGGTAAAAACAAACTAATCAGGATAATTTTTGTCTGATTATACACGTCACTCTAATTTTAATTGCCTTCAGGAAAGGAGTCATATAAACTTGTTTTCCTTTTTCTCTTTCTGTACTTTTTTCTTCTGCTGATCTGGTATAATAACTATCTGAAAACCTGCATTATTTTGATGTCAGATGGCTAAATGGAAAGACTGGATTTAGTTTGTATCAGATGTGAAAATTGAATAGTGGTGTGGAAAAGGAGATATGTGAAGTGATTGAAAGATGAATAATCACTGATTTGCTAAGTGATTTTGAGAAGTCTAATTTACTGCAGTGAAATGCAAGCTGAAAAGACTAGAAAAACATGGAAACTCGGATATATATAAGGAAACTTGGTGATGTAACAAAGCATGTAGTAAGATAGGTGGTTGAGGAGAAACAAGTGAAATGCCATTGCCTAGAATTTCCTGAATGAAGCTGTATCTTCTGGAGATTCCCAAAATGTCTTCTGATGCCAGATGTAGTCAGCTGTGTTTACATCTGCTGAACTTTTGGTGGTATGTGGCTTAAGTTTTAGGTGGAATTTTCAGGAGCCAAGACTGAGTGAAACAAGTCTGTTTGATTTGGTTTGAATCTAATCAAATAGTACATGTTTTGGGTGTCAGATGTAGGTAAGTGTTCTATGACTTAACAACACTGAGATCAAATGATTTGAGTATGCATACTGATTTTTTTTTTTTTTAAATTCCTAGATATGTCTTTGTTTTGATGAGCATGTCATAAATACCCAGCTTCTTGTGTCAGGCTGGGAGCAGAAGAGGAGTGAAAGGATTTGTTCTAAAGAGAGTCAGTCCTGATCAGGGCCCCAGAAGTAATAACCATTTAATTTTTCAGGAACACAGTATAAATTCTAGTTACTCAGAATGAAGTATCATGTTCTGATCTGTCTTGTTTAGGATCTAATTGCACAATATCAACTTTACAAATGTTGTATTGTTGGCTGTTCTCTTGGTAACTGTTTAGAAGAACAATACCAGGGGAAAAAAGGAAGAAGTGTAAAGTTTCCTTATACACTGTACTTTCAGATTCTCTCTGATCAGTACCATTTGCAAGATGTATTGGAACGATCTGGTCAGGTTGTGGCCGTGGCAAAAGACTTGCTTGGGGATGCTCCTCGCACACAGACAGGTAGAACATCTCATCTGCATGTGATAGTACATTTCAGATTATCTCCTTGCTTTCCACGAATAGTCTTGCTTTGCAAAGTTCTTTTTAACTGCTTTTGTCTCGTCATCTAACATAGTATGATTGATCCTGTTCATGTTGGGTGAAACACAGGTGAGGCTATCACCTCCCATGGCAGGGGAGAGTGCTGATGGCTGGTTATTCCATTGTATTGGTCCACTGTGGAATTCCACATCACGTGGTCTGAAACACCTCATGCTCACCATTTCACAGCCAAGCTATTGGCCTGTGCAGAGCACCAATCTGAGCTGCTGCAATAGTTCTGATTCTCATTGCTGCATGAGCTGACTCTTTGCTCTTGGATATTGTTGAAGATCTATCAGCAATTCCTGAATGAGGCTTTTCCTTTTCTTAATTTGGCTTGTGGATCCTTGTGCTGCTGGAAGGCAGGATTGGCTGGCTGCATATGAAATCTTAAACCTAGGGGTTTTTCTCTGTAGGCTGCCATTCTCTTTTGTTCCTAGTGACTGTTTGATCCTGCAAGCTGCTTCTGCACAAGTGTAATTACACAGGTGGGAAGGACACTGGGTATGTGGCCCAGTGTATTAAATTAACCCTATGGTTGTTATGTTTGTTGTTGGTCTTTGGTTGTTGTTTAAAGTGACATCCCTGAGACCCTCTTTTTTTTTTTTTTTTTTTTTTTTGTGTGTGTGTAAAGTACAAGAGCTTGATTTTTCAGTACAAAGTGCTGCAACATAAGTACAGGCCAAGCCTTCTGTGTTCTTCCCTGTGTTGTCTGATTCCTCTAGGTTTCCCTAATGTAACAATGGCTCCTAACTGTGACCTAGAATCATCTCAAGGACCCATTGTACAAAAAAGTCATCCTCCCAGTCAGCTTTCCATCCTTAGTGAATCTGTCATGGATTCCCAGGTAATGTATGTTTTGTTCCATGCATGTCCTGTGGCTATTTTGTTTGCACAAAATAAGAATATTCCAAGATAAGAGTTTCCAACAGAACTAAACCGGTTTTTGTTGATAACATTCATAGAAGACAAGGTTAAACACAGGTGAGTTTCTTTTGTGAGACTCTGGGAATTGTGATTTTTTTTTTTTTTTGGTTTCTTAATCTTCAGATATGAGAAACAAACATGGTTATGTCTCGTAGAAGCTCTCTCACATTAGCACACCCTCCCTTTAAATTCTGGAATTCTCAGGAAGAGTACAACACGATTACAGTGTAAGAGAAGAATTTCTGTATCACTTAATTACTTGCTACATTTCAGAACATGTCTCTGATTTACCAGTTATGTCTGCATATATAGGGACACAGCCATTTGTAGCCCAGTTCACAGCCTTGATGAACCCTAAAAGTTTAACTTTTAATATTTTGCATTATTTTTGCATTTATTCAGATTTGTTGTAAACAATTTTTAAGTTGTTTAAAATTTGAGTTTGCCTTTGTTATGTTTTTTTTAATATCATGTTGTACCGGGAATGCTTACTGGGGTTTGAGTACAGGCATAGGATGCTCCCAGAAAACCTTCCACTGATGAAGACCAAACAGGCTGTTGGGAGCAAAAGTGATGGTGTCATATTCCCATGGTTCTCTATTCCTGTTTCCTATTATCTTGCAAAAATATCTGTAATTTGAGCTGTGGTACTTTTATGTTAGGTATTTTGGTGTGGCATTTGTTTTTCACTTTTCTTAATACAAGAAGTGAACTGCAGCATCTTTGTAAGCTGTGTCACTGAATGCATGCTGCAGGATAAGCTGAAATTTTTAAAAGAAGCACGTACTGATAGTCTGCCAAGCTTCTCTGAGTTCTTATGTGCCTACAACAATCATAGTTAAAGGCTACCTGGGGCAACCTACCTAAAAACTCAAAAACTTGTTAGTTTGAGGAACCCTAATTCCAAATTTAGTTGCTTAGGTTTTGCTATAAATGTAGAACATAGGATTGTATTTTGTTCTGGTTGCATTTTACACAGAGAATATAAATGTAATTTTAGGAAGTTGTTTAGCTTGTAATGTCAAATGACTGAACCTTTACTAATGCTCTTATTTAGGTTACTTTTCCATGTTTTGCATGCTGTATCTCAGTTTTGGTACAGCCTTAACATATTTTATTTTATCCTCTAGTTTGCATGCGTTTTCATATTTAATATAAGTCATACAAAGAAAATACTGGCTATTGAATTAGTCACTTGCTGTGTGTGTTTTTAGAGACAATTGTCAGTATCAGTATTTCTTAGGTACTAAAGTCCCCCAGAAATTCCCACAAAGGTTTGTGGGTTTGGGATTTTTTTCTGTGTGGTGTTTTTATTTTAATTATGTTTTGGAGGGGAAGACTAAAACAAATGTTTTTTGTTTTTTTCTTGAAACAATTCCATAAAATTGGTCTCTAACTTCTTCTGAATACTGTTTTGTTTTCTTTGTTGTCTCTTGAAAAGGCTCTTAATGAGGAGGAAGAACTATTATCAGAAGATGAACACCATGATGTTTTGGGTTTCAAATCGAGGATCAATTCTGACAGGTCAGTACAAATTCACCCATTCAGGTTTCTACCTGCTTTACACTGGAAATACGTGGCGTTAAAGGGGTGTTGAATGGGTATCGTTAATTCTTCTGTTTCCCTTTGCCCTCCTCTCCTGATCTCAGAATTCCAGGGTAAGGCCTTTTGTGACATTGAAACTGGGAAGTAAAGTGAGCAGGGAACCCATATGAGATGTTGCAGATAATTTTAGGAGCTCTGTCTGTACAGATAACCTGGAATCATGGCATTGTCCTGTTACAAGTCACTGTTATGCTTGTTTTGAATGCAGGCTACTTCGGTTGTTGAGAGAAGAAAATTCCCTACTGAATTCTCCGTTGTGGGTTAAAAAGGATGTGAGAAAAACCACCTTATCACAGGAATCAAATGTGCCTTTGACTCCAACAACTGTTTCTCCTTCATTGGATCAGTCAGGTGGGATTTGCTAAATCACAGCAAGGTTGTTGGGCTGTTCATAGGATCCTGTCTGGAGTTCCTTTCCTGGGTGGGGGTGGGAGACAGAAATGTGTGATAATTTGGCTCAGATATATTTCCAGACTAAAACACCAGCTCTTACCATAAAATTACTCTAGAACAGATTACTATTAAGAATATGCCTGAAATATTTCACACATACATGTTTTGTGTTTAAATCAGCCCTCAATGCTACCAGTGTAATCAAGAGAACCTGTTCAAGACTTCAGAATGAAGCTGAAGAAGAGTCTGTAGACTTCAGCGACACTGTGAGACAAGTGCTGAACCCAAACTCAAGGAAACAAAAGCAAATTGCAGCAAAGAGTTTAGTACTTTTGAAAATAAAATACCCTTTGTCCAAGGTCCTTAATGTCATAAGAAAATATGGCTTGGTGGGGATCTTTGGAGGTCATTGCAGGGCTAATACCAAAGTTTGATGAGGAGGTCCTTGAGTCTTGAGCATATGTAAGGATGGCTGTTCCACAGATCCTTGTCTAGCGTATTTGCCCTGGGTTCTGCATGTTCATTGGAAAGCCAAGTCCATAGGGATCTGGGAACCATAAATACGGCCCTTTGGTGCTGCCCATGACCTTGCTGGTCATGGATTTCACTCCTGTGCAGGGCTTTTCTAGTTCTGATCCAGCTTTGTGTTCTGTGCTGCACAGACCAAGGATGCATTTCAGTCCCCATATTCTACACCTCTGTATGAGGGGACTGCATCAGTTACAAGCTGTAACATGAAAGGAGAGTTGCTTACAGAGTATGAGAAAGCAGCTGATGTTTTTCATTAGCAGACTATTTCTGTGCATTTAACTAGAAAGGAGAGAAGTACAAACAGGTGTATCCAAGATAAAAGCACCAAACAGTTGTGCTTGAGAGGTACTACTGTGGCAGCAGAAAATGTGTTTTTTGAAGATCTGCAAATAGATGGAATGACTGGGGGACATACTTTGATGGTCCATTTCATCTTACGGCAAGGGAGGGCTTTTCCGTTGATTTACTTGAACAAACAATGCAATTTCATCAGTACTGCAAAGATCTCTATACAAGCTGAAGTTCTAATGACCCTTTTTTTTTTTTTCACCTTCAGCCAAAAGAAAGCAAGCTGTACAGAACTCTGCAAGACAGAAGAGAGGTGATTCTCCAGCTAATTTAATCCAGACTGACCTTCAGAGGGACAACAAACCCAGCTTAGATGTTCTCAACCGCATGATCTGTGAGGTGGAGCATGAACTGGAGGAATATGAGCGATGTACAGGTCGTGAAGTCCAAAAAAGAGAGAGAAGTGAAGGCTTGTCCGGGTTTACTCAGTCACTGGTGAACGCTCTCTGTCATTTGATGCGCTACCTCAAAGAGGTGAGAGACTCAGACTGCTCCTGGAGAGTGAATGAAGAAGGGTGCAAAGTTGCTTTACAGATGTGAACTTTGGTCTTTTCTGGCTTCCAATCATTTTACATTGAACTGTTATCATCATTGTTTATTACTGGGTTTGCATGCAATTAGGAGTTAAAACTTGTAGTTTGTTGGGAAGTGGTTTGTTAGGAATTGGTATCCCTAGTGACAATGGAGGAGTTGACTACAGTGAAAGTCTGTGTTAAAGAGCAGAAAATGCCAATTGAAGTAATTTTAAATTTGTTATTTACAAATGCTCAGAGTTGTAGCAGGATAATAACTACAGCATTGTTTACAAATTCATTTCCTTCCTTTGCCTTCCAGCGGTGATGCTATTGTCACCAGAGCAGAAGACTCAAATCCCCTATTTTCCTGGAGGGATTCCTTAGTCCTCTTTTCCTATCCATAACAGCAACTGTACCTTAAGCAAGAATGACCTGATGTGCTCACTATAACAGTGCACAGCTGAGAATTAATAGAATTCCATAAAGAAGACCACCTATGTGCCACGTGGAAGGTTTTATTTTTAAAGAAAAGGGGGAAAAAGTGTGTTTTATTTCATCTGTATCTCAGAGCTATCAAGAGGCAGCAGTGCCTCACAGATTCATTTTGTATATGTGACATTTTAAACCAGATTTTGACAGTTCCTGCACTCTTAATAGGTGCAGCAGAGTATATTATCTAAATGCTAATGCTCTATTTCATAGCAAAGGTAATTGATGTCTAATGAATGCAGTCATAATCTAAAGCAACTTTTCTCCTTTTCAGGGAGGTTTGATTACAATTAGAGTTGGAGAATTTGCTGGGAAGAAGCCCAGCTTGTCTTGAGTGTTTCCTAAAACCTGGTCCCTGTGATGCTAGACATAAATCAGGCACTTACGTGCACGGTCTGTTTTGCCTAGCCAACAGAATTAGCAGAATTCCAATGCCTGAATTATAACTGGCAGTGACTTTTAAGAAAATGACTTTGCAGAGGATATTTTAAAAGCCCCTGATTTTAGTTAAATAGTCAGACAGTTGGTCTTCATGAGGTTTCAAAGCTTTTCAAGAGATTCCCTTTCTCTCCTTCCAGTTTTGCTGCAGAAAAGCAGAAAGATTGCAACAAAAGATACTGCTTACTTTATTCTCAAAATTGTATCTAAAAGGTAGGAAGAGAAACTTGAGTTCAGGAATCTTCTATGCAAGTGTTTTTATTAAGTGATTAAAAAACCAACACTTCTAAGAGGGAAATAGTGAATACAGAAGAGGCTAGAGAAAAGGAGAAAAATAAACTTTTGAAAAGTTTGCAAAACTATACGAAGTGGAGAAATCTGACTTGGTTTCTAAACTAATTTTGATATCATCTTCCAAATTTAGAATTAATCACTCCCTCCCCACCCCCATTCTGCTAAGAAAGCTGTGTCTTTGCCAGACCCATGTGACAAAAGGAGTACGGGTACATTCCCTGAATCTGTGCTGCTTTGTTCTCCCTCTCTCCTGCATGTTCTGGTGCAGTGTTAAAGTTCATGTGATTAGAGCCACACCTGGCAGTGGGCTGGGATGAAGATACTTCTTTCAGTGTATACCAAACCCAAATCCTACCTGGGGATAGGAATGGATGTTAATCCTGGTGTTTTCCCTATGCATGAATGTAAGACAGAGCTGCTTGGAAGCTTTTCCTCCAAGACTAGGTTAGTGCTGTGTAGGATTAGTAGATACAGTAGCTCATCCAGCTGATCTAAGGCATCAGAAGCTTCATCACTGCTCCAGGGTAGAAGTGCTTCTTTTGTGCTGTCTCTGGTTTCTGAAAAGACAGGACCAGGTACAGGTTTTTTTGTCCATTTTCTGAGCCAGCATGCTTCATTTGGATCAATACAAAAAACTGTGTTCTCTCTAGCAGGAAGGGAAACAGAAAATGGATGGCTTGTCTCTCATATACTTAAGGGAGGTGTATCTGCCTGTCTTTGTGTCTAGCGGCAGTATCCGTGGGTTAGTCTCAAAAACACTCATTTATTCATTCATTTGTGGATGCAGAGCTGTTTGGTCATAATACTTTTCAAACCCTCTAGAACTTTTTCTCTCTGATGGAAAACATTAGAGAGTAAGTATTTTCTCCTTTGCTTAGTCAAATTTGCCCTCAGTAATGAATTAGGGAGACTAAAGATTAGGCACAAGTAGCACGGGATACTGACAAGCATCAGCACACCTGGAATCGATTCCTGCATGAAGATTCAGTGCCTTAAGAAACTCTGTCAGTGCAGACAGAAAATGCTTGTAGTTACATCCTGTAAAAGCTGTAAGGGCAGAAGAACAAGAATGTCCAGGATTCCCTACAGTGTCCTGGAGGAACAAAGACAAACAGTAAGCTGTCTGACAGTTCTCAAGCCCTGACACTTGGATTTTGTCATGAAAGCAATGAAGTTTAGCAGTAGTGGAGAGAGCTGTCACATTATGATGTCATAATGACTTATTCCTGTTTTCAGATATGAGTCTGTATTGATTTATAGTAGGCTTTCAATTTTTTCTCCCTCTTCAGACTGAAATGCAGCTGCATGAGAAAGAGGTGATGAGGCAGCAGCAGGAGGAGTTGTTGAAAGAACACAGAGAACTGATTGATGCTCTGACTGCTGAAGTTCTTCAAGTAAGGGAAGAAAACGTTACTATGCAGGTACTGAGCCCCCCTTGCTTCTTAGCCATCAGGATTATGTGTTAGAATTCTGAGTTCTGTTGCAAATATGGGCTGAGATGCATTGTCTCATGTTCTGGAGATATTAACAATAAACATTAAGAAAATTATAAAATTGAATGAGGAGCCTGAGAATTACAGTAGCAGGTATGGGTATGGAATGTTTGGAAAGTCATTTGTTTATTTGTTAAAGCCTTTGAAGGTGCTGGTTCTGTGAAACTGAGCTTTACTTCATCCTTCTAAAAGTTTAAGCATTTTCCTTCACACTTCTATACTATTAACACTGCTGGAGCAATGAGTAGATGTAATACTACCTTTTCCTTTTTTTAGTTTGCAGTGGAGGTAGATTTGATCAATGGCTACATTTGGGAATGGAGCGATTAAGAAACCTTAGAAAAGGGAGTGATGTCATGAGTAAGAAAAGGGAAAAGAATTAATTTATAAATGAGAAACATGGGGTCAGTAATATTTAATCCTACAGAATCACACAGTAGTATCGAGAGGCCAAATTTCTTCTCAGGGCTTCTTGTAGTATATAATTTTCTAATTTATGTTGGTAGAACACAAATTTTTGTAATTCTGTGTATCTTCTTTTTCATCCTTTAGAAGAAGCTTCAGCAATACATGACAGTAACAGATCAAAAGCTGATGTGTCTCACACAAGCATTTGAAGGCCTCCCCTTGGTAGAACCTGAAAGAGAACTAAGTCCAAAACATTTTGGAATTGCAAGCAAAGGTCCAGCAAACAGCCAAGGTGCGTACGTGCATGTGTGAGGGATGAAAGAGGAGTTGTGGCTAGTTTATCCCTGTGGTAAAAAAACACCACAAAATACCAGTGGAAAATCTGGTATTTAATAGATGTCTGCTTGCACAAGTGCCTCTTGCATGAGCGTGAATGTAACTTCTGTAAATTCACATGCCATGGGTTCTGCTGGGAGCACAAGCAAAGGAGGAGGGTAGCCTTCCCCCATTGGCTTCCAAAGTCAGTTTCATTCTGGGGGTCCTAAAAACCCCCCAGAAACCCAAAGAAATCAAACTCTACAGAATCAGGATCTCAGCTTCCTGTTGCTGAGCAGCCTGACAGTGTGAGATTGGTTCTTCCACAAGACACTGGAGGTCGCTGCTGGCCAAAACAACAGCAGCTGAGACCTGGAAACCAATCAGTCAGAGAGGTCTGTTACTGGTGTTCATGACTTTATGTGAGAGGGGAGTGATCAGTGACATGAACACAAGCTAAGCTGAGCCTATAGATTGGTGGCCAAACTAACCAAACATGATTCACCTTGGACTTCTAACCTTGATTCACCACTGAGTTTTCTCCCAGCTGTCCTTCCTGGTCAGATGTTTAAATGTATTGCTTTTGCTCTCAAGGTCAGTAACTTGTGAATCCCAAGATTTTTCAGAGTTACTTGTAAGCCGTAGTTAATCTTTCTGTAGCTAAAAGCTTTTTTCCTGGAAAAATTTTCTTCTTGGGAAGAAGCCACATACCAGATCCCTTTTTTTGTGGTTCACCCAGGCCTGGTAAAAGCAAGAAAAAAGAAATCACTCCCCAAAATATCAAATCCAAACAGTCAGAAAAGCACCTCTCAAAAAAATCCCCAACCTAACACCCAAACCTTCACATTCAATAATTCTACAGCACTAGAATTTTCAAATCTTCTTTGCTTGCTTTCCTTAGTTAAATACAGAAGAATAACTTTTTTTTTTTTTACTGAATAGATGTCACATTTGAATTAAATAAGAAGATCAGCAGAGCTCAAAAAAGCCTTGAATTGTTTTCTACAGCATTATTGTCATCAAATTGATAAATGGGGGATTAGGACAAGTGCTTAAGCGTGATTTTTCTTAAGCAAACATTACCAAATGCAGCTCAAATACCTGTTCAAATCACGTATCTGTAAGTCTTGTCCGTCAGCTACAGACAGATCTCATACTACTGTCCTGAAATTGTGAAGCTGCGTGTAAGAAGGAGTTCTTCTTGCTCTTATGGCCAGTAAAGATTTATAATATGCTTGAGTGAAAGAATTCTGTACCTGGGCATCAGAAGAAAGGTAGGAGTGTGTATGGAACATACTCTACTCTAGTCTGTGTTTTCAGTACTGGAATATAAGAGTTGTTATTGATATTTTCCTACACTGCTTTTTCACTATAACTAACTTATGTTCTTTTTTGTTGTTGTTTGTTTTGCTCATTTGTTTAACTTTTATCCCTGCTTTTTCTCTTTCTTTAGAAAAACCTGATTTGACCTATTCTGAGCCCAGGATTGATGCTGGCAATAGGGAAAATATGCTGAAATTTCCACAGGGAGAACTTCCTTTCATGTTCTGCCCAGGGCCAGGTGCCTCAGCTGATATGAGACCTGGTAGAAGCTTTCCAGCTCACATCTTCCAGCCAGCTGTGCTGTTGTCCCCACCACAGCAGAAGAGCAGTCAGAAATTGTCTTCCCTCCAGAATGGTGAGATCTCTCTGACTGCAGTAGACTTAGGAGTCTGTGTTGTGTGTTACTGTTTCAGTCTCACACTACCTCTGAAGATGCATTTTCCATGGAAAATTTTTCATCTGTATGCCTAGACATATTGGCCCTGTAGCTGGAATATCCCACTGCTGCACCCAGATATGCATTTCCTTTGTTACTCTGCCTGTTGCTAGACAGCCTTTACATATCCTGTGTTTCCATCTCCTGGCAGCAGTCCTGTCAGTGGCAATCCAGACTGACATTTTTTTTTGTGCTTAATTATATCTGTGTGATTGCTAAAGCTCTTTGTCAATGACCTACAACACAGCATTTCAGATTCCTCCTGCTGATGGTGCAATCCAAGCCTCCATCACCTTTAATGGCAGGACTGCTGAAGCCTGGAACTTCTCTGTTTCTGCAATCCATGTTGCAGACAAACCAGGATGTCTGTAGGCTGTGTGCTCCTGCTTTGAGCTGATCTTCCCAGCAAAGGGGTTTTTGGAAGCTGTGGGAGCCAGGTTCCCATTGGGTACCGTTTAATACACAGGAAATGGTTGAGGAAATTTTGTGAAGTTGTGTGGTGCCAGATAACCAGGTAGCTCAGTCTTCTGTCAGTATCCATAGGCTTTACCAGTTTTTTGGGTTGGTAGCTCAGTTCTGGTTGATGGGAGGAAGAAAGCTTATCAGGGTGATTAGGGAAAGTGTTTCTCATTTATCCTTACTGAAATGAGCAGAGGGAAGCACTCTGTGATTCTAAAACTGAGCTGTTTCCTGCTGCAACTGTCACTGTAAGCACATGCATCCCACTGGACATGCCAGGGCCCTGGATAACACCCTTGTTGAGAAGCAGATAATTACACCTATGGCCAGATTGATGGTGGCTGACAAGGAGGGTGCAGGAGTGGGTTTTAGGGTTTTCCTCCTTTTTCTTCCCTTTCACTCGTGTTGTTCTGTAAGCCTTTTCCAAGTCAGAAAAATAGCCAAAAGTCCTTTTGATTTTTAAGGAGTTGGCTGGGCAATTGGAAGTTTATATCTAATTCAGCCACTTGGTGGGCTGCTGTGCTGTGAGGAGGTACATAAACAATCTGGAGGAAATGAACTTGTTCTGCAAAGAGCAATGTCTGGTTTCAGTCCCATTGAGAACTGTCAGATGTCTTCTGTCATTTGAAACAACAATGCAGAACTGTATTCCAAAACTTCTCTAAAATATATTGTTACTCTCTTAAAACCCACGCTAAATGGTTCAACAAATGTTAAACTTAATGAATGTTTCTTTATGCTCAAAGATTCATAAAACACATTTCAGTGTAAATTTTTAAGTGTTTGTCTCTGCTCAAGAGGCAAAAACTAAAACTTCTGAAGGAATGGGCTGTTTGGTGTATGAAATATAGAAAATCTGGTTTTGGTCACAAAAGTCAACCTGGACTTAGCATGTGGCAGCTGGCAGTGCTGTAACTGTAGTCATGTCTCTGTGGTGTGTTATCTCTTTGCTGATGATAACCACAAAGAAATACCTGACTACTTTTGTTGGCCACAGTGCTTCCTCTTTAAGGGCTAAGTAGTTAGTTTATCATGCCAAAAGTCTTGTATTTTTTTGTTTTAGCATCCTAAAAGTTTTGTTAATAACCCAATATAAATATCAGAACTGAAACAAAAACTTAGTTTATCAGGTAAGATCACTGAATTTTGGAAAAATGGAGGACTAACTAAGAGATAGTATTTGATCTGTCAGCTAAGAAATTAAAAACAATTTATCATCTTCTCAGTGACTTCTCTGTCAATCTCTAATTAAATAATTTAAATGTAAGACTGTTTGCAATAGGAGATACTCACGTGGTGAGTTCTTACAGCAGGATATTGCATGCAATGGTTTTGATCAGTACTGTAACACCATTCAGGCCAGATGTTACAATTCCAATTCCTGATTGATTATTAGTAACCTGATGCAATGAAGTCACTGTTAGTCTCCTCAGTGAGGATCATGTATCACTGTCCTTACTGCTTATTTCATGTTTGTAGTGTTTGCAGCCATTTCCCAGTCTACTGAAAGAGAGCCATGCAAGGAAAGGAGCTTACCTTCCTCCCTGAGGACACAGAGCACAACTGAGGAAAACTGCCCCATCTCTCGAAGGCAGCCAGTTCCTCCTGCAGAGAAGGACTTGGGAAGTTCCCATGAGAAAATCAGTGACACTGGAAAAAACAGCACAGCTGAAGAATTCCTTCAGAATGGTGATCTGCTGGGACAGATAGCTGAGCTCACACGGCAGAATGCTCTAATTAAAGCTCAACTGAGCAAATTCAAAGGTGTCTCTGGAGACAAAAGTGATTGTCTACATCAGCCAGACCCAACACAAAATGCAGGTCCTAGTCCAGACTCTTCACAAGGACAGGTCAGAATTTAACAGAAAAGGAAGGCTGGATCTCCTTTCTGCTGATCTGCTTTCCCATTGTTTAATGGTGTTTTTTTAGTCTTTCATGTTGTCAGTTACTATTTGTTGGCTTGGAGATTTGTGCTGTTTTTTATTATTCCATAAGCAGATCAGCAGTAGTTTCTCATATTGAGCCTCTGTTGTATATGGGTGCTGAAAAGTGAAAGGATGCAGCATAGTTACAAGGTTATGCTGCAAAAAGAGGTGGTGTTGCAATGTGATCCAAGCTCTTCTAGTTTGGATACTATTAGGAGTGAAAGCCCTGCACCAACCCACAGGTTCTTGTCAAGCTTGTAAAATGCATATTTAAAGCCATGTCATACATCTCTTCTGCTACTCTGACCCAAAAGCACATGAGATTAAAGTTGGTACAGGTACATCTTTTGCAACTCCTTGATCATAGTGTATGTGCTCATTGGGTCTGTCTTGTCAGTCCTCTTCTGTGAAAATCCCAAAGATTTTGGGAGAGTGAGACCTTGAAGGCTTCAGTTTAAGTGGAAAAAAATTAACCTGCAACTAAGCAGTTACTCAGTAGGATCCATATGAGTGAAGTTAGCATCCCAAAACCATCCCTGCCTTTGCTGCTGTCTTTTTTTCTATCGCAGTGGCTGATTTACTGTTAAATTAAGGATCCTAAAGATTTAAAATTTCCTCATTTAAATGTAGGCTGAGAGTGTTGTCACTTTCCACATTGTGTTGTGTAATGTTTAGTCATTTGGTTGTACAAGGTGATGCAAACTCTTAGTAAGTGTTGTTTTTGTGGAAGCAATTAGTGAGAGGGAGGGGAAGAGGTCAGAGCAGATCAAAACTTGGCTTAAAGATGAATTCTGGGACACTTCTGCTAGAAATCTGTTTTTGCTTCCCCACACTCTCCTGAATGTGCATCTCTCTGATTAAGTATATTCTTAATTGTAGTTAATTGCTGGATGGTTGGTTGTTTGGGGTTTCTTAAGTTTAGTTTTTTGGGTTTGTTTCTTTCTCAAATTATACTGACAATAGCTGTATTTTTCTACTTGAAAGAAGATTGGTATAAAATATTGTAATGTTTAATCAACTAAGGACTTAGATACAGGATAGTGAAAGGGACAAAATCAGATAGTTTACAAGAATTGCTATATAATTATATTCACTTTCAGTTTGAAAACTAAATGCGTAGAAGTACTTGAAATATATTGTATGCCTTCCTTGAGAGTGCAAATTTTAATTTTTTTATTGGAAGTAATTATCCCATTATCCAAGTAGAGTCATCTGATGGTATCGAGGAGCTTGGAGGAAAGAATAGCAGAGCTGAATCGCCAGAGTGCAGAAGCACGGGATAAACTGTTGCAGTTGATAGAGCAGCAGAAATCCACTGCTGCTGACATGGGCCCTCCAATGCTGTCTCCAACCCCATCCCCAAATTACTCTGGTAAGTACCCAGCTTCGGGAGAAACCAAAACTAGTAAGAAAGTGTTTTTGTCCTTTGGAGAGTCCTTATCTGATTGGGTTGTGGTCAGCAGTACTTGCTGTTAATGGACTGTGTGGTTTGAACACTCCTTACTTCAGAGAGCTAAAAATGTACCAGCTAAACCTTTCCTAAAGTTAGCTGCTTAGTAATTAGTCTGCTGCAATTACTGTGCTTCATGTTAGACCTGTTCTTTGCTATGTTCTTGTCTGAAGAATAGGTGCTACATTTGGACATTAGAGGAATTTCTTCACAGAAAGGGTTGTCTGAATTTCTTCACAGAAAGGGGAATGGACTGCACAGGGAGATGGTGGAGTCACCATACCTGGAGGTGCTTCAGGAAACTGGATGTGGCACTCAGTGCCTTGCTCTGTTTGACAAAGTGGTGTCCAAAGGTTGGACTCGATCATCTCAGATGTCTTTTGCAATTTAATTGATTCTGTGATAGTCCCTGGTGGGCAGCACTGGGCTTTTTAATCAGTCCTCTATCATGCAGAATCTTGTGTGAAAAAGACTGAAGTATTTACATCAGGCATTACTTCTAAAACTAATGGCAGAGTCGTTGTCCTGTTCTCAACTAGATTTTAGTTCTTGTCTTTTGGGTACTCTTTCCATCAGACTGTCTTGCTCAGTTACTGCCAGTGCAAATAGAAAGGAATTAACTGGAGCTTCCAGTCATGTGAAGAGGTAAATTAGCTTAGGGAATATTCTTGCTGGTTCAAGATTCATAGATTTGCTGCCATATGCAACTATAAAAAAAATTACTTTGCATGAGGTCAGGGCTACTTTATCTTTTCATGGAGTCATTGTCAGTACAAGCAGAACTGCATGTGACCATGTACACATGCTCTGTCTGGGACACCTGTCCTTTCCCCTTGTGAAACCATGGGATGTATAAAGGAGGAAGGACTTGGAGAGAGGAAGGAGGAGGAGGAGGGACCAGTGTTTGTGTGCATGTGCATGCAGGTGCATATGCAGTGACTCATGGGTTGGGTCATAACACTTTCAGTGCTTCTTTGGCAATGTAAATTCAGCATGGTAAATAAAATCTTAAAGGAACAACGGTGAGAGATCAAAAGTCTCTAAGCCTCTAATTGTCAAAAACTACAGAAAATTTAACCATGGAAGAATCATTCTATATATGTGAGCGTTGTCTGTAGGTGCTCTGAGTCTCTGCTTTCAATGTCAGTCATTTTCAGAAAGTGGGTGTGAGGTTTATGTTTAACCTGATGTTTTATTTCTGGTCTGTATATTCTGCGCAGTTGGGAAGAGGTTGTGATGCCTCTGAAAAACACGGTAAAACAAAATGAATGTTGGGCAATGTTGATGTGTTCTCATCAGAATCAAGCCATTATTTATTGCCTAGAAAATGCAAGGAGAACAGTTGAAATGCCTGTTCCCATGGCAGTGGCTGTGGACAGCTCCAAGGATGACAGTGTTCCCCATGCCAGTATGACCAGTATAAGAAGGTAAAAGTTCACCCTTTAGTATTTCATTTTTGTAGTATGTTAATTACCCATGCAGCAGAAATTGAACACAATGGAGAAATTGCTGTGTGGTTTTTTGGCTTTGTGGATTTTCCCTGACTCTCACACTAAACTCTGTAGAAGTGGGACAAAGGTCTAATAGGTTTTTCACAATTTCCTTTGCTTGTGTTTAAAATATCTGCAATCTGATGCAAGACAGATGATATGGGTTGTTGAAGACTGCTGATGAGGAGTCCTAACTCAGGTTCAGAGATAATACTCTAGTAGTCACTTCCATTTTTCACTTTTTCAGTTTTATTTTGAATATTTCCAGGTCTGCAGGAGACTCCAGCAAACCTTGTTCAACTTTAAGTGCTGCGTCAGAAAGTGCCAAATTAACTTCTGTCAGCCAGAGACCGAAGGTGAGACTGAAAAATATTCACCCAGAAAATGTGATTATGTTGTCATAAAAGGGAAAATATAATCATAAGACGGATGAAGGGAGGGAGAGCTCTGTCCTGTTTTAAATATCCCAAGGCTATTATTAATCAATTTGTGGCAGTTTGGATTATAGACAATTGGTTAGAAGAGACCTGAGAACTAGTGACATTCATTATTTTCTGCCACAGAGTTATTGTTTACAAGTGAGTAACCCTTTTCTGCTGTGGCATCTTTGTGTGTTAGAACTGGAAACCTTTGGAAGTCTTTCCCTGGTGGCTCCAGAGGATCTCAGGCTGTGATTATGATGTACTGGGAGAGCCACAGTTAAGAGGCAAGCAAGCTCTTACCTAGCTGTTGCATAAGTCAGTTGCTCAAGGATGAATAAATCCAAATGTAAAGAAAAAGCCCCAGTCTAGATTTCTGACTCTTGATGTGTGAACAAAAGGATAGCCTGCAGTGAGATGCTTTCACAGGGAGCTCTACAGTGGTACAGTCTGATAAACCAGTCATAGAGCTGTTTATAGGCTTGAAAACATATAATAACCTATTTCCTGGTGTCCAAAATAAACTAAATTAGGACTGATAAAGAAAGCAGCGTTAGGGTCCAGGGCTTCCTGACAGCAAACTATACATCTCTAGAAGGAAATTTGAAATTATAAGGTAGATGTGGCTTGAAGTAGGTGGTGTGACTCCCTCCATGGTGCCAATGGCAGACAACAGTCCTAACACACAAGTCTATGGGAAATTTACTGTATATTAATCTCATCTGGTTTCTTCTTTTACAGGTAGAAAAGCAAAAAGAAGAAGGATGGTTTGCATTGTCAATGCACATCACGTAAAGGAAGCTGAGCTCAAGTTCTGTATTTTTAAAATATTTTTAATGAACCACAAATAAATCACAATCTCTCTCTACAGATGTGCAGTTTATCTCTAAAGTGTTTCCATGTCAGTGCCATTAGTATGGAAATGTCCATGAGCTTATTGTATTTGTGTCCTACAGAGCGCTCTAGGAAACTCTGGGAATGAGTTTCTGAGCTGGACACACTGCTGTGACCTTACACCTTTTCACCAAAAAAAAAAATCTTTCCTGAGGTGGGAAACTCAGGATGCTGGAGCTTTACTAGTGACCACCTGATGCCTCTCTTAGGCATGCTGAAGGCAGGAGGTTTTAGAAATTGCCTGTGAAACTTTCTGGAGCTTTTATTTGCACAAGATATGGGAATAAAATGTCAGGAAGAAGAACTGAGATGAGGGAAGGTAACTGCATTGAAAAGGAACCTGGAGATTAGGAAGCCAGTCTGTTTCTGGTGGATAAGGATTTGCATCAGAGAGAATTTGTTCCTTCTGTGGTTTACATTTATGATGGAGATCTAGAAAATGAAAATAATTTGCAAGTCTGGGAAAGAAAATAGCTGCAAGTATCAAAAACAGATTTTGATGAAGATGCCTTAATACTTTCTTTTTAACTGTGAAATTTCCTCCTAAAGGTAGTGATAGGGTAGAGCCAGCCTCTGTCCTTTGCATCAGTTCAGTTTTAGGAGAATGAAGAAAATATGCTTCCCTTTTTATTTTTTCTATTTTGTTCTGGTTTTTTTGTAAAGGAAGGGTTCTTCTAAACAGATCTAGAAAATCTAAAAAATGTGGGATTGAAAAGAGGATCTGTTCAAATATTCATTGACATTTCCATAGTTTATTTTTCCAGTGTTAACTTTAGGAAGGGAAGAAGGTTTATATTTCTGTATTTTGTGAAATAATAGTTAAAATTGCTTGGAAGAATACCCCTTGAATCATGAAGAGACAGGAATGCCACAGTTGGGATGGAACTACATAACCATAATACCCACAGGTTAATGCTGTTGCCTCTGCTAATGGTGGCTACAAATGCTCTATAATTAATCTGAGAATTCCTTTTAGAATACAGGATTGGAATTAATCTTTTGAGTTGTCTAGTTTCTTTAACTTGGAAGTCTCTAGGTGGGAGGGACACTTCCACTCCAGATGTCTCCAGTCACCTCCCACCACCTCCTCCACAGCCTGTGCCTTCCTGCAGTGCAGGCGGGGGTCACAGAATGTTCCATGGCTAGAAATGAGCTGCCCCTGGGATGTCATGGAAGTGTGTTTGCTGGAATGCTGAAAGCTAGTAAAGCTCAAGGCAGTGTCTGAGAAACTGCTAGTGCAGGGAGTTTTTTGGGGGGCTTGGTTTTTTTCTGTTCTAGACCAAGAAACAGACTGCAGCTGTCGCTAGAACTCGACACAGCAGCTCAAGTTTTGCTGCTTGATAAGCAGACTGGCCTGTACCTGTCTGAGACAAAATGCTGTCTCTCATTAGACTGACATCTGCCCCTGCAGGAAGCTGGTCTTCCTGCATACCTGTTGCAGGCAATCAGATTTTATATTTCTTTGTGTGTACATATATGCATAAAAGTATGCTTGATCAGGCCTCATACTGACCACAAGTCTCATCTAAGTGAATTCCCTGCTCTCACTGCCCTGCGGCAAGGCCAGGTTTCTGTTCCTAGCTGCATCTCAGTGAAATACCTTACTTGTAACATCCTTCTGTCTCATGGTCCCAGCAGAGAAGGGAAAGAAAAACAACTCCATTTGTCTTCTCAGCATCAATATTGAGTGGTCACAGCACCACGCCTGACAGAGTTCAAGAAGTGATTGGACAATACTCTCAGGTACATGCTGTGATTCTTATGGGTGTCCTGTGCAGGGCCAGGAGTTGGAATTCTATGATCCTTGTGCGTCCCTTCCAACTCTGGGTGTTCAATGATTCTATGATCTTTTGCATGTAGAAACTTACAGCCTTTCAGATCTCTTCCCTCTCTCAAATATGGCTGAAGGGGAGGTAAAAAAATATTAATGGCCTGACAATTTGCTTCTATAGAAAAGCTTCCTTGGAAAAAAATCCAGTTTCATCTTCCCTCCAGAAAATATAGGCAGGATTCAGGAGAGATTAAAAAGAATATATATAGCAGCAGAAAGCTGCAAGTGGCAGCAGGTGGCTGGAAAGCTGCAGGGAGGAGGGGAAAGCAGGAATGTCTGGTCAGAAGCCACAGCAAGAGCAAGTCTGTACAAAGCCTGTGTTGCTGGCTGGTTCGGCTGCAGCTGCTTTGGTCTTCAAAGAGCTGCTGCCAACTGAAAGGGATAATGTTTGACCGCTTCAAACTGTGTTTCCTGTTGCAAATCTGGAGGACAAGAGAGAGCCACACATCTCTTTTGCTGCTTTCTTTCTATGTTTCAAGTGTTACCACAACTCCATGCCCTATCCACTTCCTGTTTGCTGTTTCAGGGTTAAGCCAAGCCCCTGTGTGATGATTGTGCACCTTCCATTAGCTGGTGAGTGACAGGGTTTAGGCTGCCAGGTGTGCTGTTTGGCTGCCTTTTTCCTTCACCTCTCCTAGGTCACACTGCAGTGCCTGAAGTCCTGCTGGAGCACAAGTTTAATGTGTGAGAGCAGCAGCTCACAGAAATGTACTTTGGAGTCCAGTGTGAAAATGAAGATATATGGACTTACCTTAAATGAGGTAACTTGAGATTCAATTTTGTTTTGCCTCCAAAGTTTAACACAAGCCTGAAGAGAAAAAGCTACTGGCAAATCTAAAAGAGAGAGTGTATATGTGTGAAGGGAGACATTTGGCAGTGAAGGTATTTCTCTGAAGAGTGAGTTCCCCTAGAAAAGCTTTGTAGAAGATCTGTGAAAAATCCCAGAACAGAAGTCCCCTCTCTCTGTCCATAGTGGTGTCCCCGAGCAGGAGATCAGTTCTGTCCTTCTGCTGCAGCTGTCACATTCCTCCCTCCCCGTCACATGCCATCAGCCTGCAGAGATTCTGTCATGTGAGGCTTGCGCTTGGGGCAATTTACTTGTGTGTGTTTGAGGCCCAGCACAACCAAAGGTCAAATGGCACCTCCTTTTAAAACATCCATAGTTTTAAACTAAGAGAGGAGAGTTTTAGGTTAGATGTTAGGAAGAAATCCTTTACTCAGAATGTAGAGACCCCTTGGGCATCAGGCTGGATGCAGAAAGTGAGGATGACACCAGCCTCTGTGCCTTAACAAATGGTAATAGACTCTTAAATAGACTCTTAGACAAGAAGCTGAAAGAACAGTACAGAAATTATCCTCTCACCAGTCAAATGCAACATCATTTCAAATGCATCTTTAGCTGAATGAGGGAGAGATTCTGCCTAAATTGGGAGATATTTGTAAATCCTCTGTTGGAATTTCTGGATGAGGTTGATACAAAGGGGAAGAGCTGTCAGCTGGATAGCTGGAAGCAGTTCGTGTGGAAACAAGTAGTGATGCATCAAGTACTCCCAGACCAAGCCTGGCAGCTCTGCCACATTCAGAGAAGTCTCTGAAACACAGTAGCTCCCAGGGCTGATAAATTCTCAGCAAAACTGGACTTGTTGGTCAACAGGAAAGCCAGCAGTATGTTCTACTTGTCTTTTCTTTGTAAATTCCCCAAATAAGCCATTTTCCTGCCATTAAGCTAAGCTCTGGCACTTCGACAAGTTCTCAGTTTTCTGTCAACAAGTCATCCTGGACTTTTCTGCAGTCCTGTTCACTAATGACTTCCATTTCACCACTTTTTCAGTTTGTTTCTTAGGGCAAGATATCCCTAAAATTATCAGAGTAAATAGAGACAGGAAAGCATGAGGCATCCAATTCCAAATGTCATAAATGGACTATACTCACACTGCTCAGAGTCTAGGAAGGAAATTATGCTTCAAAGATCTTTTGAACATGCTATAAAAAGTTTTACCAATATTCTTTCAGAAAAATACAAACGGGAAAGCAGGATAAAGCTTTCCCCAGAACAGGCTAATTAGGAGATACAATTGAAATATTATTTAGAAGCCCTTGATGAGAAGGGAGAAGGAAACAAATCTTCCATATCTCAGTGTAATGATCTAGTGCTTTAATGATAGGAAATGAGAAGTAGATAAACAGGAAAAGGAAGAGGAAGGAGCTGGCAGTGAAAGTAAGGAAGGGAAAGAATAAATCACCCAGAGCAACTACTCTGGGAGGCTCTGATAGACATCATTAACAATAGGGGCAGGAAAACAAATTTAAAGAGGACTCAATTTCAAGTAATTCTTGGGTCAAATTGAGAATAATTAGCCGTCCATCAACTCTTGCAGCAAAAGGAAAACACTGGTGTAATTTTAATTACATTTTCATTGTTTATGTAACTATGCTCCTTTACTGCCTTTGTGTATATAAATTAACACATTGGTTTTTTTCATCCATAAATTTTGATCAGATACAAAGCAAACTGAATAATCCAAGATGGGAGAGGGTCTCTCAGGTTCTTGCAGTGCTTTTCTGACCAAAATGATTAATTCAAGATATTCACAGTGCTCCAGTTTACATGTCCATTGAGTTGCCTTCCACAATTTAGGCTGTAGTAGCACAGGGGCTTCCACCTCTGACTGACAGTAGCCAAGAAAGCAATATTATGGGGAAGGTAACCAAAGTAAATGCAGCTCTTGTTCTGTGAGTCACTGGGTTAGTTTTTTGGGTTTTTTTCCCCTGCATTTCTGCTTTTCCTTTCTTTCCCCAAGTCTCACAGAGCTCCCTTGATGATTCTCTCTAGCCCATTTCCTCTAATCATCCTGAGGGTGCTTCTGCTTTGTGCTGGTAACTCATAAATACATTACTCAGCAGTGATCTGTGCTCCAACCTGATCAGTGGCAGGGCAGGTGACCAGATCAGACCAGCTGGGCTGGATCCTCAGATTTCCTCTGCCATGGCCAGTCACTGCTTATTCCACCATCTCTCTGCAGCAATGGAAGATGCTGCTGTTCTCTAGGTAACTCACCTTTCCTGCACAAAGGTGACATTATGATTCTCCCCCTCTTTTCTTCCCACACCCACGTTTACAGGGCCACTTACTATTCTTTCCTCCAGTATGATTAAAAGAACCATTCTATCTTCATGACGATATTCAATATTGTTATCAAGTCATCTTGTCTCACAATTACTGTAGCTTTTATCCTCTCTAACCTCCACAACCACTGCACTTGCTAACAGTTAATCTGAAGAAGGCTGTTGGAACATCTTTATTCTTTTCATTGGTTTTAAGGTTATAAACACTTCATCATGACCTAAACCTTTTATCTTGTATTACAACCTAAAAGACACAGAAATGTTTGAATGTATCAGAAGATGATTTATGTGTCTTTGTGCATCAGAGAGGCATTAACATCTGTTACAGAGGAAATACTTCCTTGTATTTATATATACAGATATTAAGTATTTATCTGCTACTCTGTAAATGGACTCTCTGCTTCTAAAAACAAAAACCTGACTGGAGATCTTCCTTCTTGTTGATTTTGACTTAGGGAACTGAAACTCCAGAAGTCTCAAATGCTCTTCACATCTCATTGGTATTGAAAAGGGCCAGCAGGATGGGACAGGTAAGATACTGAATGTCCTGGGAAAACTAATGGAGAGGCTGGTAAAAAGTTCAATTATTAAGGGCTGAATGTGCTACACTAGAAGAGGCTTTATAGAAAAGATTTTTTTCAAAACGAGAGGAATTGGTTTCAGTCTTTGAAGTGCTTACACATCAGACTGATAAAAGCAACCGTGTAGATGCCATGAAAGTCCAAGGGGCAGGCATCATGCAGGGCTTCACTGCCGTTGGGCTTTCCAAGGCTGCCTTTTGCAGTATCCCTAATTCCCAGGTGCAGTGAATGAAGACAGCTATACAGCCATCAGCCCGTCCCGCTGGGCAGTCTCAGGGAAGCCCGGCCGCCTTGCACCGTCTGAGTTCAAGTGTCTCCGCTCTCGCTCAGCGGTGCGGCGAGCTCTCCCGTGATCCGGAGGGAAAACGACCAAGGCCTGAAGGCATCCAGCGGACCGCCATAGAGGCTGCAGAGGCCAGTCAGGCGGTAAACCTGCAAGTTTTGAACTGCAAGAAGTGGAAACGCGATCTGCCGGCGGGGTGGGAAGGGGCCGTTTCCCACACAGCCGGCTGAGACAACCCCGCAGGTGCCACAGGAGGGGAGCAGCAGGCCCGTCCCTCGGTGAGCGGGATGAGGACAAAGAGAGCTGCCAGATCCCCTCCGGCCGCCTTCGCCGGAGGAGGAGCGGCGGGGGAGGCAGCAGCGGGGTCCCCTGGCAGCCCCCGCCCCTCACAGCGCGGCCCCCTCGCCCCTCACGGGGCGGGCGGTGCCGGGGCGGGAACGGCCCCGTGGTGCGGGGCGGCGCGAGGCGTTCCCGGCGGGAATGCTCGGCAGAGCGGCCGTGAGGAGCTCCCGGCATGTCGGGGCCGCGCTGCCCGCACTGCGCCCAGCCCTGCGCGTCTCTGCGGCTGCTGCCCTGCCTGCACTCGCTGTGCGAGCGCTGCCTGCGGCGGCTCGGGCCGCCGGAGGGGCCGCCGGGCGCCGCCCGCCCCGTCCTGTGCCCGGTGTGCGACGCCGAGGTGTCGCTGCCGGCCGGCGGCGTGGGGCAGCTCCCCCCCGATTGCGTGGCCGGGAGCCGCTCCGGGGCCGCGGCCGGCTGCGACCTCTGCGCCGACGGGGCCGCGGCCGGGCGGTGCCTGACCTGCGGCGTCCGCCTCTGCCGCTTCTGCTGCCGGGCGCACAGGTGAGGGGCGGCCCGGGCGGGGACACCGCGACACCGCGGCTGGGGACGGCGGGCGGGCCAGAGCAACAAGTGGCGTGTCTGCCAGTTTTTACCCACCGCTCACTGCCCCTTCCTGGAAGATGGCCGGAGGATGCTCTGTACTCAGGTGGGGATAAGCAAGCTGCTAGCATAGAGTCATAGAATATGTGGAGTTGAAAGGGACCCACAAGGATCATGGAGTCCAAGTCCTGGCACAGGACAGCCCCAGGAATCCCTTGTGTCTGCGAGTGTTGTCCAAACACTTACTGAATTTCTTGGGAATAGGTCCTCCATCAGCCGTGTTATTTGCCATTAAGTCCAAAATCAGGCTACCCTTCGCGTGTGGTGGTGTCCACATGCTGGTTTGCATCTCAGTTTAGTACCACTGGGCAACAGGCATGGTACTAGCAGGACAAGAGCCTCACATGCTGTACTGCCCCACTTTGGAGAAGACAACATCTCCCAAAGGAAAACGGGAAGTTAAGTTGCTGCTCTGCCTCTCTCCACCTCCAGGACCATTTACTGTGTGTGTGTTTAAAGGCACCCTTAGGCAAAGTGAAAGGAGGTATGTGGAAGTCCTGCCTACTGTGATTGCTACCTGCTGGTGATCAACCCATGTGCTTGCCTGCTAAGTGTTGTAGAATTATTGTAGAAAGAAAAGGTAACTGCAACGTTAAGAGTTGAAGAGGAGAGGGGTGCAGTGGCCTGTAAGCCAGGCAGAGGACAGTCAGCACTATAGAAGAAAAGTGTTACAAAGCCTGAATGGCCATCTGAAGCAAGGTGACAGGCAGCGTCAGTGAAACACCCAGCAGCACAAGCCAGGAAAGCCTCAGCCTGGGTAAAGCAGCTCAGCCTATTCCCTCCAATTTTGCTGCTCCTTTCTGCTTGATTAGCAAACTCTTCCCCCAGAAGGAGCTGCGGCATATTCCTCCCTGCCCTGCCCTGCCCCCCTGCACATACTGGTGCCTGCGGGGAAAATGGTGCTTAGTTACCTTTCCACTCCGGGTGTCATTTTCTGCATACCATTCCGATTAGCGAATGCCTCGTACCCAGTGGAGCTGCTGAAGAGTGATAAGAGACCTTGAATAGCAGCCTGCTGCACTGATAGGAATAACTGCAGAAGGGAGAAAGCAGAAAATTTGTCCCTGAGACCCACTTCCTATAGTATTTACTGCTGTCATTTTTTCACCCCACTGGCATATACAGACTCTGACTTGATTTAGTTGATGTCAGAGCAGAACAAGAGCCAAGGAAAACCATTTTGAAAGGATTTTCTGATGTGTAGGGAACGTTTCTATGGTTCTGAGTGCCACGGTTGTGCTCCTTGAAACAAGCGAGAGAGATCTTAGGCTGAAGTCACACAATGCTGGAAGGCTTTGAAAATGTAGTGGATCCAAGGGAGGTTAGTGGGAAGCAAAAGAAGAAGCCCAAGAGCCTGTGGTGAGGTTGTTTTGTCTTACCAGAGCAAACTCTGCAGAGCTTGGTCCTTGGAGTATGTCTTTGCTTAAGGCTTGGAGCTCCCATTGCAATTGCCGCAAGTCATTAGTGCAGGAGACAAGGAAGGAGAGGAGGATTTTACATCCTTCTCAATAACGAGCTCCCAGTGTCCAAAATGGCAGAGAATGGAAATATTCTAGTGCTGTCCTGTGGCATGGTAGATATCTGGGTTATAACAGGCTCTTCGTGTACCATCCTTGATCTCTTTTGAGCGGGACCCAACCTGGCAACCAGAAAGAAACAGAGTTTGACTTTTGGAGTATTAAATCTTTCACTCTTTGACTGTCTTCTGGCAGTGGCCTGAACTGGATTTTTCCCTAAGGGATATTAGAGCTCACTTGCCTTGTGTCTGCAGTCAATGCTGACCATGCAGTCAGGGAGACTCAGGGAGCCTGAGAGGAGCTCCTTTGTTTGGAGCCTAGTTCTCAGGAGAGCACAAGTCCTTTCGGGGAATTTTAGTGGGGACAGGAGGGAGCAGTGCACGCCGTGACTTGTAGCCTGTTGCAGAGAGGCATTTGCAAAGCGTCTCAGTGTTTGTATTTTGTATCCAACATGCATAAACTGATTGATGGTTGCTCCCGCCTAGGAGACAGAAGAAGACGGCCTCCCATGCTGTGACAGAGCTGGAGAACACCAAGGATTGCAGCCAGGCCGGGAAGCCTCTCCTGTGCCCCTCCCATCCCACAGAGGAGCTCCAGCTGTTCTGCGAGCAGTGTGACCAGCCTGTGTGCCGGGACTGCGTTCTGGGCAGGCACCGTCAGCACCCCTGTGACTTTGCCGGCACTGTCATCCACAGGCACGGGGACGCCCTGCGGGAGCTGCTCAAGAGCAGCCAGCAGCACATGGACACCCTGGAGGATGTGCTGAGCCAGGTTGATGAGATGGGTGGTGCCGTCCGCAGTCGTGCCGAGGCTGTGGCCGCAGAGATCTGCCTGTTTGCCAAGGGCTACATGAAAGCCATTGAAGAGCACCGGGACCGGCTGCTGAAGCAGCTGGAGGACTTGAAGGTGCAGAAGGAAAACCTGCTGCACTTGCAGAAGGCCCAGCTGCAGCAGCTGCTGCTGGACATGAGGACAGGCGTGGAGTTCACAGAGCACTTGCTGATGAGTGGCTCAGATGTGGAGATCCTCATCACCAAAGGCGTGGTGACCAGCCGTCTGACAAAGCTCAACAGCGTTGCTTACAGCACCCACCCCAGCGTGGACGACAGGATCCAGTTCTCCCCCCACGAGAGGGCAGGGCAGTGTTGTGGCTATGAAGTTTTTGGGGCCATTCTCAATAAAGTGGTTGACCCAGCCAGATGCACCCTGCATGGAGAAGGTAATGGGGTGCTGCACAGCAGCTGAATGTGAGGGCACTGCTCCCTGAAGTCACCCCTCTGCTCTCTGTACCCACATGGTGTGCAGCTTCTGACACTGTTGGCTCCCTGCTATCCAGGCGTTGATGGGGGCAGAAGTAGAGTCTCAGCAGAGGTTGCATTGCTTGCCTGTGGGAGCTGTGCTGGGCAGGGAGCCAGGCAGTTTTCCTCATCCAAATGTGCAGAGCATATGGGACTGCCCTCCATAACACCACTGACCTCAGCATGGGGCTGAGGCATGAGGAGGGCTCACTCGGGATGGGAGTGGCACCTGCAATAGTAGGACATGATGCTTTCCTGGTGGCACTCAGCATGAGCCCAGGCAGATGAATTTTGTGTCTGAGTGAGTAGGTTCATTCCCATTATGGCTTCTACTGAGATTGCTGTGAGAATACCTGGCATTGATGGTTTCATGGATATTTGCTTACTAAGGACTTGGAGCTGGGCCAGCAAACAGATAATGTTCAGACCATCCCAGAAAGTACAGCCAGCTCTGGGCAGTAATGGCCTGTGCAGGGCAGATGAGGCAGACCTGGGGCTTGTTCAATCCCTTCCATGCCAAGCTGTAGATGTTGAGTTCTCTGGGGCTCCACACTGCACGGTGGGGCTGTTCCTTCTTCCTCTGGGTTGCATTGTGCATCTTGAGGCCTTCTGGGAAGGTGCCAGCTGGGCTTAGAGTGACAGGCAAAAAGACCCCCCTGGTCCGTACAGACCTCTGGGCTAAACCTGCCAAACATCTCTCAGAACCTATGGCTTCCACTCTCTCCTGATACCCAGTCATATGTTGACTTTTCTCTGTGAGTGAAAGGAGCTGTACACCCCAGAAGCAAGGTTCTGGCTGTGCTCTGATGGGACTGCAACTCTGCAAAATAGGTGGGAGGTGCCAGTCATGGCTTGATTTGAATCCTTTGTAATTCTGTTTCTTTCTGGTTTGCGTCTTTTTTTTCCCCCCAGATCTCCACAGTGCCCGTCAGAACCAGCTGAGTGGCTTTACCCTGCTGTGCAAGGACGCCACAGGGGAGCGCATGGGGCGGGGAGGAGAGGCTGTGCGGGTCACCATCACCCACAAGGACAAGAGGGACTGGTGGGTATTTCACCCAAGAAATCGCCGGTCACTGGCTTTGCCTTTCTGCTTCCCTTCTCCTGGCTCCCTGCTTGCTTAGGCAGGTGGGAGGATGTGCTTCAGCACGAGGGTCAGAATCTGTAGAGGAAAAGGCACTACTCTTTTTCCCACAGGTAGAGCACTGCTTCCTACTGGTTGTATTTGGCTGGGCAGTGATTGCTGAGATTTGTATTAAGTCTTTGAGTGATTTGGGCTTCTTATAGGATTCAACTCCTTGTGTGTGTTGCTAGGCACGGTCAGAGAGAGCTGTTGTTCCTTCTCACTCCTCCCAGCAGACGCCTGGGGCTCCTGCTTTTGTTAACACCTAATAAGCGTAAATCATCGAAACCCGTGAATGACAGTCACAAGTCAGACACAGAGTTTACCAACCCCACGTGTCTCTGACAACTGATGGAAGCACCTACTTCATGTTCTGGAGAAGAAATCCGTTGTGCTTTTGTCCTTTTTCCTGTAGTTGCAAGTGTTGAGTACTTTAACATGTTTGAAGGTTTTCTAGCAAAAGCAGGAAAGGCTGCACTTGAGCTCCTCAGTGTTTCCACAAGGAAAATGACCAACCAGAAAAAATTGTAACTGTTTCCAGACCACACTTGTCACTGAAGAGCAGCCAGGTACAAAAGCAGACCCAGTTGGGGGTTAGTTCTTAAGAAAAATATCTGTTGTTTTATAAGGGCCAGCATTCGTTTGTTCCAGGAGCACTCTTGATGGGATGACCTAATGAAAAAAAGGGACAGGGTGCTAAAACCCTTTGCTATGTTGGCAAAGCACACAGAAGCAGTGCTGGCTGCACAGATGCTTACCAATAGAGCATCACTGTCCAAGAATATTGTTCCAATGTACCTTCCAAAGAATATTGCTCCAATGTACCTTCCTTCCCTAAGAGCATATACGATGTATGAAGGTGCATGCCTTGAGTTGTTTGTGGATTTCTCTTCGTGGGGTAGAGGTCGCTGTGGCCACATTCACTCAGTTTCTTGCTCTTGCCTGTATGCAGTTGCTACATGGCTTGCTGAAAGCTATCTGGCTTTGCTTTGAGGCACAACAGCTGCAGAAGAGCATGAAGTATCACCACACAGTTCATGGCAGGAAATTATGTAGGCAGCTGTATTGATGTGAAGTGTTGGGGGTGGGGAATAAAGATAATAAACTGTCATGTCATGGGCCCCGGGAGACTAATTAGTGGGGATTAGCAAGGAGACCTTCCTCTATGCAGAGCTGCCTGATAATTGTCTGTGAAAAGCTTTCCATCTTCCTGTAGAGCAGGCAGTTAATCCTCAAGCAACCAGCTGAGGCTTTCTCTCTAGCACTCTGTTCACCACGGTTCCCTGTGAAACCCAGTGAGCTTCACTACCAAAAGGGAGAGTTTACCAGCAGGGACCTAGAACTCCTCAGCATTGAAGGGAAAAGTTGGGGTCAGTGCAGTTGGAACAATGGGTAAAGTGTTTCAAACTTACCTTATTATACCCCATCTTCCTAATGGGTTTTTCTGGAGGTAACTGCTTGCTGAAGCTGTGAATTTACCCCATTTCTGTGGGCTCTTATCTGATGGGATAATCTGACTTGCAAGTGTGCTGTGTGTCATCCTCTGCCTTTTCGGTGTGCAGGTTGCTACAGATCCTTGCAGTGCAGCTGGCTTTGTGTGACTTCCTCTGCATGGTAATTGCAGCTTCCAGTAGCAGGAGTGTGTGAAAACCACTCTGGGTCAATCTAGGCCAAACTGGTTTACACTTAAAGCAATTTTATGCCAGTCACTGACCTCTTGGATTTCTCTCCACTGTTCACAGTGCAGTCAAGCCAACAGTGTGTGATAATGGTGATGGGACCTACTGTATTTCCTACAGTCCTGAGGAGCCAGGCTTGTATGCTGTCTGCGTCTGTGTGAAAGGGCAACATGTGCAGGTAGCATTTCTTGTTTCTCTTGCACTGCTTCTTCTTTACCTGCTTTTTGTTTTAAATCTGCCTAAGAATTACTTCTACCACGTAGCAGTTTAAGGCTGGGCTTAGTGATCTGTGACTGACAGGGTCACCCAGATGCTGTCTGAGAACCCAGACACATCTGACAACACCCACTGCAGCAGCCTCTCTGCTTGTCCTCTGCAGGGCTCTCCCTTCACTCTGATGGTGAGGCACAGGTTCCGTGAGCACCAGGGGGTGTTTCACTGCTGCACGTTCTGCTCCAGCGGAGGCCAGAAAGCTGCTCGCTGTGCCTGTGGTGGGACCATGCCAGGTGGGTGCTCAGCTCTGCCCACACTGCTGGGATCAGGAGGTCCTCCCAAATGGATAGAGGTGTGAGGAGATACTCTCATCCAACACCCACCCTGCACATGCACCAGGAATGTGTAAAACTGTGTGTAGATGTGTTCTGGTGGGGTGACTGCAGCAGTGAGAAATGTAGCAGGTCACATGAAGGGTCTTTGTAGCACATCCCACAGGCAGAGACCTGAGCCAGCTGTGCAGGCGGTGGGGCAGGGCACCTCAGCCTTTCAGCCCTTCTCAGTGAGGCTGAGCAGCATTGCATCTGCAATGTTCCTGTTCCAGTGCTGGCATGCTGGGAGCTTGTGGGCTGTGTCACACAGTGACCACCTCTGTACTCTAGACAAGCCTCACTCCGTGCTGAGAACAAGAGTTCAACTCCCTAACTTGTTTAATCCCAACCATCTTCCCTGTCCTTAACCTGCATGTGTCGTCGTGTGTTTTGCATATTTTTAGGATAGAACTGACCTCTTCCTTTTTCTCTGCTTGATCTGTATCTTTGGCCATAGTCACAAGCAGCTAGCATGGGGTTCCAGGGGCCCATGTATTTCTCTATTCAACAGGCCAGGGGATGGAAATCTTCAGCTTTCCCCATCTATTGAGATGAGTTGTTCTTTCTTTATGGAGCCCTGGCAATTTTGGCCTTTAATATGCTGTGTTCTCATCAGCACATTTTAGAGAAGTCCTGGGGCCAAAGCCTGTAGCACACTGGGATTTTCTGGCCCACTGTGGGTTGAGCTGCTGGTACCTCTTTTCTTGCAGGTGGGTACCAAGGCTGTGGCCATGGACACAAAGGTCACCCTGGCTGCCACCACTGGTCGTGCTGTGGACAGGTGAAGGAGAGCTCAGAGTGTTTGTGTGGGCCACCTAGTGACACATCCCAGAGGAGTTTGCTCAGGACAGTGGCACTCTGAGCAGCCAGGTGAGCTCCTGGGAGTCCAGGACACTGCTGCTGGCTGCTCCAGGAGCACAAATGATCCATGAGGATCCATATGATCAATCCCTGCATAGCCTTGCTGCCAGCAAACAGTGTGATGTATGTGAGTTGAGAGGGGGGGATGAGGGAAAATAAAAATGTGCCTTATGTTCTACCCAGGGGTGTGTATGCAAAGTTATTTTGTGCACAAACAGGAGCAAATTCTGGGAATTGTACTGCTGCCTACAATTCTGAGGACTTACAGCCCGTGGGGACATGCTGTATGGGGAAACTCAGTTTGAGCAGTTACCTCACAGGAGGGTCAAGCTGTGTCCTATTCTGCAGGGTCAACAGCCTCTGCTGTCCTTCTTGAGGAGGTTAAAGCTGCTCATTGAGGCACATTCCAAAGGGTTTGTGGTCATGCCTTGGATAGGCTTGGCAGCCTGAATATGACTTCTGCCTCCCTGCTGGATATGCATCTGGATTCCAGCCTTGGATGTGTGCACATAGTGCACTCATGCTTCTGGGAGCTGCTCTCTGTTTGCAATTCCTGCACTTTCTCCAGGTAAACTGTAGTCTCATTATACCCTGCCTGCAAAGTAGGGGCAAGGCGAGTTAGTAATGTGTCTGCAGGAAGTCCAACAGAACCTCATGGCACTGATGGGAACAGGAATTGGAAAATCATTCACTTTGTCTGTATGTTCTCCGTGGAGATGATGTGGGACACTGCTGCTGGGGGTGATGCAGGTGCCAGGGGTGTGCCCAGCACACCAAGGGAAGATCTGCGAGCAGTTTGAGCATCAGTAGAGGAGTCACAGACACAAGTTTGCAATTGCCTGTCCAGAGCTGGAGCACAGGGAATGGAACACAGCAAAACTCCTGGATTTGGCTCATGCAACCTTGGCAAGGCACTTTTTAGGAGAGCTTGTCCCATTTTCCACAGGGGAAGGGGGAGATAGATAGATAGATAGATAGATAGATAGATAGATAGATAGATAGATAATCTCCTGGGCTTGTACACCTGCTGTCAACCCATAGTTGGGGAAATGGCATCTGTGATGAGGAAGGAGAGGCAGTTCCCTGGAAGAGCAGTTGCCAACCTGCTGGCTGCCACCAGCTGCTTGCCTGGGTGAAGCAGACATGCTGAATACCTTCCTTTACAAAACACATTTGTGGCATTGAGGCTGGGAATACCACTGCCCTGAGGGTAACTTTGCCAGTAGGTGTGTGTGGCTCAGGGCTCCTAATTCTGCCTGAGGAGCTGGGCTCAAAGGTCCCACTGTTGGCCACTTGGGGAGAGGAATGCTGCTCCACTGTCAACAGCAAGGACTGGTTCTTGCTCTCTGCATCATGACAGGTGGCTTGTAAATAGTAGAAACCTGCACTGTCTGCTTGCTTGCTCAGCCTTAGAAGTCTCTCATTTGTTGTTTGTTCCTCTTACAAAGCCAGTTTTGGAACTTCTTCCCAACAAAGGAGATAGATATCCTTATGCAAATGCTGTTTATAGCATTCCATTAATCATCCAGAAAGGGCTGTCAAACAATCAGGGAAGGTTAGGCAGTTTAAATCTCCAAGTTGCTGAGTCTGACATTTCAAAGTGAAAGTTTAGTTTGAGTTAACCTTTAATGGAACAAAGAACAACTCTTTATCGTCCTTGTTAGGTACAGAGTCAGCGCTCAGTGCAGAATGTGATGTAAACCAAAATGCCTAACTTTTCATGCCTTTCTATTTCTTGCCCCACACCCCATTAGGTGTGTTGTTTTTTCTCAGAACCTTCATGCTGTCTTGCAGAGGGAACACACAAGGACAGCACTACCTTCTAGGCACGTAATTTCTGTCTAAAAAAGTCATAGTCCTCTCAGACAGAGGAAAGTGTTTTCTCTTTGTGTTAGGTATCCCTTACACACCCTGTCGCTGACGTTTTCCAAGAAGCTGTTTGTCAGAATTACACCAATGAAATTTAAACCCTTCAGGGAACTGCAGCTCTCCATTTGACATGTGCAGAGCAGTTTTTGGACAGCTTGGGTCAAGTATTGATTTTTTCTTTTTGTTAGACTTGAAGGCCCAGTTAGTCTCAGGATTAGGAAGTATTGGCCAGCTACCACTGTATGCTTGGTGTTTGTTGGTGCATGAGGATATCTTGAAGTGCCATGCTCAGAAAAGACATTTAGTGACCTTAGTCACTTTGGGGGGACTAGGTGTGAGTGTCCTTCCATTATTTGCCAGCAGCCTTTGCCCTCAGTCTTCATAATTCAGAGTGCTTTGCAAATGAGTGTATCCTTCTGATCTGCTGGAATCTGACATTGGACCCCAACAATTGTTCCCAAGATGGGCTTCCAGTGCTCTGTTGGTGAACACATGGGTCAAGGGGTGGATTAGGAAGTGTAGTTAGTCTGCTGGGGTATATGATGTTACTTCTGTCCAGCTGGTCCTTGAGATAAAAAAGGTATTTTCAAGACAGACATGAATGCAGTGCTGACAGAACTGCACTGGTAGATACTGGTATTTTTTTCCCAGGACAAAAGCTCTTTATAAAATTGCCTGTCTCCAAAATTTGGGGAAAAAATTGTGGGTGAACATGAAGAGCAGCTCTGGGAGTCAAGAAAAGAGGAGTTACTCCCTCAATAGGGAAAACAGAGTGTAGCTGGAAGAGAAACTATCAAGAACAAGAGACTGTGGAAAACCTGGAAGGATATCTGGAGCTTGAAAGACTCCATGTAGGGTGCATCTGGAGTCAGGGTCAGGCTAGGTTATCTCTGCTTTGAGAGGCAAACCACACTGGTGACACGACTGTGCCTGTGCCTCTGTTCCACGAGTGTCTGTTTTGTCCTGAAAGATCTCAGGAGCAGAGCAGATTCTGGTCCAAATGGGCTGCTTCTTCTTCCCATAGCAGAAGGTGATTCACAGGGGTGTGCTGATGGGCATGCCATGTCAGGACAGATCCACATGCAGTGTGTAGGAGGACTTCGTGTGTTTGCAGCCCAGGGTGCCTCAGCACCTCCCTCTTTTGAGAGGTGAGGGCTTATTCTGGGTACTGCTGCTTTCAGCTTCCCTTCTTAGGCAGGTGAGGCTGAGAACAGGTATTGCCAATAAGGCAGTGTCAAGTTCCCCTCCTTCCAGATCACCAGCGTTCTCATTTTGTGGTGCTTCTCTTGTGGTGCCTCTTGACATCATTGTTACAGGTGTGGGATCATAAGGCTGGAAAGATGTCCTACATTTTGGGTAAAACCCCAAGAACAGCTTTAATCTCTTTCAGCTTGCTTGGTGCCTACACCTCTGGAATGCTCTGTCAAACTTGGCTGCTGGTCAGCTTGCCACAACTCCATCTTCTCCTTCACTGAGAGCATTCTAGTGACACTGAAATAAGGTGTGAATTTTCCATCAGCAGGGGAACTCTTCTGTAGGGTACCAGCTGCTGGGCCCAGCAAAACTGGTAGCCCTTTGTGCCCTTTGTTGCCTTCTCCTCAGTGAAGGCAGCTGATGTATCCCAGGTGTTCACCAGCTCTCACAGTCCATGTAAGATCAGATCCTGCTGTCATTTGCTAATAAATGCAAGATAGGTAAGAGTTGGGCAGATCATGTAGTCACAGACCCTTGGTTTCTTTGTGAAATATCCTGAACACCTCTTGGGGTTTTTTTACAGTATGAGCATACAGATAGGAGTAGGCTCCAGCATGAGCTGCTCAGAAATGAAAGTGGTGTTGCCCTGGTCCTGCTGGGGCTGCCTGGGCCCAAGAAGCAGATGTGTTTTTCCAACATGGAAGTGACCTGATTGTTGACTGTGCAATGGGGTGTGCTGTGGCTGACCTGGAGTTAACTGGAGCTGAAAGGGGACACCTTGTCTGCCCACTGCACACGCAGCTGTAAATCAGGTGTCACCATAGCTATTAATCAAGTGTCACTGAGGGCAACAGGATATTTCTTAATGTGTATTTCCCACCAGGCTACTGTGGCCTCGAGCTATTCTTAGGTTCTTGTACTGTCTTGCTCAATTATTAGAGGCTTAGTAACCAGCAGAATGCTGACAAATAAATGAGGATTTTTTTTTTCCAGGTTATCATCATTGACCAGTATTGATTGGTCTTGATTTTAACCTCTGGTTATTGCAGAGAAAGTAGTTTGTTTTTTTTTTAGGTGCTGGACTATTCTCAGTTCCTCTGGGCATCCTCAGCTCTGCATGGGAAAGCTGTTCACTCCCACTAATCATCCAAACTTGCTGGAGATAGCTACAGACTGTCAAAAATCCCCTTTTTCCCATCCTCCCTGGAACACAGTCCAGATGTAGATGTCAGGATACGCAGGTTCCCTTTTCAGGAAATTGAACATGGTGGTGCAAGCTACCTTCCCTTTTCCACTCTTTCACAACCTCTCTGCCCTTCTCAACCTCTTGTGCCCAAGAGCTGCACATCGTGCCCCCAGCCTCGTCTGAGACCAAGCCCAGAGGGAAAGACTTCCAGGGTCTTGCAGGTGCCAGTTTCTTTCCTTTATGTGCTCTGAAGTGCACCACAGTGGCAGACCTGAGAGCAGCAGGAGCTGGCCTCAGCAGGGAGAGGTGGTTTGGCCTGAAGGAGCTCAGTGAGATTAGACAACAGTCAGAAAAGGGGTCACTGCCAAACCTGTGTGGCTCTGAGAGCACTGCTGAGCTTGTAGGAGCCTCTTAGCCCAGCACAGAGAGGCAGCAGAGACTCACAGTGCAAATGGGGCCAGAAGGGGGACCTGCAGGTGGGACCTCTCTGCCCAGTGCCAAGAGAATTGGAGATTTTTGTAAGGAGACCTGAGCTAGTCCTGGATATGACACAGCCCCTCAGTGATGGGTAAGCTGCAGATCTCCTGGGACACTTGTGCACTCTAACACCAGGATTAGCTGGCTACCAAACCACAAGCTGTCTTTTTTGTCTTAAATAAGACATGTTTCTTAAATGGATGTGTAGGATGTCTCTCCTGTTGCCCCAGTGTCTAACCAGGCCTCCCTGCTTATGACTGGCCTGGAGGGGGGAATTGAGATGCTCAGTGTTTCCTCATTCCTGAGAGTTCAGTGCTTGGGCACACCACTCCTTAGCTGCATTCAGTTATTTAAGCAGGACAGCTTGGGAGGATATACCATGCAGAGGACAGGAGCTGTGCTGAACAGTGTGGGACCTTCAGGCACCTGGTGTTTGGCTTGTCTCCATAGACGCTGTGACCATGGCATCCCAAGGCCAGGTCATTTTCTGGAGGTATGATACTATCTGCACTTGCTTTGGCAGAGGGGAGGGAGGGAATTGTGTTTTTCAGGCTCTTGGGATGTATCACTCTGCTGCCAGGAGCTTCCAAGACAGTAGTTCTTTGAAGCTTGACTATACTGCACTCACTCAAGCTACTTAAATACCAGTACAGCTTGTTTTATACAGTTAGTAAGGCCATGCATGTATCAGACACCCATGTACAGGTTGTCAGCTGTAATCAGGATGGAGATGCATGCCCTAGAAACTGTGTATTTGTTAGAATTTGCTACCCCAGGGTTGAATGCTGTGGTAGATTGGGGTAGCAATTCTTGAGGAAGGCTGTATTCCTGATGTGGTATTTTGGAATTTCAATGGCTTGAGGAAGGCACCCCATTCCTTCTGGTGGTGCTCAGACAGTTGCTTATGTTTCCATCACATCAGCTTGCTGTGGGGAGAAAGAAACTGTCCTTCACAAGTATCCTTGCAGTGTGGGGTAGGAGTAAGAGCTGGGAAGACATTCTCAAGACACTCTCAAATGCCTTTCATTTCAATAAGCCCATTTCCTTTGGAGCTATTGATCAAGTGCTGGTGAACTACAGTTGGAAAAAGAAGTAATAAAAATATCTACCTCATATCCTTATCTCCTGATTAGTTGAAAATAACCCCCATCAGATGGATAAAAGGGCAAATTTTTCAGCCTCTAGTGAACATGGACTGAGCTTTCTTCTAAACCTCACTGCTTGAACAGAGAAAGCAACAAGCTGTGTCTTTCCATCCCAGGTGTGGACTTTCCAGGCTGGATGGAGACAGAGGTTTCAGTGGTGTGTGAGACAGTCCTGCTGGCATTTATTCTGTGAAAAAGAATTCAGCTGTTACCAGTATCCACTCCGTGTGAGCTGAACAGCAGTGAGGAGAAGGACAGGCCACGTGTGAACAGAAGAGACCTCTTACACATGAGCTTTGTCACATGGAACATCAAGGAGGAACTAAATAGCAATATTACCTGCACCTTTTCTCTGACAGAAGTGAGGTTGCCTTTAGACACAATGTCACAGAGTGTAAATATTCCCTCAGCACTGTATTCCTCATGTGTCCGGAATGCATGCAGTAACCAGCTCTGTTGTTCTGGTTATTAAGAGGCTGCCCAGTCAGCCTTTGTCAGGGAAATGAAATAACTGATGGGTGTGAAAAAATACACATCTATCCCTTGCTGCTCTGAAAAACCTTCCTCCCGCTCTACCAGTGCCTCTGCCTGCCCTGCCAGGCAGCAGCAGGTTACTGGGAGAAGCAGGCTTCCTTCAGAGATATTTTCTCTTCAGGCTAATCCTGAAATGCAGAAACAGACCAGAGAGAGGGGAGAATATTCCAGGAAGTTTCAGAGAAGCAGAGGGAGATTTCTGCTGATATCAGGAAAAAAACCAAAACCAACCAAGGAAACAAAACCAAAACCAAAAAGACAACAACAAAACCCCCTGAAGTGCTGAAGAAAGTTGGGTTCTGCAATAATCAGTTGAGTATTGGAATATAAACCCTGTTGCTTTGGGTTACCACTACCATTTTTTTTCCACGGTAAACTTTGATATAAGGAGGAAGGCAAGGGACCTTCAATATCTTAATCTTCCAGTTCTTTTGACCCTCTAAGCTCATTCCTAAGGGAAAGCTTAGTCCAAGTGGAGCTAGAGATCTGGAGGGTTAGGACTGCTGCCTATCACAGCCAGGCTGTGAGCCTCTCCCTGTCCCCGGGCTGTGCTCAGCAGCATTCAGGCAGGGAATTAATGGATAAATTTAACGCCAAATTTGATTCCAAGTTTGGCTGATGAGGAACAAGACTATGGAAAAGACGGTAGGAGGCACAGAGCAGCATCTCACAGGCTGCCAAATTGGTGATGGGAGCTGAGGGTGGTTTCAGGGCTCCAAGTGGTGCAGCCTCAGCCACCTGCATCAGTCTGTTTCTGTACCTTTAAAACACTGCGGGTACCAGGGGTGCTGATGCACAGAAAATTCCTTTTTGCTTGAACTGGACTGCTGTAAGACACAGCTACCACCAGCATGTGGCTGGGATGCCAGGTTCCTCTCATTCACTCTGCACTCCAAATCTACTCGTTACACATGCTGGGGACATGGGCAAATGTTTGTAAGGATCTTATGATTCCTGAATCTTGCAGTTTCTGCAGAGGAAACTCCAGAGGGATTAATTTCTCCTTGTCCCTCACAAGGGATGTTGAAGTGGGCAGTGGCATCCGTATACCCAAAATTGCCATTACCCTGTGTTATGATCTAATTATTAAAGTTCTTTAGAGATAGTTCTGCCCGAATTAAGGTACAAGCGAGACCATATGCCAATCAATAGTATGAGTTTTATTTGATAGTAAATATGAGAGAGAGAGAGAGAAGAAAAGAGAGAAAAGAGGGAGTAGGGAGAAATAAGAAAGAGAGAGAGAAGAAAAGAGAAAAAAGAGGAAGTAGGGAGAAAGATGGGGAGACAGAGAGGGACAGGGACAAAGAAGTATCACCACTCTGTGGGTCCCATTGGTGTTCTGATGTCCTCTTCAGCTGGTCTCGGTGGTGGAAGTCCCCCCAAAAGCACAGAATGCCATGGGTTGATATACACTCAGGCCAGGTGGAAATGTCCAGGCATGTCCCCCTGGGGGAGGGGGCAGCCTCTAGCAGCAGACTCTGCTTGCATCACATGCAGTCCTGTGGTGCAAGGCGTCTGGGGAGCACTTTGGGGGGTCTGTGATAGATTGTGACTCCCCCTCAGCTGCCTCTCACGTGAGAGTCCCGTGGATGTGGCTTGTGGGGTTGGGGAGGTTTCACAGCTGGGCCAGTTTGTGTACTGGAGGATGCGTGTGTATTGCCTCTGACCAGAGGTTACGCCATCCTCCTCCCCCCTTCAGCTGGGGGAGGGCTGTGCAAACTTGGCTTTTGTGAGCTGTGCTTTGCCCCCCACCCCAAACTCAGCCAGAAATGATTCTCAGTACAGCTGGTGGCTTCAGCCTCTGTGGACGCATTCCTTTCCCTCAGACTGAGATGACTGAACAATAGGCTTTTCCCTTTATCTAATCTCAGCAGTTTGACTCAGTTCAAGGTCCCAGTCAGGTATCTTCAGGGAGGCTTCTCTGATATATCAATGTTTGAGGCATGAACTACTTTCAGTCTCTGACACCCTGTAACAAATGAGCAGCTTTTTCAATCAGTGCTGCTGATGCTCTGGAGCAGGGGTGGTTAGCAGCTCTCTGGGTGCAAAGCTAGCAATGCTTTGCAGCCATGGGGGCAGGGGGCACCAGCACAGGACAAAAGCATTGGTGTGGCCTGGTTGTGCTGGTTTGTGTTTGTCTGTGAGTAAGCTGAGGATGGTTTTGGACAGAAGAGTGTAAGGGCAGAGGTGGTGTTCAGGCCAGAGGGTCCTTTCAAGGAGCAGAGGCAAGTGTGGTGGCACTTGAAGCATTCAGGGACTGCACAGGAGGACATCCTGGCTTCTTGTCCCCCTGCCATGCCTCCCAGCATTTACTGTAACCTTCAGGCAGCATCCCTCAGCTCTGAGTAATTTCTTCCCTATTTATCCTTGGGAAGAAGGATTGTAAGATATGGGGATAAAGGTGAGTCACAGCTGTTGTGTGACAGCACAGTGTGGCTGCTGCTTGCTTTGTGCTTCCCAGGCGTGAGAGCTGAGGCTGGTCATGGCAACCTTGGCTGAGTTTATAGCAACTATCTTGCTCTGGGATCAACTCTGAGAGTGGAAATTGGTAGAGATCCTCAAGGAGATGGATGTTATTCAATGAACATTAGACATTTGGCGTCTTCCCCAGAACAGGAATGCACAGGCTGTCCCACGGTGAGCCTGGCTGGGACCTTGAGTGACTCAGTGTTGAGCCCTGTGGAACAAGGCAAGACTTTTCTGGGAGCTGTCACACTGCAGGATCCACAGGAGCCATCAAAGTCCCCATCTTACAGGGCCCTGGGGGAGGCAGTGGCTGGGTCCCCAGCTGCCTGGTGCCCATGGCTGGATGACATCCATGGCTTTCCTCCCAGTAGGGTCAGCTGTGACCACAGCACCATGAGGGAGTAGGGGGAGGACTGCTGTCCATCCTGGCCATAAGTGAAAGCTGCTGTCAACAGGGAAGAAGCCAAACATGACATCTCCCAGCTCTGAGGGCATCTAGGCAGAGCTTGGTATGGATGTGGATGTGTATATGGATTAGTATGAATCCTTATCTGGAGTTATCACATATTTAGGTGAAATACAGGGTTCAGATCCCTTCTGAGCATGTGCAAACAGGGCTTCCTCAGACAACACACTGGCTTTAAGGATGAGGATGGAAGGGAGACAGTGGGAGGGGAAACAAGTCTGCAACATGCCCCTTACTCTCTCTTCCCTCTTTCAACCCATATTTCCTTTCTCCCCTCTCTGCTGTTCCCTGTGGGAGAGGCTTGTTCACATGGTACGATTCCCTAGAGTTCTGTGTCAGCTCTGTGATCGTGGCATCTGTGGAAATTGGGCAAGTCACAGATGCAGGCACACACCAGTGGTGGGAGGAGTCCATGGTTGTAGGGACACTGCTGGACTCTCCTGCGGGAGGCTGCCCAGTGTGTTGGGAAAGTGTGCTGCAAACCAGCAAATGCTGCTGAAGCAGAGTAGCTGGTTTTGTGTGGACAGAAGGGCCATGACCTCTCACAGCCTCCAGCTCTCTGAGCTTCTCCTCTGTGAGGAGTCTCTGTGACACTGCTGGGCATGAGCACAAGCTGCTTGCCCCAGGATGTACCTGTGGGTTTTGTGGGGAGCTGCTTCAGGGCTTGCTCTGCTTGGGAGCTGAGTTTGCTGCCACAACCCCTCAGTCCACAGGAAAATGTGCCTGTGACCACATGACAGCTCCACTGGCTATGGTCAGAGTATCCAGCTGTGCTTCTGGGTCTGTTCAAGCTGTGCTGTGCTGGAGAGGTTGTGCTTGGCAAGGCTGGAGCTGTGCTGATCCATGATGTGCTGCCTTTTGTCTCCTCTGGCATGGCTGCTCCACCTGTGTGGCTTGGCAAGTGGTCCTCTCCTCCTCAGTCTCTCATTCAACAGCCCATTACCCTCTCCACGTGGAGCATCCCAGATCCAACCAGCTCAAAAAAATGGCCCCATTTCCAGTCCCCTCTTACACATTCTTTGCCTTGTACCTGGTGTCTCCTGGCGTCAGGGGCCTCTCTGCTCTGCTCACTCCCAAGTCCCTCGCAAGCTCCAGCAGGGACTGCCTGACTTGCTTATGCACCAGGGAATGCAGAGAGGAGCATCCTCCACTGGGGCCAGCTACCTGCTCTGAAAGGCAAAGGCTGGCTCTCCTGCCACATGGTCCCCCAGTGTTGATGACAAGTGCTAGTCACCTGAATGTTCATCACTATTGTGGTCATGTGTCACTCATCTGCCTCATTCTGGGTCTGTGGTTCACCTGCCTCCACCTCCTTCCTGCAGACAACTCTGCAGGTGGACGGTACAGGCAGGGAGTATGAAGGAGATGAGCTCTGCAGTAATGTCCTTTCCTTTTTCCCCAATAGCATGACTACAGTCATTGTCATCCTGGCTGCGGTGATCGCCCTGATCATTGGTTTTGGTGTCTCAGGTATGTGACTGCTCTGATTTCTTGCTGTTACTGGTGGGGTGATGAACGTTTGCCCTGCCTCTACCTCCTTGTGTCCATCTTGTGCATGGACTGAGGTGTGATTGTGTGTGGAAGTGCCACCTACCACCCTTTAACAAAGGCTAGGTGGGTATAGTGCAGCCTGTGCTGCTGGAGGTATAGTGGTGTGTCAGCTGAAATTTCCCTGGGCTTGCAGCCCCAAACCTACACATAAAGTCCTGCACATACTGTGCTCCTTCTCCCAGATAGGATGAGATGATGGGATGTATTTATTGTGAAATCAGAGAGCATCTGCCAGGATGGGGTGCCTTTCCCAGTTTCCTCAGAGACAATGAAAATGTGTTGCTTTGTTGTTGGCCAAAATACAGCTTCCTTGGAATGTGCTGAGTGAGGATGGGTAGGGAAGGGCTGCATGGGAAAGAGGACCTGGCTCTGGGAATTCTCAGACTCGCAGCTTAGGATTTGAGATGCTGACTTTTCTTTAATGAAAGAAAAATATTTGGATTTCAGTAAGGGGGAAAGAGCTGCTCTGCCAGCATTAAGCCTTCACATTTATATTGCATAAAGGGAGCTCCTGACTAAGAAAAGACACAAAAATCATGCTTTTCTGGCAGCTGCAAAGAGAAAAATCCCTGATACATATAAGTAAACGAGAAAATACAACATGAATTCTTCTCAAACAAGTAAGAAGAGCTACTTTTTGAAGCACTCTTTTGCTAAAGAAATGCTCCTGTGTTTTATCTTGCTATACAACCCACAGGAGCTGACCTCTGCTAGAAGCACTGGTGGCCACTGGTGGCCTTGCTGTGTGCCAGTGCCTGTTCAACTTCAGGCTTGGTCCCTGACAGCCACAGGGCAGTCTGTCCTTTCTCCACGCTTGCTGCCTCACCTTTTCCCAGCCTCCTTGCTCTCTCCTTGCAGAAAAGCACTCCATCAGTGTGGCAGCGCTGGCATCTCCAGGGAACATTGGCCAGCGCAGCATCCTGGGCTGCACCTTTGAGCCCGACATCCAGATGGACAGCATAGTGATCCAGTGGGCCAAGGAGGGGGTAGCTGGGCTGGTTCACGCGTTTAGAGGTGGAAAGGACCACCTGCAAGAGCAAGATCCATTGTTTTGGGGCCGCACGGCCGTGTTTGCTGACCAGGTGATTGGCGGCAATGCTGGAGCTGAGGGATGTGCAGCTCTCCAATGCTGGCACCTACGAGTGCTCCGTCACCACAGCCAGAGGGAGGGGGGCAGCAGTGCTGAAATACAGGACAGGAGGTGAGTGCGACAAGGAACAAAATCCTGCTCCAAAACACGTGCTAATGAGGCTTGGTTGAACCTACCTGTGCTTAGGATGGTGCTGCACCCCTGAGAAGGGTATTTTTCTGGCTTTTACAGGGATATTTATGGCCTTATCCACTCTTTTGGCATCCTTGTTCCAGAGAAGGTTATAATTTTGATAACATGGTAGCTTGTTCTCTCTAGAATTAGGATAGATCTCCAGCCAGAAGTGCTGCATAGTAAAAATTGTAGTGTATTTAATATATTTTTCTCAGTTTTTCCAAAGTATTCCATTTTTAAAAATTACTATCAAAGCAACAAACTTCTGATATCATAGTTATCTGAAACATTACATATTTACAAGAGTCAGTCCTCCAGGAGAGATCAGGAAACCACCAGGTCTTCAGCCTCTTCCAGTGAGATGAATTCAGCTGCAATAACAAGTCACCTCCCAAGGGGTCACCTCATGTAGAGACTGATGGATGAACCCCTTGAGGGTCGCCTCCAGACTGCAGTCTTTGCACCCTCCCTCTCATCCCTGTGGCCAGAATTGCTGCCCTACAGCTCAAATTGGGTGAGGAAAAAACCCTCAGACCTCTCCAAGTGAAGGAGGGTTTTGGCTCAAGCCTGAGAGTTGCAAATGTTCCATGGGGACTTCATCCCCTATCCCTCCTCGAAACCTTGTGGATCTACCTGCTTTGTGTTCTTTAGCTCTCCCTTTCACCAGTTCACCCCCAGGTCCTACCACCCAAAGGCAACGAATACTGAAGAGAGCTGTCCTGTGCTTTGGCTGTCTATGGCCCTCTGTATTCCAGGTCTGCAGGGGATTGCTCAGGAGAGGAAATGGCCTCATGTTGCACCAGGGAAAGTTTAGATTTAATATTAAGAAAAATTTTCTCATGGAAAGGGTTCCCAAGCCCTGAGACAGGCTGCCCAGGGAAGTGGTGGAGTCACCTACTAGCCCATGAGATTTAAAATACGTGCATTTAGGGTTATGGTACAGTGGTGAACTTAGTGCTGGGTTAACAGTTAGACTTGATCTTAAAGGTCTCTTCCAACCTTAATGATTCTGCAACTCTGTGAAGCTGTAGGTGTTGGTCAGGCCCCCTTCTCAGTAAGAACAACTAAAAGACACTAAAGGTGTGCCATGACCTCTGCAGATCCTGTCAAGCTGGGCTGCCATGTCCCAGGAATCTTTAGATCCCCTGTAGTCATCCTCCCATGGCCCATCCTGTAAAGAGCTCTGTCTGAGCCTCTTTTTGGCTTGGCTACAGGCAGTGCTGTACTGCTAAGCAGCAAGCAGCCTAGAAATACCTGGGACTGGCAGATGCAGTTGGCTATTACATGCCCAGTTCCTATCACTTGCCTTGTTTCGACTCTCTCCCTGTTTTCCCTCCCAAAGCCTTCAGCATCCCCACAGCAGCTGTGGGGACACACTGCAGTGCGATGCCCCACGCTGGTTCCCTCGCCCTGCCGTGCACTGGACAGCCTACGGTGACACCGGGGAGCCCCTGCCCCACGCTGCCAACACCACCTACGAGCCGAACCCCAGAAACATCACTGTGAGGGTGGTTTCCCTCCTGCACAATGTCACTGCTAATGCCACCTACACCTGCGTGATTGAAAACAGCATTGCCAAGGCTGTGGGCAACATCAGAGTGACAGGTAGGCTTCAACACCACCCCAAGATCACAGGCATGGGGCAGAGGAGAGTTTCAACAGTGTTCCTGGTGCTTCAGAGGGTTCCTACAGCAGCTGTGTCAGTCAAGGAAGGGACTGAAAGCATGGCTAATCCTACCACTTCTCTCTCTGTCCCTGGGATGAGGGAAAGGGTCTGTGTTTGCTCCTGCTATCTCGTATGCTTCTCATGGTATTATTGATTGTCACCTTGGCATGGGGATAGAACTGCCAGGGGACCAGAAGGAGGGACACACTTCAAGGGAGTGTATTGCTTAGAATATTAGTCAAAACCAAACCAACCAACCAGACCCCCCATCTTTTGACACTTTCTTTAGCCAGTTGAGTTTAGATCCCATTCATGTACCAAACTAACAGGCCCTTTAGCTGTTATTAATGACAATACCTCTGACTCTAGCCCAATCTCTTTATTTAAAAGGCCGTTTTACTCACAGAAAACCAAACTTTCCAAAGGTCCTGAGTATCTTCTCCTGTTCCACATGAGAAGGGCCATAATACTTCTACAGCCAGGACTTCATTGCAATCTGTCTCCAGAACAAGAGGCAGGGTCTATCTTCATCCATATTCAGAAAAATAGGAAGGAATAAATAGACACACTTTATTTGCCTTCCCTGCTGTGTTCCTGTTCTGGTAGCCTCTCACTATTCTTCTGCTACAGATTTCAGCATTACAAAGGTGACTGACTGACTTGCAGCTGGTGAACCTGAATGCAGAGTCAGCATCATCCTCCTTTCCAGCCTGTAACTGGATACTTCTGCTTTCCTTCTACCTGCTGTCCATATAAAGCCTCTATAAAGCAATTGGAAACTCTGCTGGATCTGAAGGTAAGCTTGGAAAGAGAAACTCATAAATGTTCAATATATGTAGACCCTCTTAGGGAGTTTGGCTACAGCAGCAGCCCTCTCAAGCCTGCCAGAATGGGAGAATGTCTCTTTTCTCTCTTCCCACCCTTTCCCCATCCCCACCTTTAGGTGGGACACATGGCTTGTCTCTCCCACAGGCTCCCTGATGGCTCCTCCCATCACTTTCTGCAACCACAGAGATCCTTCACTTGCACCATCAACTGTCAGCTCTTACTTGTTCCCTTGCTCTCTTTCCTGTGCACCCCCTGGACCTGGGCTAAGTTTATGGCTGCAAGGCAGCACAGGCTTTTTCCTCTCCCCCCTTGCTCACAAGACCTGCTGCAGTACAAGCCTTGCTTGCTCCCACTTCACTCACACAGCTCCACAGTACAGTGCAGTGTCTCCAGTAAATACTACAGACACCTTGAACATGGCTAGAGGGAGCTGCATTCTCCTGCAGACCTGGAATAAGGAGGGCTGTACACAGCCAAAGCACAGGACAGCTCTCTTCAGTATTCGTCGGCTTTGGCTTTGGGTGGTAGGACCTGGGGGTGAACTGGTGAAAGGGAGAGCTAAAGAAAAACAGCTAAAAGGAACACATCTGTCCTTCCACACAGAACAGTTACTACAGCTATGCTGATAGCAGGACTCATTTCAAGCTTTCCTCCCTCTAGGACTGAGAACTTTGAGAGTTCTCGCCAGTTCCAGAGCACACACTAGCACAAACATGAAATCAGCTGATTTTTCTTGTGTTATTATTTCTTACCCACACCAACAACAGGATACTGTGTTTGGCTTCACAAAGAGAACAAGGAATGCGATAAGGAGAATTGCATAAAGGAAAAGTTCTGATTGCAGAACAAGATATGATCCCTTGTGAGATCTAACATGGTGACCAGAACTCTGACCATGGGCAGAAGTTCAGACACAAACAGGAAAAGGGTTTCCCACAATACAGCTGAAAACTGCTCCTTCAGAATATTAAAAGCAAGCAAATCTTAACTCCCCCCAAACAGATTTGATTCACCCATCTCTTGGCTTGTGATTCTCTGACTGTTCTAGTAAAGCTGTAAATAAGAAAGCCAGTTAATCTCCATCTTCTTGGAATGCTAAAATCAAATTCCCCTTCTGAAAAAGATGTGAATGGCAAAACAGCAATGGATTAGAAACTGCCAGCAAGTTTGGAACATCCTGGCAAAGACAAACTATGTCTAAAGTCCTGTATGAGGAGTGATGATTGCATTTGAAATGTGAACTAAAAGAGGAACAGATAAGTAGATAGCAGACAGAAAACTAACATACAGTATGAGGAAAAGGAGGTTAGTTCTGGAAAGTTCAAATTTAGAAGCAAAGTTATTAAACCCAGATATAACAATAGTGCCAAATTTTTCCTTTTTGTTTTTTAAGTAAATGTTATCTGGCACTTCCTATCTATTTCTGTTACTGTGTTACTCATATTACAGGACTACTTTCGGTTGCACTTTTTAATCAGATTTGATGTCTTTGTCTTATCACTTACGGTCAATATTTTCCTCAGGCTGAGATAGTTTATTTTGGTTTTTTGTTTGTTTTTTGTTTTGTTTTCTTTATGGAGGGTGGAGAGTAAGCTTTAGTAAAATCTTTACTGTTTTGCAGAAAATAAGGCTGTCACAGCAAAACTTGCAGAGACTTCTGCTTTAAGTTATTCTGGCAATCTTTTAGAATGGAGTCTCAGAAATTGAGTGGTGGCATCTGTGAGGTCTTGTGCCACTCAGACTTTGCTCTCAGAAGTGGACAGCAGGCCTCGAGAGGGAAGGTACTTCACTCATGCTCAATAAACCCACTGCCTGTGTTGCAGCTCAGTGCCTGCCTCTTCTTACCAGCCCCACGTTCAGGCTGCTGTTCATAAACTGCAAAACAATGCCCAGATAATCTTGTCATTTAGTACAAGTCTCCAAACAGCAACTTACTCACTTCCCTTCTTTTCTTGAAGGAGGTGCTTTAAAAGTGTAATTTTCATAATTTCCATTAGGTTGAGAAGACCATACCCTGTGGGGACTGCATGGTTTTGTTAATGGTCACCATATAGCAAGTAAATCTGAATACTAAAATAGATATTAAAACAGATACGGTGTTCTTTAAGTCATGTTCTCATAGCTTTATTTAGTAGATACTACCACACAAAATGCACACATTGTATGCCCTAGGCCCAAGGCAATAGCTGTCACATAGAAAGCACTGACTCTCTTCCAAAATGTAGCCCAGTATCACTGCTTGACAATGGCCCAGAGTGACCATTCAGGAATTCCACAAGTCACAGTAGCTGCTTGACTTCAGGCTTCACCCTGTGCTCACAGACTCGTGCTCCCACTGGAAATGAGATTAAAAAACTCCCAATCCCAGTAGGTATTTCCATAATTCCTCTCCCACTGGGAGATATATTAAGCCGTGGCTCTGACTCAGCAGGAACTGGATGTCCTGCTCATTCTCTGGCTGTTCAAGTAGTGTAAGGCATCTTGTCCCACTTCCTCTACCTTCAGGCACAGCAGGCTCAGACGAGGCCCCACTTGTGAGACAAACTCCACTTCACCACAGCGAAAATTCCGCAGCTGCAGGGGAGCTGCAGGGGAAAGACAGAATGGGCAACAACTCAGTACGGGGCTCTGGCTCTGCTCTAGCACACAGCTGCACAAGTTGCTGGGGGAGGGAAGGCCTTGCAGCAACAGCTTGGCATCTGCTAAACCTCAAAGGACAGCACAATGAATGAAGTAGAAAAATTCACGTATGTTGTTTTAGTGATTTCTGTAATAGTGTTTCTCTATTTTTACAACCATGGATCTACTAAGACACAACTTAGTTCTACACTACAGTAATCAAAATTCCAGGAAAATCCTTCAAAGATCTTGCTTTGTGGGCAGTGAAGGCAGCTCTCCTTCTCCAGCATGGGGAGATGCCTCCTCCCTTCCTTTCCATGCTTAAGTATTAGAAAAGACAGCAGTACTTGCTTACCAGGCTGCAGGATCTTGGAGGGCTTCCTGTCTAGGCTGAAATCCAATAGGATAGGGCGACATATGAGAGGACTCCTGCACAGACTCCTTAAGTAGCAAACAACGAGATCCTCAGGTTCCTCCAGACACTGAGGAAGGGAAAAGTGTTGCCAGGGAGTGTTCAGAGGGAGGCAGGGAGGCTCTGGAACACTCAGAGCAAAGGGAAATCCTGTCCAGCCCAGACTTGAGCCCAGCAGGCTGCAATTGCTGCTGGAATAACCCACTCACCCCTGTTCCAGGAGCTTCCCCGTGCTGAATGTACACTCTGCCCCTGCTCTGCACACAGTTCTGCACAGCTTCCCACTCAAGAAGGCTCAGGCCCAGCACTGCTGCCACATGTTCATTCCTGCACAGCACCACAGCTTCACCTGTTCCATCCTCCACCAGCACCCTGTGAAGAGTGCAGGCAGGCTGTGATCAGAGGGAGGGTCACACCCCAGACAACAGATCTCAGTAAAGTTTGTTCACATCTCAGATGTGATAACTCCATCTTTGCTGTTCTGTCTACATCCCATCCTTAATATGATTTTCCCCCTCCTGTTTGTGGTGTAATTTGTTCCCTCCTCCCCACCTCTTCCCACACGCAATCCCTACAGCACTTACCGTGCACTGGCTTGCCTCACTCCTGTTTGTGATGGACATGGAGGATTGTGTTGGGTGCACCTCCCCTGAAGGAAGAATAAAGCTACAGCTATGTATGAGTAGTGTGAGAAGGGGAAGGGCCACTGCTTATTTTAACCCTTCCCTAATCTAGTATGCAAAGGTGTAAAGAATTTCACTGCATTTCCAATGAGTGTCCTGGGAAAAGTTTATATGGGGCGAAAGATCACCGGCTGCAAGGTGCTGATCCCTAACAGCAATGAACATGGGAAAAGCAGAGCATTAACAGAGTATGATTGTCCTCTTCAGTGTTCTCAGTTCACCCTAGTCCTACCTGCCAGCCTGCCTGGCATCAGATACATACTTCATATTAGTTATCACTTTGGTCCCTTCCTAATATGCAAGTCCTTCTCAGAGGACTTGGCAAAAAGAGGGTTGGCAATTGAGATTTCTTCTACATGGTAGCAAAGGATGTGTGAGAGTAAAGAATCTGCAAGACCTCTCACAAATAATATTTGTGGAAGCTTGAATACCTCTTTGAAGATACAGCTGCAAAGTGAGCAAATCCATTGCAGGCACACAGTCAAGACACAGGACAAGTGGCATAAAATCCGGGCCTGGGCCAGGTTTTGCAGCTCAGGTCTCAAGCTGGATAGAAGCACTAGTGAAGGGGATGAGGCTTCTCCTGCAAGACTAGAAGAAATAGGAATTTGAGAAACTTGGAACATAGAAACCTTTCTTGGGACACTGTAATGTGAAAACAGACCTATACTTACCTAGGAGGAAAAGGTAGGTGAGAAGCTGGCAGAGATACGATGCTCACACAGCTGGAGGCAATGTATGTGCAATAAACATTATGGAATCTGCAATATGAAAGAGCAGACGTGAGAAAGAGCTCACAGAAACCAAACACTTGAGTTTTCTTGGGATGGCTGGGCTGATCTTCATTTGTAACATGGTAGGAAAATAATTTATGGTAAGGGATTGGGAGACATGAAGGTATGGACAAGGGAGAAGGAAAGTCCACAGATTAAGAGGTGGTTTCAAAGACAGTAAGGGAGATCAGGCCCTAAAGACAGGAGCACCTTGAGATCTTGCGTTCCAAGTTCTGGAAGAGGATCTTGGCTCCAGGTAGCAAACCCCAGAGATGCTGCAGGTAGGTGGCAGTAATGTAAATGTCCATCACAACAGGGGAGCCTGGAGCAGCTGAGACACTGAGCTTCACGCTGTGATCCCTGGACAGCAGAGTCCCTGAGGAGGCACAGAACCACATGGACCATGAGCTCACTCACACAGGCAGCATGGCCTGTCACTGAGCTGGGCCTGCTAGAGGGGTTTTTCCTCCCATCACAATGAGGCTGTCACTGTTCCACCTCCCAGGTTTTCTGGGTACTGTACTCCCATTCCCGTTCCCATCTCCACATAAGCAGTGTGCAGTTTCCAAGCCCTTTGACGTGCAACAGGATGCAACATCCTGGCAGACTTCCACTATTCCCAGACACAGCAGCACAGTTAGCCAAGTGCCTTGGCTCTCTGAAACAGAGAGAAGCAAGAACCAATCTGTTGCTTCTCGACAGGCTGCCACAATCTCACCTTTCTGCTTTGGAAGGCCAGTGATCGCAGGTTGCTTCTCATTCTTGGGAGAGGCACACAAGGTCCTCTCCACGATCTCACCACAGAAAGAAACAAGGGAACCTGTGAAACTGAGAGCAGACCAGGATTTTTGTCCTGCCTGAAGACAAAGGGAGTGGAAGAAGGCCTGACTTCAAGATTGCCACAAAGTGGAGCAGTGTTGGTTAAGCCCAGTTTCTGGGGAACCTGCCCTTAAGCACCTGAGCTACTGGATTGAGGGCAACTTGCTGCAACCTGCCCCTCCCAGGGACAAGAGGCCCCTTTGCTTTCTGCTCTGCTTCAGGCTCAGCAGTGAAGGGTGATGCATTACAACCTTCCTATCTGCTAAACTCCTAATTGTTTTTCTAAATTAGAAGAAGAAGCCAAGCAAAGAAGACATATTTTATCATAAGGCACTGGTGAAAATTCCAGTGTACATGCATATCACATGCTTTGAACAGAAAAGCTTCTAACCTTAGTATTTGTTTGAGCAAGGTACACTAAAACAATCTAAAGCAAAAAAAAAATCATACATTCAGTCTGATTTTCCCTGCTGTGCTTGTTTCCACTTCTGACATTAATTTGACAGACACCTTTGGGACTTAGTCCACACCAGCAGTAGCTGAACCATTTTCTAGACACTATTTTGCAGTTTTGTCAACTACAATCCCTTTAGCTTCAATAACAAGGACAGGAGAAGTCTGGACTACTTGCAAACAGATTTTCCAAACCATATTCCTAGGGTGGATATTTCATCACAGTTTAATATAGCACTTCCCAATAAAAATTAACACAGAGTCATTCCCTAAGACAGTCACCTGTAATTTGGGGCAGCCCAACATACCTGCTGCTAAGCAGTTCTGGAATGGAGGAAGTTCTCTGGTCCATGCCTGTCAGCACTGACATGGCTGTCAGCTAGAAGTGAGGGAGACACAGCCTCAGATGGGTTGCAGTTTACAGACATCCCCAGCCAGAAAAGACAAGCTCTGCATGCTCAGAGTGAGGTCAAGCAACCCATGCTTCCTCTCCAGATGAATTCTGAAGCAGGAAAATGCGAAACCCAGCAGCAACCTCTGATGGAACTTAGAGTGGAACAGTCTCATCAACAAGATACTCTGTACTGATAATTCTCTAGCTGGTTCTGGAGAGTTCTACAAGAAGCCTGTGAAAGCCCTGTGCAATAAGGCACTGCATACCTGCTCAGGCAGACAGGAGATCCAGGTCTCATGCTGTAAGTGCCAGCTATCTTGGACAAGCAGGCACAGGGGGCAGGATGGCCTGCTCGGGAATGTTGCTGGCACAGGTGGAGAACAGGGCTTGTCAAACACTTCCAAGTCCTGAGATAAGAGTGAGAAGGCAAGACAGGAGACTATTGGAATGAAGGAGATTAGTTTTACAGGGAAAAAGTTAAGAACAATGGTTTACAGAACAAAAAAATTCCAATGAACTCGGAGCTCTGAGAATTTTAATCAAACACAGAACGTAAGCAGTTTCTTGGCAAGACAGAAGGAAATTCCAAGCCTCGAAAACAGCTTAGTCACCCTCTGAATCCTCAACCCCCACATGCAGTTCAGCAGAAGTCTCCAAGAGAGAGCAGCACAACAACTTCTCTCTTACCGAGCAGCAGGGCACGATGAAGCGATACAGCCCATCCACATGCAGGAATGGAAACCATCGCAGAGACTTTCCCATAAAGAGCAGTAGTGCCTGGTGGGGAGAGGGACAAGAGAGAGAAGGTGATGAGAACTGTTAGGTATGGAATGAAAATACAGCAAAAAGAGAGCAAGCCCAGCCCAGAGGATGTCTTGACTGAGAAGTAAGGTTAGCACTACCAAGAGTAAGAGACAGCAGATGCATTTACAGGAAGGTGACAGAGGTGGAACTTGCTTGGGGTGCACGAAGGAATTTGCTGGCACAAACACACAACTGTACCCAACACAAAAATCACTTTTTCATTGATACTAAATTACCACACAGGCTCACTGAGGAGCCAGCTCCCAGGCTTATCAAACCACACCCCAAAGCTCCCTCACTTCTTGCTTCATCACACCCTCTTCTCCATCACAGCCAGTCTCCTCCAGCTCTGGTAGATTCCCAATTTCTCTGGGGTGGCTCCAGAGCCGTGGTCTGCCCAGCCACAGCACTGTGGCTTGGAAACTGCGCTGCCGCTCCTGTGCTTTCTTATCTTCTGTGGGCAGTTGGTAATTGCGCAACATGAGACCCTCTTTCTGGGTAACCAGGAACAGGTGAGATACACAGCTCGTTGTTCTGGTGCTGCTCTGGCCCCCCTGACAGTTCTCATCTCTGCCAGTATCTGCCTTGGGATCCTCCAATTTCAGCATTTTTGCCTCTGGGGTTTCCAGCTCAGATGTTGTGCTGCCATCTTTCTTCTTCCTCAAAGAGGGGCTTTTTCCACTCCTAAGGCCTTTCTGGATTTGTCCTTCAGCAGCATGGAGAACCTGAACATCCTCCAAGCAGAACTGCACATAGACACTGAAATGACAAATGGTAACAGTGAAACTCTCTGTTATGCTTATCTGGGAAAAGCACTTCTGGTGAGTGCCCCACAGGTACTCAGCAGGAGCAGTGGGGAAGAGTGAAGTAGAGGGCAGCTCCCAGGCTGCACATATTCTGAACAAAAGGCAGGTGGTGGGTTTGTTGCTGAGAAAGAGCTCATTTTATGCAAATAGTAAAGAACAGTTGCTTTGGCACTGAAATGCTATGTTGGTAAGAAGCCTTACCATAGTCCAAAATACCCATGGAACTGGAAAGTGATGATTTTACCTGCACACTGAAGAAAGGGACTCACCTAGTATTTTTCTCTCTCACATGCTCCAGATTTTCCAGGTGTTCCCAGGAGGGAAAATCAGTCTTAAGGAATCTCTCCACTACAAGCTGGTAGTTTTGCACCTGCAAGAGTGATCCTGCAAACACATCAGAGAAAAGATCTGAGCTAAATAAAAAGAGAATGCAAAACCGGTAAGGTCAATATCCTCATTTTAAAGTCATGAGGTCAGGCAGTGACAGCTCAGCATCTCCACACCACATCTCTTCTTCCTTGTTTTGGAGCTGGAAGGCAGAAGAGCAAAAGCTCAGTGCTCAAACACAGTTTAGTAGGACATACCTATGAGAGCTGTCTGGGCAAAGGGGCTACCATCCTTATGGGAGATCACACAGGGAAGCGTGCTGCTCTTGTCCTGCAGCAGGAGGGAACTGCTCCTGGAGGAGATCCTCAGCACACCCAGAAGTATCTACAACAGAAAGGAAGCTGCAAAGAGCATCACACAATTCCTATATTTGAAAGCCATAAATCAAAGTGTGTGTAGCAGAAGCTCAAATTCAATCTGTTTTCAACACACCACAGAGAAAAAAGCAGTGTCATTCCCTAACAGGAGGAAGAGGCATGCACTGGACAGGGTGCTGGAAGGCATGGTGAGAACCAGGAGCTCTCTAGGCACAGACAGGAGAGAGAACAAGGCACTTACCATTTGGGGCTGGAAACTTTCTGCTGAGAATGTGCAGTAGGACCAGGCCAGTCTGCGATTCAGCTCCTGGGTGCCCATATGCTGTGCCTCCAAAGGGGAAAGCAATTGTGATGGGCTGAAGCCTTCCCAGCTCTTCTGCTCTGCCACATGGCAAACTGCAGACAGAGATAGGGCCTGGCATGGAGGGTTCAGAGTCAAATACTATGAACAAAAGAGAGAAAGAACGAATCAGCTGAGTTTCTCTCCATCAGACAAACAGGAAACAACTGACAGAACATTTACTCACATTCTGCAGGGGACACTGGTGTATTTTTGCTAGAATTTCATTATAAATATCTCTTGTTTGCTCTCTGTCTGGCACCATAGCTTGCAAAAGGGGGACAAGGAACTTTTCAGCAGCTCCAGGGTTTCGGTGCGTAGAGCTAAGCAGTCGACGGTGCCCAAAGAAACAAGAAAATCTGAAAAAAAGTTATGACCATTAAAAGCACAAGCAGTCCTTGCACTTCAGTGAGTCTTGCATCTAAGTCAGGGACTCTTTCTGCTTGTTATAAATATGCGTATAGGACAAGAACTAAAGAGATCACAAAAACCATGAAGTGATTAAAAAATAGAACATTTATGGCCGATGCAGATTTATGTTGGGCAGACAAGGAACAGGAAAATCCACAGAAATGGACAGACTGGCAAAATCTCAAAACTCAAATGGCCAGAAAAACAAACAACATGAAGACAATCTCCCCCTAAGTTACACAAATAGATCTCCATTCATTTTGGTTGGGCTTGATATGATTACTCATGTTAGGTACACTTGGCTTTCTTTCACAGGATGCAAAAAAATCACAAGGCAGAAAAAACCATAGACTACTCTTTACTCCAATATTTTCCTCGTGTAGAATTAATTTCAGAAGTTTATCTTACTGCTTTTGCATGCCTGGAAGTGATCACACTGCCAGCCAAAATATGACTTAATAACAGAAAGTGAACTCAAATGAAAAAACAGAGCACTCACTGAAACAATTTTTAAGCAGTAGCAGGACTTAGCAATAACATTCAAAGAAAGTAAAAAAGATAATAAAACCTGAAACTTAGAGCTAGCATAATTCCCAGGGCAAAACTGAAGCTGTTTTATTGGTAACATAGTCAAAATTCCACAGTGTCAGTAAAGCACAGGAACACTGAGCATTCTATAAACTTCTACTTGACTGAGAGTAAAATGTATATATTGTAAAGTCCAAGGCAGCTGTGACAGTGATCAGCCACAACTGCTCCAGAACAAACACAGATATTTTCACTAACAGAAGCCAGAAGTAAACCCAGAAACTGGCCCACAGCCGTCCTGCAAACAGAGTGCAGTGTCAGGGAGAGCAGGAAGCCATCTGGAAGACTTGAAGGTAAGCATGGGTGGGAAAACCTGCCAAGACAGAGACTCTCAAACAAATAATCACACTCCTGGCAACACTCAGAATATCTCGAAGTGATATGCTGAGCAGCTGCTGCTGCTTCTCTGCACAGTCAGGACACAAGAGCCTTTATATCAGGTGTGATCTAGCTGTAGCACCAGTTTCCAGCTTCAGCCTCAGTGCCCACCTTGGTCTGCCAAGCACACCACACAGGCAGGCAGACACCTCTACGGTGCTTCTGTATTTCAGGACAAAGCATTCCAGGCAGGATTATGTGAGTACAATGCTCTGAAGTGCTGCAGCTTGCCAAGACCTTTACCTCACCAGCATTTGAAAAATGCACAGGATTTTCTCATAAGAGCAAGTGCAAGGTAACAATCAACTGGGCACAATGAGAAGTCTGAATGAATGGCTTACTCAGAAGCAATTGCTGCTTGTCACATCCAAGCACAGTAATTTTGTGATCCTGTGGTCTAGAAGACACCCAGATAACCTACAAAGCACTTTTAGGCATAGCCTGACTTCAGGAGAATTGTCCTCACCTCTCCTCAAATGACTCCAGGAGGCTCACGAGCCAGAGGTACAGTGGAATTCCAAGATTGAAGCGGAAGAGCAGCTGTAAGCAAAGATTTCCTGAAGAGGCCAGTGGCTGGTAAGGGGTGCTGAGCCTTGAAAAACTCTTCAGCACGACCGTGCTGCTCAGGCAAGCACCAAGTACAGTGAAAGGGAAGGACACCAGAGGCTTCTGCAGGAGGTGGACATCGATGAGCTGGGATACACAGACATGGAGTGTAAGAGAAGAGATAGGCAGTCTGCCACCACTCCCCAAAACTGTTACCCCACTTTAAATCCTTTCTCACTCTACTGGATTGTCTATAATCAGGCCTAAGGCACTGAGCACAGTTTATGGAGGAATCAGATAATAATCATATCAACTCTCATTACTAAGTCTAGGCAGTAAGATCTCCAGTTTTGTTCCAGATACTTGCTGAAATAATTCCCATGTTCCAGTAGTCTTCTGTTCACCCACACACTCACAAGCCATCCCCAGGGCCTGAACCTTTCCCACTGAATACTTCATGACCTTGCAAGTCTCAACTTACCTCCACACAGGCTCCTGGTCGGAGTCCCCGTGCAGAGTTCAGCAGTGGCTGGTAAGCAAGGCACAAGCAAATCTGGTTATCCAGTAAAAAGAGACCAGCTTGGACATTGAGTATTTTGGTGACAAATCCCTAAACAGGAAGCAAACAGAAAGTAAGAGGAGTGTAGAGAGTCCCAAAATGTAAGAGACTCACAGGCCTGACCAGTAAGAAAATAAACTCATGATGAAAATAATGCTCCTTGCAGGCCAGGAGCTGGAATCCCAGTGCATGAATGGGTGAAGGCTAAGCCTATGAATCCTTACCACATAGGAGATGATCTTGGACTCTTTGGTTGATCTTGGCCTCTCCTCTTCAGCCCCCAGCTGCAAGGAGTAACTGAGCTGTTCAGCAGTCTCAAGGCAAGAAGACTGAGTGGATTCCCCTTGCCAAGCACTGTTCAGTGGCAGCTCCCTCACCAGCTCTGCACAGGAGGGCAGAAGGCAGGAAGAAACACTGGTGACAAACATCATTTGTCCAGATTTCTTCAGGCTGGTTATACTCAGGCCTGTTATTGTGTATCTGTGACCCAGCTGGAAGACATGATGCCACAGCAGCTGGCTGGGTTTCTAGAGCAGGGAAACCAAAAGCAACATCAGCATCAACTCCAGTGAAAAAAAATTCTTCCCGACCCAAATAGCCCCACCCAAAAACCCTTTTCCACCCAGAGGACTGCCTCACACTCTTAGCAAAAGGGCTGTATCTGCAGTGTCCCATTCAGGGACACTGCAACTGCATGAGGGAGAAGGATTGTATTTCTGCAGGGCACAGAACTAGACTTCTTACATGCCAAGACTACTGTACGGTGGGTGCAATTAAAAAGATATCATTAGTAAAAGGAATAAGTCAAACTGGGAAATCAAGGGCGAGCTTCAAGGAATTAATCAACTAGCACAAACACAGATCCAGACAGTGAATTTGTGAGCAAAATTCAAAGGACTTACTTGCACCAGCACAGGGACACAAACAGCTGAGGCAAAGCACTTCAGAAACAGAAAGAAGAATGTCTTGTGGTGAACACAAAGGATAGGCCCAAGTCTGGTCAATTCCCCTGCTATAGTAAGCTTTGATCTTTTCTTACATGGAATCCTAGAGGGCAATTGAAGAGGCAACAGAAATCAGAGATGAAAGAACAGCTCAAAAATATCTCAAAAGCAAAATAAACAAATATGCAGCATGTACTTTCTGGGAAAACTGGATCCAACAAAATAATATGGTCAATCTCTCAGAGGGGTTTTCAAAACAATATTTGGCTACAAAATTTAAATAATTTAGCTTTTCTATACTTAATGTTTTAGTATTTGAAGAAGAAGGAACAGAAGAACAAATTCACACACTCCATGACAACAGCCAGGTTATAAAAAGCTTTACCACAAACAAGAAGCTAATTGTTGGTCTAAGTGAGAAGAAAAAAAATCAAAGCAATTCTTCTGCAGAAAACAGAACTCAGATTTGTAGATCCACGGAACTTGACACTGTGGAAGCTCTAAGCCTATAAACAAGAGGCCTGAAAGGAACAATGGAGTCTTTCTAACAAACTTGGCACAAAGTGAAAGAGCAGCAAAACTGAAAGCAGATGAGAGTTGAGAGAGATGATATTTCTCGAATCAATTCTGTTTGTTGTTTCAAACCGACATTTCAAAAGTTTAAAAAAAAATTTTAAAAATTAAAAAAAAATTTTTGTTCCTAATTTTCATTTCAGCTCCTACTACTTGAATATAACCATCCCACTTAATCTAAACAAAAATATTCTTGATTCCAAAACATCTAAACAGTTATTTAACTTTATGACTTTAAAAAAACCCCAACCAGTAGTAGACACGCAGTAGTACCCAGCACCTCATTGATAACATTTTTAAAGTAGTAATACGGAAAATCAGTCAGGTATCAGACAATAACAATGGAGCTTTATGCTAAAAGCCTGAGAACATATACTGAAATAGAGAAATAGTTTTCTTGTTTAGAAAGGTTCCTTGAGCTAAATCAAACACTTGAGCTTAAAATTACTTTCTTACAAACAGGTAAGCCCAATAAAAACAAGATAACTAAAAAGAAACTAAAGCAGCATGATTAGTGACATTTTATTGTAATTAAATTACACCAAGAATTGTCTACTCAAGAAGACAAAACATGATCTAGTATGACTTGAAATTACCAACTTAGTAAGATTTGCAATTCCATTGGCTCATTTTCACATATTGTAAACTAAAGCACAGTTAATTCTACCAGCTGACATTTCACTGGCACTTTTATCTCAGTAATCTGATAAGAACGTGAACAGTGGCACATATTAACATCGTAATACAATACAGGATTACTTTCAATTTTACTTTTGGTTCACTGAAGGTTCAAGAAAAAAAAAAAGTTGTGCTAATCAAACGAGTGAATTTTAGCCTCAATGACAGTTGAATTAACACTGTTCTAATATTATTTCTATAATCTGGAATTACATCTAGAAATACTTAAAATTGATCTTGTTTTTTCAAATGACGGAATAAAAAGTTCCAATTAACTCTGGGGAAACAGATGATAAAAGAAAAGTGGCTTTGTTGTATAACTTTTACTTCCACCACTCACTGCTATGCTTCCACGTATGGCAGAAACAGAATCTGTCTCTTTCTAAGCCAAGTGCTCTTCATGTTACTTGCCAGGCCAGAGCAACAGTGCTGTGATGGAGCTGGGCACGGTAGGTGTTTACCTGCAGGTAAGCAGCGGCTCAGCTGACACTGGGGAGGGGACTGGAATGCTGTGAAGTACTTCCTTGGGGGTATTTACTGGCACTGGATCCACCAGGATTTCCAGGTACCCTGCTGCACTCTGGCCTGTCTGGGGTATATATGACCAGCTTGGGAAGACAAACAGCGACTCCAGCCACTCCAGTTCAAAGTGCAAGAGCTAAACCAAAAGATAACAAGATAAAAGCTTGAGATGAGTTTCAGTATGTTTTGTCAGCACTATTTAGTGTTCATTACTAATACACTCCTGAATGTGCATCACTCTTTTCCTACTGCTGGGCTTCTTCACTAAATGAGAGCAGTGTTTGCTGCCCACTCTCTTACTTTGCATGGAAAACTGTCCTTCCAGATGCAAATCTGGAACAGACTTGCTGAGCTCTAGTACTTCCTGGGTTATAGTCACAGCCTCACAGAAAGGTGGTAATTAATTCACTGAAAGGCTTAGTTATTTTCAGACTCTTTTTCTAAAATTCTTTTGCTCCTGTGTTTTCACTTAGAAGTTCTTACCAATACAACTTTTTCCTGGACTTTGTCTCCTTGGAAAGCACAACTTCAGTGCTCTGTCATCACCACTCTAGGGGTTATTTTTATCTTGACTCCACTTGCAATGACCTTCAGGAGGCATTTAAGTCAATTGTCATGCAAGCTATTATTTCCTGAAAGTGTGTCCTCAATGCATCACTGAACACCCAGTACAACTCTCCAGAAAGTTATTTCTGCTCCACTAATTGCAATTCAGCAAAGAGGAGGAAGGTTTCCCAGGCCACCTTGTACTGTGGTGAATTTAACAGAACTGTACTGGCTGTCTCTTTTTACCAGGCCAGTACATTCAATACTTCTTCTCATTTCACATGTTCTATCCTCTGCCCAGGATGCGAGTTTGCTGTTTTCCTGCCTGTTACAGAGAGAAGTAATTTCCTTCACTAGACACTGGCAGAACACCTGAAGCCCCTGGTGGTTTGTGACGCTGCCCCAGAAGTGGGAATAAACACAGAACCCCTCAGACTGAGGACACACCTCACATGGAATTATCCCAGTATTGTCCTTCACGTATAGGCAACCATCTGCCAGCTTCTCTTTGTTTTCTTGCCTTCCATCTGTTAAATAGCCCACCAGGATCAGGTAAGTCCTTGGCAAAGTGCTCTGCATGGGTAAAGCACCTTGTCCTTGATGAGACCATTCCTTAAATTCATTAGTGCTCCAGCTCAGGTGGCTGCAGCACGGTATTTGCTGCTGATGCTGGAGGTCAGAGATGGAAATGAAACTGGGAAAAAAAGAAAGAAAAGAAAAGCAAGAATATAGCAGGATGTATGAAGAACTCAGTTTGCAAAGTACCCTAATATCAACACTGAGAGAGTCAACAGAGACTCTTCTCCAGCCTGTGATTTTGGTACTGATTTCCAGTAAGCTTCACTGACAATTTTAGGTTGTGAAACTGGAGCTCTATTCACAACACCCACTTGCTCAGCAGGACATAATCAAATTCAAAGCGTGTGAAGTTGAAGAGTTTCACTTGATTAGTCAGGGATCAAAAGTTCAAAGCAAGAAACTAGTCCAGATGAGCAATGGGTGTGAATCAGCAATAAATAGCACATGGATATAGAAAAATTAATCAGAAGACATAAATTTATGCAGGTATTTATGCTGTGCATTTTGCAGAAAAATGAACAGGGGATTAGTTGAAAATTCCATTAGCTGAAACTGCTCCATCTTCAGAGACAGAGCACCACTAAGAATAATACTGGTACTGACAACAATACTGATCCAAAAAAGCACAGTGCTGCTCGTGTTTTTGTCAAATGTGCTGAGTGCTTTTTGGGAGAAACCAGAACTACAGCAGGACACTGGTTCATGGTTATGACATATAGAAGCAAAAAGACTCTCTTCATGCTCCAGAGCTTGGTGGTTAGCTATGGATGTAGCACACTGCTCACAAAGACCACTGGTCCCATAAGAGATAAACACCAAGTACTTCAACTCTTCTCTATGAATTCTCCTGAATAAACTCTGGTTTGTCATAAATGTCATAAAATACACAGGAAAAAATACGGCTTAAATGTGATTGGTTTAGCTGGTATGAAAGATAAGACCATTTACATTTACCAACTATTAGTTAAAGGTCACAAGTCTCTAATCAATTCCAATTGACCTTTTCTCCCAAAACTAGCTGGGCCAGAGATTTTAATTCTCGCACAAATTGGAGCAAGAAGCAGATCCGGAGAAGCCAAACTTTCCAGTACGGATATCTCTCAACAAGCCGCATGTTTTTCATGATGGTGAGCACCCAAAAGCCTTTTATCAACTGAAAGACGGACCACGTTATCCTAGATTCCCCCTTTTTAAGAGCGCACATGCGAACGCTGAGCTCAGCAGGTTGGCAGACTATGCCCAGAACACGCTCCTGAGCGGGCCAGCAGGATCCAGCCGGGAAGCTGCCGTGCAAACGCTGTACAGCGCTCAGCTCGCTCTCGGCGAGATGCCCCGCTTTGGTTACACGCTCAGCCTACCGCAGACAGGCGGATCCGGCGCTTAATCACCCCGCAAGGGCGGCGGGGGCGCGCCGAGGCCAAAGAAACGCGTGCGGTTACCCCCGTGCGACAACATCCCTCCCACAGCCGGCATCCGGGGCGGGCAGCGCGCAGGAACGAGCCGTGCCGAGCTCCCGGGAGGGCCGCACATGGGCACCGGACCCACCCGCGCCCCGCTGTCACCTGTAGCCGAGCGGCAGCGTCCCGCCGCCCGCGCTCCGCAGGCACCGCAGCACCGCCTCCAGCGCCGCTGCCTCCTGCCCGTCCGGCCCCGGGAGCGCCCCGCGAGCGAAGTCCCGAGCCGCCCTGAGCCAGCGCTGCTCCTGCGGGGGTTAAGGAGAGAAGCGGGGTGTCAGCGCCGGGCGGCGGGGAGGGCGCGGAGCCGCCCGGGCCCCTCACTCACCGCCGCGCTGGGCGCCGCCATGACAGCCCGCACGGGCCGCGCCGTTGCCGCGGCGACGCAGAGGCGGGAAGCGCGCGGGAGACGCCGGGAGTGCCGCGCGCGCGCCGGGCTCCGCCCCCTCCCTGCCCTCCGCCCAATCGCCGCTGCCCGGCTGCTCCCGCCCCTTGCGCGCGGGACGGCGGGGAACGGGAGCCGGGAGTGTGAGGGAGGGCACCGGGCGGGCGTGACGGAGCCACCGACGGCGCCCTATCGCTCCCTTCCAGCGGGCAGGGGAGAGAGACTAAAACCAAAGGCTCACGGGTTGAGATAGGGACCGGGGGAAATCACAAACCGATTACCGCTAGGGGGAAAGCAGGCTGAACTTGGGGATATTAATTGAATTTACTACGAGCAGAATCAGAGCAGGATAATGAGAAGTTAAATAAATCTTTAAAACACCTTCCCCCCTTCCGACACTCCCACCCCACAGCGGCGCAGGGAGAGAGGGAATGGAGATTACGGTCAGTTTATCACACGTTGTTTCTGCTACTGCTCAGGGAGACAGAGAAGTCCTTCCCCAGCTCCAGCAGGTCCCTCCCACGGGCTTCTCCAACGGGAATCTTTACTACGGGCAATAGTTCTTCAGAGCTGCTCCAACAAGACCTACTCTTCCACGGGATGAGTCCTTCAGGAGCAGCCTGCTCCACCATGAATCCCCACAGGGTCACAAGGCCTACCAGGGAACCTGCTCCACTGTGGGCTCCTCTCTCCACGGGTTTGCAGGTCCCTGGCAGGAGCCTGCTCCAGCACAGGCTTCCCACGGAGTCAAAGCCTTCTCTCAGGCATCCACCTACTCCAGCATGAGGCTCCTGCAGTGGATCTCTGCATCCCCATGGACCTCCGTGGGCTGCAGGGGGATACCCTGCTTCACCATGGTCTTCATCATGACTGCAGGGGAATCTCAGCTCTGGTGCCTGGAGCACCTTCTCCACTGACCTTGGTGTCTGCAAAGTTCTTCCTCTTACATATTCTCTTTTCTGGCCACAATTACATCTGCACAATGACTTTTTGTTTTTTTCCTTCTTAAATATGTTATCACAGAGGCATTGCCACCATTTCTGATGGGCTCACCCTTGACCAGCGGTGTGTCCGTCTTGGAGCCAGCTGGCGTTGGCTCTGCCAGACATGTGAGAAACTTCTGGCAGATTCTCACAGAAGCCACCCCTGTAGTCCCCCTGCTACCAAAATCTGGTTGTGCAAACCCAATACAGCTCTGTAGGATGGGCTGTCAGATGAGCTGCAAGCCACTGGTTATGTGACAGGAGGGTGGGCTCAGTCCCTCTGGGTCTTAGCCGACAGCCACAGGACCTCAGGTGGTGCTGGAGACCTGGCAGGCTTCAGGGAGTTGGCAGGAATGGAGGGGGGCCTGGAGTTCTGGAGAAAGCTGGGAAGTGGATGTGCATTGATGTAAATGTCAAACATGCAGTGGACTGCGAGATGTCCCTCCCAGAGCTTGGGAGGAGTCAAATGTGAAAGTTCACTGGGATTTTTCTGACATTTATGTGGTTCTAGAGAAATGGGGCTTTTTTTGCCCATTTTTCTTTTTTTTTTTTTTTTTTTTTTTTAAAGGCTAAAGCTCCATGAAGATTGAAGGATGTGCCTCATCCACGCACATGACAGCAAGTGCTAAACCTGGAACAGCCCATTAAAAACATTATTTCCTCCTTCACAGAATGTGCGCCAGAATTTTCCCTTTAGGGGCTAATTTTGTATTGTCCTCATTTGAGGCAAGGAAATGAACGGGACAAAATCTTTTCCGCTCCTATCCCTGGAGATGACTGCAATCTGATAACAGGTTATTCTGCTATTTCCTTCCCTGCTGGGACTTGCAGGTAGAAATAGAAAGTCACAGCTGTTCCAAGCCAAAGTGTGGAAAAGTGTCCTCCTTGTTGTCTCCTGTGCATGTGCCGCCGTTGGCTTCCACACAGCAGATAAGCAACTCCATTGCAGGAACAGTCTGTGGAGGTGTTTCGATTTCTCCGCAGTAATTCAGGCAGTCCCCGGAGTGAATTGTACCCCGAAATGGACAAATTCTTCCAAAACGATGCTTAGTAGCTTGATTTAATGTCTTTGACTGGAGTATAGAGACAACTGCAGAAAGCAAAGGGAAGTCTTAATGGGCGACAAATCAAGGGGAGTTCTTTATAATTTAGGCACTTATTCCTAGCTGTATTTTTGCTTTTCAAACATGCTAAGAGGATATATTAAATGAAGCAGGGCTTACACAGAATGTCATGTTGGTTTTGCTTATATTTGCACTACCTGCACAGCTGGTTCATTGGAGCATACAAGAAAATGTGTGTTTTAAATTAAAAACTACAGGATGGTCATATAGACTCTAAAAAGGCTGATGGTGGCTGAAAAAGGTCTTTCTTTAAAATTACGGCAGTTAAGATGCAAACAGTCTTCTTCTTACAAGTACATGGTTACGTTTCATGTGGAAAGTACAGCTGAAAGGTGAAACACTCCTGCGTCAAGAACTTTCAGATTTCGGTGGACCTCCTCTGCCTCTTTTCCCGTGTGTTTTCTAGTAGCTTTAGCCACTCGATGCACCATCCGCTGCTCTTCCTCAGCTTGTCCCTCTGGGTTTTTAAGGATTACTGCCAGCGCCGGTCCTTGAGCGGCGCAGGGCGGGCGGGGCGCGGCGCGGCTCCGGGCCGCCTCCCGCTCGCCGCTCTCTTTCCTGCTGCCGCTGCCAGGAAGTTGGAGACGGGGTAGTCATTCTCCGCGCTGCTTCGGCCGGCGCTGGGTAGGGCTGGGGCGGCTTCCTCTGGACGTGGAGGACCCTGCCACGGGGATGTAGCGGGCCGCGGAGCCATGCGCGGCCCGGCGCTGCCCCGCTCCTCGCTGGGGACGGTAAGTCACGGCGGGGACTTCGCCGCTCCCGACGGAGCGGGGCCGTGCTCGGGCAGGACGCCGCCTCGCCCGGCGACAGCTCCGGTGCCGCGGTTCTGCAGCCCACTGCGGGTCCGCACAGCGGTGTCCGCCGTCGAGCTTTCGGGCCCGGGCTCTCTTCGACCCTTCTGGCCGCCGTCGGACTCCCCACCGCTGCCTGTCTGCGGACAGCCCGCTTTCTGCTGGCTCGCTCCGGGGGGCTGGGGGTCCCCTCTCGGCAGCCCCATGCCGGGGTGGGCAGCGGCGGGGGAGGGCTCGGGGAGTCTGCGGGAGGGCGAGGCGGGCGGTCGTCGTCGCAGGGGAGGCTGGTGCCGGCGCCGGAGCGGCAGGAGCGGCGGTAGCGGGTCGGGCAGCCGAGCCGCGCCATCCGCCGGGCGCCCGCGGGGCAGCCGGGCAGCGGCACCGCCGCGCTCGCCGCCTCCCTCCCTCCGCTCCCCGCCCACCGCCAGGCACCGAGTTCGCCGGCGCCGTTTCCGGGATTTATCCCTGACTCGGGGAAAAGGCGGCTGGGCTTACAGGGACGGCGGTGGATTCCTTGGAGCCCGCGGCGCGGCCGTTAACGCGCGGGGCGGTCCGGGCGCCGGGGCTCGCCGGGGCACCGAGCCGCCCGGGCCGGGATCGGAGCCGCTCCGCTCCCGCCGCCGCTGTGCGGGGGCCGGGGATGAGCCGCCTCCGCTTTGCTGTGCAGCCGGCACCACACAAATGCCACTCTGCGGGCGTTTAAACAAAGATTACTGGGTTGTAGCTACGCCCCAAACCACGGGATTTGTATAAAAGCAAGTTCAGCTTTGCCGGTGGATGTTCTTTAGCCTCCCCCGGGCATCGTAGGGCAAGATATTTAAGCTGCCCGTTGTGATATTGCGGGCGAAAAAGTTGTAAAAGAAATCGGAGAGTTTTATGAATAACCTGCTTGCCAGACGTGAATGGCTATCCAGTGTCAGCAGATGTGTGATAAAGCTGAGACAGTGGGGTAGTGTCACTCAGCATCATGACATGGCTGTAAATTCTGCTATGGAAGTTACAAGGTCTAACTATTTATCCATACATACGAGAGCATCCTAGTAATACACACTTGCACTTGGACTTGTAATGTTGGGTTACTTGTTAATTTGCGGTCAGAAAGTTGCAACATGTGACTCAAAGTTACCTTCTTCCAGGAGGGTTTCGCTTTGGCTTTGGGTTTTTTTTTATAGCTTGGTAAACTTGGAAACCCAGTAATAGACTTAAAGCTAGCAGTGGCATGACAACACAACTAAAACTGAGGAGAAGGAACACCTTGACTCTAGCTGTGGATCATTTACCATCTTGGGACCTAGGATATATAAACCATTGTCTTATATCCATAAGTCAATTTAAGATTAATTAAGTCAATTAAGATTTCAAAGCAGTTAGCAAACCTGAAAAGTGTATTTCTGGCTTAAGAATAGAGCTGCACACATTTTGGTGTAAATCAGATACTATATGTCATATTCAGTCAACTGACAAAAAAAAGAAAAACCTATTGGATTCCCCAAATTAATTATATTATATTCAGTTAAATAAGATACTGGAGGATGTGTCCTTCAGTGGGATTTCTTTTTGAAGACATTTTCCCTCTTCTATTTGCATGTCATTTCAAGTTCTCAATAACACTACTCCTACAGATGTTTATCTTTTCAATAAAATTAATTCTTCTTTTTTTCTCTCAGAGTTACAGGTCTCACTCTGTTGCATACCCCTCCATCTGTCATTTACTTTCCATATCATCCTGTTTGCCCTCATAGTGTTTCTTGGCCCCCTGATGCCTCCCTTCTACTTTTCTGATTCTTTTATGTTTCCTGTGATTCTTCAAAATTTCCTGTAGCCTGTTTCCATGCATTCACTTTTTCTGCCTGTCCTTAAACTCATTTTGAGGTCCTCTGTGTTTTCCCCATGCACTCCAAACTTTTACAGTGGACAAAATGGCATCTGTCTTCACTGAGGTCAGTGTGTTTTCTGTCTCATTAAAAGAAAAAAATATATAAATAATGGAAGTTTCATTTATTAAAGAAAGTTCTGTTTTATGAAGAAAAAAAGACATACTAGCCATAGGGGTGCTTCTGGCACTGATTTCTTTTCAAAGTAAAGGGAGAAACTGGCATTTTGAAGTTAGAAGCTGCACTATATAAAAAATGAAAACCAGGCCACCAACTGCATTGTAAGAAAGAACTGCTGGGCCACCAGCCTGTTTCCAGTAGTGACCAAGCACAGGTGTCTGCCAAGGGTTTTGGAGCAGGGCAAGTGTACAGCAACGAAAAATAAGAATACTTTCCTGGCTTCCAGTGGGCTGGGACTGTAGGAATTTTCAAGTCGAAATGGCATCTGTGTTTTTTTTTTCCTGGCTGTTTTTTTTTCGTTCTGCTGATGGGTGTGATGATGAATTTTGGAACCAGGGCAGGTTTTTGGCAGAGCCAGCACTGTCTCAGGGAGTCCCACATCTCAGCTACATGTTGGCTGTAAAAGTACCTCCCTGGATTTGTTTTGAACCTCTCTGCTGCTTGTCTTATGTGATGCTTCTTTGTTCTTATATTGGAGGAGACAGAGAACACTTATCCAAGTTCACCTTCTCTTTGACATTCATGACTTTGAGCCTACTACAGCATCCTTGGCTCAGATTTCTCTTTTACAGACTGGTATTTTTTATAATTCCCTTTGTGGCAGCCAGCCTGTACCAGTGATGATCCTTTTTACTTTTCTTTGTATTATATCTGGTTTAATTTATATTTTTAAGATTGGGGACCAGAACTACAGTCCAGATTCAATCCTTTGTATATTGTCATAACAACACCCTTGATTTTGTTCTCAAATCCTTTCCTAATAATTCATAGCATTTGATTGCATTTCTGATTGTTTTCTCCAATCAGATTAATTGAACTTTTGCTGCTTATTAATCTAACTTTAATTTTTTAGGACTAACTACTTCTAGCCAAATGAAACATTTATATTAGGGTCTGTGCTGAGTACAATTATGTGGTAATTTTTATTCTCACAAATAACCAGTACTTTTGGTTTGGATGCCTTTCCCTTTTAAGTAATCAATTTTCTGCATTAGCAGTATTAGTTGTGGTAAACCCAACATTGTCATTTTGCTCTTTCTTATCCATTTTCTTTAGTCATCACAAAGAGGCTTTGTTTATATTTGGGGCAGGTGCCTTGTGTTCTCTTTCGTAATCCCTGGATAGCTGAGTGCTTCCTTTGCTCACACATATCTTTGTGTTATGGTCTTAGGAACTTGCCAGTGGAAAGCACATCTCAAAGCAATGTCACTACATTTCTCTATTAAAACAAACACCAATATATCTGTTCCCATGAGTAGGACTTGGCATGTGACAATTACCTGACTTGAAAATTCACCTGGTGAGTCACTGACAAGGGGCATGAGCAAGTCCATGGCACAGCGTGGGCAAGGGCCGAGGGCTCATGCCCAACTGAAAATCTTTTCAGGATGGAAAAGTAAGGACCCCACAGAGCCTTCCCTTGGCTCCTGCTCCATCAGCTCTCTGGTGTGAGGCTGTTCACTAGAACAGTTGAACTCAGCCCTGTACACAGGCAGGCAAAGTACTGAGGTGTTGAGGGTCAGTGAACGTGGCACTCTGACACAGTGTTCACCACAGTGTCCTTGGAGGGAAACCTTCCAAAGAAATCTTATGGTTATGATCACCTACTGACTTCTCCATTATTTTTTTAATCTCTACTAATATGAAAGAAAGCCTTCTAACTTTATATACTTCATGATATTTTATGATGTGAAGTCCACAATCTTTATAGATAATCAGTTTCCTTGGTTTTTAAATTAAGATTTCTGAGGCCTTTCTTCATTGTATCAAAGCTATTTCTAGTTTCCTGATTTTAGACAAGGTCTGAAATACAGCATTCTTTCATTTGATCTTCATAAAATGGAGGATTATTTACAACAGTAGTTCTTGTAGCTTTCTTTTGACCTTTCCAGATTTTAGTGAGCAATGACAAAAGCTTCCTGTAAATGTTGCTTTAATGCACATTTCTCAATGTGTAAAGCAGAAGTTCTGGTTTCCCTTTCATCATTGTATAGCAAACTAAAACAAATGCAAACGTCAAAGAGCTTTTGGAAATGGCTGAACCAGACAACATAAGGGTAAATCCTGCACCCTGATTTCTTTGGTAGCTCATTAGTCCAAGTAAGATACTGGCTCTCGTCCAAGCCTCCAAGCTGACGAATTTTTTGTGACTCATTAAAAAGGCTAACAGATGATTCATATGTAGAATACTTGTGCATTGGGTGAGTATCATGCTGGATTCTCAAGCCAAGGTAACTTGCTGTTATGAAATACTTTGAGACACTCTCATGACTCATAATGCCTCTTATTTGCAAGTAGTTAATTAGTTTAAAAATGCAATTTGCATAATGGAAGCCTTTTTTGAGAGAAGGATTGATTAAGTGATTACAATGGAATCTTCGTGCAACTTGGTCCCTGAGGATTAAGGATGACAAACTGAATATATTTATATGAATAAAGTATTTATTTCATTGACGATAATGCCGAGACTAAAAGACTTCATTCACAATTATTTGCAAAACAATATAGATAGTTACAACTACTAGTATGGTGTACTGTTTTATCAAGCAATATTGACACAACAGTATTCAAGATAGCAAAATTACCTGTGTGTCACTGTACCTGCCCCCTCCACCCTTCTCCCTGCAGGCAAGGAGCCTGGCAGGTCACAGCAGGGCTGCAGCCATTCATGCTGAGTAATTTGGCATTTCCCAGCCTCGTGAGGTGATAATATGGGACAGCCCTGACATGCTGCATTTCCCTGTGCGGTGCCTCTGTTTCGGGCACTGTGCTTTATGTCTCCTTTCCTGAGAACACTGTTCTCAAATGTCCCTTATTTCCGTGCTCCCACCAATCCTTCTGGCATCTTGCTGTGTTCTTCATTTTCATCTTTGCTCTTCCTTTCTTCCTTTAACTTACTCTGTGGGGATATCACCTGACTTGCAGTTCTCTGCGCATGGCCTGGGGAGGCAGAAGCAGCAGCAAGGGTGTAAATTGTAGTGGTGGCAGTAATTCAAGAATATTTGAGTGTGAAAATTGTGGAAATGCTCCTACCTCCAGTCTCAACTGTCAAAACCTTGCATAGAAGAGCTTTTGGTCTTGTGCTGTGCCTTTTTTTCAATGTAGGTGAAGTGCTGGGTAGTAAGTGCTGACGGGAGACGTGGGAAGGAACTAGGGTTGCCTTACGTGTGAGGATAATGTGTGGGAAACACAGCTGTCACCCAGAGGGGTGGAATATTTTAAGGAAGCAGCATTCTTCCATATTTTGGTTATTCCTGCAGCAGTTTCAGAAGTAAACCCTAGAGTTTCTGCTGACTTAGTTTTCCCTGGTAGTCCCTACTCACTGAAATATGAATCAGTGGTGTGCATCACATGTGTGGTTGGAATTATCACTTGGCTTAGGTAATACACTCTGTCCACTTTTCTGTGAAGTTGCTTAGTGGGTATTGGATTTTTGTCCTGTCAAGTGGAGTGTGTTGTACATCTAACAATGGAAAATCAGCTTATTTCACTTGCAAAAGACCTCTAAACTTTGCCTTGGCAAGCTCTTATCAACGACTTGAGGCTTCAGTGCTTGGTAAACAGAGCTAAATCTGGCTGGCAACTGATCACCAGCAGTGTTCCTGGGGGTTCAGTTCTAGGGCCAGTTCTGTTCAGTGTATTTATGCTAGATAAACTGGAGCACTGAGCAATGATTATTGGAATGAGATTGAACAAGTCCAAATGCTGGATTCTGCAGCTGGGGACAGAGTTACCACCAGGCACAAATCTAAACTGTGAGGGGAGAGCACCCTGCAGGGAGGGCCCTGGGGTTTGTGGTGGGCAGAAGCTCAGTGAGAGACGGCAGGGTGTGCCTGGGCAGCCCAGAGGGCAAAATCCATGTCCTGGGGGTCATCAAACACAGCAGCACTGCCGGGCAGAAGGGGGGATCATCTGCTGTGCTCAGTGTTGGTGCAGTCTCACCTGGAGTGCTGGGAGCAGTTCTGAGCCTCACTGTTTAAGGATTTGCAGGTCCTTGAATGTGTTCAGAGGAGGGAAACTGCTAAAGAAATTTTTGAATTCAGGCTCTCATCTCCATCAGACAGATTTATTGGCACAAATCAACTGTGTTACTTGGTAGCTTAAGCCAGGTGCTTCAAAAGAGGGGCCCCCAACAAAGAAATCCCTGGACAATTATACCCTTATGATCTAAACTCCCTATCCCTCAAGTGACAGTCCGGATCAAAAGCATTATTATATGGGGTCTTCTCACTCTTCATTGGGTCACTTTTTCACTACCAAGTGGTTGTCATGTGGTCACCTTCACATCCTGTCAGGTTCATTTTGCTGGGGATTTTGGTCAGTTCTGTAGTCCATGTTGTAATATGGTTCATATACCATGAATTATGGGCTGTCCACTCTAGCTATTAATTTTGAAGTAATGTTTAAGCTACAGCTTTGTCTATTCTATTATTAATGATAAGATTTTATCTTCAAGTTTCATCTATCTTTGTCTTACTCTACACAGCTACATGGTTCAGATAAAGTTCAGCTTGCAACCTAACAATTCTAGCTACTTTCAAATAAAATTTTCAATGGTGGCAAAGCTGGTGGGAGGGCTGGCAAGCCCTGTGCCTCGCAGGATCCATGTCCTGTGAGCAGCTGCTGAGGATTCTGGGCTTGTGTAATTTGGAAAGATGAAGGCTGAGGGGTGACCTTTCGCTCTCTACAGTTTTGTGAAGAGGGGAAGGGGAGAAGGAGGTGCTAATTCCTTCTACCTGGGATCCAGTGTTAGCACACATGGCAGTAGTTCAAAGCTGCACCATGAGGGGTTCAGACTGGACACTAGAAAGCATTTCTTTACCCAGAGTGTGGTCAGACAGTGGAACAGGCTTCCTAGAGAGGCGGTCAATACCCCAAGCCACTAGTGTTTAAGAGGCACTTGACAATGCCCTTAACAACAGGCTTTAACTTTTGGTTAGCCCTGAAGTGGTCAAGCGGTTGGACCAGGTGATCATTGTAGGTGCCTTCCAACTGAAACAGAACAGACTATTCTAATTTCATGTGTTATCTGAATTTGATAAAGTTGTTCATTGGTATAAATCAGTATATTGCTGGAAGGCTTGGGGAGCTGCTTAAGATAGTGGTGGTAGTTTTTTTTCCACCACGTGAATAATTTTGCTGTATGGCCGAGTCATTGGTGTGTGAGTCACTTGTGGCCTGTGACTCTGTTCCTCGGATTATGATCTGTAATGTGTTAACTCTGCTTGATGACACTTACAGATGTGCTTTCACTTAATCTGAAAAATTAAAAACACTTATTTTTTCTTTTGGCTTTGAAGGTGTATCTGACCAATTTTTCTCTGTATTTTTGACTTAATCTTTGATGCTTTCATCTTCTTTCTATTGCTGACTTGTGTGACTTACGAACTGACTGTATATGTTCTCGTATCAAGGGATTAATCACTAGCTAGAGAATCAGGATGTTTTTATTGTTACTGTGTATGAGACCATCTGTGTGAAGGATCTTTAATCCATTTTCCTGCAAGCAATAAATCTTGTAATGTCAGCTGCTGAAACATTTTTTAGTTTCATTGAGGAGTTGTTGGAGTGCTTACAATTATTCTGTGGTCAACTAAATAACTCTGAAATTGTAGCTATTTAAATATGTGGTTCTCTTTTTTCCTGTTCACCATTTTAGCATCTGGTCTATTGAATATGTCAGAGCTCTCTGAAAAATGATGTTTTACCTTTGTCAAAGTTGCAAATTTAAGTTGCTTTTATATATGTACCTTCCTCCCCCAAGGCTTTAATTCTGAAAAAGAAACAGGACAGTGTGGGCTGTCATAGCCATCTCATTCTGTGTATCTTTTGTTAAGTTTGCTACCACAAAATTGGTATCAGCACTGTGGTTTACCCATATTGGTTTACTTTGCTTTTGCTATAATTCTCCTAGCTGAAAAAGCACCAAAAAAGAGGAACTCTGAAGCTGTGCCTGTACTGCTGGGCATCTTACCACTTTCAAAAAGCAAGCTGGGAAAACATTACAATTAAAGGGAAGGTAGTGTGGTAACACTTAGTGTGAGATTATATTGGTGGGGCGGTGTTTGTTTGCAAAAAAAATTAGTTGATTTTCATCAGTCACATGATCTGTGGCATAGAGTACATTGGTACATCTGTAACATACTCAGAAGCATCAACACGTGTCCAGATGGTGTAGCCAGGGTCACTTCTGTGCAAAGAGGATGACAAGGGATGCAGGTTGTCAAGTCTTCATCGTGCTGCTGGGCTTCTTCATGATACTATAAAGTAGTTTTTGGGCAAATCTTTCATATGCTTCAAGAGTCATCAATTGGTATGGGACAGGTTTTGCTGTAGAAACTTGCTGACTTCAGGTTTCATACATCTTGGGCCAAGTTTTTACTTGGTTTTGTTTCGTTGGGTTTTTTTTTAAACCTTTTTGTTGTTGCATGTTTTTTCTTTGACTGAATGTTTGAAATGTATGGCCAAGGTCTGTTTTTCTATTGGGCCAACAGGCAAAGGAGTTGTGTTTGTGGTATGCTGCAATCTTGTTTCGATGCTTCTGGTACAGGATCTTTTGCTGATGAGTCATTTATGCTGTGGTCTTACCAGAGTGGAGACCTTTTGGCTATTACATAAACAGTATATTTCTCAATTTCACTGCTGGGAATATTGTCCTGCAGTGTCCAGGGAACAGCATCCTTCATTATTGCTACAGGCTGTTCTTTTAACCCTTGGTTTGTGTGTGTGTGGGTGTGCAAAGTCACACTCTCTTACAGTCACATGGCAGTCATGCCAGTCTTAATATTTCTGTTAAGATTGCCATGCCAACAGTAACTTTCAAGTGGAAAAAAAGAAATCAAATCTTAATGGAATTTAAAAAATAAGAAACTGCCCATTTTTGTGTCAAACTGTACGGGCTGATTGTTAACAGCTGCAGTTTAAGAGGAAGAATGTACATTTGACACGGGGAGAAGTCAAAAACCTAACTTTCCCACATTTCTAGGTCTGGCTTGCCCAGAAGGCGTTTTGGAAGATTTCCTGTACTTCGCAGACAGTGAGATATTCCTTTGCCATCTTATTCCAACCTTCCCATCTTGTGTATTTATTCAATGGAACTGCAAGTACTGGATGCATTCTCCTCTGTGGAACTGTTTCTACATGGACAGCCTTACTGCCTTCCGTAATAAAAACATTTCTTTGCTCTTGTGTAACTTCTATGCAAGCTGCAGCATTTTCAAGGCATTCCATGTATAAACTGCACACCATGAAAAAGATTTGTTTTATATACAACCAGTTTGCCGTAGAGACCACTGAATGTCAGATTAATATCACAGATGGCAGGCATCAGTTTATTGGGGTTTATTTTTGTAAATCATCTCCCCACACACATTTGTCAGTGGAGGGCCCCAGTAGCAGAATTAACCAAGTAAACTGAACTCATTGTTATGATATGATTTAATTCTAAGAGCCGATGTCAGAGGTGCAGTCTGCAGGGGGATATAATGTTTTCTCACACTGTTTCTCTCCTCTTCCTCCCTTCCTCTCTATTTACAGGTTATTCTAATATTTGTCTGTGTGTTGACAAAGGAATCTGTAGAAATTGCTCCAGTGCCTTATACACTGCAAGTCCGTCGGGTAGATTTGGATGGAAGAGACCCCACTAACCCCTTGAGAAGAGAAAAGAAACAGATGCACTGTCAACTGGGACAATACCTACACCCCAGAAAGACCCACTGCTGCATGAGGTGTCATGCAGGTACACAAAATAAATACAGTAGTAGTGACTTTCACCTTGGAGGCATTTCCTTGTCGTGTACTCTCAAACTGTCTCTTTCCTACAGCTAATCAGCTCTCCCTTTCCTTGGTACCTATTCCTACCCAGGAAAATTATTAATTCCTTTTATTTATTCTTACTTATTTTCTTCTCTTATGGGCTGTCAGTGTCATTCACACTGGTGAGAGGAAGCATACTTGGTCCTTATGCCATCAATTCCAGGGTTTCTTTGAGGAATTGGTGACTCCTGTCCTCCCTAAGACAACGCATTTGCCCACCTGTCAGAGCTCTGTTAAGTGATTTTCTTGCAGGTACTTACAAGGAAAAGGACTGTGATGGGCCTGACCGGGCAACTGTGTGTCGTCCCTGTGGTAATGGCACATTCACAGCTGTTGATAACACCATGTCCAAATGCCTCCAGTGCAGTCACTGCCGTACAGGTGAGTCACTGTCAGATCTGCAGGATCTGAGGAAAATGGTGGGGGTGAGGGCTGGGGGGGATGGCAAGGTCAGCGAGGGAGCTTGGAAAAGTAAGCAATTGAATGGGTAAGACGGTGTACAGGGATGGATGGGGGACAGCAGGAATAAGGGTTACCAAATTAGTACTGTCTGAGATACAGTTTGCAGACCTTTTTGGCCTTTTTCTGTGAAAATTAGGGGATAACAATACCCATCATCATAAGAGTGCTCTCAGTTGAAGGTGAAGAAAGAGGTTGGAGTAATCATTTCTCTTTTCTTTCCTCAGATCTCCAGCAGATAGTAGAGACACCCTGCACCCCACAGCAAGATACTGTATGTGGCTGTCTGAAGAATCAGTATCAGATTGATTCTGAGTCTGAATTCTTCCAGTGTAGGAACTGCAGCTCGTGTGCCAATGGGATTATTGCCAGCTGTGAGTATGGCATGGATATGGCTCCAGTACAGATGTACTGTAGGAGGGTAGACTGTCTGATATCCTGCAGTGCCTTGCATTGAAAGGATGGTAGTTTTGGAACAGCTCTGGGGTTTGTCGGCCCTCTTTCCACAGAAAGATTGCTATTTTTTGTCTGACATCAATCCCTGTTTCCTATCATAGCTGCTTTCTTTTGTCCTTGAGCAGTTTCTTGGTTTTGGCTGTTGTGAGGAGCTACTTTCTACTTAATTTTGTGTCTCTGCCTTGTCTGTCCTGAAGCAAGGTCTTTCTTTATGCTCTAGAGCAGGTTTCCCCTTGCCTTCCTTGTTTGTCTTTCTCCTGATGCTCACCGCAATCCCTGAACCAACTGCTGGAAGAACTTAGAGTGCAATGGATGAAAATACCTCTGGTCCCAGTGCTCAGCTGAAGTGCTTGTCAGTCAGTTGCTGAACCACCAGAGTGTTCTGTGCAGTGTTCTAAAATAAAGAGCTGCTCAGGTAATGCTGAGCTATACCCAGTGGCATTGGACATTACCTTGGGATGATGCCAGTGTCTGGGAGAAGTACCTGTGTTAGCTGTCCCAAGGTGCCTCACCTCCAGTCAGAAATCAGAGGTCTTAAACAAACACTGCTGGCTATAGTCTAATTCTTTCCATGTCCCTTGAATATCTTCTGTTCATGTCCCCTGCTGTCGTGGCTGAGAAAGCACGAGTCAGTATTGGATGAAACACTAACTTAATTTATTTCCTTGATAAGCTCTTCTATAAGGTTGCATAGGCAGATCTGACTGTGCAGCCAAATAAGATATCACACATCTGTGCCCATTCACATGCCGATTGCTCTTCCAAGTCAGCAGGTACATACATTCCTTAGTGGTGGTCTTCCAGCCCAAGGACACACACTCCCCTTTGAACATCTTATTCAGCTGGTTGTGATCCATACAAAAGATACAATTATAATTAAGTTAGTCATTGTTCTTTAATCATCCAGCAGGCCCGTGCTTCCAGTCCAGCTGTTCCCACACTCTACCTTGTCTTAAAGCTGTTCTCTCTTCTTTGCAAACTTTGATGCTCCTCATCCCTTTCCCATCTCTTACCCTGCCTAGTGTGAGGTTTGCTGTTTCACTGGTGAATGTGTTCCCTCTGGTGTTCAATCATCTTGTCACAGTTTCCACACTTAAGCCTCTCCTCAAGGGTTATCATTGCACGCTGTCCTTGAGCAGCTTCCTCCCCTCTTGGCTGATGCAGAACTGTTTTATTCCCATCCCTCACTCACCACAGAATGCATGCTCCTTATTCTAGTACGTTTTCCCCTCCTCTCATGCAATTTGATGTCCTTCCATCAGTGTTCTTGCCTGCTCCTCCCCACACCTGTTTTACTCAGGCTCTCTCTTGTGTCTTGCTTAGAAAAAATAGTTCTTTCATTTCCTACCCCTTCCACTCACGACATCAGAAGAGTGCTTATGTGTCCCATGGCTTGAAGTGATTTCTCCCTGCCCCAAACTGACTTCCTCACCAGTCCCAGCTGCTCAGGGACCACTTCTCCCTCATCTTGGCCTGACTAATGTGGTTTCCCCTTCCTGTCATGCTTGAACTTGAGTGACTTTTCCTGCTTTTTGTGCATTAGACTAATTTCAGCTGCACTGTAATTACAGTCCCTTTCCAAGCCTCTACAGAGGTGCCCACCTACAGGACAATGGCACTCTTATTTTTATTACTTTTATCCTCCCCCAACTCTGTTTTTATATGTAGACCAAATCCTTTTTCTCTTCTTCACCAGGCTTAAAAAAGGATAATGTTTCATCCATCTTGGTGTGGATTTTTTTCTTTTGTTTTCTTCCCTGTACAGATTATGGCAACAGTTTCTGTTTTTCTTTTTTCCTACAGGTTCAAAGAACAAAGACGCAATTTGCAGGTGTAAGCCTCAATTCTTCCTGTCACGTAGTAATATTTGCAAGCCTTGCAACAGGTGAGCTTTTTTACTCTGTATGCCCCACCACTGAGTAGGGGAGAGAGTAGGAGCTCCACAGGGGGAAGAACTTCATAACATTCTAACTGCCTTTCTGGGGCAGTTAGGTCTTCACCTCTGCTACCCCCAGTCTCCTCCATATAGGCATGAACCCACTAAGAACCCAAAATCACTAATCACACTGCATTGCTCTGCTTTGCAGTCTCATCTTGACTTGTCTGTTAATTAGGATGGTTGCAAATGGATAGAGTTTCATTGCATGCATGCTCACCTCTCTGATTTGCTCTTTCAGCTGCACTGGAGAAGACTGCTTGCAGTGTCCTAGCCCAGTGACTACCTCACCGACTTCATCTGGGACAAGTGAGTACTCAGGGAACTGAGGAGCAGTGGAATCTTTTCATTGTGGGCTGTTGTTCTGTTAATGCCTTCTGTAAAGGGTTATACTTTCCACTTTGTCAAACCATTATCCTTTTCCTCCCTACCATTTGCAAATCTTCACTTGCTGTTCTTCCTCTAGCACTTACCTTCTCTTTTCTTAGTCACTCATGTGTTTGCTCTCTTCCTTTTGTCCAGATGGAAACCTTGTACTTGGCATTCTTGTTGCAATATTTGGAGTTATCTCTATCCTCTGCATTGCACATAAAGTGAGGAAGCTGGTCCAGAAAAACAGGATAGTGTCGTCTTTCTACTCCTGTGGTGAGTACAGCAGCATGTGCAGTGATACTGATTGGGGTACTGTGTGGTTTTGTGTGTGCACACGTGTGAGAGAAAAAGTGGGATCCCCTTACTCTTCTCTGCTGCACAAGAGGAGCACAAGAACTAAATAGCCAAGGCTCTTGTCACAGTTCTGCATCCAGGCCTGTAGCTGTGACTGGAAGTGCACATGAGCTTATTTTTGGGACATGTATTTTGCTATAAAACACTTTTGAGGGCAGGATTGTGAATAGCTGCTTTCCTGTTTTCTCTGGGACAAGAGGAAGTGAAACTAATTTCTACTTTCTTTTTTTTTTCTTTCTTTGAAGTTTCTTTGCCACAGACAACCAAGGAGCCAGTATCAGAGGTGAGCAAGATGATGGGTATAAGAGCTTACCTTCCACTTTCAAATATGTTAGCCTGGGTTCCAGAGTAATATTTTTCCCCATGGGCTGTTTTCAGGTCTTGTATTTTCTAGTGAGCTGAGTAATAGGGCTGTTTAACTCAGAAGTCTTTTCCTGTAGAGGGTGGAGCTAGTAACACTTTACTTCCCCTTTTCTAGAGGATGCTTTTCAAACTCCTTGCTTTTTGCTTTTTTTTTCTTTTTTCTGGATGCATTTTGTTCAGATAGTTGATGCTTAATCCCCTTTTCTCTCTGTGTACCCCAAGCTTGGAGGATTTCATTAATTTTACTTCACTTCAGATCTTGACTCCACAAGCCTCTTAGTGCTGCTTCACAGTGTTCTTTCAGGTACAAGGTAACTGCAAATAAGAGGGCCCAGGCAGCAGCTGAGGTGTGGTTTCCACCCTTCCTGAGGGGAAAGGTGGCATGTGGAGCTTCTAGAATGGTGGTGATTTTGGGTCCCAATCTTACTTGATTTTGTAAAGAAATATTTTTTTTCAGACTACTGTTTTATGGTGCCAAAAGAGAGTTAATCTCTTTGGGTTCTGTTGGAAAGAAATGTTTAGTGTCTTTTGCTGAAACAAGGCATGTAGGATGAATTAAAGTCTCAGCACATGCTCCCCACCTATCTTGGATAAATGTTAGCATATAAAGCTAGTGGTTACTTGCAGGAGACAGGTGCATTGTGCTGCACTGGGTGATTCTGAACTATGTCATGTGTCTTTCAGGTTGAGGAAAAAAGAAATGAAATTTCCATCTTTCTTCCTGAGTCCCGGAAGGAAACAGAATTGCCAGTAAATGCAACTCCATCTGCACCTGTGCTGCAAAGTTCACATGAGTTACCAGACTGTGTCACACCTGCCAGGAAGACACAGCTTCCAGACAGTAAGTGAAACTCCTCCATCCTTCTCTCCTTCCCAGTCAAACGAGAACCTAATTATGCAGATGCAGCTAGGAGTATGCTGGACAGACCTTATCCAGTGTACATGACCTGTGTGTGTGCCTCATGCATGGCATGGTGCAAAGGCAGAAGTATGCCCAGAGCCTGTGAGGCTGTATATGCTAAATATCTGTGCAAGCCCTTTCTGTTGCTCCTTTTCCCTACCAGCAAAATGGATTATCATATGTGTTGACATGCTGTCAGTCTTAATGCCTCTGGGGTAGTGACCCAGAATAATTTCAGTAATTTATTCTTTTTCAAGAAGCGTGGCAGCAAGGCCCTAAGCAAATGTGCTTGACTCTGCTCATAACCTTATACAAGAGCATATGGAAACATTCCCATTACATTTTGAGGGATAAGAGCAAGTCTGGACATCACACGAGCCTGTGTGATTACTCTGGAGAACTGGAGAAGATGTGAACAAGAGGGGGCAATGCAAGATACCAAGGCACCATCCAGCCCTGGATTATTCACATTCTTCCTGAGGTTGCAGATCTTGGTTCTCACAGTTTTCCCTCTCTTTTCACAGACCCTGCTATTCTGTACACCGTGGTGGATCACGTGCCTCCATCCCGGTGGAAGGAGTTCGTGCGGCGCCTGGGCCTGAGCGACCACGACCTGGAGCGGATCGAGCTGGAGCACCGGCGCTTGCGAGACGCCCAGTATGAAATGCTCAGACTGTGGAAACTGCAGCTGGGCCGTGCTGCCACTGTGGAGCACATCAGCTGTGTTCTCAACCAGATGGAGCTCAGTGGCTGCAGTGATGCTGTTCAAGAGGCTTTGCTAAACCAGAACTCTCCTCAACCTTGCAGCCTTCACAAACATCTTTAATCTATTTCTGCTTTAGCTGCCTTTGACTCTTAAGAGGGGATCATAGCTCTCTTCCTTTCCCCTTATCTCCCCATCTTTCTAACACTTGTCAGCTGGTTTTGTTGGAGACAGCAGCAGATTATGCTGGAGGAAGTTTGAGGTTCGCTTCTTAACCACCATGTAGTTCAACACCTTTAAGCCATGGCAGACCTCTGCAACACCTCTGTTCCCAAGGAGGGAAAGCACCTCATGAAGGAAGTGGTGTGTGGATTCTGACCAAGATGAAAATAGGAGCTCTGAGTGACTTGATCATAGCTTCTATGGACAAGTTGTTGCTGAAACAGGTGCTCCACATACCATGTGGTGGGTAAACTTGTTGGGTGATTTGGTTAAGCCAACAGTTCAGATGTTAAGGTACTCACTCACTTCTTGCAGACCTATTTTTCTGCGAGATCAACCAGTAGAATTGGCTCATATTGCAGCCTTTTGATTGCTAAATCTGACTCAGAGGAAGTGGTGGGAGGATGTGCCTATTTCTGGGAGCAGGAGAGGATTGCCCCCTCTCGGTGCCAACCAGTAGCAACGAGCAGGTATCACTGTAGCAAAAGACTCCTGGAGATTCAGAAGTGATGAGAAACAGGAGGACATTATCCTTTCCACACCATTTCCCTCAGGTCCCAGAGGAGTAAGGATTCCAAGCCAGTGAGTCAGATGAGAGGGTTGGTGCTTTATTCCTTAAGTTGTTTTTTTTCTGTATCTAGAAACCATGTAAGTTAGCATTAACAAAACACCTTCCTGTGTGTTTGTCCAAGTGCGGGGTGGCAAGGAGTGTGTGCATCTGCCTGGGTGAGGTGGTACCTGTGCACCTGGTAGCTTAAGCACCTCTGCAAATCTGTGCTTGCACACAGGTCAGTAGGCTGGTGTCTACCTGCTTATCTACATATGAATGATTCGATGAATCTAACTGCAAATGGGACTGTGTATGTGTCTGTATAGATATTTTAGCAGCTGTTAAATAACTTCACACTACTTCCTGAACTGCATTCTGTGATTGCTACCTGGGTGTGGGAGCCATTTGGTGCCATCTCCAGTCTCTCCCCATCACTTTCTCACTGGAATTACCCTGAGTGAACCAGATCTAGAGAAAATCGATTAGCCTGCACCAGGTGCAGGTTGTCCACACTTTTGTAACATGGATGGTTTCAGTCTCTAATCCCTTGACCAGAGAGAAACTTTCTATTGTAAATACACTAAATGTTCTGAATTAAAATGAATATTTTTATGGTTTTGCTCATATCAGCTTCTTTTCTGTGACTGTGACTGGGGGCAAAGGAAGGGGAATAATTTCCCTTAGTGGCAAGAGTGGGTGGCTTGGTGGTCTCGTGTATTTTTTTAAGAAAACACAAAATTTTATATACTCTGGTATGTAAAACTTAGCTGACATCAAGTCACAAGAAGCTAGTTGAAGACAGGAAATAGGACTGAAATGAAATCCAGTTGTAGGTCTTCCCAGATATTCAAGAATATGAATGCCAGCATATTTAGAGTGAATTTTTAAACAATATACAGTGACTCATTTGGATTTTTATCTGTTTTTTTAAACAGGAAAATAAATAAAGGAATAACAATACTTAAAAGGTTAATCTTACATGTTTGTGTCTGAGGAACCAAAGCACCATGTTAACTAAGGAAGGACTAATATTCCACTTGAAAGTTTCCTACTTTAAACTTGGACGTTCCTGACAGTCAATGACAAAGCCAGGAACTGAAGTCAGTTTTAATTCCCAGTTTGAGGCTTTGTTTTGCTTTGTCTTGCTACATCCTATTTTAATTGAGGATGATTTTGTTGTGGTTTTTTTTAATCAGAGACAGCACAAAGCTCACTGTGATACACTTTTTCTTTCGTAATTTATGTTCAACAAGCACAACAGTATGATAATTATGAGATGTACATGCTGTAGATTGAAAGTGCTTGAAGCGGGGAAGTTCTTGGAAATTTTTCCAGGTATGATATCTGCGCCTCGGGTTTTTTCCCCCACTTCAAACCGTGTAATACATCATCTAAAATCCATATCTTTCAAAGGTTGTGGCACAAGGTAAGGCCACAAGCAGCAGGTCCCAGGCCACTGCTTGGTTGCTAGCAGCTTCACAGAGAAATTTTACAGAAATCCATGGCTATGAGGTATTTCAGAGAATGCTGAAGACCCTTTCAAGGTAATGAAGGTGACTTGGGTGGGTAATGTATGTGAAGATGGGACTGGAGGCTCCTGATGCTGCTGCCTCTGAGCTCGGACAGAGCAGCCACCAGAAAAAATGCAACTGTTTATGTAATTTAATTTATTTGTCTTCATTACTCATTGAGTATCTAACACTGAAGCGATGATGCCTGTAAATAGAACATTTACATTATAACTGTACTAGGTTCAGCTTTGTTCCCCCAACATAAGGAGGACATGGAACAGTTGGAGCAAGTCCAGAGGAGGACACGAGGTTGATGAGAGGACTGGGGCACCTCCCGTACGAAGACAGGCTGTGGGAAATTGGGCCTGTTCGTCCTGGAGAAGGTTCTGTGGGGACCTCCCAGCAAGCTTCCAGTACGTGAAGGGCGCTCCTGGGAGGCTGGAGAGGGACTCTTGGTCACTGTAGTGATAGGACAAAATGAAAGAGGGGAAATTTAGGCTGGATATTAGGAAGGAATTCTTTACTCTTCGGGTGGTGAGGGCCTGACACAGGTTGCCTGGGGACGCTGCGGATGCTGCAACCGTGGCAACGCTCAAGGCCAGGATGGATAGGGTTTTGAGCACCCTGGTCCAGCGGGAGGTGTCCCTGCCCTTGGCAGCGGGGTTGGGACTAGATAATCCTTACGGTCCCTTCTAACCCATGACATTCCAGGATTCCATGGAACCGCGGTGGTCACTTCTCGCCTCAGCAGCTGCAGCTCCCGGACTGCGGCGGCGGCCGATGATCCAAGCAGGGCAGCGCCCGGCCGCCCCCCCCGCGGCTCGATGTGCCTTGGTACGGCCCGGGGGCCGCGGTGCGCGCCGGGAGCGGGCCCGGCCGGCGCGGGGGTGCGGCCGTCATTCCGCGCCGCGCTCCCGGCACATCCTGGCGAGTTCCCGGTACATCCCCGGCACATTCCCGGCCCGACATGGCCCTCAACAAGTCCATGCACGCCCGCAACCGCTACAAGGACAAGCCGCCCGACTTCGCCTACCTGGCCGGCAAGTACCCCGAGTTCCAGCAGCACGTGCAGACCACCCTGGCGGGCAGGGTGAGGTACGGCCGGGGCGGGATGGGGCGGCCGGGCGGGCGGGTGCCGCTGTGTGGGTGTCCCTGTCGTTGCCCCTGTGTGGGTGCCCCTGTGTGGGTGCCCCTGTGTGGTTGCCCCTGTGTGGGTGTCCCTGTGTGTCCGCCCCGGGCACCCATGGAAGCTCTGCGTGTGCCTTTCAGCCTGAATTTCAAGGATCCCGAGGCCGTGAGGGCTCTGACGTGCACCCTCCTGAAGGAGGATTTCGGGCTGACGATCGACATCCCTGTGGAAAGGCTCATCCCCACCGTCCCCTTGAGGCTGAACTACATCCACTGGGTGGAGGATCTCATCGGCCACCAGGATGCTGAGAAGCAAACCCTGCGGCGAGGCATCGACATAGGTACTTGGCAAAGCTAAATGTTTAATTCCTTGCTTACCGTCAGCGACGGGAGCAGATACAATTTGTTGCAGATCCACAGAAAGCCGTCAGGTTTGAGAAACAGATCTGATCAATGCTCGCTGTGGTGGAAGGCAGTCTGAGCTCCACAGGTGTTTCACGCACCTTCTTGCTGGGCAGGATTTCTCTGCACAAACACAAGAACAGTCATAGCCTGCAATTATGTGGCTTTTCAGGGCCTTAGGCTCACTTGAGTGCAGCTTTGTGGGGTATACAAAAACTATGCTGCTAGAAATGCAGGCAAGCATGTCATTCTAAAAGGATTTAAAAGTGTTTCTGTGTGAGTTTGTAAGATCTACACTGATGGCCATCATTTGGTTTTTATTAGAAATTTTAAAAAAAGGCAAGCTCCGTAAGAGATTCCACTCACAAATAATAAAATTGGCATTTGGATTCCCAGTCTTTGGTTATTCTTTATGAATTACTTAAAAGGCACCAGTGATAGTACATTTGAATTTAGTTCACATCTTTTATTTTGTCAATAGAATCTTCCTTTACAGTTTCAAAGGCTTGATTTCAAAGACTGTTTTGTGCTGAAGAAAACTTACAGTGAAATTGAGAGAAGTTGGAATTTCCTTTCTAACTTGTTTTAATGCTTGGCATTATAACTTTAAAATTACAAAATTCCTCAAAGCTGGGGTTCAGTAATCTCTGCTACTGTGCCAGATTTTAAGTTTCTGTTTTCGTGGCATCTGCTAGCATGACTTTTTGTAATGGAATTTTTTGTTCTCCTGAAATTTACTGATCTGTATTTTTAGTTGGATATGCCATAATTATTTTGTGCTAGCATCTCTCTCTTTTTTAGCAAATTTTTAATCTGTCTACCTTTTTTGATATCTTAATTGGCACTTAGGTTTTTTTGATAGTTTTGGACATTAGAGAAAGTCTGGTGGAACAGATCTCTTTTTGTGATTGTTGTATGTTTCAAAGTAAATTATTTGTGATAGATCATAAAAGTGCAGTGTGGTAGGGTTTTTATTTTAGTAAAACCAGAATATGTTGGCTTTCTTTATATAAATTAACTACTGTCATATAGAAGAAAAATAGCTTGAACCAAAGTTGATAGTTTACTAGAAAATTTATTACAGACTATTAAATTCTTTATTTTATTAAAATGCATATTTGACAATGCTATTTTTTCAAATTACAAAAATAAAGTTCACTATGTAATAAATACATAGTTAACTGCATATAACACCAGAGGCTTATTTTGCCTTTTTAATGGATTTTCACTTCTGCAGGGACGGGGGCATCCTGTATATACCCGTTACTTGGAGCAACTTTGAATGGCTGGTATTTCCTTGCAACAGAAGTGGATGACATGTGCTTCAATTATGCCAAGAAGAATGTGGAACAGAATAACTTGTCTGATCTTATAAAAGGTACAGTGTAATAAAGTATTTAGTAGCATGTGAACATTGTGACCTATTTTTGCCATGTTCAGTGGTATATCAGAATGTGTATTCCTTCCAAATACATGCCCAATTGTTTTTACTGGAGCAGAGTATTCACTAAAGTCAGCGTATGCTTCAGCCAAAAAGCTGCCTTGTCTATCATGGGATGTGTGGATAGAGAAATACTCTGTATAAAAACTTTTGGAAGCATACATTTGAGCAATATGTCTTAGTCTGTTGTCCATGTTGAAGAGCCAGAACCTGATGTGGAGAACAATGAGAGTTTTCTGTTACTGCTGCCACTGACTTTTTAGTGGTGTGATGGTGTTTCAATATACTGGAAAAGCAGCTGGCAAAGGAACAGGCCTCACATGAAGCTTTAGTGCCTTTAGTTGTATGGAGTTAATGCACATTTGTGGTTGTATTGATGAACTTGGGGTAACACAGGCAGTCCTTGTTGTTTCAAACAGATTCATGTGGTTCTGCTGCCATATATAAATATACAGGCTTTGTATGCTAATCCTTAACCTGAAATCTTTATTTGCATGGTGATATTTGTTATATCTCTTCCGTAGAAAGCATTGCTTAGAAAGTACAAGTTTTATACAATATATAATGCATATAGCGTGTTAAATAAGATATGAAGTTCTTTACTGACCAAATTCACTTTTTTTAATAGTGGTGAAGGTACCACAGAAGACTCTTTTAATGGATGCACTGAAAGAAGAATCTGAGATAATTTATGATTTCTGCATGTGCAACCCCCCCTTTTTTGCCAACCAGTTGGAAGCTAAGGTAAGGTAACAAACTGCATGTTGTATGTGGGAAGGTAGCAACAATTTAACCTCTTTACTTGGGGAAGGTTGAGTGGAAAATCCCAAATCATCATGAAATAGCATTTAAGTCTACTCTCTCCTCATTCCCTAGCCCCTAAAGGAGTTCTTGAAAACTTAACTGTCACCCCTCCTAAAGTGGAGGATGAGCTGTAGAATTCTTTCACAAGTTCTTACTGTCTTTGAAAATTAGTTTGGAAAGTAGACAGCTCATAAATCTGAAATGAGGTGCCTGCTGCGTAACAGTGGTACAGAGGAATTAGTTCCTGGAATTTTGCTTAACTGTATTTTTTGTTCCCTTAGTGATGTAGACAGTATCAAACAGGTCTTGCAATACCCATTGAATATAGTGAAAAATGTATAATACAGGGCAGTAGAAAAAAAGGTTTAAGATTTAATTAAACACTATAGATTGTAATTGCATAGATGCACTTAGCATGTCTTACATGTAGTGGAACCACATATTTCGTATTAGCAGAATCCTGATGTGTGACAAGTAGCTTACCTAGGTTTGAGATTGTAGGGAATTCACTCAGGTATCTTTATTTTGAATGGATCTTTGCCTATTATCTGTGGTTCTGATGGGGAGAGGATAAGTAGAGGTGGTGATGCTTGCTACCCACTAAGGATTAAGATAGGAAGCAGTGTACAAAGCAGCACAATGTTCCATTAAATGTTCATTTCAAATGTTTTTGTTTTTTAATCCAGGGAGTTAATTCTCGAAATCCACGGCGTCCCCCTCCCAGTTCTGTAAATACAGGAGGGATTACAGAAATCATGGCTGAGGGAGGAGAATTAGAATTTGTCAAAAGAATTATTCATGACAGTCTCCAGCTTAAAAAGAGGTTACGGTGAGTGTTTTGTTCCAGTTAAAAAACCCCAAACTAACACTTTGATCTTTATATTTGCAGAAATCATGCAAAAATGTTATTTTTAGTAGCTATGGTCCAGTGATATCTGTGCAGTTTGTTTGATGATACTTACGCATCCAGTTGATCCTGAGCAGCAATTAGAAGTTACTGCTGGAGGTGTTTAAAGGCAGAAGACAAAAAAAGCCTAGACACTTGCAGCTTGCAGCAAAATTAGAACATGTACCTGATAAAGACAGGTCAGGGTTTATTCTTGGGGGCTTTTGGGATGGAGGAGGTTTTATGACATTGCCTAGTTATCTGTTGAGCACCTAAAAATTTCTGTCTTTTCCTGGCTGAATTTTGGTAACTTGCAGCTTTGCCTGCTGAAGGACATTGTTGTACTGAATGCTGTCTTGGGCGAACATAAGCTGCAATAAAAAACATAGCATGACCTTCTTTTGAGCAACATAAACAGATGGCATGTCTTCAGTTTTCTGATTATAAGGCTTTCACTCCCCCAGTGTTGGACAAAACTGTCCCTTGATAACTGGGAAATCATAAGTTTTGTAGTTCAGTACGTTATATCTATGAATTAGCTTTCTTGGATCCAGTTATTAAAAAATATGGAAGATGGGGTTGTAGAGCTGAAATAACAATTTAGATGAAGAACAGAGCTTCATCTAAAGTAACGTTTGGAGATTCTGAAGATGTGGAGCTGGTGGCAGGATAAGCTTCACTAGAAGTGGGAAAATGTTTTTTCCTTTTTTTTGCCTGATTGTTTCCTCATGAAATATGGGTTATGTGATGGAAACCTGGATAAGATATGAGTGAGCACAAGCGGTAGTCAGGATGTCTGCTTTTGAGCACAATTCCTTGCCAGTAGCTGGTTATTCCTTTTAATTCTGATTCATTCTCCAAAGAAAGTGAAGAAGTTAAATTCTTGTAAGGTGTAACATCTTCCCCATAACTGAAGTCACTTTCAAACAAGATTCCTCATTGTTTACGTGTGGTTTCTAAAATACTCGTAATGTATTTCCTAAAAGCTCAAAAATATTTCCCTGTCCAGTCTGTCTTTGGACCTTCTGTTCTGGATTTTGTTGTATTATGTCCTAGTCACTGTTTAAGTGTGAGTTTTTGTTGTTGCTTTGGTTTTAATTCTGCTATTGTTTTTGCAGCTTTCTGATCCAGGTAGTTCTTATTGTTAGCTGTCATTTTCAGTTGCTCTCTATTTGTAAAACATTTTTAATGTGTGCTTTGCAGATGGTACAGTTGCATGTTGGGGAAGAAATGCAGTTTAGCACCACTGAAAGAAGAACTTCGAATCCAGGGGGTGAGTTTGCAGAGTCCATTTATATCTTGCCTGTGTTCTGTACAGAATATAGTGTGCTTCAGTGTTTGTGGGTAATTATTGTTGAACTGTTTCACTGAGTTTTTATTATAAGAAGGAACTATAGTTCCTTGTTAGCGAAACAATTGAAGTTTAGCTATTGTAGATTCAAACTGACAGGTAAGTAGCAAATACTGTCTCCAAATTTTTGTCTGTATCACATGTTAGAGCATGTCTAAATTCAAGAAGATTCAGGCTTTCTGCTTTAAAATAGACTTAACAAACCTGTATTAAATAAAAGAAAGAAGAACAAAAAAATCTAGCTTTCTTTCCTCTTAGCTCACATGAAATCTAGCAATTTGGTTGATAAAAGAAATAGCAACAGGATTTAAGTGGCAGCATTGTTTTGTTTGTATTGAATTCTGTCATCAAGTAAAATGGAACTTTTTGCTACTATTTTCATTAAAGAGGGTTGTGCAAAGGATTTTTTGGATGGCTTTCTGGAGGAAGCATACTCTTCACTAATTCCCATACAAAGAAAGTAATTGTGAGATCTTGTATATAGTGGAAGGAAAGAGAATGCGTGGTGAAATAAATTCCAAGAAAGATGAATTGCCAAAAGCAGATGCTGAGTGAGGGAAGTGAGTAGAGGGTCCTGACACCTCCGAGCCATGTCAGAAAGAATTTCCATTTGTGTAATGAGAAAACACACTTTGTTTGAAAATGTGCACAGTAAAACAATGTTGTTTATGAATCTGAAATAATGTATTGCTCCTTTGCATAGGTTCCTAAAGTCACTCATACTGAATTCTGCCAGGGGCGCACCATGAGATGGGCACTGGCCTGGAGTTTCTATGATGATGTGCAAGTACCTGTAAGTAGCTTAATTCTTGTTTGCTTGTGATTTTCTGTGCCTCTTACTTGAGGAAGGGGCTAATGAGCTATAACTACTGTGATACAAACTGTTCTTCTTCAGACTGGAATATTGGATGTGCTGGGCTGTATGGACAGTGGAATTTCTTAGATGGCTGCCAGTCTGTTAGCAGTTGTGACATTTCATGAGTGACCCTTATTGAGGGTGGAAAAAGGAAGCCATTGTAGGAACTTCCTGTGGGTTTCAATGAAAAGAAGGATCATTTGTAACATACCTCAAATAAGAGTTTAGTAGTAATAAAAATACACTAAGTTTGGGGCTGGATTTGAATTTAAACTTCCCTCTGAGAACTCAGTTTTAATTTAACATATGGATTCTGTTACCAAATAGGTATGACCACGTCTAACTCAGACTTGCCTACATGAATGTAAGTGGAGCTTGTTCACCTTAAATGTGAGCCAGTTGCTTTTTTGGATCTGGATGTTTGTATATTTGAATATAAGGATAGACAATAACCAATCTTAAGGAAGATGAAAATAAACCTTCAGTGCACTTGGACCAAAATGTGGATATTGGCAGTTGGCCTCTACTCCCAAGAACAGCCACACTTTTTCAGCTCATGGAGAGCTAATAGTTTGAAGGAACCAATGAAGTTTTTTGCCTAGTACCTGAAGATAAACTCCCTCTGTCCATCAGGCTAGCATAAAGTGCATGATCCTATTAGCTGGTTTGAGTCTAAAACCCCTGGGGGTGCAGTGGAGCACGGGCCATGTGAATGACTGCTTAGTGGCTTACGTGACACTCTTAATCCTCGTGTCTTATGGAATCACAGTCCTCTGAGTACAAAAGTCACCCACTAATACTGCATAGCCTTGTAATTACTTTTTTCGTTTCTTTCTTCTTCTAGTCACCTCCCTCTAAAAGAAGAAAATTAGAAAAACCACGAAAACCAATTACATTCATGGTTTTGGCTTCTACAGTCAAAGAGTTATCCATCAAAGCTGCAGTTATGGGCTGGGATGCTGCAGAAGCTATTGCTGTGGTCAGAGCCTGGGTGGAGAAGATTCTCACTGATCTGAAGGTACAGTATGACGTATTAGATGTTGAAACAACTTCCTAATTGAAAGCATAACCATGAGAGGATCTTATGAAATTCTGCTGTTTTCTGCAATAGGTTCAGCATAAACGTGTTCCCTGTGGAAAAGATGAAATCAGCCTCTTTGTGACTGCCATTGAAAACTCCTGGATTCATCTGAGGAGAAAGAAACGAGAGAGAATAAGGCAATTACGAGAACTTCCTCGAGCTTCTGAAGATATTCTGCAAGCCATGGAGGAGGAAAAGAACAGCCAGAAGAGCGTGAGCAACAACTCGGACTCTGAAAACCCCAAGGCTGAAGACTCTGAAATGGGGTTTGTGGCACCTGATGAGGATGTCCAGATGACGGCAGGTGAGGAGCAAGCAGAGGAATCTGCTGCCAAAGAAGAGCACAATGATCCTGTGAAGGAAGAGGAGATGGAAGCAAAGCAGGGAGAAACGTCACTTGGCAAAGGTTCTGGTGATGCGAAGGAGGAGCCTTGCCCTTCAGAGGAAGCCAGCAATCTGACAGTGGAAAAAGAGCAAAGTCCTAAAGAAACTAGTGGGGGTTTTCTCTTCAAGTGTTTAATGAATGTGAAGAAAGAAGGAAATGATGTAGTAGTAGAAATGCACTGGGTTGAAGGACAGAACAGAGACTTGATGAACCAGCTGTGCACATACTTACGGAACCAAATTCTTCGACTGGTTGCTAGTTAGCTCTTTTTCCTACTTTGGTAAAGTAGGTCTGTCCTCAAATTTTGTAAACTATTTTTAATGAATTAAAAATTTCAGATAGCAAAACCTGTTTTTTCCCCCTTAAAAAAAGAAGAGTAGAATGAAGATAGATGTCTCCTTTAATATTTTAAATAGCATTTTCAAAGATATAAGGAGGACATGAAGTGATGAGGAAGCAATAGATTTCATACTGCAGTTGTAAAACTACATGTTGAGGTGAAACATGTTTATGCTGTGAGCATTTTAAATATCAGCAGTGCTTATTCTGGTCTTTTTCTGGCACAATAGAATTATATATTGTTACTAAGTAGAAATCTTTACTGAGTTATTTTCGTCAGTATTTTTTCAGTACTAATACAGGAAACAGTCTGCAGTGGGAGTTGTTTCCCTCAGTGAAGAGTCTTTAGCAGAGGATTTCAATATGCCTCTCTTCCCTTTAATGTATCTAACTTTTGGTCGACAGAGTAGCAGAATGGATACATTCTCAGTGAAGAGTCTTTAGCAGAGGATTTCAATATGCCTCTCTTCCCTTTAATGTATCTAACTTTTGGTCGACAGAGTAGCAGAATGGATACATTCTCCACGTGTCAATTCATTAAAATAAGCGCTTTAGGAAAAAAGTGTGTGTTGTCTTTGTCTGGTGCTTGGACTTTGAAACACAGAAGGGCCTACTGTTAGCATCTGGTTTTGTAAACTTGAAAAATGAAAGGAGCTTTTTGAGCTGCTTGATTTAAAGAGGATTAAAATACGTTGACTCTTCCATTAGACCATCCTTTACACTCACTCAGATCTAATTGTCTGAAATGACAGCAGTATTCATAAAGAATTTTGCTTCCATTTAATCATAATATTTAATGACGGGAATGAGAGCACATGCTGTTCTTCAAGGGCCGGAAATTTCTGCATGTATTTGTCTGAGATGAGGAGCACTGGTCCTGCTTTGTGTGAAGTCAGCCTCCTAAGTTGTGATCCTTTTCTCCAAAGAGAGATACAGAACATGAGGTGTTTTTATCTGAGAGAGTGGGGGGTGTGTGTGTGTGTGTGTGTGTGTGTGTGTTACCCAAAACGAAGCAGTGGTGGCCAAAAGGAAATAACTGCGTGTGTTCATGCTCCTGAAGGGTGCTTTCAGTGTTCACCCTTTGCCGTCCTTATTTTTGGAAAAGTCAGTATGTTTTGTTCAGTTGAAATTAAAAGCAACTTGGAAAAGCCTTATTTTTTGATATAATGCTTCTTAGCACTTCTGTGGGTGCTGGACAAAGACATGCATTTTTCGGGTACTGCAGAATTTTCATGGAACTGCTCCTGAAATTCACGTTGCTGAGGAGAGGTAAAACCAGTCCTACTCTTTTTAAATCTGGAACAGCTATTTTGGCGTCAAAGCCATTCGAAACAGCAAACGAGGCTGTTTGTCCTTCGTGCCTTCCCCTGTTGCTTCAGCTCTGCAAGGTAAGCCATGTTTCGTAGAAGCAGATCCCGTTACCTTCATTAATGATCTCAGCCTTTCACCGGTACCGCACGAGTACCGCACGCTCGGAGCGCTGCCTGAGCAAAGAGCGGTGTTTTTACAAAGACAGCCCGTACTCTGCGGTGGCGTGCCGGGGTGCCCGGTTCGCTGCGGGAACGCCGGTTCCCCGTTCCCCCCGGTTCCCGGTTCCCGGCCCGGGGCCGCCCTCCCGCCGGCCGGGGCGGGGCTGGGTTTGAATGGCGCGGCGGGAAGATGGCGGCGGCACCCCCGTCACCCGCAGCGCTGCCTCGGCCGCGGGGCTCGGCGGCGGCAGCTCCCGCAGGCCGGGGCGGGCTGTGCCGCCCGGCCCCGCCGCTCCCCGCCGCGCTGTGCTGAGCCCCCCGCCCGGCCTCGACCTCTCGCTCTCCCTGCGCGGCAGCGGCTCGGCAGGTACCGGCGCGGGAGAGCGCAGCCCTTCTCTCTCGTTCCCTTTCTTTCCCCTTCCCTCGGTCGTGCAGCGCGGCGGGTCGGGATGTTCTGGGAGAGGGGGAGCGGGGCTGTGCCGGGGGCACCGGGGCGCTGCTGGAAGGGGCCCGGGACCCTCCGAGCCTCTCCCGGCCTTGGCCCTGAGGGCGGCGGTGCTCGGGCCGCGCTTCGCCCCTTCGTTTCCCCCTCAAGGGCAGCGGCTGCAGCCGAGGTACGTGCTTGTGGTAGCAGGGTGGTGAGCGAAGGATTTTCCTGCACTGCTCACTGTGTAGTTGAGGAAGAAGATAAGAAAATGTGTATTCTGTGCACACTCCTGAGATGGAGGCATTCTGTGTGTCGGGTAACAGCGGGCCTTATTCTCGGCTTGGCCTCTAGGTGCTGCCATAATACAACAATCGGTGTAGTTATCTTTGGTATACCAGGAAAGGTTTGTTTACTTACGTTGTTAAATTGATTAAAGAATACATATAAAGTACAGATGAAGTATACACAATATATTTCTATACGCAATATACAAGATTTTGTATAAACATCTTGTAGCAAGGTGTCATATCAAGTGGTCCTGCTGCCAGAGCTACTTAAAGTGATGCTTCTAGATGCCATACATATATTTTACCAGCTTATTGTGCTCTTGAATCAAGAGAGAAATCAAGACTTATACAGCATCGAGATTGTATACAACATCTTAAATCAAGATATTTACATGGCATCTTGCAGTTTCATCTTTTTTGTGATTTTTCTGTAACTTTTTAAAGCATTTACATCTCTCGCTCTCTTTTCCAGTCATGTCACATCTTCTTGCTGATGTGATTATGCTCTGCAAGATGGAATTTTGTCAATTTCTCCAAATGGAGGAGAGCAAGGCAATGTACACATTTCCACAGTCAGCTCCTCAAAGACAATTCAGTAAGCAGCACTCTTGTGTTTAACTGGCCCCACACTCAGGAACAGTTTTCTTTCTGAAAAATCTAATACTTAATACTTTTAACCAACAATTTGTATCTTCCTAAGTTTTGACTGTTTCTTAGCAATGTTTTCGTAAATTTAAAAAGGTTAGTATTACAGGTACATTTCTGTACATAGATCTCTAAGCCACAAGTTTTCAAACACATGTTCAGTTCTAATCTAAAGACATTTTTCAAACCGTGGAATCACGTAATCCTTTACTCCTTCCATCTTTTACATGAGGCTTGTTGGTTTTAACACTAGGGAAGAATCTTGAGGTCCCATCACGTTGGGTTTTTTATGTTTCTGAATCCTAATTCTGCCATATTAGTCACTGTATCAGATTTGCACGGCAAGGGGGGAGATGATAAGAGTGCCTTCCGTGAGAAGTTGCCAGAAGCTTCCCCTCTGTTGGACAGAACCAATGCCAGTCAGATCCAAGAGGGACTTGCCACTGGCCAAGGCCATCAGCAACAGAATAATGTATTTAAGAAGGGGGGAAAAAAGCCTGTGCAATGGCAATTGCAGCTGCAGGAGTGAGAATATGTGATGGACACAGCCTGCAGACACTAGGGTCGGTGCAGGAGTGGGAGGAGGTCCTTCAGGAGCAGAGCTGGAGCAGAGATACACCTGCAGCCTGTGGTGAAGACTGTGGTGAGGCACGTTGTCCCCATGCAGCCCATGGAGGTCCATGGTGAGGTAGAGATCCACCTGCAGCCCATGGAGAACCCCACGCTGGAGTGAGTGGTTGCCCAAAGGAGGCTGTGACCCCATGGGAAGCCCACACTGGAGCAGGGTCCTGGCAAGACCTGTGGAGAGAGGAGCCCCCTCTGGAGCAGGTTTGCTGGCAGGACTTGTGACCCCAGGAGTGACATGAACTGAAGCAGTTAGTGAAGAACTGTGGCCTGTGGGAAGGACTTAGGTTGGAGAAGTTCATGGAGGGCTGTCTCCTGTGGGAGGGACCCCACACTGGGTCAGGGGAGGAGTGTGAGGAGCTCTCCTCCTCTGAGGAGGAAGCAGCAGAGACAAGGTGTGACGAACTGACTGCAACTCCCATTCCCTGTCCCCTTGTGCTGCCGGGGGGAAGGAGGTAGAGAAAATTGGGAATACAGTTGAGCCTGAAAAAAAGGGAGGAGTAGGGGGTAGCTGTTTTTAAGATTTTGCTTTATTTCTCGTTATCCTACTCTGATTTGATTAGTAATAAATTAATTTTCCCCAAGTCAAGTGTTTTGCCTGTGATGGTAATTGGTGGGGAGTATTTTCCTGTCCTTTTCTTCTCCCACGAACCTTTCATTGTATTTTGTCTCTCCTGTCCAGTTTAGGAGGGGAATGATTTGGGTGGCACTTGGTGTCCAGCCAGGGTCAACCCACCACAGTCACAGTTTAGGATAGACAATTCTGGTCTCCTCTGAATTCTCCTTGGGAAGCGTGTTCTGCTTTGTAGCATATTTGTGTTCTCTCCCAATGGTGCGTAAATTTTTGTTTAGTATTTTATGGTGCTTTGATTATACAAAGTGAAGCAAAGCTTTCAGAGCTAAGCTATGTATCAAGTGTTTTTATGTATTTGTGTAGAGGAGACTGATCATGCAGCAGTGACAGCCTAGGTCAGGGTTAACCTCAAGGCAGCAGTTGAAATTTTTAGTGTGATGAAAGAAAAAATGCTGGCTGTTTATGCAGGCTGGTATTACTAATCTAGCATGCCCTTATGCTCTCAACAATGGTGGGAAATTTCTTTTAGAGTTTTTTGAATGTTACCAGTAGAAGAACGGGTGCAATAGAGTCAGTACACGCGATTACTTGCTTTTCATCTCAATTTGACAAAGTCTTTCAAGAAATGCTGTTAGAGGAACTGTATATTCATGGGTGAGAGAGGACGCATTACTGTGGATCAGAAACCTGAAAGGGACAAAAAGCTTGAGTTTTCTTAATGATTTGGAAAAAGGGAGGCAGTGTCTGTAGTCAGCATAAAGTTGTTTAGGGTTAATAAGACAAGAAGTAATCAGCAAGGAACTTAATTAAGCTAGAGGAACTGGCAGTATTGTGAAGATATTAATCAGCGTTAATAAACTGAAATATGACACAGTGTGCAGAGTAGCTGCTTGTTTGGTTTAGGTTGTGGTTTTCATTCATCTGCAAAACAAAAAACACTGGGCAGTTCTGTAATCAGTGAGAATTACTGAAATCTCAGTAGCAGTAACTTGAAAGGGAAATGGTGTGGGTGAGGATGAGATGGCAAATACATTGTAATGCTGTTACATTAATCAGTGCTGAAGCTCTGTTTGAGTATGTATTTGGATTTGTATTTGGCTGCTCTGTCTCAAAAGCAAATATCAGGGCAAGAGTTTGGTGAAGGAATTAATTGAATGTGGAAAATCTTACAGGAGGAAAAATTGAAAAAAGATGTCAGAAGATAAGAAGAATGGTGAACCGTCCATACAAAATATTGAAAATATAGGGCACATGGTTTATTGCCTTTTCCTGTTATACAGGAGTTTGTAGAGAAGTTTGACATTTCGGTGTGTAACCTAAGTGACCTCAGATTCAAGGATGATACTTGACTTTTAAATTTTTTTAAAATTTTCTCCTCCCAAAGGGCAATATCAGCAGGTAAATGTTCCTGAAGACCAAGCAGACAAATTGCTCCTTGCAAGCTGGGGTCTTCCCAGAGCAGTTCTTGAGAAATACCACAGTCTGGGAGTAGTGCAGATGTTTGAATGGCAAGCAGAATGCCTGATGCTTGGACAAGTTCTGGAAGGGAAGAACCTCGTTTACTCAGGTATACGAACATCTGACAAAACCAGTCCCCCCTAACTTTTGCATTGCCATTTACAAGGACTTATTGGTGCTGAAACATTCAGATCTGGCAGCTAGAAAGGTCAAGATCCTCTTTTGCAGACAACTTACTAAGATCTGTCCCATTGCTGTACCTCAAATTTGACTTAATGGTCTCCTTTCCAGCTGTGAAGAGGGACTTTTTGCCCCATTTTCTCTGTTAAAGTTCCTTTAGAAATTGGTAATTACAAGTCAGCTAATGGTGACTCTTTTTTATTACACACTGTCAACTAGGAACTGAATGATAACAGCAATTGAAGATATACATATTTCTGAGAATATTATTTGCTATTAGTTTTTTTTTCAGTCCATTTATCGTTTCTCATCACATATTGTGTGTGGGGTGTGTGTGCAGAAGGGGAAGTAATGCAGAAGGAGAAGTAGGACTGGTGGATTAGAAATTGTAGGAAAAGACAACTGGTTGTCTACCCTTCATGGGGAAAAAGGTTCTAGAGCAGCACTCAGAGGATGAAGAACTTAGAAGAGAGGCAGGGGATTTTTAGTCTTCTTGACTCCTTGTAGGGTTGACTGCAAATGTAGCTGTGGGTGAGAGACATCAACTGAGGAGTCCCACCCCAATTTCTCCAGTAACTATCTATGCTACATTTGTGATGCTTGTTCTTTGGATTTGTTTTTTAAACTTTAAAAATTAATTAAGCCCCCCAACTCCCCCCTCCTTTTTCTTTTCAAGCGCCTACCAGTGCTGGAAAGACACTTGTCGCTGAATTGCTTATTTTGAAGCGAGTCCTGGAGACTCGTAAAAAAGCTCTTCTCATCCTTCCCTTTGTCTCTGTGGCCAAGGAAAAGAAATGTTACCTGCAGGTAAGTAGCATTCAAGGAGGGTAAATTTATGGGTGGTAGTTGTTGGGTCACATTTTTTAAACAGAAATGCAAAAGCATGGATTTGGGAGGAAAAAATTGCTGAATTTTTTCAAAGAGAAGTTATAGATAATTTAAAATTTACTCTAAGTTGGAGATAAAAAATGAAACTTCTAGCCAAAAGGTAAGCTTAGAAAAATTTTATGGAGTAGATTAAAACATTTTATTTCAGTTTCGACTTCTAAACATTGTTACTTGCATTTATTAACAGATTTTATAATATACAAAATTTAGTTGAAGTTTCTAATGAAAGATTGTGTTAGGAAAAGTACAAAGGGAAGGTGTCAATGTTATCCAAAGGATAAAAATATATTTTAGCTTTCCTTGTGATATTCCACCACAATTTTGTGCACTTAATTTCACTTTGACGTAGCTAATTTTTTTTTTCTTCCAGAATATGGTTATGTCTTGGCTTCCTCACGCCAGCTATTTAAAAAATGAAATAACAGTGGGAACACTCTTTTCAATACATAAATATTTTTTCTTTAAAGACTTTCAAGACATTGTGGCCATTAGGTAACGACAATGGCTAAAACCATACCCAAACCCAGCAGGCATCTTTGTTATATTTGCTGGTATTTAAGACACTTTGGTTGTTCATTAACTGAGATGGTATCTTAACTTTACAAATTGCTAGGAAATCCTAAAAACTGAGTGCAAAAGCTACTTTGTAGTGATAATGGAGACACGTTTTTGCCTTAATCTTGTAAAACTGGAGGATTATCAGAGGATTATCAGGATTATTCTGCTGCTCCTGGCATGAGGTTTGGCCATAGCTGCACATACCTGAACTCAAAGGGTGACCTACCTGTGAGGTCCAAATATTTGTATCTTTTGTTAATGCTGTGTGGGATGTGTCAAAGCTTTGGCACAGCAGTAATGAGACCTGGAAGAGAAGTTGTTGTTTCCTAGCTTTCAGTGTGAGATGTGTCATCACTGTTTGGAGTTCCACGTTTGGCTTTTGCCCAGGATTTCTTCAGAGGAAGGTGCAGAAGCCACTGGTATTATAAACTGTTGCACTGTGTGTTCCCTAACATTTTTGCTATTAAATATTTTTTAATAAAAAACTGTGGTACTCATCTTTTACTCAGTTATGCACACTCTCTTGCAACGTGTACTCTGTGGCTTCTGCTTTGGAAATAAAAAATGACAGTGGGAAAAAGAAGTGTCACTAACTGGTTGAGATATGGTTTTAATCTGATTAGTCGGCATTAAAAGTATTAGAAATTGTAGATGTAGAGTACAGGCTTTTATGTGATTCCAGCAGGCATTGATTAAAATTCAGAGTTGTAGCCTTGGTATGATGTTCTGTATCCTTGGAAAACAGGCCCTGTTTCGGGAAGTGGATGTGAGAGTTGAAGGCTACATGGGAAGCATGGCTCCTGCTGGACGTTTCTCTGCTCTGGATGTTGCTGTCTGCACCATTGAGAAAGCCAATGGACTCATCAATAGGCTCATAGAAGAAAACAAAATGGACTCACTGGGTAAAATACTAAGGCTTGACCATTATGGGGATTACATATTCTGAGTAGATGTGAAATCATGGGATACTTTGAATTTTCTCGGTTCTGTATGTGACAGATGTACCATACAGGGATATGCAGCAATTTTCTTCTTCCAGAGAACCTCTGATTTGGATTTAAGAGGGCAGTCAGCACTGTTCCATGTAGCTCAGCTACTAGGATGAGTAAGGTAAAAGCTGCAGGCTTTAGTTTGTCTCACATGGATGGCAAGCTGCATTTAACAATGATTCCCATAGCTAGGAACTTCCTCTAATTAATAAAACTGAATTAAAGTTCTGATAGATGTTTCAGTTCAGGCATGTATTATATGTGTTTGTTTTAGACAGAGATTGTGGAATCTAAGATCTGTCTTCATTTAGCTTGAGGAGGAGGAGGAGGAATTACATTCTGTGCTCATCTGGATCCAGATAAGCGGAATGAATACATACTGCTCCTCTGGGTAGGCATGGTGACTGGGAGGGCTGTGACATTCATTTCTGTCTTGTTTGCTCAAATACCCTCTACCCTTGAAACAGTGCCTTCTGGGTCACTGTGGCCCTGATGGCCACTAGATAATGAAAGTATTCATTAAGTATTGGGGATGAGATAAAACCTGAAGAAGCCCAATGTTTCTGTGTGCACTTGGAGAGAGACGTGCTTTCCTAGTCCAATCAGAAGTTTGTTACTCTCTTTTTTTCTCTGTTCCATAAAACTATACCCAGTGATGTTTTATACAGTAATCCTTCCCATCTTCACTGTCCTGTAACATAGCTGGTTGCTATTTTAAGAATATAAAAATTGCAAAAATAGATGAGGATCGAACTGCTCTGAGACCTCCACCTTAGAAACTGCTGTTCTGTGTGCATCTGGTATCATGATATTCTGCTGCATTTTGTACCAAAAGAGCTTTTTAGAGAGAAAATGGGAAATCAAACCTTGCAGGTTTTTTTAGTGTGAGATCATGGGATAACACATTCACACCTGGATCTATAGGGGCTGAATCACCATGAACGCTTTAGAGACTGCCAGTGGGCTGCAAGATGAGTGGGTGACTGTTGTGCAGCATTTTAAGCTCATTGAAATGGAGGCTCCTGCAGTCCAGCTCAATTCTTGAATGTATATCTTCATCCCTTCACTTGCAAGAAAACCTGTTATTTATTTCAATATATGGCTACTTGATTTAAGGTTTTTTTGCTTTTCTAAGCTAGGGTTAGCTTGATCCTGTGTCACCACACTGGTACTTCCAGCACAAGGGAGACAGTGGGATCAGGATAAGCAACTTTGTGTTGACCTGTGTGCCTTGGAAGCATACTCAGTATATTGAAATGTATTGTTTAATGACATCATCTTTCAGAAGCTAGAGATACACCAAATCCCTCTGGTTGGAACCTGCATTTCATCCCTACATGTTGTTGTGCTTTTGAAGATGAATGTGCTTGGAAAGAGTCATTTAAATATAACCAGCCAAGTGATTATAAAATTTGAGTTTGAATATGTGTTCTCAATACCAATACCTCCTTAAAGCATCATGTTTTCCTTTCACCATTTGAAAATACCTCTGCTGCAAACCTCCATTTCCCTTATGCCCCAGTATGGCCATATAACAGAAATAAGGGTAAAAATGCTTTTTTTTTTTTTTTTCTCTATATGCTTCTCTGGCATTAATTTTTAAATTAAATTTGATTTTAAAAAGTCATCTTTATGTAAGGAATGGACAAGTTTCCTGTTTGGAGGTAAATTTTCATAAAAGCTGTAAAATATGGGTATGGACTGAAAATGCCAGTTTAGCTGTCACCCAAAGCAAGCTTGTCTCAAACTGCAAGATTGTACCTTGTCTTCTAATTAATTCTAAATTTAGACTAGTTTGTAACAAGGGTGTTTTATCTTTTGAGATGAGTTATTGGGAAATGACTGCAATCCTGGCTGGATTCCATCTCAAGCTTGAGCTGTTCCTTTTGTTGATGTCAACCCCATGCTGATAGCTCACGTTGTATTTAGAAATTGTTGAGAGAAACTCAAATCTTCTGCCTGCCAGAGCTCTCTTTGCTGTATGAAGCAGTTAAAAGCAGTGCTGTGTTGCTAATTATTACATAACATGTCAGTTTAGAACATCCAGGTACACAGGAGATGATATTCCTCTTGTTCAGCCCCTTGACACTGATGCTAAAGAAATTTTTAGGAAAATGATTAGGGAAGAATTTGCTGCTTTCTCAGTGTGTCAGCTGGGAATGGATTTGTAATGTACTGTTGTGATGCTTATTTCTTAATTTAAACTTGAAATTAAAATGTTACTACTTTAATTATATTTTAAAAAATCAAGTCCTCCCTGCTTGTCATTCAGAACATTTTAGTTTTAAACAGGATGGGGAATTCAAACAACCTAGTTATTCTACAGTAAACATGTCTGGTAGCTCTCAGGTATTTTTTAGTAGGTTTTTTCCAGCTGTCTTCTAGGGACACACCTAATTTGCAGACAGAAATAGCAGACTGAGTCTAGCCTCATTTTCGGTACCTATGTAGTATGATGAAGGTCTGAAGTGGCTTGTATGAATTTTACTTTGGAAGATATCTGGTTAAACTGTCCTGTCTCAGCTCTGGAAGAGTTCAGAGGGATTGTTGGATGGTGAAGCAGGAAGAAGCTTTTTCGGGTAGCTGAATAAATATGTATTTGGTGACCAATGAATTACCATTTTTTACCAGCAGGCACAGAATAGAGGAAGTGCAGGAAGACAGAGGAGCTGGATGGGTGGGAGTTGGTAAAAGAGGCTGATGAAGCAGTGCAGCACTCTTTTCTAACTTAAGTGGCTTGAAAGAGAAGGAGGGAGAAAACAGACGGAGAGAGAAGGAACATATGTAGGAAGGAGAGAAAAAAAAAAAGAGAAGGAAAAATAGCATTGAAACAGATAATATAAGGTCACACTTGCCCTTAAGCTCCTGCTATTTTAGCCGCACCAGAAAGATATTACATAGCTGCACCAAAGAGGAAAAAAAATTCCACAGCAGCAGAGCTAATGAAGCGTGGTGTCCTCTGTGCCCTGCTTTTTTTGTTTAACCTTCCTTTATCCTAGTCCCTATCCCTTGGACCCTGTCAGCTGGCCAGAAAAGGTACATACTGCTGCTGGGATGTGTGCAGGAGCTGCACTGAGTGCCTGAGATGTTGTGGCTCTGTGTTTTCTCCTCAGGGAACACTCTAGTCTGGTCTGTTGTCTTCAGCTGCTGAAATTCAGAAGCCTTTTAAGACATTATTGTCCTAGATATTTCTACACACCTTAAAAATTTGATGGAAGTGGTTAATAGATTAAAAAGTCATTTGTCGGAGGGCAACAAAGCTGTCATGTAAGGATTTTTTTTTTTCATTAGAAAGCCAAAACTAAATAATAGAGCTCATTCAGGTTTGGTTAATGAAGAACAATATAATAGGAAGGAGACTCTGCCAGTGTAATTACATCTGCTCTTGTTTTTTTTCCTGACATTACTGTATTAGTAAAAAAATACATTTTTAACTAAGACAGTGGTGTCAACAAAATTTTTGACTAGCTCATTTGGGTGCTGGTATTTTCCTTTCCAGATACTCTGAAGCCTGAGGGTTTTTACTTGCAAGGAAGTTACAGTATAGATGCTGCAATACTGATTTGTGTGGTGGCTAGTCTAACAACTCAGCCTATGTATTTTTATTTTTATTTTTATTTTTATTTTTAAAAAGCTGATTGTGTGTGTGTGTGGTTGTGGTGGGTGTGAAATGTCATGACATTGGTCATGATTTGTCTTTCTCAGTGCCAGAAGGAAGCCATAGTGGTGTTGGTAAGCACAGCTGGATTTGTGAATATAAATTTCAGTTCATCATGTGGAATGTGAAAGGATTGAGGCTCTTTGTTCTTAGTTTGGAGGTTTGTCAGACGTGACCTGAGTGCTTTTCTTTGTCAGGAGTGGTGGTTGTGGATGAGTTGCATATGCTGGGAGACTCTCATCGAGGATATCTGCTCGAACTCCTCCTGACCAAAGTGAGATATGTTACAGAGAAGGTAGCAAAAAGGTGAGTAGGCTGAGATGTTTGTCTTATAATGCTAAATAATTCATGACTCTAAATATTTGTTCTCTGTGTGAATGGAAATCTGGGTTAGCTCCAAGGTTTTATGAGAGCGATGACCTAGACTGTTTTGTTTATTAAGATCTCATCATATCACTTTTCAGGGGCCTGCCATTGTAGTTAAACCCTCTTTTCCTCATGATTTTCAATTTGTGCTACCATGGAATTTATCCTCTCAGGAAAAGTAAGGCTGAAGCTTTCATTTACTTCTTTAGCCTGTTTTTTTTAAACTTTGAATTTTTTAAAAACAGTTTTGCTAGCAGGTTTGCCCTGCTTAATTTTTCAGTGTTGCATGGAATGGTGTAATCATCCTGCTGGAATGCTCTGGTGTGGTGGAAGAGTGGGCATGCTGTTAACTTGTGCATGGTGAATTGATCAGAAGGCTTAGAGGATTTGTCAGTAGTCTGCTCAGTTAGCACAGCTCAGGGTGAGCTCTGCTCTTGTTTATAATGTGATAGTCTAGTGGTTGCATGTTTTCTTGGCCTTTAGCACAATTAACTGGACACTGAGCAATAGATACGGTGTCTGAGAAGACCTCTAGAAGCTTTTAAGAATTCAGTATCTGGCTTCTCAGCACCAAACTGCCCAGCTGCTCCATAGTGGCCAAACACAGAAAAAAGGAAATGGAGGAGCTGGTGTAACCTTCTTAATCTGTATTCGTGGTGCTGAGAGAAGAGTCAAAATCAACTGTTTCCTTAGCACAAAAAGTCAGATTTTGCCAGTTTTCTCTTCTGCTTCTTATCTTGTGAGTTGTACCAATGTTGGGCTAAACAAAGACCATCTTTTTAGTTTTGGGGTAGCTGTCATTTCTATACCATCTCTCCATGGACATTTCACCCAGTATTTCCCATCATGATTTCCAGGATCCAGCAGTGTTCTGAGTCTAATCACATCTGACTTCTCATATTCTCTCCAGAAATCCTGGAAGCTAGTACACTTTGGAGCAGTGTGAGTGACTTTGCCACTCCTTTTCTCTTGGTTTATCATGGAGCTGCAGCACAAGTGCAGGCCCACCCTCTGCTTTACTCACTTGCATTGAAGAAGCAGGAAGGAGAAAACACTTGCCAGGGGAAAAAAGTCCAAGTGCATCAAGGAATGTTGCTGGGAAGACTCAGTTTTTAGGGCCCAGATTCTGTATCTCTCTGTCAGGATCAAGGTGACACTGGGACCCTGTACATGACATGAAGGAAATGGCTGCTATTTTTATTTTGGAATCCACTTGAGATTCCTAGAGCTGAAGAATTTTTCTCAAATGTCCTTCTGAATCTGTTTTGGTTTTTTTCTCTGTTATTTAATGAGCTTATATAAAGGCTTTAAACACTGCCCAGTCTGGCCAGTTATCAGAACTATCAGTGCCTGTCCCACTGAAGTACAAGCTGTGTCTTCACACCAAGAAAATGTTCTCAGATGGCCATTGCCTGTGTGGGTGTCCATGCTTCCCCACCAGGCTTTTCCAGACTCAGCCAAAATTCTGCGGCAGATTTTTCTCCTCCCCAGTCAAATAGTGTGTTGTGGAGCTGGAACTTTTTTAATCCTTGGAGGTCAAAAGTTGCTTTAGGGAGGAGGTGGAGGTCCAAAGTTCCTGTAGGGGCAAAAATCTGCAACCTTGATGGTGAAGCTGTATGAGCAAATGCTAAAAGAGCTTGGATAACAGAGTCTGCCTCTCCCAATCTCCCTTATTTCTGTCTCATCAGTGACTGGCCTTTTATACTACAGCTTCTGGATAATCTTGTTTTCTCTGTCTCGTCTTTGCCAGATTACCAGGGTCTTCTAAGAAGATTCAGGTTGTTTCTGAGCTCACAGTGATTTGTTAGACTTTTTTATTTGTTAAAGTCTCAATTTGTGGCTCAGTGCAATGCAAATGAGTAGGTTTCAGACACAAGCTTAGAAGCATGAAAAAAACCCTATTATGTGGATGTAAAAGCTTGAATCTACATTTGGGTATCTAAATTAACAGTTTGTGTTTTCAGGTTTTTTAGGAGTCCATTATTTCTCACTGCCTTTAGTGGAAGCTGCTGTTCATCACTTTAAGAACAGAAGCTACTTGCTTCTTTGCTGTACTTAGGACTTTGGTTCTCAGATCTAGGGAGACATTAGTCTAATATTATTTGTGCTGAAATGGAAACAAATAGAAGTGTTCAATTAAGGCATTTAAGCTTAGAAAGATTGGAGTGGAGACAGCCATTACTTTATTTCTATGTTTTTGTTAGTGGCGAAGAACTAGTTGATCTTTTTATTTGTTTTCAGTCTGTCCAAATAAGCAGTCAATTTATAGCTGTTGGCTACCTAAAGAAGATAAAGGTTTAGCTTCTAATTGATCAAAAGCTGAATTATCTTGTTATCAGTGCGTCACCTGACATTGTGTTTTCTAAGAGTAGAGAGTATGGCTTCTTCCTTTGTCAAGAAATTGAAAAATTAACCTTGCAATTGAGAGGCTGGAAGGAAGTAGATTGAACTAGTTTTTCTGAATTCCATTTTCCAGAACAGCAGCCTGTGTTGTCACTAACTTTCATTTTCTTTTACCCACTTCCAGACACACGAAGAGCAGCAGTCCTGGTTGTGGTGGGATACAGATAGTAGGCATGAGTGCTACCCTCCCTAACCTGGGGCTCCTGGCCTCATGGTTAGATGCAGAGCTGTACTGTACAGATTTCCGCCCTGTGCCCCTCAAGGAGTGGGTGAAAATTGGCAGCAACATTTATGACTCCTCCATGAATTTAGTGCGAGAATTCCAGCCCAAGCTGCAACTGAAGGTAACAAAACCCTGAGCAGTGGCTTGGGGATAACACCTTGCATAGTGCTAAAGTTAAAAAGACACCTCCTGGTATGTTTTTTTATTTATTTTTAAATAGGTGACATTCCCAACTTCATTGTTTACTTCATAGATTCATGCTCAAACTGAGAATAAAATTGGTATTTTTGTCTTCTACTGACTTAAACAAAAAAAACCCCAAAATACACACTCAGGAAGGTGTTGAAGATTTCTGAATCTGACTTGAAGACAAAGTTGACTTTGCAGTTATGTTGTTTCTGAGTACTTGACTTGTGCCTAGAAATCTATTTCACTTTCATAAATGCAGGCCAAGGAATTTGCATTCATAACTGGGAGAAAGTATTTATATTAAAATCTAGTATTGAACCTGCTTATGTTAAACTGCTAAATGGTATAATTTTGACATTGATTAGAAGGCAGATGTCCATCCTGATTCTTCTGAATCTATTTTCAGTATTTAGTCCTTTTGCACACTTGAAAATGAGATGGTATGTTAGGGGTAAAATACTGTAATGATTTTGAGTAACCAAATGAGTAGAAGTGGGAAATTTGAGCTCTCTACTTGTAGGTCCTTTTCTGTGGAGTCTTTGAAGGGTGAATTTTCTCTCCAGTCCTTTCAACTGCTCTGTGTAATACTAGTGTAGTAGTTGGGCAATATGGGCTGAATTCCAGCAATATTTTGGAATGTTTTACACTCCATTCTTGCTGTGCACAGACATTCCCTTGTCAGTAGCATGGTGGCACAGCAAAGAAGGAGTATCCTAGAAACAAAAGGAAATGTTTTTCACTAGAACATTTGGAAGCTAGCTTTTATGTGGTCATATTGAGAAAGTAATGTTGCATTTGGATATTTTTGAGATAGTTGCTTTGGGTAGTTTGAGATAGTTTGGACAGAGAAAGAACTAAACTGGGCTTATGACTCAATGGTTTAAGGGAGTTGGCTTATTTTGTAAGACTGGGTGACCTTGGGCTTGAGATCTGTCACTGGATCTTCAGACTTCTGTGCCTCACACTGGATCAATAAAAGGGAACTTGATGACCTCACCACTGCAGCTGAATTTGGCTGAATCCTTGTGGAGAAGTTCCTGCCATTGCTCCCCTGTTTTCATTTGCATTTAGTGCTTTTTATTTCTTGCTGTACACCTACATTTTTCTCTTCCTCCTTTAGTCTTCTTGCTACAAGAGAATCTGGCATAGCCAAGTGAAATAGATCAGTTGCAGGGACTCTCTTAGCATCTTAAAACCAAAAAAGCAAGCTGTAAACAGCAGGTTTTTGCATTAATATCTATGTAAGTATCCCTAAAAGCTTTCTATTGTGCTCTGATCACTTGCAGTCTTTGGTCAGCAGTGCTTGCTGAGTGCATCTTATTGGGGATGTTTGGACTGCTACATGTCATGTTTTAGTTCAGACATCCAAGTTAACAAATCTTCCCGAGTTAAAGGAGAGGGGTTTTCCTTCGGGACTCTTCCTAGTTCTTCCCCACTGCTGTTAACCATGGTGTGGAGTTTGCAGTGATTTATTTGTGCACTCTGTGGCTTTCATTCATAAATGGATTTCTGAAAGCAAGATGTAAAACATTACATGTATTCCTGGGTAGGTCTAGAACTGCCCTCAACAGTGTGGTCATACTGGTGCTTGGACTTCATAAAGCAAGACAGAAACAAAGATAGCAGTGCTCCATGTTCTTTGTTTGCTTCTCTTTCTGACTTGAAGTAGAAGATTCCTAATGGGATACAGAAGAAGGACAGCATTTACAAACTTCATTCAATCTGAGAGTGCACTGAAAATATTTTATCTCAATTCAGGGAGACGAAGACCATATTGTGAGCCTGTGTTATGAGACTGTTTGTGGTGGCCATTCAGTCCTGCTTTTCTGTCCATCCAAGAACTGGTGTGAGAAGCTGGCAGACATCATTGCCAGGGAGTTCTACGGTTTGCAACAAGCTGAGAGTAAGAGAAAAATACTTCATAGAAGACTACAGTATGTAGAGTGCCTTTAATGAGAATTAATTTTAGTAGGAACTATAAAAATACTTTCTCTCTCAAGGTTCTACAAAAAACTCTGCCCTTGCCCCAGTTGTTGTGGACAGAGAAGGGATTGATGAGGTCCTGGATCAGTTAAAGCGTTCCATCTCAGGCCTGGATTCTGTGCTCCAGCGTACTTTGCCATGGGGAGTGGCATTTCATCATGCAGGTATTCCTGAATACCTTGGTCTTGAATTCAGTAATAGTTAAGTCATATGGGTTCTTTTTACTGCAGGTATCAGCAATTTGCCGGTTGCTTTTTTAAGTGTTTTGTAGCTTATGCCCAAATAAACTTTGAAAATCCCACAGTTACGAGCAAATTTGAAATTCCTTTTTTGTGGCCGAAGACTTTAATTCACAAATTGTTTTGCTGAATCTTCTCTCTGTTGTGTTGGATAACAGCAACTTCTGGAATACAACTTAACTGGTTTTTTCTTTGTGAAATGTCTGAAAACTTAACTGATTTGCAGCTCCAGCATTTTCAAGTTGTTCCTAAAGCTGCCAGAGTATTTCAGAACAATTTTCCTCAGCTTAATACTGAAACAAATGAGTAAATAGAGGCAGTACAACAATAACAATAAAAATAAAAGGAGCAAAAAAAATAAAAGGAACACTTCTGCTTGGATTTTTTATTTCTTATTTAGATAGGTATTAGAGTATTGATTAGATATTGAATAGATATTGATCTCTCCTGTTGTTTCACGGAGGGAAAGGACTGACTGGGAGAGGCAACAGTAGCTAATGGCATTGATTATGTAGGAGGAATAATTCCAAATGCTTATAGAATCTGTATTTCTTTCTCAAGAATAAAATTGCCCTGAAGCCCTGAAGGAAATGTAGAAATATACATACTAGACCTGTAATGGGAATAATGAAGGAGTCCAGGGTCAGGATGGCAGATAAGTAAATCCTAGTTCCCTACTGTTTTCTCATTTTTATTTTATTTCTTTACGTATTTACTTGCTGTGCTTGCAGGTAAACAGTAAGGAGTTCATCTTGCTGCAATGTGTACAAGCACCGTAGAAAAGCTGGTATATTACTGTCCATTGAATAATAAAAGCTTAATGGTGAAATTTTGCTTCGCTTACAGGTCAGAAGAAGTGAACTAAGGTAGTGTTGCAAGTCTAGTTCCTAACACTGAACGGTGAATGTTCATTAAGTTTCTTTGTTCTTCCCTTGCTGGACAGCAATATTCTGAGCTCTCAAACGCAGTCTCACCATCACGAGGGTCACTAAAAGCCACGTCTCCTCAGGTCTGACTTTTGATGAGCGGGACATCATCGAGGGAGCCTTTCGGCAGGGCCTGATCCGAGTGCTGGCAGCGACCTCCACACTGTCGTCGGGCGTGAACCTACCCGCGCGCCGCGTCATCATCCGCACACCCACCTTCGGGGGCAGGCTGCTGGACATCCTCACTTACAAGCAGATGGCTGGAAGGGCTGGCAGGAAAGGGGTGGACACAGAGGGTGAGCAGAGTCTTTATTGGCATTCTGTAGGAGCGGTGTTAACCTGATTAAATCCAGGGCAGTACTTGGCAATTAGGGGCTAATCATGATGAATTCTGACGGTAGTCTGTATGATTAGGTTAATCAAGATGAATTTGTTTGGTATTAATTTGTTTGGTATTAACGGAGTAAAAATTGTGATTCCCAGGGGGTTGTTTTCACTGCCTGAGACTTACTTTGGTATTTACATGTCAGTTACTTCAGGAACAGGCTATTTTCTCCTTTGAATTCTTGTTAGCTTCTAAGGCTGTGTTATTCATTTGCCTTAATTCTGTGATCCATGGTCAGTTGACTAAAGTGTTTAGAGTTTCAGTGAGAAAATTTGCAGTAAACTCTCATTGGACAGGCCTGAAATGTAAGAAATACATTTAAAGTCTGCAACCCTAATTTGACAAACTTCTGTTGTCTGAAATGGTGATTTAGATTTATTAAACTTCTGCAAAACTTAACCGTCAATTTTATGGATCTTGAAAGTAGTAATGAGACAGAGACAGGGAAATATGAACAGTCGTTCACAGATAATATGGCACCTTCTTGCATACTGATTGATGTTCAACAAAATAATCCTGCCTGTTATTTTAATTTGCAATGGAAATTTATCTTTGTGGATGATGCTTGCAAAAAGCCGCATTATGCAAGTATAAACATGGTAGAAAAGAAGAAGTTCAACAGATGTGAGAAGTGGGATTTGCCCTTCTGATTGTTTGATTGGTGCTTGCTGGAGCCCTATGTAAGCAGACTGTTCTTACATTTAGCTTTCTATTTTTGCCTGAGTAGCATAGCAACAGAGCATTTTGCGACCTATATCTCTGTGAGCTCTCCCTATGCGTTCAAGAAAAGGGCAGCTGCGTGCTGGATTTTGAAATTTTCCAGACTTTGTCATTTGACTGTAGCTGGCAGGTGTAAAATTACATTATTCCTTGAAGTTCCTTCTTTTTCCCCTTCAAGTTACAATAATTAGTACCCTTTTTGACAGTTCTGATGTGGCTGTGTTGTGCACAGTAAGCAGTTGATTTTATGCTGATGAGCTTCATGAAAGTACCATTTTTTTCCACTCCACGGAGTCTTTTGGATGAGAACATAAAGCTATGTTGCCAGCTGCTACTCTGTAGGGAGACTGGAGGACAGTAACTTCAGCTGGAAAAAATGCCTTATGTGGACATGAAATTTAGCTGACAGACAGAAGATAAATGCTGTTGGGTTGAATTCCTCCTCCTCTCCCAACATTGTAGTTTTGGATTGTCTTACATTTTGATTTTTTAGTTTATTTTTCTTGATTTGATGGAAATTTAAAAATATAATTTTAGAGAGTGAAATTTGTTTATTTTTGAACTCATCAACACTGCCATTTTTCCAAGGAGAAATAGGTAAAGCTGAACAAAACATAGAATTTAGTAGGGCCTTAGTTGGTTTTAATTGAGTTTTATGCCTAGATATCCAGAGTCTTCTGATGTTTGTTTAGTCTGATGCTAACTTGAACCTCCCCTAGTATCTGACATGTTTAATAATAGGTATTGGAACAGCTCAGTTCCTTTTTTTAGTTTATTGTTTACTAGATTGCAATTATTAGCTTTAAATTATCAGTGGCACTTTGGAAAAGAATATTCCCCAAGGCTTATAAAACTGTCAGATAATGTAGAGCTAAGTGGATACCCATCTTCTGTTAGATTTTCTTTTAGATAGATCACTCTGAAAGAGTCAAAGGGAAGTTTTCAGAGGAAATTGCAGGTCGCATCAGAACCCAAATACAAAATGAATAGATGTTCTTTATCACTAAAATAAAAATAAGCTTTTCTTTCACAAAACAATGCTGTACAGGCAGTTTATCTTACCTACTCCCCAGTTCTGTCAAAAGTACATGGTCAACAGCGATCAAAAATTTCACCTGACATGATAAAAAAATCCAGACTACATCCTCTGAGCATCATTTCATCCTGCAGTTAATTTATGTAATTATGTTTAAGCTGTATTTCCTTACTCGCCTACACTGCATTTATTTATTCTGTTCATTAAATTTAAGTGCAGTTGTGTTTTCATTACCTCTGGATTTGCTAATTACTGTAGCATTTCCACAGCTACAGTTTTATCCTACATTAACATTCTTAGGATCTTACTAAAACACCCACTACCAAAATTACCTTGTGTCCAGACTACATGCATTTAAATCTTAACAAGTTATCATAAATCTATCATGATATTGACTGCACAGCTAATCCAAAACTGATGTTCTCTTCTTAGTCAAAGGCAAATGTGTCCTACCCATAATTCATTTATCTTGTTCCAGTTGGCAAAGCTTGCAGCTGGCTAAGGTCTTCCAGTGATCCAGTTTCTTTATAATAGTTTTGTTGAAAAAGTATCCTTTATGTGACCACTGCATTTTCCATGGCTAAGCTGTACTATGATCTCATTAAAGGAATTGACCCATTATTTTCATATTTCTTTCATGGCTCTGGGACATTTTTTGTCTCCCACAGGGTTTCAGTAGTTAGAGATTAACTCAACAATGTCTGACAGAGAATTTTAAGGTAGGCTATATTTAGATGTACTTTCAAGTGGATACTTATGTGTATGTGTTTATATGCATATATGAAAGTTCACAGCATGCATAGTTACTTAGATCAGTAATTTTGGATTTCTGAATTAGTTATTTCTGGAGTGAAAGCTGGTTGACATAATACAAACTGTCAAAATACTGTGCACCTTTTGTGTTTTCTTCTTTGGAGAATTTTTTCAGTTTATTAATGTAATGAAAAAGTCAAATTGATGCCACTGTATATTACAGTTCCAGTCAACTCCAGAACAAGAAGCAAGAGTGGTTGAGCAGCAAAGCAGATGCACGGAGAGGCTCTGGAATCTCCTTAGGGGACTTGGCAAGATCCAGATTAGCCCAATGTAACTTTGAAGCTTGCTCTGCCTTTAGTTCTGATGTACTACACATCTGTGCAGTTCTTACCTAGCAATTCATATGCACTGTTCAAGGTTGCATATTTTTTTCTCTTCTTTTGTTATTCAGCTTTTTTGAAAATACTCACAGTTTTCCATTCCAATAATATGTCCTTGATGAACTGTGTGCAGCTGTTAGAGTGTTAAGATGCAGTACTAAGGTCATTGTTTTTGTATTTGTCTTGTTTTTCTTTTCTTCTCCAATAGGTGAGAGCATTTTAGTCTGCAAGCCCTCAGAGAGATCAAAAGGTGTTGCTCTACTTCAGGGATCTCTCAAGCCTGTTTGCAGCTGTTTGCTCAGAAGAGAAGGGGAAGGTGTTGCTTCTAGCATGAAAAGAGCAATACTAGAGGTATGGGACACTCAGAAAGGGATTGTGCTTGCACCCTTGTAGGATGGTTTATTCTGTTACACCATCAAATGTTTTCTGTGCACTTCTTTTTCATCAGTTTCCTCCTTTGTCAACCCAGTCACCTTATTTGGATCTGCCAGCTTGCTTCAGTATTCAGCATTTTGTCCGGGATGTTTCTCTGCTTGCTGGAGGTTGGGATGTGAGCACACTCAAAGAAGCTCTGCTATTGCATTTAGATGTACTCAAGCAGCAGGCAGAACTAAGTGTAATTCTTAAACTTCAGGTGTGACCTGACATTCTCAGCTGGAGGATGCTCGTAAATTCCTGATCCTAGAGGATTTGTAGGCTGAATTGGGCCATAATGACATTTGTGGAACCTTGTAGGGCCTTATTTACCCCCTCAGCTTACCTACCTCTTCCGCACAGGAATGACTGAAATTTTGTGAATACGTTTTTGGTGAGCAAACAGGGGTGGTACCCAATTTGATCTCTCCTTTGTAGAATTCCTACAAGGAGTAAAAAGGACCAAAAGGATTTTATTCCACATAGATGAGCTTATGTCCTTTTCCAAAGCTGCTTTTGGGCTTGAACTTAGATTAGGTGCAAGATTCTTTAAATATAATTTGTTTGCTATACTTTTCCTGTATTTTGAAAACTTTTGTGTTGCTTAGAACTGGATTGTACTTCCACAGATTTTGAATTTTTAGCAGACCAATGGAATTTCTGAATGTTTTTTTCTACATTAGAACTATCTAAAAGAAGGGGATTTCTTCAAAGCAAAACCAAAATCCAAGGTGAACAAAATCACTCTCAGTCAGGAAATCAATGATGATATGATAGCATTCATTTATTAAGAGAAACCTTCAATATGCTGAATAGCCTTACAAGAACTCCATGTTCATGGTTTGCTTTTGGTATTCACAAAATTGCAGTTTGTGTTCTAACATATTTTAATATTTCACAGTGTTGGCTAAGAAAAATGCCTTGGACTTGTCTCAAATCTAAATTGCTGCTATGTGTATGTCCACTTTCAAAATAAAATTTTGTAAATCATTCCTTTCCGTAGCTTAGTCCTCTTAATTCTACCCAAGATGACTTCTTGCCAAGAAAAGTCTTTAAAAGTTGGCTGTTGCTTTGCCTCATATTCCCGTCTCTGGGAAAATGGTTCTTTAAAACAGATGATGGATCACTCCCTTTGATTGTCTGATGTGATGTTCTGTCCTACTGCATCTCTGCCAATATGAACAGGTAGTTTTCTTCAACAGATCATAGTGGGGGGAGTAGCCAACACTCCAGAGGATGTGCAGACCTACGCCTCTTGCACTCTGCTTGCATCCAGCTTGAAAGAAAGCAAGTGGGAAAATGGGAAAGGGCAAGACAAAGCACAGGCTGGACCTATCGAGGCTTGTGTGGCATGGCTGCTGGAAAATGAATTCATCCAGGTTGTGGACTCTGGCAATGATGTGAAAGGTAAGGTTGGTGTTCCTCCCAGTGATGGCAGTTAGTTTTGATTCTCTGAGTTTTCTGCAGCTGAGTAGATGTAAATTAATAATAAGGACTTCTCTGCTTTTTTTTTTTTTATTTTAAAGAATTGTGTATGAAGACTTTTCTAGCTTTCTGGAAGGTATCTTTACACCTGGTTTAACATATTTTGCATGCACATGTTCTTAGAAGGCACATCACCTGCACATCATCTCTAAGACTGATGCGTCCTAGTCTACAAATTCCCAAAATATCTTTAAACAAAGCAAACTTTAACTACAGGATTGGTGCATATTAACTGCAGACTGTGATTTTTGTCTTTTTAAAGAAGAGAAAAAGGCTAGTTTAGATATAGGCAAGGCTAACCTGCTATTGTTTCCATTTTTCTGTCTTCAGACTGGAGATGTGCACTATTTCTCATTGAAAAAGCAACTGTGAAAAGTTAGAAATCTCTCAAATGCAACACAACCTGGAAATTATTATAAACTTGCACTTAAATGTTTCTCTGTGTAACATATATTTATTTTTTAGCAGCAAAGGTTTACCATCCAACACATCTTGGCTCAGCTACTCTTTCCTCATCTCTTTCACCAACTGAAGCCATGGAAATCTTTGCTGACCTGCAGCGAGCTATGAAAAGCTTTGTCCTGGAGAATGATCTGCATATTGTCTACTTGGTAAGTTCCTCATTCCGTGTCTTGTATTTTCTACTACCAAAAGTAAGGGGAGACAGCACAATGCAGAGTTCTTGACAGCTCCATGAACATAAGTTTGGGTTTTTCTGTCCTTTGCTTAGCTTATATTTCATGAAGAAAAGTTTCTAAATTGAATGTTCTTCAGAATTATTATGTTACTATAGTGTTTATTGTAAGAATAGGTGTAGGCAGGTGCTGCATGCCATTTAAGCCCACTGTTGCCACTCCTGACTTCCTAAGATTTCAGGACTTAGTAAGTTCTGAGCATAAGATAATGGTAATTTTTCTGAGACACTTGAAGTTGATGAAGCAAATTGATTTTTGTGTGTGTGTTTAGGATCAGCAGGCTTAATTTCATATTACTTCTGGAGGCCTAGAAAAATGTTAGACGTTTAGTATCTTATTTTGCTTCCAAGAGAAATTCCAAGAGAAACTTCCAAGAGTGCTTCTGAAGAGAGCCATACTGCTTTCTTTCTATGGGTGGGCCTTTCTTTGGTTTGGTTACAGTGAAATTCATCCCTGATTAAGTTTACTTGCCTGGTGATGTTGCCAGGGCTAAAGGAAGGAGTGTGATAAATCTTAGGAGGTAAAAGTGTCCCAGAGTGTGTCAGGATTTATAAGCACATACACTTGAAAAGCTAAGCACTGCTATTTGAAAAGCTAAGCACTGCTATTTAAGACTTTGGGAGAGGAAGCCATGAACTTGTGAAGATTAGTGAGGAAATCAGATGGAGGTGCCCTGAGCAAACTGGGATTTGTGGCTGCCAGAGGCCCATCATGCAATCATCATCTGAAATCTGACAGTCAGCTTCAGCCTTCTTCAAATGTAAGGGGTATTCCCTTTACCAGGATGATAAATCAAAGGCAGAATTTGAGAATCTTGACTGAAAAGAAAGTTCACTTCAAGAGGAATGTACTTGCACTTGCAAAGCTTGTTGAGCTGGGGTACAGGGGAAGGCAAGAGACTGAGGGTACCTGTCTCTGCTTGCTCTATTCAATAACCCAGTTATGGGCTAATGCTGACAGATTTTTTGGATCTACTATTGTCCCATACGTACCCATATCTCTGTTTTAGAGGACCGCATTATATTTTGTTCTATTTCTGCTAGGTAAGATGAAGTCCTTTGCGTTATGCGCCTGTGAATTTTTTCCCTGTTTGCATCTCCAAAAAGAAAAAAAGGATGAAATTTGTTCCTGTTCTGGGGTAGAGGCAGTGATGGCATTATGTTTTTTTCTGCTGTACTTTTTAATTGCAGCAGCTTGTCTAAGGTTATTTTAAATCATACACTGTTGAACAAAATGTTCTTGAGATTCTTTTCTGTTAAGCTACTCTAAAACATTTTCTTGCAAGTCTGTTAGTTTTCAAGGCCAAAGGTTTATTTAATTTTGTTGCTTTTTTAGTTTTTTTAAGTATTGTTCTTCATGTGTTCCTTATGGGCTATGGGGAGTTTATCTGCTATAATGCTTTTTAATTTTTTAAATTAAAAATCTTGAATCTTTTACTTGTACAAATATGAGACTGAATTCCAGGCCCTTGTATTTTAGGGAAGTTGTTTAAAACAAATAAGGATTTGCTAGACTAGGAAAATAGTTTTCTTTAAAGAAAAAAAACAAACCACAACAAAAGCCCAATAAACAACAAAAGACAAAGCCCCATCTTAATAACTCTTATTCTTCTCAGCAGATGAAGGGGCATGGATGATTTACAGCCTCATAGGCATCTACGATTCTGTGCCATTTAATACGTGTGCCAAACAGCTCTTAATTCTCTCAAAATAATTAATCTTGCTTTATATCGATAAAGATACAAAGACATTTTGTCTCCTCACAGAGAAACTGACTCTGTTCGATTGGTTTTATGTCTAAAAAACGTTTAAACAAAGCTCTGGTGGGCTTTTTGATAGGGTTAATAAAAGTTGAGATTTTTTGCACTCCAGGTAAATGAAAGCTTCAGCAAGTTCTGGCAAAATCTGTGTCCTTCCTGCTTTATCAGATGCTGTGGCAGTGCTTAGTGTGGTTACCTGTGGTTTAGGAGGTTGACAGATATCTGTAAATCATGTTAAAAAAAAGAATAAAATTTTGTTTTGTTAAAGGACATTGAAGATACAGGTTACAAATGGTTTAGTGGCTTGGATTTAAAGAGTAATCTGACAAAGATTCTAAATAGTTTAATCATTGGAGTACCCATATGAGTCAGATCTCATTGGTACAAATATTAAAGAAACTGGATTAGAAGAGCTTTTACTTTCTTCATGGTGCATGCCTGTGACTCAGTGCCTTTACGTAGTGTGTAGGATGCTCTAACCACATTCCTTAGGCTGTACTTTTGTTTACCCAAAACTCTGTTTAGTTCTGTTTATTTCTCTGAAACTGTTTTTTTTGCATTGTCTTATTTTCTTTAGGTCACCCCAGTGTATGAGGAGTGGACTACAATTGATTGGTACCAGTTTTTCTGCTTATGGGAGAAGCTGCCTGCCTCAATGAAACGTGTGGCTGAGCTGGTGGGGATTGAGGAAGGCTTTCTAGCTCGCTCTGTAAAGGGCAAAATCACAGCTAAAACAGAGAAACAGCACAGACAAATGGCCATCCACAAAAGGTAGCCACAGAATGTGGGTGTGAATGTGCAGGGACTAGAGGCTGTCACACTTGTAAAGCACAGGCTCTGTCTCTATTTTCAGGAACTGACTCTTTTTCTGAGTGAGCTGATAGGTCAGAGAACATAGTCTGCTCTGGTCTGAGAACACTGGCAGCTCAAGATGTTTGTGCTGATGTTTTTGGAAACCATCCTCTCTGTTTCTTTTGTGTGCTGTTCTGAAGTACCATTCTGTCCTATATACCACAGTACATTTTGCCATGTACAGTAATGTGCCCCAGATGACAATTTTATTTCTTCATGTACTTCTTCACCAGGTTTTTCACCAGCCTTGCCCTTCTGGATTTAATCAGCGAGGTTCCTTTACAAGATATGACCAAGAAATATGGCTGTAGTCGTGGTCAGCTTCAATCCTTGCAGCAATCTGCTGCCACTTATGCAGGTGAGTTGTCTGGGCAAAATACCCCAGGAGTCTTAGGCTAGTCTGTTCTTTTTTGTCTTTCCAGATTTGGGGCTAAGATAGCCACAGTGTGGTACTAACAGCAAACAGCCTTGTAAAACCACTTATGGATTTATAGCTTAACCTGTGTATAGCTCGCTGGTTCCTCTGTCCAGCCAGCATTGCCATGACAGATTCCAGCTGTCTATATTTCCAGGAATGCCCCTGTCCCCAGGGCGCTCTGGCAGTGTCCCGTAAACACTTAGCCAGAGAAACTGCAGCCTGCGTTGTGGTGCAGGAACGGTCCAGTTTAGCTATCAGCTGAAGATGAATAACGAGAGGGCCCTTGGAATGCCTTTAATTCTGAGTGGATTTATTGCAGGATCTTCACACAGAGGAGAGGCAGGGTCCAAGAGGGCGAGGGGCCCTCAGACACAGCCTTAAGAGTTATCATGTATCACCAATCACCATGGGGTTTGGGGGAGTATAGGGACGGTCTAGGGTTACCTTGTCCTATGGGATGGGGAAGGAAAGGGGCCCAGGAGATAACAGGGAATAGAACAAAGGCTCTTGGGGGGAGGGAGGAGATGATGGACACCAGCAGTGGCTACTCTGGTTTGTCCTGGGTTAAACCATGGTCACTTCACTTTCCAGGGGTTTCCTATCTCCTTGGAAGTTTCTCCACCAGTGATCTTTCTCCTTTTCTAAGTCTTCTCCCCCTGGGGTCTCTAAGGACACATCCACAGCAGCTACACCTGTGGTTGCCCCTGCTGTGGAACCACAGAGTGTGCAGTGGGAAGGGGACCAACTGAGGGGAATCAAGCAATGTGCAGCATGCTGAGGTCTGTGGAAATCAGCTGTGTGCTGTGCAGAAAAGTAGTTTGTTCAATATTAAGAATGGAAATTAGTGCAAGTTCATTCTAAAGCTTTGCTCTATCAGGAAAGAATACCTTTCGGCACTGAGTAAAGTCTGGAGCCTCTAAGATGGGGCATGGCTTTCTTCTGAATGCAAAATTAATTGGCCAGAAAGTATAAGGTTATAGTTTTCAAAACAGTGAGTGACTTCTGGGTCATTTATCACCAGATCACAGGAGGTCAGACAGCTGCTACCTTTAACTTCCTTAAGAAGGCTGTGTGGGAGTAGAAGTAACAGCCCACCATGTGACCGAGATATTTTTTTTCTGTTGCCTAAATCCTTCATTACTCCATAAGTGGTTTTCAGTTTTTAAGACAGTTTTAGCTCCACTTGCGAAACCCTCTGTGTGGGTTGCAGCATGAGTCAAAGCCCCAAAATGAAAAGGTCACGCCAACTGATGCAGAGTAGTTTAATTTAATTCTGGTAGTATAAATAACTTTTTTTTATAACTTTTTAGTATAAATAACTTTGTAGAAGTTTCATAATTCTGTATTTCCAGTATTAATAATTTTCACAGGAGTAATCTGGAAAGTACAATGAACTATTCATGCAACATATAGTTAAGACATATGATAAAAGTTGTATTCTATAATCACTGTAAAAATAGTGAGGATGTCATATCTTTCAGTGGTTTTCATAGTCTGTAGATGTAATCTGCGAGTAAGAAACTGTCTTTTCTGTGCTCTTTTCTTTCTCCCATGCACTGGGGACTGCAGTTGTAACCTTTATCATAGGATTTGCTACCTCCTGTGATGCCCTCAGTAACTGAAATTCTGCAGGCCAAGGTCTGCTTTTATGGGCATCAGTGCTGGCTTTCCTCGAAGATCTGTGGCTTTCCTTAATGACTCTCATCACTACTTTTTCTTTTGCCTTTTCTTTTCAGTATGATTGTTTCATAGGCCTCCTGTTCCAGGATATGCCTGTGCTTCATACTTTCAATATTAGCATCTTTGAAAGAACAGTGTCATTCAGAATTTCTACCTCATTGATTACCTAGTTAATTGCAGATTGAGTTCTGCAAGACTAGCTCCTACTCATAGTTGTAACAAACATGAGTGAGTTTCTGTAAATAATGGGAAGGTGAGATATGTAAAGTGAGTGCTGATTCAGATTGGGGGTGGGGAGTGGATCCAGTTTAGCAGAACTGGAGCTGGAGTTCAGACATTAATGTAACTCTTGTGTTCCAGGAATGGTAACAGTTTTCTGTAATCGACTGGGCTGGCACAACATGGAGGTGTTGCTCTCTCAGTTCCAGAGCCGTCTGACTTTTGGGGTGCACAGGGAGCTCTGTGACCTGGTCCGAGTGTCCCTGCTGAATGCTCAGCGTGCCAGGGCACTTTACAGCGCTGGCTTTGTCACCGTGGCTGATCTTGCTAAAGCCAGTCCTGATCACGTGGCAGCTGCTCTGAAGAACTCAGTACCATTCAAAAGGTGAGAAATCACTAAGTCCAGAAGTCAAGTAAAGGAGTTTGTAAGGTGAAGGGTTACAGGATGAAAACTGCAATAAAATATGGCAACCCTCTGGGACTTTGTGTCCAATGTTAGTTAGAAATAACTTGTAGGTCTCTCTGACTGATCAGAGTCATTTCATGATTATTTTGAAATGAATAGAAGCATCTTGTACTTGCAGAATAAATTTTCGAGACCTAATTTTCTTCTTATTCCTCTTTTTGATGCACTCTTTAGTCCTGGGTAAATTGTCAGTGCTTTCTGGGGAGTTTTTGCTGCCTCCAAAAGGCAGCTCCACCAGTCGTTCAAAGTAGTTGATGATTTATTACTGATTATCTTTTGGGATTCTCTTGTGATTTATATGTTAGTACAATAACAAGCTTCCTTGATCTAGTAACTGTTGGACTGTGCCATGATACTTGTCTGGTTCATGCTCTTGAAGTTTCCTTTCTTTGGAAATTGGGACTTGTCTAGGGTACATTTGAACACAGAACTCTGGCAATGCTTTTGTGGTATGCAGCCAGTAATATTTTTAACCGACATCTATTCAGATTTAGAAATAGTTATTTCCAACTAAGTTATTTCCCATCAAGTGCGTGATGTTTTAGGTACAGTGCTTCTGTAAAGCAAGCTGTGAAGACAGTTGAACTGGGAGCAGAAGAGAATAGTGCCAGCTCTTTGTGTTGTTTATGTTCTGCATGGATGTTTACATCTGTCCTTTGCCTTCCCCACAGTGTTCGCAGGGCTGTGGATGAGGATGAAGAGTCAGCAGAAGAGCGTCGGGCTGTGCGCAGCATCTGGATGGCTGGAATGAAGGGCTTAACTGAAAGAGAAGCAGCCTCTGTCATTGTGGAGGAAGCCAGGAGACTTCTGCAGCAGGATTTGGCACTGCTGGGGGTGCAGTGGAACCCAGAGTCTTTTCTCGAGACTGATACATCCTCTGTGATCAGCAGTGAGTCAGAACTGGAAGACAGACTGCACAGATCAGATGGAGAGGAGTCTGCTGAGTCTTTAAGGGTGTTAAACAAAAAAGGGTGCAGAGTTCAACACTGTAATGGCCTTGGTTCTCAGATTGGAAACTTATCAAATATTAAAAAGGGATATAAAAGGCGACTGAGCAGTAGCACAGAAAGCTCTATATTTGAGAGTGAAGTCCTAGGCAGGAAACAGGCTCAAGCAGAGGAAGGCAAGGGTGATCTTGTGTACAGTGCTAGAAAACGGCCAAATGTGTGCAGAGGAAATGAAAACATAGAAGAAATTTCTCTGGTCAAAACCAAGATGGATTCCAGGACAGCAATCCCAGAGCACCTTACTGAACAAGAAAAAACACCAACATTGAGAACAGAGTCTTCAGCCTCTAGATTGATTAAAAGCACAGACACACATTTAAATCGGACTAGGAATAAAAATACTGCTTCAAAACTGCAGGAGTCACTTGTTGAAGATTCAGATAAGCTTAGCATAGACATACAAAAGCTGCCTGTTTTCCACACCACCATCTCTGCAGATAATTTTGTTTCAAACCAAAATAATAAGGAACTTATGGAAACAGATTCTGTAACTCATGAAATCTCAAATTCTGTATGGATGGGGGAAGTTAAGATTGGGAAGAAAGATAAAATGGAAGGATTATTTACAGAGCCTAGCACCACTAATGAAGGCATGCCTAAGGGGAGAGGAGGTTTTCAGGCACCTGTTATGCTGCAGGGGACTCCACACACCAGTGGGGAGACACACAGTATTGTAGGAGGTAGAGGAATACCTGGTAGTGCTAAGACACAGAGAACTGACAATACTGATGGTGAGCAGAATAAAATGAATAAAACTCAAACAGATGCGAGCTGTGCTGAGGCGAGGATTGATAAGCATTTTTGTCCTGATGAGGAGAAAACCTGCAATATTCTGATTCAGAATGGTGGCAAAAATGGGAGTGAAAAGCCCAATGGAATATTGTTACAAGCTGGAATATTGCAGAAAGGCAACAGTCATCCTAAGGATTTTCTGAAAGAGTCTTCAGTAAAATCCAGAGGTGTTTGCAATGCAGATAATGTTCAGAAAGATCCAGCCTCTCATCTGTTTTCTGACTCTAGAGACTTTGAAGACAGCTTCCAGTTGGATACTCAAACTGAGATGATAATAAAACAGGAGGGAGCACCTGGAATCACAGGACAGCAGGGGATACAAGGTTCAGAGCTGGGAGCAATACCACAGCAGGAAATACCAAAAAAACTAAGCAGTTTATGGACTGAGAATGATACTGATAAAAGGCTGGCTGCAACAGTTAGGAAACTGAGCTTCTCAAGTTTTACCACAACAAATAACATTACAAAACCCACAACTCAGCACTGTGGTAATAAAGTTTTGGAGTCTGGAGGCCTTAATTTGCAGCCTGTAGTGAAGAAAATAGAACCTGCACCTTGCCTTGGAGAAAGCGATTTCTCAGTGACTGACTCACAGCTACGCAGTTTACTACAAGATTACCAGACCCAAAATTCAGTGAAAGGGGACCTGAATAAAGCAACCTCCCATTTTGGTAGGGAACACATTGTACAAGTAGAATGCCATCCTGTCCCTGAAACAAGCCTAAATATGAGTGATAGCTTGCTGTTCGATGATAGCTTCAGTAATGTCAGTGACCTTTCAGCTGTTCACATCATGGAAGTTGATGGAAAGGACCCTGTGGCTTTGCTTCCTCCAGATGGTGTTTTGCAGAATCCAAGGCCTGTTGAGAATAAATGTGATGTCAGTGACAATCAGAAAGAACATGTGAACCCTGCTCAGTGTAACAATGAGTCTCTAGCATCCTCGGATATAATAGCAGAAGTTTTGGACCATGGAAACTCCCCATCTTTTCTGAAAGAGGTTCCTTCTACATTTCAAGGTCAGTCAGGATTAAGAAACCCAGTGATTTGTAACAATGACCCAAGACCAAAGGATTTAGTAGGAGATCAAGGTGAAAAGCTCCAGAGAAGCCACCAAGCTTTAGAGAAGAACCCCCATCCAGTGGTGTGGACTGACTGCTCATTTGAACTAAGCCCTGGATTGCAGGACGTTTTAGACAAATGGTCTAGCCTCTCAGGCATTGAACCAGGTTCAGCAAGTTCCAGTCTGAAAGGAGAGTTAGTTCCTCCTATTGTTAGTCAAGAGCCAGATCCAGTTTTTGAATATGACTGTTGTGAGCCACAGTCTTTGCCCACTTGCCAGGATTTAAAAAGCTCTTTCAAGGTTGAAGAAAACAAAAGGGAAAACCCAGATCTTCAGAAAACAGATGGCATAACACTGCAGCTCAAGGGAAACAACAGAACATCCTGTCCTGCAGCAGATAGTAATAATGGGTTTATTCCTCCAACACCTCCCAAAGAGCTTTTTCCAAAAGGTTCTGTTTCTCTCCCTGTGAAATCTGCAAGAAAGGGACAAGTGACCTGTAAGAATGCAGGGCAGACGGTTCAGCTACAGTGGAATAGTGAGGGCAATGCACAGCAGCAGGTAAAAACATTCCAGGTCAATCTTGGGTGTCTAGACCCAACTGAGACAGATGAGATGAAAGATGATTCCACTATAGACCAAGGCTTTTCATTGCAGTTATCTCAGGATGTTTTTCCATTTGTTCCCTTAAGTGCTGAAAGTTTCACTATTATTGATGTAGCAAGTGACAAAGCCCTTTTCCAGACTTTTATTGCAGAATGGAAGGAGAAAAGCAGATTCTCCATCTCAGTGGCATGTGAAAGAACAAAGTGCCTTTTGTCTCCCAAATCAACGATTGGTGGCAAATTCAAAAAAGGTCAGTTCCCTGTTCCAGTGCATTATTTTGTGAACAGGATATGAACAGCATGTGGTATCTTCAGCTTAAAGCAGGCCTAGAGAAGGAAAGTATATGCAGAAAAGGAGGAAAATCACTGATATTACAGAGCTATGGAATGGCTGGGGTTGGAAGGGTCCTCTGGAGATTATCTAGTCCAACCTCCCTGCTGAAGTTGGTTCACACAGAGCAGGGTGCACAGGATCACGTGCAGGCAGCTTTTGAATATCCTCTAGGGAAGGAGATTCCACAACCTTCCTGGGCAATCTGCTCCACTGTTCAGTCACCCTTAAAGTAAAAAAGGTTTTCCTCCTGTTCAGATTAAACCACTCATAAATCATCCCTTCCAAATTCTGGCCTTTTCTAGCAAGCTCCTTAAGAGTTGAGATAGAAGTGTATTCCTTCCTTCCACTCTAAAAAGCATTTCACATTTGCCTGTCAAAAATCTATTTTGATAGTTAAGAAATGTTATTGTTGTTGTTATGGCAATGTGACGGCAAAGAATCTAACTGCTTAATCTTGTCATTTTAAAGGAAGAATGTGTTTATAAAGCAGCAGCAAACTGCAGCATATGAATACTTCTGTGGGGAAAGAAAAGAAACAATATTGCAGCAACCCAGAGACTGATCTGAATTTCACACATACTTATATTGAACCAAGTTTACATTTTGAAAATATTTGAAAATATTTAACCTTGGTTCAGAGACAGAAGAATATTCAGATGCTCTCACATACCAGCAAGCTGCTAACACTTCATTACTGTCACCAAAGCCCTAGCAAGGAAATGCTTGACACCAACTCTCCATCCTCTACTAATACTCAGCTCCTTTGCTTTACTGACACTTCATAATATTCAATTTTAGGCTCAACTGTATGTATTTGCATTTTCAGGATTCCAACTCTTCTGTATTTTATAATAGTAATTTGAAGTTATTTCTTTAGTGAGTTCTCCTCAGTGGATGCAAGCGAAAGATGACGGATTTCCTGTCCAAGGATGCGAAGACATCTTGGTAGTTGGTCTGGCAGTGTGTTGGGGTGGAAAAGATGCCTACTATATCTCTTTGCAGCAGGATCCAAGATCAGACTGGTAAGTGAGCACACAGGCTATGCTGGGTTACTTGACTCTGCATCTCAAAAAACTTCCTTCAACAGATTAGGTTCTTGGAAGTGCTGTGATTGTCCTGAGCCCAGCTCCGTTGTGTGGAGGAGTCATTTAGCAGGCCTAGGTGTTAAACACCCTTGGACAGGTTGCTGTGGGTACATCCATACCTCTGTGTAATAAGAGCAGGTAATTGGCTCAGACACTGGACTGTCAGCATGCACATGGCTAAAACATTTGCTCACTCCCAGCTTCTCTTTACCGAACTTGCTTTTCCCTTTCAATCTCTTCCAATTTTTGCTCTCCAGAACAAATCTAGAGGTATTCTCAAATGCTGAACATAGCCCAATCTGTGCTCAGTGGCCTTGTGACTAGGGTTTGATTCCTGGCTATCCTTCGTTTATTAGTACAGACACAACATATTGCTTTTGGAAGTCTTGTCTGCTTTGATAAAATAAGTGATGGTGCTATAGATGTACTGTTATTTGTTCATAGTTCAGCTGTAGCTTTTGTGCTTTATGTGGTTGGATTTTTGTCTTTCCTTTCTTACCATGTAATGGGTTAAAACATGATTTTTGCTTGTATTTCCTGCCTTAGAAATCAGTCTGAGTTTGGCACCACCACCTTTGGACCAAAGCCTATCTGTGACAGAGAGATTGAACCATCTGCAACTGCACCTGCAGAAGAAGCCCAAGAAGGAGCGCTCACTTATCATGTATGACTTCATTCATCACTACAAAACTCTGCTGATGGCTTGTGACATCTCCTTGGAAGGAAGTTTTGAGGACCCAAAGGTTTGCAGGATTAAGAAATTTCACTTGGGTGAAACTGCTAGTTTAAACACAAGAGTGGAAAGACAAGAGTACCTTCTGGTACTTATGATATTTAGATGTGAATACGTACATCTGTCAGAAGGTTTAGTGACATTTTCTTTCAGTGGGCAATCTAGAACAGTATTTAGAGGACATTTGCTTTGCTATGGTGCCTGCAAGAGAAGCAAAGAATTTCAGAGGTTAGTACATTATTCTTTCATACCTTACTTGGCAGGGGAAATGAAGATAAATCTCTCCCCTGTCCCGGTGGACGGGGCTTAACTGTTTTTGCAATAAGAAACCTGGGACTGAAATGTCACAAGTGCTTCTGGTCAGATTATTTCTTCTGAGAGCAGAAGACTTGTAAGCAAAAGATTTACCCACTATGCCACTATTTTCTCAAAACAAAACAAAGTTTACATGGAATTTCAAAAGGTTTGGGTACCAGTTGTAACTCAAATGAAAAACTAGCTTGAGGTAAAAGCACCTTGTTGGCCATGTTACAAAAAGCTCTGGGTGCATAGAAAATTTTAAAGCTTGTTTTGCAAATGGGCTGAACAGCATTGTGACAATATTCAGGTCTGCAGGAAAGTAGCTCAGGTGTTCAACACAAAGACAAACATAGATTTTTTTCATACCAATACATAGTTTCAGGATGAAATTAAAGAGCAGTAAAAGCATCTTTTCCTGCACTGTTCCATGTAATAGACATACTCATGTAATAGACATACTCATTATATCACATTTATTTAGTGATATAATGAATATATAGATACCCCCTCCCCAACTCCATATATATACTCACATGTGGTTTTTTACTTCTGCTTGCATGACAATGTAGATATCTGTGTTTCATCCTATTTTGACACAAGAAACTGAAATATAGCTATACATGAATTTGCTTTGAAGACAGGGCTTTAAGCTCTTTACCAGGAGTAAAATATCCCATGCAGAATTTTTGGCATTAGTCCTGTTGTGCAAAAGGTAGGACAGCTCAGTTTGGCTAATATTCTAGATCAATAGCAAGTTCTGATCTTTACAAAGTCATTTTTCAGAGTGAACACATTTTGATCCTGATTTTCATATTTATTCCCTGTGAGTTATGGTTTAATAAGTGAAAAGGCACTTCAAGATGTGTTTATTTGATAGAGGATAAAGTTTTCAAAAGTACAGAAATAACTTTTCATTCTCACTCAAGAAGCAAGCTTTTCAGTGACTTAGGCACTCCTGGAGGTTTTTACTGAAATGATGTAACAAATTATTGCAGTTTGCCTGCTAAATCAAGAATAATAATATGCACTATAACCTTGAATTAACCGCGGTTAAATATTTACATTTTATTATAACTGAAATGTAAAAAAAAAATCTCATGGAGGTCTTGCTTTTTAAGGTTGCATGTTGGCTGCTGGATTGTGGCTCCAAGGAACGTACCCTTCACAATATGGTGACCAACTTCCTGCCCAGTGAGCTGCCCCTCCTGGAAGGAGTGGGCACTGGCCAAGGGGTGCAGAGCCTGGGGCTGAGTGCCAGCCCAGACCAGTCCGGGCGGTACAGAGCAGCCACAGAGGCTGTGCTGATCTTCAATGTCATGGACCAGCTCCACAAGGAGTTACAGACGGAAAACCTGACAGGTAAAGAGACCTCCTCCACTTGGGGGCAGGGATGGAGGGTAAATATAGCTGTGCTACCACAGGCTGAATGATCAGTGCAGAAGAGAGGAGGTTTGGAAGTTCTTACCTAAATATATTCTGTGTCAAAATGTTCATTTGTTAAAAGAAAAGGGAGAAATTCCCTTGAAAACATATCTACTCTGGAAAAAAAAATTTCAAATATAATTCTTATATATATCCACCAGTTCCCAGTGGTTAAGGCTGTAGCAGAGTCTATTCTAAGTCTCTGAACAAAACAGATTTCTACCTCCCAGGTGAGTACCCCGGCCATTCTGAGGGACTTGTGTGTCTCTTGTTTCCCATTAACATTTTCAAATGTTTTTGGATTTCCTTATCAGAAGTAATCCCTAAAATCCTCAAATGTTTTTGAAGGAGATTCCTTGCTCTTGGGCCTACTCACACAGCATTATTTGCCATCTATGCATTGTGTCCATGAAACTCTTGTGATTCCACAGTGAATGATCCTGTATGTTTGCACTAATAATTGCTGAGTGCTTGTGCTGTTTTAAAACAAGCCATCAAAAAAACCCCAAAAATATACCTATTGGTGGTCATTATGATAGTTTCCCCTAAATTATATCCAGAGTTGAGGATTATGGTCCAATCCCACTGAAGTATTTTATTGCAAGTTTATCACATCATTTATGATTGTTACAGTTGAACCTTAGAACATTTTTAAAATGGGTGGGTGGTGGAATTAAAGTGCATCAAGTTAGAAAGCCTTACATTTAGCATGTCTGCAGTTTATAAAATGTTGATATACAGAGAGATATGTATTTCTTAGAAAAAAAAACTTACAGAAGCTGCTTTCTTAAATATTTTTGTCATAGGAAGTTCTAGAACACTTCTTATTATGAAATATTTCTCATTTTAGAAACAAAAGTATTTAAATGAAATCTATAGTAAAAGATTTCAGTATGTCAGAACATTTCAGTGTTTTCAAAACTGAGGATTTTCCTTTTCTTTTAATGAATTTGTTTATCTGTTCTGATTTATAAAAGGATTTTCTTGGGTTTGTACTTAATACAGATGTATTTGCTAAAGTGGAGATGCCCACCCATTATTGCTTGGCTCTGCTGGAGCTGAATGGCATTGGTTTCAGCACAGCAGCCTATGAAACCCAGAAACAGGTCATGCAGGCTAAACTGAGCCAGATTGAGACCAAGGCATATCAGCTGGCAGGGCACAGCTTCTCCTTGACCAGCCCTGATGACATCGCAGAGGTACGTGAGGGTTGGGCTGGGAGAACCTCCCCAGAAGTTACCATCAAAAGGCTTTGGCTAAAATAAGAAAAAAATAATATTCTTGGGAAGACAGGGTGAAGAAAAGACAAAATACAAACCCAGCTCTGCTGACAGTTCATTTATCCTTACACTCACTATGAACTTGCTGCCTGCAAGAGGCTCTCTCTCCTGCTTGTTACTGATCATTCTGGTTTCTGCCAACTTCAGCAGAGATAAAGAAGGTAGAAGTGGAAATATGTATGTTGGAAATAAAAGCCAAGTGAAAATAAGCATGTGGTTTGTATAGGACCTTGGCCTCTCAGGGTGCATGAGATGATCTGCCAATTAAATGGCTTTTGGAGTCTTTTGGATGAGTGTTACAGGACTGGAGAAGCTTTTTTGCAATGCCAGTGTCCTGCACACGAGATGTGATTTGGTGTCACATAGTCTTGAGTCTAGGAATTGAGAAAGTTGCATTGTTACCCTTGTCCCTTGTACAGGCACGAATGAGGAGGAAAAACTGCTTTAAGTTTTGAATCAGCTACTGTCTACTTTTAAGAATCTCTTATGAACAGATATTTTTTGAAGTCTAAGAAACAGGCTTCTATGTAAAATAGCAATGCTTTCCTTTCTTAAGTATTTCACTTATATTTTTTAATGTACATTGCATGGAATAATTGAAATAGATTAAAATTGCTGTGCATGCTTTTCTCCCCCTTTTCTTTTTTTCTCCATATACTATTTTCTCACTGAGGGGCTGTGCTTTATATGGAAGTAGTCAGAATTTGCAAGCAGCTATCAGTAAAAGAAGTTCCACAGAAATATTCCTTCTTTGTTGCAAATGTAGAAGTCTTACTCAGTAACAGTAGTCTAAGTTAGAACTCCTGAAATAATGCTCAACTTCAGTTTCACTCTGCTTCATGGGAAAGAGGAAGTAAAGTTTTTTTCTGAAATGCTGTTTTCTGAACTATAGAAGCTTGTAGCTCATGTGGAAATTTATTATGAGTCATGTATATAGGTTAATGGAACTTCACCCTTCTAGTTTTGTGTCAGTAATACCGCTGTGCTATGTAAGTGGGCAAAAGAGAAAAGCTTTCTGTTCCCTTCTGCCAGCTGTGAAATCAAAGACAATTGCTGCTAAGTAGTGTCTAATGCTACATAGAAACATAAAGTGAAAAATTAAGAGCTGTATTCTGTCTGTCACCAAAATGAGCATATACTTAATTTTCCAGTTTTGGCTCTTTGTTAAAAAAACTAATATTCTAGCTATTCTCTAAAAGGTATTTGTGTCCACCTCTTTCTGTGCCATTTATATTGCTCTGAAGCCTGCTCCCTGCTAACATTTCCTTTTTTTCACCAATGTTCTTCCCACTTTCAGTCATCTGAACATTACATTTTATTACAGTTGACTGTCAGTAATAACCTCACTTATTGAATGGAGTTAATTACCTTTTCTAAAAACATACCTCTGAACTTAAACTTAGAGCGTTCAGAAAATGAGATTTTAAATTGCATTTCGTAGTTAATTAAAATGAGAAGGAATGACTTTGATAGCAGGGATATTTAATCAGCTTTTTAATTACCTGAAGCATTTGTACTATCCTTTGGCTGGAACAAGCTGTTTAAGTGCTCAGTTGCTTTTGTTTTCTCCTGGGAGTAGCGTGCAGAAACTGATTTGAAATGCTGACCTCTTTCAGGTGTTGTTCCTGGAGTTGAAGTTGCCACAAAATGGAGATGTGAAAGTCCAAGGGAACAAGAAAACCCTGGGTTACACCAGAAGAGCAACGGCTAAAGGAAACAGGGTCAGGCTAAGCAAGCAGTTCAGTACAACCAAGGTACAGTAAAATCTGTTTCTAGTCTGAAAGTAAATTTTAATTGCCTTTTGCTCCTCCAGTTACCACTGGAAATTCAAACTGGGTTCTACCTTTTCTGTTAGCAGAGTTAGTAACTCCTACTCTCCTAAAGCTTGAGTGCAGTGAGGACATGCCTATAAATAGCAGGCTTCAATAAGAGTAAATCAGGCAGAATCTGATTTCCCAAATCACGTGTTAAGACCAAAATAGCACAATAATTTTGTAAAGCCAATAGCAGAAGAATTTTTCCACATCAGCTTGAAAGATACTTAAATACCATGTCGATTAAATACAATGTTTTCTCTTCCTGCTATTATCAAATCTGTATTTTTTGCTTCAGAGGATTTGTCTTCAGAATGGCTAATCTGATGGTTTATCAAATTTAGTATATCAGAAGCTTGTATAATGTGAAGGCTATTGACATTCTTGCCAGTTGATAAATATTGCAGACCTGCATTAATACCAGCTGCTGCAGGCTAATGGCTGCTCTTGCCAGACAAGTGAAATTAGCAGATATATGTGTTCCTGTTTTCAGGACTCATTAATCTGTGTTGTTTTCTTAGTTTCCCCTTGTTCAGAGTAGTCTGTGCTTGGAAGACAAGTATTGATTTCTGGAACTCAAGTGGCAGTGAAGACATTGAGTGCAGTGGTGGTGGCAGAGCAGGGAGCAAGAAGCAAAGGGAGGATTTCCTCCTTTTGTGGAGGGATGAGGCTGCAGCTGCCTGCTGCACACAAAAGAAAAGTTATTTTAAGAAATGTTTGCATGCCACTATCTTTTGAAATTCTTGTTAGTCCCTTCATGTTTCTGATTAAACTGAAAGGATTTGATTGCTAGTGATCAGCTTTGTCTTTCAAGGAGCGTGGTCAAGGGCTTCACTTGGTGTTCCTAGTGTACAGATAGGAGAGAGCAGGGAGAAAAATGTGCAAGAAGATGGAGGAGAAGCATTAACGCTGGACAAGAGGAGACAACGTAGGGAACCTATGGCAAGTGAGGCTTTATTTCATCATTTCAGGTGGTTTATTGGTTGGTGCAGATTAAGAGTGATGATGAGGGTGCAGAAGCCCAAAGAGAAGTGATTGTCTTCTCATGGGTAATAAAACTGCAGCTGTGTCAGGTGGTGCTTTGATTACCCAGGTGTAGGTGGTGTAAGTGGAGCAGATATCGATTTAATTTTAAGGCAGTGACACTGGAAGCTCACTGTGGGTGAAGGAGTCACTTTTTCCTGCAGAACTGCAAAAACTTTATAAATAAAGCTTTCAAGGCCGTTGATTAGTTGTGCCCTTTTCTTCCCACAAGGATGTTTTGGAGAAATTAAAGACACTTCACCCATTGCCAGGGCTGATATTGGAATGGAGGAGGATCAACAACGCCATTACTAAAGTGGTGTTTCCACTACAGAGAGAGAAGCGATTGAATTCTGCGCTGGGAATGGAAAGGATATATCCAATTTCACAGACTCACACAGCTACAGGTGAACAAAAGTGTGCAAATGCCTCAGTTCTTACTGGTTTTTTGTCTTTTTGTGTGTGTGTGCAGCTTTTCTAAGGGTGAAAGATAGGAAACCAACCCTGTGCTCTGCTTCAACCAAACAAAAATATTGGTATATCTATTTGACACATATCTGCCTTAAAAAGGTGTTTAAAATAGCTTTTGTGTTCATTGAGCAGTATTATTCATTTCTTGCACATATTAGCATGTAAATCTCTGACTCCAGAACAGGTTCTAGATTTGGGAGTTTCTTGTTAGTGATACAGAAACAGGGAACAATCACAAACCTGTTAAACACAAAACACTTTTCCTTTTGTAAAATTTTTTTCAGTGGTTGTGTCCTCTCTCACTCTCCTGCCCACTGTATTTTGGAAATGCAGTGTGTGCAGTTGTGTTGAGTTAGAGAGACTCCTTTTGGACCCTTCCTTAGTTCTGCCCTGTCTTCCTTTCAGGTCGAGTAACCTTCTCAGAGCCAAATATCCAGAATGTGCCCAGAGATTTTGAGATTGAAATGCCGACTGTGGTGGAAGAAAGCCCACCCTCCCAAGCCCATGGAAATGTTAATTCTCGTGCTGCTTTGGGGGGCAGGTAGGAGGATCTTGACAAAGCTCCTGTCTAATTTTAATGTGTTTGGGTTGTCAGATTTCTCTTTTCTGACTTTACCTGCGGCTGCTGTCGTGTCAGTGTGACTTGTTATTCAGTGTTTCTCTTACAGGGGAATAAATACCTAAAAATCAGTGATACATGAAAGACATAATAATACTAACAGCATGTGGTTTCATGTAGCTATTTGCTTGCTTTTTGATGTTCTTTATGAAACCCTTCAGTGACATTAGCATTACTCTCCCAGCTGTTGGGTGGAAAGCCTGAGTGTGAAAATAACTGAACTGAAGTTAGGATCTGGTTTGACTTGCTAAGAGCTACTCTGAAAGAGGATAGGATATTGTGGAAGGAGCAGAAGGAAGTTCATTTGTTTTATGCTGTGCAATTCCCTTTGTAAGGGAACGGGGGTGAACATATTTTTCATTCTTTGTTAATAATTTCATTTGTGATAGTGACCTGCAGAAACTGCCAGATAGCAGATACAGATTTCTAAATTTTGGTTTCTTTTCACCAAATGCCTTATTTTCTGTGATTCTACAACTCTGACAGCATTACATGCCAATGCTTAAACAATTGTGTGGAAGTCTAGTGAAATTCCAAGGTCAATCTTTCAGCATGTACCTTGTGAGCTCTGAAGCTTCATACTTGGTGATGCTTTTCTGCCCTTTCAGTTTCTCTTTCCATTCAAGTTCTTGTCCCGGTTGTGTCACCTGAGTGACTTTTCTAAGCTTTTTTCCCCACAGAAAGATGTGAGAAATTTGAGAAGGTTTCTGGTTCTCCTGTCTGGTGCCTCCTACCACTGTGTGTTTAACACCCTTGTGCCTTGGGAAAGTAATGGGAAAAGAACTCAGGAGTGGAAGGATCTAGTCCATCTCTCCTCAGAAGAACCAAGCATAGCCATGGAGGCAGGAGTGTCATTCTGAGATAAAGCTGTGGCAGTGCTCATGCTTGGAGCAGCTTTTCAGGATGGCTGGGGGAGTGTGTTGGTTTTTTGAGAGTATTCCATGTAGAGAAGAGCCCATCAAAGGACTGCAGTGCCTGCCAGACTTTAAGAGGTCTGTTTCTCACATTTTCCTGCATTCCTTAGTTAAGCAGCCACTGTGTTAGGAAGATGGGCAACCCTAAAGGCACAGAAATGACTGCTGGCACAAAAGAAATTGCCATCCAGCCAAGTCTGATAGGCCTTCCAGACTTTGGTCCAGACTATTATCTTACTAACTACTATTGCTACTCTTTCCTCCTGTTGTAAGAAGCTTCTGACCAAAGGAGTGTAGCTAAATTAGGTCATGGTATAAAGCCCTTACACATTTAACTAAACTGAGAACCTTTGTTGAACAGTGTGATTTTCTGCAGTACCCAGACATGCAATTGTCCCTTACCTTTACTCCTTTTGAAAATGTATTCCTGTGATTTTTGTGCTTTCATCTCATTGATCCCTACCATTCCTGAAAAGCCAATATTTAAGAAGAAAAGAAAGTGCACAAGGGAGAACATGATGGTTTTTCTGTGCTCTAGTCTTGATCTCAGAGATACCATTTCATTTTGATAAAGAATTTGCTCAGATCCCTGATCCAAACATCAAGGACTTCTAAAGGCCTTTTGCCTTGCAGTGCAGAGCCCATTGGAGTGTCTGGTAGACTGGCGCTGATGGGAGTACGTGATGTGAATGGTGTCAGAGCTGTGCACTGTTCAGTGGATGTGCTCATGGATACAATTCCCTCTGCAGCTCCAAATGACTTGGTGGGATGGGAGACCTAAGCAAGCCCTGAGAGGATGCAGAGCACCTGGGTGACACTGTAAACTTTTGGCCTCTCAGAAAAGAAAATCAAGCAGCTTTGGGGCAATTTTTCCCTCAGTCTTTAGGGAGGAAACGTGCAGTGTGTTACGAGTGCCTCTTCTGCAACTTCTGCTCTGTTTTTACAGGCTTGCTTGTCAATGTGTGTGCTTGTGCAGTAATGGGGGTGATGCTGGGGATGATTTTTCTGCCTCTTGCAAGGTATGGGCTGGTGTATGCATTCTGCAGAGAATTATGTTGAGAGACTTGGCACTCAGGGTGGAGTGTTGAATTTTCAGGATTCCTGTGACTCTGTTGTCTTTCCGGAATGAGCTCATCACAAATATGGGGCCATTCATCTTACCTGCTTTAGAGCAGAATTATCCAATTTCTGAACTGAATCCTGAATGTACTAGGAAGATTTATCCCTAAATCTTTTTGGAATCAGTAAATCCCTTTTAGGTGTTTATGTGGTCTCTGTCCAGTTCTCCCGTGGTCAAATTTGGATATGGATTTTCCAGAAAAATGGAATAGAGGCCAGTGTCTCACTTGTTTTCACTGATTTGTTGTGGTAAAAATGATTATGCATCTCTTAGTATTTTAGAAATTGGGGAAGGGCAGTCATTCTTTTTCTCCACAGATGCAGAAAGCGTTCCAGTATTTTGCCTAATGGGCTAAAAGGTCTAGCTGCAAACAGATCTGAAGAAAGAGGAATACCATTTTCTGTTAGCATGAGGCATGCTTTTGTTCCCTTCCCAGGTAATGCCCGTGTTCTCCTCTGGAGTTGTTAAGTATATGGTTTGTAAAAAATCCTAGAGGTAATGAAAGTTTAAGAATTGATACCAGTATATATGTGTCTGAGCAGCCTACTTGGAAAACTAGTGCAGTAGTTAGCATGCCTTCAAAATTATTCACAAGACTAAAAGAGAGAGTTTCAGTTGGGCAAAGTATTCAGATGATATCATTCACATGTTCACACTTTCATTTCCTCTTTAAGAATACCTGTTTTTTAAAGAGGAAGCTAAGGCAGCTCTTAATACATAAATTGCACTCTACCTAGTGTTCTTTCTATCCAAATGTCAGTTCTCACATTGCCTGCTCTGTCTCAGACACCTGGACAGATACTTGTTTATATGATTTTGGTGGATTCTAAATGTGACTAGATGTAAAGCAGGCAGGCCTGAGCACTGGGGAAACAGGCAAGAATTTGTCTTGATAGAAATTGCTGTGAAAAACTCAGAGCAGAAGATAAAGGATGAGTTCAGTCCTTCTTGCTGGCAAGCTGGATGGAATACTGGAGTAATTTATGAAATAAAGCTTTCTGCTAACTTCTTGACATTAGGTGGCTTAATTTTGGCTGCTGATTACTCTCAGCTGGAACTGAGGATCCTTGCTCATTTGTCTGGCGACTGTCGCCTCATTCAAGCCTTGAATGGTGGCACAGATGTCTTTAAGAGCATCGCAGCAGAATGGAAAATGATTGATCCCGAAGCTGTTGGAGACAGGACCAGGCAACAAGCTAAGCAGGTAATTTTAGGAAAAAAATTCAATAGCAGCTTTCTGGGCAGGAAGGCTCAGTGTTCAACACATTGTAGAGTCACAGTAGTTCTGTTTGAGTTCAGCCATGATTGTTCAGTAGTTGCTTTGTCCGTCCTCCCACTCTCACTACGTTGCAACTGGAGCTGTCGGGGTTTTGGGGGATGAGGGTGGAGAAAAGCAGCATGAATGGCTTGGACTCAGAGAGGGTCTCACTTCTTGAATACTTGCCCTTGTTTCTATACACTTCTCTTCCAGTGAATCACATTTTGTTTTGGCTCTGTTTTCTCTGTGCGGCTGACCAAACGATTGTGATTCTTCTCCCTTTCCTCTGGCAGATTTGCTATGGAATCATCTATGGAATAGGAGCAAAATCTTTAGGCGAGCAGATGGGGATTGATGAAAATGAAGCTGCCAATTATATTGACTCCTTCAAATCAAGATACACAGGTTTGGATATGGCTGTTTGGGAGCTGGGTGGTGGTGGTGGTTGTTTTTAATCCCTTCTCTCCATGTCTCTTCAAATCCTAAATTTGTCTCAACCTACTACTCGTATCCCTTGAAAATGCTTTTAATTTTGAAAATGTCCAGTGCATGAACACAGCATTTTGATCATTTTGATACGCTGTAATGGTTTACTCTACTCTCTGGTTTTATTCACATTTAAGACTTTGTTCTTTACTTACTACAATATTTTGTTATTTAATTAATTAATAAGCCCTGAGGAGTAATTTTAAAGCTCTTAAGCTTCTGAATAGGAAACATGCTTTTCCTTATTAAAACACACAGCTTCACATGATATGCTGAGACAACTTTAGACCATGCTTCTTATAATTTTTAAATATAACCATTTCTTTCTTCTGCTCTTGTCTTCTGCTTTCATGGAGTTTTAAACTGTTTTGCATATTACCCTTTAATTTTTATCCAGCTGCTCAGAGTAGCTCTCCCATGTTTTGTAAAAAGACATGGTTGTGTTTCTAAGAAGCATGTTAATTTTTCGGAAAGCTGTAGAGAGAATACAGCTGCAATCAGAAAAAGAATGGAGGGCAAATGGGACAAGAAGCAGCTAGCTGTAATCATAGGACTTGAAAATGAGCTGGAAAATGATGTTCTGAAGATTTAGGGTTTGTTTCTTTAGGAGACAGATGCAGAGAAATGGTTTTGTATTTCGAGTCTGTTTAGTCTCCATTAATTTCTGAATAGTCTCTCCTTTGTGACCATTAGTAATGACTTCTTGCTTCCTCTCTCTCTGTACATGTGTGTGCATACGAACTGCAGTGTGTCTGATACTGTAACTTCACTTCTCATGGATTTTCACTTGCTCTGTGCTGCCAGGCTGACAGCTAAATGACATATCTAATGAATTGACTTAGGCTGTCAGTCTTGATTTTGAATAGCTCCTTTTACATTTTATGTTTTGTAAACATGGAAAGAAACTGTGTGAAGTTAACTTTGCCCACTTTAGTACAGTTGTTACCTGAGCTTGCAGTGCAAATTCATTCTTCCCTGTCTCACCTTTCTTTGACCTAAGTTTCTTTTTAACACTCTTGGTGGATTTGCTCCTTCTCTTGCAAAGTGCAGGTGGGTGAGTTTCTTTCATCCTAGAATCTGAAGGGACACAGCCTGAAGTCAGGCAGCCTGAGGCATCAAGGGCTCTGGCTTCTGCTTTCAATTTACTCCCTTCTTACTACTTGTCTTTGCAGTGCTGGTCCAGGTTCTGACCTCTCCATTATCAATAACACACATATGACCCTCTGTGCCTGGGCACTGCAGGATGGACTTCCCACCTCCTTGTGCACAGCCAGCTGTCCTGACACTGTGCACTCTCTTCCACCTCAAAAGTCTTAATAGGTTCTGCAGCAGAGCTGGATGAGTGATGGTGTGCCCTTGTCCACTGATGGGGCCTGGGAAATTTAAAGGATTTCCTCTGTGCTGCTTGGCTGCCCCAGGCTGCTTTCAGTGACCCCACTGAGGAGTCAGTACAGAACATCAGCTGTATTACAGAAAACTTTCTCTCTCCTTTCACAGGTATTCAGAAATTCTTGAGGGAGACAGTGCGGAGCTGCAGAAGGGATGGGTTTGTGCAGACCATCCTGGGGAGACGGCGATACCTGCCAGCTATCAAAGATCCCAATCCTTACAGTAAAGCTCATGTATGTTGAGTGTCGTGCCCCTTTCTGGTTAATTATTTATTTTAGTTTTGTTTTTAAAATACCAGATCTCTTTGCATAGCCATGTCTGCATTTTACAAGGTTTGTGAGCCATCTTAGTCGTGACCTTCCACTTCTTGCTTAGTTCATTGTTCCCTCAGTCATTCTCTGAATAACAGAGCTTTTGTCATGGCCTGTTTGACGTAAGTCTTCTGTGACTGGGTGTGCAGCTCTCATCACTGTGCTAACCTCACTTCAGAACTCCCACGGTGGAGCTGGAGTGAGTAATTTATTGAAATCAATGGACACGATTTTAAAAAGCCTCCACACACTGGTACACTTTAACTCTTCAGGCTGAGTTGCTCCCACTCAGCAGTCTTTGTATGTTACATGCTGTCAGCACTTGAACAAGATAGGGCATTTAAGACCTATATTTTTGGGTATTTGTTCCTCTTCTTATTTTCCCTGAAACGAAAATTGCTTTAACTTCTTAGATAAGTACTCACTTAATATACACCTTTGCACTAGCATTAATTTTTTTTTTGCCAAGTCATTTTGGACACTTCTGCCACAGATTCTACTTCAGTAAGAGTAAATTGACTCCGTAGGGAGGGAGCATTATAGTTCTTAGTAGGAAACTGGACCAGGTTGCATGGAATTAAAGACTAGAGTAGAAGAGGGAGGAAGAGGGGGAGTTAGTACTCCAAATAGTCGACAGAGAAACAAGGAGGCTTTCAAAAAAACTTTTGAAAATATTAGACAATTTGATCTGCAAAGTACTTCAGCAGGAAGCTTTGTAGATGTATCTTCTGTTCAAATTTGATTTAGTCTTTAAAATCATATTAAAGACCAGTTAATGAATTATCTTCACTTTCATTTAGTATCCTCATAATTTTTTTGCACATGTTTCAGCTCTAAACAAAGGAGGAAGAACCTTTGAATACAGTTTTCTTGTCTGAGGAGGGGATTAGTAGAGAAGTTGCTTGTGTTGAAAAAAATGGTAGTCTGGTGTGTTTTTGCACAGCTGTAATGCTGTGGCAGTCAGGATTTAGTGTGGCAGACCAGACTGTTTCAGTCCATGAAGTCAAGTTTCTTGCCTTCAGTTGTCCATCCCTTATTGCTCTGAAGATAGGCAGAAGTGTCTTGTGGTGCTTGGATTAACTGAGATTTTTCCTCTCCCCTTGAAACCGTTACCATGTGTACATGTTCCTCCTTCTTGTGGATTTTGACTCTTGCAGGTTATTACCCTTGATATTCATTAATTTTAAATTTGTGGAATTTTCTCAGGCACCTGTAGGTATTTTGTGTCTGAAGCTAATCTATGATGTGTCTTCCTTTCAGGCAGATAGAACAAACCCTTTATTTGGAAGTCTTACTCTGTGTACATTTGGCCATGTATTGATTATTTTTAATTAAGTACATGCAACATGTTGGATTTGATTTTTCGGGGGTGAGTTTTGAGATCAACTGTCTCTGTTCAGGCAGAACGCCAGGCTGTGAATACAACTGTTCAGGGGTCTGCTGCAGATATTGTCAAAACAGCCACTGTGAATATTCAGAGACGCCTGGAAGCTTTCTCCTCTGTGATCAAGTCCCATGGACATCTGGAGAGCTCCTTCCAGAGAGATAAGACAGGTATGGTTGCCTCTTCTTTGCACACTGCAGCAAGATTTTCAGTGTTACTAATGGTAAAAAAAAAAAGCATGAAAAAAACTTAGTGCCTTTGGGCCTAAGGGTGGGAGAAGTTTTATTTCCTGACAGTGGTAAGTCTGTGTTTAAGGCGCAAAAAAGTCATCAGGAATGGGGAAGAATGTCTGCTCAACAAACAAAAGCAAAAGTGACCAGAACAGAGACTCCAGTTACCTCAGAGCAGACCTTACAAAGGTTGGCAGTGAGAGTTCATGTGTGATGTGGTCTGTGATGCCACCAGAGAATTGTTCAGAAGTGGGAAGGAGGAAGTGAACAGAAACTCTGGCTCCAGAGGCAGTGAAAAAATTGAGTGGGACGACTTCTGGTTCCAAAAATACATTTTTTGGGTAGAATTAAGTCTGGAATTTGTTGGCTGGAATTTGATGTATAGAGACTCCATGAGAGTATTACATGAAGCACTTACCGGCATAAGTTTTTTCTGGCTGCAGATAGCAAAGCTGTGCTGGGGTGCTCGTTCCCAGAGGAATGCCACAAAGACTCTTTTTAGCTTAATGTAGATGGTGTTTTGTTCATCAGGCATATTTTAGAAAGACAACTTAAGAGATGGAGAGCTATATTTATTTGATGTTCTTATGCTTCAATTGAAACAAGCTGCCTTAATATGAAGAGTCTGATTTGGAAACTAAATAAATAATTGCAAAACTTCTAAAAAATGTCTCAGGAAGTTTATTTTGGAGAGACTAGATTCAGAAGTCAGCTCTGAGTAGAAAGCATGTGCTTGGCAGAGCTTCCCACCCCTCCTAGGAGCTGAAGCTACTGACCTTTGGCCAGCGTAGTTGTAGGGAGGTGAGATGCATTTGTGACAGTTTTCTCCTGCTCTGATACTGAGTGTTTCAAGAACTGGAGGGAATTCTTTTTCAGCAAGTTACAAATGCCTGTGCCATCAGAGGAGCATCCTGCATCATGTGGCTGCTTCAACATTGCTGCTTCAGTGTGAGGCTTGTGTGAGGAACTGATGATGGCTTGAAACCCCTTCTGTGAACTGAAGTCCTCCTGTTAGCTAACCTGAGAAATAAATAACTTTTGAGTCTCTGTGTGTGAGGTTCTGTTTGTTTATTTTAAAACACCAACAGCTTTTACCATGGAAGGGTTTGGTTTTTTTTTTTTTTTGTCAGGGAAGGACTACCAGGATCTTGGTTTTGTCAGCTGCTTACTTTTTTATTCAATAACTGCTCTTTTTTTCTTTCCTCTGTTTTACTCAGGAGCTACAGTTTCAGAAACTGCAGTTTGCAGGAGGCTGATTTCTTAAACTAGCCATTAAAATGCTTCTGGAAGAAAAGCAGAATCCTAATTCATTGCCAGAAACAATATTGTAAACCAGCTTCTGATTAAACTTTGCACAATTTTGTTTAAAATATACTTTCCAAACAGATGGCTCAGGAGACACCACTGTCTCTTGTTTCCATTCTGATTCATGTCTTTATAATGTAGGGCTGAAATGTGTATATCTAAAATACTTTTCATTAACATTTTTTCCCTCAGTAGCTGTACAAATATTGATAGAACAGCAATGATTTGTGGTTTTGTCTGTAGACATGGGCTTTTTAATTTTCAAGGTCCTCATGTTCTTTTTCTCAGCATTAGGAATATGCAGAGGTTTTTGAAACAAGAAACACACTTCTGTATGATGGTGCCTAACAAACTCTGCTCTTCACCTGTGTAGGAAGGCTGTCGAGGAGGAGAAATGCAGGGATGTTACATCCCATCAGAGGAGGCTTCTTCATCCTCCAGCTGCACGATGAGCTACTCTATGAAGTTGCAGAGGATGATGTCATCCAGGTACAGCTCTGTAGTTCCTCTTTCAGCTCTACTGCATTACTATTTCAAACAAGCCCTCTTTCTAGGAACTCACATTCTCTTCCATGGATCCCTCTCTCCCTGGGTGCTGAAAGATCTGTGAAAACAAAGCTCAGTTGGATTAAAAAGACATGTTTGCATGCTTGATTTTCAGGCACAAGCCATCCCCATGGCTGAAGTTCATTTTCAGTAACTCCTAGTCTGACAGAGCTTTCAGCAGTGCTGATTGGCCTGAGCATGCATGTATATATTAATAAATATGTACTAATGAAAATATGAATAATGTCAATGAGTATATTTATTAATAATATATGTTAATATAAATAAAAACAAAAGGTTTGATGTTTTTGTGTTGAATCTCAGATTCAGCTTTTTCTCATTTTGCCAGCTTTGTTCAGACATCTGCTGAACAGGCAGGCTGTTTTAGAGACGAAAAGGCTCCTATTATTCTTCCTGTAGAAGACTGAAATCCCCTGAGTATAGGCTTTAACATCTTTAGATACTGACTCCAGTTTATCATGGTCTTCCCAGGAGAACTGGAGACAAGTGAATGGATTTGCTTATTATTTATTGTATTCTGTTTTTTTCATTAACTACCTCAACTTCAAGAACAATTATTACCAGCTTTTCTAACTTCCTTCAGATATATTTCTCCACAGATTTTTCTGAGCAGTTGCTTAAACCAGCAGTTTTTCCTGTCTCCCCTGCAGCACAGCTGCTGGCCCTGGTTCTAGGTGCAGCAGCCTGAATCTGATGTTCTTTGCTGGTGCCATGTGCTGGACCTTGTGACCACTCTCAGGGAATCTCCTTCTGTATGGTTCATGTTTCTTTTCATCTGCTGGGCCTCAAACTTGATCAAGGCTGGAGTGGTTTGAACAGAGTGGAAAATTCATCTATGTGTCATGGAAGCAACATTTTCTATGTTCCAGAACTTCATGTCCTTGTTTTCTCACAGCAGTGTGCCTTGTTTAAGTCCTGTTCAGTTTTTAATCTCTGATAACCCCATTTTTTTCCTGCCCAGGCAGTTATTTTTCATCCTATTTTTGAACAGTAGATTATTTCTGTCCTAATTCTCTACCCTGCTTCTTTCTACTCTCTACTCATCTGTGCTGAATTACATCCTATTTCAAAGCATTTTTCTAGGTTATCAAGATAATTTTGAAATGCAGTGTGTAGGGGCATAGGGGTTTGGAAGACAAATCTTCCCCTAGTTCTTAATGCTGTTGTAAACTCCTGTGCTCTGATCTCCTCAAATCCCCTCCTCCATTCCCCAGCAAAAACTATTGAGGAATTTCTACAGTGGCTACCTGTGAGGAAATTATGGAAATACATGGAAGGTCAGAAAGCTTGAATGGAATATGTGGAAGGGTCAGAATGCTTAAATAGTTTCTCTGCTGACAGAGTGACTTCCAGCTGAGCTGAGGAATCACCATAATTTCAAAGCCTCTTTTCAGTCTGCTGTGGAAAGGTTCATGGGATGGGTGTGGGTTGAAAGGTTCATACAAATAAACAATCCAGGACAGGCTGGATTCTGCATGGGTCTTGGGGGAGGAAAGGGAGTATATCTGTTGAGGGCAGGTTTTTACAGTCAGGAGAAAAAAAATCCAGTCTCTTGTAATCCAAATAGCTGCAGAAATAAATAATTTCTGGTCTCCTAACTGTGTATTGAAATGAGTGTTTTCTTAGGAATACTTTTGGAGAGCAGAGAACAGTTTCCTCATCTGTTTACTAGAGGGCAGGAGTTGCCTTAACTAAATAGTTTGGGGGAGCCTGGGCAGTGTTTGTAGCACCCCCATGGAAAGTGGCCTGCTTTCCCAGAGGTTTCTAGTTTGTGTTTCACAGAGTGCTTTTCAAGCTGGCACAACACAGAGGAGCCACCGTTCTTTGCTTCTGGCAAATTTGTTTTGTGTCTTGCTTTCAGTACATGGAAGTTTTCAGAACAGACTTCATGAAACACTTAAGAGTTTTGCAGCTGAGTAAAAGATGAAATTCTGCAGGACTCTGAAGTGTTTAAAAGAAAGTTAATCTTGGCCTCTTTTCTGAGTAGTCTTAAACACTGCAGAACCAGTCACAGCTCTGTGCTGCATAAAATCTCACTGGCTTTATACAGTTTCTCCATTCATAAACACTGATCAGGATTTGGTTGCATTCCCATTGGTGGTAAATCAGTGCAAATAAATGCAGGAGAGCATTCCAGGTGTCTTCTGCCCCAGCTATTGACAGAAACCCAGAGCACTGAAGCTGTGTGTGTGTCTGATGCCTGATGTTTTCTCCTAGGTCGCTCAGATTGTGAAGCACGAGATGGAAAATGCCATCAAACTCTCAGTGAAACTGAATGTTAAAGTGAAAATTGGGCCCAGCTGGGGGGACCTGCAGGACCTGGAGCTGTGACAATGCTGTGTGGCTCTCCCATGCGTGGGGAGGCAGAAGGCACCAGGGACTGGGCAGGGCAAAGGCCTGTGATCACCTGCTGGCGGTGTGATCCTCCTGCACTGTTTCTACTGACAGGGTAACAAGCTGCCCTCTGAAACACGTGGTGGAAGCTGCTATGAATTCACCAAGCCGAACCCTCCAGAGCTCAGTCAGACCACACTGAAGCGTGTTTACAGAACTGGAAATTATTAATTCTTAAAAGAAGGATATTTAAATGAATTCTGTTAAAGTGTGCTTGATCTTGTACAAAGCCCTAAAGCCTAATGAATTTATTACATATGAAATAAGATGGATTATGTTATTAAAACAAGGTGCAAACATAATTTGGCAGTGCTTGTGTGTAATTGTCAGGCAAAAAAAATCATTGTGATTGCACTTGATGTAGAATTTTTCAGGCTTCTGCCAGAATTATCTTGTACTGGATTCTGCTGAAGTGGCTTTACAACTGGCTGGGTTTCTCCCTGAGCAGCTGTGCAGTGTTCACAGCGAGTGGAACCTGTGCTTGGTTGGCCTCTGACTTTCAAGAAAGCATTTTGGTGACTGACTGCTGTAATTCATCCTGCTGTTACCTTGCAAACTGGCCTCAAGAGGGATATCGATTGGAGTCTCTTAGAGTTAATACAGAATCACCAGCAGAAACATTTCAAAGAATGAAGCTCAATGAATTGGTTCAAAACTTCATGGCAATGCATATTTTTGTGAAGAAGAAAACTGTCTCAGTACGGCCAGCTGGTGGTTGAGAGGAATCGTTACACTGTGGTGGGTGACCTGTGCCTCTTCATTCACAGACCATTCTCCTAAGGAAGCCTCACACCTGCCTGTTGGCAGCCCCACTAAAACCTGCTCAGATTCCCCCCACTCTTTGCCTCAGTGTCTTTGACTCTGACCCTGTGATCAGGCAGAAAGTGTTCCTGGGAGTCTGGGCTTGTCAAGCTGAGCTGGGATCAGATCCTTCAAAAAAAAGGGCAAGGAAGGAGCTTGCAGGGAATTAATCTGCCACTATTTGGCATTCCTGTGCCCACTAATACCTTCTGGTCTGGCTAAATCTCACATCACATGTTTTCATTTCCCTTCCAGACAGTTGTGATGGTTACACAAGTTCAGCTGCTTTTGTTAACTTCACACAATGCCTGACCTTGAATTCCGTCATTTCATCATCTAGCCCTTGTATCTTACAAGAAAGGGAGGACAAGTGCCTCCCGTCATCTTCCTTATGCCTCTAATTATTGTATTATGCCTTTTTTCTACAGTTCCTTCCTAATGTAATCAATCTCCATCTTTCCATTCTTGCCTCCTGTCAGAAGTTTTCAAGCCCCTAATTATTCTTTCATTTCTGAACTTCTGCTGCGTCCTTTTTAAGCAGTGTACTTTTGAAGTTGCTTTTCCAGCCTGATCTGAGAGGATGCACACTTGGCTTTCAGCAGCCTGAGAGGGGGCTTGAGCTTGTTAACTTCAAATGCAGCGCTTTTGGCAGGGCCATTATCCTGACATCAGAAGTACCTGAGGGCTGGAGAACACAGGGAGTGTTCAAAGATGTTAATGGAGCTTCCTTACAAAAGGCTGCAGCCTGGACTCTGATCCACCATGTGCCTCTTGTGCAGCAAAACAGACACGTGGTACTGAGCCAGAGCCCCAGGTGAGGCTGCCATGCCTGCCCTTCTCAGCACCATCTTGGCCTTCTTTCCCATTCTGTATTCCACTTAACATTGAGATTTTATTGTTTTCTTCCTGCCTGCTGTATGCCATGGCTTTCTATGACATAGGTCACCTGATGGCTGAGCTCTTTATCCACAGCATTGGTTTTTTTTCTTAGTTTATTAAAGCTTCTGTTATTAACAGATCTGAGCCTTGGCACCCTGGTGCCTGACCATTTGTGTGCTCTGCCTGTGAAGATGCTGGCTTGGATTCATTATCAATTCACATGGCCTGATGATTTCCTGTCCTGGGTGTCCTGTGGTGACACACCTGTGCCGCATTCCAGGCCTCACTGGGGCTGCTGTCATTTGGGCTGCTTCTTCTTTGGCACATCACAGTATTTCCCTCCCACACACTGCCTTCAGAATTTCCAAAGGATGGATCTCACACGTATTTCTCAGCAAGCTCCCTAGAAGGGGGTGATGCTAATCAGTAAGGGGATTAACAATTACCCAGACTTATTTTGACTAACAAACTCGATGGGTTCATTTTAATTAAGCAGTAATTTGGAGCAAATGAGAAGATAAGAGGTAGCCACTGTGGCGTTTGAATTGTGTTACTAGACTGGCTCTGAGCTGTTTTCTGATTGCTGCTATTTACATTCCTCAATTCTGATTAGACTTCAACTCTCAGCGAGACTGAGCAGTGGAAGCAGAAGAGGGCTTAGGTCAGGTAAGCAGAGGCACTGTCCAAAACTGCAGAAAAGGGTTGATGTTGTTTTCTGAAGGCGGTAAGGAAGAGCCTGGCTGCTCACATTACTTACCTATTTTTGCCTTTTCCTCCACCTCTGATTGGCTGAGGGCATTTTACTAATTCAGGACCTGATAACCAGACTGCAGGTTAGTCTTGGTCTCTGGGTAGTCAGGATGGGATGCATCTGGTAGTGTTTGTTCCTCAGCCTGTTTGTGTGTTTCTCTCTTCACAGCCCACTCCAGCCTCCTGTCAGCTGGCACAGCCTGGGACAAGGACAGATGAGTGCTGCAGAAGGGGTAAGAGCTCTGTTTGTTACAACTGTTGGCAGCCTTGTCCCTTGCTGTCTACAGAACTCCTACTGCAGCCCAGCCCTGTGCTGCCCTTGCTGGGCTCCTGCAGGGATGTGTCTGCCTGCCAAAAGAAACCCGGCTGGGATGCAGTCCTGGCACACAGCTGTGGTCACTGAGAGTGCCTTGTCTTCACATGATGGCGACCTGCGGAACCCAGCTCCTCACGGAGGGAGAGCCTGTCCCCTGGGGCTGCTGAGCAGCCCTGCTCTGGTTGGTTCCCATCTGCTTGCTGCTCAAAATGACTCAAATTTGCATTCAGCTGGCTACCGGTACTTGCCCAGCCTTGGTAGGAGGAACTCACGCCTCTGGTGTTTGCTGCAGCCTCTTGCTCTTTTTCCTCACATGCAGACCACAAGCTTGTTTTGCCCTGGTCTTTCTGCTGCAGCTTTCCTTTTCTCCCTGGCTACTGGAAGCAGTGACAGGTGGGTGACAAATAATGACACTGGTAATCTGATCTGGTTTGGTGCTTTTGCCTTTCTCCCATGCTGCTTGCATTTCATCAGGAGAGTCCTACGCAGCTGACGAGGGGGAGCTGGGAGCTCAGCAGCTCTGGCTGACATTTGGAGCTTCTCCTAGCAGAGCAATTCACACGTGCTGTTGGGAAGTGCCCTTACATGAGCTCACTCCTGCCCTTCTGAGAGCTCAGCCTCTGAGTCCCTGCGTTCACCCTGAAGCGAGAGTGTCGGGAAGGGGGCTCTTGCTTGGCTGCTATCCCAGATCCAAGGCTGGTAACATTCCTGGGGGCTGGTACAGCAGTTATGAGCTCCAGGTGAGCTCCATGGGAACATCAGCTGGGCCATGGGTTCTGTCCTGGCAGGAGCTGCTGGAGGAAGGGAGGTGGCCATCCCCAGCCCAGCAAAAACCAGCACTGCAATTTTTGTATTCCTGAATGAGAAGTGTAAACTCCAAGCAAAGGCTTTGAACCTTTGAAATATTATAAAGGATCAAAGAGTAGAAGTTGGAAAAAAAGAGATTACACCAACTAGTATCAATTCTTTCCTTTATTTTCTTTCCCTCTTTTTTTTTTTGTTTTTTTTGGGTTTTTTTGGTTGTTACTGGGGACTAGAAACAGCCTCACTTTAAGATGCCTTAGCTTTGTGATGCTGATTTAGGATACCTGTGGAAACAGGACATGGTTAGCACAGGAGTGTGTGGTTCACCCCAGATCAGCCTTCGTTCTGAGAGACAGGTAATGACTCGTTAACAAACCACACACACACACTCAGCCCACATTTCCTTGACACTGAATCTGAGTATTTGTTGCTATTTAAAAAAGTACAATTTGTTGATTTAATCACAAAACAAAACACATGAATGGAGACACTCATTTACGTGACTATTGCTTATACATCTAAGAGGAAGAGTTGACTACGAATGTCCACACGCAGTTCCTTCATGAGAGAGTGTGTGCTCCTACCAGACCCTTCCAGGGCAAAAAACCACTCAGTACTGAAATATGCTGTGCTTGAATTCACCTTTGGGCTATGGGAAAGGACGGGTGGGGCAGGGCCCAGGCTATTTGAGGGGCATAATTAACCAAAACCTGGGGCTTTGCCTGTGCTACAACACAGGCAGTTTAAATGTGAAGGAGGCCTGAGGCTGGATGCAGCTCTCAAGCACCAGTGGTTTCCACTGAAAAAAAAAAAGGTTTCTATGCCCATCTGCATTACAATGCACATGCTGTGGTGTGAAAGGGATTCTGGAAAAGGAGTATAAACTGTTGTAAAGGAGGGTTTATGTGATAATTTTATACAATACATGTAGTAAATAGAGTATTTTTGTTACATGTTTTTGTAACAATCCTGGTACTCTGGGGAATGACTAATTGATGTAGACAGTTGAACTGTAGAACTGTAAAATACTTAAACCCCCTCCCCCCCCAGTAATTATACAAAACAAAACCTGATTCTCAAAATTTCAATTGTCATGTCTTTTAATTCAATATTTGCAACTGAAGTTAAAGCTCTAGGAATGGATTTAATTTTTTTATTAATAAATAAAGTAGCTTGTACTTCATTGAAGACTTGCCAACTCTGCAGACTTATAAATAATCTAATTGAATGCATTTTCTCTGTCTATCTACAGCACTAGACATAAGATTACAAACATCTGGTCAAACCCAAACGTGTGTGTGCTGTTGGAAGTTCTGTGTAACTGGTTTTGGACGTGATTGTGACAGAGCTCCTGGAGAGAAGAATGTGAGAGAACAAGGTATCTAAATGAATAAACAGCATTTTAAACTGAACTAACATTTCCAGCCAATCTGGCCTGGTGTAGCTGAGGATTGCGAGGCTGAAGATACATTTAAGCTTGGGATTTTGCTTGAGGTGGTGCTGTCTGAGTGGGAAAGGTGAAAGCACAGAAAGATTTCAACATCCAGTGACAGCCAATGTCCTTGATTTTCCTCCAGCCAGTCACAGTCCTACAGTCTTTCTCAGAGTCAGATGTTGTGCTCCTTGCTGGGAATGCTGCAGCTTCATGCCTGTCACTGACAGCCTTGAGCAGCGTTCAGGGCAAGCCTTGCAAAAATCCCACACTCCCCCTCATTTCACAATAAATCACCCAGGCAAGAGTTTTTTTCCTCCCTCATTGAACTTTTTAAGTGATGGGTTTTTTCCACATACATGGTAAATCTTGATAGAAAGCATTTAACAGTGTGCACTAACAAACTTATACAACATATACATTACATATATATATTATATATATAGAATGTTCTATATACAAACATATACAACTTTTTAGATCTCTACAGACTACAAGAAAATTGATAATTATAGTCACAAGTGTGTTGAACTGAACAGAAATAATAATTGATAACTGTCTGGAAATACGTAAAATATGTAAGAGTGGAAAGCTGTGACCTGATGGGGAGTACTAGAGAAAAGTTGCTTAAAAGTTTAGTATTAAAAATTGTAAGTTTGAGGGCTGCTAAATTCTCATTTCTCTGTTGCATAAAAATGCAAATGGAAATCTACTGGCAGGTTTTTTTTTTCACCCTGGTGTTAAACTAGAGACTGTTGGCAGCCAGAGTCAGTGGGGCCTTGTGTAAAAGACTTGTTGAGGACACTTCTCTCTGGGTGAGCTGCAGGAATTGGCAGTTGGAAATTGCTTTTAAATTTTCTTCAAAGTTCCCATGATTCCAGTCAGCCCGTGGGGCTGCTCCTGAGTGCCACACACCAAGGCAGAATGGAAAATAGGCTGGCTGCTGGACTGTTTGAATGCTGCCCCAAATGATTTTGTTGCCCAGAAACCAGTGGGTTTTGGATTATGAGCCAGAGCACAGGCCCAGGTTTAAACTGAAGATCAAATTGCTATAATGTTCTCCTTTATTTCTCATTCTCGATGCCTGGTTAGAGCAGTGCTTCCTCACAGGCACAAGTGGTCACTTCTGTGACCCAGCCACTGGAAGGAACTCCCCAACCCAGTTCCTATTGGCATCAGAGTGGCAGGTTCGGCATAACCTTACACACACAGAGAAATCCTTTTGGGTCATGGACTACTGCAATTCCTTAGCTCTCAACAGAAACCCAGGCATTGCTCAGGCTTTGACCTTTTTCCCCACAAGTTTTTACAGTTCTGGCAACACAGAGCAGTTTCTCCTGTGCCAGAGGAACTTGTGGAGTCTCATTCCCAGCTGAGCTAGATCTGCCCGAGCCATCATTTTGATTTTGCCTACAGCAAAATGTAAAAATCTTGTAAATCATGAAATTCTCCTTTGCTACAATTTAAAACTTGACACCTCAAATCTCTTCCAACCCTTTAACCTGTGCAGTGGGCCAATTGTGAGGCCAGACTTCTGGATGGTACAACTTCCTGGGCTGTAATTTATTGTAGGTAAAGGAAGGAGATGGAAAAGAGCTTTGAGTGGGATCATCTGAACACTGAGATGATATGAACACTGGGTGAAGTTAAGGTCTAGGTGGGAGTGGGATGGTGCCTGTCTCTATCAGTGTCCATCAGGATTTCTTGAAGGGACAGAAGATGTTACACTTCTTTAATACAAAAATTTTAAAGGCTATTTTCCCAGCTTTTCCTCACTTCCTTTTTTCTAATTTGAAACTATGTCCAGACACATGAAAACAAGCCTTCAGCGCCTTGTTTCCAAGCCAATCTTGGAAAAAATTCTAACGTAAGAGTTGACCTGTGTGGCAGTGAGTCTTTGTAGGATAAGGTGGAGCATTCCAGCAGGACAGGCAATAAATCCATCTTACTGTTCTCTTCTGTGGCTGAAGGTTGCAGAGTTTTCTGCAGCATTCACTGCAGAAACCAAACAAGCCACTTTGAAGCAGAAGCAAATTACTTTTAGCAGTGTGAGCAAAGAATAAATTGCCACTCACCCATGGTGTCACTTTATATCTGTGTCACATATGAATGTTGACAATGGTTTTCCATGCTCCTCCCTGGCCCATTGTGCAGTGTTCCTGCTCTAATCTCTCTCACAGGTTTTGGGGGAGTTTCTGTGCAGGTCCCCTCTGGTAATTTCAGCTGAGCTCTTAAGCTGCTTTGCAAGCTGCTAAGCAGCCTCTGTGAGCAGTGTTTGATGGGACTGTGGTTTCCCATCCTGTCTTTCCTAACTTGAAGAAATGCTTTCCAAAGCTGGTTTTCTATTCCTGCTACTGGGAAATAAGGCAACCAAGTGATACAGACTCCACGGGGATGAGAGGTGCCATGGCCCCCTTCAAGGACAACAGATCAATCTAGAGCACATGTTAAAAAGTATAGATTAGGATGATTTGTCATGTGCTCTGAATTGCAAATAAACCATCTATACACATGTCTTGAAGACCTTTTTAGGTAGTGCCTGTCCAGCTGCCTCCACAATCTTTAAATTTTGGGCATAGGATTTTGAATTTATTTATTTTTCTCAAAGGAGTTAAAGAGCACTGCTTTTGAGCAAGGTTTTTCAAGGGAAATAAATAGCAGATAAGAAAACACAGCTCAACTCATTTTTATGTGGAGAACAGTAGCAAACATGCTTGAAATGTATTGGCTTTTGATAATGTCACTTTTAAAAAATAAAGATTTCTGTCATTTAAGGTATTTTTCCTTTTTTTTTTCTTTTTGCTCAGAATAGAAATAAATCCCATTTTTCTTCGGTCACAACATGCTTCCTTTTTCTCTTTTTTTTTTTTTTTAAGTTGGCAATTAGTCATGCAAAGTTTTATAAGTGCATTAACATTCGAGTTTGTACAGAATATTTTTAACCAGACGCACTCCCCACAGTTCATACCTACAGCTTCTGAAAAACTACATGCCACAGTGATGGTTGAGTTCCTTTTGGGAAAAAATTGGCCACCCCATGAGCCAGCTGTTGGAAAGACCCTCATGATTCCAGCTTCCATCCCACGGTGTGTAAAATTTCTCCTTGACGTCCACTGTGATGAATCCAATAATAGTAACAGGAAAACATCTTCTAGAAGAAAAACTGTCTCTGGCCAGTGACTGGTAGATTTGGGAATAAAGGTTGCTTCCCTGAAAACAGTGTTCTTAATAAAGCCACAAGCAGCTTCTTTGACAGTCTAAAATTGGTACCACTTTTTGTCCTTGTATTTGAGCATCACCTACAGAGATGGAAAAAAACCCAAACAAATGTCAATCAAACACTGCCCTGCATATGAGAGGCCACACATGACCTAGGCCCATTAACTGTCAAACTTCAAAATTAATAAATGAAGAACAATGCAATACTTCACTAACAGTGTCAGCAGGTCTTGAGTCCACTGAGATCTCATATTTAATTTCATAGTTATTCCATTAAAAAAGTGTTACCTGCTATTGCTGTTTTTCAGAAGATTTTTCCTGAGGAGCTTTAACTACTTTTCTTCTTCAAAATTTAAAGGAACCTGCTTTCTACAGGAATAGAAAGACACTTATCTATGGAGCATAGGAGATATGCCCTGGCTATATAAACTTCTTGCATTTCAGGGCACGTTCTTTCTGCTTCAAACTCACAAAAGCCAATAAAAATGTAAAGGTCTTGTCCAGAGATGTGATGCACATTGAATGAAAAACGTGCATTATGGAAAATATGCTTTGATGTTATTTTATCTTCAAGAAAAATCACTTTAGTTTTCCCAGTCTTAACAGCGTGGGATGGAAAAGCTTTCCATTTCCAGCTCCAAGCACAGACGCTATTCCTATTCCTGGCAAGGCCTATTCTACATAACAGTACCACAGGGCTGCACTAGTAATGTTCTCCTCTCTCCAGTAAAATCTGAAAAGGTTCCTGTACACACATCCACCTACCTGTTTTCTGCCCTACTGCATGGATGTGCTGTAAGAGGCTTAAAAAAACAAATCACAACGAATTAGCGCGAAAGGCAAGATGAGAAGTGCCACGTTCTAAATTCAGAGGCTAACAATGGATGCTCATTTCTGGAAACGTGAAAGGAAGGGGAGTGCAATGGCAGCTTATTTTTTGCATTCTGCTAGTTTGGGAGCAGGAACAACACCGTGCCAGCTGACACGAGCACACCTCCAACACCATGACTGGCTGAAGGGAGAGAAGGGCAATCGCCTTTCCCAAAGGGAAGCAAAGGCTGGGTCGCAGGGTTGGCAGTTGCCAGTTCCAGGGTGTGGGTGCCAGGGCTCCTACCTCGTGTGCATGTTTGGAAAATGCCTCAGCGCTGGCCATCATGCTGGCAGTCCTTTCATCCAGCTCGCCCAGCTTCTGTCCTCTCTCATCCAGGGCAATGCGCGCACGGGTCAGGTCCCCAATGACCCCGCCTGCGGCTCCTCTCACGCCTTCGATCCCTCCCGAGCCAGGGATGTGCTGGGCGAGGCTGCGAGAGGCTTTTCCTGCCGTGGCCTCACCAACTGCAGAGGAGAAATGCACAGACAGACAGGGGTGAGCTCCTGGCCTGGCTCTATCAGTGCTCCCCAACCAAGAGCTGCAGCCTTGCAGCAGGGACACCACTTGAGGGGCACGTGGCACGTGTGGAAGGCTCTGCTCTGTCACCATCACATCTGCAGTGCAGTCATGTGCCCCCCACTCAGCTGATCAAAAGAAACTGCCAAAGTGAAGGAATTATGGAATGGCAGACAAGGACCCTCCCCTTCCTGCACTTCATCAACTTTCTCTTTTCATCAATCATCTAAATCTCGTGTACTGCTCCATTCCTAGATGACAAGTTCAGGGGATCTCAATAATGAATCTCTGCCAAAAAAACCCCAAACAATAAATTACTCACAAAGTTCCTCTCTGTCAAAAGCTTGTCCACTTCCTCCAAAAAGACCTTTGAGAAAGCCTCTGTTTTGGGCTTCTGGTGTTTCCACAGGAGTAAACAAATCCCCAAGCATATCCTAGTAAAGCCAGAAAAATGTCCATGTAAAAGGTTAGTGAGGTGAAAGTGGTTCCAGGTGTTTTCTTGACTTGTATTAACAAGCTACATGCACTGGATCTAATCAACTAGTCTGAAGAGAGTCTGTTGTGTGAACAGTACGGCGTATTTGTGTATTCTGACAAATGCTTGGGCTAACTAGACTCACTTATGCTCTCAAAGGGACTTGGTTTGTCACTGCGCAGTCCCATGTTTGTTACCAGAGAAAGAAATTGCAGTTAATACAGAATGAAAACACCAGTGATAAGGTCACATTTTGCTTAGAAACAGCAGAGGTGACACTATAATTGAATAAACAATTGGTTGTGTATTATGTATTTTGCTTTAGTGATTGTCCTGCCAGGCTGGGCAGTCACTCTGCTTTCTTTCTATAGCACACCTGAGCTCAGTGCTTGCCAGCAATTCAGAGTTTGGTGGTTTGTCATTTAGTTGATTTTTTCTTTTTAAACAAAATCCATTACCTTCCATATAACCTTCCCCCCCGCTTTAGTGTGCCATCGGCAATGCTAAATAAGCACATCTGCTGGAGGCACTGCTCTGGTGCCACATCTTGGAGCAGTCACCCCAAACAAATCTCCAGCTCAGATTTATTTGCAGCAGTACCAGGAAAAGCTGGCTCTCTGGAAAAAAATGGATGAGAAAAGTGTGCAGTTCCTTTAGTGTTTGAAACCAGGGGGCTGTGTGCACTGGGAACAGTTTCTGCCCTGTTGCTCAGCTCTGTGTTTGCTCAGCCAAGCCTCAGCAGGCAGATCCAGCTGCTGTTCTGCACACAGCACTCGCTCCTGGGGGCTGAGTGCGAGGACAGCGCTGTGACTCACAGCCACTGCTCCTCTGCACCGTCACCTGCTCTGGGGAGAAAAATTACTGCAGCCCTTGGAGCCTAAGTGGAGCTCTCAGGCAGCCCAGCTTTGCTTTCCCAGGTAGCAGGTGATACTGGGTCATCTGCTTCCTGTACACACATTATGACCATGCAAACCTTTTTTTACACAAAAGCCAAGCTACAAGCAGCCAGAGTCCAGCAGTACAGAGAAGCAAGGGCTGTGTTTGCCTTTGCTTGGTAGTTGCATGATGCCATTAAGGCTGGTAAAAAACAATCTAGCTTGTAACAGCCTCTTGCTGTAGGTCCGTAGTGTAAGATACATCGGTCAAACCTTTTGATTATTTTAAAATTGGCTACTTGCAAAATAATCTCCTGTCTGGTGCACAAAAGCTGGTGTGCAATGCTTGCTCCTCAAAGTGCCTTTTCAGACTTGAGACAGACAGTGCTGTGATGTGAGTTGAGCAGCTCAGCACATGTTATTCCCTAGGGTGTAATAAGTGCTGGCAGGACCATTTCTTTTATACTTCCATTCTGGTTCACTGCTAATTATATAACCCAGAACTTATTCCCCCTCTATTTTTTTCCTTTTTATTGCTCATGGTTCTCCCTGTAACCTCTCACAATTCCTTCTCTTCAGTAAATGACATTTTCATCTGCATTTTCACTGTAAAATAACCAAACCACACCAGCCCATATCTAACATTGTAAAGACTTTTTGCACAGGTGCAGGTGACAGTGCATGAAAAAGCCCAAAGAACAGCAGAGCTGCTGACCTCTCTCTGTTGCTTTGGCATCATTCAGTCAGGGCAAGTGGAGAGGAACAGATCTGTCCTGCCCCTGCAACACTGCTCTTATCAGTGCCAATTTACCCCTGATGAGTGAAGCCACCATCCCCGCCCCCCCAGAGGCAGCAGAGCGAGGTGTGGGCCCTACCTGCAGGTTGTCACACATCTCCTGGCTGTACGTCAGGCGCTGGATCTCTGTGGGAGAGCTCAGGTACAAAGCCTGCCCTTCATTAGTGAAACAAAAGGTCCGTGCTATCCTCATGTCTGTGACAGGCAAATAGTTGATGTCCAGCAGCGGGCGAAGGCTGGGCAAGCTGGGGAGAAGCAGATTCCCAGGTTAGTCACCAGCTGCCACACATGGTACAGCTGCTCTGTGCCTGCACTTTAAACCAACACTTCACTTTATGCTCTTCGTAACTGCAAGAGTTAAAGTGCAGCTCTAAGCTGAAAAATTCTGCCATAGAAATGCTGTCTTCCCATCATATCTTGTTTGCTTGCACAGAGAAGTTTCAGCTGCCTTGTCTCCATGGCCCTAAGGCTTCTGCTGCTGTCTGGATATGGGATGTGCATGTGGCATGGTACGGCTTGTGCCACACGGCTGGGTCGTTTGCAGGGCAAGGCCTGCAGGGATATCTGCAAAGGGCCTGGCAGGGCCCTGCTTCCACCCTGTGAACAAAGGCTCCAGCATGGCCTCTGCTGTCCTCCAGTTTCCTGTGGTTTGCTGTTTTGGACAGTACTTCCCCAAATTTAAATGGCCTGGCCAGGGAAACAGGGTGCAGCAAGGCGAGGGTACAGCCACAGGGCTACTGCAAAATCAGCTCCCTGGGGGAGGGGACAAGGAAGGGAAACAAAGTGCTCTGAACAGAAAATCTTCAGAAGTGGCAAGAGTGGGATTTCGTACTTCACACAGGATAAACAGTGCCCTTTCTATGGCTGAGTTCTATACTTCTCTATACCTGACCCACCATAACTGAGTAGAATTATCAGGTCTTTCTTTTATCATAGTTAAAGATTACCAGACATCAACTGTCACAGATAGGGGATTACTAGAAAAACAAAGGTGCTTGCTTTGTTGTGCATCTGCCTGCCTTAACTCCCCACGTGGAGACAGCCCATGGGACAGGTATGGCTGCATGAAGGCAGGGAATTAACACCCACCAGGGAGTTAATGCAGAGCATCAGGCACTCTGGAGCAAGCACAAGTGGAACAGGACAGCACTGTGCCACCTCTTTGCTTAGTTTTGCCACAAGATTAGTTAGATAAGTACCTCAGTGTCATGATGTGCCCATTGGCACAAAAGCACGCCAGACAGACGCTGTTACAGAGGGTGACCACATCTGCTCGCAATAAAAAGGACGTTTCGGTGATGTTGTGGACATAAAGACATGTTTGGGAAGGCAATGAGAAGACTTTGGCTTGTTTTTCTGAACAAATGACTGCAAATTGATGATCACCCATATCCTGGGAGGAGGAAGGGGAATGCATGACAAGTTTCCTTTTCCTTGTTTTGTCACCGTCATCAGCACTGTGTGGATCCCTCCATACTTCATAGGGCCGATGTGTCAATGTCCCCATGCAGTCCAAGCACGCGAAGGTCAGCACGGCTCCCTTCAGTGTCAGCACAGTGCCTGCAGAACAGAAATTCCTCTCACTGCCACTGGCACCACGACCAGACTGGCTGTCAGCACAGCACAGCTGACACTCAGCTTTTGTGAACACAGCACACACATTAATCCAGCCATGGTGACAAGGCGTGCTCGCTCAGTTCTTTCTGACCACGCGAGAAGGTGAACAAACAACCTGCAGAGTTCCAGAGTACTGGAACAGTCTCAGGCAGCTGATATCTATAATGATGGATATAATACATGCTGCTGAAGATGGCCTCTTGTTTATCTCTACATTATACTAGTAGAATATTTATTCCCCAGCAGTAAAATTGCTCCAAGTCCTGTGACCTTCCAGCATTGTTTTTCTAAACAAACTAGGGGTGGGAAACCTCTGCTTCTGTGCATTCTCCATTTTTGGTCCATTTTTTAAGCACATACTGCCTCTCCTCAGACCTGACCTCTCAGCCCTCTGTTCTCTCTGCTACACCATCTGTCACTCACTCAGCCAAGGATCTCTCCTGGTACAGCAACCTGCCAACGTTTTTGTTTCCTTTCCTGAACTCCCTTCTGCTTCTCTGCAGCTTTCTGATACTGAAACAGCCAAACTGTTCACAGAATCCCAGACAGAACTGTAAACAGGACTATAATTTCACAATATGAAGGAACTCTGCTAATTTCCCTGTCCTCACAAGAAACATATAACTTTGCCCATTACACAAGGCAATCTTTGGAATTAACAGCACCGAAGTGTCTCAGTCCATGAAGTTGTTGGTCCCTCATAAGCACCTGTACCTGTGTGCCCTCCACTCAGTGAGCAAGCATTGCTGGATTTTTTGATACATTTCTGCCCAAAAGGCCATACCAAATCATGCAGTTATTGCCCCGTTGTACCAAGACAGACAAAAAGCAGGAAAAGAGCTGCACTCTCACCACTTGGTGACACCATGACTGGCTCTGACTGCCGTAAGTCGTCACTAGCAGGCAGATTAAGGGACAGGATTATGACCATTCCGAGGCCTGTTCCGACCCACAGACAGGAGGAGACAGCAGAGTCGTTCTTTCGGGCAAAGGACTCCATGAAGTACAAAGCTGTGATTGCCTCCTTGGAGTCCCTGTCGATACTGGACACGCTGGAGCTTCGGGAACGGCTGAAGGAGTTTTCCCTGTTTTCTGCACAAATAAATACAAGCAGGCATAAATTGGTGTTCCGGGAACAGGCACAAGCCTGCAGCAAACACAAACTCCCTGCAGAGTACAGAAAATAAAGTTTTCTTAACCTGAGCAAACATTCTGACACTAGCATGATACCAGCTTGCTGCCAGTGTATAAATAAGTGTGGAAAATGCTGTCAGACCTCATCAGTTAGATCTGCATTAGAAATAGCTGCCTATTATGGAGATTAGCATAGACTAATTAGAATTTACAACAGCCTTAGCTCAAAGGACTTGTTCTAAATAGCACAAAATAATTTTAGACCCATATGTTACCAATGCATTTAGAATTAATCCATGTATCTCATTGCTGCAGGACACAAAGGGGATGCCATTATCAGCTTCAGACATGCATCCCCTGCTCTGCTCTTGTTGCCATCCCTAGGACGTTCTAGCACTGTGTTCACAGCCATCATTTATTGTGAAGGCATTAATAACTGCTCCCTGGGGAAAAGACACCCACTGCTGAACTGAACCCAGCATCCAAAACGTCCCAGGGTACAAATCCACTCTGGCTTCCCAGGGAGTGAAGTGAAAAACCTGCTCTGTGCCCTTGGCAACAACTGCAGAGTGAGCTGGCACTGCCTAAGCTTTAGCAGGCAGCATCAAGAGTCAGCTGGAGACAGAGCTGTGGTCTCCTTACTGCAAGTGCACAGGTACAGAGACCGTCTCTGAGCTTTCCAGAGAGAAGTAACAATGAACAGGCCAAGGATCTCTGCTTTGCCTTGCCTAGTGCCAGGCAGGAAGCACAAAGCTGTGTGAGGGAGTTCCTGGAATTAGCAGGAACATCGGAGACTATAAAGCATAGTGGGTTAAAAAGTTACCAAGGAGTCAAGGAGCCAGAGGCAAGATGAGAGTAGGGCTGGCTGCTGCACAGTCCTTGCAAAACAACTTATGCCAGCGCTGCTGTTTACCAACCTGTAGTCAAAAATGGCATCAGATCATTGGAAACCCCACATGCTCTTTTGCAACAGTAATAACTGGAGGTGGAGAAATAGCTGAAGGTACTGGATCTGAGATAAAGGTCTTGTTTCGGAACCTATCATTATGAAGCAAATCTGTATCTGGTAGGAAATTGTCTTTTGAGAAGAGAGTCACCTCTTCAGAGCCAACAGAAGTGTCTGAAAAGAGGAATACTTTCTGCCATGGATGAACAATAAAATTAGGAAACTACTTTCTCACATACTCCAGCTTAAAACTGAGCTAATCCTCACATTGTAGACATGGTTTCTGTGCCCCACCAGCACAGCATCTTTGCCAGTGAATCTCTTCCTCAGACAACAAATTGTGGCACTGTGTTCCCCTGCCCAGATGCCTCAGTGCAAAGGCACCCCTACACTGCAGTTCCCTGGGGAAGACTGGAGAGAACCAGGGACAAGCACTGCTGAATCGTACCAAGCATTTCTGCATGTGCTACTGCCTGAAGTGTTGGCACACAGAGTTGGGGCAGATTCTCCTGCTCCTCTTTGACACTTTGGCCACCTTCTGTCCTTTGAGGGCACCTGTAACTTATCAAAGAGGAGTTTCACAGGACAGCTGTTCCTGGCACTTCAGTTCCACTCTCATGGAAGAGAAGCTTATGTCTACTTGAACTTTCAAGCACTGCCCTTGCCCCATTTCCACTTTCATGTAGGCACTGTTGTAGCTCTCTAGCTCTGTCTCAGCACTGCTCCATGTAGCTGCATAAATTGGGATTGTTGGCTCATCTACAAACTCAGCTGCTAATACCTTGAGAATTAGTGTCTCCCATAGCCCCAAGCACTTTGTACTCCTCCTGCAGGGAACAAGTTGGCCCAGCTCCTTCCTGAGCCCTGACAGTTGCCAGGTAAAGAGAGGAAGATGGTAATTTCAAGGCAGAAATCATCAGGGCTTCATATATATATATATATATATGTTTCTTTTTTTCTCCCAAAGGGTACCTAATCTTTAATAAAAATGCTATTATGTAATTAATCTTCTCTTTAACAGGTGTATTAATATCACAGTCACATAAAATTCAAATATGGTGGTGCTCAAGCAAAGAAAGATGTTGAAAGGACAAATGCAGTCAGTGTAGGCGACATACACAGAACTTAAAATATATGATGTGCCATTTGCATGTGTCATCAAGCTTTCTCCCTCCCTAAACTAACAAGAAATGTTCCTCACTCCTGTGCAGTACAGTTAACTAATACATCTCTGCAAAACTGACACTAACAGATATAATCTTTAGGACACTTCTGGGAACATACTGTGCCATTTTCTATTAAATGCACTACTCAAACTGAAATTCTAAAGATCAGCAAGACATATGTCAAAATTCAATGTCATTAAACATATCTGAACAGCAAAGTCTGCAATTGCTATGTGACTTCATTGGCTAGCTCTAAAGCAAGGTAGAAATCTCTCCTCTTCCTAGAGTTCAGGATAAAATTTAGTTAAGTCTTGTTCCCTGGGACTCTTTTCTCAAAGAGATTCTACCCCAAATTCTTTATTTAGAAAGCAGTCCATTGTATATCCTGGAGAAACAGAAAAGCACTTTCCTTGGGATGTTTAAAAAATTTGCCATATCTTTTGCTAGTACCATTTCTATGTCTTTAAAGGACATCCTGTCTTCTCAAAGGTGACCTGCCCGTCTGCAGCAATCCTTAACCCAACCACCATATTCCAGGTTTTCTGTTACATTTTCCCTTTCTTGCTCTGCATGATGGGTGTAGCAAGAATGTCAGCTGCAAAATCTTTCTGCAGGAGTCTGAATGAGGACCACTTCCTTGTAATGTAGGCCAAGGTTGATTTGGACTCTGTGCTTCAGCGAGGGGACAGGACATTCACCTGTGAAAAGCTCCTCAGAAGTTTCTGTCTTCTCCTCACATCCTACATGGCACTGTCTCATAAATGTGCTCCTGTCTCTAGGTTGCTTCCTGCTTTGAGGAAGCTCAGTATTCCCTTTCCTCTGAGAGGCACATATCCAACTCCCAGGATCCATGCAGTCCCTCAGGCCATCACACCCAATTTTTCTTCTTCCTCTTGCACACCCAAATTTCTTGGCTCTTCTTTTCTCCCATACAGGTCTCCAGGCTATTTCTGCAGCTGGCAGCAGAGAGCAGCATCAGAGGGAACCTGAGAGCTAAATAGTGACTGTAATTTGGGACATGCTGCTGTTGGATGATGAACAGCTCTGAGCTGAAGCATTACTAATTGCAGTCAGTGCACTTCAAAAAGCTGCATTCCATGGGTTAAGGCCATACAAAATAAACACCACTGTTGTACTAAGAGCAGTCTTGCCTTCTTCAAAAATTAAGAAGATCATTTAAGTAAATGATTCCATGTGTTTCAACTGCCACCTCTACAGAGCAGAGATTGCAGAGATTTTTTTTTCTTTTAATGTCCCTTTGCTTAGCAGAAACAAAACCAGAATTTCCTCACTTTCCCATGGAATTAAAAAAAACCTCATATGTATGCCATGCTCAGGAGAATGTTCTGACTCATCTGTTCTCAGATGCAACAAAAGCTTTGTAAGGGGAACACATCCTCACATATCATATCTCCCAGGAAACTGTTACTGGGATTTTTATAAAACAGTGGAATTACCACTAACATAAAGTGATTTTCTTTATGAAGTTAGGAATCAGGAAAATAGAAGTATCACTTGTTACGAAGAATGAAAAAACCCAAACCTACCAGTGACAAAGATCAACATTTTCATTGTAAATATTTACATTAATTACTGAAGAGTTTTGCAATTGATTGTCTTGGATGCTATTCATAGGTCCTTTCCTGGTTTTAAAGTAATGATTAATTGATCTGCTTATGAAATATATATACAAAAGTTGACCTTTTTGACATGCAAATCAATATATTCTGAAAAAAAAAGGAGAAGTTGAATGGTTTATATTCTACTCACTTGGAGAACTCTAGAAATTTTAATCCCAAACACCAAATCTAAGAGAGGCCAATGGAACTATTTTAAACATTTGCCAGTTTAATACCATCATCTTACATTTTAAGAGAAATCTGTCACTTTGAAAATTATGTAGTCAGGAAAGCATTCAAAGCTCTGAATGTCAGTGGAAATATACAGTAAATGAATTATACTTCCAGCATGAATTTGTGCACAGTAACATCATAGAGACACAGAGACCAAACCATGTTACTGATGGCAATTTTTCAGCAACAGGGAGGAGGAAGGGGCAGGAAGTAACACACTCTTAGGAACACTGCAGGTTTGCTTGGCCATAAAAGCAACATTTGAACAGCACCACTCTAAAGCTGCATTCCGCATAACACAATTCACTAGAAGGCAGCAGGTGTCCTAAGTACAAATAATGTACTAACAATCTGGAATTTTACTGTGAATTATTTCCTACCAGATCATCTTATTTAAGTTTCCTAAAGCTATGCTGTGGCTATGCAGCTTGCAGAGTGTTCCAAACATGGTGGCTCTGTCTGTGTTCTCGTGGAGCTCACAGCTGTGGGATGCTTGACCCTCCCCAGAGAAAATTCTGAAATGTATTGCCCTGAAGTTGCTACAATTAAGGCAGTGTAACCTGAAAGGCTTCATGGAATTCCCACTGTTACAACACTGATGGAAATGATGGCAAATAAAGGCTTGAAAGAGAAAATAGATCCAAGACAGCAGACCTCGATCTTTACTTCGGTATTTCCAGAATATAGTTAAGTTCAGGCTTATGTTTTAGTTAGCAAGTTTTAAAAACAGAAGGGAACTGTCAGGGCAGAACTATTCTTCATGTTGAAAAGGAAGTGGAAATAATTTCTATAAAAATGCAAAAGATCTTTGCAGTAAGAATCTATCCAACTTACATATTTAATTGTATGAATCACTTCCCTTGACTTATACAAGCAAACTGTCTTTACATTAAACATCACTAAGAGCTCAAATTGGACTTAGTTTGTAAGCTTGGACATATGATTTTTAATCAAAGACATCACAATTCTCTAGAACTTAAACCCCAACCTGACCTATCCATTCTGCTGAAGCATGTTTAATAATACTGACAGTTCAGGAAAGAATAACATATAACTTTCCTACATGGAAGTACCCAAGGATAAGGCGGAGACAAAAGGCATCATGGAAGATGATGAATTCACGGCAGAGCAACATCTCTGCCTTCTCACCTGGGCCACCCATGGTGCTGGGGACCTACCTCAGCCTCATTCCCAGTCTGCCACTGGGGTGAAAGTTCAGAGATCTGCAAAGCCTGGACCTCCAGGGGCACTGGGAGTGGAAGAGGCAGGCCAAGGGAAGCGACCATGGATATAACAAAACACTTTGTGTTGATCTGAAGTGATGGCTAGCAAGGAAAACATGCTAAATTTGAGAATGCAGTGCATACTTCACCCTCAAATTCCACATGCCTAGAGCACAGTGTGAAATTAGCTTCATCTGGAATCAAACAATCATTTAAATTAAAACTGACTAGACTTTCAGTGACTGTAAGAACAACAATATTTTCATTGAGTTGGTTGTTTTAAAAACAAGGAAAAATCGCAGATTCTCCTAAGAAATCAAGTCGATCCTAGTAGAACCTACCAGAAAACGTACTCCAAGGAAAGTAAGAAACACACTTTCTAAATATAGAACAGGTCTTTTCTACAACATTTTTATCTGCTCCTCTGCACAGACCAGAAATATGGTGAAAAACTGAACAGTTAGTGGGGACTGTGGTTTACCACAGTGTCTCTAAGTTTCTTCCTGTTATACAAGTCTTACCAATTACACTGATGGCAAAGAAACTTCAAACGCTATCAAAATTGAAATTATGTACAAGAAGATAGCAACACCATAACCCCCTCCCTGAGAAATTAATTGATTAATTAATTAATCAAGAAATCAAGCTAAGGGTTTTTCCATGAGCTATGAAAAGTCCAGCTGTGAAAAGCCATGGCACTCAGGATGGCTGTGCCATGCCCAGGGGATCAGGTAAGCATCAGTCTGGCTTGGCTGCTTGGGCAGGGAAGTTTACCAGAAATGATCCACTCTGCATCAGGGAGAGTACTGGCAAAGGGAATGTGCTGGAGAGAACATGAGCTGTTCTGAAAACCTGCCAGAGAAGCAATAACCTCCTCAGAGAATTAATTTCTGCAGTTAACTATCCTTGTGATCAAATGAATCCCCAACTGTCTTCCTTAAGTCAGGCTTCCGCTTTAGTAATTTATGCGCTGTCCTTTTCTCAAGAGACGCGGACAGCTGACTGTTCCCTTCCTCTCTGCAGTACCCTGCCATGCAATTGAATAATTTTTGCTTTTTTCCAATATTTTTCTAGCTCAAGCAACCAGGTTCTTTTTCTGTTTCCCTGAAGGCCTAGGAGGCAGTGCCTGAAAAACTATACCAACCATCTTCTAGGCCATCATTACCTGTGGGCTTCAGACCCAACAGACTCCCCCCAAAAAAAGCAGCCAGTGATAAAAACAGAAACCTCCCTCTTCTACCCCCACCTTGACACATGAAAAGGAAACCTGATGGCCACATTTACTCATCCAGTACAAAAAAAATCCAGTGTGGATACAGCACGGCTGGAGACAACAGCACAGCCATTAACAGGAGAAAAACTATATAAATTTTATATGAATTACACAGCAAACACTGCAATGCTCAGCATGACACCAGGTGAGTCTGCTTCCTCAGGCAGTGGCCTGTTTTCTAAGGTAACTACTCAGTATCATGTTTCAAGACCCCAACTACAGCACACTGAACTTATCTGGAAGTTTCCACCAGGCTACCTAGAAGGCTTTTTTTAAATGGTAATTTTCACAAACACTTCTGATGAATAAAAAGAGTTTAAATTATATAGTATATACTAAATACTGTGCATTTTCCAAAACAAACTGGACAAAATCATGCAAATGAGAGAACAACTTACCCCCAAACAACAGCAGTTATTCTATGCATATACAGACACAGAAGAAAAACTTCAAGTATAAAAGTATACTGGATCAGTTAAAATGGAAATTGTGTTTTACTTGCCATAGAGTTTTGAAAGGTTATTAAAAATAATAACTACTTGAGTGGTTTGTTTTGCCAGCTAACAGCGACATTTCCATTTAAGTGCTCTGTATCGAATTTTAACTACGTATAATCAAAAGAGTTAATCCAAAAGTTAAGTGCTGAAATGGAATTGTTTTAAAGGAAAGTTAAAGCAGATTCAAAGACTTTGTTCTTAGCATTCCTAGAAAATTACAATGCACAGTAAAACCTTGCTAGCCTTCCTTGTTCAGAGGCAATTTTGTAACACCAATATATAAATGGCCTTTCTAGAACAAAGTGATTAGGCTGGACTAATTAAAAACTATATGATGGGGAATAAAAATAATAGTAAAAAAAGAAAGACAGTTTTCTATCCCTACTGCTGGAAGAAAGTAATTTTCCAAACAAAACATTTTAAAGGAAAAACTCCACTCTGTTTTGACTTTCTTCCCATGATGTATGACGGAATCACATGTGGACATAAGTATGCAGAATGCCCAGATTTCTGTATGGATGCAGACTAGGAGGAAAAAAATAGCAGAGTCGGCCAGCACAAGCCAGAGAGAAACCTTGGGAGAATGCAAACTGGCTTAAACAAGCAGTGTTTGAAAAAAAACCCAAACAAACCAACGACCAAGAAGAATCAAATCTGAAAGACTTCTCATAACACACAAAGCAAGGAGAAATGCGGGCCAGCACGTGCATCTGGGCACACATCCAGGTACCCACCAGCTACACAAGCACAACCACACTGAGCTCCCTCCCACAGCATTTCATTTTTATTCTTTAATGCCACTGTTTTCTTTAATTCAGTGTTTTCTTTAATCAAAAATGACAATTAAAAATTCAAACAAAAGACATATTTTGTTTTCCTGTGGAGAAAAGAAGCAGGTTCTTGGGTCTATTCATCTATACTGCAATTCTTGATCAGGCTGGGATCTCTGCAGGTTTATGAAAAATTATGATGTTAGCTCTTAGGCTGAGATGGACTATTTTGGGTCTGTGCCACAGTGCAGTAGGCAAACTAGTCAAGCCACACATTTTCCCCAGGAAGCTAAAAAAAATTTAATCCCTATTTCAGTGTTTCTGTGAAGACCTGCTGAAAAAATTGGGCGCTGGTCAGAACACAGAGCTGGAACAGACTGACACATGAGCAGTAAAAATGGCTACAACCCTCAAAGAAATCCACTAAGCTTGGAGACAAAACACATTCCTTACAGGATGTTGTCGTGGGTCAGAATCTGTGTAAGGATTTTATTGGCTAAGAATAATTTGCATTCATCTGTATTTTTTATTACTGTTGATATTTAAGAGCACAAGGTTAACTTGGTAATAAAAAATGCAGCTTATATTCTGTGCAAGAAAGCCATATCAAAGAAATATAATCACTAACTCCTGAAATCTCAAAAACTTCTTGTCAAAAGGGACTTGCATTTTAGAAGCTCAGCAATGGAATTTCCTGTAATTGTGGGGTTTTTTTACAAAGTCAGTAAATTCTTATATTATTTCAAGAAATACACTGCTTAGTCAAAAATGTGTGAAAACAAGATTGTTTAGAATAAATAATCATGGAATCATAGAGTAATTTGGGCTGGAAGGAACCTTTTACAGGTCATCTGGTTCCAATCCACCTGTAATAAACAGGGACAACTTCCACCAGGTCAGGTTGCTCAGAGCCCTGTCCAATCTGATCTTGAATGTTTCCAGGGATGGGGCATCCATCACCTCTGTGGGAAACCTATTCCAATGTTTCACATAAAAAAATCTCTTCCTTATAAATAATAATATGCTATTGAGAATTTGCAAGGTTCTAATTTCTTGCTAAAATTAGATACAGAATACTGAGGAACTACAGAATTTTTTACTACAGCCATGAGAGTAGTGCATTTATGAAAGCAGATGACACAACATGTAACATTTCAAAAAGCATGAAAGAGGATGATGAGGAGACTAGGAAAACATAGGTTTAGGCAGCAACAGTAATGATGCACCACTCCTCTGCTACTGCTACTTGGCTTTTGAATTATTCTTCAATGGATGTGGGAGAAATATCAGCACTGTATGAATCTGAGCAGTTTGCAATATTTCAACCAGCAGAAAACAAGACAACTACCCTGCCCCTCCCTCCCCCCATTTCCTTCCTATGATTCATCATTGCAAAGACATTCTTCAAAAATGTTTGTCTATATCAGGAATCCTTCTGCAGAAGTAAAGAGGTGAGAGTCAGCAAAATCTTGACAATCAGCTCACTGGAACAAAGTCAGAAGAATTTATTGTGTGAAAGTTTCTTGAAGATAGACTTGATGAAAATGCTGGAAATACAGTTCCTATTGTACTAGAAGGTCAGATTTGAGTAAGTAGGTTTTGAAATCCAATGTGAGGGGAGAAGATTCATTTCTTATTCTAATATATATCTTGTGATTACTTACCTAAATGTATTATCTTTTAATCAAATCATATAGAAGAGGTTGTAATGAGCAGGAACTGGAAGCATTATTAAAAAAAATCTCCAAGTATTAGCAGTGCCTTGGAGACAGGCCTAAAAAAGGTAAGAACCATTTACCCCCACACAAAGGCTTTTTTTTTTTTTAATGTCTAAGAAGTCCTTCTGAGATACCAAACTCTAATCAAAATTCCACTCTGGTAGAATAATAAAACCCTACCAAATTCTAACCTGAAATGCTCCCTTTCTAGAAAGGACATAAAATATGTACCTTGACTCACCTCATGAGAATACAAAAATAAAGGAAATAATTTCTTGGGAATACATCTGTTGTTTGTTGCAGCATATGCTCCTAAGCAGCCAATAAATTCTTAGCAGAGAGGGGATTTTTTAAATTTTATTTTGGAACAGCTCAACCAGAAGGTTTTGATCAAAGCCAGTTTCACATTAGAGAGAGAATTCTTATTCTCAGCATATTCTTTCTCAACCTGTTAAATTCTCTTCTTCCTTCTCCCTCACCCAGACTAAAAATCTTCCAAGGATCATACCACCTTTCACCATTTTATTTAGTACAAAAACCTTAGGAAGTACATCAAACCACTTGACAAAACAGTGTGTCTAGAAATTCAAAATATATGAAGAACAGTGGAATGTCAGTCATTCCAGACAGATCAGGCAGTAGAACTAGAACTCAAAAGACTAAAACCACCAACTGAAAAATGGTTCAGACAAGCTGGACAGAAGGTGTTATTTTACTGAGAGAATACAGATAATCAGAAAATTATTTTAGTCAACAGACCTGCTGAAAGGTGACTTTTACACAAATCCACACACCCAAGGACAAACTCAAACCATGCTCCATCACATTACATGCTGATATGAATGACTCTGGAGACTGTCTGGCTCACTCTTGCAACAGTTGTTTCACTGACTTTATTGGAAGTTTTAATACTATTAAAGCGATACTTTTAAATAGGAATTTTTATGTCACTTAATTTACCCCTCAAGCCTGAAAGGAAGTGAGATGATTATCTCTGAAAGAGATACACTTTTATTTTAAACCTGATAGGTATTATAAATAGTGATGAACAACATAAAGTGAATCTTTCATGACACAGGTATGCAGAAAGCAACATCATGCCATCGAAAGTATCACTTTATTATGAAATGTTTTGTGCACAAGAGTCATTGGGGCCTTAGGGGGCTGTGGGTTCTGCCTGTCAGTGACCCTATTTACTCTGGGAGGATGGGAGGGAAAAAGAAAAGCAGCATAAAAGGATTAGGTAATACTGTGGCCTTGGCAGGTACAAGTAGTGCTGATATTACAGCAGTATCTGCATACAAGAATTCCAGAAAGTTTGGTACTACACAGGATGAAGAAAAACACTCAGCAATAGAAACTACTGTGGCAGTGGTACATTTTCCATCAGGAGCTATAACATGATGGTGTTACTTACCATGTTTGTGTGGCACATAAAGAGAGTTTTATGAAAGGGTTATGTTATGTTCATAATCAGTCATTAATGTGGGTGAAAAAATTTTGCTATTTTATGTTACCATAAAGATTTAAAAATCAAATCTTCTAGCCATGTGCCACTAATAACAAAGGTATTTGAAACAATTTGCATTTCAAAATACAAAGGTAGACAATCTGAGCGATATCATTCCCCTTGCTCTGTCTTCATTAACAGAGTTGTGGAAATTAGGGAGTTCTGGTTCCAGCTGTAACTGTGATGCAGACACCCCTGCAGGTGGGCAGGTCAGGTCACAAGAAGAGGATTAGGGTCATAGTGTTGCTGATTGCCTGTCACAGTTTGAAGTGTTAGCTCAGGGCAATGACTGGGACAAGGATCCTGCTGAACTTACTCCCTTTCACATCAAGTGAGAAATTCACAAATACCTGGCAAAACAGTCATTGCCACCCACCTTCTGTGGTGACTGGGAGAGAAATCTCCATGCAGGCTGCAGACTGGGCTTTCCTGAAGGGGGGCCTGCCAGGCCCTCGGCGGTTTGCTCTCGACACATCCGCACTGGAAAGGCGTTTGCCTGAACTGCAGCTCTGGGATGTTGGGCTGGTACAGTGACCATTCACGTGATCTGGAAAGTGAATGCAACAAGTGCTAGGTGAAGTGTCAGCTCCCAAAATTCAGAGTGGAGGAGAGATGTATGTTCTGATACTTGAGAATGGATTAAATCAACTCTTCTGTGAATAACTACTGGTTTGTTTTACCAACCCGTCACGTGTATGTAAAAAATAACTCACCATATCTTTAAGGCACAGTTTGAAAAAACCCAAGGGCCACAGAACTGGTACGTGTTCTCAGAGCTGCAGATCCCACAGCACCTTGCTGACCTATGCACACAGGCAATTACCAGGGTACTGCAGGTAACCCTGGCACCCCTGATGTTGTGTCTCCTAAGAGATATCAAGTCAATTTGAATGTTTTCTCTCCTTTTTGCTCTCATAAGAACAGCAAGCATAATTTACTACAGGATAGAATTCAGAGCTAGACATCTTCCCTCCCTGACTCAAAGCTGCATGAAACAGGCCACTATTTGAGATAATTGCAAAAATAGCCATAATATTGCTGAGTATTGTATTCTTTATATATCACATAGATTTATTTTACTTCTAAGGGAACTGACTGCTAAACAATTGATTTATCTGCTACAGCTCCATAGAAATGAGGCTGAGTCCCTGGACCCCTGCTGGAGGCCATGGTCAATCAGCACAGCACATGTTGCTGTTTCATGGAGTAGAAGACAAAACATGACTGCTTCAAACTCTTACTACATCCCTTTGCTCTTTGTCAACAGATCTTTAAACAGGGCTTGGATCAGAGTTCAGAATTAGACAGGACCATAAAAACATTCATGTGATATTTTTCTTCCTCTCATGCTGAGCAAGACAACATGAAGAGGAATTACTGAACACAATTTTCCCTTCAACATATGAAAGGATACACACCCAGATATAACTGAATTATTTTCGGTCAGCAGGTTATTTTAAGTAAACAGCAGGTAATAAGCAAAATAAAAATTCAGATTCATGCAAGCATACTGAGTATTTTATTCAAAACTGTAAAAGCCCAACACTATAGGTAGGGACAATCTTGAAGTTTCTGCCTTAATTTTAAATGTCAGGTTATTTATATCTGAGAATTATGTTAGTCTTTAAGATTCTGTATTTAAGTATCATATTCAGTCAACTCTCTTTGATTTGTATTGTATCCAATGAAAAGATGAATGTTCCTGTACCAAGATAAATTTATTTCTTGGTTACCATGCCATTATAGCACTACTGTACATTATGAAAAGTTATTTCTGTATTCACTCTATATTCAGGTCCTATACTGAATACAGTGTATAGTGTGGCACATGGAGTTTTTGAATGTGCAAGTCATGTCCTTCCCATGTGAAAACAATTCAGTCTTAATGAACAAAAGTGGAAAAAAAAGTTAAGCATTATAGATTAGAAAGCAATTTAGTATCTGTACTGCGTAACAAAATAGCTCTGTAGGAGACACAACTTCCATGATTCTTGTCATTTTTCCTTAATACATGGCTATTAACTGAGCTAACAGCAGATATAAAACTGATGTGGATGACTCATTCCATTTTTAGTTAGGAAATCTTCCAAAATTTGCTGGAACTGTTTGTATATTTCAGCAGAAAGTCCTCTGAGATCGGGGGCTTTGTTCAAGGACACAGGCTGACTGTTCAACCTCAGCAACAGACACATCCTCATCCAGCTGCTTCCTTTCTTCAAAATTCAGTTTGTGGGAAGGTGTTTCAGCATGATATCTAATTATCTCCAGGGGGAATCCTAGGAAGTGGTGAGGAACATAACAGAGTGAAAAAAATCATATTCTGTAGAAACATCAACAGCATTCCCGAGTCCTCTCCCCTGAGCACTGTACAGAATGGCCACATCACATCCAAACCCCTTCTCACTACGCCACAGTTTAAGAGAGATGCTGCTATGCTTCTCTAAGTATGCTGGCTTGTTTCAGTTACCATCAAAGGCCCACATGAAATCATCATTAGGATCTGGGCACCTAAATCCCTTTAGCTGTTTTGCCAATGCCTTTTTGAATAAGCAAAGCCAGTTCCTGGGAAGAAAAAAAATTGGGCCTCATCCTAGAAGCTGTAGGGATATCCCTTCAAGGACTGAAGTTGGTGAAACGTTAATGGTGCTGTATCAATGAGCAGAAGGGGGATTTCAATGACTAGCTACAAACTTGTCTGTGTTTTAACACTGTTCTGTTCCTCTGATTAGATACAACCTTTTAAAATGTATACAAGAAGCAATATAGGTCTTCAAGCCTCAGTAAAACACGGGCATTGTACAAAGAGCAAGATAATTACAAGAAACGTGACTGCAACATTTTTTTTGTGGAGAAACAGGAAAGAAGCCAGCAGATAAAGACCACTCAAATCTATGAGAAAATTCTATGTGTGTTTAAAAATTAACTTCTCACGTTTTTTTAATGCTACAAGCTCTCTGATACAAAACATTTCTAAAGAAAGGTTATGTACTGCTTAAGAAGGGGTCCTTACTGCATTGTCTGAAAAAAGATGAAGTGTGCAAGAAAAGTGACAATAAAAAATGTACTACTTCTCTACAGTGTACTTTCTAAGGGAGAATGAGAATGTTCAAGCTCTCAGCCTTTCAGAATGACTGCAGTGATTTACTACCCCTCTGAGGCCTCAGTCACCTGATTCTCCTTTGCCATGACAAATGTCTCCCAACCACCCCACAGAACACATACAGGAGGCTTGTAAAACATGGCTTTTTTCCAGTTTTGCCTGATTTGTAAGGAAAAGCAACATTTTAACTTTTGTCCTTGCTGGATTACTGCTTTTGTCACATGGTCACTGGGGTTTTACTCAGCTCAGAAATATTGATATGGAGCATTAGCTGGTATCAGGGACATTAATACAGGTACTTAAGCAGCAATGCACAGACTGCTCTGTGCTATGGACACAACAGTGCAACAGCTCCTTACTCTCTCTTCTTCTGGAGGAGGCAAAGGAGAGTTGTTGCTGAAGAAACCACTGCACAAAATACCCCTTCTCTTTTCTACCACTGCATTTGCCATCACCCGTTACCCCTTCCCATGGGCGCTGCTGCCCATGAGGTGAAGAAAATCAGCATTATCCTCTCCTGTGCTCCTGGATCCCTTCAGCCAGTAGCACGGTAATGCACTATATTTGGGCAGCAAGCTTTAGTGGAGCTTATCCTTGAAGCAGTCTCCAAACTGTGTAAGAGCCATCCCACTGTGCCAGGGGAGCAGCCTTTTCTTCCCACTGTGGATAATGAACTAGATGGCCAGGGCTCAGTTTGTAACTATTCTGATCTTTAATTTAAAAACTTAGGGCTCATGCATGCCATTTGAAGTAATCACTGGCAACTACCCCTTTAGTCCATTTAATACTCATTTAACTCTGAGTTGGTTTAATAAAGCAGCAGTAAATCATTGTATATATGATGCATTAAAATATATAAAAGTTCATGACATAAAATTCTGTAAAGTTCTCCATGTGCTGCTTCTACAGTGCAGTTTGTGGTTGTTTGCCTTTGTCTGGGTCCATGGAATTAAAAATGCTTGCCCATATGAATTAAAAATGCTTTATCTGTCCCTGTTATAAAATGGTGGCATCATTCAGTGCCATGTGCACCCCACAAAACTGCTTTAAAAAAAGAAAGAGAACTGTGCTGGATGTAAGGCAAGAATGTCACACAAAATACCAGCAGGATCATGAGATCAAGAGGAACTGAAGAAGTAACACTGGTTACTGTGAACCTGATGAAAACTGCTGAGACATGTGATGTGCAACATGACAACAGCAAACCTGCAGGGCAGCCTCAAATTAAGCCCAGTTTTTTTAGGCATGTTGCACAAGGAGAATATTCTAGACACACATGCTGATTTTAGTTTACACACAGTACATGTATATCTTACACAATCTGCCTGATTACAAACATACAACTTTTAAACAACTTGGTGACCTCTGCAAAAAAGCAAAAGAGACCAACAATTTACCAGTAAAAAGATGAACACTTGTTAAAGCCAAAGGTACCGAAAATGTCAGTAAGAAAGAAGCACTCATTTGCAGTGACTGCCTAGCAATTTTTCACACTAGACACAAAAAATCAGAAAAGAATATGAGCAACCAATTCTTTCAGTTCTAACAAAGGGATAAATTCAAACAGAAAAACTAGCTATATACCTTCTTACTGATGATTTGAGAGAGGCTGAGACAAAGGAATACAAATATCCATAATTAGAAGCATTATAATAATATCATCTTCAATTGTAAGGAAGTAATCAATAAAAGAGCAGACAAGAGAACAAGAAGAGAACCAAAGAGCTGCTTTAATATGGAACAGAAAGAACCTGAAAAATAAGTCCTGGAGAATCTTCTCAACAATTGTTGAAGAAGACAATCTTTACTGTTAAAGTGAAGAAAAATCCATCTGTTTCTACTGGGGGATTTTTATGTAGTACCAATAAATGAGATTTTGAGTAAAACTTAGGGTGGTGGCTAACCTTTTTTTTTTTTTTTTACACAGCAAAGAGATGCACATTTGAATTAAGAAAAAAAAGAAACCTCAAAACTGTACAAATTAGCCCAAGAACAGTCTCAGGTTTGTATGTAAATAACCAAAATTTGTGTAATAGTGTGATCATTCATTAGTGAGAACACAGACTGATACCATAAAATTTCAGCAAATTCCTTAAAATTCTTAAAAGAAATTTCCTAAATAATTAGGAACACAGTTTTCCCCCAGTGCAGTTTTGTCAGCCAGGCAAGAGAAGGTGTAAAAGCCCTGGCAGAAGAAGTTAATACAGATGCATTTCCAGCAAAAATGTACTTTTACCATAATGTCTTCATCAGTTTGAAGAAGGAAGAATTGCCCTAATGACATGCTGGGAGAATATTTAGGTCCCCTCTAACACTACAATATGCTGTCATTGTAACATACTGCCTGCTGCCTGTGTGATATAATGGTATTCTGCCTATGGTAACAAAATCCTATCATACACTTGGTTCTAAAAATCACAATTTTTTTTGAAAGCAGGATGAACAGATGTATTTGTCAGAGAAATAAAATACTGTGAAGTGGCTGAAAATTAAGTGCATTGTCAGATCACTGAAAGATTCTCTTTTACAACTTTTTTTTTTTTTTTGCCTGAAATTACGAAAAATGAAATTCAAATACAAAAGAAACACTCTCCAAAAGAAAAACACTCAGAATATATTATCGTATGTCATAACATCACCTCTGTGTTCTCATATTTGAAAAGCCCAAACCTGGCAGTGCAAACCTAGAAACAAATCTAGCTTTGCTCCCAAAGAATAGTGGGAAAATTTTGGACTACTTGGATGTAAGTTTGCTCCTCAGATTCCTCTGCTGAATGTCTAGTGATTATGTAACACCACACTACGGGACTGTCTCAAAAAGCACACAGCACTCAGTGTGCCTCCACAGAATAATCCAACATAAATGCTTGCTATGCTTTGTGCAATCAACAGGAAAACACAACACAGAAAACTTGATTGAATTCTGAAACATAAGCATGAAACATGATAAATCCTGAGCTGCACAGCAAACAACACTGGAACATGCAAGCAGAGTGGATGGACCACAGGACCACCTGGATATCATCAACTTTTCCTCAGTATCCTGTAGTGTAGCACTGCACCTGCATTTTCACCATGGAAAAAACGGGAGTTCATTCTCTGGTTTTAAAAATGACAAATGTTACAACCTTAGAGGTGAGCAGAGACCACAGAATGGAAGAATACCATGTAAGTGTTTGCAGTGCTTGAAAAGAGTGGAAATTACTTACCTTTGAGGTCCTCAGTAAGGAACTCTTTTTGAAGTAAAACCAAAGGACTTGGGAACAGTAAGTACCTGTTACACTGGAGCCTAGCAGTCACCTATCATTTTGTTATTACCAACTCCTAAATGTATGATGTTCTTTACTGCTTGTTTTGTTTTTCCAGCTACCGAATTGCACTGCCTTTTGTTTGTGGTAACATTTAACTGTATTAATTACAATAATTATTGTTAGGGTATTTTTTTGTTTAAGGCACTTACCTTTCCCTTTAACTACTTGCTTGTAAAATTCCAAGGTAGATCAGTTTGTTGTATTTTTTTTCTCATCTAGAAGCATTGTAAATTAGAACACAGCCCCTTTCTGCATTTGAAATATAACCACAGAGCATACGTGTATTTCACTAGAATAAGTGAATTATCCTGCTGATCAGCTTCTACAGCTTTTTCAAAATTCTGGTTATTTGGGCTGGCAGAGTGCTAATATATCCATTAGATATATAGGTTCTCTTTTAAAAATGTTTGACCATAAACATTCTCCTATTTAATGAAGGAAGAAGCTGGTGCTGTTGTACACATGACCTTCAGAAGATGACTTTTGTCTAGTAGGGTCCTCGATACAGAATATCAAAATCCAAGCCTCAAGATGTGAAAGAGTTGAAAGGCTAAAGGTTTGAAACCATTTCTGGGAAAGACTTTAGTCCACCTCACAATGTTTTGCACCTTCCCAGCAATCAAACTTGAAGCAGAAAAGGCAAAGCTCATCCTCCACCGACTCAGCAAGAGCATAACCAGCAGCTGGAGGGGTGAAATCCCTCCCCTGCGTTTGGCACTTGCCAGGCTGCAGATCGAGTGCTGTGAGATTGGACTGGACATTGCCCTGATCTACCTGGTGTAACCTGACCTGCCTGGAGCAGGACAGGGGTCTAGACAACCTCTAGAGGTCCCCTCCAACCCTGATCATGCTGTGATTCTACCTGAAGGCAGAGTTCAGATGATTCCTCAAGTCAGATGGTATTTTCAGATTGAGAAGGGGACAGAAAGTTCCTCTACCCTTCTGGAAGGAGACATATACTGGACAGTGCTTAAAATCCTTATCATGCAAAACTAAAAATAATTTTCAATGCACATTTCCAAGCAATTAAAGAAAACCATTGGTACAGCTGGATGTCTGATTTGCCTTTTCTACAAATGTCATACCAAGGAGGAAAGCAACTCACATAATTTAAAAATTTCTGAAATGCTCTTTAGCCTTGTAAACACAGTTATAGATCCAGATAAATCAATACAGAAAGCTCCACCTAAAATCTACCAGTTTGTCCAATACAGTACTAAGCAAAAACAGATTAAAAGCTTCAAAACTGGGTGAGTGCCTAATGCCTGCTGTAAATACTTTGAAAAACTAAAGCAAGGTAACCCCACTGCTCATCCTTACAATGGAAATGAGGTTTCATTTATTTGGGTACTGTTTTACAGGCTTGGGAGCATCCAAAAAGTCATGCTTCCCTGTCAATGAAATATAAAGGCATCAAATGGTGGATATTTTCATATTATAATTCTGTTACCATATATATAAATCGAACAGAATGCACAGACCTCATACAAAATGGATAAAATTAAGTACAAACCTATAACCACAGGTCCTTCATCTGATCCTTACAATTATGTGTCATGAACCCAACTTTCAGGATTAAAGTTTTTGGGCCTCTGCATTAGAACATGTTTCTCAAACTCCTGAGAAGCTCAAAAAAATGAGCTTACTTGGTAATTTTTCTAGTTTTTCACTGCTTTGTAAAATGGAAGACATTAACTTGACTTGGGAAAGAACTCCTTCACTGCTTATAAGTATCTGCAGAAAGCATTGAAAAATATATTAAAATTCTGAAGATCATAGCTTAGCAAGAAGAAACAAAATATGACTACTTATATTTGCATTTTCTTTTGTTCTCTCACTAATAAAGTCTAGGTGATGGCATAATTCATTACAGTCAAACCATCTGTTCATAGTAATTCTAGAAAAGTCAGCAGTTACTGACTCTCCTCCATCTTTAGTTATGGCTTTTGTCTGACTCCCTGTGATCAGCTGGAACCTTTAAAAGCTTTTAGTGAAATGAGCAGAAATATTTTCTAAAAGAAAAATACAAGGTGATGCTTGAAGTGGCTGGTGAAGCAAAGTTAGAAATCTCTCATACCAAAGCAGTTCTGTGTGTCTGGATATATCTCAGATTCTCCACATGATTAAATGAAATTAGGATTATCCCCATAACTGATTTCTTTGAAACACTGCAAAGAAATGCAGATGATCTGTTCAGAAGACTTTGGGAAACATTATTAGGTTTAAAGATAAAGACACTATCATTCAGAGCTGCCTCTGAAGGGTAATAGAGAAGCTGTGCAGTCTGTGCAGCAGCATTGCCACATCTTCCTTCTGGTCAACTCAAACAAATACTGGGTTATTGTGACCTGCAGTAGCTAAAACTATCAAGAAATTTCAGTGTATTCCCACATGTGCCACATCACTCATTTCTGTGGGAGATACAACCGACACAGGTGACAAGTGCTTCAGCAAGGAGAGATAATAATCACCACATCCAAACAAAAAGAAGCTGAGATCAACTTCATCAGTCATATAAAGGTCAAAGTGGAGTCCCAAAGTACCTTTAGGTCATGAAAACCCTGCCGAGGTTTAATGAGAACACCCTGAGTCATCAGATCACACATTATTCCCCTAAATGATAGCAAACTGCTCCCCGGGCAATTTCCAGTACTGACAACACCTCCACCTGAAATAGATTTAACTTCTACTTAACCTCGACTATTTACAATTCAAAGCAAAGTGAAAGCAAGGACATTCCACGAGGCAGATCACAGGAAGGGAGCAGAGCTGTGAGCTGCCAAATGCTAATGTATGTCCCAATTAGCTGCAGTCGCTGCTGAGAGTGGGCGATGTATCAGCACTCTCTAAAAAGCTACGAGCCAGAGCCAATGGGATGCATGGACAGTATTTTATCATTTCAAAGTGGTGACCTGAAAATCTTTACAAGAAGTGTGGGCCAAAAACTATTGTTAGCCCCTGGATATTCAGACTATGGGTGCAATCTCAGGCAACAGCCAAACAGTGGATAAATAATCTCCAAGAGCTCTGATAGCGTAGCCAGAACATTTCGGAGCAGAAGTAACTGAAATGCAGTCATCACCTTTTCCAGGAACTCTCATTTAAATGTGGCTCTTTATACTGAGAAAGAGAGGCTCTTCCCAGCCTACTGTAAACTAAGCAATCTATAATTTAGCAGAGTTTTAATGGCTAGAATAATTAACAGGAATATTTTGCCCTTCTAAGACAGTAATGAGTAAGTGCTGAAAGTTTGGGGTTTCTTTCCTCCATTTTTTCCCCTTTCTAAACGTCCCTCTGCTGTTGATTATTCATGAGTATCTGCCAGTTTATGCACTGAATGATGCTTTCACGTGCTTCATCCTTAGCTTCTTGGTAATCTGAGCACAGGATGCCTGATTGCTGTGGCACTAACAACAAACAGGATGCTTTCGTGGCAATTTGATCACACCTTTCAGTGCTTATGAAGCTTTTGGAATTAATGGCATTCCACTAGTTTCTGCAAGGTGTTGAACTAGGCCTTCTTAGGTTTATTTCAGTTTATATTTAGCTTGTTGTACACTATTAAAAATAATACATACAAGCAAATAATGGAGTGGTAGAAACATGACTACTCTGAAATCAAAACTACAGGCAGGATTATGTATTCCATTAATCTTCTAAGTTCCTTACATATGTCATGTATTTAAAACAGATCATCACGCTTCCTATCCTCTTAGGTTGAATTTGTTTAACTTCTGGAGCTTATTACCCTGCTCCCCAGTCCTTGGGGTTTTCTGGGATTTTTTCTGGTGTTTGTTGGGGGTTTTAAAAATATAAATCTGTCTGCAATTTGTCAAAATATTCTAGGCAAAGCTTGCAATATTGTCCCGCTCACAACATGATTACAGGAAAGCTGATGATAAGGCAGCTTTTTCTCTGATATGCAACATTTTATGTTATACAATAAAGCTCTCATCAATTCTAGTTACAATGGTATACTTCTTTCTTTTTCAAATACCTCTAAATCCAGTCTTTTTAAAATTAAGTTTATATTTTGCTTGTCTTATGCTTCAGGATTTAAAGCTATTTCATGTGGCGTATCCTTCCAGATAATGTATTTTTAATACTAACAAAAAGAAGTTTGATCTGTAGAATATGGCTTAGTCTCAAGTCCTATCCTATGGCCATTTTGATACTCTAAATATTCACCTTCCCTCTTAATAGCTGCCCATTATTTTAGTGATAAATATTAATTTTACAGATCTACAGCTGCCTACTTTTTTCACCTTTTCGGAGTATTACGAATATTACTATTTTCCACTCCAAATTTTGTTTAGGTGAATTCCTGCATTCCTAGTTTCTCAAACCTATTTCAACTGAATCATTTACACTGAAACCTGCACAATTTGGATTGAATTTTCCAATGATTTTTCAACATTTATTTACCTAATCTTTACCAGGAGCAATTGACAGTTTTCCAAATTCCTCAGTAATTTGTAATGTGAAACATAATTATACCCTTGACTTTTGCCTTGGGGAACAAGTGCTACATTGGTTAATAGGGGCACGTGATCCCAAGTGACAGAAATGAAGTTCAGCAGTGTTATCCAAGGATTTGTTCCAACTTTAATTTTTATCTCTAAAAGGACACTAAGTAATGAGTCATGGCTATGTGGCTTTTTCAGTCATCTTACACAGGAAACTTCCCAAGAGAGCAAAACTAGAAAGAACTCCTTGAGACTGAGAATTTAAAAGAACAATTATAAGCACTTTTTATGAGAACCACACATTCCAATCCAAATACCAGGAGGAATCCCCTTTATGTGGATATGGTGTTGAATGATCTGCTCCAAGCAGTTTTAGGTTATTCGAGATACAGGATTTTCATTTTAGGTTTTTTGAGGTGAAATTTGTGCTCTCACTACGCCTTTCCACTGAAATTCTAAAGCAGAATTGAGAAAAAAGATTACAGCAAACCATGTATTTAACAGCTGGCTGAGGCAAGTCTCAAGGAGAAGACTGAGACAAATGACAGATTTCTGATCTGACTTTTCAGACATTCAAAGACACCATAAAATACAGATGTTTTATCACTGTCTTATCACTGTTGTGGCACAATTCGTACACCAAATAAAGAAAACAGACCAGCACATGCATTGGGTATTATAGGCAGAGTTCACCAACAACCAGCTTGGAAAAATTTCTGGAGCTTTTGCAGAATAAAGTATTACACACACAGTGTGTAAGGACTGGCAATAGATGTCTACATGAAATAAATGAATATTAAACAAGCAAAATGCTGAGAGCTGCCAACAGAACTGTATGGGTTAATAGGTGGTTTTTAGAAAGCCTTTTCAGACAAAGCCTCTGAGGTTATTGTGTTATCTCATGAATCAGTTATATAAATGTTTTGCCAATGAATGTAAGGAAGTTTAAAGCTGTTGGCTTTCGCCTACCGTACCAAGATCAGTCTTAAGATCTGTTGGCAGACTTAACTTTCTTGATCCTTTAACTGAAACAACAGAAAAAGGAGAAAGGCAGTTGTTAATAAGTAAGAAAGAAAAAGGAGCGAGGGAAAACAACATGCCATCTTCTGGTTAAAACCTTGGTGCAAATTTGTAGCATTTTTCTTTTAATCAGCATATAAAGGCAAAATAATGGTTTAAATATTTTCATTTACACCATTCAGCAAAATAAACACATTTGAACAAAGAAGCACTGGGAAAAAAATTACTCCAGCTGTCAAGGAGTGAATGGTGTTTTACACAGCTTTGGCTGTGTGCTGCAATATCTTACCTTGTGGTGACAGGAATGATAAAAAAAGAAACCACAAATGAAATTAAGGCAAATATTGCAAATGCTGGCTATGCAGCATATCACAAATATTTAAACACCTGCAAACCAATTTAATAAGAGGGTGCAATGAAATTATGAGATCTGATGACATCATAGCTCAAGATAGCATTTCAAATAGAGAGGGCATATTGCAGAGGTTATGGGGACAGAACATACTGTTACAATATTATGGAAAGGAAGACAGATTGCACAGAAACGAAATACAGCAGCTTCAGGACATAACGTGGTGTTATCTAGTCATCAAAATATTGCACTCAATTTAGTGAAGGTTTAATTATTTGTTGTGTTCCAATTATGCAAGAAACCGGTAATTTTGCTTCTGTTCAAAAATGTTTTCATTTCCTCACACACAAGCACATTTTCAAACAATGAACACCAGAGAACTGAAATGAAGCATGTCTTGTAGCAGTCAAAACGGCATTAAATTTATCAGAAGAATGCCTCAAGAAATCTTTTATTAATTATTCAGAAGACTTGATTTCCAATTTGGCTATTTCATTTTGCATTCATTATTTTTTTGACATGGTTTTCTGGCTTTTACCCCTCACTCATGCTGTCTGTTACTAGAAGGGAACAATTAAATATTTGTCAGCTAACTATTATACTTCTAAAGAGAAGTCCCATGTGATAAGTACCAGAGTGACAGGAACATATGAATATAAGGAACAAATTCTTTGTAATTTGTACTTAGTAAGCTTTTAGGTCAGAAGGATGCCCAGAACAGACACTTAACTCTTTTAAGGCACAAAATCTCTAAAAACAAATTTCTGTTGTATTCTTTTGCAAAGCCTGCAACATGGCAGAATTAAATATTAGCCAGCACCTATGTTAGATGTTTCTCTTTTCCTCTTCAGGGATGAGTAAGGGAACCCATGAGGCTCTTGAGCAATATTTTGCTATCAGTAGAACCAGCACAGCCCTCCCAGTCACTCATTTGTAGCCATCCCTTTCATTCACGACATGGTGAAGAGATCTCTCCAGATGAGCCTGATATCAAAAATGCACACCCCTAACACTGCTACATAAAAATTCTCTAATTTGGATACCAAGTGTTAGGCACTGATGCCCATTTTAGGCACTCACACAAAGGGCAGTTTGATTTTCAGAACAGCCTTTAAAAAACCATTCCATTTATCTGAGCAGCTGTCAAATACGCTTTCACACTGTGAATGGGAGGATACTGCTCCCAAAAATCAGTGCCCTGCTACATAGAAACATCACTCTTGATATAATCTTTTAGGGGAAGGACAACATCTGGCCAAACCAGCCCTCTGAAAAAGGATAAGCAATTAATAAGAAAAACTGTAGGACACTTTATTAACAGGCTGGGATTTAGAGCAGAATATTTCAGACCTATAAAAACTAGCTGCATTTAACACCAAAAAGCATCATTAGTGCTGTCATCATGCAGGCTTTGAGCTTTGAAAATTGGTAGTCTAACCTCCTCTATTTCTAGGTTACAGGTGTTTGTGTACAGCAGGAATTATGCGTCTTGTGTTGCATGCCACAGCTGTTCCCAAATTGGGACACACATCTGAACCGCAATAGCTCCCAGCTGTTTGTGTGCAGCCTCACTCAGCCCATGCAGAGTTTGGGCTTTCTGATTCCTCTAAAGGAGTCTCCACAGGCTTGGTTTGGGAGCTGCCACAACTGTCATGTGACAAATCCACACCCCTCACTTGGCAATCACACGGCTGGACACTGATGCTCTAGGACACAGCACAGATCAGACCACATGTTTGGGAGTAAAAACAACAGAAGAAGCTGGTTGCTTTCATGCTTTACTGCGATTAAAACTGTCTACATTAATTAATTTTTTTAAACTAACTTTTAACTATTAATAATATCCAGATTCTGATCAGTTTATGTAACCTGTTTTTAGTACCTAAATCATGCATATTTTACTATAGGCATGTAAGCCTATCTTGCTGACAAAGAGCTTCTGAAAACCAGTTTAATTTGAGAATGGAGCATAAAGGTTTGAGAGGCCAGCAGAGTTGTCTGCTATCATTATTTGTTTATATTCACACTGGAGGCAGCCAGCAGAAATAGTGATGCTACAGCATACGGCAAGACAGCCCTTACCTAAAAGAGCTTCAAGTGTTAAGAGTCAAATTATTCAACTGTGGGATGAGGAAAAGTTCCTAGGTACAGTCTAGCAGCCAGCTAAGCTGAGCACACAGGTCTTCTGACCTGACAACATCCTGCTCCGTAGCCATATGGCTCCCATCAGCCTTTCAAGGAAAACACCAAGGCACAACCAACAAACAAACGTGTGCTCGCAACTCTGGCACTCAGTGCTGAGTTTCCCACAGCTATTACAGCAGTACTGTGGTCACAGATTTTCATATTATTCAAAAGGAAGGTGATTTCATACAGGTCTTTTTCTATTAAGGAGCTTCTGCCTGGCTAATGCTGTGAAATACCAGTCCCAGTCACTGCTAAAGCCCCTTTGAACCCTGAGCCATGCACCAGGGGCTGTACAAAGGCCCAAACCCAGGACCCCAGATCACACTGCTCCCTGTTCCTTGCTAATGCCTACACGTCCCTACTCAAGAACTCAAGCACAAATTCACCTATTCAGAAACTCCCTTGCTTATGGGAAACAGTGATAAAATGCACCTTGTATCCACACTGCTGAAGCTAATCTTTAATTATTGTCTTCTGACTAGTTAACATTCTTTTTAATTTAATATAGATAAGTAGAAATGGTTATGCAGTGTTATCAGTAACCGAATTTCAAAATAAACTACATTCTATGTTTTACAGACACTCAAAATGTTTTGAAACATTTACTTTCTAGCTTGTTTTCCAGGAGAATATAATTTTCAAATGCAGTCAAATCTCTTCAGCTAGTCTGAAGTTACACACAAGTTAAGAAAGAGAATGACTGTTAAGAAACTTAATATTCTTCTTGAAAGAAAGCTACTTCAAAAACACCTCACATAGGAAAGTGGGAGTTTGGCATGGCACAGGCCTAATCCCAGCAGATTTAACCAGTGATATCAATAAGGATAGCAGCACTTGGAAATCATAGTACATATAAAATCTTGTAATCTTGCCATTAGGGACCTGTCCCAAAGCTCATGGGAATCAGTTGTGGGAATCTTTACACAGCCTTCTCTAAGCTTCAAAGTCTTAAAAGCATTTTGGATGCAAGCCCCCAATATGAAGGTGATTTCTTCTTCTTGATAAGAAAAAACACAAATCTATTTTCATTTTAGAACAAACATTTGAGAAGTCACTCTCCTATACACAGACTGAAGAAATTCTTTCCTTCTGGTCTTTGAAAGGAGTCTAAACTGTCCAATTGCATATCACACAACAAATGACCTATCAAAGTTGTATACTCCTGTGCTCACAGTGTATTCCCATCTATACACTTCAATATGAAGCTCCACATGAAATGTTTAAAACAGTAATGGACATACATAATTATATATGTTATATATTATATTCTTAAGTGCCCCAGAATAAGTTTATCAAATGAGATGATAAAAATAAAGGGAAAATGTACTGGAATGGGTACTGTTCTGTAATACATGACACAGTAATTAACTCAAGCATTTTGATACAGCACCACTTACATGACGAGCGCTTTAGAGCCACTGCAGAACCAAACTAGTACAAAGCCCTTTTGACCCCCAAATCACCAACAAAAATGAAAATGCAGTTTGAAATAACATGGCGTGCAGGAGTAAGAATAAGATATTCACAGGCTTTTGGTTATAAGGCACCAAATAGTATGATACAGCATCCCTTGCTGCATTACTGTTCTCATGAAACATGCTTTATACAGGTAAGACTTTGGGGATTTTTAAGTTCTTTTTACCAGTGTTATTCCATACATATTACATCCAGAATACATTTACAGTGGAAATTGCCACCTCTCAGTATTCAAAAATAAGCAGAGTTTTTCAAATGGCTTTATTGGCTTCTTCTTTTCCTTTATCATGTTGGAAATGCATTACTATAGTATTTAAATACTAGTTTAATTAAACAAGATACCAGTGGTTAAGGAAGATTATTCCCCTCCTCTGCCTACCACTCTTAAAAAGCACAGTTGGTATTTCTTCACTTGCTGCTACCCTCTGTGTGGCACTGTGCATTTCAGAAAACTTTTAATCATATGGTTTAATTTTATGTTCTGTTCTGAACCATGTTCAGAATGAGAATCTGATTTTTCAATTACATCATCTGCAAAGTCATGTTTTAGTAAGTAGTACAGGAGGAATAGCTGAGAAGACAGTCTTGTGAACTAAGTTAAATATTATTTCATGAAGAAGTAGGATTTGTACTGAATTATGTACCAGTCCTGCATGTGAAATAAGGAGTACTCTTCAGCTCTGAGTCTCCTGCTCTGTGCTCCAACACTCATATCAACAACAGAACACACAAATGCCTAATTCCACTTTGAGGCAGGGAGAAGAGAAACAACAAGGCTGAATTACTGAGTTTACCTAGGCTGTCTCTGCAGAAATTTAGTCAGAAGTTAAAACACTGACAAGCACTAGGATGTTACTGGCAAAGCCAATTTTTCATGGAAACAGAGATAGTTCAGGCAGTCTAAGCAATGTTCAACATCAGACCAAGAAACGAGGAAGCAGGAGATTTTTCAAGTTCTCCAAGAGGCCTTTACCAACACTGTTCTTACAGCCTGATTGGAATGGAAATCTGACTAAGCTACTAATGGCTCTCAGATGCAGAACTACTCATGTCTACACTGGCAATTAGTGTGCTCTAGGGATTCTTCCTAGGCATTACCTTGGGAGTCTCAAAGTACACACACAAGCACAGCAATGTTGCTCCTCAAATCACTGCCCTTCTGACGGAGCTGAGGAAGATGCTCACCATTGTGTCACCCATCCTGTGTGCAGTGTTTGCCATCTGAACTCATGTCCTCCAGCAGTCTGCACTTTGTGAATGCACTGAGCACACTCAGGGCCAGTACCTGGCATGAACCTCCCTGCTGGGAGAAGAACTGATGGTGATGTGCTCTGGCAACCAGAATGAATTGCTACAAATCAAACTCCATTCCGTCTGTCTTTGCAACCTTAGGTAGTCATACCCAGCAGGCCCTCCTCCACTGGGCAGCAACTCGAATCACTTCACAGAGCAGTTCAAATGTTCTTTCTGGTTTTGCTAAATTTCTGAAGGATCAAGTCTTGGTCTGTTTTCAGCAGAGGAATGTGGTCAGTGGTTTTACAAACACAAAGATCACGGGGCTCTTATGGAACACAGCACACTTCCATTGCAGAGCTTGTGTGCCATGGACTTTGAACAGATAAAGGCAAGGCTGGAAGTGAAGGATCCTGCCTGCCAGATCCCTAAGTATGTAGCTGTGCTCTATGAGCAAGAAACATTAGTCAGTGAGAAGGCTGGTGTAGGTGTGAGGCTGTGATGGTAAACACAGGCTTAGCTCTACTCCCAAGTTTTGGAGGGTGCAGTTTTGAGGTCATTTATTCCAGGTGACTAGGTTGGATTCTGCTCCATTTTACAGCAGGTATGCAGAAGCAATATTAATTAAATTTTGCATTAATTAAATAAAAATAATTAATATCAGTCACAGTAAAAGAAACTTGTTTTAAAAAGCAGTTCTAATAATAGTTACTTCCTACAAAACTGCACCTGATTTCACATTTTAAAAATATAAATAGAGCTTGAAAAACAACATGAAAGTGCTAAAATAGGAAACACCCATAAATATGCTATGTTTTCCCCACTGAATATCTCCAAAACAGAAAAAAGCAGAATAAATTTTGGAGCAAATTTTCTCAGATTTATCTAAGAGAGCTATTTTTCAGCACTAGCAGAATGGAAAATTGAAGATAACTGCAGAAAAAGTAAAGCGCTATAGGAGACACTCATCATTATAAAACTAAGAATATGCACATATGGTTACCAAGTCAGTCATCTCTTAGCCTACAGTGAAAAGAAAAGGTTTTAGCTCATTTCTGAAGAGAAAAGTGAAAAGTTGAATCCAAGTGAGCCACACAATAAATAATCTAATTATAACTGAGCTATCAAATGTTTTATTTTAGAGCCTATATCATGAGTTTCTGAGGCCCTGCTCAAGAGTTTGAGCTTCTAGTTTTATACCAATATTATTATAGCCTATTTCACTTTGATATCTCCATGTCTACAGATTTTGGGTTGCATACAGTACAAGGAAATACATATTTCAAAGCAACTATTTTGTTTTAGCTCTTGGTATGTCAGGGAAATGCTTTTATTAGTTTCAGCTTTTTATAAATTACTAATCAGTGGCTTCCATTCAAGATTAATGTATCCTGTTATGACAAAATAAGTGAAACAATAACAGAGAATTTGAATAGCATACTTGTGGGAATTTGTTACCATAACTAAGGGGGAAAAAAAATCTACCAAATACTTACCAAACTACAAGGAAAAGAAGTGTGATATTCATACCACAAGCAAAGTGAATGTATCACACCTCCTTATTTTCCATAACATTTAAAAGTCAGCTACTAGAAAACAGCACTTAGCAACCATCTTTAAGAGAGTGAACTTACATTAAAGAGATCAGTGTAGACTAGGCACTTGCAGAAAAAGTCTCTAGGAATGACACGAATTCCACCTTCTGAAGGACTATGCGTAAAATGGGAAACATTTATAAATTTTTGTGTGGCCAAGATTTCCCTGCCAGGTCACAGCTGGCTGATAAGCAAATATTTTTATTTGGAGTTCTGCTTTCACTGTAAATTACATAACTTAGGCACTGGTGGGTTCTAATGGTTAAAATTTACCATCTCCAAATTGCTGGTTTCAAATAATTTCCCCATGTACACATGTATGCATAATATAAACATACAGAATTACAAGGACTCCCTACTGCAAAAAAACTTAGAAAGCCTTTTAAGAAAATACAGAAACAAGCTTCTTATAGGAGGTAATAGGAATATACCTGCATGATCCTGTTACTTCAAATGTTTTCACACTGTTCACCTCAAGATGCACCACGTACATTTAAGTTTTCCTTAAGGAAACAGACTTAGGATTTTACTGTGCTACGTAATAAGCGCTTCTCCAGTAATTACTTCTCTTTGGAACTATGTACTTTACTTCTTAGGGATTAATGAAACACAGTGATGCATGACATGAATGGCTTATACAGACTGCAGGAAGAGAAGCCAATCACCTTTACCTGAAGTGGGAGACTTGCAACGCTCTAGCTCCAGGGAAACTGGACTGTCACTGAGTTCAGTCAGGCCTGAAAAAATGGAGTTAAAGAGTTAAGTTACAATCTAACAGGGCATGCTTCAACTTTCTTGGTTGATGATATTCTGCACTTTAAAGTCAATTTGGAGAAAGGAATGGTGTGAAATGAGAGGGAAATAATCTATTTCAGATAAGTGCAGTTATCAGGCTGTCACTGCAGCAATTTAGGCTTGGTTTAAAAAAAAAAAAAATCACACCTCTTGTTAACTCAGATTTGTTTTCCGAGTGCCTCGGGATAGAAAAGAGTGACTGTACCTAACAAAAGAAAACAAGTAAGTATAGTTTAAAATTTAAAAGTCTGTGATATGACTCAAACTCATTCATCCCTGTCAAACTGATGTGGAAACAACTCTGTACTTTCAACTGCTGCATAATGCAGGGAGAAAATCTTAAAAGAGGGGAAGAAAAAAAGTAAGATTACCGCTACTGTGCAATATTAGAATTTTCATGAATTCACACAAGATAGGTCATTTTAAAGGACGCGGAAGCATTGATAATACTGGCTGAGTGTAACACAGAATTTTTTGTCAAAATACTTTATACATGGTTTATAAATATTTGTCAGGAACTCCATCTACATGGAAGACAGTACCAAGGAAAACAATCCTGGTCTATACTGCATAAACTTGAGCTTGTTTCTGTGAGTAGACTAACATCCATCTTTGGAACAGGTTGAATGTTCAAGTTCAAACTTGCCTTTTGGCATGGTAGGGAGGCAAAGTCTGAGCTCACACCATCCTTTACCATGGGCTAACTTTTGGGTGGGTGAACTGGACACAGCCACACCTATACAAATGCACCCTTTGTGTGTATCCTGTAAAGCCCTATGGCTCACCCTTGTTATATGGAACTCTGGCACTCCAGGCCGTTGGACAGGCAGCCTTGCCCAGACATTCATGTGCCAGCAAGGTGGACTCACAGCACTCAGGTCAGAGCCCACAGTCAGGTGTACATCACTGTCACACTGATGCTGGATTTACACACACCCTGCATCCTGAGAATCAAACATCCTACAAGAACATTTCAGTACACTTTAAAGAGGCACCATGGCTCTTGTAAGGTTACATGTTATAATTTCTATCACTTCTGGACCCTCAGGCCCAGAGATCCTCACCACTAAAATTCATATTTGGAAAATTCTGCTATCACTCAGTCACCAGTGCTACTTTCTTAGTATTACAACCAGTGGGATCTTAACGTAGGTACTGACAACTCTATTACAATGTATTTTTGAACTGCTAAAAGAACTGGAGAGGATCCAGAGCCTCAGCCAGCGGAACAAAAAAAGCTCCTATTACTAATGAAGATGCAGGAGTGCAAGAATAGTACTGAGAGCCTTTTGGAAAACCAGCAGTATTGATTTAGTCTGTTAAGTCAGTATTAACAACATACTTGCTCCTGGCTTAAGAAACAAGGTCTGCCAAAGTAGACACTATTGTTGAAAGCAAAAGATTTTTCATTTTGAAAAATGTACTTGAATCTTTCTTTGCTTTCACTTAGAATCTGTAAGAAAAATTTACATTTCAATCAATTGTGACTTCAGTCACTTTTGATGTTATGAGAATATTCAGGAACTGTAATAATTTAGGAAGCCTCTCTAGTACAGCTTTCTTACAGCAGATCTTACTTCCACTTGAACCCAAGGTTTGTGTATGTACCTAGAGATTTGGGACAGAATTGATTTTTGCCACAGAACTGTCTGCAAGGTGCAGCAGGAGCAATTTTGGCACATTTTCATAGCATCTGAGGCTTTGGATAAATAAAATTTACACTGTTTCTTTTGTAAATGTATTATTTGAGATATGGAAGCTTTGACACCTTGGCTATGATGTTCTAAACATTGTATAGTTAGTACTGGTGTTGGATACAATATCAAATCCCAGGTCAGACTTTGCTTCTAAATAGTTTGGGATTTTTTTACTATGGAGTTCATAAAAACAGTATTCCATCTCAACACAAATTATGGTGCTATGGACTTAAACAGGAAAAACACCAAACTGCACCATCCAAGAGCAACCACTGTAAGAAGACCATGACTTCTTCATGTTTGGCACAATTTGCAACATAAAACATTAAAGATACATTTCATGTTATGGTATTCAAAATGTTGAGCACATGAACTTCTCTACAAACCTTGACTTGCTGTCAAGCCACTGTCACCCTTAGCAATGACCACCTAGAGCTGCTTTTAAGAAAGAAGTGCAATATATCCCTGTGTGAAACATAAGTGGTACCATGTGCCCTGAACAGGAGCATTGGCTTAATCTCACTTAGATTTGCTTAAGCACTTCAACTTGCAGATTTTCTCCTCCCATAAATCTTTCTTGCTTTGAAATATTATGATGAGTTCTGCTCATTACACACCTATTTATCCAAAGTCTCTTTTAATCTTGCTAAATTCTAAATTCTGAAGATGAAATAAATTGCTCAATCATCATTCACTGAAAAGGATAAACACATATTCATCAATTTTTATGTTACCTTTGATTCCACTGAATGTTTCCCTTTGAGATAAGAAGGGGAGCTCTCAAGCTTTTCCTTGTACTACTGCTCATTTTTTACACTCATTTCCTTTTTAAGGAAATCAAACTAAATATTTTCAATAATTTACCATGTATAAATATTTCCATGAACCCCAGCTTCCCTCAAATATCAGAGAGACTACAACAGCTACTGAAGTTATATTTAAAAAATATTTTCACTTTCCATTTTCTGTAGGCAGTTTGTGCCCCAAGATATTTTAGCTATTTTTAGCCCCCCAAACTACCACCCCAGCAAATTTTGAGCCCATCTACAGCATGAGGAACATAGCAGCAAAAATAAAGGCAAAAACCTGAGACTGGAAATGTGAACAACCACCTGAGAGAAGATATACCCATGGACATTATAAAGAAATTGGCTTTGATTTGAGCAAACCATAAACGTGTAAATAGTGCAAGATGTAAATATATTACATAAGGCATTAAAACACTTTTAAAGGCATGCCCTATAGATACTTTTCTAAGTTCACTGTGATTTTAATTTCTTCTTCATTAAAGGATCAATCCTGTACTGTCTAGTATGAGGTAACAACTTCAATGAACTCGTAATTTAAAATTATTTATGAAATTTTATATTTCTATCTGTATGTTTGAATGATTCAGACTGATAATTTACTCTAAAGCACCTAAAGCCATCACATCTTTGCTTACAAATAAATAAATTATAAATAAATTATCATAAATATTCACAAGCCAACAAAATAAGTAAGCTCAGTGTTATTTTAATCCATGATCTTCACACTGAATTACCATACTAGGTTTTCTTTATGTTTATATATCTATACATATATATATCTATGCATGCATTCTTTGGAAATTAGTTCTGAATATAGCTGTTGACTTAACTTACATTAACTTCTTAGGTGAGACTTAAAGTGTCAATTACTGATACACAATGACTCATAGCACACAGTTTTCTGTGTCCTCCTGTCAGACCAAGGTTACTTCTGCTCACCCCCTCTCAAGGGACTGGCCTGAGGGAGGAACAAGGACTTCTCACTGAAAAGTCATTATGAAAATTATTTTGCAACGTCCCAACATCCTTTAGACTTTACAGTATTTTGGATGTTTCATAAAGAATATTTTCTTGTTCTACCAACAGATGGTATAAATTTCTAGTGGGAGATGCAAATTCCTTTTGCATCATTTTGGTATTTTTATATTCTGCTGCAGACATTACCCCTGTAGATGCAATAAATGGACTTGTTTTAATATTTGAATGCATATTATTCAAAATCAGGTAATAACATGTACTACTTGATTTCAGTTGAAGAAAACCAAACAACAAACAACCAACCCTATAATTCTGCAGTACAGCACAGAGAATTTATTTTATTTAGCTTGTCATATAATCTTGCTACAAAGGGACGTGACTGCAGATGTTACAGCAAATGGAAGAGGTCATCAACACCTGGAAGTTATCCCCAGCTCTGCACTTATGCTCATCTTAGCTTCTCATTTTCCTCAAATTACTTCCCTGATCGGACAATTATGTTTCAGTCTCTTCCACTGTGTATGCCTAGAATTGGTCACATTTCTTCCCTCCTTGCTTCCGTTTCCCCTTTTCACCTCCCAAACCAGAGAATGTGCTGTCTCTAGAGTCCACTCTGGGTGCATTTGAGCCTACTTTACATATGTAACCACATCAACCTATCTATGGATTCATTGATGTCTTGGGATAAAATTCAAACATTTATTCCACCACTTATTGCATATTGGATGTCCTTGATATTGTCGATTATGTCTTTCCTTTGGAAAGCCTCTCTTCTCCAACATATTATTTCTTTCCTGTCTTACATGCTCATTCTTTCCCCCCCCCCTCCCCCCCCCTTCCTGTTCAGTAGCAGGACATCCCAGGCTGAAATATCAACACTTTTCTTTCTCTGACCCAGTATTTGAAGAGATTATTTTGTATAAACATGGTAATAATTTTATATATATATATATATATGTATTACCCTAATGATTCATAAATACACATCTCTAATTTGGATTTTTTCCATCCAGGTTATGAGTAGCAATCCTGTCTTTCTAAAATCTACTCAGGAGTGTCCAAATATGAACTTGACATCATCAAGATGAACTCTACTTTTTTTTTTTTTGTGCTGAAGTGTCCTCTTTACTACATCAACAGAGCTATCAGCATCACTGTTTTCTCTGATACTCTAATCCATAATATTGGTTACATCTTTGGATATCACACTTTAACTGAATACTAAATTACATTGTCTCTTCCTGCAAAACACCTCTAAAATGACCAACAAAGATCTAAGTTCTTTCTTGCTCATTGATAATTTCTCCTTTGGCTTCAATGTCTACAAGTCTTATTTTCTCATACTGATCCCCATGAAATTATCTTCCTCCTTCATTACTTAATTGAATCAACTACTTGTATATCTTCCCATTAACTTCCATTTTCATTGATGCAACCCTGAAAAGTTTAGACCTAATGCTTCTGTTATGACAATGACATGACTGGTCCTGCTTTTGTCATAGTAATATCAGCTTTGACTGCACTATTTCCAAAAATAATTTACTTTTCCCATCATCATCCCTTATGAGAGAAGATAAACTTGTAAGCAAAATCCAAAATCCTCCCTTAATACCCCTCTTAAAATTAATCTCTCAGATAAGAGATGTAACAAAGCACTACTTGAGAATGACTTAGCAAGATATTTTCAGTCTGTGACAGATTCTGGCCCAGTCCTTGATCTTACTGCTTGCTGCATCTTTCAGACCATACAATATCTACTCCTGTAGAAGTATCAAATGACAAAAACAAGAACCAAACATTTTTGAGGAAAGAAATTAAGCTGTTAATGATCTTGCCTAAACCTCAGATTCATACTTCCTAAGAGGATTTTGCAGACTTTTCTGATTCTGGGGATGAAGATGGAAACGAGATAATACATTTTCAGCTATGAAGGACTCTATGGTCTACGTTTGTAATTCTGAATGAAAACACTGGTAATTTTTGCCCTTAGAATTTATTAATTTTTCTGAGGGGGACACCCCCCCCCCCCCTCCCAAACCTTTGACTGCTGTCTGTCTTTTGGGTTCTCTGTTACAGACTTGAAATTAGCAAGATCAGACTAATAGACTTTAAGATATCATACACCAAACCTTTTTATGGACTGCTGAATTTGTAACTGGACTAGTCTTTTAACTAAACAGACCACCTTTTATGAGCTATTATGAAATAAAGTCATAGAAATCAGCCTACAGGGATGGAACAGAATCTGCTGCGCAAGTGTACTAATGCATTTCAATAGCTACATAACTTTATGAGAGACGATAAAACAACTGCCACTCCTTTATCCTGCCTATACTGAATATTTAACATAAAATTGCCTATCCCATTGTTCTGTGAAAAGGACTTTAAGAAGAGGCATCCTAGAGACCTAATTAAATATAAGCACTGCAGTTAATTAAGATACGTACGGCTCATCTGTTAAACAGTCATTTTAGCAAAATTAATTATAGCTTTGTTCACTGCATTCTGCAGTGATGAATACTAATATTTAAATTTCCTATCAGTATAACTCAAAATTTAAAGATGTTAAAAACATTAATTTTCATAGCTCTCTTTGATGTATATATTTTTATGCCCACTTATATTCCCCATCAAAGATCAGAGGCACAGGATGGTTCCCCAAAGCCAAATATTTAAGTACCGAACCAAGATTAAAATTTTAAATTTCACAGCATCCAATCCAACGGGTACTCTTTTAAGCCACATTGTTCTTCTGAAAAAAGGGAATAATTAATTGATAACTACTGATAGTGCCATTGCAAAACAAGAAATGCTTCATTATTAGTAAATGTACATGGAAACAAATATACAACCAAAGAAAGATACTATCACCAAGAACATAACATTGTTGAAAAATAATTTCTAAGGCCAAATTTACCCCATATAACACTGAGGTTTTATCTTTGACTCTTTTTAAAGAAAAGAATTTCTGTAAAATAAAGAGAATTGTCAAAAATAAGCATGGTTGACATCACAAAATGTAGTAAGTTTGCATGCATGCTGAATGTGTTTAAAAAACACATTACGAAGCACAAACACATGGGTTTAAGTCAGGCAAAGTCCAATCATGATAAAGCTTTTTGCCTAACCTTTATAGAACTTACTCTGATAGGAAGTACGGATCCGTTTCGTTAAATCTGGGTAAAAGTTAGACAGGCCACGCATGCAAAAGTTGTCTTTGGAACATGCCAGTACACCAGCATCAGCAGCAGGCAGAGGAAAGAGAGAAAAAACAGTCTAAAGTGAAAGGAAGTGATATCATAACCAGCATCTAGAACAGCCAAGGTGAAGAAATTTCAGCAGATGCTTACCTTCCAATTGGGAGATATATCAAGAAAAATAATCAAAAAAGTAAAGGGTGTGGGATGGATGGTGAGAAAGCAGCTGAGGCTTTTTTTAGATGCATAGTTTCTATGAGCAATCTAGAAGCTGCAATCCTTCTTAGCGGTCATTTATCCCCAGTGGGCTCCATTCTGGCAGCACTGGATAGCTGGAATGATGCCTCAAAGGATTGGCCCAGACTGCCACTGACAGAGCAAAACCCTCTGTCATATAGTGCTGAAAACAGCTTTTTCTACTTGAGCAATCCTCCACTTTTTGTACAGGGTTCTGCAGCATGTTGTTTGTGGCTTGCTGCTCACATTTCTTAGGGAGCTGCTGTAAGGCTGCCTGAAACCAGACAGAGAAGCTGAAGGTAACTTGAAGCTGCTCATCTCTTATCCCCTCAGTTGCGCCAATTTTACATATTTAATACTTGGCACAGATGGGAACTAAGCTTGCCATGATTAAATGCATAGAAAGTGAGATAAATGGTCTTTCAGGAGCAGAAGTAGGCCTGAAGACTTATATTTCATTCTATAAATTTTCCTCTAAATTTTACTTTCTGTTTGGAGTGTAAACACATTCCCAACTAAAAAAAATACTTCCCATAACTGTGTGGAGAAGTAGGAATTGGTGATTTATTGCAGGATCTGCTGATGAACATGCTGATGGCATAAACCCACTATAATCTGCTGCTTTTATAATTTTTGGGGTTAGATTTAAAACTTCATGTTTTCAAAGATATTTTAAAATCTAATTCTAAAACTTCACAGATATGCAAAACACATTTCATAATTGTGTCTGACTCTTGCATGTTACTATGGAATATGTCAAGGGGAAAGACTTGAAACAGATGATCTGACTTTTTCTCATACAGGTGAATGTTTATACAAGTAAATGTTTAGATAACCAATAAAGTATGGTAAAATTCAGCTGTATTGAAGTACTAATATTCCTAATACACAACACATAATAACAGATGTGACTTACAGATGTGATCCTCTTAGCATAAAATTTTAAAATGGATGCTGTAGGTTTATATCAAGAACTTCACTTCATTAATGAAGTGCTTAATTTGAGTTCCTTGTGCTACCTATATAACATGCCTCCCAGGTGTTACACTTCTCTAAACACAACTGACTATTCAAATGAATAGCACCTGGCAGAAGGTACATTTAAGCTTAAATTGAAGTCTTTATTGGTATGAACTTATTGAAACCAGAAAGAAAATAGCATACAAACTACACTTCAACTGACTTCCAGAGAAACAATTTATTTCTCTGCTTGTTATGATTTTTTACAGACTCAGCTAAGGGAATTACTTGCTGACCTCCATCCCAAAAGAAAAAAAGCCCTCATAAAACATTTTATTTCTGAGAAAGTGCCTGCACCTAGAGCATGTCAAGTTTCTTTTGTCAGGTTATAGAAACTCCACTGGCCAGCAAATAGTCATGCATTCCAAAAGCACTAGAAAAAGCCACAGGCAAAAAAACCAAGGAGACATATCAGGCTCATAACCACAACGATTTGTTTCCTACCTGCAGCAAACTGCCTGCTCTTGCGAGGTGAGCGGGGCTGGCGCTGGTACGGATCGCTCGATCCATAGAGGTCGAGGGTGCCCATGCTCAGCAGGACTGTCTTCTGCATGAAATCCACAACAGCCAAACCATTGCAGTTCCCAAAAGCCACTCTGCAAACAGAAACATCCCTCAAAAGTCTTAGTAATAAGTAATTAAGTTCTGAAAACAACAATAATTTTTATTATGAAGTCTGCACGAACTTTTTGTTCAAAGCTTACATTTTTTTCTTATAGGTTCGTAATCCTGAATATTTAAAACTGTTTTCTGAAAGCAGACTTACAACTTCTACCAGCTTACTGTATCAAGCACATTGCAGTAATGTCTAAATGTTGCTTCACTGAACAATGTAATTCTAATAATAATGATATTGATTAAGACTAAAAATTGGGACGTAGATCTTAAAAAGTGGTTATGCATTTAAATAAAATACAAATATAAATTAAAATAGAAATACAAATACATGTAAAATAATTCTTTTAAAGCTCAATGTAAATGACAAATGAAATATATTATTTGAAATACATATATATATGTATTGTGGAGATACCCAAATCAAAAAAGCATTTATAAATTTCCTGCCAACTCTGTCAGCTTATCTACAGCAGAGACTCCTGTTAAAGTAGTCTCTACCCTTTTGAAATGCTTCTGCAAAGGCATTTTGATGGTGGTCTGATTTATGGGCAAGATCCCTCTCTTTCTGTATCAGGCTGCAATTTTAAATTCCAGACAGAAAGTATTGCAGGTACAGCCGCAAAGAAACTCAAAAACCCAAACCATATTCAATCATACTCAGAATCACTTGCTGTCAGGTTCTGTCATTTTATGTAAAAAGTGATTAAGAGGGTTAGTTCCAATCACTGCAAGATATTTAAGAACGTAATTTGCACTAAAAGTGAGCTGTGCACTCACCTCCACCTGGCTCTTCTTAATATATCTCCAAAATACCTGAAAGGAATTCATTGTGGAAAAACAGCAACTCAAGAGAAAAGTAATGAGGGAAAGCAGGGTAGCTAGAAAATTTTCCTCTGTCCCACCTTTCTTACTCTGCTTCCATTATAAAAAAGAGCATTCCATATAGCAAATAAAAAAGTAATATGTAAAGAAAAATAAAACTATTTTCCCTCAATTGTCAAACTAGTAAATTAAGGCACCATCTAAAAAAGGGACTCAGATCTTCCTGGTGGTCATCACACTGTGTTTACCACCCTTGTCTCAACACTGACTGCAGTACAGCATCTATGGAAACCCTATGAACGCACTCTGATTTTTCCCCATTGGCTTTTTTTCTTGACTGGAGTGGTGTCCCTCAGGAGTCCATCCTGGGACAAGTACAGCTTGATGTCTTTACCAGTGACAGAGACAGTGGAATTGAGGGCACCCTCAGCAAAGGTGCAGACAACACCAAGCTGAGATGTGCCTGAGGAACAAGAGCCATCCAGAAAGACCTGGACAAGCTTGAAAAGAGGGCTCATGTGAATGGGGGTAATGGTTTTCAACTAAAAGAGGGTCGATTCTATGTGTTCATAAGTCTCTGCATTCTGGGTGGAGATTAAAAAAAGTAATAAAAATGACAAGCATCAATCTCATCTATTAATACTTTAGGGGGAAAATTGCACTTTGAAAATTATTAACTTGAGACTTATTAACTTTGGAAAACATGAGTCACAAGAAGAGCTAGTGATCATTCACACCCCTGGTAAGCAATTTAATAAAATGTATCATTTCCTGGTTTGTATTTCTCTAAACTCCTCTAATTTCACACACAAGCATGGATCTAATATTTCTTATACCCAAACAAATTAGTTTAAAAAAGAATCCAAAATTGCTCATTAATATTATAATACTTCTGAGGATTGGTAAAAAAATCTAGACAGCCATTACTATTAACAAGGCTTAAGATAAATTGCTAACAACTAAGTCCTTATGAAATCAAATATGAAATTAATTTCTCAGTTTTGAGCAATGAACAGAATTAGTTGCTAGGTGATGTTCTATTCTGCTGGCATCTTTCACAGAAATGTCATAAAACCCTCTTCAGACATTTGCTGACAATTAATATGCAGATCAGCTGAAAACTGTTACCCCATGAGTAGGTAATAGATTTTCAATGATTGCTTTCAGTCCAACAGAACCTACTTTAAAACAGATTTATTATTTGTATTCAACCTTGTTCTTCAAGGTTAACCTAGTTCTACAGTTGTAGTTGAAGCAATTTGCAACATTTTGTTTTCTGCTTTCATAACATGAAGAAGTTTTTGATGATTCATTTCAATATAAATAAAAGAGGTGTTAATACTTTTAATTTGTAGCCTTGGTACTGTTAAAAGTAAACCAAGTACATTAAATAAGATTTTGCAGTGTCTGAAGTCTTTCATCTTTGCTGGGAATAAAGGTTTCTTGCATCTCACTTTATTCCTGTTTCATGGCTGCAGTAAAACAGTTTCAGAAATCATGGTAATTAGAAGAATACTGGAAAGAGACTCTCCAGAACACACACCATTTTATGCCTTTGACCTAGTTAAACTGATTAGTATAGGGAAAATATCAGGCACAAGATGACCCGAATAACTCTACCACTAGCATGGCAAAAATTACATGTTCTCAGGCTTCATGCTGAAGTGGCATAGGTTTTCCACACTATGAAGACAGATAACAGGTGGCAAGTAAAGTAGTAAACAAAAATTCTGATGAAAGAAAGGACTGTGCCTTGTCATAGACAAGGAAAAAGCTAAGAGAGACAAAAGAAAGGAAGAAGGAAGAGAGTCTGCAGAAAAAATGTAAGGAAAAACATCCTTGGGTAAGTTTTATAGGGAAGTTAAATTTAGGTTATCAGCCTACTTTATTCATACCTGCATTTATTTCTGAAACACTCATGTACTTAGCTCATGATGTTTTAAAGGAGGCTGTCCTATAAACTATTATTGCTCCTAGCAAACTCAACGATTTAAAGCACTTGATTGAATCAAATCAGTGGTTTAGGAAACCACTGTGACCATTACGAGAACCACAACCTATCAGAGTAATTTACAAGTGAGAGAATGGTGTGATTATTCAGATGCTGCCTTGAGGTCTGAGAACTGCAAGGGAGCAAATAAGGCAAAACTTAACAATTTGCACAAGTGACAAATGCACTGAGGTACGGTAAAGAAAAGAAACTCCTAGAATTCATTAACAGGAAACTATCTAGAAATTCAGGCTGAAAACTTGAAAAAAACAGCCCCCAAAAGACAATATTTTTGAACAAACATAAAAACTCTGCATTAAATCGCCAAACTCTCTGAAAAGAGCCCAGTGACTTTCTGAAAATCAGGAGTCAGCACCCAACAACCCATTACAGCCGACAGTTTTACTGGAGTAACACCTACAGGGAAAACCATTTTAATGTATTTGGGTGACTCTCAGTAAGAGAAAACATTAAAAATTTGCAAATAAATTGAACCTGAGGAAACAATTACACACACTCATTTGCACTGCCATATAGAATACAGCATTGAAATGTTCCTTATTCAATTCTCAATTTCAGGTAACTGATTCTTGTGCAAACAGACATTAGCACAGACATAAAAATGCTGCTCTCCGAAGACAATTTTCAGCTAAGATATGATGTCATGATAAATGGCATCTAACAGTTAATCACTTCACCATTTTCTACTAAATGCATTTCACCTTGGTGAACCTTTCAAAATAACTCTGAAAATTACAGATTTGAAATGCAATTAGATCTTCTTTGAAAGGATGGAAAGAATGATATGAAAAGATTCAGTCTGCTAAATAGGATTTGTAAAAATATTGGCAAGAATGGCAGTTTAACATCCCATACTACAATCTCAATGTCAGTTTAAATAATTTTTCCCCAAGAATCTGATTTACAGCATCTTTTGAATACTTTGCTTTGACCTTAATTGTTGGTGGGAAATTTCGAAGCACAGTTGGAAAACACGTGATTTAGTGCAATAAACAGCAAATCAATGCAACCTTAATTTTGAGTTACTTACAGTCCATAAGCAGAGTTTACAGCAAGACTGGTAATCTGTTGTGGAGGCTCACCATCCACCCACACCAACTGGATAACAAGATCTGCCTGGTAGCCAGGAGGCATCCGCACAGGTCGAGCCTTAACGCTAAGAAGAAGAGGTACAAAATAAGAACAAACAAACATACACTGGGCCATTAATAACAGCTGATTTGCACCATTATGAATATTTAACTTGAATGTAAAACGTAAGACACTTTCTTTTGAGACTTTGAAAAGGACATTTCTGTGTATTTGGAACTTTTTTCTTCTGAAGTAAACCATGACAGAAAAATGCAAAGAGGCAAGAGAAGATGAGAAGATACATCTTTCTGTACTGGTCCTCACCAGAGCATATTCAAAACGTATGGACTTGATAAATCTATTTGTCCACATAGTGCAAACAAGTCCTATTTTATTTCTAGGAGTATAACCACCTAATATGTGAATGAATGTTTCCTACAGCAAATCTGATATAATTATTAACACCTGTTCCTACTGTGTCATGGCAAGTTCAGTGACTTGCAAAACAGGTAATGAAGGTGTACATTTTAAGGAGAAGTGTGAGAGTTGAACACCTCTGTATGACTGCTTTATGTACATTTTTGAGTGGTACAGCTTAATGTGGGATACACTGAAAGAAAACACTATGCAATAATAGCAGTTCTTTGAGGTATTCATGTTAGTCATTAGTACATTCACGCTGTAGGTAGTAATTCACAGGTAAAACCCACTACTCACTGCATTTTCACTATACCTGTTCCTGAGTGCTTGTATTGCACCCCTTTGCACACCACCATAAAATAGAGCAGTCTATCACAAAGAATCCTCTACCCCTGGGAAAAATAGTCCCAAAAGAAGACTGAGAAATGGAGGAGGAAAGAGTGTAGCTAGTGGACATAGACAGACAACACACTCTGAAGTAAGCACTTCTTTCAAGAGAGGAAATTACAACTTTTCATTCAATAACCAGGGCTCCCGGGTTCTTTGTAGAAATTCTGATTGCATCTGTTGGGATAGAGGCCTTTGTGGCAAACAGGGCTACTGGCAATCTTGGGAAGATGCAGAAAACTGAAGTAAAAGGAAATAAAACAGAACCACAGAATAACACCAGGGCAGAAGTTCTCAACAAGGTAACTTCAGTAGCACAACGGGTGATATATACAAAGAAATTAGTGCTTTAATTATGAAAGAAGTTATGAAAAACAAATGACAGTGCACTACTTCTCATATTTTCATGGTTTGATATGGAGCACATGTGTACCTTTTAACACAGAGATAAAATCTCCTGCTCAGTGTTAACCACAGAAGCTTTTTGAAAAGTTCCTAGGACATAAAGACTATTTTCTTAATAAGACCATCATATCTGTTGTGGGTTAACCTCATCTGTCTGCCAGACACCTACTGGGCTGCTCTCTCACTCCCCCTCCTCAACAGGACAGGGGAAGAAAATAAGATTAAAGAGCTCATGGGTTGAGATAGGACAGGGAGATCACTTACCATTGCCAGAGGCAATGCAGCTCCAACTTGGGGAAAATTAATTTAATTTATTGCCAATTAAAAATAGAGTAGAAAAGTGAAAAATTATTTGAAACTGAAATTACCCTCTCCACTCCCTTCATTTCAGGCTCAGTTTCACTTCTGACTCTTCTACCTACTTCCCCATCCCAAGCAGCACAGCAGGGGTGGGGAACAGTTTCTGTGGTTCATTCATAACACTCTGTATTTTGTATCTGCCATTCCTGCTTCATGCAGTGCCCCTGTTCCAGTGTGGAGTGCAGTTCTTCAGGAACAGACTGATCCAGTGTGGATCCCTCATGGGCCACAGTTTGTGCCAGAAAACCTATTCCTAAGTGGGCTCCTCTCCATGGGTAGCAGCTCCTGCCAGGAGCCTTTTCCCATGTGGGCTCTCCATGGGGTTCAGAGGAACATCGTGTACCATCATGGTCTTCTCCACAGAGGAATCTCTGCCCTGGTGCTTGAAGCAATTCCTCCTCCTCGTCCTCCTCCTCCTCTCATCTTGGTGTCAGCATAACTGTTTCTCATTCTTTCTTCCTGTTCTTCTCTCTCCCAGCTGCTGTGCAGCATTTTTGTCCTTTGTTAAAACTGTTTTCCCAGAGGGTTCACCCTCTTGGCTGAGGGGCTCAGCTGTGCCCTGCTGTGTCCAGCACAGGGCAAGCCCAGCTGCTTGTCACAGAGGCTGCCCCGCAACCCTTTCCAGCAGCACCCAGGCACCTGCTCCTGATACCTCTTTGATAACTGCCTATTCAAAACACACTCATTCCCTGTCTTGAATTGTTTAACCGTTTCAGTAGTACAGTTTATGCTGTACTACTTGTATTTCTGTTCTAGAGGATTCACAGACCTTGCCAAAACTTTCCATTATTTATTACTTCATGACAAAGTCATTCCTCATCTATCCTCTAAATGCAATTCCTTAACAGCGGCTTGGCACACTCACTGTTCTGTTCCTTTTCCCTGTAGTACTCTTCAGACCTTACATGTGCATTTGTCTGGAGCAGTAATCAGGCACTTGGCTTGGATGTTGTTGTAGGAAAGACATGGCAGTGCAGTTCAGCAAGTGCTCAACCCACTACAGTTGGCAATAGCTTTGTATTGTTGTTTTCCGTCAACAGTAAACCTCTGCTCAGAGTTTTGCAATTTCTAACCTGTTCTGCTGGCACTAAAGCTTTGCCCTTTTCTTTGTTCATATGATACATATCCATGAGCATTTCTGAAGTGATGTTATCCATATCCTTAATGAAGCAAGCTCTGGATTACCCTGGAGTATTCGTGGTGAGAACAAAGGTATGAACATCTGTGAACTCAAGCTGCTAAGAGAGAGAGGTCTTTTGAGATCAGGATACACTGAAACTACAAACAGGAGTTGTATACAGTAGAGATATATTATTCTCAAAGAAACTTCACAGCAAGCAGAAGCTGAATATTTTACAAACAGTCCTTCAGAGCATCTTTGTGATGAAGCCCTTCAACTTCTAATGTTTGTGGATAAGCCTTTAATAGGAGTAATAGTGGTGGTCTTTCTATCTTGCACCCCATTAAGCTTTCAGTTACTGCCCTTAAAAATGTTATAAAAATATAGAACAGGTAAATGAAATCCAAGAACAAGTACTTAGTCTAATGCGCTTTCAGCTGAGCTTTCCATCCATATTTTCTAAAGGACAACTGATGATGTGGGGGAATACAAGAGGCAAACACAGTGCTCCAGCAAGTATCTGTCAAAGCAATGCATTTATACTTTCCTTCTTCTAAACAAGCTACCATGAGACCGACAATGGCTGCAAAATTAATTCTGATCTTCTAAAATATGTTTTTAATGTGGTATTACTTTTCCAATGTGTTTTTAATGGCATGCTGAAAAAATTAAGAGAACTTGAAGTACCTTCTAAGTTTTCTTTTGGACTGTTGTCACCTGAGGGAAAAAAGCAAACACCTTTCCCTCTAATTATTCTTCACTGCAAATTTGAGAATCTGCTTTCATAAAAAAATGGCTATTATTTCACAGGGATTTTCTCTAAGCATAGAATAAACTGTAGGTGGTGAAAGACTATAATAATGGAGTAAAATAATTTCAGATTTCATCATTAAGGTTATCATTCCCATGTTTCTGTGACATCTTCCTGCTTAACAATCTTTGAGCTATTTCCCTTGTTTCGCTAACCATCCTGCTTGAACAGTAATGAGGATATTCACTACTTCACCTTGTTTTAGATGGCTTTTTATTTGAAGTGTTTATAATATAAGCCTAAACAGACTGCAGGAGTATGAGCAGAAGGAATACAGATATTTCAGTGATTTCCTTGACATGTTCTTGTTATGCTACAGTGAATTTAGTTGTTGAAAAGTTTTGGTTTTTAGTTTTCTTCACAAGATATTCACAGTTCCTTATCACTTTGGAGTTACTTGAAGCTACTGTCAAAACTCTTGATTGACCTAATTTTGGGACGATACTAGAAGTCTGGGAACAAAGACTGACATTCTGGGTACAACTTTATGATAATAGCATTTACATCAAAAGTAATTATCTGCATAATCACAAATCCATTGCTTTCTTAGGTTATTTCAGCTGCCTATTTCACTGCAAAATCTTCTGAAAGAAGCAAGAACAATATTTATTCCATACTGTCTGCCTGTCTCAATAACAGTTACTTTTGATTTCAAAAAAGTGTCACGTTTTCATTACTTCAGTCCCTCCAATTACTTTCTTCCTAGTAGCTATTCACATGCACAAACACATTCACTCATTCTGAATTCTAGCTGGAAAAAATGATGTAGTGTGGAGTGCCTTTCATTTTCTGTAACAATGCTGAGAAGCAGATATGAAAATAAACATAATGGAGCCAGTTATGTATGTGTGTAAAATTTTATGTGTATTATCAATACAGTTCAAGCTGTTCCATGTGCAGGTGGCTGTAGCTTTACATTATTACTGCTCTATTTTAGATTCTGTCCTGCTGCCCACCTGAATGAATTGCATATAAAGTCAACAGCATCATCCTGGTCTTTACTGGCTTTTTTCTGTGTTTTCAACCCTACTTTCATTTTACCACCATAATTCTGCTTAGATCAGAAGTTCTTAGCCATACAAGGCCTGTGGACCCAGTTAGGGTTTGGAGGGAAAGTGTGGATATTTGTATGTCTTTCCTTACTGAGAAGGATAATAGCATTCATAAGTATACTTTTATCTAAATGTAGGAGTGTGCCAGCAGTTCTGGTGGTATAATTACTCTGACTTTGAAAAATCACTTATCAGTCAAAGTAAGATTACAGTTACCTTGTGTAAAATTTGACAAAAATCTATTGGCCAGTTTATTGTGAGATTATTTGAGTAAAGAAAATGTCTAAAAACTAACAAGCAGAACATCTGTGGGCTCATTACAACTTTTCTGCCTCCAACATCAACAATTCCTCTCTTTCCCAGACAAAATCAAGTAAGAATCTCTTAAGAAAAAATCTTAGTCAGTGAAACGATTAAATGACTGCATTCTTCCTGATATCACTGTCACAAATAGATTTCACATTTGGATTTTTTTAATAACTCATCTCTGCCTCTTCTATTGATTTTCATAGTTCAAATTAATGATTAAACTGAGGTCTGAAGTTCAACTGCCCGACTGAATGAGGTGGACAAACGAGCAGAATGCCAAAAAATACTGTTAATTTTACAAGGACAATATCACAGTATTGCTTTTAAATGCTAATGTAATTTTCAGGAACCAAGCAGTCCAAAGTACCTGCAAAACCAGGAAATGTTCATTTTAACTGCTTTTGAAATAATTGAAGCATTTGAAAGATTTAATAATAATTAGACCAAAATAATAATGAATTCACCAAAATGAGAGCAATTGTTGTCAGCAATGCACTCTAATTGCTAGAAAATTACAGTTTATAGAGTTTTCTACAGAATTCTTGTTTTAAACTATTCAAACCCATAATTTATCTGCCTTTTTAATAAGAACATATTAATCTACTCCAAAACAGTGACAATGTTTTCTACAGAAAACAATTTGCTTCTTTCTAAAGATTAAACAAATATACACTTCCACACAGTGAGACTGTTTCATAATTATGTATTTTAAAGATTGTTTCATAAGTATGAAGACAGTAACCATGCCTTACGCACCATAAGATGCATATAGTTCTTTCACAAAGAAAAATGTTAGTGTTATACTAATAATCAAGGAGAGAAACCTTTGCACATGTTGGCTTTTCTGGAAGTTTCTTCATAAGCTATAAAAAAAGGTTCCTCAGAAATTCCTTGAAGATTTACTCCTAGATCGCACTGGAAAATGACAGTCAAATCTTTACTGTAACAGTTAATATTCTTCATAATTGCTTCAATCCTTTTAAAATCCCTTGTTGATTATTTTGCCTTAATTATTTTGTTTGTTCCATATTATGGTTTCTTCTCATTTTGTGTCACATACATAGAATTAACCTCTTTTTTTTGGGAGTTCATGGACTGACTAACAGATAAGAATGCTTTCCTGAAAGATAAATGAACAATGGCATAGACTTACCTAAGACATGGGATACTGTCCTTCATCGTTCCTTCACATGCTACAGTGTTGGTACTGCCTGAAAGGCTCTTTAAAGAAGGAAGCTGGGAGGAGGCATCTGGAAATGGAGGATTTGTTTCTGGTTCAGGAGTAATGATGTCTTCTACTTCGCACTGAAGTCGTACCTCTAATGACTTAAATAAATAAAAAGCTAAGTCATCATTTCGTAAGGAAAGCTGCTGAAAGTTCTGTTCCTTTCAAATAAGTATCACTATGCTTTTTTTTTTTAACTACCCCCCATTTATCATTATAATTTGCAGGCAAAGAATACCGTAATTTTTTATTTATACAGAGTAACAGCAACATCAGATAGGAACGAGAACAATCATCAAATCTGTCTCCTGATTGCTCGTACAACAGAGTCTTTACCAGACAAGTTTGAGTCAGGATGGATAAGCCTGACAGTGTGAATAGTACTAATACATGAGCTTCATTTGTCCATAGGCAGGGACCAGGAAACCAGAGATTACAGCACAGACATCTCTGTGTTCCTTAGTGTGAACATCAGTTTGGTGGGTTCTAGAAAGCAAAATTCAAACCAGTTACCTTTTGCTTTCCTTCTGGCCTCTCTAGAAAGGGAAAAAGAGGCCAAACCACCCTACAGTTCTCTCCACTATTTCAGGAAATATTAATTGAAGGACTCTACAGGGGAAACTGGACAGGAAGTTCAAATCTAGGTAAGTAAATGCTGATCAATTCTTTCTACCTCATGAGTTGTCCAAGGAGATCCCCATTTTGAAAAAAATAAAACCCAAGGTACAGCTGTTAAAGAGACAAGGTCTAGGGATTACTAGCACAGTAATTTCAGTGCTGCTACCTTGAAAGAAACAGAAGCAACTGCAAAGGTAGACACTTGTAAGCTCCATCTTAGTGATCTTTCACTGAGACATCATCTGTACCAGAATGAAGAGTAACAAAATACCTAAATCCCATGAGAATTGGGAGATAAAGGTGAGTAGTATTGAAAGGTCACCTGTTTCTCAACCACTGTGTTAAAACACACAAGATTTCAGAAAGAAGTGATTCTGTTCAACGAAGAGAGAGTCCTTTCTCAAAATTTCACTTTTGTTTTCTCCTTTCAAAATCCATGGATATTTTTTGCCTGAATCATTTAAAGAAACCTACAGACAACATTTGCCTTCAAAGAGTAATGAGTGAAATATTGAGTTCAGGAAAATCTAATCTGGAAGTAATTGCAGCTGACTGAAACAATTTATAATGCTGTTTAATCTTTATGCAGGACTGGAGTAACTGTTGAAGAGTATGTTCTTCTGCTTACCATGTTAGAAGTGCATCACTCTTCTTGGGATGTTTTTCTGTGTGTGTTCCTTTTTCTAGTAAAATTAATTTTGTTAAGTTCTAGCTATTGCACATTTGAAGAGAGATGGGAAAACCCAGGCTAAAAACATGATTGTGATTTTTTCTTATGTTTCTGTCCCTGCTTTGACTGGACATTTGGAGGGTTATAGAAATGTTGAACCGATTTATTTTGAGACATAGTAATTTTGGAGGGATGTCATCACTAGGCTTACTGATTTCCCTTTCCACATTCAAATGAGTGTAAACCTTTTCCCTACGTTTCTTCTCAAGAGCTTTGAAGAGGAACTTTACGAAGTAAAGACTGCTCACTGAGAAAGTGATAATGTTTAATTAATAGATCCTTTTGAGACAGGATGGAGTGGATTCAGATAAGAAAACAAAAATAACAGCAGCAAATGCTTTTTATATAACAGCATAGCAATGACTCCAAGGCTGGCTATGAAGCAGAACTTGTCCCATGCATACTCCTTGCCTCTAGAATCTGACATGAAATGATGCAAATAATACATCTGTTGAGGAAATTCCAGGCACAGTCTATGCCCAAAGGCATATTCAGCTGCAGACTTCCCTGCTACATGGGACAACCTTCGAGTAGCCCCCACGCTTCCCATTTACCACAGCACTAGCATTGCAACACTGACATGGCAGTCAAACCAATGTGGGGCCCTGAAAAGGGTAGGATTTGTAGATTGAACTCAAGGGAAGTTCAGTCTGTCTGATAAGGAAGGGAGGACACCAAGTGCTTTTCACCTCTGGCAGCAAAGAAATCCTGAGACCAGCCAGCTCAGTCTCAATATAGACAAAGGCACACAGCCTAAAGCCAGGAACAGATTCCAACAAAGAATTCCATACTTTTGATTAACCCTGCCCCCCCCATCATTTAGAACAAAGACTTGAATGCAAGCAGCAAAAATGCAGAAACAAGAGAGAAGGCCCATTTCAGAGATGCACAAAACCCAGGGGAGTTCTGTACTATGCCACCAAGATTGCATAATTTAATATTCAGAGAAAAATGCTTATTAATTACAGATTAAATCAGAGAAACTGTTAAATTGCACATATCATAACACATTGGAAAATACCAGCAATGACGCAATTCGGCCAGAAAAGTGAAGGACAGAGAAAAAAGACAATTAATTACAGATGATAAAAGATGAGGTGTACTTGCTGTGGAACAATGTAAGAATACCGAAATGGAGTAATTTTAGCAGCATTATACATGAGCTGGTCAGTAACATGAAAATTCCTGTTCATTAGTTTCAAACCATTCCTGAAATGATACATTCAGGCAGTTTAATAATTGCTTGTGGAGCAGGGGGGAGCTGGAATGAGCGGAAAACAACAGAAGAGCTATAGGCAATGAATTTCCATACAGAAAGGCACATGGCTGTAGGCCAAAAATGACACAGGTTTTTGCCACAGTAGAATTTTCTAAAGTGCATTAAAATAGTGTGAAAAGGAAAAAGAACTATAATCAGGGAAGGTGACAAATAATCTGGCATTTCAGGCAGTTTCCATCTTTAGGGAAACAACGTCAGCAAAAGCCAGAAAAAGATCAACTCTTTTTGTTTTCTTAAACCCTCTGATAATTTTCAGTCTCCTTATGAACAGGGATGAAAGAGATTAAAGACTTGAGTTAAAAAGAGCATTGTGCACATACACAATGTACATTAACTGATAAAAGTACGCAGCAGACTGATTTTAGACTGGGTAAATACAACAGAGATTACTGTATCATAAAGTCTTAAAAGCAAACTACGTTTGAAAGCTGCACTGTATGTTACTACTAAAGCAAAAAGAAAGTGGAGAGTAGGCTCCCAAACTCTGAGATTTTTGTCAGTAACTTAAGTAGGATCAAGATTTCCCTGGAAAGGTTTAAAATGGAATGTCCCTAAACCTGTATTTATACTGCTTGCTATTTTTATTTAAGTACTTGAGTACAGATGAAGCAAGGCAATTTGATTTAGAAATTATGTTCTCTTATAAGAGAGTGAAATAAGTACTTACTGCAATTTCAGTATTTACTTCATGTTTGCTGAACTTGTAAACAATCACATATGCAGAAACTCCTGCTACACAGAAAATTCTGCTTTCAGGACACCAGTACATCATCTGAACAGCAAAAGGATCTTCTTCCACAATCTCAGCTGTTGCTTTTCCTTCTCCTGCTTTCTGTTTTTCAAAGACCTTTGATGTTTTTAGTTTGTACAACATCTGTAGAGTAACTGGAATATATTAAAACATATAAAAAATACTAACATGAAGCAAATCAGTTTTAAAATTCCTCAGTTCCCACTTCTTCTCAGTTGTGGCCTAAGAAGGAATCTTAGGAAATCCTAAGAGAAGATGTGTATTATACAATACAAAGACTATTCTGGTACACATTACTGGTAGGATATGTATTTAATACTTCCCAAAAGGGTATTTGTCTGTGAAATACTCCTTAGTACTTTCTGGGGCAGGATGTCAAAGGTGTAAATCATTGTGTCCATAATTAAGCTCATACTCAGTGATACAGAGAGGCTCTGATAATATTGATAATATTGATAATTTCCTAAAGAGATATGACACTAAGGTTTCATTTGTCTGAGGTTATGGTCTTGATAGAACGTAAAGACCATGTGGCAATCCAAGAGAATACATTAGGAAAGCATTCTGGTAGCCTGGTCAACACAAAGTCCTTCTGAATTAATAGGAGTTCAAAAATGTTCTGAATTTCTTTACTAATAAGTAGATCTATATTTATACCTGTATATAAAATCCTAATATCCAGAAGCTCTTGTCAAGATTAAAACTCCACTGCAGTAAATTCCAGAGGTAAAGGAGGGGTGGCAATTCACCCCATTATGTTTTACATTCTTGTCTGTTTTTACTACTTTTACATTAGTTTCTAAGTGGCATTGATCACTAATCTGCAAAAGGTCAGAACAAGTTCAGTCAGGCCCAGCACCTATAAAGGTGTGCATGTCCGCAGAGGCAAAGCTGTTGCCTCTGTCAGTGTAATTGTGGCCAGCTTGTGTAACAAAAGCAACAGGAAGATGAAAGGACAGTGTTTTAGTTATGTAACCAGATGATGAACACAGCAAAAATACATTTTTGTTTGGCAGTGCAGATATATTCCAGGAGGTTTAACACATACAATTTTTAATGTTTTAAAAGGTTTTAGCACATAAAGCACTTCTGAATTTTCACAAATTACAGCGAGTGCTTCTGTAATAAATAGATAATTCTTCCCGCCCTCAGTGGCTAAGAAAGAGGATTCAGGTTGCTCTTAGTGCCAGTAGCAAATCTAGAGTGGCACTTCAAATCAGGCATCATGCACACTAGGACTGGAAGAATTAGAGTACAACACATGACTCTCTATGCTGCTCTGAATCACTAGGTACCATCTGCACAAGGGCAAATGAAAATCAACAATGTCTTCTGACTAAAGATACATTTGGAAAACAGCTCCAGCGGCTTAGCAAATCCCTGTCTCTCACAGATCTGTGCTTTCAGATACAAGAATACACAATTAAAGTAAGTCTAAAAGCAAAGTATTTTGTGCCTTCAAACACCAATATGTTTGCAAGAAAATCTCAAATGAACTTAGAACTCCATTAAAAAGGTTAACACCTTGAAAATAATATAAATAATAAAACTTTGCAATAATCAAACCCTTGTAAATAAAAAATACCAAGTATGGTATGAGTAACACCATATATGCCCTGAAAAGCAGGACTAGAACCAGGATATCAGAGATGCACTGAAAATACCATTACTGTTGAAGATATTATGAATATTCATGATCATCTCATCATGATCAAGCTTTTAATGTGATGAAAAATTCCTATTGCAGCACGTGTATATATTGATTAGGGGGTTATGCTTATATTCCCTATGAGAGGTTATTTTCTTTCCCCATTTGTGCCAGAATTATAGAAGGAATAGCCAGCACACTGTTTCCTGTGCAGTATATACACTAAATGCCCTGGGGTCTTCCAACAGTCTGTACTGTTTCACCCTAACTTTAGTGCCTGTATTTGCACATTCTTGTTAAAAATTAAATATTCACAAGATGAAGTCTACTGTCTCACTCTACTTCTCTAAATAAAACTAATTATCCTACTTTTGTTCATATTAAAGCTCTCACAAACTTACATCTTTCCAGATAAACTGCAGACCTCATTTGATGATGGTTTTTGTTGGTTTTCACCATAACTTGAAGACAGTGGAAGATGTTAACTCTGAGCAGCATGTGTCTGTTTTCCCACCATTTCCAAACAGACAAGTTATATAATAAAAAACCAACCCATGGCCATGTTCAGTTGCTGTGCCTATTTAATGCACCTTTGTGAAGAGAGGCTTTGGGAATCCTCATTCTCTCCTTGTCCATCCTGACTGAAAATACTTGGAATTAAGCAAAAAGAGAAGTACCTGACAACATAATCAGGTTTAGATGACATTAAAAACTTGTCAACATTCCCCATATTTGGCCAGAAATGGTAGCAATATTAATAATTTCAATTCTGTGGCACCACGTGGAACTAGCAGGTAGTTTAAGTTCCCCATACTCCATGATCTTGGCAGCCATTACAGACTGGTTATCAGGACCATATTAAATCTCTCTATGCCTAACATTTCATCCAGAATTTTCCTTCACACTCTCTTTTCTTTAGCACACTGATACCTCCTAAAAGAGAGATATTACCCAGACATCCCTGTACCACCAAAGAGACAACAATACAAGGCAACTCTACAGGAACTTGGTAAAGCACCGTCAATTATCGGAAGCAGAGTATTTTAAATTTCAAACAAAATTTATGCGTATTTTAATAAATCTATTTTACTAATTAATACCAGATGAATTTTCTGTAGGGGAAAATGCTGGTTGCTGATATGTGTAGTTACAGACAGATTGTATGGAACAAGTATTTTCTGAAGCTTTTTCCTGCTAGGATGAATGGAAATCCTTCCCAATTATTTCCTGGGATTTGAGACTGGACAAGAAAAGATTTGGGTCTTTTCTACCCTCACCAGATTAAACATATTTTGAAATGTATGAATCTATTTTAATACTTTATTTTTTCTTAGTTATAAAGAAGACTTTGTTGTACTCAGTATAGAAGTGCAATGACAACTAGAACTGAATGCTGGATCTAATTGAGTCTTCTCCTCTATACACACAAGAAGAATGTGCCCTAGGGATTGTTTACCAATACTTCATCCTTCATAGATTTTGGTATGTTGGATCTTGAATTATTATTCCTCACTCTTTTCTGTCTAATATATCTCATTAGCAGCACTTTTTCTCTTAACTTAATAAACATTTCCTTAACTTCATCCCTTTGTCCTAATTATATCAGCCCAGCTATTACTACTCCACCGGTTAAATATTCTGTTTAACATATAAATGTGTGTTTGTGTGATTTGTTAGCATTATATAAAAGTGAAATTTAAAAACTTACTGGCAGAAGCATCCCAAAATTTTACTGATCCATCTGCATGGCTTAAAACAAATATAAAAATTAAATGTGTTAAAACAAGATGCAATTTTAAAACATAATCTACTTTCAGTGACTAATAAACACAAGCAGAAAAAAAAATTTTGTTTATGTAACTCTTCATATCTTATTGACAATACATTAAAGACATACATACTAACTATAAGAAAATATTTTGTTATTTGGTTTCATTTGGTTAACAAAATGTTTTTCACGTATTTCCTGCAGAGAACTAAGCCCCTAATAAATTTTAAGATTGCAACAAAAAGAAATTAAGTCCCATACTAATAATGAGTTTAAGTTACAGCACTTTAGGCTTTGCAGTGGGCCAGCATCAAGCCTATGCACTCTAAAAATGCCATATACAGTGTACTTTGAAAGAACAGAAGGTAACTTCATTTTGCTTGATACTTCTCAACTGTGCTCTTTTCATGAACATAAAATTCCTGAAGTAAAGCTGGAGAAAGGAAACACTTCTGTTTACAATGAGAATGATCCCTTCATCACCTTCTTGACCTACTGCACACATCATAACCTTATTTTTAAAACCAGATGTTTATTATCATTGATAGTAACAACTTATCAAATACATGACTGAGACCAGAGGAAAACTCATCATGCATCTTAGCTGAATGAACAGCTTCTGTTTTACAGTATGGTCCCTTGGGAATCCAAAAAACACTGCTCATGGGGCTCCTACTGCAGTCTGAGCCTTTCCAGGCCTTTTTGCTCTGTTTCTCTACCCCCAAGGTGAAATTCATCCCAGTGCACCACATCCTCACTAATGCTGGGTATTAAAATGAATTCCCAAATAGTCCCCAGATAAAAAGTGCCAAGAGGGCCAACGGATGCCAGCTATGGAAGAACAGCTGCTCTTCTTTTAGAAGCTATTTTCTATGACCTGCAAGGCCAAAATATTCTCTTACAATAGATTTTCCCTTCCAAAGATCCTACCTTCACAAGTATTGCTGTCTAATACTGGAGCCTCAAATGGCAGTTCTTAAAGAAAGCTCATCCTTGGGTACTAAGCTCTGTTTTGTACAGCAAAAGAGAATTTCTGTGGTGATACTGCTCAAATGTAGAGCCAGGAAATGCTGTGAAGTCTCAACTCTTACCTATAGCTAACCCAAAATCAAAAGGAGTAGACACAAATACTTCAAAAGCACCAATCCCCAGTTTCATTCTCACCCTGTAATAATGATTTCAGGATATGTCTGAGCTCCAAGGTTCCATGCTCCACCACTGATAGGCCACTCCTAAACAAACAGAAGTACAGAGATCACAACTTACTCCGATGAACCTTGCTTGGTTAATTCTTAAATTCAGGAGTAAACAACATCTTCCCCCAAAAAGCAATATGACTTGTAAAACAACAAAAACATGTATAATTCAAGGCTTTTACAGTTTATTAACATTTTTGTGTCATCAATTCAGGCTTTGGAAACTTAGTAACACCTTTATATTATCAAATAAGGGAAATAAAATATTCTCTGAAGTACTTTTCTGAACCAAGATGCAAAAGAAGTAGGGAGAGCTCACTTTCTGAGTTAATGGAAAACAAGCCAGCTCCAAGGAGAATATCTTTATTGATTTGAATAGTAAACTGATTATGTCTGATGTGTAGTATTTTTTTCTATTTTATTTATTAAAATGGATTAGTTCTAGCCAAAATATAAACCAGTTTAAAGCTTGAAATTTATAAATTAATTGCTTTTCTTCTTTAACTTTCTGCAGCCTATTTCTACAGCGTTATGGCAAGACTTTGGCAGCTCAGTAAAATAATTATTAAGATGCCTATTTAATAACAAATCTCACAGACATGCTGTCAGCTCTCACTGAACCTCTTCTGCTTAAGTCTTTCACTTATAATGCTTTCACTTTTTTCTTTGACAGAGATAACCTATCCATACAAATTTGAATTGTGCACTGATGGCTCTCCTCTAATTCAATCTGATCTGGAATAACTCCAGCATCTGAATGATTAAATCCTATATAATTGTAATTAATGGTTCTGCTTAAGTGGTCATGTTTCTGAGGGACAAATACTGGACTGTAATCAGGCTGCTAAGCTGCTGGTTGGACTAACCTTAAAGTGATCATTAAAGGAGTAAAATAAAAATAATTTGCTAAGATGTTACAGAAACATAGGTTACACATCTACTTCCTTTGCTTAAAAGATGAATATTTGTTTTGCTTACCTTATTGCTGTATCCTTGCTTTTTATGTTTTGCTCCTACAGAATAGAGCACAGGGATCAAATCTGGAGGACAGTCCGCAAAATATTCTGTGCAGGTAACAGGTGACTCATGAATGTCAATAGGATATGGATTTTCAAAGATTGGAAAACTAGTTAAGGAAGACAATTTATTAGAGCACTGTGACACACTGAGCCATAGAATAAAACATATTCTTATACTGAAGTATATAACAAAATCTAAGTCAAATCACTACTAATTAAATATATTTTCCCTTATTTATTCAAACTTATGTATTGTTTTTAATATCAGTAATAATGTGTAGTTACCCAGATAAAGCCATAAAAATTCCACTGCTTTGACAGGAATTCTCTTGTTACATAAATAGTCCCTAAAGCTAACAGGGCTACCTGTATGAATGAATAAGAACTAACTTTTTTATACCATCTCCAAATCTTATTTATACAGAAGTGACACATTTTCTAGAAGTTTCAGGTTCATGGATATGATATATACTATGAACTACAAACTGCTTTTACAGCTGTGGATTTTATATTGAACATCTTAGCTTATTGGATTGGTAAACTACTGATTCTCCAATGAAAAACTGCAATAATTGATGAGTAGATCTCAGTTTATTTCTCACTTCCATCAGTTTGAACAGCCTGATAAGGAGGAAAACCTCACTTTTGGCACATTACACAATGTTATTCACAATGAAAAATATAGGAAATTTGGTTCTGATTTCAGTTGTGTCCATTTTTTACTGCTGATATGATCTAAATTATTCTTTAAAGTGAGATCTAAATATGATTCACTTAACATTTTTCAATACATTCACAGCAAAATCTGTTCCTAGTTACACCAGTGTGAATGTGAATGTACATTACTGGTAGTGTTGGAAGCAGAACAAAATAAATAAGAATTGGATTATGCTTTACATGATGTAGAGTTCCTCATTGATAGGAACATTGATTCTAATATGAAAGAACTATTTGTCATTTAAACCAGCAACTGGATCATGAAGTAATTCTGAAGATCTATATAAAACAATGGCACTATTTATTCAGATAGTGAAGTTAGACATGCATAAAAGTAGTTGTTGAATCTTATTTCCAAATCACACATGTGTTCAAATATTATTTAACTTCAGTGTTGAATGAATGTTTGAGGCTGTGCTGAAGGGACTGCAGATTTAGATTTATTTCTAAGTTTAAGAACAAATATTATCCTAAGTTCCTGCTCATTAGATGAACTTAGCTCTTAAAATGGAAGCAAATATTTAGTGGGAGTTATTTCCAAGAGTGAATAATTTTGGATAGTTAAATGATATTGCACAGTAACATTTGGAATTTTATGATCATTTACTAGACAGTTAAATACACAAATAGCTTAATATAAAACATTATACTTACTTGCTTTGTGTCAGGTCAACGACAATGAGATCTTTTTCCAAAAGCACAACTACAGCATAGGGTTCTTGAAATTCTGTGAGCAAGCAATCAAATATAAAAGACATGGAGTCCTCCTATTAGCCATCTTAAGCAGACAAGTAATATTTACATTGTTTAAACTTTCACAGTATCTTAGAAGCTTTGAGGTATAAACCCTTGACATATGCACAAACCAGATATGGCTGCAAACTAGGGCCAGAGGGGAAGTAAGAAATTACTTTGGGATAGTGCTATTGACAAGCATACAAAGCAGAAGAAGAACTGGAATATTATAGCCTGCCAGCATGATTCTGTCCTGAAAGAAGTAGAATATGAATCAGTTGTATGTCACTGCATTATTGAATCCAATTGTTACACAGAAAAAGTATTTTTGCTGTCCAGAAGTAGTATTTCTACTGTGTAGAACTGCTCTTCAGAAACAGATTGTGCAAGACACTTTATGATACACTATTTCTTGAGGTGATTCAAGAAGAATATTCCCAAGGAATCTTGTAAGTCTGCTCTGTTCAATTCAGGTACTAACATGCTCCTTCCTCCCGCACATTCTTTAGGAGATTATATGGTTTGGTTTTTTATACAATTCTCTTCTTCTTTATCAAAATTAAAGAATTAAAATGACAAATAAATGCTTCCCTTGATGCATAGAGTATATTTGTTTACATAGGATAAGTTATTAAAAAATATAAATGTGAAATTCTGACTCTCTTTTCAACAGCAGTAAATCATTCCAGCACGTGCAAGCTCAGAATAAACTGTTCAGATGGGTGATGACAAAAGGACGAGGAAATGCGAGCAGCTGATTCATCTTCCTTTTAGTCCTGCTACGAATGCACATAATTTGTTGCCTGTTTTTATACAAGGCTATGAATAAGTTAAACCAAAATGTTTAAATATTGGTCTGTGAGCAGGGAGAGGTCCTACAAAACCTTAGTACTGGGAAGTATGTGACACAGTTAAATGAAGGCCCAAGCCAACTCTGATTACGGAAAATCAAATTTTTGCATGACATCGAAACACATATACACTTTATCTTTACTCAGTGTTTTTAATGTGTATTTGATTTAGCTATGTATGTAAGATTTATTTTTTTTTACTGCTTGAGGGCTTAAAATGCTACACTTAGTTACTTTTTTGACCTATAGCTTTTCTTTATTTACTTTCTGGAATTTTCTGACAGCATATTTCAGAACTTGGCAGCCCTACAATATGCAGCAAACATTTTTAACAGCTCATTTCATGGGGAAGTGTAAGAACTTTTTTGCAGGTAAGTGAGAGTTTAATTTTAATAATTTAGCAAGGTGTTAATGATGAAAAATTTCAGAAATATAGGCACCTATCTTTGATTAACAGCAATGTTTTCTCACAGCAGCCCATGGGTTTCAGTCATGTAAGTGGAGATTTATGTATGCTTTGTTGTCCACTCACTACTTGCTTCCTACACTGAGAATGCAAACAAGTTCCAGGTACTTTCAGTTATGTAGTTTTCTTGAGATGAAAACAAAAATGAGGATGGAAGTCCCTGGAATTGGATTAATGTATGAGGAAAGATCACTTTGTTTATATTTTCCATAACTATATTTTTCCTGATAAACTCACCATTTGGATATGGGGTTTCACAAAGAGTTAAAAAATCAACTATAGGATGATCCATTTCAAGAACTGTAATTGCTTTCCCATGCATGATTGTTAAACTGGGTCTTCGACAAGGCTTATCATATGACAATCCACCAGAAAATATCACAAATGGTTCACTGTATTAAAAAAAACAAGATAATAATTGTAAGTCTACATAGTACATACAGGTCTACATTATAGTTTTAGTATCTGCAAATAATAATAAATAGCTTTGTAAAAAGAAAGCAGGAAAATATTCTAGAAGGACTTTAACTCAGGAATGGAATATTGAGTTAATTACAGAATTAAAAACAAACCTGTTTTTACAGGTCTTGTACTCTACTTTAAGAATTGGTTTACAAGATTCAGGTTTCTTTCCATCTCTTTGAACTTTTCCTAAGGAAAGAAAGAACATGAAAACTCTATTAAAATATCATAAAATGGAACTATCAAACTAAAACATATACATTGAAACAACTGTATAAGCAAGAAAATAAAGGAACTTAAAAGCTACAAAAGATAAGGAGAATTAGCTCCTATTTCCATAAAATACGCATTTGTCTAAATTAATTACATTTATTATGTCTTTGTGTTTTTACTGCCACATACATCTGAAGAACCATAGAACACACTTCAAAGACATCTATAAACCATGCAGATTTCTGAGTATGACACTTAATAATGAATGAATTAGACTAATTGTATACCTTTTCTTCTGAACATGTAATGACCATAAACAGCTTAATTTTTTCCTAAGCCATTCTTAGATTGACTTAATTCCTATTGTTGACAGAATATTACATGCTTTGGCATGTAACTAGCTGAGTGATAAAATTAAATAGATAAAATTAAATAGCATAGAACTGAAATTCATTAGTTCTTGGTTAATTATGGCTCAATACTTTCTTTCAATCAGAGAAAAGTCACTTGTAAAATAAAAAAAAAAAATAGCCATTTTGGGTTGGTTGCTTTGGAAAGTTTATGCTTGCTTTTGACAACAGTCTGACTGGAGGACACAGCGTAGATGGATCCAAACTTTCCTCAGAGGAGCACAGTGATATGATGGGAGATAAAGGACACACGTTGTGGCATGCAAAATTCTGGTTAGATATTAACAAAAAAATTTGTGCCACAAGCATTATTAAATATGGAAAGATATTGCCCAGAGAGGTTGTGCAATTTTTTGCTGGAAGTGTTCAAGTGCCCCATGTCGTGAGTTCACTCATCAAATTAGGCCTGTTTTGGTCTGATGGTCTGACTACTTGACCTCTGAGAGGTCCCTTCTGACACTGTACGATTCTATGACTAAAAATGATAAAACAGAAGGAAATTAAGAAAATGCTAAATCCTTTTGGGGCTACTTAGATCTTGACTTCCTCTTCTTCCTCCCTCTCCACCCAGCCAGGTTCCTCAGTAAAATAATGTATACATTTACAATGGTGTGAATACTTTTAAAATTTATTTGTAGGATGCAATTTCATATAAAATCCCAGCCATGAAAGATACAGCCATCTCTTACTATGGCTCCTTTAAATTCTTCACTGCAGTTCTTTGGGAAGCCTTCTACCATCCCCATGACAAACACCTTGTACAAAATGTATTAATTTGTTGTGAAAATTGCATATAAAAGCCTGTAAGTACAAACTATAAAAGAAAGAAATGTGAATATCCCAAAGCCTGATGGTCTCACAGACCAGCAGTAGACTCTTAAAAGGAATTGGATAAAGGAAGATATTTGAGTAATATTAGTCAGAAAGAGGTATTTATGACACTAAAATAAAAAGTTTGATCTAAGTTACTGATTTTTACAATAATTTGTAGGTACTTTGCAGAACAAAATATTTATGCAAGAAGGAACATCTGGACTAGAATGAAAAATGAAATAAACATATATTAGCAAACAGCATTGAGAACACTATATTGCTTCTTTGTTACACATTTTAACCATCAGAATTACCGTGTGGAATTGTGGTCTGGAATGGTCTGTTAGGGCTTTTCAGATTCCATAGGGTCAGGCTGCCATCAGAGTGACTACACATGAACTGTTTCCCCTCATGATGCCAAGCAACAGAATGAATAGCCTGGAGAAATGAAAGAACAACTTGAGACTGGAATGGAATAGTGTTTACGCTAATGACATTTATATGTATGACTTCAGATTATATTATTCTAATGGTATATCAACAGTTGGATGGCTTTTGTTTGTCTGAAGTCCATTACCGCCACTTTTTTAGCAACAGATGGCTGCAATCCACATTTCATCATAAAGGCTTATGTAACACAGTAATGTAGGAAAGCCCATACTGAATCAGGACAAAATTGAAGGAAAAGGGTATTAAGGTAACAGTTAAGAACAAGGGCCATACAATGCAATTGTAATACGTCTGATAGCTCTCCTTGGAAATATTTAATCTGGCAAATTTACAGGTAATTCTGGTAAAATCTTTACAGACAATATACAACACACTCAGTCTTCCCCAGAGGAAGTAACACACTGTTTTTGGAAAATTTCCACACAGACTCTCACATACTTAAGTTGCAGAGCAAATCTACAGAAATCTGGGATGTTTAATGTCAAAACCAAAACACTAAAGAATCCAGGACTGTTTCACTGATATAGAAAATTACCAAAAGATTGATGTAAGATAGTTTTGGAACAGATAATGCATCAGAGAAGAGGAATATCACACTCCTTTGTGTACACCACATGATGAATGTTACATACACCATTCTTAGTTTTTTGTGCATAATTAGTGGAACTGATTGAAAACATCCACAGTTACATCAAACTATCGGAAAGGATAATGGTGTAAGTCCTTCAATTTCCCTGGTAGGTGCTGTATTCTGACAAAACATTCACTGTATACCACAGTTTCTCACACACTCCCCTCAGAAGCACACTCACAGTATTCTCCCTTGAATCTATATCCCTTCCAGAACTGTTCACTGCTAAACAGCAAAAAACACAATATAATTTTATGTAAATGTAAATACATGTGCCCTGTTTTTGACTGGGGCTTAATAAATTTCCTTTTTTTTTTTTTTTTTTTTTTCAACCCAGGAATTGCTAAGGCCTTGCATGCACTTAAAATTGCATATAGATGCTTACCTGATTTATTCAAATGACTTAACATCATGCCTGGGTATTCATAAGTCAGCATTGCAGCTGTTCATATCAATTTTGCTTAAGTTCTACTGGTCAGTACTTAAAACTCCCTGTTGGTTTTCCTCTTTTAATAATTATATTGATTGTTATGGTTGGTTACAGCTCATGGTCTGGAAAGAATATCAGAAGAAATCAACCAAAGGGCTGTGACCCTTTACCAAAGCTTTACTCAGCTTCTGGGGCTGGACAGCAGAGCCACAAATGAGTCTGCATTAAGATGACTCAGATGTTTTAACAAGAATCTGACATGCCTTGTAGATGAATGCTTGACTAACACACTAGGAAAATAGTTGTGCCAAAAAGGACACAGAAAAACAGAGCTGAAAAAACTGAACTCCAGGTATTTATTTTTTTGTGACATAATGGTATCTCTCAAACTTCTATCTTCCAGAGAAGGGATTGGTACACAATTCATCTTAAATAACCAGAAGAAAAAACCCTGTAACTTAAATAACAAAAGACAACACAGAAAGATGGTTCATTCAGAGTTCAGTGTTGTTGCCCTCAGGTAGAAGAACCTTAGTTCTGTGGGGAGCACTGCTTCACTTATGCTGAAGGCATGTCTATCCTCATGCAAATGAATTCTGACATGAGCTCATTCATGCTTGCTATCATGCCAAATTTGAAGCTGGTTTTGATGTGTTATCACACTTAGAAACATTTCACATGGTTACAGTCACTAACTGTGGCTGAGCAGGAGCTAGTAACTAGCCATAAACTGTACCGAGCTGCTTGTTAAACTGTCTCTCAGCGATCAGGTGCCACCTGCCAGCACAAAACTCCTGTGGAGTGGAGCTGAGGTGGGATGATCCTGGAACAGACAGCTGGCATAGCAGCAATTCAAACTGACCCCTTTGACTTTGCACAAAAAGGGGCAAGAAGAACACAAATGTTTTTGGAGGTCTCAGCTGCGAGTCATGAGTAATTCTGAAAGATGGCCCTGAACAAGTCCCGAATTTTCTCTCTGCTAGATTATGTCTAGCATTCTGATCCACTACTTTAGCATCCACATACGAAAGGAGCAGTTATGTGCTTAGAACAGGAGTTCATCATGGTGGGTGACTCATGTGAATGTTCACACAGTGTATGCACATAAAGCATCTCACTCCAGATTGGGTATGCTCCTCCTTCTGCAATACCCACTGTGGCTGCATGCACATTCCATCTTCTCTCATACTCGGCATGTACTAAAATTAAGCATGCCTAACACCATTTCAGCTCCTTCCCAACCACAAACCTTCTCCAATGAGGGTCTTTAGCACCACTTCTAACCATATTTTGAACAAGAACAATGCTTGTCTCTTACTGTTTGAATGCTAAAAACCCTGTGTGTTCATAGAACTGCAGGACCATTACAGCAAGGGGCACGTCCGATTTGACACTTCCATAGGGGCAGAGTGCTAGGCAAAGGTAGGGAGATGTCATTTGGCAAATGCCTCTCAGAACTCTACAGCTTCATTTGGGAAATGGGTTCCAATGAATGACGACTGCTTCAGGCAGCTCTGAATGGGGATTGACACAAAATTCCAAAGCCTGCACAGGAAGATTGTTGGATTTTGGGTCTGTCAACTATCAATAACAATTTGAGAACCACTTGAAAGCTCTGTCTTGTTTATGTGCTGTCTTTTTATACCACTTGATAGAAATAAACTTTTGAAGGAAATTATAAAAGGGCTTGGAAGGAAAGCCTGTTATAGAAGGCATTGTGTAGGAGCATTGATCGGAAGGGCTTCAGTATCTCATGCAAATCACCATTGAGTAGACAAAAATCATAGTAAGAAAAGTGAGGGTGAATTTAATTTAATTCAGAACTCATGCAAAGAGGTACTTAGGTACTTAATGAAGATACAGAACATTTACAGTTTATCTGAGACTTTACAGATACCCTGCAACTGGTATTGTTCTGGCTCAGTGCCAGAACAATACCAAGAGATTGGCCAGACATCGTGGGGCACAGAGGCCTTACATCAGTCCAGACAGCATGGAGAAGAGCAGAAGGATAGAAGGAGAGCAGGAACAATGATTTCTGGACTGTGATCTTTGGTGGCCACCAAAGATGAGGCTTAAGCTTGATTAGTTTGGGTTCCTGCTAAATACCAAATTGCACGTGCCAAACTAGTAATTTTTGACTCACAGAACCTATGTAAATCCAGGATTTAAAAAGGAACCCTTTTTAGTGGCTCCCTAAGGGTAGTGGCTTCCCTAAAGGAATCCTAGCTGGTTTGAAACACTATAAATATGGAGACTGAAAGTCTGGATTAAAGTAAAATGGCTAGTCATACAATCCTTTTAGAAACAAAGTAAGAATCTTGCAAGTATTTCAGTAAATAAGAAGCTAGCACAAGTTGCACAAAGTGGAGTAATGACACAGCAAATAACCACTGAGAAGAAAAGCATGGTGCTGATTAAAAGGCAAAAAAATGTTCCTGAGAACAGTATTGAAAAATGTGGAACAACAAAATTGTATGAGAAATTTTCAACACCCACCCATTCTGTCTCAAAATGAAAAAAAAAAGAAAAAAAGAAAGGGGTACCAGGATTAAGAAGAACCTGCTTTATGCAGTCTCATTCTGAGTACAATAGAGGACAGTGGGTAGACTGACATCCCCACCCCCACCTTTCCCAAGGAGACCTGTGAAAGGAAAAAGTTGTTCAGACTTAAGTAATAGAATAGGTGCAATTTCATGAGTGTTTGCACAAGCAGACTGTCACTGAGAGACAATTTAGTGGTCATGTCTTGAGGTTTAAGTGCTGGTCTGTTCAAACTCTGTCCTTTAAAACACTTGCTATGTTGATGCTCAGAAACTTAACCTTGAAGCTCAGAGTAGTTTCAATGTGTCTCTGACAGCAGGTGTGAAAGAGTGCAGGATTCATATGTATTCAGATTGCTTTATAGAGGGGAAAGAAATATACATACACTCCTTATACATAGCAAGGTGACAAGATGAAGAAGGAAAGAGAACTACAGGAAACCAATTACTGCCTGGATCACTTTAAAGAAAATGTCCTTTTCTACCTTCAGTTGTAATTGCATTCTCATTCATCCATGGTGAACTTTAGAGGACTGGTGGAACAAAGAATATTTTTCCCTAGGGCTAGTGCTAAAATCATAATAACTAGGAGTATGTCTATTTTTCAAGCAGCTTGATTATTGATACAAGAACTGCATCTGTGGTTAATATAAGCTGCTTACAAATGACAGGAGACAACTGTGTGATAACTATGACAATATAATTTTGGAAACTGTTTAATCAGATCTTAAGTACTAGGCAATATCAACAGCTGTACAAAGTGATTCGTCTTCCATTATAATGAATGTTCTAGAAATACCAAGTAAATATTATTATATAGTTCCTACTCTAGCTATATCTCAGATCAACTCTATGCTAGACACTGTTCAACTGAGGATCCCCACAGAGAAGTTGATGAACTTGTCAGAATCAAGGGGAGGACATTCTGTGTCACAGTACACTCCTGAGAGCCTAATGCATCAGAACTAGAGATTTCAGACTTTGATTTCTATTGTCAATAATTTGCTCAAAAGCATAGCACAAACAGTATTTCCAGAACTGGGAATGTCTTTAGATAAATATCCATATGTCTGGTAAGACGTATGGCAAACTGCTGAATAATGGCTTTCCTTAATTAACGGGAATTACTTACCTCATCATAATACGCTCTCAGATCGGCTCTTTTAGATCGTAAGTCCCAAAACACAATAGTCCCATTTTCATAGCCTATCAACAGCTGGAGGAGGGAAAGAAACACAATTAAATTTTCTGATTCAAAGGTACATATAAATATTGAGTAATATAAAAAGAAATAACAAAGAGATGTGCAAGATTGTAATTTGCCCTACACATAGTTCCCTGCCTTCAAATTATCTTTCAGTATAAATTACTTCACATTACTGACAACTTAAGATCTGATATGGGAAAAAAAGGGCTTTATACACCCTTTTTTCTCCTGCATGATTATGAGTCTGGAGTCTTCTCAATTGTATATCTGCTGAAAACCAAAGACAGTAGCATGTTCCTACCAGCTCTTACCTTCCCTGCCCCTTGCTGGAGAAAAAAATGTTTGACACCTAAGAGACCACTTAACTTCAAACCAAGAGAGTCACCAGATTAAACTCTCATTCAGCTACTTATATTCCTTTAATTTATGCTTGATATTGCCTTAAAACATTCTGAAGAACTCCTCCTGCAGAGAATAAATTGCTTGTTTTCCTAATAATTTAAAATAAATTAACTGATATGTAAATTTTTACTTCTTCTAGAACTGGGATGTAATATCATCATGCATACCAGAGAAATACCAGCAGCAAAGATTTCTGAAAAGATGAAAGAGAAGAAAAATATTGCTCAGGAAAAAAATAAGAATGAACACAATCATTTCTCCTTGTCTCCATTGAAAAGAAATGAAAGATTGATCTGGCACTGTTACTCTTCATTTGAACACAATTAATTTCAGATCTTATGGACAATATGATGTCTAGCCTATATAGGTGTCCTGGAAACTGTTTCCCATAGAATCTGTCTTCTTAAGAGTCTGTTCTGGACACAAAGACTGGAAATGGCTAAACAGGCAGACTCTCACATTTCTGTGATAGAGTATTTTATACAACTGGCAATGATAATTGCAGTTATTCATCATCTATAAACAGATATATCACAGAATGCAGGCAGGAATTTACAGTTTCTATATAAAGAATTTGTGCAGAAGAATGACAAGATTATCTCTTAGTTGGAGAAACCTTAACAGTATCTTTGCTATCACTCACTTTAGCTTGTATGAGTCCTAAAAATGAAATCTGGCTGGCCTGCTAAACAAAACATCACTTTCTTTCCAAGTTAAGTATAACTGATACATCAATACTGCTACAAAAGAGTCTGGGAATACTCCCAGTTCTACTGGCGATGATTATTTTTATTGCCAGAAGAATATTCCTTATGTTTGGAATCTACTAGCTAATCTGGAAACGATTTGCAGTTAATATATTTAATAACTTAATATGAACAATAACTGATTATTCTCATGAAGAATTCTTCTCCTGGAAAAAAATCAAAGCGTCCTGGAGAAATTCCAGAATATTTAGCATTTTTGCTCTGGATGGCTCCATATGGGATTTTGTGGCAGAGTCAGAAAGCATGCAGATAACTGGATAGCACTTGTGTCAGGATGCCATATGGTATTCTGGGATAATAGGCTGCCATTGAGAGAGTGAACAAAGGAGTGTCTTACTGCAGCTGAAATCCCAAATGGAAGCCATTTGCATATCCAGGAGTTAGTGATGCTCATAGCAGTTCACCTGAGTGAGCTCAGGTGCAGGCCTGTGCTGTGCTGTGTTGTGCTGCACACAGCACTTGACTTTCAGGCCTGCCTTGTGCTGCACATATTCCTTGGCCACAGGATAAACTGAGCTGCTAATTCTAAAGGACCCTGTAGGCCTCTCTCACTTGGTAAAGGCAACGACAGCACCTTTGTGCATTTGTCTTTATCTTAAAGTAAGGCAGTATGTCCCATGTGAACATCCTTTTGCTCTACCATAGAAATGGATGGGGCTTTTTTAATAAAAAATTTTTTGGAATATCCACAAATCAAAATGCTGGCAAGCCTCTTCACAGAGGACAGTGCCATGCCCCTATTGGAGGTTCATCCAATGCTACACAGCTGGGGGTTCCCACCATTCTTTTTGTATTAACGTCAATAAACAGTATTTTCACAAGTTATGGAGTCTGAGTGCCCTCCTCACTGTCATCATAACAAGCACTTGCACCTGTGCATTACAGCTGGGTACCAAACCAGCCACATTCAGTTTGTATCTACCAATTTTCTTTTCACCTCAGCTTCTGTACAAATATATTCATAAAAGTGAAGGAATTCAAAAGCATTTAGTATGTGACCCTGTTTCTCAATAAGCCTTTCTCCCTGGGGAAGCAGGCTTGAGTTTTGATTTTTACCCCTCTCTTTTGCAAAGATATCATGCTCTAGGTAATTACTAAAAGGTTAAATACTTTCTATCAGAGGTCACGTTTCACCTGAACTATTGCTGAAATGCCTAATGCACAACTATACAGAAGGATTGCAAGTAACAAAGTGGTGTGATTTCAGGGAGGAAACTGAAAGGCAAAGAGATTTGCTGCAAAGCCAGGAATCTCTCTTTTTGTTCAGACAGTAGTCATTCAGCTTTAATACTAACACTGTGGTACAGCACTAAAGTCACAATTCCAACTGGGTGAATGGGATTAATCTCATTGCCAGGAGCTTAATGATGCTCTGGATTCTGACCTGTCTGAACCACACAGGAAACTCAAACATTCCCACTCCTCTCAGTCATAGTGATCACTTGGGAGATCTATAAGAAACGCTTTATTTCTGTAATAGATGTAAAAAGCAAAACATCCATAAATGCAGTTGGAGAGGAAAACCCAGAAAGAGAAAAACAGTATCTGTAAAAAGATAGGATAGAAAAAACTCCAAAGGTTTCTCTTCAGTTTGTGTTTCGTGGCACCTTGTTTAATTACTCATGCTTAATTAGGTCACAAAAAATGCAGAACACTGGACAGAATTTGGAGAGAGAAGTCCTGGCAAGATCTTCCTTGTCTAGTGGAGCTGCTTCACATTTTGACTTAAAGCTTTCTTCATCAAATGCTTTTGATGATGGGGGAAATTTCTGTTTTACAATCAACTGATTACATCCTGGTACATGCCAGCAAGCCCCTTCCTTGTCCTGGTAACAGGACAAGGAAAACAGCTGGACAAAAAATCCCAAACAAACAAGCCTGCCAAATGCACACTGTATTTAGGTATTATTAGATCTCAGAACTCAGACATAGGAAGTTCAACCCACCAGCTAATAGTTAATAACATTAAACCTTTTCCTATTAAGCTTTCTGCATTTGCTGGGAAACTGCAGCTCATTGCAGATAATGTCTTTTCCTTTGTCAGCAAGAAAAATCATGTTTGCTGCAGATCTGCCACTTATAAATGTCTGTGCACTCCAGTCTGTCCCTAATGTACACTTATTAATTGATTTGGCAGACATAGTTATATTTCATGAACTTTATCACTTGGTCCCCGAATTGTTCTTCGGTGACACATTAAATGCCTAAATTCTTTTTGATGTCTGTTTTCCAGCCATAGCTTGTTAGATTCATAAAAGAGACTAGTCTCCAAAGCCTGCCTAGATAGTTTGCCTGGAGGCCACTCTGGAAAAGTTTTGAATGGCAAAAGTCTTCTGGAATTACATTCACTCTTTTGGCACAATGAACCCAATCACCAGTCAATGGCATAAACTGGAACTTTCAGGAATTCAAAGGACCTTAATGAAAAAGGTGAAGATACTGCCAGTGCATAAACTTCCCTGGCTTTCAAAAAGAGATCTTATGATTGTCCTAGATTTTGAAAGGTCTGACTATGTTTTAGGACTCTCAGCCACACAGTGTTCATAGGAGAAATACTTATTTCCTTCAGCAAAACAATCTCAGGTCTGTAAACAGCTTCATAACACCCCAGAGAAGGATATACCACCTGACCCTTGCAATGTACTTGTAGAGTAGTACTTTTCATAGAGTACAAGACTATTCATATTTTGAATAATGATTATGATTGTTAATTCCTGAAACATATGCAAAGAACACTTTTATCTGCTGCCTAACATGAAGTGATGTGAGGAGTCTGACTTCTGCCACCAATACCTTTTGGTGGTCTATGGTTAACTTGGAGCTGTGGAGATAAGCAAAGTATGTAGAACTATCATCAAACAGCTCTTTTATCTAAGAATAACTCTGCTAAATTGAATAAAAGTCTACCTATTGGAGTACTTTGTACTAAAATGGCCAGGAGCAAATACCAAATAATATGGAAAGAGGACAAGTACTTGTAACACTCTCACATATTCTCTCAGTCTAAGTAATTTTCATGGCTGTGTTTAACCTCATCTTTAAGAACCTTTTAGGAGTATTCAGCAAACCTCTTCAGTTACTCTCAAATTGATTTTTTGTATGTTAACTTTTCTAGTCTCTTGATCAATACATTTTCAGCACACACAACAGCATCTGGAAAAAGTTTTATAGGTTCTACCCATTGCATATTTGAAGAAGTACTTAATTGACTTGTTTGGAATCTGACCTATCAGCTTCATTTGGTATCCTTTTAGTTTTTGTACTGAAAGAGACTACGAGCTGTTTCCATCCTCTTAATATCAACTGTGATTTTCAAACTTGGAATCACAGTCAGGTCTTTTCCACAGTGAATCTTCCTGTCTCACTAAGTTGTCTCCCACGTAGAAAACCCTGTCCCTTCTCTGAATTTCTTTGAGCATTATGTTCATTTTAGGCACAGAACGACAAGTATTACACTCAGTATTCAGCAGGCAGGTCAACAATGCATTTCTTTAATAGCTTTGTTTTGTTCTCTGCTCTTCTCTGCATAATGCCTAATTTTGATCTTCTTTATTGTTCACTACTGATCACTGAATTGACATTTCCATTGAACTATCAAGCATCACTCAAAGCTCTTGATACCAAACAGTAATCATCAGCTCAGACCCACTGTTTTATATGTAAAGTCAGAAACATTTTGCCTTACATGTATCACTTCTCATAATTTACACTGAATATACTTTAAAAGACAGTATTTAACCTGCCATTTTACTGCTGAATTTCTCAGCCTCCTAAAGTCCAGCAAACCAAAACACATCACTACTTACTCTTATTGGCTATTTATGGCCATGTTGAACACCGGAAGTCCCAGGAGCGGCTTTTTTTCCCCCGTTTTTTCCTCATTCTGAATAATGATAGATTTATTCTGCATTCTTTCAACTAAAGTTTAATGAGACTTAGTTGAAAAATGTAGTTTAACTTACTTCTCTAGTGTTGAATTTTTTTATTTAGAACTATGTCTTTTGATTTAATGCTTGGATCTTCTTTTACATCTGTGTGTACCTTTTACTGATATCTTCCTGCAAACACTATAAATTCTACATTCTGAAAAACTGCAAGCATTTTGTTAGCACCAATGCATTCTTTACACTGCTCTCAACCTATCAATGATATAAAGAGCTGCATTGGGATGGTTTTAGTACAGCTTACATTTTCTACTACTTCTCCCCATAAATTTTCAATGTTTGTTTTTCATAGCCATCTGTCTGATTTTGCTGTTGTTTGAATTCTAGTACTTCATCAGTGCCCAGATGTCTCCCATGTGCCCTCTGAGCAACAAGCACTTGTATTCCCAAGCCAGTTCCCTTTTACCTCCCTTGTCTGGGTCCTTCTCATCTTCTCTCTTTCTGCTGAAAAATATTTTTAGCTTTCTGTTTGGACACAGTGCATGGCATTCCTGTAAAAAATCTTCACTGACAAGACCATTTTTTCTTTTAGTATCCTTTTTATCCTACACTGTGTGCCTTAGGTAGCTCATTCTGTTGTGGCCAGCAAACAAGAATGATGTCTCATCAGTAAAACTTTATTCTCACCAGGTATTTTGCCATAGATAATTAAATTGCATTTCTTGATGGCTTCTTGTTTGAGGCTAAAAGACTACACTTCATAATGCAGTACTTTATAAAAACACTGAAATGCAATTACTAAAAATGATCAAAACCAACGAGAGACTTAAACACCCTTTCCACACAGGCAAAATGCTCAAAGTTCAGTAGCAACACATAAAAAAAAACTCAAATAGAACCAGAATTCTGTCAACCATATTTCATTTTTGAAAGCTGCCATACAAATAAGCCAACTCCGATTGTGCCTCCTAGTGGTATCAGTCACAACCTTAATGCTCTGACTATCTGTTTGCCTTCCACTTGTGGACAGTGAACAGAGCTGAGAACAGGTAACAGCAGCAAGTTCCAAACCTGGGTTATTATCATGGTAATTCCTATAAAAGATCTGCTATCTTACGAAAACTTACTATAATGCCTTCATAAGAGCATGTTTACCCAAGTTTTTAGTCAAATCTTACTTATACAAAGTCAAACTTTTTAAAACAGGAATGATTTAGATGGCATTCCGAAATGCAGTATGTTGTTTGTATACTTTTATACACTTACTCATTGAATTTGTACAAAGATAATTCTTTTCTTAAGAACAGTAAAATAGTTAAAGTGACTTGCAAACATAGAAAGAAAGCAAAATTAGGGAGTAAGCAAAAGGAAAGAGTACTGAGGCAAATAAAGGCTATGAAATGTTGCAAAATTTTATACCATTGGCTGTACTCACTTTTCCCTCGTCTCTTGGACTGTCACTTAAATGTACAACTGGGCCAGGGTGAGTCTTGGTGGATCTGCAAGATCAAATAAAATCAATCAATTAAAAGCTGTGAATATTTTCTGTCATACAAAGAACTTCATACCTCAGTTTCTAGGTGTGCTAACATGTACCTCCAATGGCTTAAAAGAAATTGTAAAAAGTCCAAAAGGGTAAGGTAAAGTTATCTCTTCATGTTCTCCTCTATTTCCTTTTTGCCATTATAGGCAAAGATTCTCTTTTCTTAATGAATGCTTCCTTCATTTTTAAAAAAAATCTCACTATTCCTCCTATTACAGTAATTTTCCCCCTCTCTCATTCTTACAGCTTTTTTGCCTTTTCTATTCTCTACTCCATCTCTTTCTGACCCTCCCTCCTTACTTGTTCCATTTCAAGGCTAATTTGCCAAGGATTTACAAAGCCTTCACTGGATTCATTTCAGATACTGACAGCATGACTCACCAAATTCCAATCTCACTAAAGACAGGGTTTCAGTAATCTCAGCTACACTGCCCAGTAAGGAAGCTTCTCAGCATTACTGCAGGGTTTCAGAAATGGAGCATCTTGGCTCAGTCTGATCTGTAAAGCCTTATCTCATCTTCAGACCAGCTAACACAGTTACACCCACAATGCATGTTCAGTGGGGCTCCTCAACCACAGCACCCATCCTATGAGTCTTTGTAAGCCTATATAGAGATTAATTATTATTCTTGACATCCCCTCCCTTTCTGCAACACGTACCAACCATGTCGCATGCAACTTAGTACTGAAGTTAATAATGTCCAGCACCTGACTGCAAATGCAAATCACAGGAAACTGACTGGACAGATGGAGATTTTTCACCTATCATCTTTTCTGACCTGACCTTCAGGTGCTGGCAGTCAGAGAGAGCAAGAAGACAAGCACCACCCCACACTGAATGCCTGCACAGAGGAGGGCCTTTCTCCCATCTTGGTTCTGGGGTCAGAGCACATGTCCCTTGGAGTTCAGCTTAGGATCTGGATCTGCATGACTGGTCTTGGTTCACCAAAGGTCACCAGGAAAAAAAATATGGCAGAGATTGGCAGAGCCCATGAAGTGAATAATGTACCTGGAAGCCATACATAAAATGACCTAGGCTCCAAGTTTTAAAACAATCTGCAAGAGAATTACAGAAACAAACCAAAACAAAGTTCTCCAGCTAAACTACTCAAGGGATTTTCCTAAAATAATGGCCTCTTCCTTTGGCTAAATACTGCACTACAGCAAAACTGGCCTCTTTTCTACAGGTCAGACTCCAAATCAAGACTGAAAATGGTATGCAAAAATTCCCAGGCAACTCATACATTAAAACACTGTGGATCCACAGCCTCACAGGCTTCTCCTTCCCAGAACAGTATGCTCCAACACTCTTATAAGCATGCACACTTTTCTCTGGCCTCTATATTTTGCCCACATTATATTTTAAATATTTTAACTATTTTGTCATACACCAAAGCTGAGTCAAAGCAGACAGGCAAAGACCTTGTCTGATATTTATTTCTGAGCTAAAGACAATGAAAAATTACTCTATATATCCTGGACATACAGCATATTACTTTCCTACATGAGGTCTTCACGAGCAAGGCTTCTGCAAGACCGTTTTGCAGCATATCCCATCACAGAAATGAGATCAGCAGAAAAGCAGTGGACAGACGGTTTATTCAGTAACATTCTATACAGACTGTCTTTCATGGTGCCAGCAGTAAGCACCCATTTGGCCTGAGACATGGCACACAACCATTTTTACAGAGATGCAGATAGCAGAAGATCTGGCTGTCATTCCTATCCAAGCCAACTTACCAGAGGGGACTCCTCTGGCTGAGCTTCTGTTTCTGAGTGACCTGCACTGAAATAAAAATATCATTTGCACAACACCAGGCCTTGGAGCAGGCAGGGTAGATAGGCAGTGACAGGGAACTGAGGGGCAAGATGAAGTTGTTTGTAAGCAGTTCTTAGACCTACACACATCTTGTACAGCTGTCCTGAGGGAGTGGATGTGACAGCTGGGGACATTCTAGGCTGTTTCAAATGTTGTTTCTGACATAGATTCACCTGTCTGAACTGGTCAGAGTATGCTGATGGAAAAAAACAGGTCTGTTTGGAGTATATGCTGCCTATGCCATGATGGGCAAAGGAGGAAGAGTAAGAGTAAAAAACAAGAAGAGAAGACATAGCATAAGAATTTTCACTTTTTAGGCAGATAAGAACCCCAGACAGATGACATAAGAGAGAGAAGAGGCAAGCAAACATCAGATATGACTAAGCTGGGGACAAACAAGATGGTATCAGAAGCACATGAAGGCTGACAAAGCATAATGGTTTGGGCAGCTATCCCAGCCCACTGAACCAACCAGGATGCAGGCTGAGTTGCTTGGCCATTCCAGTATTGGTACGTGACCAGGAATACTGGCAAAATCACAACAAATGGACGGAGAAAGGAAAAGACCATACTGTCTTTCTAAGGTAAAGATTGATTCTTTCAGTCAGCTCTTTGTACCCACTAATCTTAAAAGTCAGGAACAGTTTAGATAAATCTGTGCAATCAGTTTCTTTGAAGGATACCTAGGACATTGCTTACCAAATTTGCTTATCAATTTGTCTTCGGGTAGAAGCAAACTCCTACATGAGTTGTTGTCTACTCTTTAGGCTAAGTATACTTTCATAGGCACACTAACTCATTGCTCCTCTGTAAATGGCATAAAAACTCCTGTCTTTCACTATCAGTCTTTCTTTTATCTTATATTCCTACAGGGGTGTAGCCTCACATTTCCATACTAAACCCTCAGCTGAAAGGGGAAACCTTCACTAATACATTTTCCTCTTTCCTCCATTTCCCTCTTGAATTCATTGTAGTTGGAGGATCCTGGGATTTACTGCACTGCATTAATGTTGTAGGGTTTGGGTATTTTTTTTAAAATTAGGCACTTTTTGTTTCTTTTAGAAGTATTATAATTTAATTATTATGCACCTAGTTATTTCTTCAGTTTTGTTGAGTAATGGCTTTATATATACCATCTGCAAAGTTGATACCAAACACAGCAATCTATGCACTAAACTTATCAGATTTTATTTTTCCTCATTGTCTTTCCTCAATATTTGATATAAATATTCTCTTAGTATTCATATTACCTTGCTTCTTGGTATTTTAATAATTTAGTTGTTTTGTATAATATCTGGTTTGCTCTGGCTTCTTTTCCTTTTTCTTTCACTTCTATTAAACTTAAGACTGTCCTGTATGTCACTTTATCAAAAGACTCAACAAACAATTGTTTAGCTTTCACATGTACATCATTGTTCTAGGAAAAATGAGGATTCTGGGGGAAGGGGCTTTAATTTTTGCCTTTGTTTCTCACCATTCTACTCTATTTTAACTGGCAATAAATTAAATTAATTTTTTCCAAGTCAAGTTTGGCTTCTCCACTGACAGTAGCCGATAAGCTGATTTTCCTGTCTTTACCTTGACTTGTGAGCTTTCACATGTTATTTTCTTTCCCCTGTTGAGGATGGGGAGTGGGAGAGGAGTTGGGTGGAGGTCTCCCAACCACCCAGGATCCATTTACCACAATTTCCTTGATAGATTAACAGAGGCCAGCTTTGTTTATATACAGGTAAGAGTAAGTAGAGAGTCTATTAAATTTGGCAGTCATAACATGGCTTCTGTCAGGAAAGCAGAAAGGATCCTTTTCAAATAGTTGTATATACTAAAACTAATTTCACATGTGCCATCACAGATAAAATCACACAAATGACAACAGATGTTCCCGAAGCTTTTTGGAAGTGTAGACCCTATTCCCTGGCAGTCCTCCTGCACTGCCTTTCCAGGGCTCCAAGAAACATTGATTTTTTTTATACATAGCAAGTAAAGTATTTGCATCAAAACGGATTCCTCTTTGGACTACAAAACAAGGAATATCCACAAGATGCAGCATAAAGTTTGGTGTTTGGTTTTGGATGAACATGCACAGCCCCATCTTGGGAGAGATGTTTGTGGGAGGATAAACTGATACAAAATAATGCCAGTTCAGGTGGGATGAAGTTCAGCTGGAGTGAGGAAGAAAGCTGTGTATGAAAGCATTGCAACTTCCTCCATAATGCAAGACCTTTTGCTTGTTGCTCTGAGCCTGCCTCATGGCTGGATACAGAAGGAGTGACACATTAAATCTCTCTTTTGCTTCTCCTGAAGTGATGTTATCTCCCTTTGGGTACAGGACTGTGGTGAGGAACCCAAACCTTGTCCTTTGTGCCTCATTAAGACCAGGAATTGTCTGACAAAGGCAGATCAGTGCGTCCCTTCTTGCATCTCCTTGCCTCCTCAAGGAAGGTATGTATGAATAGAAATTACAACAATATCTTTTGGAGCCGTAAGGAAGTGTTGCTCGTAAAAGGAGAGCAAGGCATTAGGCTCTACATTCAGTTTCTCCTCATGGTGGAAGGACTGCACTACAAGTAGGATTAAACAAAGCAATTACTTAGCTAACTATATTATATCAATAACATTATTTTATAGAACCCATGAAACACTATCAGAGCTACAGATAGAGTGATTACTGCTTTCATACAATAAATTATGCTGCATGTGGAAATGTCTACACACAAGCTCCAATTTTGCCTCAAGCAATTTTAGTATACATAAAATGTTCTGTTTCCCCTCATTGCTATTAAAGTTGTAAAGGAGACTGGAGAGTTGGGCACTGTCACTGTGAATCTGCCTACAAAGAAAAAAACCCCACTGTTGAATTATATTAAATGCAAAAGCAGAAATCCAACAGCTCCTGGAAAGGACCAAGAGGTGCTGGAAAACAAACCAGATTTGAAGCTATTGTGAATAAAACACTCTACTGTTGATGACAAATACTTGTGCATAGGCATTCCTTCAAGCTGGCTTTGGAGAACTGGATAAAAATTAATTAGATCTTATTCCTTGAGAAAGGGAAAACTAAAGAAGAATAAGCAGGTGAAAATATGGCATAAGTTGAAACAGTTGAGCAGGGAATTTTTCATTCCCAAATAGCAGCCAGGGTACAGATGAGAATGACTGAGAAAATAAAAGCTCTGAAAAGACACAAAAAGGATAGAACACAAATCCAAGTCAATACACAGCAGAAAGAAAAAAGACAAAAATAAGGTCAAGTCCAAAAGCTATCAGCCATGATTTGCAGTAAAAAATTTCTAAAATGAAAGCTAACTTCAACAGAGTAAGGAGAAAGCATGAGCTAATGATACAAAACTTTGCAACATTTCATAGTCTTCGTTGACCTTTAAGCCCACAAAAACAGACTGCAGAATTGAAAAATGGAACCAAAGATTCCTGTGACAGCTGCACAGAACTGAAAGTAGGAGTTTGCTAAGAAGATACTGATGCTTTGAGTTGTTTTGCACTTCATCAGAAGTTGTTCCTGACAGCAGCAGGTATTAATTCACTTGGTGTATGCTCACTTGGGGAGATGAGAGAGTGGTTATGCTGTAAGACGTGACTCTTACTCAGAAGAAGTGGACTGAAATTAAGAAACCAGTCACCATAAAACAGTCTACAAAAGACCTGTGAGGATGGAAGCTTTTATTTGATTATTTTATCCTAAAATTAGAAAGCTCAAAGAGAAGCCTTCAGCAATGTTACAATCTAGACCCAGCAAAACATGGAGAATACATAGATGATGTATTCCTCAGTCATCCTGGAATGTTTTATGCACTCTGAGAAATCAAGTGACTTAGATACTTGCCATAAGAACTTCAAATACCAAGACAATCTTTAAAGCAGGTAAAAGTACGCTATGACAAAATAGAATCAAATCAAAACAATTTTCCTTTTGAAAGAGGAAATAGCCTGCACAATTGGAGAAGTACTGTAATGATTTCTGAGAAGAATAACAATATGGGGATAGAAAGTGATAGAAGGAGTTAGGACAGGGGAAAAAGAAAGAAAGCATCCGTATTAGTCATTGTTATGGAACTGAAGTTGACTGAATGTGGCAGTGCTGAAAAAAAGACATGCATAGACTAATATTTCTTCAGTATCAGTAGTCAGACATCTTCCACAGTTCCACTTTCAATAAAGGTGAAGTGCTGCACGGAATTTAAGACCTTCTTTTCATTGGTAGAGCCACAGAGAAATTTAAGAGAATGAGTAAGTTAGACACATTATTCATATGCTGTGGATCAAAGCTGGAGTAAGCAAGAATACGTTCAACCTCAAGATGCAACCGAGTCTTAGACACACTTACTAAAATGTCCAGAAGAAGGAAGCTTTGAAACTTGTGCTTTCTTTATATTAATAACTATCTCCATTTGGGTCTGCACGCAGAGGGGGGTAGAAGCTTCTTCTAGACTGTTACTTCTCCTTTGTGCTGCTTCCCCTCTCTGCTGTGGAACTACTGACTCTGAGCCACCATTTTAGGAAATGGGGATGGGCAAAGAAAGGGCTAAGAAAGGAGACACCAAGTTATGGCTTTTCCATAACTGAGTTCCAGTCTGCCCAATTCTTTGATACTCCAAATCCCAAAAATCGTGGCAAGTTTCGTTATTAATTCATTAGATAGTGGGGTGTTCAAACACTGCTTATAATGCAGATTTTTCATTTTTGGAGTTCAGTGGGCACACATTAAGATCTTCTTTTCCTTTCCAGCACTAGATGACCTTCCCAAATGTATGATCATGCTGTGAAAATCGATCTCATTGTAGTTGGAGTAAATGGAAACGTGCTGGGCTCATTGACTATTTTTCTCTCCCAAAGCTGTTTCCAAACATTTGGAAAGAAAAGACAGAAACTGTTTGCTTATTAGAGAGTAGAAAACCAAACAGTATCATGAGCCTCAAACCCCTCTGGCAAAGGACTAGCTTTGCTACATGACAGAGAACTGACAAGTGAAGAAGTTTTGATTTATTCATTCTTAGCTGAGAAGATGCTTCAGTGTGGCCTGAAGTGGTGATAATGCATGAGATGACAGAAACAACTGAGACAAGAATTGGTAGCCATATGCTTGTGTTTTTTCTCAGCTCTGTTCAAGGACAGGTCCACTGAGACATAGACAGTGCACATGATTTAAGCAGGAAATTTTTCCTGTAACTTCCAGAATCAGTTACAATCTAGTTCTGAAAATAATCTTTAAAAAAAAAGAACCTGTTTCCCTTGCATTATTAGTCTGCTCAGGCCTTAATTTCTCACAAACATTAGATACTGACACTAACATTTAAGCTCACTGAATGATCTCTCCTGCAAGAGCAGACGATAGTCCCTAAGATAAAATATGTACTGCAAACATCTTTTTGACATGTATATCCACTAGATGCTTCTGAGCAGGTCATAAAACCCCTATCATGCTAAAATATAGTGCTCTACAGATCTTTCAGGTACAAAAGTAGACAAGAAAATCACCAAAAAAACCCTCTGCACCAAATGCCAACTTTGTAAGTAAAAGTAGCCACGCAGGACAAGGTGATCATATTTCTTGCATCATATGTAAAGTCTAAAAATGTCATATCTAAACCTGTTTCCCCTTCATGTCTTCAAACTACCAAGCCTCTTCACCTCAGTCTTTCACTGCAACAGAACCACTGTTAGAAAAAAGTTCTTGCAGTCATTCGATGGGCCTCACTGACTCAATATGTTTGGTTGTTTCTGAGGATGAGGGTTACATGAACATTTCAGTAGAAGTAGAAGTACAAATCAGTGAAAAGAAAGGGGGGTGATTAAAAGAAAGAAGTTCTGTTGGTAGATTTTCAGTTTTAGAAACTGGATGAGAATTGCATGAAGATTAACTCCTTCAGGCTTCTTAGAGCAGATGACACACAAACTTGACACACTTAAAATTTTATCTATAAACCCTCCATCTAAGCTGAGGACTCAAATCTAGCAGCAGAGCAATCGCTTTTACTGGTCTTTTCTTACCCGTAAGTTTGACACACATATGATTGCACAGAAGGTAATCCCTCTCCTTCTAAGCTTTATAGTAACATTGTCAAGCTAACCTCACACTCTCAAATGTTATAATTAACTCAGAATTTAACCTAATGTTATGAGCACCATTGCCTCTTACATTGTTTAGGGTAAGGTTGAAGATTTTTCTGAATTTAACATACATATATTTTCCTATTTTCTTTCATCTTTCCTAACATCAACAGGCCCTGTGAACTTACACACCCCTGAACAACCTGATTTTATTGTGAGCAGGAAGTTGGTCAAGAAAGTTCTAGATAAGCCTGACAACATGAATTATTTTATGATTCTGTAATACTAAAATGTGAAAAATATGCAAAAATTATGTGAAAATAACGTGAAGATTCACAAATATAATCAAATCAGAACATATCCATAGCCAAAAATAAAATAGTCCTCTCAAACATTTTTTTCAGTACTATTCTAAAGGGAAGTCTGCAATCATAAGCTTAGCCTCATGAAGTACATTTAAAGCTAATAACATTTCCTTTAAAAGCTAATCTATGTTCCATTTTACATGCAGGAAAGCAAGTACTGGAAGAGACATCATAGTTTATTACCAGAGTTCAAATTACTGAGTCACCCAGTTTCAACTCCAGCAGGACTACAGCATCTGTAACAGCAGCTGCTGTGGCAAACATCACCATTATTGTCACCAGCCTCTTCCTCTTATAAAGAGAAATTAATCTGGAGACACATAGGATCCCCTGTCCACCTGCAAAATACCTGCAAGGATGACTTTCTCCACTCCGTATCAAGGAGTACATGATGGGATTGGATGGAGAGGATGAAGATTTAGAGAAGCACACTGCTTACATGGATCAATTTATCCTTGTAAGACTGGAAGAACTAGAAGCAGTAATGAATGAACACTTGTGCTCACCTGTCAGAAAACAGTACATAGCAGACTTGCTTTTTAGAAGAAGAACCTATTTTGGTAATCATGCAGCACCTCAAAGTACTTCAGGTGACACAGCCTATCTTTATTATGCTGTCATTACCTTTTACAACTTCTGGGAGAGAAATTTTGGAAAATCTAGGTATGTTCCTGCATAGAAAATATGAAGAAGATAGTTAGGAGAGGCTGCTTGCTCCCTGGAAGGTTCTAGAGAGGGAGCTTACTGTACAGCATCTAGCCTATGTCAACAACTCAGTAAGGAAGTTTGTTAGAAGCAGCCCTTATTTCCCACATAGGAAGAGAGGCATCATTCTATTCTATTTTCATGAAAAATGTTTGTTGTGGCCATTAAAATAATTTAAAAACATTTATTCAGAAGAATTTTGAAATAATTAGGAAGTGAAACTTGGTGGAAGGCTTCCAGTCAATAAAAAACTTTTGGATGTACTTCCCTACAGACTAGAAACATCCTAACTTCTGAAGGAAAGAAAATTACAAGTGCACAAAAAATGAAAACATGTTGTTCCCAAAAACTTAAAGACGTTATCTACTCAATGTAGTAAAGGCAGACATTCTAAAATACTGGATTCTAAAAGCCCTCCAATATGCCAATGTCACCAAAACAAAGTGAGAAATAGAAAACCATTAGGATACTTTCCACCTGCATAACTCATCAAAATGATCATACTCTGGTTTTGATTAAACCATGTTTTCCAGCAGTACTTTTTTCAGCCAAAACTACTCAACAGAGCCAAGCAGCCTCACAGGGGCAGAACAACCAAACATTCCAAAACTGAGAATTGGACGAAAGATTTACCATCAAACCAAATCCTGATTACTATTTGAATCCTTGGTTTTACGTCCTTTGAAGGTAAACTTAGATTTTTACAACTGTGCCTATGAAGCTTGGTGGGGGCAGAGGGTGAGAAAGAAAATGAGGCATCAGTTTTGTCAACCTGGGGGATGGAGTGGTTAGTATAATAGTAATAATAATAATAGAGGGAAAAGAAAGGAAGGAATTTTTGAGAACTGGGGTTACACTGCAGGTCTGTAAGCCTGTTCTTAGGTACTGTTCTCTTGGTTCACTGAGATTGGTGTATTTCAGTTTACTGACAGAGGTTACAGGTCCCTCACTACATGAAGCAAACATCTCAGAAACTGCAAGAAGTACTTTGAGCTTTCCCACAGAAGCTCTTCTTGCTGGAACTTCACAGAGGAAACAGCAGAAAAAAGAGTTTTTCATTTCTGTCAAGGCTTTTACTTGCATGAAGCATAGATGTATCCCAGTCAGATTTTTATATGTCTTGCTCCATTTCATACCCACAACACAGGCACCTGGCTTTGCTTGTTAGAGAACTATCATTTAATAGGCACTCATTATCTTTCCTATCACTTAATCAGGCTTTGATGCCTTTGAATTAACCTTGAAATTCTCACTGTGTTGAGCAGGAGGCTTGGTCTAGAGACCTCCTCCTGTCCCTTCTCATCTAAATGATTCCACAGTTCAATAAGGAAAAGTTCCCTGTAGAGTCTTGGGACAAATATACTCCATTATTCTCTTCACAGGATGGAGGACATGGTGATCAAGCTTTCCTCATAAAAATAGCAAAATCTGAATTTTAGTGATTAAAGACTTTCTGTATTTCATGGAACTTCATAGTTAACCAATGTTTTTTTTCTTTTATAGGAAATATAATTACATGGTCTCTAACATAAACCTGATCCTAATATCCTGTAAAGGATACTGCAAAGGCATTCACTGAAATTAAAGGCTTCAAAAGACCTGGTCAGATTTGCAAAACCAAGTAATTCTTAAAAATTAAACTTAAGACAGCTGTGACAATGACCACACATACAAATGAAAAAAAGTCTGCACTTACAGTTCTATTGCCTTGTTCCACATGATAACATATCCAGAAAGAATGAAGGACTCAATATTTACAATGTGTGTATTTCCTCTCTCTGTTCCAACATAAAGCCATTTACTCTGGAAAGGTAGATGGCAGTAAGTAATCCTGGAGAAGAAAAAAACAAAACAACAAAATATAAGTGACTTAATACCACATCAACAATATTTTTTAACACTTTTGCAGAGGAAAGAATTATTCTCTCCATTTTATAACTCAGGAAAAACCTGCCCAGCAGGCATTCTGAAGAATGTGCAGGTTCTGGGGGTCATCTCCAGGAAAAACATTAAAAAGAACATGAAACAAAACAGGGCCATCCTGCCTGCCTAAGTAAGGGCAGGAAAAAAGAGATACATCACTTGAGCACTGAACTAAGCCTGTCTATCTCCATGAGTATGTAAATTGTGCTTTGATACTACTCAAGACTCTCAAGGAAGGCTTTCTTATATCCTTTCTCTGGATAAGCAGATTATCCAGTTGAACAGAGTTTTGTGGACATCAGTGGGATTAATGTTTTGTTTGACAGATATGTAACACCATAGTTCACACAAGAAAACATTTGTTAATTTGCCATCTGGAAGAGTAAGGCCTTAGATCAGAGCATTTCTCAAAACTGAATTATCATAGACACACTGAGTCCTACACTCACATTACAAGGTGATGAACAAGTGCTGCACTAGCTTGGAAAGATGTCATGACAATTTCTCATAATAATACATGAAAGTTTTCATAGATGACAAATGAGTAGGTTCAGGTTACTTTCATATTATGGTTATTATGTAGATATTACATACAGTCAAACAAAACTAAATCTACATGAGATGAGAAAACATTTGCTACTAAAATATAAGTGAATGCATGCTACCTACAGAGACTGAAACTTAATCCAACCTTATAGTACAGACTTGTAAATTTTGACAAAAACCCAGGTATTTTGCTTGGTATGTTGTATGTTATTATATCGATCACTCAGTTCCACAAACAGGCTATTTCTGGCTTTTATATGCAAACTTGATTTTTTTTCCTTAGCAAGTTCAACCACCACGAAATACAGTATTTAAAACCATGCATATTTAAAGTTTTCATTCCTGTGGTACAGCAATCTTTCTGAGTTCTACAAAGGAGTGAGAGGGGTGTTGGCAATCTTTCAGTAATTTGGCTCTCTCAGTCAGCTCCTCTGAGTAGAGTATTTGCCACCCTTTAAGGAATTGTTCAATAATTATACAAATTAAATATATTTTATGTAATTGTTCCCTGTAAAGTACTCTCAACAAACAAAAAGATTCCAAACACATTATACACAGTATTTGCATAGTTCTGTAGTTTTTCAAGTATCCAATAAACTGCCAGTATATTTAATGCTAAATTCTTTCAAGTGAGGAAAATTACTTTTTTTGTACTTATGCATCACACTGGATTGAAAACAGTTTAAATACGGAGCCTACATATTCTAATTTATGGCAAAAATTATTGTGGAATCATGGAACCCAGAGTAAGGCTTACCCTTCAAAGAAATCTTGTTTTGTTGATTAAAGTGAGACCTAAATATGAGATAGACTTTGTTTGTCCAGCTATACAGAGCTAAATTTTACCATCAATTGTGTAATTTTGGCAATAATTCTGGAGCTTTTAGTGGAAAGGACACCAAGTTTTCCAAGCCAATTGCTTTGAGAATGGGAGCTATATTTTAGTATGCATAACTGAAAATGCCTTCAAGGAGCAACACAGTACTGATATTTTGAGTGCAGTCAGACCAACAAAGATCCACCAGAAACAACTGCTGGAGGTATATGCCACCTACATAATCCTTGATGAAGTTCAAGCTATGAACTTTATTCTTCTGATCATGACAGGTGCAAGGAACCATTTGCCCTTTTGACTTTATAGTTTCAAATGGGAATTTGTTTTTCACATCTTTCCCGATACCTTTCCTTTAAACTAAACAAATCTATTTCTTTTGCTTTCTCTTCAGGTGCACCATTTCCTTCACTTCTGGTTAAATTAATATTTAGTCCTTTTTTTTTTTTTTGTTTGTTTGCTTAATTTCTTGTATTTCTGTACAACCTCTACTCTTCTTTCTTGCACTGCAAAGCTTTGTTAGATCCCAGCCCATAAAAAACCTCTTTGGCTGATAAACCCTCTTAATCACTTCATGTTGAAGCTCACTCAACACTTGTTTGTAGTAAACTGTTACATTATAGGAAGAGAAGATAATTTTGACTTGAAAGTGTTGGAAATGTAGCTGTCTAGTGACTGACAAAAAAATAATGAGTTCCAAAGTGAACCCTACTTGATTTGAATGCTGCTGCTCTAAATTCTTGCAGTAGTGCCATCAGACTAAGTAGGTTCAAGTCCACCCAGGACAATGCTATTTTTTAGTACACTGTTAAATCAAATCACAAGCCAGTAAAGGGTACTGCAGAAAACTTGGTCTCCCATGTGCAAGAATGAATCCAAAATCTTGATAATGAATAAAGTTTCAACATCACCTCACACACTGTTTGAGGCCTCTTTGGGCTGCTTTCCATCCTTTTTGAGTTTTGCTTCTATGCCGTGATCTCTGGGACACACTGCCACAACAACCAACAGACTAAGTGGGTGTCTGCATTCCCAGATACTCCATGTCCTCCATCTGCCTGCCTTAGGTTTAAAATTTTAAGAACATAATGCTTTAAAAACAAGGTCCTAGAGCAAGAGAAAAACCAGTCCAATGTAGTAACTACTAATAAGTAGTTAGGCCGTAAGTTACTCGACATCCTGCTGGCCTATCTGAAATCCCAGACACCAGTCACTGCTAAGTCTGGATGTACAATATGAAGGGCCAAAAGAGTATTAGGTATTGTAAAAGAGCAAAAGGAAAAAAAAGCACGACAGGCTTGCTTTTTTTTTAGTCAGCTACTTCCTCTTAAATTATTTCATTTTGTTCTGCCAAATTTATGGGACAGCCAAATAGGAACGTATCCTGCATGTTCTTTCTTCCACAAAGAAAACTACCCTATGAGTCTTCATTGTTTACCCGAACTGTTATTAGACATTATGAAATGTCTAACTGTGAAATGTATAAATGTCATTATGAAACCTTGTACAGTATGAGAGCTTATAAGAAAATAGTATTCCCTTAAAGAAAATCCAGGTATGTAACAAACCTATTAGAGCACAGGGATTACAGACATTTTAATACAAGATATTGCTAGGCTTCACCAAACAAAGCCATATGACTTCCATATTCTCCTAAAACTCTGCACTTCTCTGAGGTAGTTTTATTTTACATTATGTAAATTAAATTCAAACTGCCTTATATATTACTGACTTTTCACTTCTACAGAAAACATTAACTTGACTTTGAGGCTTGGAAGCTTTGAAGCAAGACTCAGATTTTTAATGAACATCTTCCATCTCAGTAAGTACTGAAATTACATAACGATTTCTTCAAGAGAAAACAATGAAGTCTCACACCGTAGTTTTCATTGTGCATGAAAGATATTCTATTATATGACTCTATTAGTCATATATCCCACAAAGCAAATTAAGATGTCCTTTGATGCTGTTACAAAAACGAGTCAATAAGCCAGAAAGAAAGAAAGGCTATTTTTCTTCTTAAGAAGGTAGGGGTTGTGCTGAATGATGTCAGTATGAAGTGCTTCTGACAAAGTTTAATCAGATTGTCAATCTGATTGAGATAACAGGCAACAAAATTAAATGGAAACTTGAGGATTTTCTCAATGTTGATCACTTAACAGAAAGTCAGCCGGAAATGTGGATATTATACATTCTTAGCAGCAAACCACAACATGAATCTTATTGATTGTTATGAGAAATAGCAAAAAATTGATGAATTGATACAAAAAAGGTGTTTCTATTCTGTCAGAACAGTCTGAAACATTGAATCATTTTTCCAAATGACAAAACAGGATATAGAATGTAATTTTTTAAAAATCAAGAAGTACAAACTAAAACTATATCAGAATTTAGTAAGGAAAACTATTTTGCTAAGGTCCTAAAAATGCACCTAAAATTATGTAAGTAATGTAAGAGATACAATGGAATAACTGAAAGAGGCATTGTCAAAACACAGAACTTTATTTTAGAAAGTAATATATTCTGACTAACAAATCTTAAAAAAGAGTATTTTCCAGAAAATCACAGCACTCTACGCTCTAACAACCATGGCCAAAAACTCACTGCATATTAGTAGAATACTACAACTTTAAAATAATTTAAAATCCTATATTCTCTAAAGTATTAGTAAAAACTCTCAGATTACTTAAAGTCATCTTTATTACATTAATTGTATTTCTCTAAGAAAAAGAAAGATGATTTTGAGAACACTTCTTTCTGCCCCTGCTTTGTTATTTTTGGTTTTCTACTTTTAGCATGGAAAGTTTTCCTGGAACACTATTCCTGGTGGTGTGTGGGAAGAGCTGCTGAAGGGGGGAGAGTAAATTGCATTTCTGTCAAAATGATAAACAGTTATTCCAATTTAATTATTTAATTGCTCATTCATGGACATCAAAACTGCAATTAAATTTATACTCTGGCTTTTCCCTTTATACAAATAATCTGAAATAGGAACAAGCATAGAAACTGTGTATTTTTTATGCCCAGCACTGACTGGCAGAGTTCAGTTCCTACAGAAAACAAACACCAGTTTGAATTCCCTTTCAGAATCCTATCAAGATAAACTACACTGTCCATGTTCTCAGGAAATACTGAAATCTCACAAATTTACAGGAAAAGAGGGAAATAAAACATGAAGGAGCATTAACTTGGGAACATGAGTAGCTGACAGGAAGCAAATCCAGTAGCTGTAAGGCACGCCACTCATGGTCCTGGCCCAGCCTTTTTCTCTCAGAGACTCCTAAGGGAATGCCACTGTCTGACACCCAATTTACAGTGCATTGCCCCATCATGGATGAACTCAGGTGCTGAGAAAGCTGATCATCTTCTTAGGATGGTTTTGGCTATCAGAAGTCTGCCTTTTCATTGCAGTGATTATAGCTCTTTTCCTGACTCCAGGGATTTTTTTCTGAGGCTCTCAGTACTCTCCACTAATTTGTGCTATTTCCCTCAGCTGTTCATTCCCAAAAGCTGTTCTCTTGGCACTGCCACCTGATAGACTGGACATCATCCCTGGTACTTGCCAATGACTGCCTGATGTTATGTCAGGTCCTCTTTCAAAGCAGCTCTTTTTTGAGAGGAATCTGTGGCCTGTGTAACCTTCAATGGATATCCACAACAGAGGAAAACCGCTGCATCAGCCCTTCCCTTCCTTCTTGACTTCTGCAGGATTTCTTCACTCCAACAATGAAACTACAGCTGCTGAATGTGCCTCAGGACCTTGTATCAGTCCTCTTCTCCCTCTATCAGCAAGCACAAATTATTTCCACCCAATTTATTTTCTACCCTCATACTCCCTTAATCTTCTGGTAATTTTGAACAAAAGTAAAACAAAACAAAGCACACCAGACTCATCTAGTGCCCCTCCTGGCTCCAGTGGCTGAAAGTGGACTGAGATAGATTCTGGCTAGCCAGTATTCTCAGAAGGAGTAAGGTTACTTTTCTGTCAGTTCAGTAGGAACTATTCGAGATGAGATTAGTGCTTTAAGTCACAAAATGGACACAGGAAGATTTAGACAGATATTCAGGCAAAGTAATTTGTAGCTGACTTGTAATGCCTAAACAGAAGCACAGATTAAAGCTACTAATAATGAAAGAAAGGAATTGTTTCCAGCAGATCTAGCAAAGGATGTAAATTATGAGCTATTTGGCCTCTGGAGGTATTTAATCTTCTTCCTGGTTTATATATAAACGTGGAGCTCATCAGCACTGTAAGACATGTAAAAAACTTGTACAATAGTGGCAGTTCACGCAGTCTGCCATCCACATGATGTGATGTGTTTGCAGCAGATGGTTGTGCAGTTCCCCAGATAGATGTGAATTGGGTCTGTGCATAGGAATAACAACATTTCCTCTGCAGCACGGGGTGTTGTTACATACCAGGGAGCCCTAGGAAGGCAGAAACCCAAGATGAACTCCATTATTATGAGTTCCAATGTTTAACTTCAACTTTTATTTTAACTTACTTGCAGAGTATGCAAAGTCTCTAGGGCCAATGTAAGAGCACAGGAAATACTTTAAATTACTAGCTGGCTGACTAAGAGTCAAATGAAATATAGAGCAGTTCAATACATCTGGAGAGTTTCTTCCTTTCAGGGTCTTGGTGATACTAATCATAGCAGGAGTATTTCTCCTATTCAAATGAGATTCTCCAAATACGATGTAAGATAATTTCAAAACTTTTTAGCAGCCCTGCACATGCAGATTCTAGCGGAAAGTGAATGAATTAAACATGCCTTTGAGATTCATACTTGTAGTCAACCTGTTCTTCAAAAATGTGTTCTAGTTTTAATTTAAAATAAGAAAAATCTTCTCTTTCACACATATTTTCTGCTAGCATCAACACTCAACCTTCATTTTGAATTAATTGATCTGTCTCATTTTATGTTTTAATTCTTTACATAGAAGAAAGTGAAGTAGAGCTAAAAATACACTGAACACGAATTGTATTGCATCCTGGTGACATCATAACATAGGATAAACCCCATTGTTATTTAGGAATATCTGGATACAAGAGGAATATTAAGGTAAATTATATACTCAAAATACTGCATGAACAGTTCTGTCTCTGGATTTTTTCCAGAGTGTTATACAGACTGCTCAAATATTTGTTGTTTTAAGACTGTAGTTCATCCACCGGCAAATAAAGGTGATGACAGGACCGGCTAGATGAAGAGTATCTAATGAGAAGTGTAAGAATTGGAATTTAATTCTATTTTTCCATTAAATTCAGAGATGAATGTGACTATTCTGTTTATAACTTCTCAGTGAATCATCTCTACCAATAAATTCTAAGTTATTAATGTAAACCACAAACTATTTACAATTAAAAACTGTGAAACCAGGAATCATTTAGCTCACATACCACTGTGCCTATTTCCTGACTGAACTACCAATACCTGCAGACAGTAGACACACTTGAAGACATTACTTGAGCTTACACCTTATATCTGTAGAGCTCAACGCTTTAAAGAAAGACAATAAAATGAATTGCTTTATATGAGACAATTTAATACTTTTTCCTTACAAAGAAACATTAATGAAAAATGGAGTCAAGGCAGTGGCAACAGTTACTTTCTAGACCTGTACTTCTACTTCCCAATGTTCCTTTCAAGTTTGGTAGCTCAGACTATTCATCTTACCCAATCAGTCCACAGAGCAGTTTTATTTGTCTTTGTTTTTTACTGGTTTAGATACAAGTATTCATCACAGTCACTGTTGCTTGTGCAACAGCAGTAATTTAATTTGTGGATTGGAATGTAAGAAATGAACCTTTGGGGTTCCTGTCTTCTGTTTAATATTGATTTAATCTGATTTCTTCAAATTAACTACCACTTAAACTAGAACAAATTACTCTAAGATATCTCTTGATTTAAAGTATTTCAGTGATGGGAGATTCTCTACAAATGCTGAGGTACAACAAATCAGGATTCCACCTCTAAACTATAATTTCAATACAAATTATCCTAAGCAAAGTATACTTCTAGCTGTAACATCTTACATATACTTAGGACATCTTCCTCCCCTCCGCCTCCACTTCAATTTCTGCAAATTCTGTGTAGAAGAAATGTTAAGAAAACATTTTCACTTCAGAGTTTCACTCATGGCCAATAGACTTAAATAGTGCTGAGATATCTAACACAATTATTTATTTTGACAGAACGAAAAAGCTTATGCAGCTATTTTTCATCAAATTATTTAGACATGTCATCTGGCTGGTGGTCTACTGCTGCTTTCAAGTGTTTATGATGCAAGCATTTTTCATGGTGCCCCTCACCTGAAATATTATACATAAGCAACTTACAAGAGTAAGAAAGAAGAATACAAGAAGCACAAAAAAATTGTAAAATGTCAAGAATTGCAGCTGGAAAATTATTTCTTTCTCAAGATATTTTGATTTTGTCCCTCTTTTTTTGTTGGATCTATTAGCACATTCTGAAGCATTCTAATTTTTATAAATTGAGACTGATCATTAATCCTTTAAAGTATTAAAAACTAAAACACCAAGTTCAAGGTAAAGCACTATTAATAGTACATTCCATTTCTTGTTTCCCTTCTTTTCTGTTAAAACAACTGAGAATAAAAGCAGGCTTTTCCTCTGTTTCTTCAAAAGCCAGAATTTTCTGTGTAAACCTTCTGGACAGGGGGAACAACCCTAAAAGCCTGAAGCCCAAAGCCTGAAGCCCATTCTTGACTTGCTAACGATTTCAAATGAATTTGCAAGCACAACTGTAGTAAACAATTTACAGCATTTGAAAAATACTTGTTTTAAGAAATGCTTTTGTTAACCACAAAAAACATAAGTGTAGCAACTACATGAACATATGGAAGGTGTGTCAACATAAATTATTTACAAGCAGTTAACTCAAACTTAAACAACCTGGAACAAATCAGGAAAAGCATGTTCACAAATATATTAGATGAATTCCATTTGATTAAATTAGTAAACCCAGAGATCTCTCTTGAATAAAGACTTAATCTATGTATTTAGATAAAATCTTATGAGGTTATTATGAACTCTTTACAAGTGAAGTCACAGTCTACCAAATGCCACAGGTCCTTTGGCTTTTCCCAGTTTTATTTCTTATAACTACCCTTCTTACAACTCCACAGGTCACCCTGGCCTGTCCAACATGTCATAAAACACACAGAAAGATAGCTGCATTATAACTTCCTATAAGATATAGGCATTGAAATTCCCACCCTCAATAACTCCAAGTAGCACTGCAGGAAGTTATGGGCATTACTGGAGCTCAAGAACAACTCAGAACTCTCTCTTGAAATCCCCATGTGCAAGGGGATGTACAACTTCTGTAGATTGTGCTACTAATGATTTGTTTCATTTTCAGAATGACAGAAAATTACCTTCCTTCCTCTTAGGCAAATGCACAGCAAAGAGACACCATCTTTGGTCAACTCCCTTTTAGGGTTTTGACTGCAAATTCATTGGAGTGTCTTATTTGTAGGAGCAGGATCACTGACAGTGGCAGTGACAGTGACACACTTTCCCTGGCTAGATCTTTAGTATTACACAGTAATGCCACAGATTGAACAGGTGTAACATGAATACTTGGTCCCAAGAGAAAAAGACAAGGATCTTACATGGAAATGCTCTTCCTTAAATAGAAAAAGATGCTGGAAGAAACCAGCATACTTTTCACTGACTTCTAATTTGTTTCTGATGCTGACTCAAGGTCATTACACAACAAAAATGAGAATAAAAGTTCCACAAAATCAGTGAGCTGAGAAAATTAATGAAACAGGGTTGGAAAACAGACTCTTGCTCTCATCTTCAGGGAAAAGACAATGTACATGATTTTTCTCTTGTCTACTGGCTTGTGAAATCACTATTTCGTATTTGTAATACTTCGCTTGTCCTTCATAAATTTCTTTGAAGGTTAAGTAAAAATGGGGTTGCAATACCAAACACAGTGACAGTGATGGGCAATACAGAGCACAGTAAGAGCCACTAAGTTTCTTAGCAATGAAAGAAAGCCAAATAATAAGGCTGGAACAAGAGGATGAAAGCGAAAATTTTTGATGTATTTGTTTCATTGGTTTTGTAGCATCTGCATTAAAAAATCCCAAGCACCTCAAGGTAGAATTTCTCTGATTCCTTCACCCAACACTGAATACATAAATCAAAAATGCAGTTTTTGTTTCCCAATCTCATGGTTCCAAATAAGTAAATTGGGACCTAGCTCAAAGATGAAAGGTTGAAACTTGTCTTTTGTTTAACAGTTGCTTGACTTCACAGAGCTATTAGAAAACTAAACTAAAGACATGTTAGCATTTCACCCTCTGCTAGCTGCAACATGCACAAATCTGTTTATCATACATTCCTACTAAAATAAGTTTAAACCCAATTTTATATCAGTATCAATCAAGTTATTTTGAATGACACTAAAATCAGGGTAAGACTGAAATACTGAAATTTACTTCAAAGAAAAAATAATTTTACATGTGCATACTTTTTCTTTGTGTGCATGCTTTTTTCCTTAACAGCTTCCATCAATTAAAATCATGTAGACTTATTGGAGACCAGCTGTTCTCATTTGTTGCGCTTCAGTAGACAGGGACTCTGTGATTAATCGTCCTTGTTTTTCTGCAATCTGTAGTCTCTCTTCTCTTCCTGCTCATGTACTGTTTAATGATATAATCTCAACACTGACATTACTAGCTCTATTTCTGATTTACTGGAATAATGCCCAGAGTTTATTGTGACAGAAGGAAAAGTATCCTAAATCATTGCATTGGGTTCTTGCTTGAAGCTGACATGTGTCTGGGCAGGAAAGAGGTGGTGTGGTTTCCAAGAACCAAATTACTTACTGCAACTGAATGGGTGCATGTTCTTCACTGCTTTAAGATATGACTGGAAATCTAATATAACAAAGGTCAAAGGAAAGATCTGAACAGAACTCTGAAAGATTTCTCAAAACTCTAATTTGAAATCTTCAAAAGATAAAACCATATAATTCCCGTATCTACACTATAACTGTAACAAGAAAATTACAGCTAATAGAGTGGACTGTTTATACTGCCTGAACTTTCATACATTTTAAAAGACTTTTTTTTTCTGTTGTCTAATATGATGCATTTTTGTATTACAGTATTGGGCCTCTCATTTGTTACGACGGAGACCATGAAACACAGTTGTTCAATGTATAACTGTGAGTACATATTTTAAATTTTGCTGTCCCAACTTGGCCTCAGAGCAATTTGGCAACATATCTGCTATGTGAAAACAACATAATATGTTACCCTGTGTTTTCTCAAAAAAGCATAAATCTACTGACAAACATGCTTTATTTTTTAGAAAGCATTAGAAACAACCAGCATGCTGCTCAACACATGATGTAAGGTCTGACAATATATAGCAACATTATGTCTCCTGCTAAGAAATTGTTTCTGGAAGGAAGAAACCCAGGCAAACAGTCACATGTGGCCAGGTGACATAAAATTTAAATAATCCAGGACATGTTTTTCTGCCCTATTGAAGGAAAAACAAAACTTCACTAAGATGTTTTGCAAAATGCAATTTTGAAGAGATGTCTTTTTTTTTTTCTCAGAGAAATAATACAAGGAACTACAGTCAGAGAGACCCAAAGAAAGACATAGATTGGAAAAGAGGGGTTTGTCAGGGCAGAGAGCCCTGTACTGTTGTTAAGTCCTCAGGTGATTGTGCCAGCTAGGCATTTTTCTCCAGCAGTTCTATGGGCCACAATGATTTCGTGGGTGCATGTGTGAAGTGATTCCTTGTAAGTCATCTCTCAGGGGTTTTTGCCCTTCTGCTATCAAGCACAGCTGCTATCTCTAAGAGTAATTCAGATGTAGCATATCAGGCATTTTGCCCTCAGAGAAGTTGTTTAACAAACACATAAAAAAGCAGATGCTGTGGCATAATGCATTTAAGAATTTTTAAAATTGAAATGAAACTGACAGTAATAATATTGGCAGAACCCTGATGGACTAAAAATCACTTTGGGGAAAAACTATGAAAACCACCTTTTAGAAAGAACAGATATTCTTAAATTCAAGTTTGGATCTGGATATAAACAGAGATCCTTCTAATATTCTAGAATGAAAAATATGACCAGGACTTCTGTCTTATTTCAGATTAATGTCTATCCTCGTGTAACTTAAGCATAAAGAAACCCAACTGCTTCTAGAATAGCTGTCTTAAGCTCTTGCAGCACTTCTTCTGCAGTGGCACCAACTCTCAGATTGCATTACAAATCCCACCCAAGATGGTAAGCATAAAAACTAAACCTGATGAAGTTAAGCCATGTTGTTATCTCTGATGTTATGACTGTAGTGTTATTACTGCTTGCTCACCTATACTTAAAAATACACACTAACCAAGGTTTAGAGTCCTTCAAAATGTTTTATCCTTGAAAAGGAAAAATTTTGTAAGTTTTAGTAAAGTATGGAAGGTAGGTTCACCAAAGGTAGGCTATTCCAAAGTATTCCAATTATAGGAAATACAGTATATGTAGAAACTCAATACAGCACTTATAAAAAACATCACTGTAAAATTCTATTTTTAATGTCTATTTTATGCTCGGTTTTACTGAAAAAGGAAATTTTTATTGGATATTTGAGAGATTCTCAAGAATTAGTTTTAGAGCTATTGTAATTTCACAAGTGATATTGGTACTAATATTAATGAAACCTCTTAGGGACACAATATTACAGAGGAAGGACAATCTGCATGAGTAAAGTACAAGAAATTGAATTAAATTTAAAATGCAAAGGGCCTAGCCTCAAACTTCAAAGAACTTCCACTTCAGGGTTAGAGCTCATGACACAGAAGTGATAAAAATGATAATTTCAATTTTGCTTGTCTTGCTTTGCTTCCACTATTAAAAGCTTGCACTGATAAAAAGCAGCACATCCCCTGGCAGCTACATATCCATCAGGGAGGAAGTGAAATGGGTGTATTAGTCAATCACAGCAAGACCACAAACACGGGCAAGATGAAGCCACATAAAAGGAAGATGCCATTTTTGCATGCATCAGTAAACATATTCCTGCAGAGACTACAAATGAAAATAGTACTGTCAATGGCCACAGCACAGATGGGACCCTATCTAGAATGTGCTTCCTTGATGAATCATCAGCTCAGAGAGAACTGATATAAGGAGAAAGGTCCAAAGAAAAGAAAAGGCAATGAAGACACAAATTTATAAAAGAAAAGACAGAACCTTCATTTTTGTAGTGAAAAAAAACAACAAAAAAACCCAAAAACCCTGGCTGTGAATACACAGGAACGAGCTGTTTATCTGCAAAGGAGAGACAAAATATTTAAAATGCATGACAACGTGGATACTGCAATATCATATCAAATGGGAATAAAAGAGCCATAAAAATACTTGAAGCTGAAAGGTTTCTTTCCATCAGAAGAATGAAACTGCCATGGAACCTTTTCCCTGAAGAGCAACCAGTGGTGAGTAGTTCTATAACAGTGTAATGACCTGCTGGGAGCCTGTTGCATGTGGAGGAGTCAGTGATCCACACATGAGTGACACCAAGCAGGCGCTGGGGCTGTGTGTGCAGCGCAGTCTCCAGGCTGTGTGGAGCTGCACAGACCCTTTGGAAGCTGGATAAACACAGCCAGCTGTCACTGGAAAGCCTGCAGGCAGCTCCCACTTGGTGGTTGCACCAACAAGGCAGAAGGAAGCTTTAGTGTCAACGTCCTTTCTGTTTGATAGCAGGAATAATGCACACAGCTGTCTCCTTACAAGAAAATCCTACAATAAACTGGATGACAAAAATGGGGTAACACTTTCTGTGGATGGGTTACCTGCTGACTGAAAACCTGAGTGACAGTGTCCAACTTCGGGCTCCCAGCATCTACAGGGATGCAAGTTTTCCTGGGCTCTTCTGCCATTCTTTGTAGTGCTAGCTCTAATAAATAGCATTTTGAATGCTAACTTACATGGCCTTGAGTGCCTTTCTTACTGGGATCATAAGAGAGCAGTAACTCTTAATGCAAAACACAGTCAGCTTGTTCACTTAAGAAAGGGAGGTGTATGAGTTCACTGGTGTGCAACTGAGAGAACCAGACTGAGGAGATCCCTTCAGCTCCACTTCACTAGAAGGCTCACATGTTTAAGAGCTATTAAAAAGAAAATTTTAGGGATCATGTGGATTTTCATTCTATTTAAGTGGATTGCATAGTCTATCAAATCAAACCTGTTGATTCTTAGTATCAATGAGAAAATCTATGTTTTGCATTTTTTCTCTTTGTTGACCGTGTAGCTAATCTGTGCTGAAAACAAGAAAAGCCAAAATGCTTTTGCTTGATTTCTTTTTATAACCAAGACAGTCTTCACTTCAGCTAGGTTGCATGGCACTTTCCAGGATGAGATTATGGCTCTCATCGATCCTACGGGTCAAATGCACTATGAAATTTTTCATAACATGATGTAAGATGTGTTAAAAGAATGCTATTTTTTTTAACAGAGAAAACAGAGGCATGTAGTAAATAAACACATGAACATGATTTGGGTCAGTCTCACTGGAGAATCTTTCCTGTCTTTTGTCTTTCTGATGTGACATTCGACAAAGTTCATTTTCCTGCCCTGCAGTATTAAGGCATAGCCCCCTTGAACAAACGTTTTTATGAGCTTCAGGAATCTCTTCAAGCTCAAGAATTGCATGAAAACATTGGGTTTGAAACCCCTGAATGCCATTCTTTCAAAAGTGACAAATGATGATGCAAGACCACACTACACATATAAAACTAACCAACCAATCAACAGCCAACCAACCAACCACTGCCCAAACCAACCACAACAACAACAAAACCCAAAAAAGTTTTGTAAAGTCTTCATCAATATGTGGAAGTGAATTCCAATCACATGGCTTCTTTTGGTTTCCTCAATTTATTTCCATCATCAACCTGAGAAAATTTACATCCTTTTCAGAAACTGTAGCATATTTTTATGGTGAAATACTGCTTTATATTTGAATTCTATGGTTCTTTGCAATAATTGAATGCTAAACCACACCATGTAATCAGAATCTGTTTTGCTGTATAGCGTGACTGTGCAACTGTACAGAACCTTGCTTGATGACAGACCTCTGACTAATTCAAAAGTACATAGAGTTTGTAGCTATACCCTATTAACCAGGCAAGCTATCACAGGAATCCAGTTCCTTGAACAGGCAGTGAGACAGAGAATCTACTTTGACTAACCCACAAGTTCTGTAACACAAATGAACAGACACAGGTACTGCTGCGACTGCACAGCCAGTCACCAGTATTCAATTCAATAGCCTCTTGCTGTCATTTTGGAGAGGTTTATCTGCAAAGGAGAGGAAGTATTTAAAATGCTCTTAACATAGGACACAAAATCCTGCAAAGACAGAGCAAGGCAAATATAAGAAGATTCACCTACTGTCAGGAAAGAATATAGAGCCAAGAAAAGTTACCTTATTCAAAAACATCCATTTTTTTTGTTTTGGTTTTAGTTTGCTTTAATTTGTTTCCAAGCATTTAGAGTAATACTCTCAATCACCTTGTTTGAATACTGTAAGATCTCAACTGTAGGAGTCAAATTTCTAATTAATAGTGAGTTACAGTTAACAGAACTGCTCTAAAAGTCGTCTCCTTAAAAGGCTCCTCTTGCTCTGTGCCAGCACACCCTTAACTCTGAAGAAAGTGTTGAGTCCCAAAGCCAGATACAAAGACTGTCACCTGGTGATTCCCCTCAGAAGGGCACTGGTGGCAGTGTCATGGCGTCAGTGCAGAGTGCATGCATGTAAGACCCAACACTCTGTGTCACACTCTGCTCATGCATGCTGCTGTAAGTCACTGGATAAGCTGCTGCAGTACTCTTGGCTCATTTGTCACACACCAGTCAGTAATGGCTAAAAGAAGAAAGAGAGGAGGGCTGTACCCCGTGTCAGTCAACACAACTGAACCAGCTCAGCTAGGGAATGACAGGAGGTGAGCTGTGTTCATAAGTGACATGAGTGCCTGCTGGCTTATAGGACCTGAATTTCACACTGCAATCCTTGCTGGTTTTCCTACCCCAGCTGCCCTTATCTTAAGAGTGCATCTGTAAACTGTTGCGTATTTAAAGCTGCACTTGCTAAAGTCTGCTCTGATTATATTAAAAATTATGGAGACCTATAACAGTTTCCAGTGGGTTTTGCTTTATCCTGATGTTCTTTGCAGCAGATAGAGACAGTGTCTAATTCCAATAGCTGAGTTATTTGTTTTGCCTAAAATGCCTACTGAAGATCAATCTGGCATCTCCTATGACATCAAGGAAGGAAAAGGAGGTACTAACATATGCAAGGTGTCCATAATTTTAACCTTCAAAAACACTGAGAAGATTCTTATAAAGTGTTTACAGAGTTTAAAATGTTTTACCTGTCCACAGTATTTGTAAAAGAAACTATAAATCATATATTACCAACCATATGCTACTGTCAAACTTGTCTTTGAGTAACTGTCTTAGCATTACAGCTCTTGGTATGGAGCCAAGTACTGAAACACATTGCTTGCATTTATATTTTCTTCAAAGTTCTTAATGCACTGCATTACATTCCAATTATAGCAACAGAAATCTAAGATGATTACTTTATATAAAATAAATATACTTTTTTGGGCAAAAACATATAATTTGCTAAAGTCCAAGAAAGTCCAGAGCATTGCACTGTATGACAAAAATTATCTGTTTGCCATTATGTTTCTTCAGTGTTCCTTCTACACTTGCTCCAAAGAGACACCTAGTAAAGGAACAGTGAATTATGAATTATTATTGCTAGTGCTGCATCATCAGTAGTTTAACAGGAGGTCAGAAGAAGAAGAAACTAAATCTGGAGAGGCTGCAAAGTCTGATTTAATGGCTATAAAGGTGCACTTTGTTAGTGAATTATTATTCATAAACGGTTCAGTGTCTTAATACTTTATCTTACTTGTTAACTCAAGGACTACTGCATTTAAGTGTTCTTTGGTCTTTACAGCTATGTTTTTAGCAACATCCAAGGAAAAGAACCAACACATTTTACTTTTGTGTGAGGGAGAGAGGGGATATATGTATGTATGCACTTGAGGAAACTTGACTCAAGTAACTACAGAAACCTATACAGAAACACTGCTTAAGAGCAGATTTTAGTCCCTTATCCTGCAATCTTAAATGTCAAGAAGCAGAAGCAAATTGCAAATGAAACAGTACAACTACATAATGACTGGTGCGTTGTGAGTAATAGCCAAAGACCTAAGTAACATTCATCTGTCTAACAGAAAGTAACAGCTCTATGGTTCATGCACCAAATACCATAAAAATGCAGAATAAACTGATTCTATACGAAAGCTAATTAACCAAAGTCAAATAAAACAAGCATTTGGAATAATAAAATTCTCTTCATCATCACAAGCAGATAAAATATTAGAATTTTAAGTGCATTATATTGCATCAGTTCATGAAGTAAATCTGCCATTTGTTAAAAAAATAACCAACCTAAACCAAACAGTGTAACATGGAGACAAACATATTGGATGAATAAAATCAAAATTTTTTAAATCCTGAAGAGCGACATGCAAATAGAAAAACCTGAAGGATTCACATGTTCCATTTTCATACGTAAAATGCAAATGCATAATGATGTGTTTGGCTCTGTGAAAGCTACCTAAATCTAAAATTAAGTTATATTATAAACAATCACGTAAGAACTAGCCTTTGACTTTCTAAACACTTCCCTGTATGGTGTTTTTCAATACCTTACTATTTTTTGAAGACATGCATCAATATTTTAAAACCTATTTTCTGTCAATAAGCATTTAAGAAACATTTAAAAAGCAGCTTTTTCACTGGTTCACAAAGTTAAGACAAAAGAATCTCTATTCAATATGAATCTTGCTTCCTCTTAACCTCCCCCTGAAAGAGGAGAGGGGAGGATGAAAATAAAGTATTTTTAACTGCTCCTACATTGAGAAAAACATTACTTTTTGGAAGACAGACCTTTGAATTTCTTGAAGAAAATCAATTTTGATTTTATCACTTTATCAGTTTCTCACGTTCCCCTTACACCCGTTTTGTCATAGATTTCATATAGCTAAGGCAACCATTATTTCATTCACTGTTTCTCTGACCATCCCATAATTTAGAGCTTCTGTTCTCTAACACCAAAAATATATTCAGAAAAAAATGAAAGATCTTTTTTAGACTTAGCTCTATTACGCATATAAACTTTCCAAAGTGAGAGGGTTAATTACAGCTTTAGCCTTACTTTTTTGCTACTTGCCCAGAGGCTTATGTTGAATTTTACATACTAAATGTGTAATTGAGCTTACAAAATTAAAAGTTATGTGATTTAAAATGAATTTATATGGATGTAAAAAGAAAATATAATAAAAATGAAGAGATTTCATTCCGAAGCCAAGAGCTTAAATAATAATAATAATAATAATAATAATAATAATAATAATAATAATAATAATAATAAAACCACCCAGAAACTTAGGGCAGTGCTAGAGTTCCCTTGGAAGAAATGAACTGCCTACAATGTTATTTCTTCATCTTTATGGAAAACTTTTTAAAATTTAAAACTGGACTTACTTCTTCTACAATATTATATGGCAGGATATTTGCTTCAGGGCCTTTGATGTGCTAATAAAAATTATTTAAATGGCAGCAACTGAACCAGTTACATAAAATATACATAAAAGAACTAACAGTATTTTTTTACTCACAACTTACTGGATTTTGATAAAAGGCAGTATAGTTATCTATGCATTTGTTACAAATACTTGCATTCTCAGATCCTACTTCCACCTCAGTTCAAAAATGTCATTAGAGAAAATTTGTTTTTCAGCAAAGTTTTCCAGTATTCTAAACAACTTGCTTGCAGATATGTTGCCCAATGTTTTAGGATATCAGACAAAAAAGGAAATTAGGTAAGTGTGATGACAAATGTTTTGCTCTTAGCAAAGCACAGATGTGTGTGAATTTCTTTAAGCAAGACGTGCTGATAAAATATTGACCAAGATAACAGGCTACTATCTCTGAAGAGAAGGCAGAGATGAACAGAGGCTGCATTCTTATAAGCAATGATTGGTTTTGCTGTGTGTCAGATTGCTGGCTGAGAGAGCTTGACCAAGATTTACTGGAATAACTTCTATGATATTTAGATTTATCAATGACAAATTGTGAATAATGCACCTACCTGATGAGAATACCAAGATTCAAACATTTCACCATATGTAAAATGATAACTCATTATTCAGAAGCAGCTAGAAATGCACACATAATTTTTCTTTTTAATTTTCCCTCATGCAGTCCCAAACCACTTGATGCACTTTTGCTATAGGTTATAAACTCATTGGAATCAGCCTGTATATTTCCTAAATTATTACACAGTACTCCCCACTACAAATCATGCACCCCAGTGAAATTTTAGTGCAAATATGATTTGTATCTGGATAATAAACAACAAAGAAAAATGTGTTTCCATAATAATGTTCAGATTTTCTGCAGCTAAAGTTTTGATGAGTCTGTTCATTTCACAGCTCTGGTGAAGTACTGGGATCTTTCCCCACTGCACAAGCAAATACATAAATACCAAAAAAAGTTGCTGCTCTTTAATAAACACTGAATGCACATGCTAAGAGAATGAAAATACAAGTTGAATTTCCAGTTAAAAACAAGTGCTGCATTTATGCACTGAATCTTGGTCTCCTGACTACCGCCCTAATTCCTTAATAGAAACTTGGAACTTTTTCTTAAAATTAATAGAAGTGCAGCACTGAAGTTTCCTAACATCATATCAGGTTTTACTTGGGTGATTAAATACAGATTGAAGAGCTCAGCTCCTGTCTGAGTTTGAAAATTACAACCACTCATTTAATTTATTTTCAGTAGGGATTCCTACAATTAAGTACTGATAAAGTAAAATAGAGAAAAACACTCTGATTCACTGGACACGTAACAGAGTTTCCCAAATTCACAACTTATTTCTGCTAAACTTCCAGTATTTCACAAAAATTGAAGATTTCAAGGTAAAGGAAGTAATTACTACCCTCATACAGCCAGTTGAAGTACTCTGTCTATTACTGAACAACACATCAGCCAAAAGTGAGTGCTTGTGTTTGGTCTGAAGAAAAAACGTCCGTATTACTGTTCACAGCAGTTCATGCAAATAGAAGTAAAATGAAGAACACTTTGGCAAAAAGCAGACCAAATTTTTCTAGTTCTGAGAAAGCTGCAGGAAGAGAAAGTGAAGTTTTTGTTCCACAGAAACAAACCTCAAAGAAAAATATTCAATGCAAAACTATATCCACCTGTAGAAAGCTAAACTGTATTACAAGAAATCCAGAAAGTGTTATTTTTGTGATGAGGTATCTGTTTTGTGTCATGAGTCTTACCTTTCTCTGTTAAATTTCAGGGAATGTAGAATAGCTGGTCGTTTCTGTCGGAGGTTCCACAAATGAAGTGCATCATCTGCACAAGCACTGACCAAAGCACCCTACAGCAGACACAAAATACAGCAACGCATTATTTTTCTGCAGATTCTGTCTTATTCTTAAATGATCCTCACTGTTAGTGATCTACCTGTAAAACTGACAGTTTATGAAAAATCATTCCTCTCTTCTAGAACAAAAATACTCTACCATAAATAATACTGAATCGATCTGGTAAATGTAAACATTTTAAATTAGTACAAGATCAGCCAAAGTTGAAATAGAACTCCATCAATTTAAAACTCAAGTTAAAGCTTTCTAACAAGGTTACACAAGCCAACTCTCACGCCTTCTATGCAAGCAGAAAGATTAACAAAATGGAGAAGAGACAACACTTAAAAAGGTGGGTATGAAAGATGTAACTGAAGGATAAAGGGATTAGTGCATGCGCAGGCACACACGTGACAGGGCCAAGCACAGCTTAGTAGTCATATCAAGGTAAGACAAAAATTCAGAATTGGGACCATGGAAAGAGGATGCAGTAAGAAAGCAGGGACAGGTGGCAAGAGGAGAGGACCTGGGAAGAACTAAGAGATGCAGACAGAAGGACAGAGTCTTTATCACAGATCAGAAATACTCTGAAGACTGGTTCTGCTTCTGATGTCCCAAAAATGGTCTTATTTCAAAGCCCAGGCCTCTACCTGACTGAGCAGCTTGGAGTGAATTTATTCTACCTGCTTTTGACTGCCTTTCTCCTCACCACAGAACACTAGTGACACTTGAAAATTAACTGCAGGGGAAGCTCCCTACTGCTCCTGCAGTGGTTTACTACACTTACACCTCAGATCAGGCCAGGCACGGATCTATCCTTGTGTATTACCCTCACAGAGAGAAACGGATTGCCCAAACACAAGGCAATGCTTTACTGAGGAAGGGCAAGGATGTAACTGGAAAAATTAGTTCATACCATCTATGACTGACTGATAAAACTTCTCTAATCCTAGCAACTGTTCTTTTCAACACTGACCCATGCAAATGAAATCTACGGAGGTGAAACTTCTCTAATACAGTGTAATCCATGCTTTAATTCTTATCTCTTGAAGAGTCAGAAAGACTGTCCAGCACAGAAATCAAATTAATCCTATGTATTAGGGGGTTTGCTGGTGAAAGGAAAGAACACTGATTCAAACTTGGTCCTTCCTGTTCTCATCCCTGCATTTCTCTAAAGAACTTCACCAGACTGTTTCTAAAGTTTCTGTCCTCCCCCCTCAGTGTCTGTGGTTCAGTTTCTTTCTCCAAATAGGTGTAGGAAAAAATAGAATATTTTTCAGGTTTAAAAGCCCATAGAACTAAAATGCTTCCCCTGAGAAGTTTTAAGATCTCTCCATTTAGAAAGAGGACTTGAAACTGTTCAAAGTGTTTCCTTATGTCATGGGAGAAAATTATCAAAACTGAACTAAGATTTGGCCAACTACTAAGGTCCTAAAAAAAAAACCAACTCTGATTTGTATTCACCAGAAAGTCTTCTTGCCTATTCCCATCTTCAGAATCTTCTGCACAGAGCAAGCCATAATCTGGCACTGTTTCTTCATGTTGTCTGAGTGGGATTTCAACAAACCATTTGCAAAGACTAAGCATGATGGTTTGATTGATGATCCCTGCAACTGCTTTTCCTTGCTTCACGTATTAGCACAGCCCCAACTACTGAGTTTTCAGCCAATAACCATCAATGTATTTTGATAGAAAGAGTTAGCTCATCTATTAATTTCTATCTGAACCAGGACTGTGCTGCGTATTTTGTAACTTAATGGATTTTACATCATTTTACACACATTCATGTATTGACTGCCTTTGGTTCAGTACTTTAAACTGATGTATAGGAAGGCAATACTTATCCCTGAGTGAAGCCCCATGAATATTCTTCTAAAAGACTGTATGTTGAATGTCCTCTGGATGTACACCACTTACTTGCTGGCACAATTTGTAAATGGGAGAAATTATATCACTCAATTACAATAACATAAGTTGACTTACTCAACTAAATCTATACAGAAGAATCTGAGTAAATATGTCCTTACCTCATTGATTAAGAACTGGAGCTGCAGAACTGCAGCACCGCTTTCATGTTGGCAGTAGCAATCAACACCAGGCCTGCCCAATCTGTTGCCATCAAAGTCAAGGATTCTAACATTCCTGTTATCACCAGAAGTAAAGAGGGAAAGAAAGAACTACCAATTAAACTCTAATTAACCTTTAATTAACCTCAATTCTTCTTGCTTTCCGTAAAACAAAAGAATTCATGCTGACATTCCACTATTCTAATTAAAGCACCAGCATCTGCAGCCTGAAACGTGCAATTTTGAGTGAACTGCTCTTGCTTATGTTTTTTTTTTCCTGTGAAACAAAGCACATGAATTAACACATAAATTCAGCAGGATGCATCTTAAATTTACTTTTCTACATTATTGGTTTGTATAACACCTGAATATCCCAGATTTTTGTACCTATCAAGACCTGATATACAAATAATGTAGCTTTTTATCTGTTCTCTTCAGGTCTTTCTCCATGCATGCTGAATTGTCATCTCCCTAACTTAAAGGATGATGTTCTTTCCCATCTGAGTCAGAGGCTTTAACAAGAAACTGTTGTTCCAGAAAATTACTGAAGATCAAAAGCAAAGCAAAAGGAGAAACATGAAATATATTATTAGCAACCATACAGTGTGAAACATGAAACACCACATATTAAAAACATCAAGATAATGATCAGAAATGAGATTTTACAACATAGAACTTGATCTACTTGTAATATACAATTATATTAGCATATTGTAAAACCCTAACCAAAAAAAGCCAACTTATTTTACCTGCAGGTAAACGCCAGAATCTTTACTTCCCCTTTCACAGGAGAAATATGTACAGTAAACCATTCTCATGTTGGCCTCCAGGAAATATAACCCATAAATTAGCAAATTTGAGGTGTGGAAGTTCAAAGCATGAAGCAATTACTTTTCCAATTGTTAAACAAGCAGCTTAATGAATACCACTGACCTTAAGAGACCTGAACTCCACTCTTGATTTTGTCAACTGTTCTAGTTGATAACCTTAAGGGAAAAAAAGAAGTATCTTTTCTTACCTGAGCCTTCATTTCTTTGTAGCTGGAGATGAAGTTTTATAAAACTGGTGTTTACAGATGAAAAGTTGTGAATAAAACACCATAACTACATTACAGAACAGCAAGGGAGAGAAAAAAACAGTAATTCCATTTGCTGCTTATTCCCAAACTGTAGTCATGGATATAATCATGACTGATGAAATAATAAAATACCTGCATCTTTTAAACAACCTATTCAAAACGGACAATATAGATGTATTGTAGTCTAAGGCACTTTCTAAGAGTTGATGGTAATCTCTGGTCCATTCTGAACAAATGTTCTGTGGCACTCTTTTTTAACATTTAAAAAGTGAGAGAAAGTACCAAAACCAACCAAGCAAATAACCAACCCGCCTGGGATTTCAAGCTAACTAACTTTTAACAGGTAAATGCTTTCCTTTTAACCTGAATTTAATACTCAGTACAAACACATGGCACTACTAAATGACTGTCCTTAATGAAAATTACAATTGTATTACCCTGATTAACCAGCTTTCACCCTTCAGCATCAGTATGACGCTAGGTCAGTTTTCTAGTAAGCATCCTAACAAAGTAGATGATTTCACTCAGTATATCCCAAACAAACAAAGAGCTCTCCAAAAATTCACATTTATATGCATCAGTGTTCACCCTGAAATAGAAATTACTAAAGTACTCACAAATTACTAAAATAAGAGAGAAATTGTGCTGTCTGCTTCATTCTGGCCAGTTGCCCTGAAGTGAGGACTGATGCTTAAATAGCAGCATTAGCACTGACTGCTGGTGGTTTTCAAACATTCTGGGAGCTGCAGTGAGGTCCTTCCAGCAGAAGGAGCTGAAGAGATATGATGACTTGGCACATGTTCTTGGCACTTGAGCCCATCTTCTGCAAATTCTGTGTTTTGCTGCCAAGCATGGAGAAGTACAACCTTACCTCATCAAATCTTTTCATAGCAGTGTATTCCAACAGGACATACAGCAGAAGTACCTATAGTTGAAGTTTTGGAGTGACTTTATTCTTTTTACTTTTGCCTTTTCATTAAATGATGACTCTGCTATCAGGGAGAATGGAGTGTCCCTGAGGATAGTAAAAGGGGGGACCAATACATCTAAATACTGCAAAGCAGACACTGCAAGTTTTAAGAAGCTAGTCACTATCTCTTCTCTTGTCAGTATGTTGGATCTCCCAGGGGCCTCCAAAGCCATGCCAGATTATCCTAATTTATACATAAAAGTGAAAAAGATGAAAACTAATTCTGGACGTCTTTTGGGATCCAGACTGAAACAAGTAGAATTAGAATTATGTACATCAAGCAGTGAAAGTGTGACAGTAATAACATTCCAAAAGAAAAGTGTTCTTTCTGAAAACAACATTTAATGCTGGTTTTAAGATCTGTGAGAGTGAAATAAGATTTTTTTTTGCTCTTCATTCACTTGTATGCAACACTTTTTCACTGAGTATTTCAACATCCTGATATTCCAAAACTTGTAATTATTTGGGAAAAAAACCAGTTGCTAAGATGACTAATTTTAAGTACTTGGATTCCTCTTCCAAGATGCAGACTTCCATGACAGCATAACACATTAGTAATCTTTACTAATTTACATTCTCCTGTCCTGGAAACCAAAGTTGCCAGTGAATGATGACATTCATGATGAGAGGTAACAATGACCAAATCTTTTCACAGCGTGATCTATGACCACTTTGCACAGTACCCCATAGCTTTTTTATTCCATGACTCATTTTTACTGTGTGATACACACAGAACTGATGTGTCTCATTCTTCTCAGAGGTTAGTACTAATGGAAACCAAAGACTTGCAAGTCTTGGGTGTTCACTGAGAACCAAAAGTGCAGATACTTCAGAACTGACTCATGGAGTTGAGGCCAGTGACACTTGCAGCAGGTATTTAACTTCTTCGGACTAAAAGAGGATGAGGTAGGACATGTTTTTCCGCATTAAGACAGTGATTCTTTAGTAGCGTGAGATTAAATCTTTTGGCAATAACAAGGACTGCAGAATGATTCATTCCTCTTTACAGGGGCAAGGAAGTGAAGATACGGTGTCATAAAGAACCTCCTTCCAAGGCATGCCAAGGCAGTCAGCAGATATCCCCTGTCAAGTGAAAACTCCTAAATTACATATGGCACCTTTTTCAAAACCAAAACTCTCCCATAGCAGAAAATGACACCAAGCTATGTAAATAAGCACCTCTTACTTTTTTTGAGTATTTAACTAACTTCTTCCATGACTAAGAGCAATCTATGTACACAAATGAACATTAAAGCAAAGGGTTATAATTATTAAGCAGAAACCATGGTCTCACATCTACTGTTTTATTAAAATGACACACAGAGAAATGGGAAATCTCCATTTACAGCCTCTCCCTTAAAACATTTGGGAATTGTGGGGTGCTGCAAAAGCAGCATTGCTGCTCCAAGTCCTTGTCATCTGATCTGCACTGACTGGTACATGTTTGAGTAGGACTACACAGCACCCTAAGAGCAGATGCTTGTGGGCTGGTGTTACTCCATTACATAAACCAACTGCAGAACTGACTTAGGGTGTAACTCGAATATAGGACAGTTTTTTCTTGCAGAAGACTTATTCCACTGAATTTAGTGATTTATCAATTTAAAAACCACCAGTGTATTTATCTAGATAATCAAGTACCAGAATAATCAAAGAATTCACACCACTGACCAACTAAACCAACCAGAAGGTTAGTCAGTTGTACCTGTGTCACAGGCTGGATCTTGTCAAAAGATAACAATTATGGAAACAGCACCTTTAGCACCTAGATTTGCAGTTCTGAACATAGCTACATTCAGTTCCTGGAATACATACTTTTACAGTTTCTTCATGGAGCTTCTCCAAGTCTCACATACATTAATTTTTTATCTGCTAAGGACAGTGCATATTCTGGTACAAAAAAATGCCATGGTCCTAGGTCCTACATAATTGCCTAAGTACAAAATTGGGGTTCAAAATTATTTTTTCTCTCTTTACATGAGATATTCTGTATTTTCATTTCTGAAGTGTATTGCTCCAGTGTTTTGTTATCCTCACTGTTAAGAGTGTCATGCTATATGCAGAATCAATACATTTAACTTTAATTTCAAGCCTTTGCATCTCATTATGCCTTTTTATGCTAACTTAAATAACTTCATATTAGCAGAAATTACCTGCTTTTAAAGCTAAGTATTATCCATCTTCTTCATACATAAAAGCAAAATACTCTGAGCTCCTTTACTTTCATGGCACCAGCAATTTTCTTGGCTTTGAATAGTTCCTATGTCTTTTCATACATAGTCTAGAATGTGTGCTCAACTTCTTTCAGGTCTCAAACCAAAGCCACACATCATCTTGGCAACGGTTTCTTTAATACAATGTAAAATCATAGAATACATTTTGTAATTTCTTATATTCAATATAGTTTTTTAATACACATGTGTACCACCTGTTTATTACAATAACAAATTGGGGAATCATATTGGTTTTGGTTTTTGAGATTTCTCCATTGCTCTTCAAAAAATAAGAGCCCCCTAAAAAGCTCCATTCTGTCAACTGCTTGTGGCTGAGCTCACTGGATTCCTTACAAAGGACACACAACCCATCCCTACCCTTATTGCCTTCTGTTTGCTGTAGATTCATGGGCACTGCTTCATTAAACAGTATCTTTGTGGGTTTTGTTTTGAACGTAGAAGGATACAGTTTTACAATGAGCTTCATTATGTCTCAAGTTCATTCAGATGGTTAAATAAATTGCTCTATTTTTTCTCTCCACTACAAAAAGGTGAAATACTGCTGCACTTGGCTGCTATCTTGGGATGCTACGTGTGAAATATTTTATAAATGCAAAGCTTTTTGGTACCAATAAACATGATATTTTAGTCTACAATGACTTTCATCTTGTTTCTTTTTCTTGACATTGATTTCTCTATTCACGCATACAAACTATGTAAGAGTTAATCTCAGGAAGAGTTAAATATTCATTATGATCTTTGCTGGCTGAAAAATTTGCTTTTGGCAAATCTTTGATTTCATCCAGGTTAAAGTTTATAGATACTTTGTATTTAATGGCAATTGTATACACTAGAAGCCATTTTATTTTCAAAAGTATTTGCAGATATCATGAGAATAAGCAAAACTCATAATGCTACATGTTTTCATTTCTTCTGCCTTTTAATAAGACTGCCTTTCAAGGTCTTTGTCATTTTGAGAATTACCTGTTCCAGAAACAGAATATATATACAGTCAACATGTGATTGAACTCAATCAACCCTAAACCTGAAGTAGAACATTGTGAAAAGCAGTTACTCAGAGGTATTTACTCTAGCAATGTTTCAAAAATAACACAAAAACACAGAATTATAGAATGGCTTGGGTTGGAAGGACCTTCACGATTATCTAGTTCACACGTAGGTGAATAATTTCATATTCCATTTGTGGAATTTCAATAATTTTAAACTTCCTTTTGCATATGCATATATATACATACACACACACATACAATGATTAACAGAAACTCCCTAGCACTAAATTCACCTCCAAGAGAGAAGCAATTTAGTTATTAGTCTGTAAAAGCTCCACATTGCCAGGCAGCTACACTGAAAGATCTGTATTTTGAGGCTGTACTTCATGCAGTAGTAAAAAAAACAACATTAAAAGGCTGCATTTACAGTGGGTTTCCTCTTTTTTCCCAGGTAGTCATAAACCTCAGCAAGCTCACTGACACAGGCAGATAAAAACAGGAAAGGCAACAATGAATGCAAACTGGAATCCGTGGAAGTGAGTGAAGAATGTAATTAATTATATTCACAGGGGCCAGTGTTTCAGAGCCATTTACCAGTGCAGACACCAGTTCAGTCAAAAGCAATAGAAGGAGGAATCTATCTGTTTACAAATCCATCCAGTAAAAAGCTACAAAGAGAATAAGCTGGGACAGAACAATACTCTTGCCCTAATGCACACTGAAGATTATGGAAAACTAAACAGACACAAATGAGAAGGGCTGTGTGTTCCAAAGCCAGAAAGTTCCTTTTAACATAAGCAAGATCCTGACGAACAACCTACAGAGATATAGATAAAAAAATTGATAACATCACAGCATTTGATTCAATTTACTGCCTTTTAAGAGGACTATGCAAATCATACCATTTGCTGCCCATCTGTTTGCAGTGGGCACAGATGGCAGTCTAACACACTCTGTCTTACCAAAGAAACCAAGCAGGTAGCCTTAACTCAGCCATTTTGATTTGCTTTTTTTCCTCAGCCTTCAGGCATTAATGTTTAACACAGCATTTGCTCCGTGTGGATCTGCACACCCAGAACACACACAACAGATGCAGGTTATCACATGTGCAGTCACTGATGACAAATGCATCCATCCATGATGGTTTCATACTAAACCCAACTGCATTTAAAACTTAAGCACCAATGTTGTGTTAGGGTTTGTTTTCCCTGTTCTTGTACACTCTGCCACTGAATTTGCTGAAAATAGATTTAGAGAGGGTTTAAGGAGTTTGTGTCTGTCCTCTTAAAGCAAAAATGAAAGACTATATAAACTCTACATAAGGTCAAAACTTAGTATTTTTCATATTTTCCTTTAACAGAGATTTTTTCTAATGTTTGTTGAATTTTTAACTATTAGTAACAGTGATTACAAGGTGCAGATTTTCTTCATAGCTGCCAGTTATGAAAGACAACTGGTGACAACAGAGGACAGAATGAAAAGTGACCTCATAACCGATCTTTTGTAAAAAGGTCAAAAGACCTGTCGATGTAAATGTAACTAAGAACAAAAACCCACTTTCCCAAATAATAATTCCTCCCCTAGTTGCAATGGAAAAATTAAGACAACTAAAATAATACATTAAACCTTTATTCATGTAGTGACAGAGCTTGAGACACTCATTGTACTTTCTCTGTTAAACAGTGACAGCACTTAGCCATTACTGGAAACCTTTAAAGCAAGACTGCTTGTTTTCGCAAATGTTACTTCCAGCCCCAACAACCAGACTAGGAGTAAGGTGATGAAGGTCCTATGGCAAATTATGTAGAATATAAGAGATGAGAGCAAATGATGAAATAATGTTCCCTCTTACATTAAACTGTTCTACTGTTTTGGCTAGTACAGACAGGGGAAAGAAGAACTTCATTGTTCAAAGGTGATAGAATAATTAACAGTTGTCGCAATTAATTCTGGCTAATTCTTTGTGCCAGGTACTTCACTGCAATGAGTCCCACACAACTCTAGTTCTGTTTCATGAGCAGTTATGGAATTTTAAGACTAATACTGCCTTGCACACTGTTGTGTTACTCCAAAGGCAAAGCGGAAGCAATCAGGGGCACATATATGACTGTTTTTAATGAGAAATTTTGTGCTCTGTTCTGCAATAAGGATGTCCTAGATTTTACTCTTATCAGGTGCTAAGCCCCTGCCAAAACTGCTTTGTTTAGTCTTATCAACCAATTAACACTGAACTGAAACAGTGAAAAGTTTCTACTGAAAAGGTGAGAGAATTCTATACTTCTCTGAAAAATTATGACCATCTTAAGGTGGCATTCAAAAAAGAACTTTCAACACATAAACAAAGAAAATGCTTTCTATGACTAACTTCTTTTCTTTGAAAGTTAAATTCACAATTACCTGCTAAAACAACAATACAATAATCCTAATCTTAATTTAAGAAATTTAGTCCCTGAAAATTTCCAGACTACTAGCTATCAAGATAGTTAATAGGTTATGAAAGAGAGGTGATTATCCAATAATAGATGATTAGCAGAGCTTGTATACTGATTGACATATTTCTTATCTGAACTCAACTTTACAAATAAAATTAAAAAATAATTCTGTTAAATTTTCTGATTATACTGGAATAAGCAGCAAGGAATACTGTGTAAATATAACCCCAAGGCTCTAAAGTACAAGCGGAAGGTTTGATAATGCATTTTTTTGTCTTATTCAGTAAAATGTCAGAAAATTTCCATGCACAACATCACAGAACTCTTTTGTTTAACTGAGAGATCTAAGTATACTTAGAGATATATATTATGCAAGGGCATTTTGGTCAGAAAAAATTGCACCAATACACAGGTACTACTGCATTGGGAAAGACAGTACATGATCTTGACTCAGGCTTTGGAAGTAGGAAGCAGTTTAGAGATTTGTTAGCTTGAGTGTTTGAACATTTCCATTGCTCCAAGGAATGTGCCCTGTAACATCAATATACCAAAAGAAATAATTTAATTTCAGTGTTTGTCCAACCACAAGATAATACAGATGCTGAGGTCACACGCCATGTTCTTTTTAGGCAGAGCAGTGCTGCCTAAAATATTAAATAATTCCATTACTCCACAGGAAACTGCTCACAGCTTGTTAGTCAGCTGATGAGCAATTCCTCAAATTCATCCACTGTTTCAGCTCTATTATCATCTGTTTAGTATTGGATGATTCCAGGAGGTCTCTGGTACAACACAGAAAAGTATTTCACATTCAGAAACTTATTAAAAGGAAGTTCAATATGTTAAACTAGGCAGTAATTTCATTCCTGACCCAGAAAAACAGACAAATGACCTTCTATAAATTTCATTTAGGCTATATTAATATTCAGCTCCTTTGCCAGTCAATATATTTATTTCTGATTCTTAATAAAGAAAGATGCTAATCTAGAATTTCATTTGTTAAGCAAGAATGGTCGTGTAAAGCACAGAGGAACACATGCTATCAGTAAGAGCCAAAACTGACAATGAAGCTATTCAAATTTGAATTACTAAAATTAGAAAAATGTAAGAATTTAATTGAAGTAAATTTAATTTAGCATTTAACAAAATTTCAGTGAATCATCCGGCAAGTTTTATTCTTAGCTTTAGTTCCATATTATTTACACTATAAATATGCCTTTGTTGAAAGGCATTTCAAATATCAGTCAACTTTAAAGTTTTATTTTCTACTAGCGTCAAACTCATGTTGTTTTAAAGAAAACATTTCAGCAATGAGTTACATGGAAGAGGTGCTTTTATTTCTAGTCCAAGACACAGGTTAAATGGTATCTACATTTACCACTTCTATAACCCTCCTGAGCCACATAATTATTCCATCTGATTTTGAAATAAAATACAATATAGACCACAGTTACTCAGCCCTTCCATTCAATATACACGAAACAGGTAACCAGCAGCTGGCTAAAACTGGCTTTCAGGAAGTCTTTTTGGTGTAAATGAGCATGAACTATCATTTTGCCACTTTAAACAGACGCTTGTAGATTGATTTATACGAACTATGTTCATGTCCAATGTCAGCTGTAAGAAGCATTTATGTTTTATTTGAATTAAAATTTATAATCACATTAGTTAGCATGAGTTAAACACGAGTAAAGGTTTGAAAACGTAGTCAGTGAATACTGAGTAAGTTCCAAAGAGCATTTGCATTTAAAAAAAAGACTACTTCTGGGAATAAAATAGGACATACCACAAATCTCCCAGGAACCCAGTTTTTCCATGCCAATTACTGAAAATCTGCATGTTTCAGTGAAGCAGTTTCTGTTTCAGAACTTACCATACTAATACAGCATTGTTTCAGAATAACCCAATTCTTGTTGGACAAGAATCAAGAAGGATCAAAACTACTTCTACATTTCCTTAGCAATTCTAATTAAAAAGACTGAGAGCTCTGCCTCCCTTCGAGGGATTATTCTTTGCAGATTTGGAGAGAACTGAAGCACTGCCACAGCTGAAGTACATCTGCTTCTCCCAGGTAACTGACAGCCTGATGGTGCTGCTGGGGGTGGTGGCTCCCAAAAAACCCAAATCCCTCTCTACAGAATGAGGAGACCTGGCAGAGACTGTGTGTGGATGGTTATCAGTTCAGCCCTGATTTCTCCTTGCCATGGTTTCTGGCAAGATGTGCTGGGTTTGTTATCTCACGTCAGGAAGCAGGCCTGCAGTAACAGCTGCAGATCCAGCCCAGCACGATAGGACACACCACCAGGGCCCTGCTCCCTACTCAAGACAATGAGAAAAACGCTTTAAGCTCAATCTAATTTGAGTTTCTGCAGTGGGATGTGAGGCAGGAAGCCTTCAGGGAAACCAACTGGGCAGAGGAAGCAAGACAGTGTAGACCATCCATTCTGCCTACTGGAGAAGTCCCCATTATAATTTTAATTATTAAGATATGCTTCATCTGGGGAGAGACAGCTCTTGCAGAACAATCTATCATACATGTTGAATGAGCAAAAGAGAGGAGAAACCTGGAGAAAAACAGGGAGAAGTCCAGCTTCACAGAATAGACACACATCAGTTGCATGAGCTTCTCCCCACATTGATTTTCAGCAGTTGGAGATATTACTCTTATGGCCATATTGAAGTTTAAGTATTTAAACTGTAGGTGGGACAAGAAAGGAAGAGCACCAATTAGTTAAAGCCTTTGACTCTCACTAATCTGAAGGTCAACACAGAAATCTTTGTGAAGCTAAACATGGAGATGTAGTTAGTTTTGATTTTGTGAAACCCTAATAAACATTACTGACTATTCAGTAACATAAAAGATTTATCTATTATTTTCCATCCCACAAACAATAATCACAAAAATCACATTTCTGTAATCTTATATTGTCTGCAAGACTTGAAATATAAAGACCATCTTTGCATGGTCACTGTTCCTGCACCTCTGTATTCCTGATTTGTCTTTCTACTACTGCAAATTTACTAACCTAAATGGGGAAAAAAAGGGAAGTTTTATTTTCCCAAGCACTGTTCTTCCAAGTTCAGCATAAAAACTATCACCTAGATTAATTTTAAGAGAGATAAAAGAATATAAATACAAAAAGGTGACATTGAGCAATTGGGGAAGAGAGTTATTTATCTCTGTTTGACTTCAGTGCACATAAACATCACATTGCTTGGGATGTCTGTCTAGGAACACACTTGAGTGTTTCTGAATTAGGAAACTGGGCTGCCCATTTTCAGTTGTTGCATATTTCCTTATGGCTTAATTTACCAAAACAAGTGAGACTTTTCCAATACTTGAAGCTCAAGACTCTATTTCCAAATGAATATATATTTATTAAGGGATGCTTTGTGTGACCACAATTTATTTGCTAAATCAGCCCCAAAAAATCAGACTGAAAAAGACAAATGCATGTACACACACAAACATACTGGGATGGAGAGAAATGTTTAGAAGAGGGGGGAGATATGAAGATAAGAAGGAAAGAAGGATGTAATTGATTAGTGCTTGCAAGACGTAGAAAAATAAGATCATTCCTACCAGAAAGTCACTGAATTAGCAGAACTTTGTCATGCAAGAGGTATTTAAAAATTAAGGAATGGCAGAGAAACAGAAAATTTACTTTCTGACATTCTCCAGACAAAGTGAGGGGGAGGGGGGACACCAAAAAACCCTAAACAATGCCCCTGTTTTTTTCAACAGGGACTTCTGATGTTGTAATTTTAATACTTTGGAAGGATTTAGAATTTTCAAAGAGTAGGTAAACAGATTTAGAATGTAGGTTTGCCCAAGGAAATGCCAGTATCTGTATAGATAAAGCAGGAGCTGTACAAGGTCTTCTGAGAATACTGATTTATTGGAACAAGCATTGACAAGATATACTCACAGCTACTGACAATGCTTGGAGGCTTTCTTGTCCAAATTTGCTGATGGATTTCTCTTAAATATGAGATATAACTCTCATCCTAATATGTGATGAAAATGTAAGGCCACAGCTTGGGTACACGGTTTACATATTTTACATCTTAGCACTCACTTGTAACTTGAAAATTGAACTGATTAGTAAGTAAATGGAAAGAGAAGAAATGCGTGTGAAAGGGACGATGTCGAACTGACCATGTTTAAAGGCAAATATTTATTCTTGCTGAGTATCCCAGCTCCTCTCTGCCAAAGACAGACATCAGAACTTGGAACTGATAGGTACCTGCAACAGCTACTTTCCTGCAACTTAAGCTATCATTATGTAGAACATTACATTGAATATCTATACTCATTTTTCCACAAGAACATGAAAACCTCACTAAAAGTCCTCTGCTGTTGCAGCCCACAGTGAAGCTTTCTTTTCAGGTTTGGCTTTGCCAATGAGTTCAGCTCTATACACATAAAAGAGGTTAATTCCTAACCTGACCTTTGCTATCCAATTTAGCGTCCCATTTTTCTTGCGGCTGACCTTCAGTTTTGTCTGGTTTCAAGCAATCACTTTTGAGAGGGAGCTCTAGCTCTACCTTATCAACAAACATTTCCCATACTGATCTTGCCAGGAGTAAGAGAACTGCAAATTCACCACACCAGAGCTTTTTCAGGGACTAAAATCTCCATTTTCCTGGCTACTAAGATGGCATTGGTTGCTCAATGTGATTTCTACGATGCCGTAACAAAATTATGGTTTTTTGTTGCTTTTTTTTTTAATTAAGCAATTTTAAATCCAAATCACGCAGGCATTTATATTTCCCACAGCCTATTCTAATATTTAGCATTCATATTCATTGCACACTAATCATCTGTCAGATTTATTATTTATGGTACTGTAAAATTGTAGTGATAGTGTCAAATTTTAAGTGGTCCCTCTGACATTAAAAAAGAACAGATTCAATAATATTTATCAAAAAGCAATTAAAGTATCTGAATGTTTTATCTACCTAATAACTCAACTATATACTATAGATTTCATACATTTTTGTTTTAAAAAGCACTAACACATCAAAGTCAATACATTAAAGACAATAAAAAAGGTTGTGTCCCAGCTTAAGAAAGATTAACTTTTGCATTGACAATCCCATATCACGTTAAAATCAAAGGTTACAAGTGAAAATATTCTTTTCCTTTACTACTTCATGACAGTAATTACTTGTCATTTCCCTTCATTTCTTCTGCATTACATCTCTGCAACGAGGGCACATACAATCTATCTGCTGCTCCAACTACTGCACTGATTTTATTTCATCTGGAAAGTACAAGCACTTCTTCTGTTCACTGAATATACACATTACACATTATTTCCCTGCTATATTTGTTGATCCAGGAATAAAATGTGTTAAGAAATTAATTTACAATGCTAAATTTCATATTTCCTCTACTTTGGCTACTCTGCCCCACTATTACCACAGTCTATGGTGTCTGACAGACAGCTTTTTTGATCCTCAGAGATTCAGGGGAAAGGGGGCTTTTGGTTGTTGCTATTTTTTGTGGGTTTGGGAAGAGGTTTTTTTTAAAATAATACAAGTAGTACCCTAAATTTCTTTGAGCTTCAAGACATTGATATTTGTGGATGACCAATGCACTATGCATCCTGCTTTACCTAAGAGAATCCAGAGTAACAACAGCTTTAATGCATTCCATTCCAATGTTTTTAAAACCCTGATTCCTGTGACAAACATTATCTTTGGATACAAAATGCTCAGATTCTGGCCATATTTCTTCTGCAATGATATCCCCAGAAATACTGCTCCTTGAGCACAATAAAAATGCCACAGCTGGACCCTGGTTTCAATGCTCTGCTGAAGAGAAGAAATTCTTCAAATGAAGGAAATGGTGAAGAGCAAAGTGACTGCAATTGTTTACTTAGCAAAGGCCTGGTAGAAGTGCAGGTGGAGAATCATAAATCAGGGCAGCTCCTTCTTTGTTTTAAGCCTTGAGTCAAATATCACAAATTCCAAGCCCTGCACTAAGGCATGATTTTACATATCAAAGTGTCCTGCATTAGTTTAAGTATATTTTGACATATTTTTTGCACAACACATTATGAAACCTGAACCAAATTCATTGTTAATTTTCCAAGACTCTCTCCTTTCTTCTGCTGCTGAATCTACTTCAGATCACTGTGTAGCATACCATGGTATTTTCAAGGTACAAGTAGTCAATTACTGATGGTCTAATCAAAGCTCTTACTAGAACATCCTTTCAGAATTAGCTCTCTTCTATTACCAGCTCCAATTTTACAAATATGCCAGAACTGCTGGATTATCATTAAAACAAATCACAAGAATAAAAAACCCCAGTAGACAAAATACTATAAAAAAAGATTCCTCTGTCTGAAATTAAATTTTTAGAACTATAATTCTCTGATAGTTAATGGAAAAAAGTGAATTTTCTTGGTTGTTGGAACATGAATGTGTCTAGTCCAGCCTCTTGTATTACCTCAATGTATGCAATACTATTTAATAAAAGCCTGTCTTCCAGAAAGGCAATAAAGTTTAAGACTTCAAGAAATGAAGACCCTATGACTTTCCTTGGTACTTCATTTCAAAGACTAAGAACATAAATTGCTAAAAATATTAAGGCAATTTGTCAGACTTTAATTTCAAACCACTAATATATTTCTCTGTTACTTTTTCAGTAGCCATTTTATTCCTGTGGAAGGACATGCAGAAAGCAGTTAAACCATCATTCCCTCTCCTTTTTAATAAACTAAGCCAGACTGAGATCCTCAAGTCTCTCATTATAACACACTTCTTCCAGCCAAGTAATTTTTGTTTCTCTCCTGTAAATCTATCAAGATATCTATAGTTGTCTTTTACATTCACAAAATCAAAAAGACAAGGACAGCAAAAAAGCGAGAAAAAAGTGAAACTTTCCCTAAAAAGCACTACATTCTGGTTATACAGCCCTTATCTAGATTTCACACACTAGTAATTTATATCTCTGCTACAAAATAACTCAACCACCAGTGCAGAATTAAACTAGTAATGCAGCAGTCAACTGTTAAACTTCAGTACCATTAATACACACTCCTGTTGGTAAGGCAATTAACCAATTCTCTGAACAACCCTCACATTAAGGTACAGAATCATAAACAGAGAAGCATAGCATGTAATCACCTCTCCAGAAAATTAGACATGCATTCCGATTCTTCATGGGAGATAATTTCATTAATTTTATCTTTATTTAAATTGCTACCTGCTTCATGAGAAGACACCTTGTCCCTGAAGATGCAGCAGTTTACCCATCTCCCAGATATTAACATCATAAAGTCCTGAAGCAGTGAATGTGCTCCAGATTGGAAAAAGTAAATACAAAACTCTTCCTTCTTTGCACCTTCTTTCCTGGAAAAGATTAGTCTGAGCCATGGAGTTGTATGGCAGGCATAAAGTCTAGCTGATGCTACTCACAAAAGTAATAGAGCTTCTGGGATGATCTGGGCTGCCACCTACAACCAGACTTGTGCGCTTCCTAACTAAGAAGGCTGCCAGAACAACAATGGTCTGTAGCCAGCTGGGATGATCAAAGCCTTTGTTATTGTGCAGCAGGGAGAGAGAGACTGACAGAAAAATTTTTAGGACATTTTGGGGACAAAAATCTGTCCACGCAATGTATTTTTCACTGTTAATTATTCTGCTGTCTCTTCCACCTCTACCTAGCCCTTGCTTCTAAAACAACAAGTTTAACGTCGACGGTAAAATCAAGCACCAAGAAGTTGAGGAATGTTTTCCTTAACTGTAATAGAACCTGTTACTTTGAGGATTAAACTGTATGGAGATCAAGAATATGACTGTAGTTTAGTAATTCCCTTATTTTTCCTGATTACTGAGAAATAAATCGACAAAACACACAACTATTATTGCATCATTAGAAAATTACTTTTTTGGGTTATTGCTTCAAAGAAAGTAAGTAAAAATTTAACAAATAAATATTTTGGCTATACACTAAAAAATAAGTATCTCCCAAGCACAACAGTGTAATTTTTCAAGAAATGAGGCATTAGTTACCATCAACAATTGTGGTTGATTTTTCATTAGATATGGAGGTCACATCTAGTGCTTCTAATTCCCTGACTTTCACTAACAATTTAAGATAACATACAAAATAACAGAGAAATAATTTCTTGGGCTTGAGACAAAATGCTTTTGATTCTCTAACTATATAAACTGCATTTAAAAAAAAGAGGAAAATTTCAGGTGAACAAAAAACCACACAGATCACGTCAGGTAGGCAACAGCATGCAAGATTTCCTGATTTTTTTTGTAATCCTAATTATCATCACCTCTCATGCAGGATGAAAGCATATTTGTATTCTGCAGTTTAATGGTTGTTGTTGGTTGTTATTTGGTTGTCAACCAGCACAAATATAGAAGCCAGAAGAGAATGAAAAACATTTTTCATGGCATACATTCCACTTGGCTCTTGTATTTGTTTATTTTTTAAGCAGAAAAGACCGTGGTAATCAGGAAAGACCACTTTTCCAGATTAAAACACTCTTAACTCAATAGCTAGTCCTGCTAATAACTTATGAAAAAGTACATTTGAAACGACACAGGTAGGAAAGCTTGTCACCTCACACTTAAATTAGTTCCCCAAGCTCTGATGTCTGATACAGAATCTGATCCAGAATCTGTTCCACGTGTGCATAATAAAAAGGTCACTGAAGCAAAAACTGACACAATCTGTGAAGACTCTGCTTGGTGACAAATAGTGCGAGACTAAGACTGATTTGTTTAAAAGCCTCAAACTGTAGGGAACTCAGGACAAGCCCGCAGAGAGTTTTGTAATCATAAAAGATAAGAAAGCGCAGGAATTCTTCCAATCCTTCAGGCCATGTTTGCCTAAAGCAAGAAGATGAAGGAGCTGGAGGAGGTGGCCACTGAGTAGGAAGAGAAGATCTGTTGAGTTATGCAAAGCCACCCTAAGACAGCAGTAAAGAAAGGCTTACGTTTGTGGAAAGCACAAAGCACCGCTTCAGACATTTCCCTGGAGTGGAGGGAGAGAACACAACACAGCCTTGACTCCGAGCTTCCTGCACATTTCCCATCCTGACCACAGGAGAAACATTGGCCCTGCCACGATCACACATTGCAGAAGAACTGCCTCCTCCTCCTTTCCTCCCAAGTGGGCAACCTCCAGAGTTCCCCAAGGGCTCAGGATCACTGACATGAGCTCTTGTCAGGGCACAAACCAAAACATGGGGAAGGATAAAGACTCCGGCATGTTGGGACCGAGGTAGCTCCAAAAACGAGTTGACAAGAAGAAACCTCCACACTGTGCACCTGCAAAGCAGCACATCACCCCTGTATGGTTCCTCTTTGGCATCTACAAAAGGTCTCATTTTTCTCTTCCACCAGAGCCACCTGCACACCAAGCTCCCAGGAGTGTTGTTTTTCACTCCTTAATCTTCTCCCTACGCAGCTGGAAATTCCCCATGGTTGAGAGGATTTGACAGCAAACCAGGGATATCACCTTTGCCCTAGAGATCCAGACAGCCAGCAAAGAGTGTAGATGGAGCCACCATAAGGCAAATGGAAGATCTCTCTTTCAACTGCCCCAGATAACTCATAATTTTTGTGATTTGGCATCTGGAAGAAACTTGGGGAAGCATATGCGATGTTTTTTACACTTTCAGTTATGACATGCAATAGGTCTTTCCAACAATTATTTTTGTTGTCACATTTTTTTTATGGTACAGCACTACTCCCATGATTAATAAGCTGTTTTCAAAAATTTACAAATATATAGCAATTTATTATTTTCCCTGGCTTTAGCAAAAAGTGATGAAGTTCTGCAGACAGCCTGATATAATTATACCAGTACAGTATCTTGCATGCATAAATATGCTTAAAAGCATACTATACATAATTACTACACTATTTTGATATCTTTATTTCATAGACTCAGAAAGACCCAGTTTAACTAAATATACTTATCCTCAAAGAGCACCTCAGATACTTATTTTATATTACTAAGACTAGGATTTTTTTCTGACCTCCATATTTTGAAGGGTTTTTTTTTTTTCAACTGGCTAATTTTTTTACAGAAAATTATCTTCCATTCTTCACAGATTACACATCTGGAGGTAAACCAAGAGATTTCATCAAATTCTACAGATAACAATTTGAATTGTCCTTCCATACATACAGCTTTCAATCTATCAAACCATCTGTCTTAGTCAATATGCAGAACACTACTGGTCATTACAGCTTAAATATATATATATATATATACACACACATATATCTACACACACAAATATAAACACAATACATATGTATAAAAAAATACAAACATACACTTACGTGTATACACCAAATATATATGCTAGAAACTCCAGTTTTCAGTGACAAATGTTTTGTAGCCAGATTCCTATGAAAGGCTTATTCCCTTAGAGGTATCTGGGACATACCAAAATCAGAAGAACAATGTCTGACACATGAAAATTTTACATAATATGCTACATAAACAAAGTAGCAAAACCAGCAACACTTTGAAAATTCAAATACTTTAATAAAAGATATGTAAATCTATAAAAGGAAAATACAGTGACTGTTGATTGCCCCTTAACAGCTCTGATCTTTTATAGTTTGGTCTACAGTAATAATTTATCAGTTAATTAGTTGTAAATTTTAAATGGTTGCTATTATTGCAATTTGTACTTTAAAATGTGGAATATCTTATAGTTTATATAATCAGAAAATATTAATGTGGTTTTGTAACTGAATAAATACTACTTATTAAAATAGCAAAGGCTGCAATTTCTCTTTCACTATCAACTGGTAATTCACCTTTATTTCAGTTTTGGTAAAATAGTTCAATAGTTCAGAATGAAAAAGAGATAATTAAACAGAAGCTATTCTTACACTATGTGAAAACTTCCATGGATTCCTAAAAGGGAAGTGGAAATAATGCAGGAAAGAGAAGAGGAAAATAAAGAGTATTCAGACATTTGCACTCCATAGAGCCAAGTAAGGTAACATACTGAGAAGCTACAGAAAACAGATTAGTTTCACTTTAGGCCTGGCCTCTCTAAAATCATTAGCCTGACTAACTATGCAAATGTCAAGCTGTAGCATATTTCTGCAGCTCTAGGATGAAGTCTGAGGGAATACTGCTGATCATGATCCTTTCCTAACCCAGCTCCAAAAGTCATGTACTAATGTTTGTGAGGGGGACTATCTTTTAATGGGTGTTAAAACAGTATTATATATATAAATATAAACTGATTTTTGAATATATTTAAAACAATGAACTACACAGATATCTTTGAGATGTTAATGAAAAATGTCTTTCACTTTACCCTGTTTAAGGACATTAGTGTCCGGTCTGGACGTCAGTCTCCAACCTGAAGACTGCTGCATTAATGAAATAAACACACAATACTTATTTTCTTTATGACGCACATACCAAAATTCTTCATTTAACTGTGAAAGGTACTTCATCTTGACAGCCCTTCCTTTCTCCTACCCAATTTGTAAGCCTCAGCACCTGCATGCTCCATCCTTCAGCCATAAGCCCATGCATTTCTGCCAGAACTAGAGCCCTTCCTGCACACTCCCCATTTCTCATCTTGTCCATGTAAGAGGCTCATCCTGTTCTGTCAGTCGTGCACTGAGACTCTCTCAAGGAGTCACAAGTAAACAGCACTGTTGAGATCTCACAGAACTTGCTCCTCCAAAACAGGTAGTGAACCTTAGACCCTCCATCTCCTCATTTCATTTTCTTATGGATTGCTGTTAGGAAGACGTTTCTTCCAAAGTTCTAGAAAACAAAACTAAAAGCCACACAGCTTGGAAAAAAGTCTCCAGGTAAGCAAACTTGTTCACTGCTGCATTTGGCACATAGTCAATGTCTGCTCAGCGAGTGAAGACACAGCCTCAGTCACATTTATTCTTTTACAGAGGACAAATGAAGACCATGGAACATTTAAAGCTTTCAGATAGTTTAAGTGAGGCTGCACAATGCATAATGCTTGTATAGGCAATCTCCAGAGACACAGAGTTTACTTCGAAAAATGTCAATGTCACTCTCAATAACTGTAAAACTCTAAAAATCGCTAAAATGTTCTTTCATTGTGTTTCATCTGACTCACCCTGCAGTAAGTTTTCAGAGTTGCTTCTCTGCAGATGCAGCAGTCATTGGATTTTTCAGAGATCACCTTCATTGCTCTGGAGACTCAGTTTTTAGCAGAACTGATATTATGGAACTGGCTGATACGGTAACCTTCCACTCTGAATGAAGATCTCATACATGTGAGGGGAAACCAATAATACAAATTCTGGTAAAAGCTGGACTTCACAAAACACTGAAAAAATACAAGAGCAGGGACATGTTTCACTTAGACCAGGTTGCTCAAAGTCATGTCCAACCTGGCCTTGGACACTTCCAGAGATGGGGCACCCACAGCTTCTCCACGCAACTTCTTCCTGTCCCTCACCTCCTCACAGTAAAGGATTTCTTCCTAATATCTAATCTAAATCTCTTCTGGTTTAGTTTAAAACTGTTCCTCCTTGTCCTACCACAATCTTTCTGTGCACAAAGTCACTCTCCCTCTATTTTATAAGCCCCCTTTACCTACTGGAAGGTTGCTATAAGGAAGGCCCCCCAGAGCCTTCTCTTCTCCAAGCTGAACACCCCCCCCCAGCTGTCTCAGCCTCTCCTGATATGAGGGATGCTCCAGTCCCCTGATCATCTTTGTGGCCTCCTCTGGACCCATTTTAACATCTACCAGCACCCCCAAATCCTTCTCAGCAGTGCTGCTTTTAATGAGTTCATCTCCCAGTCTGTGCTCAGGTCTGGGCTTGCCCTGACCCAGGTGCAGCACCTTGCACTTGGACTTGTTGTAACTTCACAGGGTTCTCATGGGCCCACTTCTCAAGCTTGTCCAGGTCTGCAGGGATGGTGTCCCTTCAAACGACAAAATATGCCTTCCATACAGGAAATCTGGATTCTTCCTAAACCTTACATTATTCACATTATTTGGTTCAGCACTCAGAATTGGCCTTTTGAACTCAGTGAAATAAAACAGAAGCAACAATTTCTGCAGAAATGGCAGCTCAGCTTGCACCTAAAAGGACAATATTTACTGAGTCACCTGTACTAACAGCAGCCCTCTAAGTCAGTGGTCTTTTGTTCAACCACTTTCTCTTTTTAGCAGTCAGCATGACCTTTGGTCACAAGAGGAACCAGATCAATAGTATCAACACAAACTAATCCTTGTGGAAGCATTTATTTCTTTTTTGTCCTTTGTTCAGCCAAAAAAAAGCAAGAATTGCCCCAACTCTCAAATTATAAGCCTCAAGTTATGTTCCTAGACAATTTAAAAAGCAATCTGATTTTTTAGAGTTAAGCAAGTTCAGTTTTCTTTGTCTACTAAGAATTTATCTAAGAATTTATGTAGTCAAAAACAGTGTGAACTCAGTTTTTGCAATAATGGTTTATAGACCAAATACCTCTAAATGACACTAAATTATATAACTCAGTTTGCAGAAAGTACGTATGGTAAAAGGAATCCAAGTTTCCTGAATTTAATCCTAATCCACATTTATTATTGGTAATTTTATTGATGCACACAGAGACAGTGTGTTAAATTCTTATTCAGGTAAAATGTCCAAAGGTTAGAAAATAGAATGTTGTTGTTTTTTTTTTAACTTGGAAAGCAAAGATACCATCAACGAAGCTGACTATACTGCTGTTGACGTAAATCTATGTCTAACTGCATATGCCATGTATGTAGGAGAGGAAAATGTACTGCAGTGTGTATCAATTAACTAATATATTGAAGTAGGTAAAACAACACACATAGATAAAGTAAGATTTCTATTATAAATGGCTACACAGAATAGAAAAGTAGTATACATTTATATGCAAGGTTGTAGGAGAATACATTTTATGTGATTTTTCACATTGTGTGCAGCCAAGTCATCCAGTCCCTCCTCTTAGCCTGCATTGGTGTAACTGATGTCCAAAAATAATCTGGAATTCTTCAACTTCCTTAAAAAACCTCTGAGAGATAAATAATGTAAGTTCTGGTCACTTGTTTTCTTTGAAGATCTGTTCACATTTCACTTTCTCTCCGTTTGAAGCAGTAAAGAAATAAAGAAACTATTCAAAACTGGCATCTTAATTTTCTAGATTTTCAAGGCTCCTTGTCTATGTTTTTCTCCAACACTACCAATAGCTGTTCTGTCCCACTGACACTGCAGCATCCCACCTGTGCTGGGGACAGTATCTGCTGTGTACTGACCATGGTGATGTGAACTTAAGGGGAAACATCATTTGTAAACCCAACTCTGTTGCTGGTGTACAAATGGATTCAACATTTCACCACAACTGCACGCAGGCATTTTAAGCCCCAAAAATTCTCCCTTTGAAAGAGGGTAATTAAATATGGCCATCAAAGACTAGGTCTTTGGACAAGAAAATCGTAATCACAAATCAAAGGAAGAAGAGAGATGAGAATTTGTGCCTTCTTGATTTCTAGTTTATTTATGAAAGCAGCAAAGGGCAGACCAATTTACAGATTTTTGGATTCTTGGAATGTTGTGTTTTGAGAGCTCATTTTAATAATAATGAGATAACTGAAAAAGATGAAACAAACTATTACAATCTATGCATTTTTCCCTTAGAAAGAGCAGCAATTAAGGAAAAGGCAAACTCTGCATGAGATTTTTAAGATGCCTGCCAAAATTCTGCTCATTTTCATTCCTCAGCTATTTAATAATTCAGGCAGTTTATTGCAGTCAAAAAATGCCCATTTGCCATTTCTGCATTTATATAAAGCATAAGTCAGTGGGTTTTAATCATGCTGCCTATCTTTGGAACTGTCATTGTCCTTTCTTATTTCACTACTTTGAGGAGAAAGACTGGGAATAACGATTTCATGCTTTGAAAAGAATCATGCAATGCTACGTTTTATAAAACTGTAAATATCCATTTTAAATTTCATCCACATATCTTTCCAAAATGATGAATTATCCTCACATTCCAGTGAGGTGAAGAAACTTCTGAATAGCTTTGCTAGTTCTGTTCTGCTATTCTTCCCATTTGAGTAAGTTTTTTTTCTTCTCTCATTCTTTTTGGGTATCACTTTCAGTAAATGGGTATCTAAATATTAAAGTCCTCCTTACACAATATTATACCAGGTTGCCTTTTGCACATGTAACTGTGTAATTTGAAATTCAAATTGCAGAAGTTTGAATTTATGGGTTTTTTGCATGGAACAGACTGGAGGATACACAGCGCATGATGCCACATGGCATGTCCTTACAAACATTGATCTCTGAAGATGTTTTGAGTCAAGAATATTCATTTATGTACAAATCTTGATAGGGCCTTCCGCTTAGCTCCTGGACAAGGCAGTGATGCAAGAGCTGCGCTACCAGGGCTTCTAAGTATATGCCTCAAACCACACAAATACACAGTGATAAACCTTTCTTTTCTTCTATTTTTTTTACATTAGTTACATTAGTGTAATGTCCTGGCCAGAAACTGCTTAAGAATGGGAGCAATGTTCACTACTCGATGGGGAAGTGGCAATCAAAGATATTTAAGCAAACAAAATTTATTGAATTAAAAAAGACAAATAGGACAGAACAAGAACTCAGGGATACCTGAGTAATTAAGATTACCACTCTCCCAAATAATGCTGTCAAAAGTCTGGGTCAGGGTTTCTTTTATAGCTGTGTGTGGCTTCCAGTCTAAATTACTGCTGCTGTGCTTCTCTGCATAAACCCTCCCCTAATTCTCTCTGCTGGCACCAGAGAGTATAATTGCTTGGGAGATCAAACTGGGTCATGAATGGTATGCAAGTGAAGATAGAAGCTTCCCTTGCTCCTTGGTGGGTGGGAGGTTACTGGCCAGAACATGCTGGTTTGAACATGAGCTGATTGCTGCACTCTTTATTCTTCAACAGGTATCAGCAATGCCCTTCTTATCTCCTCTTTTAAGATGTCCAAACCTAATCTGGAACTTATTGCTAGTCAAGACTACCCTGACAGAAAACAGCAGTAACTCCTCTAAGATTTTTTGGGCTGAAGGACAATATGCATGCCACATCCATACCCTGGAATCCATTTGGCAGCACTACAGTAACAGCAAGCCTGTTCTAATAGCAACAAATTCTTTAAAAAGAAATGCAAAAAAACCTCCACCAGTGTATTCTTCACAACTGAACACAGGAGAGTAACTATGACAGAGGGAAGAACACAAATAATGTTTGCAAAACTACTGAACGCATAGTTTATCCCAAATGAATCCATCAGCTAAGTTTAATGGTGTTAAGGACCCTGTAGAAAAAATACTGTGTATTCAAGTAATTAAAGATCACTTCTAGAGTATTTCCAAAAGAAAAGAGTTAAAATTTCAATGGCAGAGATAAGCATGACAATGTTTTATTTTAAATACATTGCTTCATGAATTATGTTCTGTTCTTACTATCAGAAAAAAAAATTACCCTATCAGTCTCTCTAACTTAAAATAAATGCTTTACGGGATATTACATTGCCATTAGGTAACAGGTATATGAACAATGGTCAATTCATTGTACATAAACTCATTGAGAGAACGTTTAAACATTCCCTTGAGTCAGGATAATTCTGAGTAATGCCCTGATTTATTGCAGCTTGCCTGCAAGTTTGCACTCAGGAAATGTGTGATAGCTTTCACTCTTAGAATCTAAGAACCTTAAGGAATGATATAGTTTTAAACTCTAAACATTCTGAGTTACAGGGAAACAAAAAGGTCTAAACAGAATCTCAAAAAGCCATTCTGAAACAAGGAGTAAAAATAATCCAGCTTCAGTTTGAAGCATGGTAATTTATATATATCAAGTATATTTTTGGTGCTATTAAATTTGATAATGTCTTGCTTGGAAACAGCAAAGGAAATAGTTTCACCTAATTAAATTACTTGCTAGTAGGACCTTTGGAGCATCTTCAAAAGCCACATGAACAAATTACTGGAAAATGGAATAGCCTTCCTAATTTTGTGTGTGATGATTTGTTAATGATTACATTATAAAGAAACTGATTCATATCAAGCCATTAAGGCAAAAGGGGATAATTTTATCTTTCACATAACGCGGGTCACAGGTTTTTGTTGTGTGGTTCTTGATTCTGTTTCAACAGGCATATGTAAGTTAGAAAGGGATGAATGCTGCTTTAAAGATGTCAGCACTAAGAACTGTTCAACAGTGCAGACTGTACATCCTCCCTTCTTGCACTGAGCCACAGAACGCTTACAAGACATCCAGACAAGAGCCTTGCACAATGACAGAACCATCCCCTTCCTTGGTACAGAGAAATACATGCTTCCTACTGCCTCGCTCCAGTTCCCAAACCACAGATTCCATGGTCACACAAAACATGACACGGAGGGCATGATTTGCTTATTGTCTATAAATCTGCTTCAAGAAAAAACAAAACAAAACAAAACAAAACAAAACCCTACTAAAGATTTCTGTAATCTGAGAAAGCCATAATAATAGGCAATTCCTGAAAGCTAAACTCAAAAAAAGAAGAAAATTTTTTTATATCATGAAGAAATGAGTGAAAAAGGGTGAATTACGCACTTTATGTCTTCACATCAAGATTTATGTCTTACTGACAAGGTAATAAGAAATAAATAACTATCACATATTCGTTTATTACTATGAAACTTCACTGACAATGTGGGAAGACAGGAAGAGTAGCAAAGATCATGAAATCTATCCATAACAGATAACTTGCATAACATTTCATGGTAATGTATTTGTGCCTTTAGTAATTTAATGCTTGAAAAATAAAACTTTCATCCTGGACAACAGCAGCTGGCTGACAAGCCAGGACCACAGTTTTTACCTAGGGTGCCTGGTTCTAGGAAAAGACCTCAGTGGCTCTGCCCCAGGTGATGCAGCTCCTGGTTAATTCAGGAACTTTAAGATACCTTTAAGTAGCCAGACTGCCTGATTTGACAACTGTCATCAAATGCATTTCTGTCTGGTGTTTAAATCCAAGGGAACAGGAATGCAATAGATGAATGTGGAAGTAGTCCGAACTGTAAGGAGCAGTTGGAAGGCAGATTACTGCATCTACTTTGCTAAGTAAAATAATACCCAGGAGCAAATTTCCTTGATTGTCCATGTGATGCAATTGTTACTCAGCTTCCATCTTTTCTTATGAAGAGATGCATTTAGTTCACTCAGAGACCTAACCTGGGAGTTGTGCAGGAGGAATATTCCATGCAGCACTCTCCATATACAGTGTGAAAATGTTGTGCCTGGTTTGGATTCTTCTTCCCTATACAGTCTTCCAGGTCTGTCCCCAAAGTTTTTTCAACCTCAAATACCACTGCATACATTCCTACCAAACATTGGAGCTTGTAAGACACATTCTTTGTCATACATTAAAAAATACTATGCTGTAGGGCTGAGACACAGATCTGACATATTTCAGAAGCTTTGAAGTAAAAAGAAAAAGATCAGATGCCCTTAGTGGACCCCAATCAAGTGTTATGCTGGGTGAGACCTTATAAAACAGAGACATGAGTGGTATTGAAGCAAGATACTCTATCCCTGGAGTTCAACGGGCATTTCCTCAGATGGACACCATTTTCAACTGCCCATACATCCTCTGAGTCACCACTACTCACAATTAAAAGAAAAAAAGGTGAAAAAATTTAATTAAGGAAAATTTAAACAGGTGAAAAGACTCTGTAGTAAGTAGTGATTGGGGGACAAAAAGACAAGAAATAATCAGATGCAAAATACAATCTTGTTCATAAAATCCCAAGCCAGGATTTAATTAGATTTTTAGTTAGTCCAGCTAACTAAAATCTTTGCTTTACTTAAAAGCTATAGAATGATGAAAAGCAAGATGAACTATAATAAAAAAATGGCAAGATCAGAATGCTTTTCTAAGAGGTTAGAAAAAAATTCTGAAGGATTTGCTTCTATGAATGTTAAAAAGAATTGTTTAAGAACCCGAGGACTGTGGATTCCTCTTCTGTCTGCAAAAGGTTAGTGGGGGAATTATGTAGTTTGCTCAAGCTTTTAAAAATAAGTACAGACTGCCAAACTTTTCACTGGCTCCAGGAAAATTCTTTAGTATGATGGATGTCTATCCTGAACATGTTCTGGTTCACCTCCATATATCTCTTTTATCTTTAAAAACCAGAGGGCAACATACAGCAAACAGATGGGCTGAGGTCTTTTCCTGCTTGTGCAACACAAAAATTCCCCCTTAGCTACACACATCCAACATTCTGGGGATACAAGGGCACAAATTCACTGAGCTCCCTGGCACAGTCACTTGAAGCATAAAACATATGCATAACTTTGGTAATTTAATACTTTTTGACTACTTGACTTCAGGAACCTTTAAGTGATTATGGAACAAGACTTGAATATTGCTTCAAGACACAGCATTTTTGAATTTAGGCCAATTCTGAAGTCTAAGGTCTCATAGAATTTGCTCCATTCCATATGTACTTTCCCATGTATATTGTTTTGCTTAATGTTCATGTATGTTGTACAGCTGTTACATGTGCATTTATTTCTAATCTTTGCTAAACTAAAATTAGGTCTGATTGATGAAACATTTTATTATATAAATTCAAAAGAGTACCTTGATTGAGAACTCTGTCTCTCTCTCTCTATCTATATATATATATATATATAAGATTTCCATCAGCAATAATGATTGCAACATGGAAAAAAAAGGAACACATTATTAAAGGACATGTTCTAAAACATTTTAAAACTCAGGCACTCAGCAATTGTTATGCATAACATCATGTTTAGAAGAGGGAAGAGTTCACCTACAGATGGAGTACGGTGAAAGAAAAGGGACAGAGCAAAGACAGAGTCGTAACATTGAACTCTTCCATGACAAGCTATCAGTAATACAGTAAGATCTGACAAAATTAGCTAAATAGAATAAGGAAAAAGTTGGTGTAAAAAACCAGTTTGACTTCTTGAATGCTATATATCATTAGATTTCATCCTAAAGAGTATCTGTCTCAGCCACTGATGGTAATTTTTTTTTAAAACTGCCCTTTATGTTTCTAGCAAGCATAAAGATCATGCAGCAGCCAAAAACCAATACACTGTCAAAATTAAACATCAAATCTCTGCATGGCTTAATTTCCAGGACCTTTTTTCTACCATTATTATCATCACTGACCACACAGAAGCTGTAAACAATTTGCACACATGCAATATTTGCCCTGTGGGAACCTGTTTTTAAAGGAGTCAGAAATGATGTCACCAGTACTCCATTTCTGTAGCAGACTGCAAAATGTTGATGGTTCAATATCCATGACAACTCCTCAAAGCACTGAGAAATGAAGGGGAAAAGTGGTAAAGAATGGAAATAGAGATGAGGGCAAATATTAAAATTATGGATTGAAAGTTATTTGGGAATTTTTGGACCACTTGTATTACTTGATGAGATTATAAAGCAAAAATGTGATTAAAAATATTTATATAAATAACTTTCAAAGTTAGGAAGAGCACAGTCACATTCTTCCGTAACACGTGAATGGGGAATTGAAATATTACAATCATAGTATCATTTAAAACTAATCAACTAATTAACTCGTGCAGACATCACCCTTTAGAAGATGATGGCAAAAAGCTCTTTGGAATTTTGTGCTACTTCTATAGATTGGCTTCTGAAATAAGAAAAAAAAATTGTTGAGGCAAAGCCCTGTGTGTGGAAATTTTGATTTAAAAAAGCCATTCTACATTGAAGGAGAAAACAGAGATATTCCTCATTGAAATCTGCAGTTTTCAGTGACCAACAGACACGTTGATAAAATCTAGACTGTTAGCTATATAATTGCACTATATGATAACTTTTGAAACATCTTACTGTACCCGGAGCTCTGTGACCTGACTCAGTGCAGTTTGTCTGATCTTTCTGCTTTGCCTTGTTTTTTTGATGTTTGCAAAAATGACTGACAACTCGAAAATCAATCTAGTTAATACCTTCAGATCATCCATAACATCAACTGTTACACAGTAGAGGAGGAAATGCTATGGTGTGGTTTCATGATTGGTTTACACAAATTTAATCCCACAGCACTGACCAAAGTGATGCTCTGGCCTTCCTCACTGCCACCTTTGGCTGAGCAGCCTGATCTTCCTTGTGCTGACAGCATGGCTCATTCCACTGCCACACAAGCACAATGGGGAGGCATTTGTGCTGAAAAGCAGCTACACAGCAAAAGACTAAATGGCTCCTTTCCCCTAGATTGAATTTCTCAGTTCCCAGATCTGGCTCACCAGCAAGAGGGAGGGATGGCAGTGCTGCTGGCTGGTGGTGGAGGGTACTGAATGGAACCAGTCCTCAAAGCAGGAACACACGGAGATTAGTTTAAATCAGCTGAGCACCTGCACGTGTTGAGACAATCTTAAATATGTATTCCAACTTTTTACAATTTTTAGTCCTTAACTCCTCAAATAAAGGAATGGATTTAAGAAAAAAAAGAAAAAAAAAAAGAAAGAGAAAACACTTCATTTTTTTCTGGGTGTTCATTATCACATTTTTTAAAAATTAAATTACCTTCAGTTTGTTAATTCAGAAAAACATATCAACCCATTCTTATCAGCCTAAATAGATCAAAAACCTAACACAAGGTATCCAGGCTCTAAAATATTGCTAAAGTCTACAATACTTCAGTGGGTTTTCCCACTACTTTCTTCAGTATATTTAACATCCCTTTGGCAGTTTTGTTTCTAATTTAAATTTGTTTCTGTAGATCTTGGAACTACAGTAATATTAAATTACTTTCTGACAATCGGAAGTGAAACTGTCATATAAATATCAGTGTATATTAAAAACAAAATGTCAGCAAGTAAAAGCACCTAGCAAGTGATTCTATATTAATTTTATTTCCTATTTCTAGTGGCATTTTACAAAGGAAAATATTGTAAATTAATACCTTGTCTAAAGGGAGTGTATGCAGACAGGAAAAATAGTCTTTTATTTTTCCTTATTTCTTGCACAGTTTGCATCCACACAGAAAGCAAGGGGTTTTGGTGAGCAGTTTCAACAAAGAGGGTTCCAGTCATTAATACCAATAGAATAAAACTTCAAGGAAAGCTTTCACTGAACTCATGGAAGATGAAGAGAGATCTGAAGTTCTAGGCAAATACATAACCAGTCATATGAGTTTTAATGGCTGAATAACTTTAAAAGTAAAAAATATCTTGAAGTGTTTAGTTGAAACCCAACTTTATTCAATGTGTGAGTTGGCTCTGAACACAAAGCAGCAAAGTGGAGAACATATTTTTTCTCTTCAAGGTTCTGGGTTCTTCCACAAGTTTCAGTTAAGTTAACACAACTGGAATTCCAAATTTGTATCAGATTTATCAAGTAGATATCTAGAAGAACATTTTAGAACTTAAATAACACTCTGTACCGTGTATGTGCTGGATTACATTTCAAAATTGCTTAAGTTATTCTGATCCTGGACTACGAAACAGGCATTGTAAGGGGAATCTGATTACAGGACAAAAGAACTGGATCTGGCTACTTAGGAACTTACTAAAGTGAAACAATTTCATTATTTTTATACTTTTTTTCTGGCCTTCCCTGTGGACATGCTAGAAAGAGACCATTCCTAACCTCCCCCTCAACACACAGAGGTAAAAAAGAAAAGGATAAGAAGAAGCAAATGGAGAAATCTAATGAGATAAAGTGGCAGTGAAAAGTTCTAGGAGTTGCGGCACTGCTCTTCCTTAATCAGTTCAAATGCACAGCACAGCTCCACCATTTCCAGATACCCAGGTTATTCCTGGCCTGGGCAGGAGATCTCCTCAAGGAAGGTCAAATAATCAGTCTCAGCTGCAACCCAAGAAGGCACGAACCCTCAAGATTTTTAGGAAGTATATCAAGTACATATGATCCTGTTCTGAGATGGGAATGATTACAGATAAACAAGCAGATGTATTTTCCAACTTGTTCTGAAAAATATGACATTTGTCCATGGTGACAAGTCAAAAAATCATTGCCTTAAATGGCTTTCTGATGTGGATTTTTAGAAGTAAAACTGCATCAAAATCATTCTAGTGTTGCTCCTAGTATTGTATCTTGGGACTGCTTTTCCTCTCCACAAACCACTTCAAGTCTGATAGGTCACATACAAAGGATGAATATGAAACACATGATGGCTACATCTCTGAGGGAAAAACCCCCTAAACCGCCTATAAAAAAGAGATTTTTAGCCCACCTGACTTTTTCACATTTTAATAGCTGTGCAGAGTCATTTGTCTTTAGGCATTATGAAACAAATTGCACTCAAGTGTAAAGTCCCTTCATAAATAGAAAGCACAAGTGTGGGGACCCAGTGAGCAGCTAACCAAGGTAACTCACGTGTAAAGTTCTTTTTATGATGCATTAGATGTGTCAGCGTATTTCCAGGCTAAGAATAGAGTGGGAATAAGCCATTCGTTATTTTTTTCATAAAAATAGATTGGAATTCATATTGCACATTATTCATGCAACTAGAAAACTGCAATCTTACATGTTTTCAGTTTTACTGCTCTTCTTTGCCAAACTGACTGAAATAAATTAAGGTGACACATTATGAAAATCATTGCACATAACAAATTCATAACTTCTGGAGCAGAAGCAGCACTAATTGCTCAAAAGCTGTCTTAAACATTTATGAGTTACTGTAAAATATGAAAAGAGTACAGCCTCTAGTTACAAAAAGACAAGCATGCAGCCAGCAAAGATGTGACTGCAGCTCAGGAAGGTAATTCCCAATGAGCTCACAAAGCCCTGGTATTGTAGTAGTGTTGTCTGCAGCAGCACGAAGGTCATTGCGGGCTGACCTCCCAGCATGTATTCACATTCCCAGGCAGAATGTGAGTTCACCAGCCGAGTTCTTTCCTACCACAACTGTAATCCAGTCACTCAGTTGAGGTATGCCCACAGCTAACAAAGCTTGCAGTGGTGCCAACATCCCAAGAAGTTTTACACTTTAATAAAGACTGTAGAAAAACATTCTCCAAAATGCAAGAGCATTTGAACAATCTCTGGAGACTTGCTGATGAATTCAGAGAACTGTCCAAGTCAGATGGTATTTATTCTCCTCCTTTCAACTGACCCAATTGCATTAACAGAAGTTAAAAACAGTACTGGGTTTTGGTTTTGTTTTGTTTTGTTTTGTTTTTCATTCTTAGCAATTGCTATAGCTGTCACTAGAATATTCTTCAACTGCAAGCAGGAGAAGAAACTTGCAAGTTCTTTATGTTCAGCTACAAGTATCAGTGTATATGGTCAATATATCCTGCAGCACACAATAGCAACAGAAGGCCAGAGCTCTGCAAAATCTGGCAGCTCTTAGAGATGAACAAAAGGGGTAGGACTTGCTGAGGGTGCTGAGAGGCTGTGAGACACTGCAGAGGGAAAGGCAAATGCCAGACCTGAGAAACGTGCAGGGGCATAGTAACATGCAGAGGAGTGCTAGGCAGGTTGGAATGAAGGACTCCTGGCTTTGCTGAAACAGCTTAAATGTGGGTATCTGCTGGTACTGAGAGAATGCAGAAAAGTGGCTGCAGATTTGTGAAACAGCAGTACATGAAGAATAAGCAGTCTGAAGATGCTGGAGCTGAATATTAGAGTATTCTGCAATAGCAGGACAATATTCTACAGCAGAAGATTTTGAAAAGACTGTGTCCTCTCTCTGAGATATGTTGTTTCAGCTTCCCTCTCTCCTGGTTATCATCTCTTGTTAAGATCTCAGTGGAATAGCCAAGGCTTCCAGTGCAGGACCTATGACAAGAACACACGTGAAGACCTCATTTCCTGAAGATCTGCAGAACACAAGAGTGCAGCAGAACAAGTACCTGGTAGCTTTACGATTTAGTGGCAGGGGAGGTTGCCCAAGTGATTGAAATTAGTAACAAAACACAGTTGGAGGCAAGAAAAAGGAATAGTACTTGTCTATGGAAGTTTTTCCTTTAAGATTTGACCCACACCAAGTAGCTTGATGACTGGCTATGGCAGTAGCAGCAATGTGAGGTCTTCATGCATGCACTCATCATTTCAGTGAATATTCAACATTTAACCCTGCTTCATGCTTCAGAGAGAAAAAACAGGGAAGAAAGGACAAAGGAGAATCTGGAAGCTTCCCAACCCCTCTTTGTGAGAAAGGTGGTAAGAGAAACCAACAACAGAATTCCACAATATGGATGATACAGCTGGTGCTGGTTTGAACTCCTAAGCAAAGCAATAGTGACTATCATTATGCCACTGTGACTGAAATTAAAGCAGGGTTAATGAGATGGAAATTTAAACAGAGGCTTTTAATATGCAGCCTTACAGAACCTACAACCTAACGTACACATAGATTTCAAGAGCCAGTTCTGTCTGCCTGAGACTCTGATATTCTGACACAAAGTACAAATAATTTATTCAGCCTTTTATTACCTAGGTAATTAATAGTTTGTAACCCTATTAAATAGATCAACCCATCAACTGTTTTCATTTATAGGGATACCACTGTTTATCTGTTCTGTTAATTTTATGAACAACTAAAATCAAGACCAGAGACAGGTGGTAATTTTCCTGACAGGTGGCCACATTACACAGCATTTTCCCAGTTCCCCCTCCTAAAATACAAATGCAATCTGGAAGTATGCAGTTGCCAAAAGTATCTTCCTTTCTTTTCTTTGTGTGTGTATACTGTTTCATTTCTTCTCACTTCAGATAGGAACTAAAATAACACAGAGACACACATTTGGGTGATGAAATTTTTACAACCTCTTCTTACACTTGAGGAACATGCACAGTGAATCTATGTATTCCATGATTTTACATGGCATTTCTGTATGTGGCAACACATTAAACAAATGCCTGTGTATGTATCAGAGTGCTCAAAATCTGACTGTGAGAACAATTTCCACATATGATATATATGCCATTACATGATTGCAATAGGCAATATAAAACCTATTGATCAAGCCACAACAACAGTAAAATGTATGGGGAAAATAAGATAAAGGATGTAGATAACTTATCCTTAATATATTACATTGATGGGTTGCTATTACAGCACCACAATGCAAAAGGGTAAGGGAACCAATCCTGAATTCCTTATGACCTGGAAGACAACATATAAGAGCACCACCAGAAACATGTACACAAGCTTTTGGGCTAAATGCCATTGAATTAAACAGCTTGTGGTAGAAGTGCCAGCCTGAAAATCAAAGGACCTGTGCTCTTCAAGTATCTGGGTTAAATCATTTTAGTGCTTCAGATTCCTCAGATCAGTAAACCCAGGATAGTTCTATCAATATCCATTTTAATAATTTTGATACTTGGTGATGAAAGGTCTCCCTAATAAATACTGCTTTGTCCCCATTCTATAGTGTTGCTTTTTGTAGCTTTAATTCATATTGGTACAGCTTTTAAAATACTGATCTCGAACTGTTCTATTTGCAAATCAGTTCAAACATGCAAATGCACAGCATAAGTATTAAAACTGAATGAATTCTATCTTCCTTCATATTAAATGCTTCCCAAGAGTGTTTTAACTTCCTTTTTAAAGGAACTGATTGAGATCCATCAGAACTATATAATTCCCGGCACTTAGCTTGGTGTTACACCCATAGCATTGGCTAATAAGAGGGATTTTCTGAGTTGTAAAACTAAGAAACAAAACCCTGAAGCCTAAATCCACTTCAAGTAAAGACTATGTTACTCATTAAATAGGATGGAACCAAAATGGATGTAATTTTTCCTGAGAAAGGTAGAACAAAGTTTTTACAATGGAGATTTTATAAGAACAGTAGCTGGGCTAACAGTCCAAACTTCTTTATGTAAAACCATTTTTAGTACAACTCCTTGCCCATTATCATAAAAAGCAAATATATGTTCTTGCTCAACTATTTTATTTTATTTTAATAAGGAGAATAAAACCTGAGGGAAAGTGCTGCCAGGCTATGTGGAGGTGGAAAGTACAACATCCATCTGGAATAACCACATTCAGTTCAGAAGAGTTGCTCTAGATTTACACTATTGTCCAGAGTATTAAGAGAGATAAAGTTAAAAAAAAAAAAAAAAAAAAGTGAAATGTTTGGATCACACTGGAACTGGCAAGCTTACAAAACAATAATAACTACAACAAAATCTGATTTATCTTTTGGGTTACCCAGGGCTACAGGAAGCAATAAAATAAGAATATTAAAAATTTTGATTATTTCTTTGATTCAGCTTTTAACAGAGTATATTGGCAAAGGTTCCTGTATGCACACTCCTTTTTTGTGAGTGTGTGTGTCTGTTAAGTAAGACTATCAAAGATGCAGGTATCAGAAATGTAGGTTCAAAAATCAGCAGCTAAAGTCTCAAGTAAATTACCAGTAGATTTAAACAATATTTAGGTTATGCTTTGTCAGGAGCATAGGAATGAAGCAGAATGGATGCTAGTGATGCCCATCCCCAAACTGCATAGATAATAACACATACTTCTAAAAGAGACTTGAGATTATCCAGAAAATTACAAAACAGTAAATCTTACACGGGAATCTTGAAAACACCTTTAAATTAAAATAGGAATATAAAAATAAAGAACTAAGTCCAAACATTATCCTGTAAAAACTAACAATAATGCTTCCCAAAATATTCATATGATATTGGTCTCTTGGTACTGCTTGGTCCTCTGAAATTGGACAGAAACTCCCTCAGTTGTCAAAAGGCAACAGAAAGTCGCCTTAAACAGAGAACAAAGCAACTGAAGACCCAGAACAAGAAGAAATACCCCTATTGATAAAAAATTACGGTAGAAAAAAGGGTATGACTAACTGCCAATAAAAACCTGAATTCTAACGGGCTTCAAAAATTTCCAGTAGGATCTTCCAGGAATTAAAAAGCATTTAAAAAATGGATGGGAGATAAGGGAGCACAGTCCACTTTCAACAGTAATTTTTGACATTTTGAAGACAGTGTCACCAATAGCAATGGCACTTATGGTGGAATCACAGTATCCCAGTATACATCTGATAAAGTTTGCTATATTTCTTAATCTGTTAAAGACATAAAGAGTTAAACAAGTGACAAATACATTTGGTTTAGCAAGAATCTTTAAACAGAACAAAATAACTTGATGAAAGAGCAAAATGATGGCTATGTGCAAAATTGACAAATTCAATATAAGTTCCACCAGAAGAAAAAAATCAGTTTAGTTGCTTATCCACATCTGGAGAATCTAAACTTACACCAGGAATTCTAGGAAGAGATGTGTGAATCTCTGCAACTAACTGTATATAGAGTGTTGATGAATACAATTGTTGCAATAAAAAAGCCCCATGAGAGGTCCTATATGCTTAGGAGTTTCCAGCTGACATGGAGACTCACAGCTCAATTTCTCTTTAAAAGATAACTTTACAAGATTCTGTTGATAAAAATACCCTGCCTCAATTTCCAGAATCATGTCTGAAGAATGACTGCAATAAGCAGTGACAACAAGGCTCCAGGGCAGACATACTATGATTATATAACCATAGATTGACTAGAACTAAAAAAAAGAAAAAAAAAGAAAAAAAAAGAAAAAAAAAGAAAAAAAAAAGAAAGAAAAAAAAAAGGGAAAAAAAGACAAAAAAGACAGCACTGTTTCCATGGGCAGTATAAAAATACTCACTTAAATAACACTTGGTAATTTTGTCATTGGTCTTGTAGTTGGTTGATGAACAAGAAATTTTCTAAATCTGCATTTAAGAAAGTTGGTGAGAAATGGGGTTTCTTTTTTTTTTTTTTTTTTTTAATGAAAGAGGCTTGCATGAGTCTGTTCCTCCCAAAAGGTTCTGCTGATTTTTCAGGCAGTTTGAAAATACTTCCTATGAAATTCTCTATCTCCTTTAGGGGAGCTTCTTTTGCTCTCACCCAAGATGCTTAACAATTCCCTAAGTAGCAACACAGGCAGATTTAACTTGAACTTGCATCTCTCTGATACCAGGCTTAACCTCATTCATAAAAGCCATTCACAGTCTCATGGAATAAAGACAGCCTTTCCCTTATAATCATTACTGGAACTATAGACAATATTGGTTCTTTACAATCCCTACTAAGGAAAAAGAGAAGAAGCAGAAATGAGAAATGCTGAATAGAAACTTGAATTCTAAAGGTATCTCTAGCAAGCAGAATGAGAGTTTTAATTAGAAACATAAAGCTGCTAATTGAAAGGCAAAAAAACCTGATGGTTTTAATAGATTTGACTATTTCTAACTGAGATTTGGAGAGATATTTAACACAATCTGGGATTTTTTTCTGAAATTCAACTGATATTATGTAATTATTAACTCAGTATTAGCAGTGATGTTTTAAAATACATTTCAATACATTTACAAGAAAATAAGTTGTGATTCCTACACTAGTGCAAAACTGACCTAAATCTTGAAGGATCATTTACTATACAATCACACTGAAGTGATAAAGGAATGCCTAAGAAGGTAAATTAAAGCCAAGAATTCAGAAATATGATCACCTGCAGGATTTAAATTTCCATGTGAAACCTTGATTTGTATTCCATTCTGTCTCTATTAATATCTTGATGCCCACATCATTTCAGAGTCCAGAAGTGCAATATATTTATCCTGGGCTGAAGCCTTGAAACAAAAGGTAACAATCTGCCACTGCCGGTTTTTCGTCAATGCACGGACCTTGTAAAACGAGGAGCTGATGATCACACAAGTGATGTTCTAAATATGGGAAAGATCAGAAGCAAGGCCAGATAACATAACCCTGCTTTACTACTGATTCCTTATCTTCGCAAACTCAGAGATCTGTTTATACAGGTCGATAGCATGAGCCTCATCTAGTGGTGCTTAGAGACAAACCAGTAGCCAGACAACCACTGGGCCCAAGTGGAAGTTTTATTTCTGAATAGCAAAGAAAACACTGAGAACACAGACTGTGAACATTCTTTCTGACCATCTCCACCATTCACAAGTTTCACCTGTCCTGTTAAGAAACTGCACCACATTAGCAGAAATTGCTGGATTTTTCAGTTGCCAGTGTTCAGGATCCTGTTCTAAACTCGGGAAGTAGAAGAAATCTTTAAACTATTCAGTGGCAGCAGTTTTGGTGGCTTTTGTCCAGATTAATAAATTTAGGTGTACCTGATGCCCCTCTTGGGAGAGCAGAAAAACTTTCAGTCTCTGTAGCCAGTTTAAAACATGCCAGGGAAACCAGAGCAGACACTCTGATTGCTGTACTTTGGGAGCAGGCAATCAACTAGACTGTTTCATGAAACCCCCAAAATTTTCTCTTTTCCTCCTCATGATATAACATCAGTCTCACAGGAGACGAGACAGGAAAGCAACTACAGAGAAATGCAGTAGTTCAAAAAAGCAGTATTTCATTCTTTCATCCTCATTTCCTCTAAGTGTAATGTCTGTGCTTCTTCCTTTCTCTACAGCTCACAGGATGGCAAAGCAGACAAGGACCCTGATACAGCTCTTCCTTGTCAGGCCCCAAAGCATAAGGTTGGTGAAGAATCCTGATAACAGCAAAGCTGGAGAAGTGTGAGGATGGAACTGATGCAGGACTAATGAAAAATGAACTGAACACACAGACTTAATTATACCATATTTCTATGAACTCTGTGTTTCAGAGTTCCTTTGGTTAGGGTATGAACGTAGAAGGAAAAGAATTCACTCTTAATATGATGTCTCTTAGTATCTTTCCTGTAAAGCCCTAGAAAGGGTTATTGTCTAGCTAGAACAGGGAAGCCCTGCAGTGGCTAGCTAAAATAGATAAGTAGGTACAACATTCTACCTGCCTGCTCAGAATTACATTAACTAATGGATTTCAAATCAGAAGAGAACCATTCCTCTAAAGAAACTACTAAGAACTCAGTGCTCTTCTGTCCTCTCCTGCAGCAGAATATTTAGTCTACTTCTAGGAATACATAGCAGGTAGCATAATAGAAATTCTTTTAAAAATAGTTAAACATTGTTTTAAACAACTGGAAAAGATCTCATCTTTAAGTTGTTCAGCAGCCATGAAAATTACAGTGTTTTCTTATTGCATTTATTGATCTCCCCGTGATTTAATTTACTCTTAAAAAACTGAAAGGTTCTTTGCTGTAGTAAAACTGTCAGTCTAATGAAGTGATTCTCGTACTTTCAACTCCAAAACAATGATCTGTCAATTAAAACTGAGGAAACGCATTAAATGAAACAGTTTTTCGTTAGTAGTTCCTTTCATTTGAGACTTGCAATGCTAGAGAGATCCTAAGCTACAAAATTCAAGAGCATAGGAGAAGAAATTCTTAGGGACAATTTGCTTCTCCTGTCATTTCAGAAAAGACTGGGGTTTCTAGTTTTGTTTTCTTATTAGGTGGGACATCCTACTTGAGGAAGTTGACAGCTTGAAAAGTTTATGGTCTGGAAGATGGTTTTAATTTACTTAAGTTATCTTCAAACTAATTTAAGGTCCATTTTTACACAAAATTCTGTTTTTATTGAGAAATACACACTCAAGAATGGTTATTCATTCACTCTATACAAACCACACACCATGATTAAGACACACCTAATCATACACAGATGCTTTTAACTGAGCTCATCACTCTGTTGGGAATGTATTTAAGGATTTCCTTTGTCTGTCGTTCTGGAAAATATAATCATGGTATTCCTAATCTTAAAAGAATTTTAAAACCATGCATCACATTTATTAAATGTAATGATTTCTTGACACTGGTAGATACTTCACCATTTTACAGCTACAAACAGCAGGAATCAAGTTAAAAGCTCTTTTTATTAAAGGCCAAAGGACATGAAAAGGCAAGTCTTGACTCTTGCTGAAGATGAAAACTTTTCTCTCAAAAAATCCATGTAACCAGTTCTAAATCTGCAGGTGCCTCTATCCACAAGACACCTTATTGTATGAATGAAAAGGTGTACTGATAAAGCATGAAGGAGCTTCCCCATTAACAGTGCAGTATTTTTTTGTGTCTCAAAATAAAGAGGAACAAAAAAGGAACGGTTATTCTGCTTAAAATAGAAGTGCTACAAGCACAGCGTCCTGACCACACCCTGCTTGGAACTACAGTAACTCTTGACTTTTCAGGAGGGCAGGATGTGGGGGTTTGAGGGAGAAGGGAATACTCATTAACTAAGAGAGATGGAACAAGAAATCATGGCTAGCAGGTTTTCACCTAGGATGGAGAGGTCTTAGGTTCCAGCCCCTATTATTACCTGTGTATACTATCCAATTATCTGTTTACATAAAATAAATTAATTTACCAAAGAGCTGTGGGTGCAGACAGGCAGCTCTGAATTTAAATGCTAGCTTGAAATCACCAGATCTAACGGGTATAATTTGATCTTCCAGTATAAACCAATATTTTCTGAACAACTTTTGTGAAACAAAAATATGAAGATATTATGAAATAGATATTCCATCTCTCTTGGTAAGATAACATGACCTACAAAAATGAGAAGAACTTCACATGTTGTAACTATTGCATCTAGTCACTGTTCCAAGTAAAATTTATAATCTGTCCTTGAGCACAGACTGGAATGCAAGATTCCTACTTTAAATGATGTGACTAAATCATAATCCTATGAAGACTGGGTTGCACTTGCTCTTCCTACAAAGTGCAACACCAAATAGAATGTAGGAGGTCTGCAGAAGGAATACAAGACACTTCCCCTAACCAAATCACAAATTTTAAATCCAGTTCTTCAACAGATTAAAGTATGAAACAGATAAAGTATATTCGTCCTTAGTTCTAAGCATTTAACTTAAAGTGTAATTGCACAAAATCTACATATTAAGATTAATAAAACTGCTGTGAAAAAAAGCCCTACTGTTATAATCTAATGGGAACTGGGGCACACATCTATCTACACCTGAAATGGAGAAATTATTTGCAAATATGAACCTATATGTTGCAAGTAATTAGGAAAAAATATAAACATAAATATTTTAAAAGCCTAAGTTGGTAAGTTCTAATTATAGGTTTCCAAAAGAATATTGACTAAAGTCATTCATGTGCATGCCTGCTACATGAATGTACTCAAATGTATTCTTCTACCACACATCTCATATTGACTCATCTCATAATAAAGGCACGGTGCATTTGAAATCAGTGTGTCTCAGATCAGACCCCGTAATTCAGTCAATCCTTATTTATTTACTGAAGCAAATGAATACCTAAATATGTCATAAAGCTATCAATTCTGCATTGTAGAAAATACAGCTAAATAATAAAACAGAAAGTCAAACTCCTCTAAAAGTCACAGCATTTAATGCACTTGTTGTAGCTGCTAAAATGTAGTGTATTCAGTGATTGGGGCTCTGTTGGAACAACCACACGAAAAATCCAACCAGAAATCAACTATAGTACTAAAGAATCATATTCTAGTATTTCTTTCTTATGCTATCTGTGGGCATTTTTAGGGTTAATGTTGAATATCAACATATAAATATACTATATATAGTATATCTATTTTATACCATATAAATATATGATAATATTTATTCAATAAAATGAAAAAAATCTCAGAAACTGATTACTGGAAAGCACAGTTATTATCAGTAATTAGAGAGAAGATGGTGAAATCCTTTTTCTGCTCAAATTATCAGTTTTACAATTAAAGCACGCTAAGATCACTGGATTTCCACTCATCGTTGTCTGAAAACCACAACTGTTCAAACAAACAGTACTGCAGAATTTCTGAAAAGTGTGCTGAGTCTGGCTGAAATTGAGCTGATTTTTTTCATGGAGCCCTGCAGGGCAATGTGTTTGGAGTACGAGACTAAAACAGCGTTGATAAGAATATCTCCTTCGTAACAGCACTAAAGAGGAGCGGACTCACAAAATTTCTGGGTCACTTCCCCTCTCTGTGTTCTCTCTGGATGAAGAGATTGATGCCACACTTACGTTCTTTAATGCCCTCTAAGACTTGGCTACTTCAGCTATTCATTTTCTGATAGCTCTTGATCCACAATATTTTTTGGACAAACTTGGTTTCTCCCATGATGCTCTTTTTAAATTCTTCCTTTTGTACTCATGTGTGGCTTTGAATGTGGTATCTGAAGCACCTGGGAAACATCTTGGTTCTTGACTTGAAGAGTTTCTCCTTAGAAAAATATGTTATTGAGAGAGTGCTTTGCACAGGTCAGGAGGAAGATGGAGATTGAAAGAATATTGCTTGCTTAATGCCACTAAGAAAAGATAGGTCAGGGTGAGGAATAGAAATCTAAGCACTACAAGAACTGGAGCAAAACTAGGTCAGTTAGGGAAAGAGGGAGTGAGCTGACCATGGATTGAGGAAAGAGAACTTCTTCAAGAAAACCTTTCCCTCCCCCTCTCCTGAATGAGATCATAGACTCTGTTTTGTTCATCTCCCCACTTCTTGGCCCTCAGAAAAAACTGTGCTTTTATCCTGCACCTTTACTTGAGGCTTAGGTTGAAATAGTGTATGACTGTGTCTGTCCCATTTCCTACTGAACCACTCATCACATGGTTCATGTTCCTTGCTGCCAAAGATCCTCATAGGGGGAACTCTTTGGTTCTCCTTAGGTATTTCCAGTGCAGAGACAATTATTCAGAGTCACTGTAGCCTTTCTACCACCTCATAATGGGCATTCAACCCTCCACAGTTCCCTTTCATCCCTGGTCTCCCTCCATTAACAACATACGTGCAAGAAAGGCACCTAACTTCAAGAAGTCATCAAGAATTGAAACTGAATGAGTGCCTCTGGCTTGACAAAACCAGGTCTCTTTCCACAACACTAAAATGCTCCCACTGTATGTGTCTGTGTGCTTTGGGTTTGTCTTTTTGCTGGATATTAGCTTTCCTAAGTTATTTGGAGAAATATCAATTCCCTCTACCAGCAAGAGCCTCTGCCAGATAAATGCAAAAGAAGAAAAGAGTCAAAATAACTAAATGTGTAGTATGACTACAAATTTCTGTGGTTTAAGGATGTCTGCCAAATTTAGGTCATGGATATTTGTCTAAAAGCAATAATTTGCACACTGGAAAGGAGGACAAATTGATGTGCTTTATTTCCTATGCATGTCAACACTGCTGTTGATGACAAAGTTTGGGACAAAAAAAGTAGGGAAAGCTCTAAAAGTGACACAAAGTCTAACTAAGACACATCACTTTTTTGAAATAGCTGGTATCACCAGTAGTCATAATTTCAATTTCAGAGTAAGTTGAGGGGTTTTTTTTATTATACTCAAAAAATATCTTGTAACAGACATCCAGAAAGCATTTTTTCAGATAGTGTTCATAAATGCAGTCATCAGCTCCAATTAAAATGCTGCCAGAGTCATCCACCTGTATGCCAGTTTTACGTGCATCTCCAAGTATATGAAAATCTGTATTTTCTCTGTAGATTTGTTCGCAGATGTCAGATTCCATTTTTATCTCGTGGATAAACAGCAGTTGAAAGTGAGGGAAGTCCAGTACATTTAACTGTAACATATTCAATCTGCTTACTTAAAAAGAATGGAAGAGGCTTGGGAAACAAACGGACCCAAATTTATGCATGTATGCAAAAACCTAATATGTATATATATGTAAATATATATAAATGCACACATTACCAGATGCATAATAGTCTTAATACAGAAAAAAATTCTCCAAACTCTGGTTCTGTCAGATTTAGTAATACAGGCAAATTTGATTATTTTGGTATCTTTTACAATAATTTTTTATTCTCATGGATTGACAATAAATTCACTTCTGTAATAACCTATTTAAGGTATCTAAACACACAAAAATACATATTTTTAAGTTGATTTCCTGGGGAATTTCTAAAAGAACTTATGTTAGGAGTACTGACTCTCAGTGAAGTTTGTATTCCTGAATAGCTCAAGTTCTCTAAAAAATCTCAAATATTGTACAATGAGATAAAAGATGAAATGTATCAATGATTCCTCCAAGTCAAACAACAGAACTTTGGGTTTATGATCTTGTCTGTGCTACCCCCATCCCATCTGCCCAATAAATCACACAGAGTAAACAGCAGAGAACACAGTCGGCTTATTTTAAGGATAAAGAACTACTGAAACCTTGTTTAGATTAAAAGACAGCAGATCCAGGGAGAGTAAATCTGTCACAATTTATATTTAGCTTTTATGTCACTCTTCTCAGAGACCAAAACCTCAAGTTATATTCTCCTTTTTTTTTAAAGTACATCCAACCTGATGTCAAACATTCTTTACCACATTTCCTTTAGCTACTGTAAAATTCCATGCCTACTCAGAACTCTGCCAGCGATGATTTAATTAGTGCTATTTATTTTCTTTGCCCGATTTTCTTTTTCCTAGAGTGCACAAACAGCCTCAGTTTTACCTCCCAGGAACACAGTCTCTCTGTACACATCAGCTGCTGAGGATCCATGGCGTTCAACAGAGCTATCTTGGGTTTAGATTTCACCATCCCCTTTACTTGGCACAGTAACTCCGGAATCAAAGATATGTTTACTGGCTGTTTCACAGAAAGAAACAAGATGACCTTACAAAATCACTCAGTTTGGAAAAGACCTCCAAGACCATCGAGTCTAACCACTAACCCAGCACTAAAAGTCCACCACTAAACCATGTCCCTAAGTGCCACCTCTGCACGAGTTTTGAACACCTCCAAGGATGGTGACTCCACCACTTCCCTCAGCAGCCTGTTCCAGGGTTTGACGCTGGAACCCTTTCAGTGAAATAATTTTTCCTAAGATCTGATCTGAACTTCACCTGCACAGTCTAAGGCCATTTTCTTTTGTCCTTTCAGGTACTTGAGAGAGTGATAAGGTCCCCCCTGAGCCTCCTTTTCTCCAGGCTAAACACCTCCAGCTCCTTCAGCTGCTCCTCACAGGACCTGTGCCCCAGACCCTTCCCCAGCTCTGTTTCCCTTCTCTGGACATGCTCCAGCCCCTCAATGTCTTTCTTGTAGAAAGGGGCCTAGAACTGGACACAGGATTTGAGGTGTGGCCTCACCAATGCTGAGTACCAGGGGACAATCACTGCCCTGGTCCTGCTGGCTACACTATTGCTGACATAGGCCAGGATGCCATTGGCCCTTTTGAAGCCATGTTTGTTTCTCCACAAAACATAACTGTTAAAATAAGTGCTGCTGTACCTTATTTGGCATTCAAAAATCACTCTTGCTGTTAAAACATTGGAAAAAATGCATTAAATGGGCCAGAATAAGTTATTCCAAATATGATCCTAAAGCAGAATCTCTCTTGAGCAGAACCTGTAGAATTTTTGTGATTTGCAAATGGCTTTCCATGAAGATTTTTTTAATATAAGTAAAAGAGATGCCATCTTGCATACCACTCAAAATTGAAAGACTATTTCTAAATTTTGTAGCAAATTTCATAGACAGCTACAATCTGCCATACCTGAATTTATCAGATGCAATTTCATACACTAAGACAAGTCAATTCCAATAACCTGCTCTTTAGTGTCACAGTTTTGTTTCTTCCTCATTTCTGTCTCTGTCCAGTCCCAAATGCACTCCTTCCACTTTCTCAATGCATCATTCTGACTAACACTGGAGGTAAGCACCAGATAAATCAGTTTGCTAATCTGGCAAAAAACTAGCACAGCAGAAGAACTGGTATTTTGCCAGGTTAGTGCACTGGAGGGCTCACAGTAACATATCTGACAAGCACCAGAATTGGAGCAAAGGAAGTGTCAGGACTGTGCAGCTAACCTAAAGATGGGGACAGAGCGATGCTTCCACTGTCACGTGTTAGTGAGTCAGAATAATGTCTTGTTTGCCTCAGTATAAAATGGTCTCTGTATTTTCTGATAACATGGATAAGAAGCAGCTATGCCTACTGGAAAAGCCTTGCACGGGTTGCAGATGGCTTACAGTTCTGCTCAAGCAACTAACAGTGAAAATCAAGATTTCCTGCATCCATAACAATACAGAGCCTGTAAGTCTAAAGAATATGTATTAATAACAACAGCAGACCACACAATGACACATACAAAAACATATTACTAATTTAAGCCTGTTTGATGGTGAATAATTTTTCAGTGGTGTGTAGGCCATTCTGGACCCAGTAGGTTGTTTTCTTTGCACTGGATTTAAGACAAACTTCCTCCCATTTCATAATAAGCAAAAGTGATAATAGCTAGAGAAGAGCTTCTTTCAGAATTTCTCACTGCAATTGACCACTAAATAATCAGCAGTTTGATTTAAAAAAAAAAAAAGTAGACGTATTCTATACGTTTGAAGTAGAGAGCTGTAATGGCTAAGCACAGCTCTGATGCAATAAAAGAACTCCAAAGGAAAGGACTCAGTGACTCCAGAAAGTACTTAAAATTAATTTTAACAAGCATTTGTCAGCTGAATAAATGACAATACAGAAATATGTATCCTGAAATCTGAGCACAGCATGCCTCTTCTTCAGATTTGTTCCTGGAATAATCATTGTTAACAACACTGATTTTAATCTATTTATTCAGACCGAGAATGTGAAAAAACCCCAGGCTTCTCCTTTTCTTCTGAAATCAAGAAGACACTTAGGTCTGACCATGTATCTTAATTTCTCACCTCCTTGTACGGTGATACAGAACATTTTCTGACAGCAGAGACTACACACTTGGTTTTATTGTGTGTAGTGTCAGAAGGTTCTCCAGACTGGGACTAGAGAAGATGGATATGGAGACAATAAGAAAAGGAATTTAATTTCACAGCCCCTCTTCAACTAAATGTGTTTTCCTGAAGCAAGGATATTCCATGTGGAGTGGTATCAAGCAATGATCAAAGCAATGATCAAAGGTCTGGGAACTGGGAACAGGCTTCAAACAGGAAAAAAAGACCCCAAAGGAAAAATAAAATTTGCTATGTTTCAGACAAAGGAAAAGAATGACCAGATGCGGAGCAACTGTTTCAGGAGTGGGGTTTTGGCCCTCTATTTGTTAGCTTGTGCTGGTAATAAGAAGATTCTCCTTCAAGCAATGGTTTGCAGTGAAGTCTGATTCTGTGGGCTGCACATATGAGGATCCAGGACCCAGCTGTCATCACTGTAGGTAATGCCTGCAGTTGTCTGAACTTCCTTGGGAAACCCTCAGAGACTGCTGGGATCAGGAGAGCATAGCAACAGCAATTCTCAGGGCTACAGAGGCTACAGCAATTGCATCTAAGCACCCTGAGAAGAAATCTGGGAGAAGACAAATTGACTGCCATACCAAAATGAACTTTCATGTGTCTCTGCATTCTAATGGCAGCTTATGAATAATATGCTCTATTTCAGGACAATTTAACATAGTCAACTTCAGCACTCCTGCTGGATCACTCAAAATGATCACCTGAAGGTCTGATGTTAGACATTAGTTCACAACACAGAAGGACATACTTCCTCTTCTTAAAAAGCAGCTTGTCTTTTGAGACCTGTTAACTTGTGACCAGTAGAAATGCCAATACCTGGTGAATCTTTTAAAAAGTCAAGGAAGCAACAATACCATTATGCAACTTGGACTCATCACAGGAAAACTTGTTCTACATCACTGCATGAATATTAAACATAAATTCAGTCTTCCCATCCCTTTGTGTTCCCTAAACAAGAGAGTCCAATCCAAACCAGGTCCCTTTGGTGCTACCAGTAAACAAACAAATAAATAATTGGGAGAAGTTCTCTGATGGCAGCCAAGTAGTCTGTCCTTTTACTCCATCAACAGCAATGTTTAGAACAGCCAAACACAATGTATGTATGGAAAGAGTTCCCTTTTTGTCACCTGACACACGGCAGTTCTGTTAAAAAGTATTTTTATAGGATACTGCGGAAAACTTAGAGCCACTAAAACCTGTATTTTTTTAGTTTCCTAAAAAAAAAAAAGAAAAAAAATATTATGACTTGTACTCTCAGATGTAATACTTAATCTGCTGCATCTTGACTTGAATTTTATTGCCTGATTTCAACAACTACAAATGTCTGCAACAAGACTGGCTTAAATGAGTGGTGTTCTGGGGGTAGTCTTAGGGCGTGTTTCACAGCAAAGCTGTTACTCCACAAGTAGGTTTTTTATGTAATATGTTCTGTAAAACTTGGAGCCATGTGGAGAAACCTCAGTTAAAATTAATAAATAAGTAATCTTTTTATGGCACCCTCTGTCTGCAAAGCACAGTTTCCATTAACTCAGAACTCAATTAAGCAAACCAAGCTCTCTGTGACTAAGCTGAGAAGCATTTATGTTATGACATATCTTCCAAAAAAAAAAATCAAATTCCCTAGCAATCCTGATGCTCTTGTTTGATTAAGGTAGTAGAACTGGTAGAAGTTTTTCCATGAATGAGGTAGAAGTCTGCTAGCAAAACAGGAGAAGAGATGTTAAAAGAAAGGACACATTGAAAAAACATTTTTTTCCCTTCTGCTAACTCTTTATAATCTATTTTTATGGAAGACATATAGAGAATTTTATATAAGCTTAGGGATACAGCTACTTTTCCACTTCATGTTCCATTCCTGTGACAGGTGAAATGCAGGTTTAAATTAATTCTACATGAACCTGTATTAATTCAGGCTCTGTAACCTGAATTTTCCTCAAAGGAGGGATTTGTAGAGATGCGGGATGCCTAGCCAGTAACAGCACTGCTCCTAGAAAAGCCACATTCCTGAGATGGAAAAAAAGAGGTGGGCTCAGGAGTCAATCTTGTGCAAGGTCTTCTTCCTACTTCTACCACGAAATTCCCAATACCCTCACTCTGAAGATACCAGCGAAGTTTCCAGGGACAAAGCCCTAGATTTTTAACCTTGCATACCTCTAAAATGAAGAAGAAACCATGACTACTGGACTTGCGCTTCCCAGAAGTGCACAAATTCAAGGGGATTTTCTTTTCTGCATTTGAACAGAATATATTCAATCTACTTCACATCAGTAAGAAATTAGAACTATGAAAGCAAAGCTTGTCACATAACTTGAGGTTTAGTTGAGTCTTGTGAGAAATTCTGCATCAGACAGAAACTGAGGCTTACAAAAATGCAACTGTTCAGACCAAGAATACCCAAAAATGGAGGAACCAAAGTTTTAGTAACGTTACATGAAACACAGGCTTGTTTTCCACAAGGAGATTTTTCTTTACTTTGTAACCTGCCTTTGGGTTCATTACATTTATAGTTACCTTGGGAACAGGGATAGCAAAAGAACCGGAAAATATTATATTGCCATTTCATACAGCATTGTCCCTACTTTAAACACATAATTTATCTGGCTACAAAAAGTTTGTAAAAAACATTGGTTTGTTAGTTCTGTATTCTGTAACTTTTAAACTTTTCTGTAATAGTCTTTCTACTTTTTCCCTTGCTTTATATGTGTTTTCACTGAACTGGAATACATTGGAACCATGCCAAACTAAGAAAATTATGTAGAAAAACATTTTGAAATATATCACACTAAAATATTCTTAATTTTTTTTTTCATTTAAGTCTTCATATTTTAATTACCTGGTAATTAAGTTTATTCTGTGTAGACTTCTAACTTAAAAATCCTACTGTGTTAAAAACAACATATAAATTGCTGGCGCTGAAATATCTTTATAATTAATGAAAAGAAATAGGCACTTTTACAGTGTTTCACCTTCTCCTCTGGGAAGAGATGAATTCTGTCATAAAATCACTTTCCACCATTCACTTGGAAGAGTCTAAATAATTTCATACATAACCATCTAACTGCAATCTAACATTAGCTAACTGCATTGCAGCAATGAATTTATTTACTGCTAGCACAACATTCACAATTTGCTCATTACCACTTTGCTGTCCCCTTTTACTTTTCAGGCTGAAAAAAGATCAATTCTGTTTTATCTTAACCAATATATGCCAAAACCACATGCTAAAAACTCAACCAGAAATTGTTCTGTGAACCCCTTAGGGATCTGGCTAATTCCACAACAGCAAATCCTTTTCCAGTCCATCTCATAAAGCAAAATGAAGTAGAACATGACAACTGTAGCCTTACCTGAGCGCTTGTGGAAGATAATTCCCATCCCTGCATTACAAATACATAGAAATGGTGCAAATTCTGAATGAGAAAGGATACATTCGTATGGCTCCTGTTCTTGTTCCAATTGCCAGAATCTTCTGAACCGGGTCAAAAGCTAAGGCAGTGGGTAGGTAGGGAAAACCATGGCGAACCGTCTGAAAGAGACCAAAGGACCAGAGTGACTGAACTGCAACCACAGAGAACACCATGAATGTTTTATGCTTATCTTTTTCTGTATTTTGTAGCATTTTTCAATACATTTCAAGAGAAGCATTTAAAAAGATACAGTATTTCGAATATACAGGTGAATTTTGTTCCCGTGAATTTCTAGTGATGCTTTTAACTCAGTAATATTTTAAATGGCATTATTGCAACAAAGTAGATTGCAAAGTGTATGTTATTATATAACTGGTATATATTGCTGAAGTGGTATACTGAAAGATAACCTTAACATGCAGGGCAGCTGAACTGTAAACTGAAAAAAAAGACACATAATATGCTTTCAAAACACTGTCAGAAACAACCTCAGCCTCAACAGAACAGCTCCAGCAGAAAGAAATGGAATATGTCCAGAGGAAAAGATCCAATAAACCAATAAACTGAATCGAGTCAATGAGGTAAAAACCCTTAATATCAATTTAAAAAACAAAGATGCCAGAGAAGATGTTATCAAAATGAGCAACGGAACCACTCCACCTGTCTTAATCTTTATTTATAATACTACGCTTTTAATTCTAATTTTTGCAGAGATACTTTGGGGAATAAATAAACTGAGAATGATACAACACATTCATGAAGACTGTCTCAAAGTTTTAAGTTACTTTAACCTGAACGTTATGACCAACATGACTTGCCCAATTCTTATGAGGAAGAATCTGACGAGTGAGAACACTAACATAAGAATACAATTGAAAGTAACAAGATTAGACTATAAAAATACACATAAAAATGAACTGTAATTAAATTTGAGTGTGGGTCTGCTTAACTAAAAAAGGGGCATAGAATGCTATTCTTTAGTATAATAATAACAATGGTTTTTATTATTTAACAAAATAAAACCTTGAACTCTAGGACTGACTCTTTTTTTAGTAAGCAGTTGGGATTGGAGAGGAAGTACTTTGAACTGAATGAAATTTAACTTTTTAAGCTATTTTCCTCTTCCTTGAAATTATCTAGTTCATTGAAATTATCTAGTTCAAGAACTATGTCTGCTGAAGCATCCAGCAATCCCTGTGGAACAACTTCAACAAAAGGGACTCCTTAATTGCAGACCTGTTGAGTAAAAGGCAGCTGATGATTCCATAGCTGTATCACTCCAACTCCTCCACTACAGCTGGAAACACTTGAACTGATATTCACAAGCAGTTTGGGAACAACCAAATGGATGTTTTTCAGCAAATAACCACTTCCTTAAAAGAGATCTTACTTGTCTCGTATCTTAATTACTGCTGATAAGGGAAGTTGTTTAAAGAATGTCTAATTATTAGTTTCTAAGCTGAAAAAACCCAGAAGCATATGCTACTTCTGTAAGCTGTAGAAAAGTAACTCTCTTTTTATGTTTATGTAGGCATTTATCAAAGATCTCAATTCTGTTTCTGGTTTGGTTTGATTTGTGTTGTGGGGTTTTTTAACTTCCTCATCTTCTTAAGTGTTAGGATTACTCAAATATAAAGGTTTTTATTCTGGTATCTAAACTGGGACCAGACATACACCATAGAAATGGTTTTATCTCTCATAACACAAAAACATGAGAATCAGAAATCATGGCTTGTAGTATTTTCTAGTGTGCTGAATATTCAGAATTACTAATTTGCTATTATATTTGAAATTTCTGTATTCTGGTGAACAAATGTTCTTCATTATCTGAAAAAAACCTCATATATTTCACCAACTATCCTTTTTTAATTGTTGGTTCTAGAAAGCCTCTCTATAGCAAAGTTTGAATTCCTATCAGTTTCAGTCACAGTAAGCTTCTCTGATGTTGAGCTATGACTGGAGTTTTCAGTACTACTTTTAAGATCTAAGAATGCAAAGATAAATATTTTTAAAGACTTATTTGCATCCTTGCCTATATTATCTGCATCGTATTTTCAGTATTTCTGCAATCTAGAGTCAGATTTCCCATTTGGAAATTTTAATTGGGTCCTGTATTTGAAATAGAACTATGTTTTAAAAGAACAGTGATGTACATACTTTCAAGATCATAGCTCAGTAAAATTTTTGAACTCAAGGAATGACTGAAAAGTGCTATTTCTATTTTGCAGCCATTTTCCAAACGTGAGTATTTAGACTAATTCCAGTTGGGAGGTTTTGTGAATGCAGAATTCTGCCTTTTGTAAAATAATTTTAGAAATGTTGAAATCTATTGAACATCCAAGTAAATTACACTTTTCAAGTAAAATATTTCTACTTATTAGGACTCCAAAAGAACAAAACCATTTTGGAAGGAGAGCTGAGTTATACAGTACAGAGTTAGGGCAGAAAAAGATGTCTCTATAACTGAGGGTTTGGCCCAAATCAGAGCAGCCTCAGAAATCATTCTGAAGATTAAACCTATTCAACAAAAGAACACGGGAAAGCTGTGACACTCCAAACTCCCAGATTCTCACCCTCAGCTTTGGTCCAACAAAAGCTTCTTGCTCCCTTCTTTTTCCAAGGACTGTGAGAAAAATTTACATGAGAAGCCAGCACTTGGGGTAGACTTTTCAGTTGTGCATTGATACAGCTCATGCGAACATGAGTGTTCTAGAACTGTGCCAGGGCTTCCTTACAGCATTTCCTAATACAGGTGAAAAAGAAGAGAAGGCCACAAGACTAACTTGATCCTAGGGTGACCAAAAAAAAAACAAAAAACGTACATTCCTACTTAATCTGAGTCGCGTCCAGTAGGAACAACAGAACACAACTATCGGTGGTGCTCAGAAATGCAAAACAAAGTAGCTGGAGTCAATAGAAGGCAAAAGCATAAGTATGCTTAAAAATCAGTCAGTGTTCCAATAAATATAGGGCCTAACTACCCCAAATACCCCAAGAAAGAAGTGGCCAAGAAAAAAAAAAAAAAGGGAGAGAAAAAAAACAGACAGCAGATGGAGCCAGGACTGCTTTTCTCCACATTATCCAGCTTCCTTTTATGTCTCCTTTTTGGGCACACTGTCTCTAGAGGCAGTCTGTGCTCCCTAGGACATACAGTTTCTGTGCAATATGCAAAATAATTTACTTGAAACAGAACAATTACAAATGCAGATATGATTTCAGCATAGATCTGTGTTCAGCTTAGTTATTTTCTCTTAAATTCGCTTTTAACTAATTTTTAGCAGAGAATTGCATGTATATATCATTAAAGTAACCTTTACACAACCAATTTACCTAAATTAATATAGGAAATTGAATATTTGGGCTTGCTAGTAATCTACCAATGAACGTTTTAATATCCTGTACAGAACATAATGGTCTTTTTCAGTCTAAGATACCATGATGTATTTCATTAGCTGAAAAAAAAATTGCACTAGTACTAATATGCAGTATCCAGTGTAATTGTTCACATGGTACATAATGAAATTCTTCAGTATAAGAGTTTTTCTTAACTTACACTGTGGTAGTTTATCTCAGACTCCAAAGACACCTTTTTAATAAAAGTGATTATAACATTCTCTAAACAGCTCCAGAAAATACAAAACTAGATCAAATTTTAAACTGCATCAACTAATAAATAGGGTTTTTAGGCAAAAGTGTTTCTGAAAATTTCCATAAAGTTAAAATTTCTAACTTTTCTACAAATATTTTATAGATACCCTGTTTCAGTTAACATCTGACAGCAAAAGTGATTTACTTAAGTAAAGAAATTTTGTGAATATGTACATTTGTTAAAATTGAACTATGTAATCTAAATCTGTGGCTCAGTATGTAGAGTCTACTTCCAAATTGTCACCAACACACCACATGCAAAAAAAAGTCATTGAAGGATAATTGACTGGTTTACAAAATAGAGGATGAAGTGTTGACTGAAACCTCTCCAGCCTCTTATTCAGCTATGCAGTAAATTAAAAAATGTCAGTGATTACAGCATTTTCACCACTTCAACACTATTTTTAGTACTGTGGTATTCCAAGATTGTAGTGATAAAAATGAGTGCTTATACAAATGAGCTGCCATGTATTATATCACTACAAGACCATGAAATCCTTCATTTATGGATCTCTGTGTCTGTAATCTCTGATTGGTAAGACTGATCCCTTTTCATGAAAAATGGAAAGAGGTCAAGATACCAGCAGGCTTCCAACCTAAGTAAACAACACAGGAGAGATAAATTTTTTACTAGTTAAATTTTAATTTTTCAAAGTAATGCTTTTTGTAAAAATCACAGGTTAGCTAAAACTTTTCAAACCCAAGTTATTGATTCCATCTAGCTCTCGACATGTATGATAAACCAGGGCTTCTGAGCACGTTCACAGAATATTCTAAAAAACTACTTTTTTTTTTCCTTAGATAAAGATACCCACAGATAGTTCTCTTCCTTGATGTAAATCTAGAAACAATCATTTACATTTACAAAAGGAACTCTGGATCTGTAGACTGGGAAGGCTGATTGCTGTCTCTGACAAGATGGTAAAATAAAGACTAACAGAGCACACAGATGAAGACTGTTGCAGAAGTCAGCAGAGTTTCTTCAATGGGAAATCATGTCAGACTAGTTTTCTCTAATTCTATGAAGCTGTCAGTATGCAAGTAAAGGGATATTAATATACATAAGTTTTCCAAAAGCCTTCCAATAACATTGCACAGCAATGTTATTCTAGAAACAGAAGTGTCATGGGACTGAAGAAATTTCTTCGTGGACTGAAAGGTGGTTAGATGACAGAAAACAAAGGGTAGAGTTTTATGGATTTTTTACCATGAAGAAAATTCACAGGCAGAGTTCCCCAGGCTTGGACCAATTTTATTCATTCTCTTTAATGACCTATAAAAGGTAATGAACCCTGTAGTCTCTGCATTCATAGCTAATAGTAAGCTCCTTTGGATAGTGAAATTCAGTACTCCCAGTGACCAGCTCCTGAAAGACTTCATTAGAGTGACTGAAGTGGGCAAGAAGTTGGTAAATGAGCTTCAGTGTGGATAGATGTAAGACATCTAGAAGACAAAAAATCTTAACTAGAGCTGCACAGTGCTGAATTTGGAACTAGCATTTACAACTTAGCAAAATAATTTTTGGGCATGGTTGTCATTCCTCTGAAATACTTGGTTTAATGTTCAACAGCAACCCAGAAAATCCAAGTAATATTGGACATTATGAGGAAGAGCATGAAGAGTAACACCAGGGGCATCATTCTGCTGCTACAGAAAACCTGTGTGAGCCCATTACTTGAGAGCTGTATGTGGGGGGATATGACTAAGACTTACATAAACAAGTGAGTGGGTAAGCTAAACCTATTTGGCAAAGCCATGGAGGCACTCAAAAGAAATTAGTTTAAACCAGAGGGAAAAAAACCCACAAAAAAACCCCAAAAAAGCCAAAAAAACCCCAGCAAAAACCACAACAACAAACTTCTTTACACCATAGGTAATGAACTCCTGAAATTTGCTGCCATAGGAAGTTTCAAAGGCTGACAGTATCAGAAGGTTCAAAAAGACATGGGACAAATCCATTAACATGATTGATAAATGGATTTTAAACAGACTAGCTAAAGACATACCATCCAATATCTCAAATCCAGTGATGGTGAATGATGGGAGACTGGAAAGGGAATGGACTGCAGAAAGTGATGTAACTTATTACCCTCCCTAAGTGCCAATTTTGCTGCCACTGTCAGAGACTGACTGCTGGGAGATATGGACCATGGGTTTGTCTCAGCAGGCTATTTCTTATGAGCTTATTATCCTCGCCAGTAGCAGTGAAACAGAAAGGAAGAAAAAGGAGATCAGTAGTGGTGGAGAAAAACACAGTAAAGACAAAAACATGGAAAATGCGGGCACAAAAGAGAAGTGTTACTGAAATAGGAATATTGGGGCAGGAAGAAAAGATATGTATAAGAAACAATGAGAATTTCATAATATTTCTATACACAAAGTTCTGGCATAGAAGAATAATATTTTTAGCAATAGACAGATTTGGTTTGTTGTTTAATTTTTAAATTATAGAACTTACTTTGTTATAAAAGGTCACTTAATTAGCTATGGTAGCATTTTGAGAAAATAGCTGTCCTGGGCATAATGCAGACTTCAAATACAGCCTGAATTTTAAAAGTTTAGTTTCACAAATATTATACACTGATAATTATATGAAAAATAAGAGAGATTTTAGAGTATTTGAAATTACTGACTTAAATATTATGCATTTTTGTACAATGAACATATGAATTTTTTTTCTGTGACAAAGATCTCTGCAGATACTTCAGAGATGTGTTTTTCCACTGTCATTTTCAGTTCTGCAAGCTAGATGTTAAAGACTATTAAATAAGGATGGTCCTATTTAGGTGTGATTCATGTAGATACAAACAGCCAAGATAAGCAAACCACAGGGGAAAAATAAGGCCTTCTGAATTTCAAAAAGCAGTCTTCTCATGCTTGTCCTCTGAAATACACTGTAGTTTATCAAAAATACAAAATTTATATATTTTAGACAGGAAAATCCACAAATAAATAAAATTACATTGATTCATAAGCTTCATTATTCCCAGCTCAGGTGAGGTTGGAAGGGAACTCTGCACTGTCTGGTCCAACCCCTCCTGCCCAAAGCTAAAGGGGTTGAATTTTAATATCACTTTTTGGATCTATTTAAATCGGTGTAGCTGTGGCCAAGCAACTGCTTGGCAACTACACCATCCTGTTACATCCACCACAGCACTGAGTTACAGCATAATAAGTTACAGGGTAATACATGGATATAACCATCCCAAGGGAGGCATTATGCCCTTTGGAGAAATCTCAAGTCCAAGGGAGAACGATGCATGCAAAATTCTTTCAACCTCTTCCCTTCCTATTCTTTCTAAAAGAACTCTACCAAGTTCAAAACCAACCAACCAAACAAAAAAACCGCAACAAAACATAGGCAAATATACAAAAAGGGAAGAAAAAAAGAGACCACAATGAAGGAATTGCACCCACTGCACAGTAAATATGCTATAATGTACTTCCCATTATTGCCATTTAAACTGGCATGAAATAGGGCATCAGCATATGGAGAAACACCTTGAATGTTCATAAAACTCTATCTGCCCTTGTCTTAATGTAGAATTATAAAAAAACCCCAACCCTAAACTACTGATTGCAAAGTTCATTTTGGCCTACCTACTAAAGCAAGACTTCAGGTCAAATGGAGAATCTTAATAATCAAAGTAATTCAAATAGCTGCTCCATTGTTTGTGTAGTTGCATCATTTAACTGTATTACTCTAGAACCTGAGACAGGCTGATTCAGAATATCATCAACCTGATGGACATCTGCTTTAGGGGAATTTACAATAATTGTGAAATCATTCAACTTATCTGATAGCCTGAAAGGACAATATTTTTATCTTTACTATGACTGTGGATGCAGAGAATAAGATAATTTTATAACTTTAATGAGAAACTAAACAAAAACAAAACAGTTTTTATTAAGTTTACATCAGACCAACATAACAATAACTCTAATTAATTTTGCATGACTTCCCATTTTTGGATTTTCTGAAGCTTTGCTGCTTTAGACAGATAATGTTCTGTTCTGTTATGGCTGATTGTGGTTTCTGTTCTGAAACAAGTGCTTTGGTTTCTGTTTTCAAAACATTTTAGTTTTTTTAAAAAATCAGCCATACCGGAGGATTGAAAAAATGTTACTGCTGTGATAAAGTTCTTGAAAGGTGGGGCGTTTATAGTGGGGAATGGCAAGGGAGGAAGCAAAAGAAACACAGTCTTAAAACTCTACTTTGATACAGAGATAACCTGTATTATTGGTTTATTCCAGTGAAAATCTGGTTTGCAATGTAATTTGGCATTCTTGTATACAAATGCTATTACCAGATTTCATTACTAGCATTTACAACGTTGTTTACTTTTTAATTCTAATTCATAATTAATCTTCTACTTTCTTTCTGTATACAGGCTGTATACAATTTGCAAATTTTTTTTTCTGATGTTGAATTGAGAATTTAATCTGAAAATAATGGCCAGCATCTCATCTCACCTCACACAGGGTGAAGATATATTCCAAATGAAACAGAGGTATTTTGTGGCAGGTTTTTACCCTCTCACAGCAGCACAATCCAGCAGATTGTGCACATCACTGTCCCACTCTGCACTGCCCATGAAACTACCAAGGACACAGCTCACAGACACAAATGAAGACAGTACAGCCAAGGATTGTAAGAATCAGATCTCTGTTTACATAACCACAGGTCACTTTTCCTGCCCTTTGCCTCATTCAGGGAGCATTTAAAAATATATCTAGGGAAAAACAATGAATAAAGTATGGATTTCTGGACTTGGTAAAATTAAGTTTTATCCACAGCTAGAATGGAATGGATCTGCAACACAAGTGACGAGGGACAGCTGTAACTGAGAGCACATCTCCACCGTAAAAGGATACAATAGATGGCACAGGATGAACAAAGCAGAGATGAGCATTCATTAATTTATTATTAATTATTATATTTGTTATGTCCAGTGGATAACACAGAGATTTTCTCACAGGAACTGCTGCAAAGAGCACACACAGAATAACATCCATCCTCCTCATGTGTTGTATACTGTTCAAAACAGATGTGATGGAGCACAGGAACAAAATGTAAGCAGACACTTCAAGAAAATAAAAAGATGCAATAAAAACAAGATTGCCTCACATGTAGACATAACTGGATACCAGCTGAATAAGGGACCTGACTTCTCAGTGTCTGACCTCACAACATTCTTACATAACAGATTTTTAAATGAAATAGAAGCAATTATTTTTAATTTATTGGATTCAAATTCTACAAAAAGACATGCTACCATACACACATGTATCTACATATACACTACAGAATTCAGTAAGGCTCCTTCTGAGTACAAGCATTTATCAAGTCAAAGCCTTGAACACTGAGGCTGGGTTTTTTTCAGTACCATATATAACTTAACTCCAAAGGAAGCATATAGAGTGCACCTCCTCAGACTTTGACCCTAGCTACAGGTGATAGATTGTCTCTAGTACCTTCTATTATTCATAGTCTTTGCTAGTGATCTGTTAGGAATGGACACAGCACTGCACAAAGATAACATCTTATTACATCTGAGCATACTTGCCAGCCATCTGTACCTAATAATAGTGCTTTCTCTCCTCTCCACAGATGCACATTACTTGTACTCCTAATCCTACAATCCTCTAATTTTCCCCTATAACGATTCTAACACACATTGTGACAAATTAATATACCCCATAAGCTACTTTTATGAGCACTTTTTCTTAGAATAGCCTACAGAGCACTACATTCATGTGGTTCAGGAAGGTGTATTAGTTCATGCTCTACTGCTTCCTTTTCTCTGTTTATAAAGTGAATATACTAACTTCTCACAGTATTTTCAAACAGATGTCAAAAAGTGTTTTGGGCATAAATCATACACCAGGGAGTATCAGATGTCTCAGAATAGGAATCAAGTATGAGTGGATATTAATCTAAACTAAGTGAGAATGGGGTCTGTCTTGGATGCAGTGCAGCTCCACTGAGGACAGCTGCATGTTGTACACAGAATATGCATATCTATTTGGAAGAAAAAAACCTTCATATTTTTATCCATGAACCTCTAACTAATTTCTTGGTCATTTCTTTAAAAAATTAAGTGTGACGATTTTCCTTCCAGAAATAAGTTGGGAGCAAAGTTGCTTATGCAACCAACATCTTATGTGACAGCTCCTCAATCAGAACACTGAGAGCCAACCAGGCTGAATTTCCTCCATCCTCCTAGAAGAGATTAAAAATTGCTTTTCCCACTGCAATAGTGAGAAAAATTCTCATTAACTACCTGGTGACCCACAGGTGAGGAATAATACAGCCAGTGTTCCCACCAGCAGTTGGAGTTGCTCAGACTGGAGAAGAGGAGGCTCCATGGACACATTACAGCACATTCCAGTACCTAAAGGGGGCTAAAATAAAGCTGAAAAGGGATTTTTTTACCAGGGCATGTAGTGATAGGACAAGGGGGAATGGTTTCAAACTAAAAGAGAATAGATTTAGATTAGATATTGGGAAAAAATTATTTGCTGTGAGGGTGGTGAGGCACTGAACAGGTTGCCCAGAGAAACTGTCAATGCCCCATTCTTGAAAGTGTTCAAGGACAGGTTGGATGGTGCTTCGAACAGCCTGGTCTAGTGGAAAGTGTCTGTGCCCATGGCAGTGGGGCTGGGACTAGATGATCATCCAACATCCATGATCCCATGGATTAAAAAAAAAAAAATCAAAAAAACCCTACTTGAAATGGCACACAAAATTAGAGCAAACAGCTTAACCTTTAGGTTTTCCTTTGTAAAATTAAGAGTTGAACTCAGTGATCCTCAAGGATCCCTTCCAACTCAGGTTATTCTATGATTCTTATATTGTTAAAAACGCAAAGTCAACCATAAAAAGCAAAGAATTAAAAATACATTAACTAAGTTAATCTACACAGCATGATTTTTTTCTCCTGTTCTAGACATTAATTAAATGATCTTTTTCTGCCATAAGACAGTGGATCCAAAATCCATCTGTAGCCATTTGAGACAGTAAAAGAAATTCAGGCTATCTAAGGTGGACAAATAAATTGAACAACTAACCTAAAAATCACTCTGCAGCTGGACAGAACATGTGCAACAGGATGTGAAAACAATGGGAGGCACAATGGGAAGACTTGGGATAAGTTAAATACGCTAAAAGAAAAACAGATGCAAAGCAAGGATCAAGCTGGAAACTCAAAACAGTGGACCCTAAACATTCTGGCATTTTGGATTTCCTGTGGCATCTATACTGCAGGGATAATATCATTTCCATCTCACAGAAATATTATGAAGGTCAATTCATTAATGTTTCTAAAGCTTTCAGAACTACAGTGGTGAGCACTTCTGTTGGAAAAGTCCATGGGGAACTTAATATTCAGGCATGCTCTGAGTTTTAAGTATGCAAAGAAATATTGAAGTACTTTCCTATGAGCAAACGTTATTTGTTCTGCTAAATTAAACCTATAGAAGAAATATGGGATCATGTAATTAAAAGTTGCCTGTGCAAACAAAGTTATTTAAGAAATGTGGAACTTTCTGAGTGCTTTGTTCAGCAACCTTAAAGGTCTTGAAATAATTTTGAAGATGTAATTGCATGTGTTGGCCATGAAGGGTGTGCAATACTTCATTTAGGATTAATAATGCAAAAAGATAGTTATTTGCACAAAAACCCCAAACAAATGAATCCAGTTATACTACTACAGGTGCCTTAAAATCTTCAAACTTCTTTCAAAAGAAATTTTTTATGTGCTATGCTCTTTCCCATGAATGAGTCCTATTTCTAATTAATATAAACACTTAAACAAGAAAAATACATTATGCACATCACAAATTTCATGAAATTACTAGAATATAATTTAGAAGTGTCATTTGTGACTCTGTAGTTTTAAACAGAATAGTGTTTTGCACCTAATTTTAGATCCAAACTCTGGTATACAGGAAAAACATCCTTTCCAACATTATCTGATTTACCATTTAAATATTGAGTGAACTTGGAGAACTTAAAAACAGGAGTTCATACTAATTTTAAAATAGGTTTTCACTGAAATGTAACACTTAGCATGTATTTAAATTTTTGTTCCCTGTACAAGAAATATTAACCAAACAGCTCAAACTGCCTAAAACACTGTGGATAGCTTATAACAAAGATTTTTTTTATTTTGAATTTTTCATAACAAAAAATGTGCTCCTGCAGCATTGTGCTTAAATTGCCATTCCAAAATTCATCTTCTCTCTGTTATCACTGAATTGTAGTGTCATGTTGCATTTGCAGTTAAAATACGTACTTGACTGCTGTCAGAAGGATTAAATGTTTATCTTCATAGGTTGACAAAATAAGGTATTACCATCTCTAAACTCTGGGAATTAAGATTTAAGACCACCTGATAGGAAATCCAGATAATTAAGCATTTAACTTGGCTATTGATTGACTGTATCTTGAAGGCCTGTTTTTGCAAAACATAAGCAGGATTAGGAAGGCACAATTGCAATTGACCATGGGATTCCATACCAGTTTGAACAAAAGCCTAAAAACTGCCCTGGCCTCCATGGGTTTTGCATAAAGACTGGGTAATGTACATATTGAAACTGTGACTATACTATCAAAATAAACAATACAGCAAGACTTAAAGGATGTTTTTTGGCTTGCAAGACTACCCAGTAATAACACTGAAGACCAGTTTGGCAAAGAATAGAAATCTCATGCTTTGGAGTTTAAAGGCAGTCTGTAACCATCTGGGGAGTAATTCTTTGAGAAGAAGATTAAATTAGCAGTTCTTGGACCTTTTTGTGGGTATCCAATTGCTGCCTACAGCAGAAAAAAACATGTTCAAGTAGATTAATTGTATACCTGGTAAAGTACAACTGTTACTGTGCTCTTAACTGAGGTCTTATTTTCAAAGTTATTAACCTCATATTCTACAAATTCAATTCAACTCTATGATTGTTCTTCAAAAAAACTTTGAGTAGTTCTATATGGGAGACCTCTTTTCACAAGGAACACGTACTTCCCATTAAAAAAAAATGCACATCTTCATTCTTATTCAGTTTTTCCCAACTGCGTCATCCCCTAACAAGCAACCTTCTGAAAAAGTAATAAAATTACTGTTTTTTCTTTTTATGGTCCCTCTGCTCAAAGTTCTACTCAAATGATTTAAAACATCCTAACTGTGAGCCTCTCACTTCCTCTATTAATAGCAGATCTCTCTCCAGTGCTGTATTTTAGTTTCTAGATGCTCTGGACAAACACAGGTGAGCCTAAAAATCCTTGCCAGAGGAAAAAAACCAACACATATACAGAGAGAAAACACAAAAAAGCAAACCCAAGGAAATTAGACCTATCCCAATTAAAATTAACATAGACTTTACTAGCTTATTCTACTGGATTCGCACCTAGTTTTAGGATGACGCTGCCATCTCACACATTCAATTCAACTAATGTGAACTATAATCAATATTTCCATGATTTCCACTTGGATACCCAAATCCCAAGAGCAGCCACCAGCACCTAGACTGTACCTCAGCTTCCTGCTGTCACAAAATAAGTATGACAAAATTTCACACTGCTTAAGTACTTAGAAAATGGTGCCACTGATTCATTATTACAGCTACCAACACATAAATTTAACATGCTTAAAACAGGACATAGCTATTTAATATGTAATAGTTTCAAGCGTATGTCATTCTTTCAATACACAAGATCACATTAATGTTTTAAATATAAATGCCAAAAGTAACTCCTTGAGAACATCTCGGTGTAAAATACTCATTTTACTTCCATTAAACTCTAATCTGTGTCTGAAAAAGACACTGTGGTCATAACCAACCTAAGAATGCCACAAAATGGAGAGCTGGCTTTCAGGTGTGTTACAAATGAAATCAGGTGTGCCACCATTCAAAACAGTGTTCTGTTAGAGGATTGGATCTGTCTTATCAGTCAAGCAGGCCTCCCACAAACTTCAAAAAAGCAATTTATTTACATAAAAACTGCAGGGAAAGGCCCTTTAATTCTTAAGTATGAGTCAGCTTTTATGTTTCACTTCTAAATGAGGATTTTTATAATCAGCAAAGGAAGGAAAACCAGTCTCAGGTGGTGCTTAGGCTGTTAGCCCAGACGCCTTGACCCTGGCAGATAACAAACCAAAACTGCCATTAGCTTTACTCAGTTCTGTGTGCAGCAGGATCACAGATCACGGATCCTTAAATATGCAGCCCGTAGAACTTATGTAACTGCACATGAAAGCACCCAACTGAAACACTAGAAGTTCTGCACAACAGAACCTCGGGGAGGACGGAATGTGGGTTATGTGCGTGTCAGTGTGTTTTTAATTCGGTTCGGACTGACCGAGGTACAAACCCTGGCTGGGCTCTGTCCCCCTGGAGCAGGCAGGGTGAAGCTGCGGCTGCGTCAGGCCCCGCTGCCCTTGGCTCCCTTGCAGGAGTGCAGAGCACAGGACTGGGCCCTCGCAGCTCCCGGGGCTTCCTCCAAACACGCTCGTGGTGCTCCTCAAGTGCTCCACAGCTGCTTCAGTGGAGCCCGTGGAATAAACACTGCAGAGCGTCAGGAGCACATGATCGCAGAGTGTTTGGGAAGTTTCCTTTCGGCATACCTTAGTATCTCAGGAAAAGGAAGCCGGTATTTTGTGTACCACAGACTTCTGCAGTAACATGCATTCATAAGCAAGTGCTGCTGCAAGCAACCGAAACCTTTCCTACACAAATATTTACTTTGTTGAGAACATTTTAACTTGAGTGCTAAGACAGGCAAATACTGGCTACTGAGATCTTCTTCAAATGACATATTCCTTTACACGTATTCCAAGTAGATCTATCAGAACATAACACTAGTTAGTCTTCAAGTGATATCAAAGCAAAAAAGGGAAATAATGGAGATTAGGGAAAAAAAGAATTTCATCTTATGTTGCTTATTTTCACAAATATGCCATACAAAATAAGAATATATCTCACTGAATACAGATCTTTGTCCCTCTCATATGACTTGAACATGAAAAACCATGTTGAGTTATTTAGCCTTACTTAGAAAGCTTTGAATGTCAGACCTTCTAATGATATTTTAATGTACCTTGATTGTTTGCATTGTCTTTTTACTGAACTGACAAAAATGAGAAATCATTGTACTGAATACGTGGTGTTTCACAAAATGCTAAATTACTGTGTATATAAGCAAAAGCAGTCAAATCCAAGCCTGGGAAGCAGGTATGATTCCAATGCCCGCATCACTGACACTATTAAACTACAGAATAATTTGAGTCAAAAGGCTGTGACCTGTTGTGGTTCAGGATAGCAAAGAACTATCAGAAAAAAAGAATTAGAATTTTGTAGAACCTATCTAAAAGTCTCTGAGTCTTTAAACCATAGGGGCTCATCCTTCTCCCCTTGAACTCTGAAGGAGTTTTGACACCAGCTGCAGCTGAAAGCCAAACAGAATTAGAAATATGGTATCTGATCAGATCAGGGAAGCTGTGTGTTTCTCAAGGACCAGATCTGCACACAAAATGTCTCATAGGCTTGTCTTGGTTGTTTATATCTCTTTCTTATTCTCAGAACACAAAAAAAGAAATTATGATGTGCTGGAGTTTACTGTAATCTAAAATTCAGATCAATTTGTATCTGGTTAGTAAAAGCAAAGCATACTTAATAGGTGGAGTCCATTTACTCCTAGTAATGCAAATTGCACTAATTAAAAATTCTGGCTTTGAAGCTTCTAATCAAAACAAATAAGCAAACAAAACTTCTAGTAAAGCCACCAGAATTCACATAAAACTGACAAATAGTAGAGGACCACAATCTCCTCTTGTGTTTTGTCTCCATTACAAAAGTACGATTTTCATATTCCAGAATTGGTCAGAAGTACCAAATAGTTTGTACTGTTTTACAGGTGCAAATATTTAAGATCACCACTGTTTTCTTGCAGGAAACAGATACAAACCAAAATATATACAGGGATATCTAATTCTTTCTACTCATAGAAAATTCCCACATAAGGAAGTGATCAACACATAAAAACCAAAACAGATTTGGCAACTTTTGGTATTTATGCTGTCCCACTAAGTCTGCTATCACGAAATCAGAAACTTCAGTACTAATGGTAAACAGCCACCCTGAATCTACATCCAGCTCCTCACAAATAAGTGAAGTGCTGGGTTCAGTAACCACTGCAATGTCTTTTATTTCTAGGTTGTGCCTTTTTCTTAAAATAGAGAAGGAAAGGCAGGGAGGATGAGAGGAGTGAAGAGGGGAAACAGATGCAGACAATTTTCAATTTCTAATGACTTGTAAATGTTATCGGTACTAGCACCAATTGATTTGCTTTTCTGTCAGCAGTTTGGGGTCCAAGTGTGAACTTGGAATTCGGCCCTGAGTGCTGAAATCAAAATTTCTACGAACTTACTGACCACCCCAACTCTGCAGCAGGAAGAAAAAAACATCCTCTGGATCTCTGTCTTTTCATTCCAAAGTCCTTATACAACCACTGCAGTTCTCAAGTAAAACGCTTATTGGTATCGTATTACTACCCTCCCCCCCCCCAACCCCCAAGCAAAGGTAGCTTTTATTATTTCCACATAAAATAAAAATACAGCCTTTACCTTACAGATCTGAAAATAATCTGAAGTGAGCGTCTCCTGGATCTCCTCTCTGGGTGTCCCTGCAGCTCCCGCAGTCCCTCCTGGGTGCACGGAGCCACCACCAGCCCCACTTCCACTGCCACTGCTTCCAACAGGGGATGCGGCAGTTAAACCATCCAAAACTTTGCGAAAATTAAATTTCTTCATTTTGGAAAAATCTTTCGGAAGATTTGGGGGGGGAGAAAGGATGTGTCGTAAAACATTCAGCTACATGTAGCGACCGAAAAAGTCTTTAATGGTCCTCTGAGTGAGGCAGCACTTTAAGTCTCTTGTACCAAACAGAATGTCAATACTAGGTATAATTGACTGAAAAATACAAAGGCTTCATTTTGTCAGACGCAAAAGCTACCTGGAAAAGGTCCTTTCCAAAAATAAATAAATAAATAAATAAATAATAAATCCACAAGCAGCAGGACTAAGATTTACGCTCAAACAAGGAACAATGGAACAATCGCCATCGGGTTCGCTCACAAAATCCACATTTAGCAGTGGTCAAAACAGAAAAGTAAATAAAAAATTCAAGCCGGCATCCAAAACAGTGGGATCCATCCCTCTACCTTATCTGCCTAAGATCTGCCTTCGGCACTTGATTATTTCAGCAAAACTACCAAAATTCGTCTATGTTCAATTGCCCCTTCCCCTCAAAACCCCTTTGAGGCAGGGGTATCTCTGCCCCTGAGGTTTCCGAGGAGCGGATTCCCCGCTCCCAGCCGCTGGTTCGACTCCTGTTTCTGGTTCCCTGCCCACCCGAGCAAATGCCGGCAGCTGCTGCCGCACTCAGTGCTCCCGTCTCTCTCTCTCTCTCTCCCCTCAGGGTCCACGGCGGGGTGCGAGATGCGGGCTGCGAGCCCCCTCGCTTTCCTCGCCGTCCCGGCCGCCGCTCCGTGAGGAGCGCCGGCACCGAGCGACCCCTAAGCCAGTCCGGCCGTCCCGGGCTGACCACCCGTCCCGTCCCTGCGCTGACGGACCCCCCGCCCGTCCCGATCACCGAGCCTGTGCGCTGCCGTGCTCTCCCCCCGGGGCCGCTCCGGCGAGACCGGGCTCCCCTCGGCGCCGGGGGGACGCGGGGCGGGGAGGGGCGGGTGAGGAGCGGAGTGGGGCAGGTGAGCGGGCAGCGGAGGGCGGCGGTGGCGGCTCCTGCCCGCCCGGCGCGCTCGCAGCCGTTCTCCGAGGTACTGAAAGCTCCGCCGGCGTCAGCCGCAGCTCCTCCTCCTCCCCCTTCCTCCTCCTCCTCCCGGTCCCTGCCTCCCTCCCCCGTCCGCCAGGCCCCGCCTGCCGCACCAGCGCGCAGCCGGCGCCGCGCCCCGCCCCCGCTCCCGGCTCCGCGGTGGGCGGGGAGGGGGAGAGGCGGGGAAACGCTAGTGATTGACAGGAAGCCGCGGGTTTCTATTGGTTGCTGCTGTCAAGCCGGGTAGAAGTGATTGGCGGAGAGGAGAGAAGGGGCGGGGACTGTGCGCGGCGTCTCGGTCGGCGGTCGGCTCTAGGTAGGGAACAAGCGATGTCTGACGGCCCCGCGATCTGCGGACTTTGATAGGAGCGCTGCGAGGATGGGCACCCGCTCCCACCAATGGGAACGCAACTCCGCGACGCCCCGCCCCGCAGCCCGGTGGGGTGGGCGGGGCTGGGGAGCCCCCGCCCCACTGCGGCGAGAGCGGCAGCGGCCCCGGGGTTGCTGAGGGGGAGCAGCTCCCGGGGGCAGCGGCGGTGGAGAGGACTGAAATTTGGTGTCGCAGCCTGAGCTGCGTGCGGGAGGTCAAACAGACCGAAAATTCGGCATGAAGTTTTGTCAGGGGAGATTTGAGTTGGATATTAGGAAAAGGCTCTTCACCCAGAGGGTGTTTGGGCACTGGAACAGGCTCCCCAGGGAAGCAGTCACAGCCTGACAGAGTTCAAGCAGTGTTTGGACAATGCTCTCGGGCACATGGTGTGACTCTTGGGGATGGTCCTGGGCAGGGCAGGAGATGGACTCGATGATCCTTGTGGGTCGCTTCCGACCCAGGATATTCCGTGATTCTGTGGAAATGCCGCGGGAGGTGACGGTCTTGGCGGTGGCAGAGCGGGGTCCTGAGGGAGGAGCCCCCGTTTCCTCCGCGGCACAGAGGGGTCGGTGCTTGTCTGCTCAGCCCGCGCACCGACATTGCCTCCTCAGGGTCAAACCCCTTTTTCCTTCCCAGGAGGAATCAAAGCAGCCAGGGCTGCCCTTCCCGAGGCTCGCTCCGAAGCCGTGCAAGTGGCGTGGGTCAGCTCTGTGGCTTCCGAAGCGCGATGCGGCACAGGGGGTGTTACACTGCACACAAGCCTCTGTAAAAAGGTTATTCAGGTCAGGAACAAATGAGGCAGCGATTAAAAGTGACTCATGGCACAGCGCTGTCAACGTGGTTGGAAGCTGAAAACTGAATAAAAGGGTGTAAGGAATAAACACATAACACCTCTCCTGTATAGGAATTAATACCTAACACCTCACCGAAGTGTTGCGCATTCCTCACGCGTGAGATGACCGATGAGTGCACACTGGTCACCTCATTTTTCAGATGTTTCAGGGGTGCTCAGTGTAGTTCTGATACCCACTCTAACACCTAATTTGGTTTTTTGAATCTTAAGATCTCTGAAACAAGATAATAGTGTTTATTTCGGCTTCTTACACTGAGATCCGTGCGCTTTTTTCAACTTTAGCTCATCCCTTTGTGTTCACAGGTACTCCTCATCTGAAGAATAAAAAGATTGCAGTAAAGTTCAAAGAAAAAGTGTAGCTTCACTTAATGCTCTCATGAAAATAGAGGGTACATTGCTGATGAAACTGGAAGGTTGATAGGTTTCCGTGGCCAGGAAAAAAGGGAACATAACTTTGTATGGGAAACAAAATATATGAGGACTATGGCAAGGAGACAGAAATGAAAAAGGGCATGGAACTGAGTAAGCAAATCTGTAAAGATGAAAGTACAGAGATTTGGAGAATAAGGAAAAGTCACAGTTTTAGCTAATTGAAGAATGTCATGTCCTACTGATACTACGTTCACCAGAGGCAAATGCAAGTAAAAAAAAAAAAAGGCTAACAAAACCCAAAAGGAAGATAACAACATGAATTGTAAATAGGAAAGGGAAAGATAAGGTTAAAAATGAAATAATTAGGATGAAGAAAATGTCACAGAGACTTGAAAAAGTCTGTCTGGGAGTCAGGGGATACTAGAGGAAGAAAATCTGATAACATAATAGTTTCACAGTTCTAGGGAGGACAGAGATAAGACAGTTTGTTTTAAGTCAAGAAAAAGAAGGATGAAAATTAGAAGAATGAATGATAACTTTGGAGGTGGAATAAGGTACAGGCATTTTTTGAACACCAACAGCATTTCTCTTCCAGAAAATCACTGTGGAGAGCTGGGTATTGATGATTAGATACTTCCTCAGAGTATCCAAAAGGGCAAGCAAGGATCCTCACACTGCCAGTGTGCTGGCAGGAAAAGTGACTTGTAGAGAAAAAAACCAAAACAAAAACAAACCGACCAATAAAAGATAATCAGTCCTGTTTAAAAACACCAACTGAGGAAAAAAAACTTGGGCTCACTACTGGTGCATATAAGGCATCTATGTGCCTTTTGAAAATTTTTCTCTAAGCTGGACACAAATCCAGAATCAGAAAGAATGATGGAAATGAGAGGAGTGGGATGGTGCAGAGGGAGACAGGACAGTGTAGGACCTAGGCAAACTCAGTAACAGTTTTGGCAGGCACAGAAAGGAGCCCCACTGAATGACCACACTGCTGAGAAGTTTTTTTTGCATAACAACAACAAAAAGAGGAATAGTTTGGTTTTGATGCAGTAAAAAAACCTATTGCTTCTTTTTTGTGGTGGAGAAACAAGCAGTAGACCCATGAGACATTCTGTTGCTGACCTGTACTGGTTTAGATGGTATTGATGTTTCATAGGATACTTCTGAGATTGCCACCAAGAGTTTTAATAAAAGTTGCTAAAATTAGGAAAATGTGGAAAGATTTTAGATGTAAAATTTATACATAAAATTAAATAAGGTATGCCAATGCATTGTGGGAAATATGTATCTGAGTCTGTATTTTAGATAATAATGAGAGGGTATATTGTTCAGTGTTTTTTTCTGAATAGCATCTTTTACATTTAGTAGTCATCTTCTTCTGCAAGGTCAAACAGAAACCAAAAGTTAAAAGGATAACAGTTTGCTACAAAGATTTTGCTGAGAAAGAGGATCTTTAACATTCCACACCATCAAAATTCATATGAACTTTCATTCTGATTTTTGCTTAAAGAAGCTTGTGATTATGTGCAGTAATATAAAAAGATCGTTCGGAATCAAACCTGGCAAAGGCTAATATTAATTCAGTGTTCTCTTAATCTGATTCAAGAACTGACCAAGAAAATGAAGAATCAGGAAAAATGTGCTTAGATCAGCTCACCAGAAAGTGATAATATTAGGGATTGTATATGTTTTGTGTATGACTGATCATTAATGTTCAGGTCAGTTCTCTGGCTTTTTTTTTTTTTTTTTTTTTTTTAATAGCAAATTCTGCTTCAGCCCATGGACTAGAATTTCCTGACTTTTCAAAGCCATAAGCATATTTTAATCTCAGGTTATATTTTTAGTTGTTTAAAAAAAATACATGCAGAAGTGTGCAATAAGTGGTGGCTTCACAATTTTTAAGTGATTCATGTGAGTCCTTTTGCTAATCCATGTATTAGCAGTTAAAAGCAATGACCCTTGAGAGAAATCACTGTATGCCCACCAGCAGTTTGCAAGTACACCCTGCCAAAGAACTTCTGTGCCCGTAGAGAAATGTAGGAAAAGGATGTAATCAAATACCAGAAACACATTTATGCCAATGCAGGCAAAACTGTGACTTTGCACAGCTACCTATTCCTCATTACAGTGTGAGACATTTGCCAGCATTACCCATGTTTCTGTGTAATTCCAGAACATCGCATGGCAGCCGGCATAGTGTTCCTGCCTGCAGAGCTCCACTAAAAATATCCCCAGTCGGTGCTGAATATCTGGTTAGAACAGCTTGCTGAACTCTATCAATTAGCCAGATCTTAATCTATTTAATGTGTTTTATTAAGGCTATATAATGCTAATGTTTTAATCAAAATGTCAAGCAGTACTAAATCAGATTCATTAGGAAGGTCCAAGTCTATCACATCCATGTGGTTACCTTGATCAAACAAACCTGTAATCTCATCAAAAATTGAAGTCAGGCCTGCTTGTCAAGTCTTGTTTCCATAAAGCCATGTGCACTTGCTTTCATTACATTCCTACCTTTAACTCCCTATTGATTGAATCACACATAGCGTGACTGCCTTAATTCACATAACATCACTGTTTTGTCTAGGATTACCAAGGATGCCAGGTCTGTTATTACCTTGGTCATTCTGCTTGATTCTTGGAATAACACGAGCTTTCCTTTGGCTCTTCCAATATTAGCTGTAAAGAGAGCTGTTAAAAATTAACATAAGAGGGCTGGAAGTCTCCTACTCTTTAAGGATCTTTGGATCCTCAGGTGTCATAGAGACTGCTGATTGAAAAACAGCAGTGCCATTCTCATCCTACAGAGGTGTCAATGGATAGAAGGATAATTCATCATCCTCATGTAATATTAATACATTACCATTTTTCTTTCTCTTCACAAGTACAGGATGGAAATATTTACCATAAAAATGAGATCTTTTATGCATGCTCTGAGACCAGATTTCTTAATGAAGAAGCTGTGGAATGTGTCTGTACAAAACTGAGAATGTAATTTTGTAATAAGAACTCCCATTTTGTGCAGTAGGCAAAGTACAGGTGTAAATTAGCCCATGGGTAGAGTCCCTCATGGATAACTCAGCTCAGCTTAAGGTGATCTATTCTTGTTGCTGTTGAAAAGGAAGGTTCTGCATCCATTTGAGCCCTTGGGAGTTTTTTGTCCCTTCAGCAATGCATTAATTTGCTAGAAAAATCAATAGTTTTATTTTGGGTTAATGAGCTGGATTAGCTCTGCACAGGGTCAGACAAGCCCTAGAGCCAGTGCAAAGAAAGGCAGAGCCACAGACCTGGACAGAAAGATGAGGGTAACCACCATTGTTAAATATGGTTTGGTTAGGTGTACACTATAAATTCATCACGATGGTGGCCTATTGAGCTGTATTCCAGATACATGCCCTGCTCAGGAAGGGCTGCATATGTCAAGGAACAGCTTTCCCAAGCCACCTGAACAGCAGCTGGGGGCAAAGAGAGTGTCCTGTTGCGACAGAGCAATGTGGGATGTGCAGAGGGTTCTCCCAAGGCTCTGGGACTCAACCTAGATTTGGTTGCTCTGAAGCAGGTGTCCTTTTCTAACAGGTTGTGGGGTCCAAGGTGTTACAGAAGCCACAGAGGAGCTGAAGCCTCAGTGACTGCACAGCAGTAACTTGCTCTTTTACTATAGCAAGTCAACAAATCTCTGGGATGTCAAGTTGAGATAACTTGGATTCTAGTCAAGACAATATGGGGTCTTACCTGAAAGACACAGCTGGTCTGAGAGGCTTGATAAATACTAGGACAGTTAATAGATGCCATGTACCACGTTGCCAGAGATTGCTTATTCACCTTTATTGTAGTTCTCAGACTGACTTTTGGTATTCTCTCTGCATCCAACTTGCATTGTATTCCATGCACAGTTTTCTAGTTCTTCCTCTTAATCCCTTTTCCTAACACTTCATTTTATAGATCCCTGTCTGTCACATAGTTTAGCTACCTCTTTCCCCTCTTACTCCTTCAGTAAGGATTAGATAAAACTGTCTGGCTTTCCCAGGTCCGGCTGTGAGCCAGGCAATTTGAACTCCTAATGACCTGGGCTTGCAATCCAGCCTGTGCACATCCAGTGCATCTGAAGGTGTAAAGGTTCATTAAAATATTTTTAGTAACTGCCACAGGTTTTCAGAAAGCAGAGTTGTTTTCTTTCTCTGAAATTTTAATTTCCACCAAGCATGTGTCTGATTTTTGATTGATATATACATTCCTGAATTTTTTTGTGGATGTTTTCCATTCTGAACATTTTCATCTTCTCTAGGAGCTGCAAAACAGCAGGAGCTGATACCTTTTCAAAGTCAGTTGTTAATAGTTCTCAGAACAACTTTCCAAAAAAAGACTTCTATGAAAATGGGAAAAAAGGGAATGTTGGAGTCCTTGAGCAAATGTGTACCTATCCAGATCACCAGACTGACCAGTCACCCTCCCAAACACGTTAGCAAGAGATCACAGATTTCCCAGTCATCAGGGATAAGCTTTCAGATAGGGAACTTCAAGCATCAGTTAAGCATGTTAGATAACCAACTGTATTTAAATCCCTTGAGAGCAGAATATCCTTTATTAAAACAGAATCAGTAAGAGCTTTAGCAAGTCAGGAAGACTGTAATTCACAGTGAATATTCTTTTTGTTGTCAGCCTTGCTACAAATTTGACGTTTTATGCCTTTTTCCATTATTGCTCTGAGTGTTTTGCAAATTATCACTGACATTTGAAGTGACAGCCAATGTATTGCAAATTGTTAGCTCACTTGACTAGATTCTGCTCTAACAAAGGTCTCAGTTAGGACTGGGCTACTTGTCTTGGTTGCTTTCAAACCCACACAGTCTTGCAAGTTTGGAAGATAATCTTTGAATTTATTTAAAAGCATAAGGAGTTTGAAAGAAAAAAAATACGTTTAATGAGTCTGCACTTGCTCTATAGAAAAGCCATCAGCACAGTTTGCATTTTTGAGCAGGTTTCTTCCAATACTCACAGGAAAGAGACTTCTTATTAATTGGGGAAGATTTCAACGGCCCTTCAATATCCTTCAGTTTAAATTATAGGGTAAAAAGGTCCATTCACTCAAACTAGTTCGATGAATCATAGGAACCAAAAACATAATGTGTCAGTTCACAAAACATCAGATATCACATTTCGGGCCTATTTGTGAAAAACCTTTGTAGAAAAGTCTTGGCCCAAGAGCAGGTGACTGCATTTCATATAGATGGCCCTTAATAGTATAGATATTTGCATTTAAAAATAATTGGAAAGATCAAAGCAGAGAGAGAGAAGAAAAGCAAAGGTAAAATGGAGTCCACATTCCAGTATTTCAATCCTATTGTCATTAAGAGCACTCAGTTTTATGTCTGCACCTTTAATTTTTAACAATTGATATATTCTGCAAATTGCTTTTGACCTGCAAGACCAATACCCTTGTCTCTTTTTGACTAAAAAATTGTTCATAATAAACAGCCTAACCAGAAGACTCCAGGGAACAAATCCTACCTGCAGTCTGAGTTCCAGCCTTCTTATGCAGTTTATTAAAAAAACCTTGCTGCTACTCTACAGAATCACCCCCGTCTCACAAACCATCCCCCAAACCTGGACCACATCCTGACCACAGCCAGGCCCTTCAGCACAGGACTGCATACCACCTAATCAGCTGTCTAAGAATTAATGTCATGTTGACCTATTCCATGGGTGAATCTGATCACTGAAATGGCTCTTATGCCTTCCTTTCCCCCCCTTTAATCTTAATTTAAGAGCAAAGTGAAGGCAGATCCGACCATTCTGTCTCCTTTGCAAGTATTCTATGAAATATTCCATCCTAGTCTCGATACTTTATTGAAAGGAAGTCTGGCAGGAATGTTAGCAGTGAAAATCCAATCAGTCCTAAAAGTTTAAAAAATGTTTCTTCATGCCAGAAATGACAGCTGTATTATTCCTCAGCCCTTGTTCTGTCTTGTAGCCAGGTATTTTCTTTATGCCAGTATGATATATCAAATAGGAATTTGGTATGTAATGCCTGGATTGGATTGGATTGAGTTGTCTGAGGGGCTTGGCATCCTTCTGTCCCATCTGCATCCTTCAGGTAGTGGATATTTGCAGGCTGATTTTCTAGTGCAGTGCTCATCTGTAACACAGTGCTGAACACAAAGTCTGTCCCTATGCAATCTGTGTGTGTGCAATCCTGTTAATGGCCAGTTCTTCAGGCCTGGAGGAAATGAGAATCCACCTCAGGGAAGATCTGAGCTTAATTCTTCAGTGTATAATCAGTATTTAGAGTGACAGGAATCATTTGTTTTCCAGTTCAGAAGGTCAAAATAATGTTAATATATTTAAAATATATTGAAATAAATATCCAAATGTGAATTAAAATAGGAAATGTCTGCTTTGAAAATATCAGAAGTATTTTTTCCAAATGTTGCTTGCATTTTATTTCTACTAGAATAATCTTCTAAACTTGACATACTTGTTCAGTCTTCCCGTTGACTCAAACTAGTCCAAAATAGCTGTCACTGACTTCCCCTTCTGTCCTTTATAGAGGTTTGATGCATTTGTCAGTGGAGATTTAGGCACAGCTGTCCTACATCTCAAGTTTTGTCTGATGATCATTGAATCAAAGCAGTTTCCCAAGAAGCTGCAGGAGGAGCGTTCTGAAATATTTGGTGGAGACCACGGTCTCCCATTGCAAATTCAAGTCTCTCTCAGCTAGACCCACCACCTCCTAGGTGGAATACACCATATTGATGTGCTTTCTTATCCCATCTGTGTCATCAAGCCATGCTTTATTACTCAAATCCTGGAAAATAATTTAAAAAATCATTCTCTCTATTGTTCTACTAAGTGAATAGCAAATAACTGCATAGCCCACTCATGTACGTCATGTCATGCTCATCTCAATCCACAAGGAAAATCCCTTTTAATCTTTGGTTCCAGCATTAGGGGAGTGTTCAGAGTGATAAATCATATGGAACACTTTGATAGTTTCTTCCTAATAAAATTCAGTTTTCTGTATTTTTGAGAAGTATTTTCTCATCTCTGTAAAATAAATAAGACTATAAATCCTGGTCTAAAGGATAACACCAGGAATCTGGCAGTTATTAAATAACATGCAGCCAAAACCAAGTATTGTACCTTTAACTCATTTGTCACGTATTTTAGTCATTTGTTTTGCCTGTTGGCAGGTTTGAAGGTGAATAGGTATAACGGATACAAACAGTAATTTATTTGGTATTTAAGTTCGTTTAGTGGCACCTGGGCTGGAGGAGTTTGGGTGATTCATCAAAGGCTCTTGTCCCCCAGACAGCACAGTCTCTCTTTCATTACAAGCCCAGCATTTTTTGAAAAACCAGGAGGAGGCGTGTCTGAGAGTTCCATTCTTGGTTAAAATGAACACAACATCCCAGCCCTTGCTTCGCATCCACCGTGTGCTCAGAGACAAGTTGTAAAACCAAAGTTCTCACTCATTCTGAATATTAAGATCCCCAGACATTTTATGGATTGTGTGCCTTCTGAAATGCTCGGTTTTGATCAGGCGCACGTTCAGATCCTATTCATCATTCAGCAGCATAACCTATGGAGGATGATTGGCATTCATACTAGAAATGCCTTATGCTTTCCTACCAGTATGAATTATTGCTTTCATCTCTGAATTTACATACACTGATGCTTGGACAGATTCTAGACGCATTTGGAAGGAAATGTGTTTCGAGTGACTGATGGAACAAAGAATGTTTCTGCTTCTCATCAGACTATTCTTTAAAATACATCACATAACTGACTTAGTATTTTGATCACTGCATTTAGTTTAGGCTCACCAAAACTCATTCTGTCAAGGTGGGTTTGTCTTTTCAGAGATTTTGTGCTAAAATCTAACCTATTCTGAATCCTCAATGTTTTAAGGTTTTTCTGTTTTGATGCTACTGATGCCAGTGTGTTTATTTAGAAGAAAAAAAGGTTTTAGTTACTTACAAAGGAACTAAAAAAGACTTTAATTCCTCACACCCTCTTTGCTCACATAGTTGGGATTTGACTCCTCCTAATAAGAAATGGTTTTGTTTCAGTGTTGCACTGGAGTTTGTGTGACAAGATTTTGGTAACAGGGTGGGGCCTACAGGAGCGGTGTCTCTGAGGAGCTGCCAGAAGCTTCCCCCGTGTCTGACAGAGCCAATGCCAGCTGGCTCCAGGATGGACCTGCCATTAACCAAGGCTCAGCCCATCAGGCCTCTGTGATAACTTATTTAATAAGGGAAAAAATATTGGGCAGAAGTAATTGCAGCCAGAGAAGAGAGGAGTGAGAATGTGTGAGAGGAACAGCTCTGCAGACACCAAGGTCAGTCCAGAAGGAGGGGCAGGAGATGCTCCAGGTGCCAGAGCAGAGATTTCCCTGCAGCCCCATGGTGAAGATCCTGGTGAGATGGGCTGTCCCCATGCAGCCCATGGAGGACCTTACACTGAAGCAAGTGGAGGCCTGAAGGAGGCTGTGACCCCATGGGAAGCCCAGACTGGAGCAGAGTCCTGGCAGGACCTGTGGCCCCATGGAGAGAGGAGCCCCCTCTGGAGCAGGTTTGCTGGCAGGACTTGAGACCCTGCAAGGGACTCACACTGGAGCAGTTTGTGAAGAACTGTAGCCCATGAGAAGGAGTCACACTGGAGAAATCCATGGAGAACTGTCTCCTGTGGGAGGGACCCAGCGCTGGAGAAGGGGAAGGACTCATCTCCCTGAGGAGAAACCAGCAGCAAAAACAACACATGATTGTAACCCCAACTCCCTTCTCCCTGCGCTGCTAGGGGGGAGGAGGTAGAGACTTGGGAATAAAGTTTAGCCTGGAAAGGAGGAAGGGGTGGGGAGAAGGTGTTTTTAAGATTTGTTTTACTTCTCATTATCCTGCTCTGATTTGTTGGTAATAAATTCAGTTAATTTCTCCAAATCGAGTCTGTTTTGCCCATGAGAGTAATCAGTGAGTGATCTCTCCCCATCCTTACCTCAACTCATGAGCTTTCACTATATTTGATCTCCCCTGCTCTCTGCAGTGGAGGAGGGGAGTGATAGAGCAGCTTTCGTGGGCACTGGCATCCAGCCAGGGTCAAAACACCACAAGTGTTAAATTGCGCATTTTTCTGTCTCTGTAGTTTGTTCTGGCTCTGTTACACTGAAGGACGCTGCAGATGCAGGCAAACACTGTCCTGTACACCAATGACAGGACTTAACACATCAGCATTTACCTGCTCACCTGGAGCTTCTGGAAGCTGGGAGAATTATTCTCTCTCTTCACCAACTCATATTCATCTTCTGCCCTGTAGGGTTTGAGAAGGTCTTCCCTCTCTCTTGACTTTGGTTCTGGTGTGAATTCATAAATGCTTGAACTCTGGATACATGTTGTATTTGACAGGCTAATTGACCCATTTTAATTAATTGTCTTTGGCTCACACATAAGAGATCACCTTTCCCATAAGTAGCTTTAAGGAATCCAGTCATTAATCTTCTTAAGCAGCTATTCTGTTCTTACTTCCTCTAAGGCATTTGCTCACACAGCCTCCACACTAGACTCATCCAGCAAGGAAATCCCCAAAGGCTCTTCAGTGAGCTTGGGGAGAATCCTACCTCACAAAATCATTCCTGGAAGTAAAGGGTCATTACAGCTTACTTAGATGCTCTTTTACCTTGGGAAAGGTAGCCAAGTTAAGCTGACCTCAACTTGATTTTGAAGTTTTTCCGACTTCTAGGAACAATTACACATAAAATACCTGAAGGTAGGTAATGGCCACTAAAACCATCTTTCTGGTACTACATTAAAATCACCTCTGAATACAAAACACTGTCTTTTCAACCCCTTGCTATTATGCTGAGATAAAGATATTGCATTAATTTTAAGTAAGTTTTGACAATTTCAAGTATAAAAACATGCTGAATCTCAGTTTTTGCCTGGTGTAACCCCACAGATACAGAATTCATGAAGCAAGAAGCTCTTGTGCTTTTTTTTCTGGCAGCATCACAAATGGTTTTGGAAATGTCTTGTTTGGGCCACGCTTTCTTCTTCTGCCACACAACCTGCTCTGGCTTGTAAGTAGAAAGATATTACTAGTGTGGTAATAATGTAGTAAAATCTCTGTTCTCACTGGCGTAGTAGAAACAGGAGCTGACAAACTGATTGTGTTTGACAGATGTAGTTGAGTCAATGAACAGGACAGGGTGGATTTTAGAATATGCAATGGGAGGCAGCAAGGCTTAAAAAAAGACGGAGTGAGAGACGCAGGGAAAAAGCTGATTCGGACTAGATGCTGGTGTTAGGACAAGGCCATAGGTTTTCAATGCTTTTGGGAAGAGAAGAGGGACTAATAGAGAAGGAGGGGCAAAAACATAAGGTGGGGGAGAATGGGAAAAATCCAAATCAGCTTTCTGTTTTGGATATACTGAATTGAAGTTGACAGCTATTTAGCCCTAAAATTATGTCAGATGAAAGCTGAGATGTTAGTTTGGACAGGAGAGTGGCACCAGTCAGTACTGTGTTTGTCAGAGCCGTGATGCTTGTGGAATCTGTGTGGATGAAGTTACCCTCAGGGAATGTGCAGAGAGAAAAAGAGTTGTAGGGCCAAGGATATGGAACCACCACAAAACATGTCAGACATAGAAGCCACTTTGAAGGGGTTGGAAAGTTTATGTCATCCTAACCAAACGTGGCTGATCAGAAGCACAGAAACCAGGTTGCTGTGCCATCCTTGGAGACAGCACGTGCTGCACTGTATTTGGAGATGTACAGTGGATTGTCAGCAGGATGAGGCTCTCTGTCCTTCCCAGTGGTGAGTGCAGAGGACTCCCTAGCACATCTGTGCCCACCTCTATGGGGCAACAAGCTTAGTACAGAGCTGGTTTGATATTATTTATGGGAATGGCACCAGGTCAACCACACAGATTTTCAATCAATCTTCCCTTTTCTTTATAAAGAGGAAAAGAACCCCAAACAACAGGACTACTGCTCTGAGCGTCTCAAAGTTGTCATGGGTGACCACTCAGCTGAGCTCTGTGTTGGTGATGACAGGTCAGTCTTGGGCTGACTTCCTCTGCCGTTATACCAGCCGTCTCTCCCTTGGCTTGTGCTCCATCCCTTGTACCAAAACTTGTGAGGGCACATGTGTAAGTCAGATCAATGTGCTGAAGCTATTTGCTTTTTGGCCATGTCAGTTTTCTGCCAGCTCAGCTCGTTCACTCAGCTCACCCAGCTGCTGCAGAACCTCTCAAGCTTAAAGCCAATGCAGGGGAGTCACAGGAGCACGAGGCTGGGGCAGGGAAGGTGCCTCCTTTCAGCAGCCACTGGGAATGGCACAACAAAAAGCATCACTGGAGCTGGTGTTTCTGTCAGGGTAGAGAGAAAATGCCCTTGTGAAGATGAAGCAGGCTGTGCTTTAAACCCAAGTCACCAGAGTGCAAAGCTCAAGTTCTCTATTGCTTTTACATGTATTGGCAGTAAAAATACTAATTGCCTTGTCTTGCTGGGTTCTGGTTTTTTGCACATTCCTCTTCATCCTGTATTAAACAAACACTGTTCTGATTCCTTTCCATAGGCAGACTTTACATTGAGGTCTGCATGTAAATACTTTTTTGAATACAAAGTGTGAGCAATCATTTTTGACCTCTGAGATTAACAGATATACTCAGTGGTATTCTGTCACCACCTTTAGCTCGGTTTTTGCAATAAATAAATAAATAAATAAATAAATCCAAGTGCTCTGAGGCAGGGTACATTTCTCAACTTTAATCCCAGTCAGTAGGTGGGAGGTGGCACAGATCTGCCCGTGTGACCTCGGGGATAATAGATAAGAGAATTTGACACTGCATGTTTCTCTCTCATGAACTGTGCTTGCCTCCTCTCACCTTGATTATGAAGTTTTAAAAAAATCCAATTCTTCACCACCTACACACATGCTATTAAAATCATGATGTGTATTAACAAAAAACCTTTCCCAGCTGGATGGGAAATTGCTGATAGTGTTGCTATCAACAGAAGCCAGCTCTTCATTGTGCAGCCATCTACCATGATGCCATAAAACCAAAGCCTGCTGGGTTTTACAGGCTTAGAAATTGTTAATTTCTCATCCACTCCTCCATCTTTCCTTGTGTTTTTTTGTTTCGCCTCCTCTCTCCCTGGATAAATATAAACTGCCAAGATCATGGGTAGGGCTGACAAAGCACGATGGAGAGGTGACCAAATGACTCTGTCTCGTGTTCCATTATTTTTGGGAATGAGGTGGGAAGGAGCAAGAGGATAATGCAGGCAGACCTGTATTCTGGGTCCTTACTCCAGAGCAGCTGTAATTACTGATGCTCCCTTCTGACCCTCCCTCCCTGGCAAATAGTTATTGATGTAGATGCTTCTTAGGGCTAAGCTGTTTTCAGGAGAGTAACAAACTCCATTTAACAAGGAGCAGCTCTGAAACAAGTCCCTTGGACAACAGTATCTTTCAAATACTTTCTTTTCAGGAAACTCATATGTCAGTTCAAACTTCAGTGCTTTCCTGCTCTTGTAAGGCAGCACTTGACAGCTCTGGTCATACATTTTGACTGGGGTTAGGAGGTGATATCACAGTTTAGGGCCTCTTTCCAATCTGAAGTAGCTGTGCTTTATCTGTGGGAAAGACACCAGTTTACTTTACAACATCTTAATAACTTAGTCCCTCACTAACTCCTATTCTTTTTCTCTGAGATTTCAAGACTCGCAATAGAAAATACTGGACAAGTGAAATAGAATGACAAAGCTGGTCTCTAGGAGGAGAGATTTTCTCTGGAATTCAGTCCAGTGGTAGCTGCTGCTTCATTGTACTTTCTTTTTGGTGTGAAGTTCAGTTGTTGAATATCACATGTCTGCTTGGGCTCGTAGCCCTGAATGACTCCACGTATGCTGGCAGGATTGCTCCGTTCTCAGTGGTCCTTATTTCTGCTGCTGTCTGTGGAATACTCAGAAACATCAATGATTAACATGTGGATTAAGTACAGTCTCTAGGTAAATTGTAGGTAATTAATTCCCACACCAAAAAGAAACATGTCAAAAACCATTAATGTATAAACAGAAAACACGTATCTTAGTCAAAAGAGAACGCTCAGCTGCTAACAAAAGTAATTCTATTGCTGCTATGTTCTGAGCCCAAAGGGGACTAAAGCAAGTAATTAATGAGACATCTCCTTGTGTCTGGGTGTTGTGTGTCCTTTTCAGCAGTTACTGAATAGTTCCTCTGCTTTCATTTATCTTCTCCCACCACTTTAACATGAAATAACAATTTTCGCCTTGTAATTAAGACCTGTCTTGCAAGCATAACAGAGTCTCATCTTCCGCACGGCTTTGGGACCTGTATCACACCTCCTCTCCTCAAAAGGAGCTGATCTGCAACATGTGAGGTGAGTCACTATCCAGGCAAACAGAGCTGGCACTGAAGAATTAAATGCCTCCACCAACCTTTATGGCATGTACCCACTTAAAAACAGCAGGAGCTGCAGCACAGGGCTTTTGTTTTAACACACACTGAACTGAGAAAGAAGGAAAGAAAGGAGGAAAGGGAGGAAGTCCCTGTGCCCTGGGAGCTCCATGGGGAGTTGAGAGGATGCCCAGGGTGAGCATGTAGACATTCTCTAGCACCAGCCAGGGGAATGCTCCACTACAAGACTTGGCTTGGAAATCAGTGTAAGCATCTCTTAAGGTGGGTGGCCTTTAGCAGTGTAGGTGTAGCTGTAGTAACTGGGTATTTCTCCACTAACCACCATCAATGAAAGAGTTAACAAGTTCCTAAGAACTGAGGTACCAAAGCCCAGTTGTAATTTGTTTCCGATGGATTCAACTTTGCTTTGGGCTATGCTGTTACATCTGTTTCAGAATGAGAAGCCAGTGCTTTGTGTTCAGCTTGTGTTCAGACAGTTTTTCTGCAGTGATCAATGTAACAAGCTAATTTTAAAATAAAGATGAAAAAATTTCCATCATGTTTACAGTGCCTATCCTTACCTGTAAGATATCCTGGTTGTGTTTTTTCTTTACATTTATTTAAGTTATTTGTCCCTTGGGATTTTTTTCTTTCCTCTTCCATCCCACTCTGTTCCTTTGCAAGGTGGTAGCCCATGCTCACCTCCATCCTAAACTGAAACTGCAGTGGATATCTTGACATTGTGTAGCAGCTGTTATTATATAAGTGAAAGAACAGACAGTTGTTGCCACTTACAGTTACAGGTATCAGGAGAACACAGACTTTGCTTCTCCAATTCCATTAAATCTGTGCCTTCTGGTGTGGCTGATCACTTTTGGCTTGGTCCCCCTTCTGAGTTTGGCAACGCCTGTCTAAAATCTGACATCACTGGTGCTGGTTCAGTCAGGTATCACACATCACCTGTACACCTTTGCAAATGGTCTGACTTGGTCTTTGCTATGAAATCACCTTACAATCACCAGGCCAGCCTTGGGAGGTGCAAGGATAATCCAGATCTTTGGTCTGAGTCTGGAGAATGTGGGCTTCCTGACAATGGTTTGGACACTTGTAGGCAGAGCTCTCTTCCCTTTCTTAATACTTTTGGATCCCTGTTCCCAGTCCAGAAAGTGACTGCACAGCTGTGGTTCACTCTCTCTAAAGCCTCTGTGTATGTTCCCTGTGCCTTCCAATGGGCACAGCCACAGCTATAACATATTATTAGTTAGGAGTTGTTCTGCTTGGGACTAAAGCAGAAAAACATAGCACATGAAGCCACGAGTAAACAAAACTGTAATTCCTGAAAATGTGGCTAAGTAGAAATGGCCAATTCCATTTTCCCTCATGAAAGGAACTAAGGTCCTATTCTTCTAACCTCTATAGTTAGGAGACTTATTCATATCAGCATTAAGAAAGCTTTACACTGAGTGTTGGGGTTTTTTTAACAAACAAAATAGGCCAGAGTTGCTGATTCTTGCATTCTTTCATCTCGTTTCTATCCATTTGGCTTATGTATGTTTTGAATTGTGCTGATCAAAACATGCTTCAGTAATCTCCAGCTACATTACTTGCTTAAAGTCATGACACCTATTAATCCCAATATCCACCTGATAATACATTTTGTGCATTTGTGCCAGCCTCATCTAGCAATTCCCCCTTGACTGTGTTCTCATTAACCCTAGGACTCTTTTCTGTGATCTCTTCATTTCTCTGTACTCATGTTTATTCATCCTTTCCTTTATACTTGTTTGGGTTGAATTTCAATTAATTGATTTTAGCTCATTCTTCCAGCTTGCACTTTGTGTATTCTCACCTTCCAGAGTTATGTACATGCTTCTCTCTTTCTATTTTGCAGGTATGGGCAGGCTCTCAAGCTGAGAGGAGTTGCTTGGGCATGACAGGAGACCGCCTTGATTAATTCTTCACCACTTACACTTATCCTGGGTGTTTGGGTGTTTTTCATCAGGCTTTGTACAAGGCAGAGGTATCTGACACTCCTGTAGCAGAGACTTGTTTGCAATTTTGCAAAGAAATAGCTTCTCTTGTTTCCTTGTCATTCAACATAAAGAGAGGACTCATAAAATCATAGAATCACAGAATGGTTTTGGTTGGAAAGGACCTTAAAGGTCATCTAGTTCCAGCTCCCCCACCACAGCAAGGATGCCACGCACATGGCTGACAGAGCACAGGGTCGTGTAGAATGCAACTGACACCAAAAACCAGGAGGGGATAAAGTCAAATTCTTACTCCAGATCTCAGGAGAAATGGACCAAACTGTGTTCTTGTGTGACCTTTCCCGAGCAGATGGACTTTTTTCCTCTTCCAGTAGCAAGACCACAGTAAGGTTCACGAATGTTCTAATACCTGTGTGTTAGCAGACCTCATCCATGTCATCCATTCCACACTTGGGTCATGTTTTAAGCTCCTAACATTGATATTAACAAAGTCCTTGTGTTAACTATGCTGTCTTTAACCACTGGAAGCCATGGTGTTTGTAGGTCCAAATGCAGGACACAGGGAACAAACACCTTTCACTGCAGTAATGCCAATATACTGACTGTGGCTGGTGTTCCACATGGAGATCCTCTTCAGAGAGCGTCTGTCATAGATTTACACCCTGCTATACCTCTCCTGGAACCCTTTCTAGTTGCCTGACAGAGAGCCAAGGGAAGAGCTCCTACCATTCTGGTTGAAACAAGTCAGGTTGCTTGAACAATGCCACCTCCCAGCATGGGAGATCAGGCAGGCAAGTGGGTGGCAAGGAGAAGGGAAGAATGCACCTTTGAGCAAAAGCCTTCCTGATTAATTTGGATGAGGGTGTTTGTTCACAGCTCCAACAATTTTTCCACCTCCAGCAAACTGCTGACTACCATCTGATGGCAAAATAAACCAAAATCGTGTGCATCGCCTCTACTGCCTGCTCCAACAGCAAAACATCTGCATAGCTGTGGTCCTGAGCCCCTCTGGTAGTTTGAAGTTTAGGATTCAGATCCTTCTTAGAAAAAAGGATGTGATGTAATCCACTTTTCATTCAGTGGCTTTCATAGATTTGGAGGCTGGGAAAACATGTTTAGAACAGCCATGGAGTTTAACATGAGTGTGTGTTGGCTGCAAAACACTGCGTGGTGGGAGACACCTCCTTGCATGTGGCACACGCTGGAAGAGCTGGGGTTCGAGAAGCACCATTCAGATTTCAGTAATCCACATGCAAGGTCATCTCAGGGAATGATAGACATAGCTACTGTGGAGTATTTTTTGTCCACTAGGCTTGTTATCCTGTCAAAGAATATAATTAAATTGGCTTCTCAGATGCATTATAAGCCCCAGTTGTCTATTTATCACCTTATTTTGCTGTAGCTGCTCACACAACAACTATGTTATTAATTCCTTACCTACTTTTTAGCTACTGATGTAGTGTTCTTTGTGTTCTAGTTCCCTGTCTCCCATTAACTATATAGATTGGAAGCTATCTCGTTTCTTGGAAGGAGAAGTTGGCTTATATTCTTTCCCAGCAGATAACATTTAGGGTCACACTTTGCTTTCAGGAGTGCTCGTAAATAATCATCAGCAGCTGTGATTATTCAGCTGGTTACCCAGCTTACCAGCTTGTGGTGCTACATTGAGTAATAGCATGTATTTAAGTTTTCTGTATCTTCATGTTGAACTTCATAGATTTGTTTTGTGATTTGGCTTGTTGCTTCCTTCATGCTATTAGGAAAGGCTTTCTAATGGTATTATGCTTTTTAGCAGAAAATAGGCAAGAGCTTCAATCTTCATGCAACCACAATAAACGAAAATACTCTGTGTGTCATCCCTGTAGTAATTGAAGGGTATCCACCTGCTTTATTAACATGAACGAATATGTTCTCAATGTCTCTGCAGTAGAAGATCACTCTTGCTATCTCTTAGAAAAGGCAAACTGGGGTACAGAACGGGTGTGGATTGCTCCAAGTTCGAGAGTCACAAGCTGTGATTGAAACCTCTAATGCCTGCCTTGAATAGCTACACTGGAGTATGTGCAGTACAAAAACTGCTCAGAACCAGCTTCCTCAGCTCTGTAAGACACTGGTAACTCAGTGGAGCCCTCATTTTCCTGGGAGCTCTCTCTTCTTGCAATAGCCAGACACACACTTTGGGTGAAATGCTCCCCAAATTTCTCCTAGTTGTTTTTGCCACCCAGAGAAAAAACATGTGGGTCTGGCAGCCTCCCCCACCTTCTGGATGCAGCTTGTGTCACTGTAAAATCCTTTTCTAGAGAGACTTCTGCCAGGATATAAGAAGGAGGGAGTTCTAGAGGTAGGGAAGACCTTGTCACCAGGGACAATAGGCTCCTAGGGGTAGAAAAGTCACGCTTTTTCAGCCTACTTTGCTTAAGCTGTGGCAAGACAAGTTACATAGTGCTGATGAAAGAAGAGCCTGAGTTTTTGGAATTGGTGGGGGACAGCAGGTCTTGGAGGTAGAGGTAGCTAACCTCTCAGCATCAGTCTCTCCAGAGATTTCTCCTACTTCTTCCATCCTATCTTCTTTTCTCCCTCCTTTTCCCAAAACTCTAAACCCTGGAATAGTGAAATTAAGTTTTGCCAAAGTCACTGAAGCATCGAGCTGTTTCTGGGCCATAACACATTTCCCATTTTCCATGCTCCAGTGTCTGAGGTAAAAAAGCTTCCTTTCTCAGAGACGGAAGGTTCTATCAAATACAATTCCAACCCGGAGGGGGAAGAGTGAATAAACATTCAAAATTTATATTCTTAAATGTAATGAATTTTAAAGACAATCTTGTGTTTTGAGACCTGACGCGTGCTTTTTTATCATTTGGAGCTAGCAAAAGTATAAGTGTCTGGGGAAGTTTTAAATCCAGTTTATGTTATAAACAGAGTACATTGCTCCCATTCCCCACTCCAGATCGGCTATAGTGGGTTTTTTAGAAGTGCGTATCAGAAACATCAGCTTCTCTCCTTTGGGGGTAACAAGATCTCCTCTAAAATGATCTTGTTTGCCCTCTAGAAAATTCAGCTTCACAGGTGGAATCAGGCCCTGACAGAAGGGGACACTGACGTGGAGGAACAGCAAGAGGGATAAACAGCTCCGAGCTGCCCTTACTCATGCAGGGATACAGGTGCTCAAGTGCGAGACACTTGGGCGACGCGCTGGGAGAGGAAGCTGGCTCTGTGCCTGAGCATAGCAGCAGCTGAGATATTAATTCCATGCTGCTGCGAGCGCTGAGTTCCCTCAAAATGAAAATAAGGCAGTTGTAAAGAGAAGTGGAGACCCAGGGTTAACTGTGATATCCTGCAGGAGAAGATAATATTGAAGCGTTGTCAAGCACTTTCACACGCCCCGGTCATTTCATCTTTGTGTCCGACACAATGGCCGGGAAGGGAGCACAGCACTTAAGGCTCAGAAAGGAGAGCAGGTAGGGGCAGAAGTAGCTAAAGGGCTTGGAAGGTCAGAGAAGAGAAAAACATTTCCATGTTTCTCACAGAAACCTGAGCAATAATCCTGGACTACGGACACAGCTGTTATTATCCAGCAAAAAAAGATGCAAAGCCAAAATCCTCCTGGGATCAGGAAACAGTGAGGAGCTGGACTTAAAACCAGACACATTTCAGAATAAATTCAGTGTTTCAAAATCAATGATGTGCAAGGCACATGAGCCACAGTAATAAAATGTGATATGAGCTGTTACCGTAAACAGGGAGGAATAATTGACAGGGAACTAAAACAGATCCGCACAGCACACATAGCCCAGGGCTCTGCAAACCTATGGCTGAATGAGAGGAAGAGGAGTGGCGTGGGGAGAAGTCAGAGAGAGACTGACAAATCAAAAAATAAATAAACCACGCAACAGCCCATGATCCCTGAGCCTGAAAATTCAGCTGGAATGTGTCTTGTGGTGGATCAGCAGAAAGAATAGTAGGCATGTAGAAATAACAGACTGTCTTACCCCAACTAGAAATATTGGTATTTTTGTATATAAAAATAGTATAGTGAAAACCAAATGTATGCATGCTATGCATGTTTGTGTATGTTTATGGACTTCAAAACCACCTGAGAATAACTATGGGTGGTGTTTGTTCCAACAAAAAGGAATGTTGCTATTTCACAGTTCAGCAGAGTGGTGCTGTACAGCCTCTTTCATGGAAACCATATCCCAAAAATGCTCAGTGAGTTAAATAATACAGGCACTTCTTTAAATAATAAATAGTTGTGTACAAACAAAGGATGTTGAGAAGAAAGGAACACCAGTGATGTTTTCAGCTCATATAGGAAAAAGATGGAGGGGCAGATGGGCACTTGTGACTGACTGTGGGACAGGAAAGCCCATGAAGTTGCTGGCTGATGCCAGGCAAGGGGAAAAGCCTTCTAGTGGGAAGAGGGATCATTGTTTTGTACCCCACAGCCATGAGGAGCTAGCTACAACAAGGGACCATAGTCATGCCTCCTGAGATGCCTACAGGGGGTTAGCAGCAATCCCTGCTCACAGGCAGCAAAAATCTAGGGGGTTTTTACCACTGCCATCCCTACAGCCACAGACAAATTCACACAAATAGCTGGAGAGGTATCACGTTGCCCTATTCCATTCATATTTGTGATGTTTTCTCCCTCTTTTGCTGTTACAATGTCCATTCCTGCCATTGCTCAAGCAGTCTCCATAGAGGGGACTTGTAACCATTTCCCTGCACCTTGCAAACACAGTTTACACCTTAATTGGGATGTAGATTTTTCAGAGTTGCTTCTGAATAACTAAAATGTTTTTCCATACACGTGAATAGAAGTGTGTCAGCCTTTGATCATCAGTAACCATCCCCTACCTAAAATATAATTGGCTATGGCAATGTCATTTCCGTGTATCTTGTGAGTATTAGGAAAGAGGGGCAGATAAATTGAAATGAAACTCTAGTGATGAATACAAACTCCTGCCATTACAGCAAATTCATGCTATGTCATAAGCCAAGTGAAAATGTCTGGGCATGCATTCTTTGGTCATTTGCCCTCCCTGCCTGCTCAGAAAACCAGAATAGAGGAAAGCACAACAAAGCCAGTGATATCCAGAGGAAAAAAGTAGAAAAAAAGACCTCCTGCCTCACTAAACCTTGAGATTTGACACTGTTCTTGGTTCACCAAAGAGCTCAATAAGAGGCAAGAGTATCACCTCAAAGAGCGCGTAGAGCTCTGTACACTCAGTCTTGTGTGTTTTGACAGATGTTTTGATTTGTTTTGCTGAGATCTTTAGGACAGGTAGGTAGATCTGTCCTACATGCTGTCTGTCTCTCACTCCCAGTGCCTTAGTTTTGTGGACCTTGCAGGGAAACCTACAATCGTGGTACATCTAAGCCAGTCTGCTTCACACTGTGGGAAACTACTCTGTGAGTCTGTTCAGAGCCCTGTCATAGATAAAAAGAGGTTCCATAGACTTCCTCAGGCTTTGGATCAGATTCTGCAGAATATGCTCAACTCTGCTTTTGCATTAAGCTGTCACTTCTATATGCTGAGATTCAGCATTTTCAGAGAGGGTCAGCTATACAAGAAAGAAGGTACTCATGGCATTTATCTTTTCTTCCAATGACATGAAGATGCTGCGGAGGACATAAATGCATTTTGTTCAAGATACCTGTTTAGGGGAGGGCAAAAAAGAGAGTAAGCAAAATTGTCCTTCCCATATCATTATCAGCCGTGGTGTGATTAGGAACAGAAGTGCCATTACTTTAACAGCAGACATGAGAGTCTGGCACCCTCACAACCTCAGATGACCGTCTGTGATGGCTTGAAGGGAAAAAAAGCTTTCCCTGTTAAGCAGCTTCTTCGTAAGTAAAAGATGTGCCAATATCCATCTCCATTATTCCCCTGCATAGTGCACTGTGAGCACCTGGAGGTGTCTCAGACTCAGCATTTTAGTTTGGATTACCTGAGTGCTTTTGATGAGACTTTCCTGGTTGTGCCCCCTCTCCTGCTTTTGCTTGCAGAGTGGAGCAACCTTAAAGCACACAAGCGGATTCCTTTCATGTGAAATTGAAGCCAAAGACATGTCTCAGAAACACTCCTAACATACTCCAGCTGCTTAAGGTGATTCAGTCCACAGGTCCAAACCAGAGCTGCTCTGAACCAGCACCCCCACCCCAAACTTCTTCACTGCACCTGCTGTGATGCACCTTCACCTCTTGTTAATGAAAACGTGCCTGAGATACCACAACTACTCCAAGTTAGCCCTTTGTTCATCTCTTTGTTTTAAAAGCACAGATCTATTTATCCACTGAGCAGCAACCGTGAGGCGCTGCAAGGTCCCACATGGCATTGACGTTTCTGCCAGGGCAAAGATGATCTTCCTACCAGGAAAGCATTTGTTCTCATTTGGGAGTCCTATGGGGATTGCTGGTCAGCCAAGTCTGTCTTAGTTCATTAATCCTTGACCCATCATTTGGTGCTTTTCAGGTTGCCCCAGTGGTGGTTTTTTACTGAGATGCATGGGGAGGTGGTTATGCAGCATCCTCCCTTCCCGAGGTAACTTCAGAGCCATTGCAGTGCCAGAAGTAATGTGATATGACCTCAGATATCTAGCTGAGTGATTCCTGTGCAGCACGGGATAATGCAATTCAAGTGTCTGTCTGCAGTGTTTGCAAGCAGCTGCCTGAAAACAGCCCAGGCGGCTGTTTGGAAACAGTGCACGCAGGCAACAATCAGATGATTGCTCTTGAGAGAGGTGTCACAGAGGGGTGGTGTTATCTCTGCTCGAGGTTTGGTGGCTGCCCTGCACACCCCCAAGGAAAGGGAGAGACAAAGCCTGATGCAGTGACAGGCCCTCTGAAACACTGCTACCTGAAATGGCAAGGGACAGGGAGTTGCCCTGAGTCAGCCTTGGTGGTCACCAGCACTCACTGGAGCTGTCTGCACAGTTTGTCTGGGCAAATACAAGGTTTCAAACAGGTGTAAATCCACTACTTGCCTAATGAGCTGGGCTAATAATCAGCTGTTCCCTGTTCAAAGTCTTTTCTTCTTCCTACCTGGAACAGTGTATCATTGCTCTTAGCTGCAGTATTTTACAAATCTAGCTTAGCTAGGTGACAGATCCATCTACTGCCAGAAAGTGCTGTCCTTGTGAGTATTTATAGATCACAACCAATGTCATTTCTTGATCTTCTCTGGACCAAACTTGAAGTTGTCATGAAAACTACTGACTGAGCTCTTTTTTTTTTTGACAATTACTTGGACATCTATGAGCCAGTCTTTAATTTCACCAGTGCAGTACTGGCTACACTGATCTTTTAATTGTCTTTTCTTTAATGAGAAGGACACATGCAACTGTCAAATAGATGTCTCTTATTTCCAGCGATCTATAAAGATAACTTTAATCAGATAAATAAAAAAATCTCATTTTTATAAGAGGTTTCATTGATTGCTTTTAAGAAAATAGGTTTCAGCATTTGCTGGCATTGAGTATGCTTCCATTTATTAATGCTTTATACACACCCCATATGTGCTTAGCAATAATTTTGCCTGGGACTTGTGACAGACCAATTGGACTTGGGAAATCCAGGTATGGACTCACAGTTTGAAGGGGCTGGCATGCTGCTGGCTGGCACATGATCAGCGTGACAGCAGGCATGCAGTACCAGCTGCACAGGTGCCCAGTCTGCCATTGGGGGGACCAGATAGGTTTGCAACCAAATGTTCTGCACATGCAGGGGAGTAGTGCCCAGTATGTGATGCCCCCATTTCTGGGGACAACCCTGGGTCATGCTGTTTAACCAACAGTCACTCCTCTGGCCCTTTGTAGCTTTGCCTGTCTTTCAACAGGTTCTACAAATACTGTCAGTGTTTCAGGAAGCTCCTCAGACACTTCTTTCAATATTCTTGGTCACAATTTTCTGGTACTACTTCTGTGCATTGCTGTGGTGGCTGCTTGCATCCTCCATTGCTGCTGAAGAGATAGAAAGTATTTCTTCTTTCCTGTGAAATAAGCATGTCCCATTTCTTTCCAAATACACAACACATTCAATGAATATTTCTTCCTTTTGTGTTATCACAATTGGCAATTCTGCCACCTTTAACATTGGAGCTACAGGGACTAACAAAGGGAAGAGACATAACTGAACTTGATGAGTGGCATTTTTGTCAGAGGTAATGGGTGTGAAATGCCGATAAAAAAGTTTAAGTATGGAATCACAAGGAGATTATAACCAAGCAAAATACCAGGTTCTAAAATGCTTTTCACACTCTCCTCCATCCCTTGGGATCTGGGGACAAAAAGAACTACTTTAATACTACTATTTCCATGAAGAGGATTGTTTGGTATGGCAATACAGATAGCATGAGGATTTGAAGGCCCAAGGTCCTATGAATCCTATTCTCCTGTATGATTGCAAGGATTTCATTAGGTCTTAGTATACTTAAATAATGCCTTCTTGCCCTTAATCTTTAAACCCAGGATTTTTTCATTAATGTTTTATCTTCTTCCATCAGCTGTCTCTTTCCTAGCTGGTGACTTGTTTGCACAGCCACCAGACTTTCTGTTATTCTCATTTGTTACGTATAATAAGGTTTGCAATAATCATTGTTGCTTGTCATTTTCACTTCTTGTCTTTACCAAGATGGATTTGAGACCAGCAAGCCTCTCACAGAATGACAGGTAGTGGATTTGGGAGGAATCTAATTGGTTTTTTTCAAACACAATGTCCTTATTTCTATGCTGAAATTTTTCCTTGCAACAATAATTTGGCTGTAGCTGACCTCTACAAATTGTCCTTGGAAAGAACCAAATAGGCTCCTGCAGGCTCAGAAGTGGTCTGTCTGCACCCAGAGTTTGTTAAGTGCTTCCACAGAGGTAACCAGCTCTCTGAGGCTCTTGTTTTTACCTATCCTAAAAGAAAATATATCCATCATTCCCTGCAAGTATAAGATTGTTTCCATAGTGCTGGCTCCAAACCTGCAACATCCGCCTCCTTTGTTGGGACTTTTTTGTTCAGCCAAGCCTCAGCTACGGGGCTGGGCTGCCAGGTCTGGCAACCCTGAGGAGCTGAGCACCCAACAGCCACTTCCAAGCCTGGAAGTGCCAGTGGAGGGCTGGGAGGTGAGGCAGGGTATGCAGATGGGTCATTTCTCACCAGGGGACATCACCCAGGGACATCAGCAGTTCTGTGCAGAGCAGCACAGGACTGTCTGTGGGGTTGATACGTGGCTTGCAGGGTGATGAAGCCTGGGCACCCCTGATGAAGAGTAGACAGGCTGTCATTGAATCCCTTTCAGTTTATACCCTGCTGCCAGCTTAGCTTTGAGAGTGCCAGAAAAAACCCCTGTGCACTGAAGAAACACAACATCTCCAGGCAGGCGGAGGCATTTGCCATACATGACCTCCAGTGAATTGCCTCTTTATGTTCAAAGTTCAACTCTTCATTAGCAGCAGGGTCGTTGGCTGCTCCTGCCTCCGAAAAACCACAGAGGCAGCACTAAGTGCTGGAGTGAAAGAGGAGTAAGCACTTTTCAATTAGCCACGAACTTTATGAGACGTGAGGCTGCGGCAGCAGTGCGGAAGGTGCTGGGTGTCCCCGGGCTGGGCTGCAGCAGGCAGTGCAGCCCAAGGGCAGCACTGCTTGGGGGACTCAGCCTCTCCACTTGTTCGTCAAGCCTGCTGCTCATTCACAGCCATAAATGTCACGTTTGGCTGCAGTGGCATAAATAACAGGTGACATTTTAACAATATTGGCAGCACCGTGCGGGGTGTCTTCTAACATTGATGAGTTATGTGAGGCCAATATGAGTTTTGTGGGGTTCATTTGTTCTCCTCTTTCAAGGCAATCGCCTATTTGCTCCTGAAAACAAATGTTAAATTAAAAAACACTCATATGCATTGCAAATAGCTTCTCAGGAGGATTTCTGACGTTGTAAAATGGCAGAGCTATAACTCTGAGTGAGTGAATGCTGGAGGATGAGAGATGGCTATGAAGAGGAGCATCCTACATGCACATGTCGTGAGCAATGGGATGGAAATTGCTCCTGATAATTCAGTCTTCTGGACATGGCAACTTGGCTTTAACAACAGGTTTTGCTGTAAAAACACATTCTCTACATTGGCATCTGCCTCTCAGTGTCCTGGGCCTTTCACATACCTGGAACAGTCCATTAGAGTGAAATGGAATATGTATATCTACATGCTATAATACAGCAAAGTCTTCTTTTGCTGCCGGCCCCTTGCTTATTTCTAAATGACACAATAATTAAGCTGAGTGATTTATCACAGAAATGCATGGGAAGTCACAGCCTGATTAACAGAGGGGAAAAAACCCCATCAATGCACAAATATAAATAATAAAAGTACTAAAAGTCTGCACTTTGATCCAAATCACCTTGAGACTTTCAAGCCATTTAACAATATTTTACAAGCTGGTTCAAGGCACACAAAGATTTAACCCTGCTGCCTGCCAGCAGCTGCAGCAGCACAGCAGCATCGTGGCAGGGAGGGAGCACTCCACTGTCCCTCACTTTTCTTTTGGCACTTTTTTCTGCCTCCAAGATGACGTGCTTAGCTGATGCTTCTTAAAACCCTCTGCCTTCGCTCCATTACTCCTTCCCTTGCACCCACACTTGGCGCCAGAGAAGGGATCTGCTGAACTCTCACCACTGCTGAGAAAAAGACCAGCCTGGAGAAAAAGGAGTGGCTCAGCCTGGAGAAAAAGGATCCCCCGTGGCTCCTGGCTGCCTGGATGCATCTGTCCTCATGTCTTTCTCTTCCACCTGCAAGAGTTGTGGAATATCAGGGGTTGTACATTTGTGGTCCTGCAGCTCTTATGTGATGTGATTTCTGCAGCAGCTTTACATCAACAACCCCTCCTGCACTGAGGGCAGCTGCAGGGTCCCAAATCTGCTTCTCCTCTCACCCCATGATCTGCTGCTGCCTTGGTCATCCTGCAGAATAGGAGTGGGCAGTGCTCCCACACTGGCAGGACTGCTTGCATCAGGATGCATCCAAACTGTGTGTCCAGCTGCTTCCTTTGCTGTGGTGTGCATTTCAAAGGATATTCACAGCTTGGACCTGTGACAGTTTGGACTCAGGGCTGATCTGACACCTACACCTATTCTTATTTTTAATTATCTGCTGAAATCCTAATTTTTTTTTTCTTAAAGCATTCCTGCCACACTGCAAAATCCCCGGTCTGGTTACAGGCATGTATTGCCAGCAGAAGAGATGGAAACTTCCTATCCTGAGGCTGGGCGCTTATTGCTAACGCTAAATTTGGGACTTCCAATTACAGAATCAGTTTGTTTCACCCAACCTAGTAATGTGCCTGGAGTATCTTCTCCATTTTGGTGTTTCCCAGTGAGGAAACATGTTAACATAGAGGTCAGCAGCAGGTCTCCAATATGGTTAGGGAAGGGCAGTGCGTGATGTACAGGGAGAAGCTGGGTGAACTGGGTTTATTCAGATGTAAGAGAAGGTATGGGGAGATCTTTATGTTGTCTCCAATGGGAATGCACAGAGAAGATGGAGACAGATTTTTCTTGGAGATGCACTGTAGCAGAGACAACAGGCGTGAGGTGGGGCAATTCAGATGTACTACGGAAAAAGCTCCTTTATCCTTATGAGTGTCATCAAAGATTGAAATAGAGTCTGAAAAAATTAGGAAATCTCTCTTCTTGGAGCTATTCATGACTCTGCTGGACAAAGCCATAAATAACCTGTTTTAATTGAGCCTGTTCTAGTGGGGCCTTGGGCTGGATAGCACCTTCCTGACTTCAATTAGTTTGGGATTTGGTGAACATCATTTATTGAGCTATGCTTTTCCTGTAAAATGAAAAAATACCTCTTTGATGAGGAGATAATATACTTGTTATAAACCTTGTCCCCTGGGATCTCTCAGAACTGGACAACTAAAGTACTAAATATATGCACCACCACTCTGAGCTGGTATTACACTGCCAGCACTTCAGAGTTAATTATTTTTTGCTTTCAAAGGAAGAAAAGTAATTTTTAAAATAGTTTAATATCAGTCTCACACCAAAGGTGTCTCTTACTGCTTTTCTTCTATAAACCATCAGTAGCATTAATTAAAATTTTCATTTCTTTTCCAGTTCTTTTCTACTGTGAAAACTGGATCTTTAATAAGTTGCTGCCATCTCAGTAGTGAGTCCTTTCAGAATCAGGGCTGGAATTTGTAGGAGGAGATACACATAGGATCTTGAGGAGAGGGGCATGGTGGTGTCAGAACTCCAAAGGCTCTGTAATCAGCAGAGAAATTCAGACCTTGTAAGTCATGATCCACAGTCCATGGAGCACTCCAGCACTCCAAGCTACCTCTCCAAGGATCTGAGCAGCTCCCAAGAAGGCAAGACTTAATCTATTCAGTCTCACCTCCTAGAGAGACTGTTCCCTATCTTCCCCTTGTCTAATTCCAGTGCTGCTGGGCTCCCAGGGCTGGGTCATTCCAGCTCCATCACTGCACCTCAGCAAGGAAGAGGGGTGACCTCAGCACATACCACTCCCCCAAACTTCCCTGGGTTTGGAGACTAAAAATGGAGAATCAGAGAAACAAGATGCTGAAGTGACAGTACTCTTGTGGAGTTTGTCACCCTGTAGTGCTAATTATATCCCTTCCAAGATGCTGTAACTTGGAGCACAGCAGCACATATTCCAAGATTTGGGCAAGTCAAGCTATTACAGGGTCCTTCTGTGCACCTTGCCCCTCTCTAGGTAAGTGCCAGATTTCTGGGCCTCTTTAGTACTCTGAATATTGATCAGTTTTCAGGAGTAGCACCAGGCTCAGCAGTGATTCTTCCCGAGCATCCTCTCTCCAATCGTAGTGCTGAACTTTTCTTCCCACCTTTGCTTCCAATCTCATCCTTCATTCATTTGTGAATATTTGATGTGGAAGATGGTTGGAGAAAGTGTGGGATAACAGCAGGATTTTCCTTCTTTGTATACCTGGTAAGGGCATTTCAGGGCACTTAGAGTAGGGAAGTGCATTGCTCTGCCTAAGAACTTCCACTCACACTGTCTGCAATGGTCCCAAGAGATCATTAATTCTATTTATTCCAGTTTCCACTATCTGATGAGCATGGAAATCACATCCTGTACAGAAATTGGACACACTTGTTTCCTGCTGCTGCTCTGGTACCTGGGCTGCTATACTGCCAAGAGCACAATTGCAGGCTCACTTCTGCTCCCTGCTCCAACTCCAGACTTTGCGGGCTGCGAGTGGCACCAAACAGAGATGCTCTCACCACCTTCTGAGGCTGCCTATTCATCAAGCAATGAGGACAAGAAATTAAAATGTCTATATTTCTATGCTTCCCCTTTGGCCAGCAAGCACTAGAAACTCCATGTACTTCATCACCAAATCCCTGTAAAATCACTTAGACTCAAGACTACACAGAGATTCCAGTGCCAGGAAGTTACAGGCACAAAGCTGGAACACTGGGCCCAAGAGCTTTGTACAAGGTTTAAAATCAGGTAAGCCTTGAGTTAACTTAATTGCACATAAATATGTAAGACCTCACCTAAGGGCACTGTATTCCACACCTCGCCTCTTGTGCAGAGGAGAACATCTTAGAGACAAGTCACATATTTCTTTCTGATACAAGTGCTTCAACAGTCTCTCTGTATAAATCTGTGTACGTGCAAACACAGGCACACGTATTACATCCTCACCTTGAGAGTGTTTTTCCAGGGATTTGTCATTCACACAACACTAGAGAATAGTGCTGTGAGCTCAAACGAAATGAGATACGGTATTTTCAGTTTGGTCTACTCAAAGATATCCTCTTTGTGTAGGATATACAGAAAGAGTTACTCATTAAGCTTTCAAGGTTGTGGTGCTTGCTGTCAGTATCTAGGATTTCCCAGCAGGAACTTCTGTGTGGCAAGTTCTCTACATGATTTACTTTCAAGAAAAACAGAAGCCGTGTCAGACTGGGATATCCTGCAGGCCAGGCGGGGGCAGAACAATGGATTTATCCTTACCTGCACCAGAAATCAGGTTGCATTTTTAGTTTGTCTGATGTTGCAGTTCCTTATGACATGGAAACTGAAGGGGTTCATCAGACTTATGTCATCCTTCCTAAACCATCCTTCAGGTGACTGGGCTCAGAGGCATCTCACTCCTGGTTTTGCTGCTGTTTATTCTCCTGCTTGTTTCATTGCAAGACTACTTCTTAATCTTCAAATTATGTTTGACATCTCACTGTAAATAGTCTGGGTTATAAACATCTCAAGTGTCAAAGTCTGAGTGCATTTGCCTACCATTCTGGTTTGCATCTCTTTCTTACTCTGCCTGTTCAGCAGCTGTGTCCTTGGTGATGACTGTATTTGAACTTGGAATCTGATTTAGACACAGGTTTGGTTTTAATCAGTTAGAGCTGCCTGGCAGGTGGACATTCAACTCCAAATGAGAAAAAGTTACTTCAGAAGGTCTGGCAAGGAGCCAGGGAAGTGGTGGCTGTGAGCACACAGCTGTTGAGGAGTCACAGGGACCTGGGGCTCAGTCTCAGAGCAGATGAAGTCACTTGATGAAGCTGGTACATCCTTGCTCCTTATCTGATTCAGGATTTGAGAATGTCTGTGTGCAGCAAAACATTTCCTATCACTTTTGGTCAGAAGAACAGCCTAATCCAGGCAGGTGAGGACCAGTCTTCACATGGGAGATCTTTACCAGTCCATCTCACCCTGATGTTAACAAAATGGTTTGGGCCATCTTGTCCTAACCCCCCTGCCATGGGCAGGGGCACCTTCCACTGGACCAGGCTGCTCCAAGCCCCATCCAATCTAATCTTGCACACTTCCAGAGATGGGGCATCCACAGCTTCTCTGGGCAACCTGTGCCAATGCCTCACCACCCTGACAGTGAAGAATCTCTTCCTAATATCTAATCTAAACCTGGCCTCTCTCAGCTGCAGAGACAGGCAGCCTGCAGAAGGCTGAACACTGTTCAGCAATAAGTATCTGATCCAGCAATAATTCTGGGGCCAACATTCTCAAGAGCACACCAACTTACATAATTATTTTATAGGATTTAAATGAAAACAGTAATTCATCACAAATATGTAAGGAAGTGACTATCCATCTGACAGACATTCTCCCCATACTAAGAGACAGAGAAGCAATTATCTGCATGCCTTTTCCTATGCAAGTGGATTAGTGTTATGCCTCTGTCTCAGAAGATATTCAAATGTGACTTGGGATTAATTAAATCTCCAGACACCTGGAGGGAAAGTCAGAAGCATGTACATTTTCTACACCAGACATTTTAAAGTGTGAAAAAAGGAATATTTTACCAGCAAGACCTTTTGGTTTTGATGGGGGAGAGTAACTGAAGACCAGCTTGGGAATTTCAGGGCAGAGAGCGCAGAACTCAAACCATGAAAATGTACGTGCTTGTAATTGCATCTACCACGGATGCAGCTGATGGTTTCTGGTGTCCAGCAGGAGTTGAAGGGCTGAGAGGATCCCACTGGTGCTGCACATTGTGCAGGTGACTGTTTCAGGTTACCTATTATTAACAGCAGACCCCTTTTGGTGACAAATCTGATGATGGTCGCAATTAGAGTCTCAGCTCCTGTGAAGAGGCTCAAGGTGGCCCCCCTCTCCTATCCCATCTTGTTCCCACCGTTTGGGCAAGGAAAGATGTGCAGGGTCCTCCACCTCCATGCAGGAGGCACCTGCTGCTGATCTCTCTTCATCATACATGAGCTCATACATCGGAGTATCAGAGTCTCTGGGAATGAATTCACCTCAGATCAAAGCCCCAGGGCCCCTTGACTCCAGCTCAACACCTTTCTTGAGCTTTCCCACTATATCAGCTAGCAGATCTCCAGTAAAACATCACTTTAATGCAGTTTCCTAATTGCTACAGACTGTTCCCTAAAGGATTAGAAACTGGTGAAAGTTTTAGTGGAATGCTAAGAAGTTAAGAGGAAGAAAGGAGCCAACACTGTCTCTAAGGAAAAGCTCAAGAAAAGATGAGATGGCAAACATGTCACTGTGCCTCAGCCAGAGCAGAGGAGCTGTCCATCTCACTGCTACCACCCTGCCTAGGAAAGCAGGCATCCCAGCAAGCTGTGATGGAAAAACTGTACCATAATCCGTGTTACCATGAGCTTGCCTGGGGGAAAGATCTCAGTGACACAGAGACATTTGCACTCGGTTCTCGTGCTGTGCCTTCCAACCTAGCGTGGTTTGTTTGTGTGCCTGAGCCTTTGCTGCTTTTAAATTCAGTTCCAGAGCCATTTCACAACCCACATCAGCTGTGGGACTCCTGCTGCTGCCTTCTGTGTTAAGGGACCTGTCTCTCTGCAGAAACTTCTGACACCGATCTCTCTGCTCCCCATGCCTTTTCCTCCCCAACTCACACTCACTGGAGACAGAATGGGATTTGACTATGCTCTGCCAAGTTATGGGGCTGCCTGACAGCCACAGCACATTATATTTTAAAGCTCTGTCCAACAATTGCTTAATTAATTCCCATCCCCCTCCCCTGCATCCAGTATAGAGTAGGGGTATCTCAATTTTCTTGTTCTCCCGATGAGGGGAAGCTGCAGCACAGCGAACTTCCAAGATTCACTCCTAGGCATTACAAGAAGGCACATGGTGAGAGGAGGCTAATGCTGAGTGTCCCCCTTCCCCTGCAAAGTAAAATATAGGGATAAAAAAAGGCATCTCATGAGTAGGACTTATCCTCACCAGCATCCCTCTCCAGCGCGCTGTGCTCGGAGGACAATTAAATTACACTGCCGTTTCCCTTTCATCATGATCCGATTTACAGGGGAATTAATAGGGGCAGAGGAAGAGGCCTGCATGAAGCCAAAGCCAGGGCAACTGGCAGCTATGAGCCTTCTTGAAAAACAGGAAGCTTGCCAGGATGTCTTTATTAGAGAGGAGAAGGGGGAGAGAGAAGAGGGCTGCTGCAGGAATGAAAGGCAGATACAGATGTCAGCCTTGTTTACAGCAGGGATTTTGCACCGGTGCTGCTAAACCCTCCAGTTCAAAATCCACCCACAGGCATCTGCCACCAGCACAGCTGGAAAAAAAATCACAGCTGAGACTTCTTGGCAGCTGCATGAAGAAGAAAGTCTGCCATACAAGAAGGGCTTTTGTCTTGCTTGATTGCGTGGCTCCAGAGGTCATGCCACACCTTTGAGTGGTGATTTCCCATTTTTCCCTGAGGATCTGCTTCTCCCCTGAGCTCACAGGATCAATGTCCCCATGGAGCAGCCTGCAGCAGCCCTGTTCCTGACAGTGCCTGTCACCCAAGTGGGACAGCAGGTGTCATGGAGACACACTTACCTGAATACATGATAAAATCCCAGCTTCTCACAGGTCGTTTGTCCAGGCTGTGAGAGTTCTGCTCTGCAGATGGAGACATGGCAGCTGGCTCCTGTAGTGCCACTTCACATCTAGGCTGGTTATGGCTTGGATGCCCTATGCTGCAAGCTCAGCCATCACTGCTGCGAACTGTGCTCCAGAAGCACTTTGGCAGCTTTGGGACAGCACAGAGGCACAGCAATTAAACCATGGGACCAGTGAGCTCTGTACAGGATGCACATGAGGGTGCTTTGGAAACAATTCTCTGTGTAAAGCCAGATGAACTCTAAAGGGATCTGGTTTGATGGAATTCTTGCTACTCCAGAGCAACCCATGTACCTCTGTGCCATGCTGCCTCACGCCTGGGAGCAGTGCTGTGTGGTCGCACTGGGACAGGCCTCTGCTAACTGGGAACTGGGGTGTACAGAAGCTGGTGGGAACAAGAGGAACGTGTTCCCAGGTCCATGCTTCCACTCTGCAGAGTCCCTGCAGCACCTTTGCTCTTTGTTCTCTGTTATCTTCCATGTTACTGAGGTTTTTCTGCTCACCTGAGTAGCTGAGCCCTTGGATGAACTTCCAGTGTCTAGACTGAGGAAAGAGAGAGGAGACATGGTGCCCCTGGGAAGCCATAGCTCAGGCAGTTATACTGACTGCATCCTCAAATTTACATCTCCAGTGCCTCTGGCGCTGGAAAGGCACGGTGATATTTTTTGCATCTGATCCTTTTTGAAGGTTGACTTAAGATAAAACTTTGAGTTATGCTGGAATCTCTCAGCTCATGTTAACTCCCCTCTGTGTGAGGAATAGTCTCTCCAGATGACAGATCATGTAACAGATGAGGGGCTTTATTGTCATTTCTCTCCAGAGCTGGAGAAAAGCAACTCAGGTCATTGGAGAGTTTCTGAAGAAGCTCCTTGTGTATGGACTTCCCCTGGACATCAGGGGAGTGAAGGTGATTGAGCAAAAGAAATGGATCAAAAACACTTCTGGAGTTTGGAGATTCCTGGGCAGGAAGAAAATGGTTCCAGAAGTCATAGCAGGTAGATCATAGCTGTACAAAGGTGTAACTGCCTCTCAGGAGCACAAATAGAAGAATGTCAATTCTTAATTTCAGAAATGAAATGTCACCCATGGTCCCACAAGAGCCACCCAGCACAGCTCCTTGCAGACCTGGCCTTGACCCTGATCTTGGCTACACCTCATAGACCTGGCCTTTTCCCACTGCCAATACAGTACCAGCAGAGAGTTTTGTCTAAAATGTAAGAGGGAATCTCTACTCCCAGTAATGCTCAGGCAGTCCCTAATGACAATTCAGCACCTCAGTGGTGTGTGGTGGTGAAGCATCACTTCTGCTGAGGTTTTATTCAGGTAGTGGTGGCACAAGAACTGTGGGAGACAGGTGTCCCAGCCAGGGACCCTCTGAAAGCAAGGAGAAGTGTGCTAGGAAAGGGAGGAGGAGCTGGAGAAACGAATGTCACTGACTTCAAAGATGCAGGAGTCTCTATACTCTGAAAGTGACTGAATAAAATGACTGGCATCATCACAGAGCTAAACAGGATTTTCTACTTGTGTTGGATTATTTTAGATGACAGTTTGATTAGCCTGACTGTTGATTTGTCCTTAAGAAGTGTATTACTTTAATTTAGCCTTATATTCAAAAAATACTTTGAATTATGATACCATTTATTAAAGTGATTTGCTTTCTCCCAACAGATGTGTTAGCTTTGCCCAGCACTAGATGCTTAATTTTTGGAGTGGAGTTCACAGTGCTGGTTCCAGCTGTGGGTTTGCTCACAAACCACCTGGCCATGCAGGGACTCCAATCATCCCATCTACTTAGAAAAGGAGACAGCAGATAACCCCTCCCACCCTGATAACCCCTCCCACCCTACTCAGCTACAGTCACCTGAGGGGCTGTTCATACATTCTGGATAAACCCCTGAAGTTAGGAAAAGCACTGCTTTTCCTAATATTGTTAAGGCAAAGGAGTTCATAGGAGAGGAAGGAGGAGGAAAGATTACTGAATCCTTGCTGCAAGCAAGGTGACATCTTACGGCCTGGGAATGCAACCAGCATTAAACCCCACTGCTCTAAGGTATATAATTAACAATACATTGTTCCACCTCCACTTCCCAGTTGTGAACAGTGCTTGTACTCACTGAAACCTTCCGGGTGAGCTCCCATCTGCACTCAGCCTTCCATGGCATTGGGACAGAAATCACCCCTCATCTTCAGCCACACATTCTGGAGCCTTCCTTCTGACAGAAGGGCACCTGGAGACCCAAACAAGCATTCTGAGGACACCCATGCAAGGTTTTGTGCAGGTCATATCAATAACTGATCAAGGCATCTCTTGGGATGCTGCTGTAGTCTTTGGCTGCAGCTCTTTGCTCACCTGCCCCATAAGCTGGAGATGGTGAAGCACTGCAGCAAGTGAAATAAAACACAAACTGACCTCCTCCTCAAGCAGAAAGCAATTTGAGAAGGAGCACCTCGTTGAGTCCACCTGGGAATTGCTGAAGGATCTGTTCTGGAAATTTGAAGATTGCCCCTGGCGACAGGGAAAGCCCAGGTTATTCAATCCTGTGGCTGTATAGGGTCAACCATGGCCCTGGCTCTTTTGGTCACCTCTCACAGCTCAAATGCACTGGGAGCACCCCCTCATTACCATCAGATTCTCAGTCCTGCCAGGTGAGGGAAATGTTTCCAAGATTTCATTTAATACCTGTATTTAATCCATTAGTTCTCCCTGCAGACCTCCTGAAGGCTGGGTTGTGATTAAGGAGGAGATAAGTGCCCTGTTTATTGCTCTCCTGATACTTCTTCACTTTGCTCTACACTTTCACAGTTTTCATCCTACAGTTGTGCAGTGCCTTGGAAATGTGCATGGGAGCCCCCTGCTGTGTCCCCTTAGGATGGGTGAGTCTACCTACACTCCTGCTCTCCTGTGAGGCCCTCTGAGATTCTGTGATTTGATGGAGTTACAGCCCTTGGCGCAAGGAAAAGTTATCAGCAAAATGGACACAGTCATCTGCAACCACTTCTTGATTCCTTACCATTAAGCTGCAGGCTTGAGTATAATTTGTTTAGTTATCTCAGTTTAAAAGGGAAAATTCATTATTTTTCGTATTTTTCCTTTTCAAAATACAAGGGGAGGGCACTGGGAAGTGGCCAGGAAGGAAGGAAAGTAACCATCTCCAGTAAACCATGTTCCACGTAGAGTTCTTTCTGGTAATATGCTCCATGAATCCTGCAGCGTGGCCATGGCTCCTGTAAAAACCAGAGAGGACAAGCGTGAGTATTCAATGACAACAGCTCTCTCTGTGCTTCTGCAGCTGTCACTGCTACAGCACAGGTTGCATGGGTCTCACTGAACACTTGGCTTCTTCTAATGTTAAAAAGTGCTGGATTTCCTGTGCAGATCATTTCTTCGGCAGCTGTGAGGTCAGAATGGTTCCCATTTCTGCTCCACTGTTACATCCCCAGGTGCCCAAGGGTCTTGCACATGGGACAGAGAAAGGTTCTGGTTCACTGCCCCTTTCTACTCAACAAACATAAATAATCCCTTAGTAATGCACAGTTTATTTCCCTCCCAACATGGACTTCCAGACTTGATGCTCTTTTTATTACTGACTCAGGCATAAAGCAATTTTTATGTTCACTGCAGACTTGGAGTGCCCTGCACACTTTCTGCAAACAGGGAGCTGTTCATCTCCACTGGCTTTGACCACCTGAACAAATGCACTGCTGCCCACAATATTCATCTGGCTTGTCTTCCATGTTTCTAATGGCTTGACTCACAACTTTCCTGGGGCAGATCCCATTAGCATGTGAATTAGCAATGCCTCAAGGAGGTCTTTAGTTTGTGGTAGCACCTGGGTGCACAAAAAGATGCTCAAGCCTGATGCATGAGAAGCAAAAAATGCAAAGAATTAAACAAAAACAAACCCAACACTGCAAGATCTGAAAAACTGGCATTTTGACACATGTTCAGCTGTTAAGAACCCATGTCTGCTGTCTGTGGACATCAGCACTTTTAGTCCACACTTCAGACAGCTGCAAGGATGTGACTGTCTAGTTAACAAAAACTCCAGCTATCATTTGCTTCTCTTGGCAGTAGCTTCTACTTAAACCACATAAAAGTGCTTATCTGTTAAAATTCCTAAAAGGGGACATGTTTGAGGAGGGCTGGGCAGCCCCCTACGTGACTTTTGGTTTGTTTCTCATACACAGACATAACAGCACAAATTCTGCTGAAATATTTGAAGAAAAGGATACTTTTTAATGTTACAACTGAACTCGGTTTCACAACTAATTGCTGTGAGGTTTTTTTGCACCAAACCTTTTAGCATGGTGAAAGCAGGAGTCAGATCACTCAAACGGACCTGCTGAACCTGGTTACTAACTTGGAACCTTCCTGATGCCTTTATATAACTTACAAGAGGCTGGCACACTTGGAGAATATTACCCTTCCTAATGGGCTCAGAGGCAAGGGAATACACTGGGATAAATGCACCATGAGCCAAGTCCTTCTTCATCACATTGTATTTTTCTTTGCTTTGGATACAGCACCCAAGTGGCCTGGGAGAGTATGTGAGAGTGAAATTTCTCTCACGATGCACCATTTTCTTAAGGCCCAATTTCCCTCTAACTCCATTTCCCTCTACTCTTCTATGTCGTACTGGGAATAGTTTTCATCTCCTGACATCACCAGAAGGGCTGAGGGATGTTGAAAGCATACATCTTCTTGGAAGAAAGCACTGTGTGGCAATGGAAGAATAATTATGGTGACAGGGCAGGGAGAGCAGATATGTCTCTCTACCAAGATTTTACAGCCTCATTTACTTTAAAAAAAAAAAAGCTTTTTTTCTTGTTAGAAGTAGCAGGGGAACATGAGAAATTCAGAAAGTCAAAATATTCCCAAGGAACAAAAAGGGTTAAAAAAATAAAAATCAAACCCACTCCTACCAAATCACATCTGGTTCAAGCAGCAAATAATGTGTGACCAGTGTGGGGCTGATACCTGTTTCCTCACCACTGTAGGAATTTCAGGGGCCTGAGCCCAACACAAACCTACCATTCATTAAACCTCTCTGCTGGGATGTGGCTCAGGTTGAGGCAGCAGGCCAAGACCTGCACGGTGCACCTGGCATGAGAGAGTCACATGTCCCAGGAGTGGACATGGCACGAACTGGAGCTGCTTGGTGGTGGTGGTGGTTCTAAAGGGCTTGAAGCTTAATTTTAAATTGACACCTGTGTGTGACTGCAGATGAATTGAATTTATGAGAGCCCATCAGCACTGACTGGGAGAACAACCAGCACATTTGCAAAGAGTAGGTATTGATAATCCAACCCAAATGACCCAAGCAATCATTGCCTCATGTGGGCCAGGGCTGGTTCAGACACTGCAACCTAAGGACACACAAACATTAGTGGTGTCTGACATAGTTGTTCCCCCATAACATGTCCTGAGAAAATGGCAAAAGCATGGACTGTGCTAACAGCCTGGCAAATTTGGTGTTGGCTCAGGCAGATTTCCATTGTCAGAAGTGCAAAAAATAAATGCTTAAGACTAGGAGGATCTCTTTACCAGGGGGAACTGAGCCAGGCTTCTCAGCTCTATGCACAATTTTAGCTCACTGCAAAATTACCACTGCTCACCCTCCTTCCATCAAGTAACAGGATGGCAGAGGCTGGCGCTACAGATTCCAGGTGAAAAATAAGCACAAGCAGTATGTCAGGGCTTTAATCACATCTATATGAGATGTGATTTTTCCTCCTTGCCAGATGCACCTTTTTTTGTACACAGACATGAATGCTCATGGAAGAGCACTTGATCAGCCTTCATTTTCTGGCTGGATCCCTGCCCGTTTCTCTGGCTGAGCAGCCCAAGGTTTCCTGCTGCTGCCTGGCCAGCCCTGGGCAGGGCTGGCGCATCAGTGGCAGTGACAGCTGGGGCGAAGCGCACGCAGGGGCTCTAACGCACTGCAGTGGAGCCGCTTCTGATGCGGCTGCCTCAGCCTCCTCTCTGCCATCCCTGCCTGCTTCATTAGCATCACACCGTTCAAAGGCATGGAAATTAAATTATATTTAGGTCACAAACATATTTTAGGCAAAAATACCTATTATATTTAAAGCATCTTTTTCAGAGACTCTCTGTGTGCTGCTTCAGGATGGTTGCACTAATACTCACTGTCCTTAATGTTTTTTAATGAGATACCAGGTGCTTCCGAAGTCTGATTTTTGTTTGAACATAAATTAGGTTCATGCTCTCTCTCTCCCTCAGTCTAAATGCTGGTAAATAAGAAACCACTTTTTGGCAGCTTATTTAGGTATCCCAAACAAGCAAAAGCCTGGATTTCCCTGGATAACTTTGAGACAGAAAATAGCTCTGCCACAGTGACAGGACTATAGTCCCGAATAGTCCGGTGCTGCTGGTGCTCTGTTCTCTGCTTGCTAGGAGGGAGCAGGCAGGCAGGCAGGCAGCTTTCCAAGAGCACCAGTACTCAGACATTGCTCCCCATGCTTTGGGCTGCTACTCCTTTTAGCAGTGGCCTCTCCATGACTCTCTGTGGATTCACATCTTAAACAGATTCAAGCATCTGGCTACACCTCCTATCAGGACTGTACGAGTGATGATCTCCTTGGAGTTTGTAAATATTGATCATCACTCTGGAAGTAGCTCAGCAGAGAGAAGCTACTCTTCAGCCCCAACTCCTCTGCTGCTGGAGGAGACTGTGTTGTCTCACAGTCAATACACTTTTAACTGGAGTGTATTGTGATGCTTAGGGATCCTTGGCTGCCCAGGCTTAGATCAATATTCCCAAGCCTCCTGTGAACAAGTCTGGGACATGGTTACCTAGCCCAAGGCTTCCAGTGGGATAAAGCAGTACTAGTCCTGGACAGCCAGGAGCATTATCTGGAGGACTGTGACACATCCCTGCTCCAAAGGACAGGGCCCAAAGCCTCCCTCGTTTAGGCTGACACACACCAGAGGAACGGGGCTGCTGCTGCTTCACCCCCACAGCCCACCCCTGGACAGCCCGCTGGCTCACCCTGCGGCTGACACGTCCTTCCACCTGCTCATAACCTTTCCATTTCCATGAAAGCTTTGTCTTGCATTTGATTTTTGAGACAATTTTTTCTCTTTTCCTATGGAGGCACAGTGGGAGACAGAGACACAAGCACAGCAGGCTGCTTCCCCCACCAGACCCTCTTAAACTTCACAGCATGACCTGGCGCTGCAGGCATCACTGAGGCATAGCTCCTCAGATGCCTCAGGAAGGTGATGCTATTTTTCTGCCCTCTAGGATTCCTCCAGGGGATCTTCAAATCCCTTGACTCTCACAGAGCAAGTCTGTTTATTCCAACTCTGAAGGAGGCAGCAGCACAGGAAGAGTTGGACGGAGGAAGTCCATTTTTGGAAGCTTAGAAAAGATCGTAATGTTTCTGTTCTTCAGAGTTGACATTCCCTCCATCAACAGTTTAGCTAATCTGCTCTAGCCTGCTCTATCCAGGTCTCTGTCTCTCCCAGTTATGGCCAGGGAGCACATAACTCCACTGCAGTTTTCTGGACCTGCAATGGGAGCAGGAACAGAGGCAGCTCTCATCCAGCTGGGAGTGGCGCCTCTGACCATTGGGAAGAGGAGCACGAGCAGCCTGAGAAACACAGTTCTTTCCAGACAGAGCTCCAGTGCCCTGCCCTCATGTACATCCATAGAACTATAGAATACCCTGAGTTGGAAGGGACCCAAAGTCTAACTCCTGGTCCTGTACAGGACACCCCCAAGAATCCCATTATGTGTCTGACAGCATTGTCCAAATGCTTCTTGAGCTCTCAGATACCGCTCATCAGATAAAACGTGCCTTAGGCCGGAAGCAGATGCAGAAACTGGTTTGAATGGGGTTAGACAGAACATCCACCCAGGAAGGCTTGACAGCATTATTGGGTTAGTGTTAATGGAGCACATGTGGTCCAGCAGGCAGGGGAAATGGCTGGGCCTTCCACAGAATTGATGGCTTTATGCCTTGCATTAGCACCAACCTGCTGGCAGTGCCTGGCTTTGCTCGCAGAGGCTGTTTTTCCCTCCTGGCACACGTGCAGAGCTCTGTTCAGCTGCAGGAAGAGAAAGAGGGCACTATCAACTGTGTGTTCTGTTCATTCAAGCCGTGCTTGTCATGACAGGGAAGCAGCAGTGTATGGTTTTCTTGCAACAGCCTGAACTGGCTGGAGCAGGGCAGAGCAGCCATCCATTCTAACGTCAGGAACTGGTGGAGAGGGCAGGAAACAACAATGGCATCTGCTCATGCACCTTGACCTTTCCAGTCCTCCTGAGGGCTGCATGTGGTGCATGAGAGGTGGAAGACAAACCCCACAACCACTGCTCCAACTTCCCCTCGTGCAGGACCTGCCTTGCTGAATGACAAAAACTGCAACTGCGGTACAAACTACAATTAAATGTGTTTATTAATAAAACCACTACTTTACAGATTGTGATGCTGAGTATTTCTTCACCTTTACTAAACCTACAGCTTGATTTTGCAAAGTGAAAACTCAGTATAAGGTCCTGGTGAGTTTGGAGCATGAGCAGCTTTCTGTATTCAGGATTAGTTCTCAGTGTCTGCTTTTGGCTCCTTGTAAATCTACCTGCTTTTCTCCAGTGTTAATATTGAATTCAGCCAGATTAAATCTAGGCAGAACGGGTACAGCACGTTTTTTTCTGTTAGCTGATCGCTGAATCTGACTTATCAGCTCTGTGACTTGATATGTGGAAGCTCGATACCAGATCTTGGAAGCCTGTCTACACAAGAACACCATTTTAACCAGCAGTAAAATGTCTGTGAGTCCTCTACCATCAGCCTACACTTCCCTTGAGGAAGGAGGACAGGAATGGAAGTGCTGACCAAAACCAGCCTCCCATAGCACTGGTGTAATGAAACACCTGTCCTGGAAATGCAGGAGATCCCAGGAGGCATTCAAGGAAGCTCTGGTAAGGTGAAACAATGTGCAGTGGGATTTCAAATGGTCCTCTCAAAGGAAAGCTCAAATTGGATTTTTCCCTTGAATCCAATAAATCAAAATGATAAGCAAACAACATTCCCTGCTAGTCACAAGACAATCTGAAAGATAACAAAGGGGAGAAGTTTCTGTTTATTTATTCCTCTTTAAAATTACTTAAAAGAAAATTTAAAACACTATTTAAAAAAGAGGCGATTCAAAATATCGAGAAGCTGAAAATCAAACCACAAAGGAGGCATTACAAGGTTAGCAGAACATAGAAAGCATAGTTAGTATAAAACAGATTTACAGTCTCAGTGAACAGCAAATTTGTACCGCCCATATAAGTGGAACAGCACAGAATGCTGCCCCTACTCTCTGGAACACAGACTCTTTTATAATTCTGCTTTATTGTAGTACTGTGTAGGAAAACACAACAATTTTAAAAAAGCAACACTTTCAATTGAAAGAGAAAACATTAAAAACATTATATTGCTCTATAGGCACTGATAAACATCTTTCTGTGGTAAAAGAGTGTGCCAAGCAGAATTCAAAGTTGTATAATTCCTCTTAAAATCATATAGCCCTGATGAGATTGCAAATAAAACTTAGTTATGCTACTTCTCTGGCACTGCCTGACAGCAGCTCTGCCCACTGTGAACCGTCTGCTTATCTTCATGGACAGGGCTAGGCAGAAGCAACAGGCAGCAATATTGGAAAATGAAGGTATCTCCCGGCAAATCAGAGCATTGGCAGCTCAGATCCATGGAGGGCATTTGTTACACTGACTGTGTGTGCTTGCCAAGGCTTTCACTCTGCCTGTTTCAAGTTACACCTGACCTTGAGGTGCAGAGTCCCAGTAGGGAGCGAACGGGAGCAAGAAAAGGTTGCTGCCTACAGGCCTGATTAGAAAGAGCCACTCTGGTGACCAGTGGCTGCTGGCAGAGGGTCAGCTACAATCCCTGTCTGAGCTTGCCACCAGCAGACAAGTGCTTCCCTCTCCTCTCCCCTCGCTGAGCACAGGCAGCTGTATGTTATACACCCTCCTCTTCAGAGTGCTCTGCTCAACCTACGGAGCCCTTATGTCCTCTGAGTGCAGGGATGAGGACTTCACCGGGATCTGCGACAAAAATCAACTTAAAGCCATCGGGGGAAGAAGCTGCTAGGGCCTTGGAGAAGGTTAATGCAGTGCCTGTGCAGGGCACCCTGAAGCAGATTTTGACCTTGCAAGCATCATCGCTTCTGAGACTCGTCCTTCCCTATGTGTTTTGGCACATACAGCTCTGCTGCTCCCCCGCTCTGGTGAGCAGGATGCCTGAGATTAGCAGTGCTGAGCCACAGTGACCCTGCCTGCGCACATGGGAGGGAAGATGCGCTTCAGTCTTCTGTTCTGCTAAAGAGTCTCTGCCTTAAAAAGTCACCTTGTAAAAAATGCCATGGCAGGGACCAGTTAATCAAACATGTCCTCGAACATGCGCTGCCCCATGGCTATGTAAACCTCTTTTTCCTCCGGCGTCATCTGGGCCACCAGCTCGGGGCGCTGGCTCACTTGGCTGTAAGAATGTGGACGCCCAGCCACTGTGACAGTGGGGTCTTCAGCCACCACCTCAAACTCTTCATCCTCCTCCTCCTCCTCCAGCCCGTATGTTGTGGTGGCCGTGGCGGCAGGGCGGGGAGGGGACTCCTCCTCTGACTCGCTCGTCTCGCTCTCGGAGTCGCTCGCGTTGCCGCCAGAGAGAGGAGCAGCACTGCCGACGGTGACGGTGGAAGCGGAGGGCGTCTTCTTCTCGTGGATGAGCAGGGCACGCATCACCTCCTCATTGTCATCCAGGGCTGCCCGGCTCTCCTCACGCTCCTGGAATGCATCCAGATCCCGGCCCCCTGCAAAGGGACACGAGGGAATGAATATTTCCTCACAGAGATCTGTGTGACGGCCCTGAAGGTTTTCTTAACCTTTCATAATTACTGCCACTGAGCTCAGCTGGCCAAATAACACCCTTTCTCTATGCCAACTTCTCCTCTCCCTTAAAAGACAGCGACAGTTATTTCTCATAATGGCAGAGCAAGTACTGACATTTCCTAGGAGCTGGGAGGCCTAGAGTCACTGGAAGCACATTGCAAGTGAAGACAACAAATACACCATGGGCAGGTACCTGGAAAAGACTTCCCCAGGGAGGTGTCCAACTCAGGCATTAGAGGACCAGAAAGCAAAGCAGTCCTTAAAATACAGACCCCCAAGTCCAGGCCCTATCCTGCTGAGCTCCCTGCCTGTAAGGATTAACAAGGAGAGGAAATGGATCCAGGCAGACAAGGAATATGTGGAAACCATGTGTTATAAAACAACATTTAGAGCAGCTGTCCCTGGTAAGCTCAGAGGAGCACCTACCAGGAAGGGGAAAAGCTCCTCACAGGAAGATGGTGGTTGCATGGAGCAGATGCAGCTGACAGCCTGCGGTCCAGCTGTATAGCACAGCACTGACCACTGCTTGTTCTCTGAGCTGAAACGTGCCCCAGACAGTCCCTGTGGCTCCCTACCTTCACCTCTTATTTGAAGGGGACTGCAGTGTCCCAGCTGACACACCTGGCCTGTGCTCCTCTTTCAATAAACTTGGCTATACAACAGCTGGGAGGGTTCAATATGGCTCTGGTAAGCAGGATGTCTGCAGTTCATGGATTCAAAAGGTAAAATCCTGTTCAAAAAGTAGCATTCCACATCAAACCTCTCCTAATCCTACATTTGATGAGAAGGCTGTGAGTCCACCTAGCACCAAAAGAACCACAGGTAGTATGGAAAAAAAAAAAAAAAAAAACAGAACAAGAAATGAAATACGGAGAACCTTACACAAAAATAAGGCCTAAAAAGTAGGATAGGCTCCCTGTGGCAAACTGTCTGTCCTACACCAAAGGTGCTGCCTATGAACAATTGCTGGACCTGAGGTGCTGGCATTCTGCCCTGACACAGGCAGCCACTTGCCTACTCCTCCAAGACACGGACCCTCATGGGTTCAGCACCACATCCAGGCAGGCGGCTCCCAAGTCTTTCCCCCTCTCAGTCAGAAATGTGCTGGTTACATTTTTCAACTTGAGATGAAAAAATAGTGTGAAGGAAATAAGTTCTGCATTTAGCACTAAAAGCCAGGGCAGTTTGTGGTCACTCCTTTCCTGTGGTGAAATAAAGGCCAAAAGAACCACACCTAATTTCACCGGACTTCTGTTTTCATTGTACATGAAGTTGTAGTAATGGGTGATGGCTACAACTACTAATATTAGAGCACTGCCAAATTCTTGAAAGAAAGGAAGAATAAAGGCATCGTGTTGGCAGTCGTGCGCTCAGCTCACTGCTTCTGACTGTGGAGTATAAGAGGCTGTAGGAGAGCATCTCTGTGAAATTATATCATAGCTCATCACACTGAGAGCTGTGAAATGGTAACAGCCAGAGGTAGCTCCACAAAGGCTGACTTTGTGGCTCAGGAGAAGAGCTGTCTCTTGCTTGCCAGAACTGTTCCTGCCAGATCCAAGCAGTGAATCTTTTCTGTCAATGGTCCCAAGTTTCTGACCTTCCTGTTTATATGTTGCAGAAGCAACACATTTCAGGCTATTTCCACAAGCTCCCTCTTTGAACACCAGTAGCTGAGGAGGTTAAGCAGTGATGCCATCATCCTGTAAGGAGATACTCCACCTTCCTGTCCCTCAGTGACATCTTGAGAAACATTTATGCTGTGTACACCAAAAGTTGTCTCAAGGAGTTGATTTAAAACTACAGGTGAATTGAATGTCTAGCAGAAATATGGGGTGAGAACTCACCATGACTGGTGAGTAACCATAACATCTGCTACAGACTACAGGAGCAGGTTGTTCAATCATCTCACTTTGCTTAATCTATTTGAAAAATGTTTTGGGATGCATAATACACTTGAAAGGCATTACAAGTGAACAAGTTCTTTAGGTATCTTCTGACCATTATATCACATTTTTTTTCTTCACTTCTGCTACACCTAAATACTCCACTCCTCTCCTGAACACAGAACAAGTTCTAGGATCACATGGTCACACACGTGCCTCCCTTTTAACATCTTTTCTTCCTAGGGCATTAACAGTTTCAATTCATAATACTCAAATGACTCTAAAAATTGTATCTATTGACTCACTCTTGTAAAACTCTTAAAAGGTCTCCATTTCCAGTTTTGGCATGGAAGCTTAAACAGCACACATACCAAAGCAGAATGTTTCTACTAATGGTTATAAGATCTCAACCATAGTCTGTGGACAACCTGACCCCAAGATGAACGGAAATAAAAGCAGAGATAATGAGAAACAAACAGAAGGGAATACTCACCTGTCATGGTACAGACCTTCCTACTGTACTTCCAAAAGCTCTGTTTCTCAGTATTCTTCATAGATAACGAGTTTTGAGAAACAATTGGCAAGAAGGCTGGGAGCATATAAACACTGCTGGTAGATTTAGTAGACTTCAGAGTCACTGAACATTAATAACTGTTAATTTTCAGCAGTGACCTATTAGGGAGACAGCTTTCTAGATGAAACTGAAAGACCTTCATCTAGAAGCAGTAAGCTCTCAAGGTGGAAGACGTAGCAGTTAATTAACATTTTAGAAGCCCCCACAAAATTTCATGGACAGCTCAGCTTTACTGACCTAGATTTCAATCCTGGATCTAAGGAATTTTTACATCTGCCTACACACAGGTGCTTTGCACAGCAGAGGGGAGCAGACAAACTTTAGTGCTAGGAGCAGCAGCTGTACACACACACAGCAGAACATGTTTTTGACAGCACTGTAAAGGCCTTGCATAAGCAGAGCAGGACTTCTGCTTTGTGAATGTCTTACCATCTTTGATTTCATCAGGATCATAGCTCCCTGCACTGTGCTCTCACGCAGCCAAATGGGTCTCTCTCTGGCTGGCTTTCCTTCACCTGCGGACCGGTTCAGATCCTCCTGGTCCTCCATGCTGATGACGACATTCTGGGTATACAAGTCCTCGTATGATGGTCCTTTTGTAGTCCATGCTTCCCGATGGTGTCCACCTGCCAGGCCAGCTGCTGTCCCTGAACCAGCACCAGCTGCACGCTCCTTGCTACATGGAAGTCAAAGAGAGAAAAACAGAGCTCTCAGAACAAGCCCCTCCTTAGACAGAAACACTTAAATTGTGATTAGTTATCTCCCATGATCTGCACTGAGAACTTTCATTCTCAGTTCTAACGTGCTGTCAGGAATTTCTGTGCCAGCTTGCTGATTTGGCTCTCTAGTGGGAAACTCTACACAGGGTCATGGCAACATCCAGCACAGACACTGAAGAGGCAGCACTGGAGATGCAGATGCACTTAGGTAAAAACAAGCATCAAATCCCAGAATTCCCTGAAACGAGCCACAGCAGCAAAACACAAACAGTAGTCTGGCATTTGGAAAAGCCTCTTTTTGGCCTTCACACAGCAACCAAATACTGCATTAAAGAAGCACTGAAGTTTAACCAAGGTAGATAGTAGGCCCAGGGATCCAGCATGCTCAGAGCTGTGAACTGTTATTAATCACAGGACTCCTGAAGGAGTAAACTCACCATGAAAAACACAATTCAAACCTTTGCTTGAATTGTGAGTGACAATGCATGTGAAAAGCCACCTCTCCTGTATTACACAGGAGATCTGTACTATCCACAGACACAGCCTTGGGAGGACTGGGGAGTCCAGGCAGAGAAGAAAGAAGAGAGAGCACCTTTAAACCAGAGGACTAGGGCTGGACAAAAGGCTTTGTGTGCTGATAGTGTCCAGGAGGAGACAGAAGAACTGTCTTCACTGTGGAAAAGCTGGAGAAATAAAAGTGCTGACCCATGTGAAGGGCATGGCAGTCAAAGCCTAGCCCTCCTTTGCTCTCAGCACATTTCCCTCCAGGGCCCCTTCTTGCTCAGGAGACTGATGGAAAAAAACATTCGTGCTTGGATCTGATTGAAAAAGGCTATCAGGTGAAATATTTTCTGCACACTGATGATGGCAATGAGCCTAAAATACGCCCTGGCCTGTGCTGCTATGTATGCACAGAGTAGGGAAAGCCAAATGTGACCATTCCCCTACTTCACAATGAGAGTTCATCTTTTCAGAAAAAGAAATCCGCTGCAGAGCGCACCCGCCCCTCAGCCATATAATTTCAGTCATCTGATTGCCAGGGGTAACTACAGCTTTTCATGAGGAACAGCTCTCCATTGACTCCTCTTCTTGTCCAGAGAAAATCTATCAGGGATACTCCATGATGCCAGCTGAGCTGACAGTTGTCATCAGTAAGCATAGACAGTTGCTGCTGTCTACCCAATGACCTTTTCTCCAACCAAGAAGCTTAAAATAAAGTTGCACTTGGAGAAGACCTGACTAATATGCAATTTTTTTAGTTCAGCAAGGACATTACCACTGTTTGATGAGCTAATTCTGTTGGATTTTTAGGGGAAAAAAGGGAAATTACACAGGCAGGTGAATATTGCTCTTCCCCAGATAAAAAATATTGGTGTGTTCAGCCTTGGTGTTGATCGAGAGCTACTCACAGCCTCTCAATAATGAATTTGCTGGGATCTGTTAGCAAAATACTCCACAGCATCAATGTTAGCATGTCTTGTGTCCTTAGCAATCCTGCAGCCAGCTCTGCTAGGAGAGCTTCACAGCAGCCTTGAATTTTGGGGCAGAAGGCTCATGCGCATGTATTGCTTATGTAACCTAAGGAACCACACAGAGACCTTCTTCCCAGCGTGTTATTTCAAGTGTTGGTACCTTTCAGCTCTCCAAGACAGGCGTGTGTTCTGTGAAAAGCACCACTCTGCTTCCCACACAATAGAAATCTCTAACTAGCGTTTCCCTGACGATTTTATGTAATCCACTTTCCTCACAGGATGCACAATGCAGCTCTCCCCCAAGCTCTCCCTCCCCATGACTACAGCGTGACACTAAACCCTCAGTAGTGCCAGGAACTACCTAATAATACTTTTGCACAGAGGCCCCTGTAAGTGTGCCTGAAATTGACTTTTTTCCTACACAGCACCATTTAGCAGCAAGACACTTATTCCATGATGTCAGGAACGTTTCAAAAATGAAAGTAACAGTTCTAAGAGACACCCACAGTACTAATTATTTCACGTGATCTACCGCAATGTCCCACACTGAGCTGGAGCCATCTAGACACTTTTTGTCTAATTTTGGACCCCAGTGAGATTTGCAAATGTGCCTCAATTTACGTCTTTTTATCTTCAGTGACACTGCTGGTAGGTGTGAGCACTACTCCAAGACAACCTGAGCAGGGGACCACTTCTTTCTGCAAGGAGAAAACTCACTGTTCAGCAACCTGTTCCAAAGTACAGGATTAGACACTATGGACCAGGCACCAGCTAAAGACCAGGCGTGTGAGCTGCCTTACAGGCAGCACAAAGCAGATGAAAGGATCTCTTAAATCTCTCTTTCTCTCTTAGATCCACGAACTACTCTTTCCCCACCTTGCTTGAGACTTCACATGGCCACCCTGCAGGCAGGAACTGTGGCAGCTCAGTGGCCCAGATGTGGCTACATTTAGACTGTTACCCCAGCCGTTTTTTATTCACCCTGATGGAAATCCCTTAATGAGTGGTTTAGCTGCCTTTAAAGGCAACATAAATAGTCCTTGACATAGCTGAGGTATGGCCCGCAGAAACCACACTGTGCAGTGGGCAAACAACTTGAAATTTTCATCTCAATCCTGCCCAGACTATTAAGAAAGGTCTTGGATAATGGGGTTAACTTTTTTTTGCCACATTTGAGATAAAACACATTTTCACTGTGTTGCTCTTAAGAGCTTCAACTTCACAACAGACAACCCATGGTTCTTGACAGCATGACCACAGAAAATTAATTCTGTGAAGATTTTTTGTTAATTGAAATCATGCTATTTTGACACAAGGAAATAGAGGGGTTATCAAATTCCATAATTTTTCAAAAACCACAGAGAAGGGCTTAAGTAAAGTGGGTTTATTTTGAAACCTGGAGGGCTAATTCATGCTCTCCTACAATTAAGAAAATTAACAGCCTCTTAGGAAAATATAAATGAAGATCTACCCAGTCTCCCAGGGCAGGTGAATGACAGTTATGCAATGTCAGTGGAACCACTTAGAGCTGTAATTCTCCTGAAAACACATGAAGTCGCCCAAGTTACTGCAAAGAGAAGATGCAGGCATTTGTGACCTTTTCAGTTTGTTTCAGAATCACCAAACATCAGTTTTGTCAACGATTTCCGACACTCAAGACTCCATAAAAACAGACAGAATAAATAACCCAGGGTTTGGCACTTTAAAAAAATCTCACAGCAGTACTTTCATGAAATTAACTGCTTTGAATTAATAAGAGTTAATAAATAATTAAATCATTGTATGTGCTGAAGCAAGTTGTGTTCAAGCAGGCATTTAAAAAGCAGCCTATTTATTTTGTCACTCCTTGCACAGAGTAATTAATCATTTACAATGTTTTTTAAGTATTTAAGAGTCAAGCAAGTGGGCGCTGCTATTTAATCATGGGACTGCACCAGGCCTCTGCTGTGATAATTTCCTGTACCCGAAAGGGGAAGTCTGAAAAATTACTCTCTTTTTGGTACGGTTATCCCAGTTCTACTACTTAAACTACTGAAAAGGGATTTTAAAGCAAAGTCTAGTGATTCAGCTTGGGTCTAAAGGCTTCAAAGAATTTCCCATATTGCCAAAGACATTTTGAGTGACCTTGGAAAAATCTTTTCTGCTCTTTATATTGCTTCTGTTTTTCTATCAGAATGATGAGGAAAAATAGCTACCTTCTTGGCTAGAAAAAGACTATGGATAGACAAAGAATTTTTATTATATTAATTAGAAGCTGTCTAGCATGAATATATGAGGAACATTCTCTCTCAAGGTTAGCCTGAGAGAAAAAAAAAGAATATCCTGCTTGCTCTCCTATTAACTAAAGTCAAGCACCCCAAGCCACTGTGGGAATGCTTCTCCTCATGGTACAGTTTTTTTCCCCCATGTGTTTAATTGATTTTTTTTTTTTAATACAGAGAAGTGCATCACATTTCACCACAGCTGACAAAACTGACAGCTCCCCACATCTTTTTGCATTATTTAAACATCATCTGTTTTTCTAAAACTAGGAATGTTCTGAAAGAGTCATTCCCCATGGGTAAGAACATTTTAAGGAGTTTTTGATTGCAACATGGTCTTCTGAAAAGAAAAGGTGTGTAACAAGTTGGACAAAATCAGAAGAAAAGAACCTGCTTATTACAAGTAATGTCTTTGAACTAGAATGTTCAGGATTTGAAATACAAGGTATGGATTGCATATAGCTTTGTTTCAAAAGCTGAGTAGAAGCAAAAGGAACAGATGAAAGATAAGTATTTGAGAGACAGAAGACAGCATAGGTGGCACCTTCAGAGTTTTGTCGTGCAGCTGCAGTTTGCATTTTTTAAATACTGGGGCGAGGGCTTGGTGTGCATACCAGCTGCAGCATGGCAAGCAGCAGGCAATTCAAACATCCCACCTCACAGAAAAATACATGCAGGGGGCTGACCTAAAGAACAGTCATTTCCCCTGTTTAGTAAAAAATCGTTACAGCCCTCTGTCCCCTTGTAAGCCACACATCCCTGGGGCAATGTGCCAGTTGTTTGCATAGCTGGTACTGTACAAGTAAGTCCTGCACAAGGTTTGGGAAAGCCCCACAGAGCAGAGGAACACTCTACAAGGAAGCAGTGCAGTGAGGAAAGACCAGGCGTGCTCCCACCTCTGCTTCAGGGCAGGGATCTCCGTGGGTTCTGGCTCTAGGATTTCATAGGCCAAGTTAACATCTTCCGTCTCCCGCAGCAGTGCGTAGATGGGCTCGATCTGCTCATTAAATCTTGCAACAAGCGTCCTTGCATCCTTTTTGGGCATCGCCGACTCATCTTCTTCCACTTCAGTCTCACAGAACGTACAGCGGAAAGTTCCTAAAACGAGAGAAGTTGCTCAGTGTTGGAAGGAAAGCAGCTAACCCAGCTCCTCCTGCAGCCTTCCCAACAGCAGTGCCGTGCTGTTCCCTTGGCTGCATGGATGCTAAGGAGTTTTTCTGCCCCGAAAATCCCTTCCCACACATGCTGTACCTGGTTATTATTCAAGCAGACAACAAAGCAAGCATTTTGATACCATCCAGTGATGCCCAGCTGGGTACAGTTTCTCGCTCTGAAAAGCCCAGATGGGCTGCAATACCTCTACTGAGACATCTAATCTCCCTCCCTCCTTGCTGCACATTTTAAATGTCAGCTATGACTGGGCTGTGATAAAAAGCTACATAATATCCTCTAAGGGGTTCAAATATCGTCTGTTTCAGGTGCCTGCACTGGTATCTCCCAGGCCACACCAACAGGCTGATTTCACAATAAAGGAGTGTAGTTTTACACTGCACCAACCAGCCTGCAGTAACTGCTAATATAACCATTGTCACTTTGCAGCTACTGCAAAAAAGAGATGGTTTCTCCTTCTGTTTCAGGGCCAAACCAGGCAAAGAAGTCATTACTGCAGAGCTGCCAATGCAAAAACCTATCTCACCCAACTCCCATACCAGCTTCTTAAAATTACGAATGGTAAGATAAGAATCATGTGAATAGCAGTTAAAAATAAGTTTGTTTTGCAGACCTCGTCAGGATCTATAAAAACAGGTCAGACTGAAATGGCTGCATGGCAAAGCAGCTACAAAAAACCCACTGAACTCCCGCACAGCAGCTTTTTGGTTTCATCGCTCCATCTGTGAGCAGGACCCTTGGGGCGGTACGTGCACACTGGGACCTTTCCATATGGTCTGCTAGGAGGGAGCAGCACACTGTAATGACTTAGACTTGCAAGGGCTGGACTGAGAACATACCCCTGCCACCTCAGAACACGACATCCTGAGTGATGCTCACACACTTCTTGATTTCTCTTGTCCCTGCGTGATATTTTTCATTTATCCATTCTGTGACACCCGTGCACATCTAGCCCCACTTCCCAATACCCCAGTGAAGAAATGAAAAGATCTTTTAACCAATAGGGAGCCTGAGGATAGGTCCTGTCAGGAAAATGATAATCGTGTGAACAAAAATCAGAATTAGAATCAGTATTGAAGCCTGCTATGTCACCAACGCTGTGTACAAACACAGTCAAAAGAACACAGTTTGCCCAGGGCACTTGGGCATGATGTAATGAGGCAGGCAGGCAAGCCAGGGCTTCTGGTATCTTGGTTTGCTGCTTACACACATTTGCTAGTGTTGTCACTTCATTTTTCAGCACACCTCCTTCCCTGCCTGTATTACAGCGATAAAAACAGACCTAACTTCTTCAGCACTGCTTGTGAGGGCTAGACAATGCTGGCACTCTTCTCAGCAAACACAAAAAGCATTGTTTATGACAGGAGGGAGATCTGTTGCCTCTCACCACAGTCTGTAGAGATGCAGTTTTGTACCCTGGCACCATCTAAAGTAGCTTTTGCTCGTTGTTACTCAGAAATTAATGCATGTTGTGTATGTGGCCTGTAATATGGACACATTTCCTGCAATAAATCCTCTCTTTAGAAAGTTTGTCTTATTGACATGCTCAAGCCAGAGCAGCCAACAGCACTATGCAAAGTAAAAGATAAGTGGATAAAGTGCTCCTATCCACGCATGAAACACTCTGCTTATTTTTTTTCCAGGCTATAAAAACTGTCCCTACTGATTCAAAACTGTTCATTATATAAGCTGTCAGCCCAGCAAAAACTGAAACCAACATTGGTCTCCTTATCCTTATCTGAGGCTGTCTGTGTGACAAAAGTTGAATCAATTTAAAATAATTAGCACATCTCAGTTCCTGTAAGGGACTGTGGGAACAAACACAGGTTAATGAAGAACACTCCCCTCTTTTTACAACCCCCCCAAAAGTCCTGTTACATGTTCCTGAGACAGCTCAGACTTTTCACACTTCCATCTGTGAACCCCATGAGAATCTGCAAAAGATTAAGATCATAGGCAGAATGGTTCCAATTCAGAGTACCAAAAAACCAGAAAGTAAATACAGCTCTAATGAAACAGAACTCCTAAAGCTATCATGGATTTGCTGCAACTTCCACCCCTCAGGGTTCTTAATAAGCAAGAAAAAGTTAATAGATGAATTATGTAAAGAATTTGGGAATGAGTGAAACAACAAGCTTCCTCCATTAATATGCTGATTTTTTTCAAGGTGATGCAGCATTTCACAAAAGGCATATGTGATTAGAGAACTGGGAAGCTGCTTTGCCATGGCAGATGGCATTTACAAGTTGCAAACATCTTTCCTTAGACTTTTAAGAGGTCAGAAAATGTCACCAAAGCTTTTATGACATGGCACATCACATCAGCAGTGACACATGTTCCTTTCAGATATGAATTGCATGTGACAAACATGAAGTGGAGGCCATCCAAAGGCTGAGAATGGCAATGTTTCCACTCTGATGATGTGTTTTTTCCTTCGGCCCTTACACAACAGAATTTTTCAATTCCAAAATGCTGCATAAACCAAGAAGATCAGACATCCTGGAGCAAACAGACATGAAGCTTTTCTGCATCTTGGAAATGCTAACAGAGAGCACATACATCCCCTTCTTTGAACACATGCTCAGGTACTCAACAGACCTCTCTGGCTGCACGTTAAAAACCAGCCATCTGAAAGAGATCTCCTCATATGCTCCCAGACTCTGCAGGGCAGATATGCTGGTAATCTGGCTCCCCAAGGCTTACTAAGATTAAAGCAGTTCAAGCTCTGAAGTATGGGGCCAGAATATTTAGAGATAATTCCTAATGATTTGATTTCACTTGAGAGAAGGAAAAGGTCAACCACCCACACACACTGAAGGCAGGATGTCCAAGTGTGCATGCTGCATCTGCTACAGTTCCCACATTTAGCTGGCTATAGACTCCTGAGTCTGAGCCCAGGCCCTGCTTACACCCTTGTCAAAGGGTTCAAGCCTCATCTCCAGCCCAAAACGGGGTCTTCCACTCTGTCCTTTGGGATACTGCCCAAGACTTTCACTACTCTCTTAAAAAACTATTTTATTTTCAACCTCAACTTATTCCCATTCATCTCAAACCTAATGACTGTTTTGCCAAGAACTGTGCCTCATCTCATCCGGTTTCCATCTTGCTGTTAATCCTTCAGGTGTATTTACAAACTGTTCTTACTCATCCCTGCCTTCATTTTGCAAGGCCATATATTCTTTACATTTTAAAACTCACCATCCATTTTTCTGACCTTGCTAACAGCCTCACTGGCCCTTTCTCCAATTTGCTCTCATCTTTCTGCTGTGAAGATGAAGTATAGACAAGTGTCCAGATGAGTTCTCCCAAAAGCTCAAAGGCATTAGTGCTTTCCTGATAGCCACTGAGACCTTTTAAGATCACACTGTAAGAGACCATGAAAGTGCTGCCTCAATTACCACAAGACCTAGCAATGTTCCCAGGTCTTTCTTTTCCTTTGTATCTTTCCTTCTCCTTTGTAGTTTCCAGTTGATGAACTCCATGTTTATAGCAGACATTTGCAATAGATGGTAGGTGCATGGCACTGTACTTTCTAGTATAATCTTTCAGCTCCTTTATATTCCTCCAGCCTTCACCCTCATCCAATTCTTTATTCTTGACTGCATCACAAAACATTAAGCTAATTTATTTTCAAAATCTCCCACAATCTTCTTTTAGAAGTAGCATTATTACCATTACATGGTGAGTGAGCTGAGGCACAGATGGCACAATTTCAGAAGTATCTGCTGATTTGAGCAGTACTTGATTTGAGATGCTTTTCTGAAACTTCTTTTTCATAACAGAACACGCAGTATTCTTACCACTCTTTTTCCAGGCTCTAGGATTGGGCATCTCCAGTGAGTTAGGTACAATGGCTAATGACATCATCTGAAAAGCTTAAAATTACTAGTTCAACATCACACAAACTCAGCTGGCCTGGAGGATCAGATCATGCTCCTGTGGCTTCTACAGCCACTTTTTTCAAGTAATTCCCTGACTCTCACACTGCATTTTTCCTTTTTCTGCAGAAAGCCAGACAACAAGTGCATCCTATAAGCATAACTCCTCTCTCTCATAGAGCAAAGCACATTTTGGCGGGGGGGGGGGGAGAATTATATCACAGAGAAAAAGTTACAGGATGCACAGGCAGCTTTATTTCAGCACTCCTTAACCCCAAGTGTTTCACCTGATGTTAAAATGAGAGTATAAAGACCCCGAGGAAAAGACTGGAGTTTCCTAGGTTCCTACCACCAGGAAGGCAGACAAATGCCTCCCACCATGGGATGCTGTGCCAGCAGCCATATGGTTCATCCGCAGAGCTGGAGCCCTTAGTTCCGCACAGGCCTTTGCCACTTGACTCACCAAAGGCAAGATGACAAGCTGCTAGTGCTGCAGGGGAGCAGGATGCTGTGCCAGCCTGCTTCCTGTGACAAAGGGAGCATGAGAAGGGAACACCTTGGGTGCAGTTCTAGCTTCTTCAAAGAGCTGCTTAGTGGGAATCTGCTACTCTACCTGCTAGCCGCATGCCTCAAGTTTCCCATCCAGCTCTTCCCATCTGCTCCCATCCGAGTTCTGGGCTTTTCCTTCTCTGATGGTCCTATTCTCCTTGCTAGCAAGTCTTGGTCTATCTGTCCTGCTTTTTCAGCCTGGGTTTCACTCATTTCGCAGACCTCTCTGTCCATTCTTCTTTTCCTGGACCTCTTTTTCCACTTTCAGTCTCTCCTCATTCCTGTGCCTCTCTGCCCCACATTCTTCGATCAACTAATCCTGCCTCTTGATTTGAGCCCTGGTCATCAAACTGATTTCCTGTTTCAAGCCAGAGAAATGGAAGAGCTTTTCACAGCACAACCTGTCATTCAGAACAATGTTACACAGGCAAAAGAATATACATTTCTCTGGTCTCCCCTTCCATTTTCTCATCAGTCAAACTGTTCTTAACTAAATTTTCCCAAGCAATTTAAATGTACTCAGATGCACAGAAAGGGAAAAACTCAGCACACACTAAATGTTTGACAAAATTTTGAACAGAACAAAAAACCACAGAACAATTCCTATGCCTGCCTTCCACAAACGAGCCAATCTCATGTAATGAAAATACTTAGCATCCTAAGTAATCGGCAGTGCTGTCAGTACAAATTATAATTACGTTTCTTTCATTTAACACTGACTTTTAAGATTTAGAGCAGCACCTAAAGGCACATCTCTGTTGAATCATTAAAGACATAAATAGTAGGCCAAGTGGCTACAACAGACCTGGATCATTAGCTACCATAACATACTCTGCATTACGCTATAAGGATACTCAACCTACTAGAAGTGGCAACCTGAGGGGTTAAATGAAAACAAAGAGAGTTTTAATGACTTTAATGGACTGATCTGGTAACAGAGCTAATTGTTAAAACAGTTCATTGTTAACTGGATTAATCATAATGCAGATTAGACTGCAGCAGCTGTTGTCCTGTAGTGACTCCCAAATTTAAACAGACTTCTCAGCCCTCGTCAAACTGTTCTCACCTTCTCAACGAGAAAGCAATCCAATATGTCTGAGTGGGAAATGCACTCCTGCCACACAGAAAGATGAGTCTGCTGTTAGTTTCCTCAGGCAGCCATCCCTGGTCCCATCCCTCTTTTCTCACTGTACTGCAAACCCATAGTCCCTGGTACATTTCTATTCACATGCAAGTTCCAAAAATGCAGCTGCTTTAGGAAAAAACAAGAGAAATCCACCAATACAATCTGTCTCCTGAACACCACAGCAATACACCATTCTCCCTTGCAAGTAATTCAGTGATTCTACACATGCAGTAAAAGAGCCAGTTACAGAGCACAGTGTGTTACATAAAATGTAATGCCACATCTCATCTTTCTGAGACAGGTTTCATGGTCCACTGAGTCTTAAGCTCCTGGGGCCACTCCACAGTCCAGGGTTGATTGCAGTACTCTCTCTTGAAACGTGACACAGAAAGTGTAACTTTTTATATTAGTCCTGTTTGGGATAGCCCAGAACAGATCCCGTTGTCAGAACTCATGGCATGAAAACAACCACTGGACCATGTGTAGAACGTGTCAGCATTTTGGGAAGATTCACTGACCTGCTTTCTGTAATAAAACATCCAGTTTTGCCACTGAAATCCAAAATGCATCAGACTTCACCCAATTTGCTTTATAATTTCTAATTATAGACAAGATATGGGATATTGCAATGAAGATGAGTAGCCTTGGTCAGAGATGGTGACAGAGCAAATCCAGAACACGTGGATGATACCTGAAAGCAGAGAACTGAAAGGTTCATGGGCCAGTGCTGCCCAGAGAAGGTCAGGGCAAGGGCTGCAGTTTGGAGCCAAGCACACAGCACAGCACCCAAATTGCCACAGTCACTGCATGAGGCTAGAGCAGATGCAGACTGCTAAATACAGATCCTGCCCCCAAAACTGACAGCTCTCCCACTAACAGGCTCATGAACTACACCATCTTCTCTACCCCCCAACTCCTTTTCTGAAGACCTAATGCCAGGTACATACAATTATCATTATGGGTAGGAGGGACAGCGACAGCCAAAACTATACATAGCTGGGCATATCCTATTGTCAGATTCTAGACTGAAATTTGTTAAAACATCTTTTCTATCACAATTCTGCCTCAAATGAGTGAGGAAGCATGTGGAGTGCACATTAGAAAATATCAAGCACAGCAGTTCAGCTAAAAATGGGGCTAGGAACAAATAATGTAACTAACACTGTTATCTGAAGAAAGATTTTAATCTCTTTACTAATTTTTCCACAATATCTGAATTCTTAAGAAAGTTATGTAATCTACTATTTACAAATGGGATCAAGACTCCACAATGAAGTAAAAAAAACCCATCCTTTTAACTTTATGTGCCCCAAATCTTGATGCAGTTTTTCTCAGGTCCGTATATATTCTAGCATAAATCCTACTGAGTCAACAGCCATGAGATCAATCCTTCTCAGTATCAGACCATAAGGCTTTAAGATAGGTTTCTGTGAATTAGACAATGAGCTATGACTATTCACCTTCCAACAGCTTGTCTTCATTGACCTGCTGTTCCATATGAAATGGGACTGTATGATGGAGACAGGAGAGTAAAATTCAGGTTCCTGGAACAGCATTCAACTCCCCAGTCTACAGTTTTGGGAAGGAGTCATATATACTCTTACCCTCCAAATCAGCCTTTGAAAATGGGTGATTGAAAAGGGCTTACTCTATGAATTTACTAAGCAGTAAACCCAGAGTTTCACCATAAAATTCAACATCATTTCATAATATATGCATATCAAGATACAGCTCTGACTTTTGAGTATCTATTTTGAGCCTTAATAATGCTTCTTAAACATTTTAATATTAAACATGTTTAATACAGATTCAGAGTATTGAAGTGCCCACCAGGTATTAAACAGAGAGTAAACATTTCATTTGGGATAAATGTCAGTTTCCTTTCAAAGCTTCTATTCTTGTAATATAGATGTAGCAGCCACCTCATTTAAGGGCACTCATGCAGCAGCACTATTTCTGATTCAGATGAGGTAATTCTGCCAGAAACGTGTTCAGAAGGTTTCAAAACTGCAACTCGCTAACATATGAAAAATGATCAATTTGTTTAAAAAAGAAAAACAACATGGCAACTTAACAACAACAACAAAAGAGATAAAAGCATACCCTTCAACACACAGCAGGAATAGCAAAAGATGAAATAAACATATTTTATAATTGCCATTAAAAAGTGTCTCACTATAATCAGAAGGAAATTTCACTTGCCCAATGCATATGTTCATGTATTATTTATTCTTCCTGAGAGCAGTGTGTAAATGTATAAAAATTGAGGGACTGGCAGTACTGGAAACAGAAGGTCCCTCTGTTAAGCTGCAGAGCGGATTTTACTCCGGCAGTTACATTATCCTAGGCATAATGTGGAAAAATGGTAGTGCTAGAATGTTATTACAGATGGCTAAGAATAGTGTCCAGCACTCATTCCGGACCCTCTCGGCACAAGACGAACCCTGCTGTTAACAATAGAAGGAGGAATTGCCAAGATAAGACACCCTTGGCAACACCTTCAGATATATAAGGCCAGTGTTTTTCTTCCTTGAAAATCTCAAGCGTTTGGGGACAGGGAAGCAAAAGGTTTCAGAGGCTTCTTTTAGATCACCCTGTTTCAGGCAATGGCTAATGTTAAATACTTACCCCATGCCTGAGATCCACTTGTTAAACTATGCCAGCACTTCAGATTTTCTGAGAGAGATCTTTTCTTCCATGTTCACTGCCACTACCAAATCCCTTTAGTATCATACAACATATTCCCTGAGGAGAGAGATTCAGAATTTTGGCACACCTACTATGCTACTTAATAGTCCAAAAGGGCTTCAAATTCCATTGCTCAGAAATGGCAACAACTTAAATTCTTTTCTTTCAAATTCTCCTGAGAGAATTCAGAATCAGAGTTAATGTGTAGCAAGAAAAATCTCTCACATCAGCTCCCACGGCCACCAACAGAGAACAATACAGATTAATAAGAAAAAAAAAAAACCCTAAAATGTCATTTTCTCCTCATTATAATAAACTCCAGTTAAAAAGAAGGGCACCCAAGGGAACACACACAGTGGATGCTGAGACTTTGCATTTCATGCAAATCTGCTTGTGTACACACCAGAAATCTATTTAAGAACAAAGAGCAAGAACAAAATCCTTAAACCATGGTCCCAAGGCAGTATTTGAAAGGCTAACGGGGCCAGTATCAGAAGCTTGCGTTTCCATACCAGTGCTTGGGATGGCAACAGCTGGAAATAGCAAGAGAGAGGAATTAAAGCAGGAGCTCCAAGCCAGCATATTGTTTCCAGCCTTATTTTCAACAGCACTACATAATGGAATGGGCCAACACCAAGTGGACAAGCTGCTTTTAAGTCCACTTTTCACTTTTTGTTTTCCAAGAGGTTTTGGAGGCCCCTCACAACAAACAAAGCAGATTTTTCCAATGTGGGTTACTTAAGAATAAAGACAATTATCAGAACAGACATCACACTACCCTCCTTCCTCAAGGTCTGAAATAATTTATGGGCAATATTCACCAACTCTTTGCTGGTGTAAGAGATCATGCTCCTAGCCTGCAGCTTTTGAAGGTGCCTCAGCAGTGCAAAAATATTCAACAGTATGTGATAAGAATGAGTGCTGCTTTTCAGCTGACATTCTGCTGGGAATGGGAAGGATGCTGCAAGGCAGCATTTTCTACTCAACTAACTTGGATTCTCAGCCATACATAAGGTAAGAGATCCCCTTAAGAAACTTCTGCATGTACCCTTTGCCTGGAAGTGCCACCTTTTAACTGCTGCCTTACACAGTATTTTTATCAATCTATTGATCCATTCCATATTTCTCACATTTTAGCCATGAAGCCTCACTTCTTACCTGCCATCAAGGAAACAGAAATATCCACGGATTCTTTTTTGTTCCTTCAGACTTTCTTCTGTATAGTCATGCCACCCACTGTTCTCTTTCCTCCTTAATTTTATGCCTTTTAGAATCTCCTTTGTGCAGAAGTTCTTTCTTCTTTACTCCCAAAGGAAATACCTTTCCCCTGCTCCTTATGAAAACTATATGCCACATGAAAGCAGTCCCAGTTCTGCTCCATGAAGGGCCACGTTTCTGGCTGTGGAAGGATTACAGCCAAGCCAGTTCCCACCTGCAGGACCCCCTGCACATAACCTGGGCCTCAGGCCAGAGCTGGCAGAAGAGAGTGAAGAGAAGTCCAAAGAAGTGTGATGGAAAAGCTTCCTCCAAAGACAGCACTTAGTGCTTAACCACCCTTCCTCCCTCCCTCTGTCCATGCAGAGCCATTAGAGTAATGGGAGCAGTCCTGAAAGCTCAGGGAGTGCTTCCCAGAGGCTGCCAGGGAGGACCCTCTTTTCTCATTAAATATAAGGGAGAATAAATGGAAAGAGAGGCTCCTCGGGACTGAGCTGAGCTCCAAACTGCAGGACAGCGCCAGAATTGCCATGGACAGAAATAAGTTGGCAGTTTCCAAGTGAAAGAATTGCACAGATGCCAGAAGGGAACCTGGAGCATAAAGGGAAGCTAACAGAGACTAGGACTACAAAAATGTTGAAAAAGGAAATTAGGAGGGAATAACAGGGCACCAGGTGAAACACGCAGGAGAAATTGCTGAGGCTGCTCAAATCCTGGCCCAAGATACTGGGCAGGATCTCTTGTGAAGCCTGGACTGAGGTCTGGGTACCTCCCTCCCACACTGCCTCAGGGAAAGAAGGACTAGAGGAGGTGTATTTTTTACCTAATCTATCCTTTTCTTTTAACTCATGCAATGGGCCCCCCCAGAATGGGTGCACACAGATGAGAGGGACTAAAACAACAGTTCGGCCTGGTGAAACAGTCACAGGTGCCATGGGCTTGATAAACAGGATTTCTGCTAACAACACTTCAAATTCCCAGCACTCTCACTTCTATACCTGCTTGGAAAGGAGGTGCTGTTTTCAATTACTGTTCTTCTTAGAGAAGAAATATCTCTACAGCTAAGGGCAATTTCTGCCTTCTGTACTGCAGTCTCTCATCACAGGTTTCATGGTAAAACTGAGTAATGCTCACCCATGGAGCCAGGCGCCTCCGCACTGCAGGGTTTGTACAAAACCTCACCTTACCAGCATCCAAGCCCTTAAAAAGATTTAAAGAGCAAGCCACTCCATGTGCACACAACTTCCTTTAAACGATCCTCTCGCTCCAGCAGCATGCATACGAAATCCAGCAGTTTGGAAGGGCAATGAAATAACCAAATTCATGAGATTATTTCACAAATAAAAGAAAAAAAAAGTAACAACGGACATTTCAAGTGCTAGAGATGCCAGACAGTAAGAGCCTGACCTTCCTGCAGCAGCACACAGGAGAACTGATCAGAAACAAAGCCAGTGAGACTAGTTTTACAGTTCACTCTGACCTATGCATAACCAGAAATATACCAGTAAAATGGCTTATTTTAATTCTCATCATTTTCTACACCAAGCAAGAGAAAAGGACTTGTTAGTATCAGGAATATTCTACCAGGATTCCTGATCTACAGGTTACTGGTGTTGCAGATAACCTACAGTGATCTGCCATCTCACTCATGGAACTGTTAAAGACAGAGACTGATGAAGCTCTCAGTAATGCCAGCCAATGGAACAGAAAGCCTCCCTGACACCTGCAAAATTTTAGTACAGAGGCACCACCTCTCTTTATGCCATTCTATCTTATTTCTAACATATCAAATTAGACCACCTGAAAAATAAAAGCTGAAGCAGTTTAATTCAGCCTAGCCTTGACTTACACTCCCTGTTACACACAGACAGAGCCCTCAGATTATGGTACAACCTAAAATAGCACTACTTCTTAACAGAGAGTATAGAAGAAGAACAGTTTAAAAATGTGAAAAACAGCAAATTTAATCCAAATTTTTGTATTTTATAATGTATATTTGTAGAGAATGTGCTATTTAAGATAGACTGTACAGACCTGACAGTCTTAGATAAAAAGTACTTAAGAGATCACCTTCCAAACCAAAGCATAAATTTTCCACAAATTACACTCCAGCAAAACGTATCTTTGGACATCAGCTTGGGTGGACTCTGAAAGGAGATGCCATGACAGATAGCCTGGACAACAGAAGTTGAGTACACAAAATAAGAATCTTGGTTTAACTCATATTAGTAGCTTAACAAAATAGACTGACAGATTATCAAAGCGGTCTAAGTGATCAAAAATTACCCTTATTTTTCATTACAAAGCAATAACCAAAAACTTTCTGTTTTATTTCTTAATTTGATCCATCACTGCTAATTCTTAAATAATTTCATTAACCTCTTTAGTGAAAAAGAAGAAATAACAAAGGTAACATGGACAAACTACCCTTCAGATTGCTAAAGCATCAGAACTGATACTGCCTTTCAGCTCAATGGGTTGAGTCAGCTTTTGCCTTGCCTGTTTTGTGAGTGTAGAGATTTAACATTTGTGAAGTGTTTTGAGCACAGCAAGTGTCAAGTCCTTTCCTCTGACACTGATCACAAATCCAAAACAGGTGCATTCATGGATAACGTTTCAAAGTAGCAACAGAGACGGTGTTTTTAAGGGTCCTATAAATCTCTTAAACCTTTTTATTCCAGATGATCTACAATTCTAGTGGAACAAATGCAAGAAGAAAGTGACCAAGTTTTCCCAGTTGCTTTTCAGAAGCAAAGCACGCCTGCAAATATATAAAAGAGTGTTAGTACATTAAAAAACCCCAAATCCTAAAAAACATTCCTGTTTTTCTTATTAGAGTCTTTTCTCCATCAGAAACTTTTTATACCTTCAAAACAAGTGCTTTTCCAACAATTTACTTTACAGAACTGTTTCTCTGCTCTTCCTTCCCTCTTCCCAGGGGGAGCAATGGCTTCACTGATCATGTGCCACAACAGCTCCTGATTAATTCTGATAGACAACCAGCAGTTAGCTGGCACATCATCATCATTGCCCTAGGATGAACAATAATCTGCCTCACCATCTGCTCCCAAATTTATTTTTAACCAGTCCCCGCTCCCTCCAGTGCGGAGAGTGTGGCAGGAAGGGCAGCCTTCCCCTGGAAGTGCTGTGCTGGGAGGTGCTGTCAGGGGCCAACGGGGAACTGTCCAGTCACACATCCCTGAGCATCACAGTGGATGGGAAACAGATGGATTAATGCAGTATCCCAGGAAGGAAAAAGGACTTTGCACCAGAGGGGCTGGCAACTGCCTGTTCTCCTCCAGCAGACAGGGAGCACCTGCTGATTTTTCAGTTCCATGGGCAAGTTTGATAAGGTTAAATGAACAGGCAAATGTGGTAGAACTAGGGGAAAGTGATGGATATGGACCAGTTACTGATGGGAATATGCATGTCTACTTTTTCTGAGGTCCACCCAAAATTTCAACCTAAGAGCTTTTTTGATCACTTCAGTTCACCTCTGAAAGTTAAAACTACACAGCATTTACAGACACTGCTCCAAGTGAGCTGTGCTGCTGTGCCAGTTAGTGTAGGACATCCCTGGTGTAGCATAGACCAGATTCATTATTTCCTTTGAGAAGGAGCACCAAGATGCTACATCTCCAGGGGAAGGTAGCTGGGGGTTGGGAGAAAGACATGAGCACAGGCTTGATGAAGGCACAAGGCAGTGAGGAGGTTCGTTTTGTAACTGCATGGCCCTGCTCACTGCCTTCATAGCACCTTCAGGTACATCAGCACAGTCCAGAAGGAGGCAATTACAGGGTCACTGTGGCTGTGACTGCTCACAAGTGCCGCTGTCACCAGCAAACTGCCTGTAGACAACATCAGTGGGAACTAGTATGTTATAATAGAGAAAAGAAGGAAATCAGGTGGAACCTAAAGCTTTGTACAGCTGGCAAAACAAGTTACACATCTTTGATGTACCATCAGCAAGATCTGATGATGATTCCCCCCACAGAAAACAGGGAACTGTTGAAAGCAGGCTCCGGGATATGAAGAACTGTCAAAATCTCAGAAGGACAAACACAGAGAGTAAAAAGGTCAGATCTGAGAAAGAACAGAAACATAGATGGACCTTAGCATGTCTCCAGTCCAGGCTCTTGCACAAAGGAGGGCAATCAAACCTGACTGCTCATGGCCTTATCAAGTCATGTCTTGAAACCTCCCAAGGGTGGAGGAGGGAACATCTCTGGGAAGTCTTGCTCAAAGTGAAAAGGTATGTATCAGTTTAGACCCTCCTGTTCTGCTTTGTACCCATCACCTCTTGTCCTTCCACCTGGCACCACTGTGAATATCCTGGCTTTGTCTTCTTGGAGATGTCATAATCACAAACGCTGAAGAACAGGTATCACATGTGATGTAATGTGATGCTGGACTGTCCTGAAAAATATCCTCACCAGGGAGAAAGGCTACAGGTGAACTGACAATAAGGAGGATGCACAATTGAAAAATATTCTCAATATTCTCAGGGAGTAAGCATCAATAATTTGGTATCAGGTGGGAACAAAGCGAGGCCCTGATCACAGTATTTTCTAGTGAGTGTCAGATAACTAAATTTTGTGAATTTAGCTCACAATTTAAAGGGTAGGACTAACAAATGCTTCAGGAAACAGGACTGCAATTCCAAATGGAGAAATGCTTGGAGTAAGTATAATGAAATTCAGTAGAGATGGGTAGAAAATATAGCACTTGTGTTAGGGGGGGAAAAAAAGAGAAAAGAGGAAAAAAAGGAAGGTGACCAGAAGGGGGTAATTGTTTTGGCAGCACACTGCAAAGAACCTCAGGTTTGTAACAGAGGACAAAGCCAGGAACCAAACTTGTTGTGCTGCAAGGAAAGCAAGAGAAAATCTGGCTGCTGTGTATATTAATAACTATGTTGTGCATGACTATGACTGTTACTCTCCCCAGTATGTTACCCTGCTTTATGCTTCCCTATGAATATCTCCTCCTGATAAACCAGGTGCAGCTTTAGATTCCATACTTGAAGATAGGGATCAACTGTAAAAATTCCAAATGAACAAAATGACACAGCTTTAACACGTTTCACTACGGAAAAATTGGAAAGACAGACTTGTTTAGTTTTAAGAAGGAGGTGGTAGGGAACAGCAAATTTTGGGTATTACAGTAATGAAAACAATGACAAACTGTTCTTTAATTTCACACATAAATAAAAAGACTACTCACAGCTTTAATTTGGGGTAAAAAACCCCTTTAAGTTAAGGTATTATGAAAAACTGAGGATAAGAAGCCTGGAATATGCTAGCCATGGAAGTTAAATTTACCCTGCTTCAGAAAAGGATGATGATAAGGCTATCTCTTCTAGCCCTGCCCTGTATCAGAAAATAACCTTCAGCATATTCTGAAAAGCAGACACTTTTACTGTATACTCATTCCCTATTTTTTATCTACTTTTCAAAGCAGAAACACTGTTTTTAAAGCCACAAACATAGAACTGACAACCAAGCAAGAAAAATTGAAACAGAACTTCCCTCCCACCACTGAGGGCTGTTTAATAAATAGAATTGTTAGCAACATCTTTCCTTGGAAAATTTTATTCTGCATCATCATTCTGGTTCACAAGTGCTGTATCTCTTGGTTCAGGCTTTCTCCTATACATTTTAATCAACAGATTGCCAGTTTTAGACTGTTTTTTCCCTATGTTTATGCTGTAAGCCAGTGAGCCAGGGTGACAGCAACTGAAAGGCACCAGAAAGCACACCCCTCTGGAGGCCTGCATGATTATCCATTCTCCTTTGCCTTCTTGTTAGTTCCAATAACTGATATTATAATCAATACCCCACAGAGCCTGAATGCTTTTCTTGCTGGGACTGCAGTGAACACTTGCACCAGCACCTTACACATGGACTGACACCATCTGCTAACCTGCTCAAGTGAAAATCCCAGCTGTGTATTTTACTTTAAGAGGTTATTTTATGTCTGACTTGGCACTGAACATCTCTTGATGCTCTTGTCCTGTTTTCCCAGTCTCCAACACAAGCAGGCTGAAAGAAAAGTAAGAAACTGTAGCTGCTGTGGATGTGTCCTTGGAGACCCCACGGGGAGATGACTTAGAAAAGGAGAAAGATAACTGGTGGAGAAAGCCCAAAGGGGCTGGGAACCTCCTGAAAAGTGGAGTGACCATGGTTTAACCCAGGACAAACCAGAGTAGCCACTGCTGGTGTCCATCATCTCCTCCCTCCCCCCAAGAGCCTTTGTTCTATTCCCTGTTATCTCCTGGGCCCCTTTCCTTCCCCATCCCATAGGACCAAGTAACCCTGGAACTTCCCTATCCTCCCCCAGACCCCCTGGTGATTGGTTGTATGAGATAAGTCTTAAGGCTGTGTCTGAGGGCCCCTCGCCCTCTTGGATTCCTGCCTCCCCTCTGTGTGTGAAGATCCTGCAATAAAGCCACTCAGAATTAAAGGCACTCCAAGAGCCCTCTCGTTATTCATCTTCAGCTGATAGCTAAACCGGACCGTTCCTGCACCACACCGCAGGCCGCAGTTTCTCTGGCTAAGTGTCTACGGGACACTGCCAGAGCGCCCTGGAGACAGGGGCACTCCTGGAAATACAGCCAGCTGGAATCTGTCGTACTTTGCCGGGCTGGACAGAGGAACCAGCGAGCTATAAGAAACTGCATGTTGATTCCTATGGCAAGTTCTTGATAATCACTTGTTTTTTTCTCTTGCTTCTAGCACACTCTCTTACAAGGTATACTGTGGGGCATACACTCACCCTTTGGGAGACTGGATAGAGTGAACCTGTTGACTTCAAAGTGGGCTGGAAGGGAGCTTAATGCAGCTTGAATTCATTTAAGCGATCACCACTAAAAAACCCAAACCGGTGACATGTTTGATCCTTTGCACTTAAAAGCAGCTTCAGGGGTCAAGACAAAAAAGTATATGAGGAATTTTACCTTCATACTTGAAACACTGTACAGAATCCGAGCCAAGACATTTGTGATCTGCCTGCTAGTTGTGGTCTTAGTGAATCAAAATATAAAGCACAGCCGAATCATAATGACTAGCACAAAAACTATCCTAAGTGATAGACTTAGGTTTCACAACCAAGAAGTTTTATAATTGAATAGTTCTCTTGATGAAAACTAAACCCTGTTATTTTTGTAGGACAGCCCAATGTCTCTCCTGGATTGGACTGCTCTACACAAAATATAGACCAGACCACATGTGAGCTTAGCTTTACCTCATGCCAGTCTAATAGGTGTTCCAGAGTCACAGGATGAAACTGGCATTCCTGTCGTGCACATGACAGGTAGAAAGAACTTCCACTGAACTTAAGACACTTAAAACCAGACAGGAACATTGGGGCTACTGGTCTGCAGGGCTCCCTTCACTGGTAGCAGAGAGAAAGATGCTCCGTTACAGTTTTCTTCTGCCTCAAGTGTCTGTGTCTGCTCTGTAAATGCCTAAAATTAGGAAGATTAATACCTTGTCTAGTGTCAGTGCCCATGCTTGGGAAGACTCTCTCTTTCCCTCTCTCCGATTTATTGAGTTCTATTACTGGAACATTTTCTAATGTCCTGCAAATACTTTTTTTTTTAAACAAAACCATTGTTGACATAATTTTGGCTTCCTTCCAAAGTCTTCAAAGAGTAAAGGAGTTATCTGCATCAGTTTCCTGACCTGAATTTTACTTTTATTTTAGCAGAATTAACTAATGAATAGTGCCACTCTACATAACATATTTTGCAGATGAAAGGGTCTACAGTTTCAGACAGTGACATCAGAAAGAAAATACAGTATCCCAGACTTTCAGGTTTTCTCTGAGGATAATTTAGAAGTCTGAACTCAGAGTCCCTTTCTAGGTTTGTCACCAAGTTATTTCCACGTAGGAACACATCATACACCTACCCATGCAATTTATTTACATTTATATATACTTTCACAAGACCTCACTGTAACACTGTCAGTTATTGCCATCAGAGAAGAACATTACTGACACAATTTATTAGTTCTTTTTAAGAAACTCATTTGCAGAAAAACAATATATCGCATTTCTTCTGAGAAGAAAGGGCATATGCAGATTGTGTCAAATGCTTATGTACAGAAGGAATAAAGTTGCAAATCTATCTTAACAATGCTAATTTGCTGATTTAATATCAGTTTTTCACTCTTCTTAAACCCAAGCCAGAAAACAGTTTAGATATTTCAAGTTCATCACTGCAGTAACTTCTAGAGTCTGATGTCAATAACCTTTTTACTCTGCTGTGCATCCTGAATAAATTTTTGAATGTGCACATTTTTGAAAAATCTAACTAACAGTAATCTGAGTACTTCTCTATTCCCATATGAAACACACTTTTTTGCAGAGCAAGTTTCCATCAAAAAATTGTCTTCCCACATAGATAAGGATCTTTCCCTTTTTTTACACATTTCAAGATCCTGTCACTTTTACTGGCTTTTCTTTTAACAACAAGCTCTGACTTTCCTAAATATTTCCAAAATAATTTTGCCTCATTCACAACAACCTGAGAAATGAAGCAATTTGTTCTGGTTCCATTTGAACACACAGGGATGTTTTCCCTTAGAGCTACGACAAAGTAAGGTGAACAGAGAATAAAAACAAAAGCAAAACCATGAACCGCATAACCTCGCTCAGCTGGAACCTGCAGCGCTAAGAAGAGAAGAGCTTTTAACAGGAAGCAAGCACAAAAGCAATCACTTGTTATCACTGCAATCCCAAAGTGGAATAGTCTCAATTCTCCTTGGCCAGAAGATGAAGAATAGCACTACAAAGTTAGTGGCATCCTCTTCTGTGTGCTCCAAGGACTACCTTTCAGCTAGTTCACCGTGTAAAAGTCACAGCAATCCTTTTCATCTGCTGCACATCCAGAGGGATGCACAGAAACATGTGAGGCAGGTTAAAGATGCCAGAGAAATCTTGATTTCACAACAATGTATTCAATACTTGTAAAGAGTTCACTTCAGGGTCAAGGAAAGCCAGAGAAAGGATTCTAGTGGACAAAGAAGAAACATTCGTATTTTTGACAAAAGCAGTCAGCAAGACATCAAGGTGCTTTATTAAAATCCATGCAAGTCTTCTAAAGAGCACAAAACACTGCCCTTCAAATTTATAAACAAATCCAGAGTCTGATTTAACCCTCAAATAACAAAATCATAATGCTCTGGATTAAAAAAATAAGGATAAGAAAAACTTCCAAAAAAAGATCATGATACTGGGCAAGGGACTGGAAGTTGTCTTTGGAAGAGAAAAGAAGAAATCTTAAGCTCCAGATCACTTTTTTGATTGCACACCCTCCATCTGTAGAAAAACTTCTGAGCAAACTATAAGAATATTTACTTATAAACTATATATGTAGTACTGTAATAATATGCTATATATTATAAAACATACACAAAAATAGAATTAGGAACAAGATAAAGATGAAGAACTGGTTTAGAAGATTTTTATTTATGTAACAAAAATATTTTCTTAGTATTCCTCTCATCTCGATGGATTGTTTTGCATGCATCCCACTTTGGAGACTGCTGCAGATGGCCTTTTCTCCTCCTTCCAAGGACATTATCTAATCTCTTGCAGCTCAGTGAGGAACAGCATTTACCTTGAGTTAATGCAGAGAAGAATAACTATGATGGCAGTGAGTCCAGTGACTGGAATTCAGGATTGGAGAAGGGTGGAGGACAGCTGAGACTCCGTCCATTTTTTCAGGGATTATATTCCATAACAAATTCAAGAAAACTGGATATTGGTGGAGGCTAAAGCATGGAAGAGAATTTACTCAAAAGGAGGGAACTGATCAGGAGTATGAGTATCAGAGAAAAAAAAAAAAGTGAGTCAAATTTTAAAGTTTTAGAGAAGGATAATGAGAAAAATGGGATGCAATTTATTTTGGTTGTGAGAAGAGAGGATCTTCAACTGTTCTGGATGCTTATCAGCAAACTAAAAAAACATTGTCCAGATAAATTAATCACAAAATTGCACACCTGGTGGAGAACACCACTTTTAGAAAAAAAAAAATCATGGCTTACTGTTAACCTTAGAGAACATTTCAAGAATCTATCCTATTTCACTTCAATTTCACGCTTTCTCCTGAAGATTTTGAATGTAGACTCTTAGGTGCATATGCAACGTACTAACAAGACAAAATTGGAAAAGGTGGCAAATCCTCTGTAGAAGACACAACTGGAATGAAAAGCTGTCTTTATGAATTACAGAAATCATCATTAGTCAACAAGATGATGTTTACTGCAGTCCAAAGTATCCATTTATTTTTCCATTATTCACCTATACCTGGACTTTACTTTCTATACTGCCTACAGATGATGGCTGTGAGCCCTCTAAAGGCACCTTTGGATTAGCAGTATAGGTATAAAAATAATATCCCCTATCCCCATTCAGACCCTGAAATATTGGGGCACCTACAAAGACTGATGCCAATGATTCAAATGAGTGCCTATGACTGCAGCTGTATCACATGGGATATTCTCAAACAAGCTACCTTTTGACTAAGAGATCAGTGCCAAGTTTTAACTGCTGTAACCTGAAAAGGCATATCACAAAATATATTTAAGGATTTTGCATCACAGCTGACAGCAGATGTTAAATGGAGAGTCAACACAAGTTGAGGAATCAATGTTTTGACATCATGGAATTTGTAGAGCATACTTACTTGTAAGCAAACACTGCCATTACACTAAAGAAAGTGACTTTATACAGCCTAAATAAAAAAAAAAAAATCAGTAAACACATATTAAAAATTTTTTATTGCACAAATTCTGATGCAGGCAGTGATCTGAGAAGAAAACAAACAACAACTACATAAATTAATTCTCGTATTTCCAAACCCGAATTCCGGTCTTTTAGCATTCAGTAGCTTACAGGGTCTTAATGCTCTTTCAAAACTGATTATAAACAAACATACGGACATTAATTGCAAATCTTTGAGCCCTCACAGGGAGTTTCAAAGAGCAGGCCCACTGTGCTGTTTACTTGCATTTGCTTTCCCTCTCCTTAAGCACGCACTCATGCTTGGTGCCACAAATGCTTCCAATCAGAGCAAGCAGAATTGGCACAACTCCAAGGCAAATTGCCATCTTGCTGTTAGAAATGCACCAGAGCTGACAGAAGCGAGCTAATAAATTAAAATTCAAATAAAAAGGGGTTAAGAGAAGCAAGCTCTTATTCCTTTCTTTTACAGGTGCAAGAGCAGCAGTGCTCCAGTGATCTTGAATCTGACATATAACTCATCAGCTGTACTCTGAAGAAGGAGAAGCAGGGTATAAATGATTCATTTTTGCCAAAGGTAACAAAATCCCTTTCGATCCAAGACAGCAGTGAAAGACAGAAGTACCTCAGAAATTTGTAAACATTTGTTTATAATTCTGCCATCTAGTTAAGTATAAAGATAAAATTTCAGAACAGTGCTGAAGACCATCAGAGACTTATTGGTATTACTGAAGCATTGGTCCTACTCACATGGGATACAAAAGCAGCACAGAATTGGAGTCCCACAAAAAATACTTGGTAGCAAAAATTCTGCTTCAAAAACTGTCAGCCTAACCAGGCAATTCAAGCAAGCGTGAGGAAAAAGTGGTAAACATCTCCCATTTTGAAGACAGAGAACCTAAGTAATAAGTGATAAAGCCATGGAAGGATGCAATAGAAGAGGGATCTCTGGAGCTCATGCCCAGTTTAAGCTGCGGTATCTAAACAACACAGTCACCCAAGGAGCTAAAAGCTGCATGCTGATGGGCACAGGTCAAATTCAGACTGTCACATCTCTGCTTCCACAACTGTAGCTGTTTTCCCTTCACTAGACTGTAACCACTGCAGTCTTGAGAACACACAAGGTGGCAGATCCTTGACACTGCAATTCCTGAATGCGAACTACAGATTTGGATGACTATCAGGATCACGTTTTGGAAACAAATACTAAACTGCTGAGAAGCACAGCAGCCTGTGTTGCCTGAAAGCAGCAAGTTCCTGTCAGCTTTGCAAGTTACTGCTTTTGTGGGTCATTAACTTGCAGCTCCAGGCAGATTAAGATGAATCACCAAAGAATTTACCAGTGTCAAGACCCTTGGCTGACAGGGAGAACCACAGGCAGGACTGAGGAACTCAACCCTCAACAAAAACATTCCAGTCTAGACATCTGAAGTTCAGTTATAACATAAAAATATTTGGGTGATAGTAACCAGCTCAACTGTGTCTTGAGAACACACAGATTTCCTTGAGTTAAATTCTTTGAAATGCAAAAAAGGATCAAGTCAAGGACAGAACCAGCCCAAAGTTTTAGCTGATAGAGCATCACATACAGCAGATGAGAATTACTGTCTTTTCCTTCATCAGCCTCTCTGACCTTTTAAAGATTTTTTACACAGACATACAGTTCAGCCAATTTAATTACAGCTCTTACTGTCTTCTCATATGAAATGAATGTTGGGTTTTGTTTGTTTTAAAAATTGATATAGTCTGCTCCCAACAACAATCATATATTCATGTGATCTTGTTCACAAAGCAGGAAGAACCACTGAGACTGCCATCTCTCCATTTCAGCTTGAGTGAAGATTCACAACTCACCTAATCCTTTGTCTTTTGTGGTCAAGTTACATCCTTGTCCTACCCTCACTGCTTTTTAGGCTTCAGGGTAGATAAGCAAAGCCCTTTTTAATCTGTTTCAGCAGCTCAGTGCAATTATTATGGAAATTAAAAAGGTATCTCTTCTTTCAACTCCACTGAATTACATTCAGAAGTTGCTAATCTTCTTTTTGCAACTTAAAACTACAGTATTCAAGTATTCCCATAATCATGGACATTAGGAGTCTATATACTCCAATCTTGCAGTAAAACTACTAATTGCATTTATCTACTTGTCAACAGAATTGTTTTCAGAAGCAGTGTAGTTTAACTCTTTTGCCCAGCCTGAAGGCAGCAAACTGGATCATACTGTTTCAGACTAACAGCAAAGGGAATCCAGAAAAGACAGCCTGCCTTAGCTCCACCTATAAGCACAACCTAAGAATCTGATTACTACTATTGGCCACTTGTGTTAACTCATGCTAAGTCCCCAGAAAAAAACAAGAAAGTAAGAGTAAAACTATTTAAACAGCCCAGGAGGAAGAAAAATTCTGACTGCAAAGAGAGAAAATGCTTCCATGATGCAATTTTAGACTGGCATTTTCAGAACAGTTTTGTATTACTGCGCTTTCTCCTGTTCTGCCAAAGCAGCTGCCTGTTTCCTTCTGACACCCAGATTTCTTTTAATCATTGAAGACAGGATGCTGTGATCTGATGAAATGCCCTTCCTGGCCATCCCTGGTGGAGAGAATTAAAAGCCCTGCCAATCCTTTTGAAGTGCAAATCTTCACCAAGTAGGTTTCATGCCTCTTGTTATTGTTGCCTCTCTCAGAAGAGCACAGGTTAGGTGGAACACTGAACTGTTTTCTTATCTTCTAAAATGCATCTTGCCTTGCACTTGAGATCCCATGATCTCTGTCTGCACTTCCACTCTCCTATTTCTGCATTCCCAAATCTCACGGTTTTCAAGCAAAAAACTCTAGACTGCAAACTTGGTAAGTCCATACTGCAAAAAAACTCATTTCTCAAGCGGCAGAGTCCCTTACTTCCACGTGGGCCAACAGATTTTCCTTCTTCAAGCTCCATGCATGACCTGCAATGTGCTCTGGAGGACATACATCTGTACAGGATGGGCACACTTGAGCCCCCAACTTGTACCCTGACAGCACTCTGGGAGAAAACACACCCAGCTGTATCACTCTGATCTTAAATTGAAAGCCAAAAAGACCAGTTTAGTTCTGGCCAAGAACCAAGTACAGCTATACAAAGACAGTCCAGGAGCCCAGTCAGCAGTTTAAAATACATTTCTCCAGAGCACTGTACAGGATACAAGTTAATAAGCTCTGCCAGGGGGCCACAGCAGGTTATCAGCAGAGAATGAGGCATGCAAGGTGCTCTAAGGGCAAAGCAGTGCTGTAACTCAGCTGTGAAATAGCAACTTGATCACAGATTGCAACTGCCCCTGTATGTACTTATTTCTTGGCCACAGTTTAGGCAGTAAATTCAAGAAAATTTAGGATATCAACCAAATTTCTTTCACCATTTCACAACAATATTAACCTACACTTCATGCTAGTTTCTACTTCCTGATGAGCTGGATTTGCAATTAGAGAAGGGGAACAACTTAACCTTTAATGTTAAATTAAAAAAAAAAAAAGCAGCACCTTAAGAACAACTTTATATTATTCAGAGGAACACCATGTTGCTCATTCATCTCAGTGTGCAGATCATTTTTAGCTCAACTAAATTAAAATTACTGTAACACAATTTTTAAGCAAGGACATTTCTCTTGAAAAGGTAAATTAAACATTCAAAAAATGGACTGCTTGAAACACACATCAAATTAGTGGTAATTCAGAAGTGTCAGATGATTTAATATGTATTCACAATAAACTGGAAGAGAGGAATCCTTTCCTCTTCTCATTAAGCTATTTCTGCTCCAGCTCATATGCACAACCTCAGCATATCTGAGCTGACAGAGTTCTTTCTTTGGTCCTACTGAGGATAAATTAAGCCAGACACTAAGCAGAGATAAACACAACTGGACAGAGGGACTATCCACAGGAAGCCCAATGGGAACCACAGATAGGTATTTTTTCCTTCAGTCAAGAAGACTATACCAAAATATCAACTGAGCCAACATAGTGAGCCTTGAATTGCATCCATTAGCAGAGAGACTGCAATACAAGTTACAGAATTCTCCGTGAGCTCTTGATCTGACTTACAGATGCCCATACCTAAAACAATAATACCCTTTGCAGATGATATTACTAAGGATGCAGTTTCAAAAGAACAAGTCACTAGAAAAAAAGGAGGGAGTGCTGCAGTTCAGCTTTCATCACTGTAAATGGCTTAGCAATATTCACAGATTTTACAGAGATCTTCTTGCTGCAATCTATTTCAATTTGCAAAGCTAAGAGAAGTTAAAGTGATAACCTTTACTTGAAGGGCAATTACCTCTTGCACTTCAAATAATAAAATGCCCTTCACAGATAAAAACAAAAAGGCATCAATACTGTAAGTCAGGGCATGCATTTATCAGACACGTTTTTTTTTTAATCTAAGGGACACAGCATTCCAGCCAGAGGTCAGTGTGGAATACAGGGAAGTGACCAGCCAGCATTCTACAGGCAGCAGCTTATCCTTTGGCCTGAGGTTCTGCAGAGCACAGATTCTAACCCTACCTTCACCTATTCCTCCACCAAGCTGAGAGATCCATGGTTAGACCAGCTGGTTATCTTCCAGACAGGGTGTCCAACCCACAGGGAATGGGTTCAAGTTACAGATGTAACCTTTAAGTCACTCTACAGAGTATTCTATCTTTGAGGAAAACATGCATTAATTCTGATGTGTTTTTCTCAGTTTTCCTTTCCCTATGGCTCCAAGCCTTATCAAGCTGAAGCAGAGTGAAGCTGACAGGAATACTCTTGGAGATTTTGCCAGGAATTTGAATAGAAATAGAAAAACTAAGCAGAGCATGGACACTTTCCTTCTGCTGGTGTTTGCCAAAAACTCTCAGTGGCAGCACAGACAAACAAAATGTGCTTGTAGAGTCAAGGAAAATCACACTGATGGGTTTTCATGCACTTGGAAAGCTAACAATGATAACAAAAACCCACAACTTCACAGAACATAAAGTTGTTCAAAGCAGAACTGTTCTGAATCCTTTCTTTTTCAAGCGAAGTTTTGGTATGCCTATTTACATTAAGACTTGCCAAGTCCTCATTCTGGCTGGTTAAAAGCTGTAAATTGTTGTAGTAGTAGCATCATATAGCACATACATGGCAGTACATGGCAGACAAAGCTATCTAGAATGTCTGAAAAATCACTGAACTCAAAGAAAAAGAAACAATATAATAAAGATCAAACGGGACTGGCTACATTGTGTGAATATCTACAATAAATAGCTCCATGTGATTGTTTTTTTCCTAGTGGCTGGAAGGGACAGAATACAAAAAGAGATGTACTAGAAATGGACACAAGAGCTCTCCAAGAAAGGGTAAGACAAAAAGCAGGGAAAAGGGGAAGCACAATAAAAAATTAACAAAATAGATAGGACAGGCTCAAAAGTAATTTGAATCAGATGAGGAAGTTTTGAAGCTAAGGTAGAACTTGCCTGAGGAAGTGGGAATTCAAAAGAAGATGAGAAGCCAGATGTGTTCTGAGCAGCTCACTGGGGATAAAGTGAGGAGCTGAGCACTCAGGAGAAAAGGCAGTAGCTCCAGAAGTCAGCACACAAGACCAAAGCAAAAAAATGAAAGACTAGTCAAATTTCTAATCTCAGAAACAGGGCCCAAGCCATACAAGTGCTCAGCTGCACACAGGCTGTCTAAATGTGATATTAGGTGCCTTGTGACAGGTACAGAAAATCAGTCTCTGAATGTGTTACATGCAATTCTGTTTGGAAGTACACAAAGGGCATATGAGAGGCTGACAGCAAAACAAGTGGGTTAAAATGATATTCAAGGTGTTGTCTTTCAGTCTATAAAACTGATTTTGTCACCTTCAATTTGTTCTTCCCAAATTAAATTTCTTATCAGTACACAGAATAAGGAAGGCATCCAGATACACAGTATGTCACCATTACAAGAGCATTTTCAGGAACAGCAAGACATCCTCACAAAATCATTCACCAAACCAAGAGCAAACTGTGGGAGGACGAGGAGCAGACAAGTAATTAACTGCTGTGATTTCCAAAAGCAACAAATACTTCAGTGATTACAACTGCAATTAAGAACATCCCAACAAGGATCATCTTCCCGATTCACATTACCCACTTGTCTCCCATCCTTTTCTTTCCACTCCTATTCACACCTTATCTAACTGAATATTACAATGACACACTGGACAGAAGTACATGAGAGACCAACTGTAATTACAATGTACGGTTAACATCAATATTTTTCTTCACAATAACAGAAGTGAGAGAAACACAAGACTGGGTAAAAATTATATTGCAAAGGTGGAAGAGAGCAGTGGAAAAACTACTTCATCTAGCCTTACACTTTCAAATATCAAATTCACTTGCTGCACTGGTGAGTATCCTGATACAGTTTGATATTTAGAACACCTAAAGAAAGCTAGGGTTGAATACCAGTGTGATGCACTGCAGAATCTCATTTCCGCCACTCCTTCACTTCCACCTCACTCTCCCTTTTGCAGTTTCTAGTCACATACTTTCTTTCAAACTGACCTTGGATTTGACAGTTAACTCCAACACTACACTAGACTTACAAATACGATCAGGGTATGAAAATCAGATACATTAGAAACCTTCTCCAGCCAGATCCAATTAATCACACTACAGAAACACACATCCATGAACATAATTTCCAGTGTTGTGACATTCCATAGATTAAGCAAGTCAAGCCCATCTGTAGAGAGAAAAGATAGAGCCCTCTACCGGGCAAGAAACGCAGCTCCTCCCGTCCTTCCCCCACACTCCACTGAACACACGTGGGCAGATTTAATCCTCCAAACATCCAGTCCACAAGATGGTATAGAGTTGTTTAGATTAATCTGTGATTCAAGGGATCAGCCTGCAGAATCCAAATTTCTGCAGTTTCTACATTTAAAAGCACAAAGAAAACTCTTTCCATAGGTTTAAGAGACTAAAGTAACATCCTATCTCTAGGTGAAACAGGAAAATCCAGTGTTCTCTTATGCCAGTGCCCACTGTCAGCCAAGGTCTGGCAGTAGACCAAGTTCAGCAGTGTTAGCTACATCACACATCTCACAGCTGGCTTTTCTTACTGCTCCCCAATTAAACTCTTTCCTTGTACACCCCCTGCATCAAGAGACAGCCCTTATCTTGTTCAGGGGAATAGCTGCAGCTTTCCACCTGCATAAGGCTTCATCACAGCAGCAGCTTATTGCTCACATGCAGAATGAGGAGTGATGAAATACCAGAGTATGGTCAGCAGATGATGGCACAAGGGAAAGGCAAGGATCAAGTGCCTGCACTAGGATCTTCCAAGAAAACAATTTTTTGCCTTTCTCAGTCATCCCATCTGAAACACAAAGCTAGAAGCAAAACTTTTCATTCATACAGCATTAGCATTTTCCCTCCTGCAGATTACAGAACAGTCACAAAAGTGGCTGCTCAGCCTGTAACAACCCAGCCTGCACCGATTCCCATTGATAGGCAAACTGCAAAGCGACAAACTCTTCAACCAGAAAGTTCTAAAGTTTGCTACAAGTTTCCATCACAAACTTTTGCACAGTAAAATCATGCTGAGTTCAAGTTGTTTGCCTATCAGACCAGAGGTTCCTGATACTGCTTCTTTGGAGGCAACAGTAAAAAAACATCACTGAGGAGAAAGTGTGACAGCTGGGGATCTGTTCAAGTTCCTCATGCAAAATAGAGGAGGCTACAACTCCTGACCTGGGCATGCCATGATCACAGTTAACAGGCACTCACTGGTCATACAACCAAGCAACTCCTTCAACACAGCATGCATTTCTCTTCACTTTTCCAAAGATCTCCTTGTGAGTTGAAGCAGCAGAAAAACTCCAGTTTTTTGCATCATTTTGACTTTCACTGTCTCACGTTCTGTCCTTGAACTTCCTTCAAGTACCAGGTAAGAGTTGTTCAACCTTTGACAGCATAGAAAGTCTTTGGAAGTTTTTGGGTTGAGCTATTTAATGGCAGAAAAAGGGATAGATTAAAAAAAAAAATCTTATAATGCTTTTAGAAACAGAGAGAACTCTTTCAAAGTAACATTTATACTATAAAATCTACATTTAAAATTACCTTAGTGGCAAACACACTACTCTGCGCAAAATATTTTCTAAGTTAACTGAACATCAGTCAAAGCACATCTGTACCTACATGTCCTGAAAACATACCCTTATCAATTATTTTCTCTCAGCACACATGTCTACCCTCCAAAACCATCAATAATCATATTTTCTGATGAAAAAATAAACACTTTGGTTTATTTCAACATTATTCAGAGACGGAGTAAAGAACAGAGCCAAAAGAGAGCTACTTGACCTGTAAGAAACAAAGCTCTGCTAAATCCAAGAGGTACCAGATGTTGTGGTAAAAATTAAAGAGCTCAACAGATCCAAATTTTGGACAGGCTCTTCACAAGCACTCTTAATTCACAAATTCCAGTATAATGACCACAGTCATGGAGTGGTTCTGGAAACCTCTTCACCCTTGATAATAAGGAAGGGTAAGAGCAACTCTTCCATTCTACAGCAATTGCTCAGAGCTTGCATCTGAGTTGTAGACAGGAAAAAGGAAAGCAAAGCAGAAGAAAACACAGGACATCTGAATCATACCCATATCTGAATGACAAGGACAAAAAGCAGGCAGTGAAAGAGGGTATCTTTTAACAAAAGAACTCTCAATTTAACTGCAGCTTGGTCCAGACTGGTGCAGAGGATGCCTCCCAGGTCCTACCTGCTGCATGCATTAACAGATTTTATCCCTGCAGGCCTTTTAATTCACAAAGTTTTATCAACATAGCTGCAATCTAAGAGCAGCTCAGGTCAGCTGTCACTGAAGTTACGTGGCTTTCAGCTACCCTTCAGCAGTTGTGCTGCCACAAGTTTCCATGAGTGGGAGAGGTTTATCTTTAGCACTGACAGGAGCTAAAGACATTCTTGGAAAAGGATGGCTCTTCACTGTCTAACAAACCTTGTTTCTGTGCATGCCTTGACCTCATGAGCTTAGTCTGTGAAAGACCCAAAGGCCTCTCAGTTCTTTTCTAATACAGAATTCCAGAGCAGCAGGAAACATGCAGACAACACATTCCACTGCAATATAAAGCAGACATACAACAGTATCATTGTGCAGTATATACATGAAGCTATCATTGCCTTAAAAATAATATAAAGACAAACAGAATATACAAAAATTCTACGCAGGTATGTTCTTACTGAAAGTAAGTGGAGGTAAACTGACAATCTTGTTATTTGCACAAATACTGACAGAACTCAGCTCCTGGGAATTGCTGAGGAAACAGCACTCAGCCTTTTCCTCCATCAGAAATTAAAACACTCCACGTGCCAGTAAATGATTTTACCTTGTTGAAACAGCCAATGCCTGTACTGGAGACAGACCCTTGGTTGACCTTAGTTCCTGGAGCACAGGCCTTGGTATCAAAGCCAAATCCCAGCATCATTATTTTCAGCACCTCGACAGACAGTTCTTTGCTCTCAGAACTCCCTGCCCACACAGGCTGGGAGGCAACACCACAGGCCTTTGCTAAGGGCTACAGGTCCCCTTGGGGTCAGTGTCTCACAGTTCCCATTGCGTGTGTTCTCTGTACAAGTTCTCTACTGTCTCCTTACAAAAGCTCCATTTCCCTTTGGCCCAACACACACAGCCATATCCACCACAGGTGATCAATAACTGTGGAGCTTCTACTCCCAGTGGTGAGCACAGAAATTCTGTGTCGGCACTGCTGATTTGGTGCTCCACAAGGAAGCAATTTCTACTCAGTGAGCTGCATTGGATTTCATCAGCAACCGTTACTTGACTTAGTGGATTCTGCTTCTCCAGTACTAAGTAACATCTTCATGGTTGTCCAAGTAAAAGGAGTTTCACAGCTTTTTAACTTTGGAGGCAGGAAAATGGGAAAATGATAGGCTGAGCACTTATTGGGTGTTTGCACTTTCCAGATAAAACATCAGTAACCCTAGGCTACACAGTCAAATTAACAGTTTTTCATTATGTTAACTGACACAAAACATCATACTTCAATGTATCTGAGAGCTACCCTGACTTTTGTCCTTACTTTTCTGAAAAAGTAAAATCAGGACACAGAATTCAAAAGGAAAAAATTAAAAAGTAAATTAACACCTAACCTCCCAAAATAATCCCAGATTAGACTGGCAAAAAAAAAAAAATCTCATCAGGTGCAGGTGGTGTTCCTTTTATTCCATGGCACAGAAGCACAAAGTAGACAATGACACCCAAGAAAGACTCTCATTTCATATGCATGAGACAGATACACACTTCCACTGAGACTTATACATGAATAAGAATCTTGTTTACTCCCAACCACAAACAAGCTTGTAATTAATTTCTTTTAACTTTCGTGAGACTGCCTTGCACCAGGAAACAAGGTTGTGCAGTACAATGCACTAGACTAGGAGAATATTAAACAGTAACAACTCACTCCTTGCATGACCAACTAAAGACAGCTCTACGTATGCCCTCTCTGCAAATTACCTGGAAGTCTTAGTGTTCACCGGCAAGACCAGGTTATACTGAAAAGCCATCAGCTTCCAACATGGACAGATTGCCTCATTCACCCTTGAGTGTGACTTCAATAAGATTTCCATTTTTCTACTGCATGTCACTCAGAAGCATTTCACTAAGATTGCTGTTTGTCTGTACAGTCTGTGTAAGTCTGCATACACTACTTTTGTATTTTGCTCAAACATTTACCACCTGCAGAAACAGAGTGCCCTCTAGCTCTGGCCAAACTCAAAGAGCATTTTCCTAAAGCTCTGTCTCCCTAAAGTCCAGCACTCAGAGCCACAGGAGACAGCAAGAGCACTCTGTTACCTGCACCCTTACCTGTCCTGGGGTCAAACAGCTGGTTGGCCTCCAAATCTGTGAAAGTGCTGAAGCAAATGGGGCATTTGAAGGAGGCGCGGTTGGTGGAGTCCCTCTCGTCAGTCTCAATCCTGCGGCGCATGTGGTCCAGCTTGTACTTGACCACGTTGACCAGCAGGCGGTAGTTGATGAAGTAATAGTTGTGGCGCGTGGTTTTGCCATCGGGAGCTGTCTCGACCCTCATCCTGCATTTGATGAACTTGTCACCCTTGAGGGTGTTGAGGACAGCCCTCAGCTGCTTCCTGTCGAACTTGAGGAGCTCCAGCATGTCCTCCTCCTTCACACAGGGGTTCCTGATGAGGATGTCCAGAGCCAGAGCATGCTCGATGCCATAAAAGCCACGCACCACATATTTGGCAAGGCGTTTGAGAGCTGCTGGCACCTCAGTGAGCACGTCTGGGTCAGTCATAGCAGGTTCAGATCGTGAGCTTCATGTATACTGCAACACAAAAAAGGCAGATGGATTCTTAGCTAGGCTTCTAATTTTCAAAGTTTTTATTTTTCTTACTTAGAGGTAAGAAAAGGATGGGGGGGTTTTCCATTTCCCATTCCCACCATTTACCAGGCTGTCTGTGACAAGACAACAATTTCTAAACACTGTATTTTCACTTCACTTTTCTTCATCGTAACATCAAATGAAACAAATGGTCATGACTATTAAAAGCTTCTGTGACATACATGGCAACACCTACAGGCTCACGTGCAAGGAATTCCTCACATTGTCACCCTGCCAGATTTAGCTCACAGACAACAGCAGTGATTCAAGGTAAGATAAAGTATTAGAGATGCTTTTGAAATACCCATTCAGAAGGTTGCACTTCCAGCTAACATTAAATATTACTCTGAATTATCTGTTTCAGTATGAGTTTTCTGCACTAGTTTAGGACAAGAATAACCATTTCTCAAGCAAAAGGTTTCTTCCACTGAAGAAAATCCCCACATCCTAATTTCTTGTTTTTTCATAATTGTTACACATTTATCTGTGAACCAACGTATTAAACTGCAAAACTCTGTCAATCTCAATTTTCACTCCCATTAGATGTTTCACATACTGTATATATATCTCCCCGGTATTCAAACCTATCAAATAAAGCAGAAAGTGACAACAGAAGAAACGATCTGGATGAGTATCCTCTTTTTTTTCATCACTACCATAAAACCTGTGATAGGCCTTTTGACAAACACCATTACACAACTTTTCTCCACCCCCCACACTAAGACATCCCTCTGAGATCACCAGCTCTCTATGTAACCAAGCAGTTGCTGACTCACTTCCATCAGCTAAGACTTCTCAAAAATCTGTGATCATTTATCACAGAAGCCTGCCTGGATTTTTTTTCTCCTTATGAAAAAGTGTTCTTTCAAAAAAGTGTAACGTTACCCACTGAAGTTTTACTCCTCTTCCAGACCTACCCCCTTCTGCCACTGAGGAGGGAAGTTCCTTTCCAGGGTTATGGCCAGTACAACTGCAAAGCAATTAGGCTGTGGAATATGAAGCTCCACAGTAAGTAAAGTAAGATCATCCTGTCTTTTCTGTGTGTTGTAAAAGAAAAAAAAAAACCTTTGTGTTTTTCTTTTAAAACATTTCCCTGCTGAAGCTTTTCTTTTCCTCTAACTTAGGGCCAAATGGTATTCACAGTGCTCAAATTGAAATTAACTGAACACATTTGTTGACTGCTGGTGTACAGGCTGAGAATAGCTCCCAGAAAACAATGCCTGGATGTCCAGCTACAGCTTCCCTTTAAGGAAATTCAATTAAAATACATCTCTCTCACCATGAATTAACCATGGAACAAGTACTTCTAGAGTCAGCCAGCTTTGTCTTGCATGCCAGATTCACAGTGATTTATCTCACACAAAGGAAAGTTTTATAGAGCTTTGCATTGAAGGTGAAAGTATTACCAATAAAGGATGCCCCACCAAGAGTTAGCCATGCAGTATTTTGGAATCTCTAAGTATTCTTAGAGATCTAAATACTGTCACAGAATATTGTCTTTAGAGATCGACTTCATTCTGTTGGTATTTTTTCAGTCTTTCAGTCACTTAAAGATAAATCTTGGTTTCGACTGTATCTGTCAGCAACATACTGACACTACAAAACAATCTTGATGCAGAAGCTGGAAAGAAGCCTTGATTTATTCAAATTGATTAAATCTTATTCAGAGTTAAAGCACAGTAAAGAATGAATGTAAAGATCAATTTTAAATAAAACCTGGCACCCCGGGAGATTTACAAAGTCAAATTTTTAAAGTCAAAAGCTTGTTAAGTGCTGATCTGAAGAACAGGCAACCTTCTCTTAACAATCCACCTTCCCTAAAATTTGCTTGAAGAAAAACTTGGTGATGCAACTCACATGAGGCTGTGACCTTCAGAACATCAGCTGAAGTAATAAAAAGGAGAAAAGTGCTTTTAAATAAGCACATTTCACTCTGGATACCTCACCTAAGAGCTCATGGAAAGCACTTTCTCTGCATTGATAAGACAGCTGCAGATTTCCACAGACACTTCCAAAACAGGTTTAAAGTACAACTTCCTGAATAATACACTCTAAAAGCTTAAACAGAGACCTACAAGGGACCAATAAATAAAACCAACTCTAAGAATTTTCAGCAACGGTCCAAGATTTAATGATATTTCTTAGTGTCAATCACTAGAAAGTACTCTTTTTCATCTAGTGGGACTAGGAGTTTTAACACAATTTCTTCTCCTCTGCTGGAGATTTTGAGTGATGTCCAAATCTTCTATATCCTCAGGTAACAGAGGGTATATTGACTGTGATACTGCTTTTCTAAAAGGTGGGGTTATATGGAAATACAAGCATTCTGAAAACACAAGAAATCATTCTTTCCTGTTATCCTCCACTTCAAAAAGTGGATTAATACACTTTAAATTCTAAATCCTGCAGAAGACAGCCCTTGGGTGAAACAATCAACTGACTAGTGCCATCTTTGAGAAAAAAATAAAAAAAAGCAAGTGCATACCACTGCCAGATCTCACCAGGCCAAGCTGATGTCTGGCCCATGAAGAATCTAAGCCTTTTAATCCCTAAACTGCAAATTCTTACTATCTTTCACCAGGCAAAAAAACAAAAAAAAAAAAACCAAACAAACAAAGAAACAAAAAAAAAAAAACCCAACAAAAAAAAAACCCACAAAAATCAAACAAAACCAACCAACCAAACAAAAAAAAACACCTCAACAAAACAAAACAAAAAAACCCAAACTGATTCAGCTCACAAAATTCAAATCCAGGGGACTTTACCAGTGCATCCTTCAGCAATGATTTCACCTTCCCCTGAAGCAGTGAGTCAAGCCTGAATTAATTACATGTGCAAAGAAATATGATAACACCTTTTAACAAGGTTTTAATGGACGTGCATGTGTTTCATAATGATGTCTGAACTGACCTTAATAATTTATGAAGATCAAGGAACATTTTCAGGGAAAAAAAATGGCCAAGATACTAGGCTATGCCAGTAACCACCTACAGCATCAATAATAAGGCACACTGGACAGGATCATATTCAGAAAAAGGCAAAAGAAAAATTTCCAAATTTAAACATGGACTTTATTAAAAGAGACAGTTGTTGAGGAATTGTTCTGGGTAATTACGTTAATACAATTCAGTATTATGGGTACAGGAGGAAAGCAGACCTGTCTGTGTTAACACAGTAGGACAGCAGACCTAAATACACATCTGTTGGGTTTTTTAAATTGCTGTAATTGAAAGAATTAATATTGATGTGTCTATAAAAGGCAACAGTGGAAAAAGAGACTTACAGTTACACAACACAATCAGACCTGCTGGGTGAAGAAAATCAGGGTATCTTCTGCAAGACTGTACCTAAGGTTGAATAAAATGTGTGAGGCCTTCAGCATAACCAGGGATGCCAGAAAGGAAGTCATGGGGAGAAGAAGTGACTGCAAAAAAACTCTTCTGTATGAAGGGATCAAAGACCACATAGAAGCCAGAAACTGAACTGAGCAAACATACCTCCATGTTCAGGACTTTTCTGACACAACATCAAAGTAACTGAACTCGTCTTCTCCACATACAACAATTTCAAGAATTTTCCATTTCAGTGAGCCCTAACAAGAATCATGCTAATGAAGTTAGATCTGATTTTCTTCCTGCTTTTCCTGACTAAAACTGAGACAAAAAGTGCTAGAAGGGTGCTAACCCAGAAGCCACAGTGTAGATGAAAACCGTACTAGAAAATATGAAAAACCTACATCAGCCAGTGAATTAATATGAATTTTTATCCAATACTGCAAATGTAGATAATACTGTTTCAACATATAATGTTTGAGACTTATGTTAATTTTACCCAGAAAATTCAAGGGTCTCACTGTTCATATATTTGACAAAGGATCTTTAAAAGCAGGATCTTAAAAAAGGAAGCAGACTGCTCTTCAGACTCATATGGACATGCAAACCTTTTGTAACACTTCAGATCTCTTCTGGAGGAAAACTTGGGGGTTGCAGGTTTTGCTGTGAACCTAGGCTATCAGACACACTGTCAACACCTGCACAGGTGCTTCCTATTTTTCCCCACATTCATTTAGTTAGTGCTCTTTTTTCACTAAATCTTTGAAATCAGCTTGTTTGGAAAACATTTCTGCAAGCTTCTGACACAAGATCTTTAAGAGAGGGGAAAAAAAGCTACTTGCTTACACCACTGACATAGTTTCTTCAGGTGAAATCAAAATCAGGTTATAGTAAGAGAATCCCCTCACCCGTATACATGGCAGGTACAAGAGGCTTCCTGGTGCCAGTGCATGCCATATCCTGCTCCAGCTACCACTTGCAAACACCAGATCCCGATTTTGTAGTCTCTCACTCTAACCAGATTTAAAATTCTGCCTTGCAGAGGATGATGAGGTTAAGCTAAGAGAAGTAATTCTGACATTTCCTGAGAACAGTAAGTGAAGGCATAAATCTCAGAACTACAGTGGGAAAACAAGGCATGGAGATGTTCAATGGCTGTACAATGTAACCTCAGACACTACTCATCTTTTCCAGGAAGAGAGCACAGAATCTTCCACTTGCAAGTCTCGTTTTTACTTGCATTTCTCTGTAGTGAGTCCAGAAGGGTCTTTATCCCACATCAGTTGCAAAATAAAGTCTTGTGGCATTTTATCAAGAGCTTACTGAGTTTCATTCCCTGGAGAGTTCAACAACACTGCTGCTCACCCTTCCTCCTGAACTACATCTTGATGAGAAACAGTGTATTTTCATTGCAAGACTGCCCTGAAGTATTAGGGCAGAAAGGAACAATATGCTTTCACTGAAATCCCATCTTCTTGTTGGCCTTCCATAAACTGAAACCAGGAGGGCACAGGTATCAAAGGGTTTTCTCCACTCAGGATGAGAAGTTGTGCTGCAGCTGCACACAGAGAGGCTGAGGCACCTGGCTGAAATGAGGGCGTTTTCCCCTAATTTCACAAGTAAAAACACATGGAACCAGATGTAACAAGGCCACAAAGTCTGACAACACCAGGCAGAAACTGAACAATGCAGGCTCAGGATGCAATTCTCAATCACTTGTATAATCTTAACCCAGTACAAACAATAGTGAGGTGTCAGGAAATTAAAGGACCACCTGTGTGCATGGATACAAATGGATGAAGTTTCCTGTTGCAGCTTAAGTCAAACTACACCTTTCCTCTTATAAGGAAGCCTTTCTTTTCCTTCCTTGCCTTTAGCCACAAGCCCCACACCCTTCTGTCCTAATTCTGGCAGTTCACAATGCATGTAGCAATGTGAATCAAGTTGATAAAAAGTGAAAAACTAACATGCCAAAACAAAAAAATGGGACATTTCGGAGGGCAAAGGGGAAAAGTTCAAGAACTGAATCATTTATGTTACCAGACTAGAGCCAACACAAAACAGAGAAAAGAATGCATGGCTAAGGATGTAGATGAGAGGGGAGCTTTCCCCACAGGGTGGCAAAATTGACTCAACTGTAATGTGAAGCCACTAGAAGATTTTAACTATGGATATCAGAACCTCTTGCAATTTACTCTCTGATCTGAACGTACCAGGAGAACATGTGTTATTTTGGAGACATGTAAGCATTGGCCCTCACATAATGTAGTTGTAAGGTTTTAGGGGTTTGTTTAAAGGGAAGAAAATAAGATCATTTCTAAGATAACTTCTCTCACATATCAAGCCTAGGAAGTCATGATTACACCAAAGCACGGTGGGCTTAACCCCAGCATTCCTTTCTACGTTTCTGACAGGAAAAAAAAAGCAAAAAATTCTTTTCACATTATGGATTTAGTAAGACCTGGAATACCACACTTTTCATCATGATGGATGATGTGAGTAATACCGCCTTTGGAAATTCTAGGAAGAAAATTATGGAAGTATTGGGTTCACTACAGTTTTAGTGCATCAGAGTGCAAGCAAATGGGTACACACCATGATATAAGCAATGAAGAAACAAAGAAACTGAGCTTTAATTAACAGAGTTTCTTGTTTAGAAGGATCCCCCGAAAGCATCCTGTGAGGAAGTGAGCTGTGTGTCACAGGAAGTGGAAGGCAAGAATGCAATTCCCATCAAGCCTCATTCCAGCCAGGAAGGCATGTGTTCCTCTCCAGGCGCATGGCTCTGCCCTCACAACACCATCCTGTGCACCAAACTGGTCGCTTCGGGGTAGAAAAATACATCTCCTTTTTTTTTTTTTTTTTCTCCTTTTCGCTATGTTTTGCAACAGTTTAATGAGCTGGTGGTGAATCTGACGAGCAACAGAATGAGCAGGTAAGAGAGGATGCCACCACACTGCAAAAAAAGGACGGCAAAACTCCACCTTTTGCGGATGAAATATGTTAAGCCACCTACACTTCATGAAAATGCACCTTATCTATGCATGGCTGAACACTTTTTTCAGAATGCTGATCTTCCTCGTTCATTCTGAGCCGTTTGGAGTGGCACAAGTCTGACAGCTGGACCTATTTAACAACAGCTCGGTGCCACTATGAGATGTGATGTTTGCCTGCTTCTCAGGGAACCAGCACGCTCCTGAGGCCAGAAAAGTAATATACAAAAAAACAAGCCAAAAAAAACCCCCAAAAAACCCCACAAAACAATCAAAAAGAATAAGAAAAGAAAACCCCACAAACCTCACCTTGCTGCCCTGGAGAATTGAATGGTTACAGCGCTGGCTGGTTGGCTCAAACCTGGCGAACAGGAATGAGCTCGCTTTGCCAGTCAGCTCCTCCTCAGATGCCCATAAACCTGCATCTCCCTTCAAATTTCAAACTGCGAACTACACAAACCTCCCGGGCTATAACAGCAGACGAAGCTCGAATGCCAGGCAGAGTGGAGAATCCCTATTGCCGTCTGCACAGCTTCCCCTTCCCTACCCACTTTTATGTGTTGAGGTTTAAACATCCAACTGTGTAGGTTTCTGTAGGACAGGAGGAGGTCAGCAGCACCTCTTGAAAAAAAAAAAAATAAAAAAGACAAAACAAGACAAAGAAGAAGCCTCAACAAACACCGCAGGAGGAACGGCAAACGGTGGGAAGGAGCCAAGGCGAGGAAGGGGCCTCACAACGTGCGGGCCCCGCGGGCCGCTCTGCGGCACCCAAGCGCCGGGCCGGGGGCCTCCGCGGGCCGCAGGCACCACCCCGCTCCCCGGGGCCGGCACTGACCTGGCGCCGCTTGCAGCTCTCCCCGGCTCCGGGCGGCGCCTCCAGCGGCCGCGGCCCCACCACCGCCTCACAGCCGCGCACGCCTCTGCCGTCAGCGCCGCCACACGCGCCTGCGCCGCACCGCCCCCGCCCTCCCCGCGCGCCGCCAGCCAATCGCCTGCTCGCACGGCACCGCGCCTTCCCGCCCTCACGGGGACAAACCAATCAGAAGCGAGAACAGCCCCGGCCTCTTGAGCAGGCAGCCAATAGGCAGAGAGAAGCAGCAAGAAGGCGCGCGGCGATTGGCGGGCTCCCCCGCGGCCGGGCGGTGTTGCTAGGCAGGGTAAAGATGGCGGCTCTGGACAGGGTCAAGGTGCTGGTGCTGGGCGACTCCGGTGAGTCCGTGTCCCCAGGCCGTGTGTCCCGGGGCCGCTCCCTGCTGATCTGCTCCTCGCCTCCCTACCCGTTACCCGCTGAGGGGCCGGGACCGCCCGCGTTCACTCAGTGCTGCTCCCGGCCTCGCCACCTGCCATCCTGGCACCGCCTCCCAGGAGTTGTTCTCTCTCTGTGCACTTGCAGGTGTCGGAAAGTCGTCGCTCGTTCACCTGTTGTGCCACAACCAGGTGCTGGGAAACCCGTCCTGGACAGTGGGCTGCTCCGTGGATGTGCGAGTAGGTGACGTGCACGGCCTCTTGGTGGCCCTGAGCCTGATGTGGAAGAGAAGGGCCTTGACTTTTTATTTTAATTACACAGAAAGAGTTGTACTTTGATCATGTGTTTCGCTGAGGGCTTAATCTTCTGATGCAAGTAGTGTCAAATGTGAGCCAAGCACTTGTGTAAGCAAGTTTTGACTTTCCAAGGTTGTCACAGTCAGACAAGACATTTGTCACTCGTAGCTCCTGTGTTACAAGTCACAGGGTGGCCAGTTCCTTGAGAAACGGGCAAGGAACAGCCCAATTGTCAGCCAAACACAGTGGGGGAAAAACAGTTCGCTTGTTCAGGTTGTGGGAACACAGGAAGGCTCTGGGTAATTTTCATGTGCTAGAAAACTAACAAAGACAAACCATTAGACTCTCCCTATCTGGAAAAAGGATAATAAAATGGCTTAAAAATGTGGGCTAGTTTGCGTGAGATGTGAGAAATCAATAACCAATAGAAGATAGAATACTAATTAATGAAGAGAACTGCATAACTTGTGAGCCAGAGAGCACTGATTCCTTTGTTTGTTAAAATGTATAAGTAGTTGTAAGTTTTGGTGACTGAGGTACGCATTTGATGAAGTGCTACTCACAGACCTCAATGCTGAATAAGTGAGTGTTGATTTTCTATCTTAACTGGGTTACAGAGATTATTTCATGGTTTTTGGTGACAATTGTGACCCTGGGATTGCTTTTCCTCCTGACCACTTGCTGCAGCACCTGCTATGGGAAGAATGAGGATGTTCATCCAGCAGTTCTTAGGCCCAGCCTGCAGCTGTCATGGGACATTGATAAATGCTTTTTTCCTTCATCACTCTGCTGCATTGTGCTTGAAATGCATTGCCCTAGGTTAGCAATGTATTTCCAAAATTTGAGGAGAGGAATGTGGCAGTCCAGTTTGACTGTGGAGCAAAACTACCCAGCAGATCCAAGGGCAAAAATTGTTGATTAATTCAGTTGAGGTGTCAGAATTTGGAGAAGAAATTGGTGGTCAGTTGGAATCCAGGTCCGTCACCTGTTTTAACATTCTTGCACTTCTGCCACGTGGGTTTTAACAACTGTAAGAAGTCAAGACCTTAATTTTTCCATTTGCTTTAGCAAAATGCTATGTCCAAGCACATCACGAGATGTTGGTTTTGTTAATACTGAGATGCAAAGGATGCTCCCTGTTTGCTCACCAGGCTCCATCTCACATGAGAGCTGTGGTATCCAATGGCTGCTGCTTGGCTCATTCCATCTCTGTTCCACTTGAGAGGTTTGAAATAGTGTCAGCATGAGAATTCCTGAATTTCTATCCAAGCGCAGTAATCCTTCCAGCTGAAAGTGTAAGTGTCATGTGGATTAACTCCCGTGAGTTGGTGCTGTGGTTATGTATGCTGTTAATTTCTCATCAGATCCATGACTACAAAGAAGGAACTCCAGAAGAGAAGACCTATTACATTGAGCTGTGGGATGTTGGAGGTTCGGTGGGCAGTGCCAGCAGCGTGAAAAGCACACGAGCAGTGTTCTATAATTTGCTGAATGGTAAGTTTGCTTGGTGTAAACATGGTTTTACTACTGTTCCTGTCAGGAGCTGTCTCTTGGTTCTGGGGCAGAGTTCCATGTATCCTGGCTGAGGATACATTGTTTTCCTTTCTGATTGATACAGTAAAAACCGGATACCATTTGTAGGCAGAATGTTATGGATTCAGTTGTGAACAGCAGATATTTCCGGCAGACCTGTGCAGATGAACTTCATCAGCCTTTCCCTTCAATCTCGTGCAGCTGGCACAGCAGGGAGGCTTTGAAGGTGCAGTGGTTGCCTTCACCTTTCTGGGCCTGATACACTGCAGAAATATTACTTAAATTTTTTTAAGATTTTTTATTATTTATACTTTCTTGTCTGCTCGGTTGTAAAACCTACCACAGAGAAATGATTATTTCAGTTTTTATGAACTTTGATAGTTACATCCTGTCCTGGTAAATTGGAACTGTCTCCCATAAAATTGCCATATGCTGATAACCATCTTGCCTCTGCTCATTTAGCTTACCAACTTATTTTTAAGAGTTGAATCTTGCAACTTGCTGCATATATAGAAAGTAGTATTTTGTGCCTTCTGTTGAGATATTTTCTTAAAGGCCTAGTAGTTCATCTGTGCCTGTAACAAGAGCAAATAGGAGATTATAAACATAACAGTGCAGTATTCCAATGGTTACTTTTTGTCATCCCAGGGTAGTTCACTAAAAATAGATGTGTATCAGACTAACAACTGCTTCTGAAAATCTGGCTCAAATGTTCTCTTTGATTCTTTTTGCTCATTCCCACTCATTTGAAGGTCTTTCAATAACATGCCAAACCACACAATGAACATTTTTCTTCTGTGATTGATTAGTTATTTTTTCCTCCTTTCTCGGGGGAAAACTGTGTTAGGTACCTCTTGCTTATACTGTTAACCAGATTTCTGTAAATAAGACTTGTGTTGAGCCTCTTTGATCTGTGAAAAAAATTGATTTCTTTTTGATACCAAATCTACAGTGTGCCAGGGAGTGTGGGTCAGACTTGGAAATAGCTTAGAACAGCCCATTAGGAAATGAAATCTTGTACTCATGCATCTGAATTATAATTGATGACATTAGAATAGAGTTATTTATCTCCACTGCCCAAAAGATACTAATTAGACAGCTCGCATATGAAGAGTGTTGACTTTGGTAGTTAACCTTGGGTCTTGTTTCTTTCATTAGATTAATTTCTCCATTAGAGCTTGTCTCACAAATTGCCTCTGTTTGACTTGATTTAAGAAGAGAAGATGAATGCATTCCTTCTGCCTGACTGCTTGTGCTTTCTGGGCTTGCAGTGGTCTGAAAACCAGTGAGTGCTTGATTGTGGCAGTACCTGTGCAGGCTGCCGGGTTGTTGACAAGGCTGGGGACAGTTTTTGGATTATCCATGGATATTCGGCTTTGCTGACCCTCCACCTGGTGTGGGGACTGTGAAAGCTGAGCACAGTGACTGAGCAGTAAGGCTTTGACTTGCAGACCTTTATGTGGGAGGAGCATTTCCTTGAGTAGTCATTGGTTCTGCCTGCTCTCTTTGGATGTTGACAGAGTCTTTTTCTGCTGGTGCAGCTAACTGTGCAGGTTTTAGGTGACGCAGATAAGGGATCTGACCAACCAAATACATAAGGGAGAGTGTCTGGAGGTGGAGAGTGTTTCTTACAGGTTGTTCAGCAGTGCCTTTGCATCTGTTGCTGGAGGCCAAGTTATGTTGTATCAGGCATTTTCTCCCTACACTGGGGGTGGACATGCAGCAGAGTTGCTTTTTTATAGTGTTACTGTGATAAATGCTTCGAAATAGGGCTGTAGCTGTGATATGCTGGGAACTCTTGTGGGAGAGCCTGTCTACAGTCATGTGGGGTGGTGGAAAATGTTTGTGATAATGTGGTTTGTTCATAGTGTGTACAGTGGGTGGTACCTCTGGTAGTTAAGGTGAAAGACTAAATTAGTGAGTTCTTTCCACCTGTAGGCTGTGAAGTATTTTGAGAATGAATCCTGATGCAGATATGGGGTATCATTCCATTTTGTCTTTGAATTGATGATAGTTTGAAGTCTGGAGGAAGTGGGAACATTCCACATATTGCAGAAGGTGTGAATAAATAGAAGAAATTTGCTAGCAGGGGTTGGTAATTGAGTTAGGAGCTGTGGTTATCAGAAGTGGGTGTCTGTTAATAGCACAGCTAGGAAGCTTGACTCTGTCTCAGAATTTACATTTTGAAGGCTCATGGTGATGAAAAATGCTAGAAACTTAATCTTAAGTACAAAAAATCTTATTAATTCATGCTTCTACCAGCCATTTAGTGGACTATGAAATTTCATCTGTTTCCCCTTTGGATACCTCCCCAAGTATATAGCATTAATTCTTGAAAATGCAGGAAAGCAATAGTTCTCTCTGAACTCTTTTGAAACAAAGAAAAAGCATTTAGACTTTATAGATGGTATGACAAAAAATGATTATGTTTACCAGTTAGAGAAAGGCTAAATTTTCTGCTGCACTAATATAGGATTTCAGTATCATGAGAAGTAGACAAAATCAGTGAATGCCTGTGAGCCTTTTTCAGATTAAACCCTGAGGTGGCTGTTTGTTTCTTGCTTTCATGTGATTTTTCTCTTAGCTCTTACTCAGTTCTTGATAAGCAGCTTTAAAAAACCTGTTGCATCCTGATATTTTCAGCCTTATTTATTCACTGTAACTAAACTGGTTATACATCCCTTACTTCATTCCCAGATATCTGGGAACCTGCAGGTGTCATTTTCATGAGATAAGGAAGAGAATGTGTATCATTAAATGGCATCTTGCTGTCTTGTCTTTCACTCCAGGGATAATTTTAGTGCATGACTTAACCAACAAAAAATCGTCCCAGAATTTGTATCGCTGGTCTTTGGAAGCGCTCAACAGAGATGTCGCTCCAACAGGAGTTCTTGTGACAAATGGGTGAGTGAAAAACATACATGCAGAGTTCAGACACAGTAATCCCAAGAAGTCTTTGTTTATCTCTAAGGCTGCTTGGTCTCCACAGGAAAGTAAATGTGGTTAGACTTGGAAGAAAGAAAGAAATGGGGAATATCAAAGAAAGTTGACATTCTTTTTGTTTTATACTGCCATTCAGGCCATTCTGTCAGCAGATTCCCAAACTGGGTGACAGAGACCTCTCTAGGGGAAAAGATGTTTACTACATCCTTTATTTTTCTGAGGCCTCTGTGAGAGCAGGTCCAGTCCCTGTTTTTCAGATTTGTCTGTACTGAGAGGTGCCATTGCACAGGAAATGTCATGGGATGATGTATGTGGGCCAAGAGGCTTTCCCTCCATGCACCAACACTGAGGAAGTTCACTTAATGCATTTTTGGTTTGAGTGATGGGGGAATTATCTTAGAAGCGTGGCTAAAAGAGCTTAGAAAATTCTGCTTAAACAGCATGTACATAATTAGCTCTCCAACACCTTGTCAAGGATTTCCTCCTATACCTCTGTGCTCCTGTCATCCATCTAGTCAAGGAGGTTTTAAAAGTTGCTAAACCTCGCACATGAGCTGGAAGGCAATAACGAGGAGTAGCTTGTTGTGGGAAGAATATCAGTTGTTTCTCTGTCTGTTCTGGTACGCAGGTGTTCCTGTAGAAATGTCGGAGACGGGAAAGAGGATTTGTATTGTATAAACTGCAGAATTCTCCAGTGTTTCCACAGACAGGTTCTTCACAATTGTTTTAATTTTCAAAAGTTTGACTTCTGTCAAGGACAGATGTTCAGCCACTAGCAATTGCTTGCTCACGTTGTTGCTGTTGGTTGTAAACGTACTTTCTAGAAAGCTTGGTTTAGGTAAAAATGATAGACAAGTGATTGTCCTAACTAAGGAGAATGAGTGAGGCTTGGATTCCTGTGTAGTGACTTAGATGCAGAAGCCCTTCCTTTATTTACAGATATTGCACATTCTCACTTAGATAAATGGACCATTAATAAATGAATTACTGTTTTTTGAAAGGCACAAGGGAGGTGATGTTGTACCTGTGTGCACTTACATGGCCATCCCCTCATTCAGGATTGTCTTTGTTTCCCTCATCAGTGACTACGACCGTGAACAGTTTGCTGATAACCAGATCCCACTGCTGGTAATAGGAACTAAGCTGGATCAGATCCCAGAAACTAAGAGGAATGAAGTTTTGACCAGAACAGCATTCTTGGCTGAGGATTTCAATGCTGAAGAGATAAATTTGGTTAGTATCCTTGTCATCACTGTTGTTTTTCTTTCATGCAGGAGTGAGGCAAATTTTTAGTAAGTAAAGATGTTGTAACAAAAATTTGGCTTCTGGAGATTTTTCCGGTAGTGCCCAGTCATTCACATTTTGATTGGCTATGGCCCCTGCTTGATGAAACAGATATTTTTGTTTCACTATAGGGAGATGTAAGGGTTTTTAGGTAAGGTCACTGCAGTTGATTCACAGAACAGAAGTTGATCTTTTCTCTGAAGTGACTGTGGAGCAGAAATCAGCAGATCCATTGTTTTCCTTCACTGATGGTGTGTGTCGGGGAAAAGGATGTGTTCATTTCCTTGTGTTTGGCTTCCTTGCACTGATTTCCTTGTGCTTGGTTTGTTGTTGTCTTCTGGGTGTTCTAGGATTGCACCAATCCTCGTTACCTGGCTGCAGGTTCATCCAATGCTGTCAAACTAAGCAGGTTTTTTGATAAGGTAAGTCAACAAAATTATGTTTTATTGTCCTGTGCATCAAATGCTGTCTGGGATTTGAGCATGAACAACAGTTTAAGCTGCTCCTTCTGTGTTCTGCTCTTTGAGTTGGTTCCAGCCAGGTGTGGGGAGGCCAAAGATTGATCTGCTTTTGGAACCTTACAGGAGATAGCTGATCTGTTTGAAGATTTAGTTCCTGATCTGCATAGAGCAGTGAAAAATAACTTACAAATGTGCAAAGACACTCTGCTTATGCTTTTGAAGTTTTCTGGCAGGCCAGAGGGGTTGCAGCTTTCTGAGGTAGTAATGTGGGAAGATACAAACTGGTTAGCTCTGTTGATCCTAGTTAAAGCAACCTTTAGGAATTAAGAAGTTAATTAAGAATATTACTCTTCCATCCTGAAAAAGAGACCATTAAGGTCCATTGTGCAAATGACAGAAGGAATGCTCTGGTTTAAGCATCCCCTGGGCAGATAGCATAGTGGGGCTACTGTGCAGTAGTAGGAACCACTATCCCTGCAGAGGTGGAATGGGAGTAACTGACTGAAGCAGGAGACACACGAACCATCACCTCCATTACCCAGGAGGGCTAACTAAAATAAGTGTGTTGAAGCTGGGGATAATACAGCTTTTCTAAGAACAGCTTCTAGGTGTGTTAGAGCACTGCACTAAATCAGTAGGCCTGGAGCAGAAATGTGGGGTCAGACCTTGTCCCAGTTAGCCATGGGTTTCAGTGCTCATGTGTGAAGTGTTGGTTGCAATCTGAGGTTATGCATGTGCTGTGCAAGCTAAGATCCTTCTCTGTTGTTCCCAGGTCATAGAGAAGAGATACTTCTTAAGAGATGGCAATCAGGTTTGTCACTTTTCCTCCTCTTTTGTTTCATTTCTCCCTGTGTGATGTGATCTGCTGACATAGTCCTCTTTAAAATACAGGCTTCATGCAACCTAAATGACGATCTGTGCTAGTAATTGAGTTCTGCTATCTGTGGGAACACAGCAGTTATGGCTAGACAGAAAAATGGCTGACTTTTGTCAGCTGAAGTATTTGTCTGTAAATTGGCAGTGAAATACTTAAGTATGCTAACATAGTAGTTGGAAGAATGCGGTAAAATGGGCAAATACGATTTCTTTCAGCTCTGTCATCTCCAGGCTGCTTAGTTGCAGATTTAGGCCATAGATGCTATCCTGAAGGTCAATGAAAAGGCTTTTTTTTTGTACAGCTGGAACTAGATTTTATGTTTAATACAGGTAGTTTCCAGAGACTCAGTGGAGCCACAAGAAAAATGGTAGTATGATACCAACTTGTAATTCATTCCTAAAGGACTGAATTGACTGTTCTCAGCCAGCTGGGGAAGTACTAGCAAAATGACTTTTGGTTTGGCCAGGCCACTTCAGCTTTTTGTGCCCTCCACCTCTCCCCCATGCAGTCTACCATGCAGGGAGTAATGAAGTTGCATTTCCCGTATGTGAAGGTGTTGCAAATTACCATGAAAAGCATCTCTGAAGTACAGTCACACCTATTGTTAGAGGTAGCTGTGCTGAAAGCCCCTTGGGGAGAGCGGGGGGAAAGTAGTCACAAATTACAAAATGCTTCCTTTCTTTGAGCGCTTTTGTAGTGCCTTTTAAAAATAAATTCACTTTTGCCTCTTTCAGTTCTGCACGATGCCTTTTTTTCTTCCCCTCTCCCCTACTCCTCCCCACATTCTATTGAAAGAAGTTTCCCTTTCATGGGAATAATATCTTAATGCAGAAACCTGCTTGTGTGCTGGTTGTCTTTGATGCATGATGTAAGACTTTTATTTTTATTATTTGATCATATTTAGTGGTCAGCCAGGGATTAACTATATATTCCTTATGGCTGTGTGCCAAAGATTGCAGCCTGCTGACGACTATCTACTTCCCTGACAAGAGCTCAAAAGCTTAAAACAAATCTTAAGTAGCAAACAGTCATGTTTAAGGAGGCAGAATCCAAATTGGACATGGAGATTTCAATACAACCTCTTAATGTTACCATTTGAAGCTATCTGCTTAATGTAACTCTTATCAATGTGTTTGTGGGTTTTCTACAATAGGTCGCTACGGTCATTCGTGTTTTGAGGTATTTCTGTTACAAACTTCTCTAGGATGAAAAGAATGATAAGTTTCAAATTGTGCATAACTGCGACTTCAATCAGATCTCTGATAAATAAATAATTGCTGCTCTTTAATTAGTGACTTTGATGTGAAAAATGCTAAAGCAGATAACTTTTTACCTATGGTGTCCAGGTACTTCTTAGTTATAATGATTGCATTTTTCCTTTTTAAATTCCCAAAGCAGTTTTCATGAGGTGAACTTTTATACAAAATCTCCCTGATTTTATCCTTCGAGATGATTGCTTTTCAGAGATGAATAAACTAGTACCTTAGTGAATACCTTGCATATCTGTTTGAGTTTTGGGCTTGAAAACCTTAAGTAAATTTAATCTGTGGTGTTTTTAATGGACTTTTATTTTGGGAAAGCTCTTTAGCTCTCTGCTTACTAACGTAGGGTGCAATCTGAGCAATCTGCTGCAAACTGTAGATTATGTTTTCATCTCACACCATTCATACATGCCCGTGTTCTCCTGGCATGATTTGTAGGGCTGGTTGACTCCCTCCATTCTAATAGTCTGTATTTCCTATGAAAGTGTGGAATTGTTTTGGGAGGGTGTGTCTACTGGGTCTCCTGTTTCTGCTTGTGTGTAGTGAGTAAGGTAAAAATTACTCTGGCCTGTAATCACATAGTTTTATGATGCCAGTAGGACAGATATGCAGTATTAGAAAGCAGCACATCACTTCCTTTTGGGGGTTCACAGATGCATTGGATTTGAAATCTGTCTGAAATACTGTTAAAGCCAGAGAAGCTTCTGATGGTTTCAAGTCAATTTTCTTTGTAAACATCCATTGTCACTGTGTAAGCAGTGTCTGCAGATGGGCTGCAAAAGTAGGAGTGCTAATCCTTTCTATTGTTGCAGCCATTTCTGTCCTGATGGTTTTCTTAATGCTTTCAGCCATTGATAAAAATGTACTTTCAACTGCCAGTGAAGTGTTGCTGCCCAGGTTTGAAGGCATAAAGCCTCAAGAGCTCTTTGATAGGACTTGGTTATACTGTTTTACAGTTTTAAGAATGAATGGAGGAGAAATTCTTGTACGCACTTGAATCTGGGGGGGAATACAGGCTTTGAAATATGTCATTAACTGGGTCAGGATTGAGGCTTTTAATTTCAATCTTGCCAAAAAGCCTTAAGGAGCCCCACAGAACAAATGAGCCATAGTGAAGTTGTGCAGTGTTTAATTAGTGGTGCTCCTCTAGCAGTCAGCTGAAGCATTGTGGCCTTGATTCTGGAGATGGAAGATGCTGCAGTATCACTGGTAACAGTGTGGGCTAGAGGGAGCTCCTGCTGATTCTAACATGACAGCTTATCTTCTCTGTCTCTAGATTCCTGGCTTCTCTGAAAGGAAGAGGTTTGGAGGAGGAACACTGAAGAGCCTTCATTATGACTGAGCACTGAAGAAGTGAAGATGACTTCTCTGAGTTCCTAATGACATTCCCATTCCGACTGGATGCTCAAAGACAAATGCCTCTGTCAAGCAGAGCAAAATGATACTACAGCTGGCTAGCCTGCTGAAACTTCTGTCGTTGGAAAAGACTTGGGAAAGGTTTTACAAAAACCTAATCTGAAGCCTAGAATATTTCTTAGGGTTGCAGGCCATCTGGGTATATGGGAACATCTGGGCAACGTGTGCAATAAGTTGAAGGCTTCTCACACTGCTGTGGGAAACTTCACCATACACAGCATGTATATGTGACATCCTTGTCTCCGTTTTGGAAAACTTACAGACAGTCTTTGCAATGATTTGCATTCATTTTACCTCCAAAGGAAAGATGACACTGAGTAGGTCTCTCATTTACTGTAAAGTGACCAAAACAAGTGAGCAAAATGTAAGGAGTGGTCTGAAAAATAATAGAATGCCATCATTAAATGAATAGAGTGTTGTCTCACCTGCAGCACACTGTTCATCCCTATTCAAAAGGGATAAAAGCAATAGGCAAGATACAAAAAAGGATCTGAAGCCTTAAATAGCAAATCATTAGTAGAAAACAACTGGTGGTAATTCTGCTGCTTAAATTAAAACTATTTACTTTGGAGAGGGCAAAGTAAATCAGGTTCTCCTGTTTATCTTTTCATAATTGATTGTGGTCTTGTTTTTATATTAAATTAAAAGGCAATTCATTAAAAACTGATGGAAAAAAGTGTGTTTTTATACAGTGCTTATTTGGAACAAATGTGACATAGTGCTACTGAGCCTGAGGACTAAGTGGATTCAGAAAACATGAAATGTAAGAACATCCTCTGAATTAGAATGAATAGGAATTTAGAAGGGATATTAAGCTGTGTAAAAAGTGGGAACTGAGCATGATTAGAAGGAAGGATGTTTCCTTTACATAGGTAGCACTAAGGATAAAGGAGGCTTGACCTGGTCTCATCTCCTGTACAGGGTCTTGTCTTCCTAAATGGCCCAAGCTTTGCACAGTTTCTCACCTTGCTAGAATTACATGGAGTGGTAAAAGCCTGATTTATGGCAGTTTCTTCTTTTCACTCCTTCCTCACAGTCACCTCTAATGGTTAAGCCTCTGGCAAAGGCTAACTAAGAGCTGGAGTTAGATATAAATAGAGATTAATAATAAATGGGAATAGAAGAAAGTAAAATGCCGGGGTGAAATTGACAGGGAGCAGAGTTCTGCAGTCTCTGGATTACCTCTGCCTGCAGCTCTTCTGGCAGCTGCTTGGAAATAAATGGAAAACTGCCTGCTGCCACTAATCGGGCACAAAAGTGACAGCTGGGGGCACCAGTCAAACTTATTAAAAATAGGGACGCTTTACTTTTCCTTAGGCCGTTTCCAGAAAGGTCTGGCAGCAATTGTAAACGTGAGTGCAGTAAGTTTTTAGATGCTGGTGTGAAATAGGTTGTTAGTTTACACTTAGTTTACAACCAGAAAAAACAAGGTACCAAAATATTCATAATAAAGAACCTGTGTCTGAGCTGTGCAGCTTGTGACAGCAGCAATGTCTGTCTCTGATCCTTTGACAATGAAAGCTGGAATTGTTTTCTCAAGGTCGGGTGCAATGTTAGGGTAACCAGATCTGGTTTCCCTCATGTTCCCTCCCAAGGAACTGCAGAACAGAGCAAGCAAGCTCTAGTGCTGTTTCTCCTTCACCCTGTGGTGCCTTTAGTGTGGCCAGACCCCTGGTTGCAGCTTACCTGTCTGTGTGTTTTAAAATAGGCCTCTAGCCCAGAATAAGTACTTTGTTTGTTTAGATCTCGGCAGGTAACTACAATTAGTTATATTTTTCCTTCTTAGGACAAGGTGATGTGTAATGGAGTTGTGCATGGTGGTGATGTTACATTTATTCTTGCAGGAAGTTCCAGCTTCTTGTCAGAACCAGGAGAATGTGAGCAGCTGGAGTTAGTTACATTGCTTTTCCACCTTACCTGTTTCAGCTGCCCCAAAATGGTTCACTTGCAGCCTTAAGGATGTGACACCAGACGACTTTGTTGTGTCACACTTGCTTTATGTGTTTCACCTTCCTTTTTGCTGTGCACACACACCACTTCCATGCCCTGTGACCCTTCTGTCTGTCTTGCCTCTCTCTGCCCACACGTCCATTCTTTGTTCCTCCAGCTCCCGTTCTCGCAATTACTATCCCTCATTCTCTCCCCATTTGCCCCATCTGTCTGACCCCTCCGTATCACAGGAAGTCACAAAGATTCCTCTTTGTGCTTCCTGCTCTGCTCTCCTGTTTCCCCTTTTCCCCAATTTCCTCTCTGTTTCTCTCTGCCATGCATTCTGTCTCTTGCTGTACCACTGAAATTCTTTTTATCTGTTTTCCTTCATCTCTGATTCTGTCTCTGGTTTCTATTACAGGCACACACATTTCACATCAGAACATTGTTACCCAATCCCGTTAAATTCAAGCTACTCAATGTCTCTGTGTTATTTCCCAGACAGAAATATGTGCCCAGGTGCTGTGTACCAGAGGTATCAGTGAAGGTAGCTGGTGCAGGTACGTGTGAGATGTGGTGGACCTGCCATGCACACGCAGGTGAAATGTAGAGCAAATAAACCATGAGCCTTCTCTGTTCCCAAGGGGCTTGGCAGAGCTTTCAGGTTGGTCTGTGACCACTTTGATGACTGTGGGGATAGTCAGAATGAATATGAGTATGTCCTTAACAAGGAAAATTTAGCAAGGATGCCACTGGCTTTTTAAGCACGTGAAACCTGTCCAGTAATGGGATTTTGGGTGCAACCTTAATACAAATTTTCATTATTGATTATATTTGCAGAGGCAGCTGCAATATGCTCCATTTGTCGCAAATGAGAGATGAACTGCTGTGTCGTAGCCCGCAGTCAGTATCAGTCAGCTATGGTGAAGTCAGGTTTTGGGTTCTCATTTCTCAGTGGATAACAAGGTGACAGTTTTCACTGATTGAAAACCTTCTGCTTTTCAGCAAAGGGAGCTTAATCCTTCTTTTGTTAGTCAGCTCCTCTTGTTAGAAGTCATGTTTCTGTCTCACTTCCATTTCGAAGATGTTGGTTACTTTGATTCCTTTGTAGGGTTGAGCAAGTGTGTGGCTTAGTGCTTCGACAAAAAGCCATTATCATTATTGATGAACCTGTCACTGGCTGGCAAGTTACCAGAAATTGTGCAGAGGTAAAGCTTTCCTTAGGGTGTGCTTTGCTGCAGCACTCTGTGTTAGGTCCTCAGACACACAGGGATTTTAGGGAAAAAAACATCCCATAGGTCTCAGGTGGAAGAGGGGAAGGAAAATAAGATCAGTTCCAATCTTTAATTTCAAGTATCAATGGCAAAGCTCTCCCACCTAGTGAGGGCCTGTGACACGTAACCAAAAGTATTAGTATTTATTATCCACTTATGGTACTGTTTTTATTCTGACCTCTGATCATTAAATGTGGAAAATATGTTTCTTTATGGTACATGAGGACACCAAGAAGTTAGGAAGAGTCTCTGTCACCAACAGTGGCCATGTGAGCAGCATAAGGGATTTCCAGCTGTGCAGGCAAAGCTGCAGTGAACAGTTCTCAGGGCCTGACTCTAAACTGATCTCGAAATGAGACGTAGTTCCTTAACAGTGAGAGTGATGATGCCTGAAACAGTTAATGGAAAAAAAAGCAGATTTGTCAGTTTGGGGTTTTTCAGAGTTGCTTTAGTAGCTTTGGGAAAGGCGTGCTTTAGCACAGCTTTGAGGACAAGTCCCCAGCATACTTGTAAGGAAGGTGGTTTAGATGTTCAGAGCTATCTGTGGCAGCAAAGAGACTGAAATCCAGCTTTGGCAGTTCAGCTGCTTAGCCAACCCCTGCTCCAAATACCAAGTACAGAAATGTGTTTCCTTTTTCCTGCTTTGGCACTGTATCGCCAAGGTACAGCTTGTTGTTCCCCTGGGCTTATCAATGCACAGAAATTCTGGTTCCATACCTACTGAAATTGCACAGGGAAATTTATTTTTGGCATACCACCATGGACTTCTCTCAAAAAGATGTTAAACACAAGACAAGCTCATAAATAAAAACACATGCTCTTTCTTGACTAGATCAAATGAAGTCTGGACTGTGTGAGCAAACCGACTTAAAATTCAGTCATGTTTTTGACTAAGAGGAGCATGAAGTGAAATAGTGGGTGATTAACCCATGCACATCTACATTCCCTTTGACCTGAAAGTTAATGTTTACAGAGTGGAAATGCACTGCTGGCTTTGGGTTAAAGATTTATTAAAGGACAAGGATGCCCAGTAGCTGTGAAGGCTATGACTACGGTCAGAGCTTTTATCTTGCTGTCTGATACCATCTGCTCTTCCTGAGGCTCGTTCTGCTGTGGCTTATATGGGTTTGATGGACTGTCCTGCCATTGCTGAATAAAAGGTCAGATCACAAATTCAGTGCCTGTCCAAAATTAGCACCCTCTTTAGCCAATGCACCAGAGTGGGGAAGGACAGAACAAAGCAATGTGACTAAATTTTCTGCTGACTTCTAAGAGTAGTGGTTCTAGCTTGAAGGCAGAAGCATCACAGCAACGTGAGCAGGTGGCTTCTCCAGCTTCTATTCATATAACATCTGCTTTTTGACAACAAAGAGTGTGTGCTTTCTGCTGCAGACAACTTTTATGATCATTCCTATACAAATAAATGATAATAATTAACCTGTCTGGCATCTCCTGCTGAACAGTCCCAGAAAAATGACAAGGACATATTTCATAAGAGCCACTCTACAGGAAAGTACATGTTATTAAAAAGAGCCTCTTTTTAACACAATGCTGTTGGCAGTGATAAAAAAGTATAAATATTATTGCTTTATTTTGCTATATTGTGATTAAAGGTTCAAAAAAGAGATTCATTCTCCTGATACTAAGTAGTACACTCAGATAAACAGAGACAGCTGCTACAAAGAGCTCCTGTCCCATTTGGCAGTGTGTAAAGGGTTAACAAGCAAAGAACAGATGCAAGTTGTGATCACAAAGACAGGAGTGACTGAGGATATTTATTAACATGTACATCACAGATGCATTTTAGCCAATGGAATTTGGTTCTTTTAGAACCAGGGTGCATGACTGTGAAAAGCAACAGGTTGTTGCAACAGGAGGGGCACAAATGCATCAGAAAGGATCTGCCTCAGTCACCTGTGATGTCTGCTGTTCACAGGACAGAAGAGCTTGACTTTTGGGACTGGACAGTGCCATGCTGCAGGAAGCAGTGGTGAGCTGTGATCCAATAATAGTTCACACCATGGCCCCACTACCTGAATCAGCAGGAAAAAAAATGCCTTTAACACATATGCTGTGAATTCAATTTTTTTGAGTCCCCTTTGTCTATTGGATCAAATACAAGCTGCTTCAACTTCTCTTTGAAAGGAAATCTTTTCCATTCTCCTCCCCACCCTTCATTCGCCACCAGGATGTTGAACACTAGCTGCTAAATTTTCAAGCAAACCCCTTGGTACTTTCATGCTGCCTGTCTGAAGTAGATGGGCTCTTTGAACACCTCTTCAGATGCCTTTGAGCACAGTTCACAAGGAATAAGCTGCAGGTATCATCCAGTTGTACATGCATCATGTAGCAAATACAGTGGTACTGATGTCTTTTGCTTTTTGACTTATTGCTTTTGGGTCTTGTTATGTCTTTCAGCTAGAATCTCCTTGGAGTAAAGGCCAGGTAAAGGCATGCACTGAATAATGTCATGAACTCAGAAAGGTAGCTGAGAAAACACTGAATGCTTTTAATGCTCATTCTTCCAGGCTTAATTCATTGTGTTTATGACCCATGTTTATGCAATAACAATTCATTGTGTTTCTGTGTTTCATATTTACATGATAATGAACACAGTTGCTAAAATATTAATGAAGTACATCTATACTTCATGCTACATAATATTCATAGTCAAGATTTACACTGCAACTAACTAAAGGGGTTGTTTAGGTTAAATCACAGAATCACTGAGCCTGGAAGTGACCTTTGGAGGTATCTCATCCTACCTCCTGATTGAGCAGGGTCAGTTGGAGAAGGTTACCCAGGACCAGATGGGTTTTGAAAATCTTCACTGGTGGAGAATGCACAACCTCTCTGTGCAATCTATTCCAGTGTTTGACCACCACTTAATATTCACATTTATGGGCAAGAAGGGAAGTCCACAGAACTACAGGCCAGTCAGCCTCACCCCCATCCCTGAGAAGGGATGCTTCAAGACAATTAATCCTGGAAAACATTTTCACACACATGAAGAATATGAAGATGATTTGGATGGATTTATTTATGATTTCCCTCTTGAATGATATGGGCTAAGACAGAAATATAACAGGTGTTAAGATTTTTTTCTGTATTTCATACACTTTGGAGGTCAATAAATTAAGTGGCATTTCAACAGAATCTTACTAAATAATGTATGGAATGGAATGGAATGGAATGGAATGGAATGGAATGGAATGGAATGGTTAGGCAGCCTAATAAGCTTTAAAACATTACATGGCCATCAAGTGAGTGAAGTGACAATACCTTGTCTGTTTTTAAGAAACAAGAACAACCAGAAAATAGGCCTACAGATAATTAAAAAGCAACACCTTTATTTTTACCTGTCCCATGAGAAGAAGACAAGAGAATCAAGCCTGTAAAGAGATGTGAGCAAGGTGAAATGTAGGTTCTCAAAGGGAAATATAAGCTAAAATGGGATGTTCTCTCTCCTGCTGTGTGTCTCAGTAAAAGGGGATCTTGGACACTGAAACTCTGCAACTGCAGTTTGCTAAACTGTAGTCAAATGTGTAATTCTTCACTGTCAGAAAAGAAGTGAGATGAACTTTTTACTCTTAAATATTGTCTGGTAGGAAAGGAGTCTCAAGGGTAGGTGACAAGTGCCAGGTACTTTATTTCTTTGGCAATGATGAATCACTGCTTAGGGTGAGCTAACATATTCACAATCTCTGCCTTGTCCTGGAGAATTCCTCCCTGCTGGAGCAATTTTTTATGGCAAAGCTGGAAGAGGCCAGGGTATGGAGAGAGCCTTCCTGGTGTGCAGAAACAGAGACCTGAAGAAGACTTATAACTTGGAGATTACTCAATCTATATTCCTCTAGAGCCAAGGAAAACTCTCTCTCCCTCTCCCCCATCCAGAACCAGTCTCTTCATACAGCCCATCTTCTCCCTCAGGGCAGCCAGCCTATTTTTCCAGATCCTAAAAGTGGCAGCTCTCAGTGGCTCTAATGTATTACTCAGAATGGTGTGAGGAGCTTCCAGTTTTCAGAGAAGCAAAGGTGATTTAAAACCTGCCCCTCTTGCAGCCCAAGCTCTCAGTGACTGCTGTGGGGAGGGATGGCTTCCAGGATGCTCTAGGAGAGGAATGGACATTAAGTCAGGGTCACATTCAAATTTCAGTGTGTGCCTCCTAGAAATTTCCTCCTGGCAGGGCATATAAGCAGAGTGGGTGATGGAAATGGAAAAAATGCTGCTTTTTCTTTTCTTTTTTCTTTTTTCAGAGGGGGGTTGATAATTCAAAGTAAAAAAAGAAATCAAATAAAATCAATTGTGTTTTTTCCCCTGCAACTTCTAGAGTGCAGAGCTACTTTCATTAGTATTCTGTAGATAAATGCTGGCTGCCACTTCTTCCCCAGCAACAGCTTTCTTGAAGAATATTAATATTTCAGAATTTGTAAGTTCCCCTTACTAGCTCTAATTACAGGAATACAAAATCCTCTCCTGCTTTAGACCCCAAAATGCTGTGTAATGTTGCCACACAGTGTTTCACAAATATCACTACCTGCACCATAATAGGGATGTGATCTCTTCTATCCCCAATGCAACACGGCTCAGAAGAATTAACGAACAAATATTTGTTACACATTTAGAGGGTTGTGTATGAAAATTGCTAGAGGTATAATTTACAAAAGAAGTTGAAAAATATGTTTTTCTTGGTTCTAAACACCTTGTTCTTTCCCCTTCTCTCATGTGGGAACTATGGCCCCTTTTTTAACATCTACAGGAGAACGAGGGGCGATGAGGAAACCCAGTGCCTCTCATCCCCTGTTTATTCAGATCGAGCCTGGGGTTGGTTCTGCAGAGAAGGGCGTTTGGTTAAACACAGACTGGGCTGAACAAACAGGTTGAAATTTCCCTTGGACTTTCTCACTCCCAGCACTGTCAGCCTGTCTCCAGGCCAGCTCAGTTGACCAGTGAGCAGGCTTTGCTTGGCAGGCTGCTTTGGCCAGAGACCTGCTTGGGGTTTGTGTCTGCTCCAAGAGAAGGATAACCAGGAGGAGGATGACAGGCCTGCAGGTAAGAGGTCGGGTGCCTGCGACCCACCAGTGCTGGCTGTGAACACCCCTTCTCTGTTCACACTCTGTGCACACTTTTTTGGGCTCTCTTTCATTTTATTGTGCCCCTGTTTTGTGTGTCAAGGTGTGTTTTTAAAGCTCTTTTGGGATAAAGTATATTGCTGTCTTTCATCTATAAATAAGCATTTCTCTCCCTCTTCATCTCCTTTGGAAATCATTCTTGGTCAGGACCTCTTCATGGTGGGAGTTGTTCTTTCCCCACCCTCGGCACGCACCCCTCCTCCCGCCCTGGCTGCTGGGGGTGTTTCCCCCTCAGCCTATGAAATCTGGCTGGCAACATCTGCCCAGATGTTGCAACTCTGGCCGCCATCTTCCCCGGTGGCCTGGGGAGCGGCTCCATTCAGGGCGGTTTCTCAGTACCCTTTGCAGGACACCCTGGAACAGCAAGGCTGTGGCCATGCCCTCCTCTCCAAGCCCCAGCAGAGCAGCTGGCAGGAGCTTTCCCTGCACCATTTGCCAGAGCACAGGGGAGCTTTGGGAGAAGGGTGTGATAGGGTGGGTTTGTGGCTTGAGCATCGGAACATGAGACTTGCAAACCTGAATCTCATCAGCACCTCACCACTGTCGTGGGGGGCCTCAGGGCCTCACCCCAGGATGTGATGGGTCTCAAGAGTTTGTGCAGGATCATCGTATTTCTCCCTGGACTTTCAGGATGTCATTGTTACTAAGCCTGTTCCTAGCCCTGGAGAGAGATGTGTGCTCCTTCATCACCTTCTTACTGTACACAGCGATTTTATAGCTCTTCTCATTCACCTCTGAGGAGTCCTGTCTCCTCACATACTAAGATTTCACTGTGCCTCTTCCCTGCCTGTCCATGACACTTCCCAGCTCTCACTGTCCTCTTTCAGCAGCAGGGTTCGAGATGAGGGTCCAGCTGGTTCATGTCATAGCAGTGACTGCATCTTCCATGCCCATCTTTGACTCACTCCTAGCAGCCCCTAACACCTTGTTGGCTGCTGTGGCTGTGGCTGCAGGCTGAGCATGGGTCTGCCCAGAGCTGCTCATGGGAACAGGCTGCTCTGCCAGCAGCTCCTCTCCAAGACGTCACATGTGTCCCTATCCCATCATCACCTCACCTGCTCTGCCTGCTCTTGGCATCTCTCCTCCAAAACTGTCACTTTACCCTTGCTCTCCACTCCCCTGGCATCCAACTCTCTCTTTTATTGTGCACAGAGTGTCATGTCCCAGCCTAGAGCTGAGCAGGTCCTTTCAGGAAAGCTCTGGCCCTGGACCATCTCCAGCACTTTTGGAGCAGAGGGATGTTGAAATGTCAGGGGAGGTGGCAGCTGCTACTGGGGATATTGGACATGCAGCACCAGGGCAGGGCTCTGGTTTGTGTGCTTTGGCTTCAGCCTGTAAGGAGGCTGTGGAGCCCCACACAGAGGGTGAGAGACCTGCTCTGTTCGTGTCAATGCTTCTGCATTTGTATTGAACACTCCAGTGCTGACTGGACTGAGATGATAAAAATTGCCATGCTTCTTGTTGAGAGAGGAATGTCATTTCCCTGTGTCCTGTAGCAGGAGCTGATAGAGAAATATATTATGCAGTGTTTGAAGAAGGGTCTTAATTATTTTGCAGACTATGTGTTCAGACTTCAAATGCATTTTTCCCATGCCTGCTGTCTAATCTGGAGAACAAAAGGTTATGGTTTGTAGGTCAGAGCACGGCACCCATTGTGAGCACTCTGCTTTACATCCCAGTTATTCCAATCAATGAGCTTTGCTGAATTTTTTATGCTGTGCTGGGCTTTTATCTCTCTCATTTTATCGAAAAACTACAAAACAAAAACCAAAGTGGAGTCAGATTAATTCTTAAGGTCCTGTTGGCATGAAAATCTACAGGATCTTGAACAAAATAACAACAGTGGTTAAAAGCAGGACTGAAAACAAAGAGCCACAGAGACTATTTTGTGTAACAGAGAAACCAGCTGCTCAATTACAATAGTGTCCATTAACCTACCCAACCTGGAAATATCTATAACTTATCTAAGAACTGCAGAGGCTGGGCATAGACCTAGGGGGAGCTGCCCTTTAATTCAAATCATGGTGCCACTTCATGGAGAAGGGTTTGGTTCAATTTTTACAGATTTTTCAGCACAGGAAGGATGCTCTGGTGCTGGGCAGGCAGAAAGGGGTCCTTTCCCTTGGCTTGGGGGCACCTTGTGCAACACAAACTGAGAAGTGGGAGGTGGGAGGTTGGCTCAGAAGGTCGTAAGGGAGAAAGGCCATGATGTGCCTGGCCCTTTCACTGCTGCTCCCATCCAACCTGTCTCAGCAGGGTCCCTGCATGGTGCCCCAGAGCCCTGGAGCACAACGATTCCAAGGCATACAGGGAGCTGATGTGGCACAGCTTTTTGGGAGCCCATATAATGTTTGACGCCAATCTCTGTGGGCATGTAGAGGAGATAAGCCTCTCTGGGGTCTGCCTCAGGGAAAGAGAAAATGAAACAGTGAATCAGAAAAGCCACATCCAATCTCTAGGCAAAAGTCTTGGAGCCACACTCAGGGTGATAAATAACCAGCAAGGTGTCTCCCCTCCAGCGGCTGCAGTCCTGCCAATGTCTTTTTTTCAGCCCTCGATGCAGTTACCTGAGAATTTTTTTTATTTTTTTTTTTTCTTGGCAAGAAAGAATTTATTTGACCAAACAATGATGCAGCAGCTTCTGCCGCCACTCTCAAGGCAGCGGGGCAGTGCCACCCTCTGCAGCCCGTGGTGCAGCTGGGGAAGGCAGCAGCTCTGCATGCAGCCCAGAGGGAAAGTGCCCCCTGCATTGCTGCGCTCAGGCGAGGAGCGGTGCAGCACCAGCGCGGGCACAGAGCAGCTGCTGCCACAAGATGCTTGCTGCAGAGTTGATTTTCTTTCTTTCCTCTGGTCCAGCAAGAAGAGGCTAAGGGACTTTTGGGGATGTGGATGGACAGTTGCGATGTGCAGGTCGCCAGCTTTTTAACCTGAAGGACAAGGAATGAATTTGTGACAGCAAAATCTCTGTGCCTCCTTTCCCTGTCACCCTAGCAGTGCGGCACGGGGCTGCCGGGGAGCACACGGTGCTTGCCAGACACACAAGCCCTCCAAAGAATCACTGACTGTCCCCTCCCAGCTCTCCATCAGCATCCAGCAGAGCTTGTCGAATCTTGCTGGCTATGCCTCCAGAAAATCAGCTTGTTCCCTCTTCCTCCTCTTCCTCCTTTCCTCCCCTTTTCATCAGGGCTGCCCCGAAGGCAAGTGCTTGGACCACCTTTATGTTACTGGTAAAGGAGGATGCAGTGTGGAAGTTTCAGTTAATTCTGGAAGTGCTGCAGTCCCATCAGATACTGCTGCATTTCCGTTTAAAAGAAGGGAGGGGAAGGGAGGGGTGGGGGTTGAAATGCTCCAGTACAATACATTTGCCAAGGCTGCTTAGGTGACCTACTGCTTTGCATATCAATATGCTTCTTGCAGAACCCAGCGGAGAGCAGCTCCTAGCGATGTACATTCATTTGCAAGACGAGAGAAACATTCTCCCTGAACCGATGGGAACCAGAATGTTTTCAGGTTCAGGCTGAGCAGGGCTTCCAGCCAGCCTGGGCCCCCTGGGAATGGTCTTCTCTTACAGGTCGCTGAAAGGAGCCTGAGGAAAATGCATGATTTCTCAGGAGGTTTCAGGCTTGCTCTCTGAATGTCTGCTACACCGGGAAAAATATAAAGGGGGTTGCAAATCGCCCAAGGTTGAGCACCCCTGGGGGGAATAACCCGGGCACTGTAATACTATATATAAAATAAACCAGGTATAGGGGCTTTTATCTCAGACCTGTGCCTCCCGGGGGTCACACCGCACTGAGGAAGGTGCCTGTGCCTGCCAGGGCTGCTCAGTGCTGGTCACAGCCAGGGTGTGTGACAGCCATTAATATTTAACTCCCTCCCCAGGCCACGGGGCTGAACTGCTGGTGGCTGCCAAAAAACACCTCTGTGTTCACGCAGAGCTCAACAGAGCTGCTTCGTAGCTTCCTGTAGCATCTGAAGGGACTGTATTTACATTTCTGACAGTGCAAAGCTAAGGTCTCTGTTATTCCTGCTTCCCTCATGTGTCTCAAGCTTGCTGCGGGGCTTTTCCCAGTGCTGCCGAGCTGGGATCTGCATCCACTGTATCCTGTGGCTTTTAGCCATGGCTCAGACATGGCAGCTGTAGGCAGGGCAGGTATGGGAGGACACATAGGTCTGTTCCATCCATGGGTCTCTTGGGAATTCACTGCGCTAGAGACTCAGACCCAGTAATGGATTAATTCCTGCTTACTACCAGGGTGGGCAGTTCATGCCCAACTGGACAATGCTATTTAGGGCAAATCAGTCACACAGTTTAACTTGGCTGTGTTTCCCTTCCTCCCTCATCCCATCTACATCCTGACCTTTTCCTTGGGCATGGGGATTTATCACAAGGCACATCAACTAAGTGATTCCCAGTTTCATTCCCTAAGAATCTGAGGACCCAGTGAAGAAATTTGCAAGGCAGTCTGCAGATTTTGGAACATCCATGATTGAAACAAAGTTGGATTGAATGTGAATGGTGCTAGCACACATCCTTAATGTTGGTGCACAGTTCTTCCTATCCATCACCCTGTTGTTCTTGGGTTATTTCTCAAGTGCCTTGATGGAGCAGAATGTAGTCAAAATAGACATGGAGACTTAGGAGAGCAATTCCTGTCTGTGCTTCCCAGCCCACCACACAGTTAGCCAATGAAGCAAATCCAGGAGCTGTGAAAGTAGTCTGTAGCAACATGCAAGCAGATCACTTGAGAAAGTCTTAATGCATATAAAGAGCCTGGGAAAATGCATGGGAACACAATGGGTGGGTTGTTTGGAGAGGCTTCGACTGTTTTCAAAAGAGTGATGAGCTGTGTGGTTTATTTTACAGTACATGTCGGGATTTGGAAATGAACATGTTTCTGAGGATCCACGCTGTCCAGGAGCTTTACCAGAGGGACAGGTACTGAGGTTTTTTAAAGTGCTCTATCAAAATGCACTCTTGAGTGAATATCTAATACCTGGGCTTCTTTTCATTTTAATGTGTTTCCTTTCTCTCTGCCACCATGAAAATCTCCAGAAACCTTCTTCATGCAAGACTGGAATAATAAGATGCTGGCAGAAGTCAGAACTAAAGATTTCCATTCATACTTTCTATTTTCAAGCTATTTGTGAGCTTCTAGGTTTCACCTTGGGGGTTAAGACTTGCCTAAATTACCTCTGCTCAGCAACAGGGGTTTTTTCCCTAAAAGAGTCTGCAATACAAGTAGCTCAGTCACACTGAAAAGGAAGCCACCAGCTCTGGATTAAACCAGAGCAGAAGTTTGAAGATTGGCAGAGAGGCTCATGCAGGAGAGGCAGCTTTCACAACTTCTCTAGAAATGGGCTTCAGTGAAGCTGACATACGAGTCTTTGACAGGGGAGCAGCTTCTTTGTAGGGAGGGGACATGAATGCCTGTAGTAATAAACTGACAGATTCATTCTTAGGAGTAACTTCTGAACATGTTTGATGAAAATAAATTATGTTTAAAGAAAAGGAATTGCAACCCATGTGGTACTGCCCTCTTGGTACCCAGAGGTGAGAATGAAACCTTGAAGAATTAAAGCTCTTTCACCTCCATTTGTGCTGGTCCCCTTTATACCAGCACATATTTTGAGGCTGCCTTTGACTTCCCTTGGATCTCCTGTAATCCTTTGGACTTGGATGGCAGCACATCTTCTATGAAGACAGGCTTAGAGGGTTGGGGTTGTTCAGCCTGGAGAGGAGAAGGCTCCAGGGAATGGGGCTACAAGAGAGCTGCAGGGGGACTTTTCACAGGGGCATGTAGTGGAAAGGATAAGGGAGAATGGTTTTAAACCAAAAGAAGGCAGGTTTAGACTAGATATTAAGAAGAAATTCTTTACTATGAGAATGGTGCAACACTGGCACAGGTTGCCCAGAGAAGTTGGGGATAGCCCATCCCTGGAAATGTCCTAGGTCACATTGGATGGGGCTTTGAGAAACCTGGTCTAGTGGGAAGCGCCCCTGTCCACGGCAGGAGGGTTGGAACTAGATGTTCTTTAGGGTCCCTTCCAATCCAAGCCATTCTAGGATTCTATGACTTGGTGCTTAGCCAATTACAGTCCTTGCTGCTCCTCTTCCCCATCTGTGCAAAGAGGCCAGTAGAATTAAGGTCAAATGGAGACCTTTTCAACTTTTGCTTTTCCTGAGTTTCCTGAATTTCCCCATTTCTGATGTTTTACACTGTATGTGCCAATGTGGACACTAACACACAGCACAGGGACACGTTAAATGCATATATCCCCTTATATCCCATTAAATACAAATGTCCCCTAGGTCTGCATGGCAGCCCACGGTGTGCTCACAAGAAAAACAAACTGCTGTGCTGATTCAGGCTGGTAGCTTGGCCAGTGCAGTCTTCTTACTGAGGCTGGCTAGAAAAAATGTCCAGTCTGAAAACTGGAAGATCAATAGTGGTGGCTGCTAGCCTAAAAAAGCAGTGGGCTGTGGTGGATGTGTTCTTGAGGATTTCCACAGCAGTACCACTTTCCAGAGCAGACTCCTCCAGCTCCTGGCTGAGGTGATCTCATCTGGACAGACTGTGGACTCTGTATCAAAAGAGTTAATTGAAAAATCTGAAAACAAGTTGGGCAAAAAAATCTTCAGTCCCAGGAGTAGATCCTTTCTCCGATGCAGTATTTATAAGACTGGCATCTGCAGTAGTGCTGGCTAAGATAAAAATTCCAAGGGTTATTGATCCCCCTGCTCCACTGTGTACCCGTACTGACAAGATGGAGCTTGAGGGCTGGAAGCTACATGCACTCAGAGAGCTTTAGCTCTCCCCTCTGCCCACCTCTCAGGGCAGGGTTTGATACTGTATGGATGGCTGCTCTGCTCAGCAGCAGGATGACAAGGTGCTGTAGTAGACCTTGCAAGAGGGAGATGGGATAGAAAATGGTGTTGTGACTGTCCCACAGGGGTGTTTCCTGCAGTTCTTGGATGCCTTTGCTTCTTGCTGATCTCAAACAAATAGATGGTGGCCTACTTAGATCAAAATGTTTTGTTTCTGTTCTCTGAAAGGAGGAATCTGTCCTCCAGTTACAAACTCATAAGGGTTGCTAAAACCTGTGCTAGTTGTACCCATGGCTCTGCAAAGGGGAAAGTGCCCACTTTGTACTCCAAAGGAAGACTCTCACTGTGCAGAAACCCTGCAGGAAACCAAAGGATCCTACACAGGTCACTCATGCTTTTGGCAGCAAGTAGCACTGTCAGGAGGAAGCAGCACGACACCAAAATTCCTGCTCTGCGTTCTATAGGCAGAGGCCAGGAGGAAAAGGGGGAATTCAGTGCATTCAGCTGCTGTAAGTCTTTATCAGCCTTCTAGCAAGCCAGCCAGACATGATGCTCTGGGGTAACCCCTCTGAACACTTGGTCTCAGAAAAGTTTGTGCTCACTACCAGTCTGCTTTTCAGTCTGTATTCACCGGGAATTATTTCCTTTTCCCTGATACTCCTGTTTTTGCCCCTGTGGAGCAGTGCCCCTTGCAGCTTACTCTGTTGCTGCCTCAGTGTCTGTGCTGACTCCTTAGGGCACTTTTGTGGCCTGTGGGAATGGTGCTTGAGGTCTGGCTGGTGCCTCAGAGGAGTAAGAACACACATGTACTGGAGCTGAAGCACAGCCTCAGGAGAGCACAGCATCCTACAGCATCAAGGTGCTGGGTGCCCAGGTCAGTGCTGGGGGCTTCAGAGCCAAGTTCCATACCACAGCCTCTCACTCCTCATTTTTTCTTCTGCTCCCATCCAGAATAACCCTCAAGTCTGCCCATACGGCCTGTATGCGGAACAGCTCTCAGGCTCTGCCTTCACCTGCCCCCGGCCCACCAACAAGCGAAGGTACTGTGACCCCTGGCAGAGGGTGGGGCATGTGGCACTTGGGGAGTGGTGGAGAGGCTGCCTCGGTGCCACCAGTGCTTTCTGCAAGCCTAGAAGGGTAAAAAAAACCTCCACTGTGCACTGGGAGAGGGGCAAGGACAGAAGACCATGGGAGAGGGAGAGAAAAGGCTTTGGTGGGGCAAGTGGGTTATGAAAATGCTGAGAAAGGAGTGGTTGGGGTAGGAAAGAAAGTGGTTTTCTGAGCAAGGTGAGGAAGGGGAGATGTTCACAGGGACCACGTGGTCCTGAATGGGTTGTGTGTGATGTGTGAAACAACCTCAGAGTTTGAACCCTGATGCTTCTATGGAAAGATCACCCCTGCCACTGGCACTGGTTAAAAACCTGATGGACAGTGTCAAAACCAAGCCACTGAGAAAGACTCTTTCCTCCTAAGGGATGTTCCTGCACACTGTTGGGGTCAGTGAGCTGCTAGCTCTCTCTGTTCCCATTTGGGGCTGCCCAGGGCATCAGCATGATCTTTAACACCTCAGCAGTGCTGGGAACAGCTTGTTCCAGCCAGCAGCAAGCTTCCCAGAGCTCTGTCCCAGTTGTCATGCTCCAGCCACAACCAGCTTGCAGTAGATGGGTTTCTCTTTTTGCTTCTCCCACTGTGGCTCTTCTGTCCCTTTTTGCTGCTTGTTCAAATGAAAGGCAAATGCATCATCTGAGATGCCTCTGCTCTCCAGGCTGATGCCAGCTCTCAGTGTGTGTGGGAAAGGGATGAATCATTGTTTGCTGCATGAAGTTGTCCTTGATGGAATTTTTCAAGCTCTCAAGGGAGAGCTCCCTCCTCCCCTCTCCCACTTGCCCAAACTGCAACCATCACTGTTAACACATCAAAGGCATTGGCTGCCCTGCCTAGTTCAGGCTTTCCTGATCACCTCTGCTCTCTCACCTGATTGAAAGCCCAGCTTTGGGCTTGGCTGCACCATGCAGGGCATGTGGATACCAGAGTGGCAGTGGTGGCAGGGCCCACAGCCACAGCAGGCAGCAAGGAAAGAGAGTGACAGTCCCAGGCAGTGATGGAGGTGTGGGGGACCTCCTACAGCAGCAGGAAGCATCACATAAAACTCTAGGCTTTGCTGCATGGGCATGGCCAGCCAAGCATAGGATGCTACTCTTTGTAAATCCATCCAGATTCAGATACAGGCTGTCTCCAGAGAGCTCCTCTGTTCTTTCCATTGGACACTGCTCATCCCTGTCTTGTCTGAGCTGCTTTATAGCTGTTTTTAAACAAGCTTCTTTTTCCAACTGCGAGATTGCTGTATTTCAGCAACAGAAAAAGCTGTATCTTTATTTTTTATATGCATATGTGCATATGTGGGAATGTAGACATATGTAATCACACGTAAATACACATATAGACATTTACCTTCCATATAAAGCAGGACATGTTTGCATTTAGAGCCTATAATAAAAGCCATCTCTCTGGAAACCTCTGGGTGTGAGCTGTTGTTTGATATTTAATTTGTATTAATATTAATATTATTAATTTGATTTTTAATAAACCTTTTGTTCCAGTTGCCACTCATGTAAATTTTATTCTAGGAGCTGAATCAGCCAGCAGTTACCCAGAGGGTTTAGCCTCTTCCCCAGGCTAATGCAGGTGTTTTCCTTCTTTGTAGCTGGCTGTATCGAATCCTGCCTTCAGTCTGCCACAAACCCTTCAAACCTCTCGAGGAGGGCCACTTGACACACGACTGGGATGAAATTGAACCTGACCCCAACCAGGTAACCATGCTGGAAGGAGCCCTGGTCCTGCCAGGAGGGCAGTCAAATGTCAAACTAATCAAGTGCAAAGGCACTGAGTTGCAAGAGGTCTGAGGGAAGCCATGAGTTCCTGGGGGTCTGGCCAACTCAGGAGCAGGGTCTTGTCCACCACCTGTTCATTGTTCCTCACCATGGTCACCCAAGGAAGGCCAGCCCTCGATGCTTCTTGCTTCCCATCTTGACAGATCCTTGTGCTGCTTCCCAGCACGGCTACAGTGCCACAGGGTTAGATCTGTGCTACCTGGCATCTCCCCTGGGGGCTCCTGTTGGCCACATTTAATCTGCTCCCTCTTCTCCTTCAGTGTCCCCCATGAAAACCTCATCATGCCCTGGCCCAGCCGGCAGAACAGCTGCAGGTCTGTGCCATCCATCCTCTCCTTGCCTGTGCTTTTGGAGGGGCTACTGGCTGCCAGCCTATTTCTCCGCAGCCCTCGTGGGAAATCTCACTTCATTCTGGAGATTCACACAGAGAGATGGCATTTGTCTTCCTCTGTTACAGCCCTGCCATTGTCTTTAATCATGATTGCTTCCCTGCCAGCCCCAGAACATTTGGTTTTGCTAATCTGCTGCCATTCTCCTCTCAACATCATCTCATGGTCATTGGTTTTCACTTCTCTCAGGTTTTGCCCTTTGATGCATCATGATTAGGCAATTTCCAGCCTCCCAGCAGCCTCACCATTTGTCTAAATTATTTCCCAGATCTGCTGGAATATGTTTTCCAGCCATTGACCAAGGAACAGTGACAGGCTTATATTTACATGCCTTTGGTGCTCCTTCCCAGATGAAGCTCCAATGACTTCTGTAATCACCTCATCTGTCCTTGATGCCCTTTTGCACCCTACATCTACCTTTATGATTATTTATGATTACAGTCATTCCAAGATGCCCAGATCTCAAGCATTTGAAGCCATTTACATCTACCTTTTTTTGCTTAAGGAAACAACAGCAAAGCTCCTGCTCACTCCCTCTCTTGCCACTTTCAATGGCAACCACCAAACCCAGGAGTTATTTCCTGGCAGTAAGTGGGAGCCAGCTTCCTGCTTTCCTTCTTATCCTCTCTGAAGCAGACCCAGGGACAAGGTTCAATTTTCTGGACAAGACCTTCTCTTCCCTGAGATGCTTTGTGTTTCCCCCAGGTACTTAAGGAGCTTCCCCAGTCCTCATCCATCTAAAAAGATGGCCATATGGAGGCACTTTATGCAAAGCCCATTGAAGCCAATGGGAAAAATGACACACTAAAATCACCCAAGGAAAATGGCAGAATTATAAAAGACACAGATGACAAAACTGAAAAGGAGTCAAATGTGATGAAAAAATATGGGGCGGCATCTGAGCAAGAACTGCTGAAACAGAAGAAAGCTCTCCAGATCGGAACAGAGATGACAAAGGGAAGCTATGATTGAGAGGCAGGGAGAAAACAAATACCAATAACAAATGTCACAGTAAAAACAAAAACCAAAAGCAAACAAACAAAAAAACCCCAGACAAACTGTAGAACTTCTTGTCAGAGGATGCAGGTGGATTCAAATCCAAAAAATATTTTGGCCTCCTCTGGCACCTTCTGCCTGAGGACCTCGATAGACTTTGCAATAAGTAATTAGTGCTGCTCATGACTCCTATTCATGCAGGCAGCGCTATTTCTGCTTTGGATGTGGGGAAAATGAGGTGGAGCAAACAAGAATGTCATGTTTGGGTCACAGAGGGACTGAATCATTCAGTGTGGAGCACAGGACCGTGACAATTTGACTGTGGAAAGCTGGCTCATCTGAATTTCTTTGCTCTCAAAAGTGTTGTTAGTAATAGAGACAGATTTTAAATTGGATTTTTTTTTTAACCTTGGCATTACACAGGTCTGCCGATTACTTTACGAAATTATGATTAAAAATTTTGAAAGCCTCCCAAATAAAAAAAGAAATAAAAACAAACCACTTGTAAACCAGATTATCAAGGCCATAAGGAAAGAGAGAACTGCCTCAGCTAGTAGAGGGCAGGGAAGACAGGGGAGGGCAGGGGTCTACTTTCTTTTGAATTACCACCATTTGTGTTCTGACCACTGACATCTTTTTCTTGTTTATTGTTTGCTGCAATCTAGCTGAGATGGAAACCTTTTGAGATTCCAAAAGCCCCTCAGAATAAGATGGACTTTGTGAACGTAAGTTGGGGAACCAGGGCATCTGGGCATCCTCCATCTCTGTTTCCCCTCAGGGGGTGGCAAGGCACATAAGATGCTCAGAATTGGGCTAATATTGCCAGTTTTGAAACCACTGGGCTTGCAGAGCATCTGTGGGAGGGGAGAGGATTGCAGATTTCGAGCAACTGGCAGTGGGCTTGATTTTCTTCATTGACTTTCATAAAGAAGGGTTCTTTAAGGAACCCTTAAAGAAAATAAAGACCCAACCCTCACTTTTCCCCAGGCCCTTGGCTGAAAACCACCAGCTTACATGGATTTTAAGAAACCCTTAGTTTATTAAAGAGAATCCAACACATTTGACAAAAAGCCACACAGACACAGGTTGGTAGCAGTGTGGGAAGAGAGAGGAGGTGAGACCCAGCAAGAGGGTGGAGTGAGGGGAGGAAAGAGGGCTGCCCCTGCTCCCCTGCCTGCTGCTCACTCCTGCTGCTTTGGGTTTGCCTGCAGGGACTGCACACCTTGTGTGGCGCCGGGGAGCCCAGAGGACGCAACGGCATCGCCGTCCATATTTATGTCTGCAATACTTCCATGATCGACAGGTCAGTGCCTGCTGTGCTGGTGGCTCAGGCTGCTCCAGGCTGTCTGTCTGCACGTGTCCGTCTGCTGCCACCAACTGCAGTCCAGCTCCCAGCATCCCTGTGTGTCCTGTGTTCCTGTGTGCATGGGTAAACATGTTCTCCATGTCCACAGCAGGCGTTTGTCAAGCAGGTTGTGCTCTGTGGTCAAACACTGGACGAGTGGGTGGGGAACTACAAGGGAAGTAGGGAGCTGGACATGGGGGTGCAGCAAGAGGAGATGTGTTGGATTTAGGTCCTCTTGCCTCAGGGGCTGGAGCTGCGCCTCAGAATTCCACACATGCAGCAGGCATCACTGCTCCTTGCAGCGGCTCAGGGGGGAAGTCAGCCCCACCTCCATGATACAAAGGCAGGGACCTAGCAGAGGTCAGAAAACATCCTGCTTCCAGGCTGGGCCATTTACTTAAGAGTTGGACTTGATGATCCTTGTGGGTCCCTTGCAACTCAGACTATTCTGTGAATTTGTGAAACTGTGCCATGTCAATCTCCCAGCTCAAAACTCTGCAGCTGTGGTGTGCACAAATGCATGGGGCTTATAGCACCTTAACCTTACTGTTTCCCTTTTTCTTTAGATGCCTTTATAATTCTGATGGTGACTTCCTGATTGGTGAGTTGATGCTTTGGCTTCTTTTTTCCTCCAGCTGCTTCTACCACCTGCCTGCCTCTTCATTCTTCCAGAGCCTGGGGCTCTACAGGCAAGATTTGGAGGAGAGGGTTGGCTTCACCCCCATGCCATGCAGATTTGGGGGTCTGGCACCAGCTGGGCTGTTGGGCGAGTTGCACTGCTTCTGTGCCAGACCTCAACTCTTTGAGCAGTGACCCAGCTTCCTTGGCATGGTGCTCAGGGATCATTTCCCAATGCTCCCCAGACTGGTATTAGACATGCCACAGGCAGAGGTTTTCTGGAAATCATAAACCTCAGGATTTCTGAACAGCTTACAGTTAGATGCCTTTGTTGCTTTAGCCCAAGATTATCTGGCACGGCAGCTTAGCTCCTGTGCTCTGCCAGCCTCGGGCAACCAGACTGCCACAGTGAGTGTGAAGGTTGACACATAAAGTCCACACAAGCTGAAAAATATTCTGAGTGGTATCAGAAGTCAGATATTTGCTTGTATCTTTCTTGAGTAAGGAACAGAAATGCCTTCGGGACACCAACAGGAACATTTGTCCCGTCAAATAGCTATTAAATTGTTCTCCCTCACCTCCCTCACTACTGTGAAGTAAAAGTGCCAGGGCAGGTTTTGTAAATCTGCTAGTTTTTCAAGTCAAAATGTGAGCTCTCCTGTGCCAGGACAGTCATGGAAAACAATGCAGATGTTAGCAGAGTATTGCCTCTACCCTCAGGAAGCAGTTATTCCCAGACATCTCACACTGCCCCAGTCATGACAAAGATGGGTACATGCAGTTTCATATGAAGATTGTTAGACAGATGGGTATGGACCCAAATATATCAAATCCCATTCATTTGGACTGTGGTGCAAACCTTACATCAAGGGGCTACGAATTTTTGGCATACAAGTACCTCCTGTGATGTGGGGATGACAGGGCTGGTCAGGAAGCTTCACTCCAGTGCAGGTGTCTCTGCTGCAAGACTCTGCATGGGAGCCCAGACTCCCTGCATGGCTGTGTCAGAAAGGGCCCATTGCTCTTCCTTGGAGCCTGGGTGCTCTGACAGGGACAGAGAAGGTGGCAATCATCACACTCCTTCATCTCCTCTGCCTGCATTTTGTTTCCACAGTGCCCCAGCAAGGAAAACTGCTCATCACAACTGAGTTTGGGAAGATGCTAGTGGAGCCCAATGAAATCTGTGTCATCCAGGTAAGGGCTGCATGCACCTTGCTGGTGGCTCAGAGCCAGATGTTGGAGCAAGCCAACTCCTGCACTCAGCTGCTCATGGTTTGTCAGCAAAGTCCTGGGAAGATCTTCCTTTGTTTTCCAGCAAGGAATGCGTTTCAGTGTGGAGGTGTTCGGAGAGACCAGAGGCTACATCCTGGAGGTGTATGGGGCACACTTCGAGCTGCCTGACCTGGGACCCATTGGTAATGATCTCGTTAGACCTGCAGTGAATTCCATAGGGATGGGCATGAATTGCAAGCCTAAATCCATCACATCTTCCCATACACATGCTCCTTCACAAAGATGCCTTCTGCAGCACTGTTATTCCACAGAAGATATATCATCTGCCTAAAAAAATAGTGACAGACCAGTTGTCCAGAGATTTCCCTGGCACCAAAGGGACCATTTATCTCCCACCCTCTTTTCTACTGTTTTTTTTTCTGTCTGGTCTGTGCATCTGCTGGCTCTTAACCTGCTCCTGGCAAAAGGAACCCAAAAGGCCATCACCACTGATGCCTCATACTTACAGATATGGCATAAACTGGAATGACAGGAGAGAATTTTCCTGGTAAAAGGAAGGGCAGATTTCAGAAGCAACTGAAAATGAGATATTTCTGAAAGCTCATTTTAGATTTAATCAAGTGGCTTTTTCCCCCCTACTTCTGTTAACAGAGGCACCTTGGAGCTCTAGAGTGCTTTAGTGTCAGAAACTGCTTCCTCTGGAGAATTAGAAACCAATAAAATGAGCAGCACAGGACTTGGATCAGCAACACATTCACATCTCCGTGCAGTGCTGCCAGGGTGGATCTGCTTTCACTGAGTGCAAGTCTAGCTCTCATAAATCACAGATCCTCTGTGCCAGACGCCTCCTGCTCTGTGCAGAGTCACAGATCATGAAGGCATAGCCTCTTGCTGCCATGACAGAGATATTGCAAGGGGACACAGCATCTGAAGGCCTGCTGCCCAAATTGTGATTTCCCAGTCAGGTTTCTGGCAGTGCTCAGCTCAGGTTATGTCACCTTCCTTATCCCTTGGGTACTTGCCTCCAAATTTATCTTGCTGAGAAAAACACCTCCTGGTTACTGCTACTAAGATTGTCTCAGGGAAGGGAAGAGAAACTCCTCTTGTAACAGCTAAAATAATTACAATACCAGTGCCAATAGTTCTCCACTTTCAGACTGGTGTTTTGGGGTTGGTTGGTTTTGTCTTAAGTTTGATTGGGGTTTTTTTCCCCAGTAGATATTTTTAGCTCTCAGCATTATCTAAAAGACTGGCCATGCTTCAAGCAAATTAACTGGTATTATCAATCAGTAACAAGCTTGGCGTGGCACATCTGCATTCAGGGGCATTTGCACCTGATGGCAGTGGTGAAACTGAAGCTGGTCCTTCTTTCAGAGGAGAACCAACCCAATCTGCAGCTGTTCAATGGGACCCCATTGAGTATCTCTCCTGTATGACATGCTGGGCACATCATTTTCCACATGGAGCCTACAGGGATTTTCAGCAGCTTGCCTTTTAGCCAGCTGCAGCTTTCTGCCTTCACCCACTTATCATACCCTGTGCCTGCTCCACTTGATTATTGATATGGTTGCCCAGCCTGTTTGCAATAAGTTTTCCCATTAGCTATTTTTCAGACACAGGTGGACTTTCTTCTTGGTTTGGGTTTTGTTGGTTTTTTTTTTGTCTCCAGAAGGTAGGAATCATTATAAGGCTTACTTTCTGGAGAAAAGAAAAAGAGTGCACTTGCCTGTAAACCTTTTCAGGAGGTGGTAATTATAAGAGCTCCTCTTCTCACCACCTACCTGCCTTCCCCTCAGAGACCAAGATCCTTTGTATTTCAGTCTTACTTTATTTTAACTTCACTTTTCACTTGAAAAAAAGTGACAGCTGGAGAAAAGCAGTGACTGTTAAACCTTAGCAGCAGGTAGTAATGTCTGCATTTTTATCCAAGAAATTCAAAACCATTTTGTAACAATAATACTAATGAGGAGAAGAATGCTCCAGCACCCATATGGTGCTTTGCACTCTGAAAATGCACTCCTCACATTAAGCAACCCCTCACTATGCCTAAAATCTGTAGGTATCACTATTTTATTACTCTCTTTGTTAGCATTCAGAAATGTATTTGGCCCCCTCATGACATGCCTCGTAACTTCTGCATGCCTAAGCATCCAGTCAGCAGGATGTCCAGGAACAGAGAGCAATTCATCCTCCATTTTTCACTTAATTCCTGGTTGTTACATGCCTTTAATTGAGGATGACGTGCTAATCTCATTCAGAAGGCAACTAGTGGAGACCTATTTGAGTCACAAAGGGAGCATGGACTTGAACACTAGGATGAATTACAATTATCTACTCACAGGAGCACAAGAAGTACGCGACTATTTCAGGTTTCATGGTGGGCCAAGAAGCAGTTGGGTCATTCATAACACAGAACGGCACCCTAAAAGCCAGGAAATTGCACCAGCCTCTCACTTCACCAGCAGCTTGCCCAAAGAGCTTTCTCATCTCTCCTTCTTTCCCAGGAGCCAATGGCCTGGCCAACCCACGTGACTTCTTGGTGCCCGTGGCATGGTACGAGGACCGCCAAGTGCCAGGGGGCTACACAGTGATCAGCAAGTACCAGGGCAAGCTGTTTGCAGCCCAGCAGGTGAGGATGCCCTGGGAGAACAGGTGACACTGAAGTGCAGTGACTGCCAGTGCATGGCCTGGGATATGCAGCTCAGTAGCATGGATGTAACCTCAGGAAGTCCTGCTGAGTTCCTGGAGCAAAACTGAGCCCTTATCTTCTTGGGTCATTCCTTTTCCCAGCTGAGGATCCTCAGTCTGGGAAAAAAAGGGTTTGTGAAGACTTGGTTATCCAAAAACTCAATAATAGTCTTTTCCTCCATATGTTTATAGTGACAAAGTAGAAATGAGCAGCTGGTGCTGCTGTGAAAATCCAGAGTTTCCTTACCAGAGAGCTGGTGTTGCAGGTGGCCTTGTCCAACCACTGCCTGAGTACTCAAAAGCTCTTAGAGACCAAACCCCAGAGGGAAGGCTGAGGCTCACCAAGCAGAAATACTGAGGAAAACCTCATCCTCATAACACTGGGCTGTGCTTAAAGAGCTGCCAGTGTACCCCTAACCAGTACTAAACCCACTTTTCATTTAGGAAAGAGCAGCATCCTGCACATGTGCAGTATGTTGGAAGGCTGTATGTGGTAATCCTCTGTCTCTTTGCTTTGCTAGGATTACTCCCCCTTCAACGTTGTAGCTTGGCATGGGAACTACACGCCGTACAAATACCATCTGGAAAAATTCATGGTCATTAATGCTGTTGCTTTTGACCACGCGGTAAGTCCTGGAACTGGGCAAGGCAAAGCAAAACTTTGTGACTGCTGTACCATCCAAACCCATCCTGAGCTCCAGGGGCTCTGCGCCCCTTAAAAAATAAGTTGTGCTCTAAGAAACAGTGTGAAATCTCTCGTGCTGCTTTCCCTGGGTCCAAACCATGATTTCAGAGGGGAAGACGTCCTCCTTTGTGGTACAAAGGCATAACTGGAGGTTGATCAGCTTCTTAAACAGCTCTGTGCAGCTTAGCATAGAATTTCTGTGCCCTGGAGGAGGGATGAATATTGATGCCAACATACACCGTACAACTCAGCAAAAACACTGTTGCTTCAAATTCTTGCCTTGATTTATTTCTTGCTATTGGACAGACTCCTTCCTCTGGTTCCTCTGAGTCCAGCACTGAATTTCATTTCGAAGAGCTGGCAGCTTTCATTGTAATAATTTCTAGATCTTATGGAAAATAACTAAAGCCAAAACTAATGTGAGCAGCTCATCTAAAAAGGAAACCAGCCCAGTGGGAGAGGTGCCCACAGCAATGCAAGTGGGTGTGCAAGGAGACTGGAGCATTTCTAGTGAGAAAACCAACAGAAATTATTGTTTAAAACTCCAGAAAAATCTGCCAGGAGAAAGACAGGTTTGGGATAAAAGCCCAGAAAATCATTTTACTGGACAAGAGAATTCAACAAGTCACAATTTCTCTGCAATTTCTTCTCCATTTGTAAACTACCAGGGCCATGAGGCTAAATGCCTCTAGCAGGATGTTCCTGTCCTCTATAATTGGCTAAGGAAAAGGTGTGGTTTTGTGGTAAGAGTGTTGGAGACTGCTCCTGGAATTGCAGTACCTCATCTTGCAGTATTGTCCACCCTCCTCATCTATGCTGCCAGCTACAAGGGCCAGGGGGAAGGATCGTCAAAGCTGCTCAGAGGAAGAGCCATGCAGTCCCATTTCTTGTTCCCCATGTACAGCATGGAATTGTGATGCTGAGTGCTGTCCTCCAGGGTCCCAAATCTCATCCACACTATCAGATGCAGGTGATAAAAGTGTTTAGGCAAGGGAGAGGCTGTATCAGTCAGGTTTACCACCCGAGTGACCTGAGCAGACAGCTCTGAGCCCTGCTCTCTTTCATGCTTTTTTGCTTTGCTTTTTTTCCAGGATCCTTCCATCTTCACTGTCCTGACAGCCAAGACAACCCGTGCTGGAGTGGCACTGGCTGACTTTGTCATATTCCCCCCGCGATGGGGGGTAGCTAACAACACCTTCCGTCCACCTTACTACCACCGTACGTCTCCGCTTTCTTGCTTGTGCTTGAGTCCAGGACTGCAGGAAAGAAACAAGCCTCCATTTATTTGAGAGCATGTGCAGGGAAACAGCAGTCTGGTTTGCTGTTCTTGGCTCAGTTAGTCAGCTTCTTGGAGTCAGTCAGTCCTCCCTGGAAAATGGAAAACTCAGAAAACTCAGAGGTGATGGGCTCATTGCATCTGCAGAGATGGATGTGTTTGTGCTCAAGGGGTTCCCACAGAGCCTGGGTGCATATTGAACCTGGCATTGTACAAAAGAGTCAGATATTGTCCTGTCACCCAGCCGTGAATCACTTAATATCTCATTAGAGTACATAGATAAAGAACAGGAGAAAGGGAAATATCATATTACAAGCGGTGAGAAGCACAGAGGGGTATAGAGCTGGCACTTGCATGGTGAGATCAGAGTTACAGCAAAGAAGAGAATTGGCTCTCCTGAGCCCTTCTTCACCACCTGCACAGTGATGGAGGTACTGCTGGCATTTAAGAAGCCAGTGATGATGAACTGGCTTCTCAGGCATGGAGTTGGTTAATGTTTTTTTGGATTTGGTTGCCATCCCCAGAGCTAGTTTCTTTTGGGCAGTTTCTTGGCTTCGTCTTGGCAGAGCATGGTAACATGTTGCATTGAATGGGCGCTAGAAATCCAGTTCCCAACATGGGACTGCCCTTCCAGGGAGAGGATTAGACACCCTGCTCCATGAGGTTGAGAGGGAAAGCTTGGCCATCCTGCACCCCTTATGTCAACAGCTAAGAGGCCTCATCTCAGAAGATATCAAGTGACCATGCTATGGTCACTCTGAAGTGCTGAGAGGCTTTCTGCACATTAAACTGCAGTTTAACAGCCAGTTCCTTCTGCTACTTAGAGTATTTCCCAGCATCTTGGAGGCCAGCAGAATTAGTGGCACTTGCAAGCATAGCAGGCAGCTGAGTAAATCGCACAGGCAAAGTCCAGCCCTGTCATTTTGCTTTCATTTGCAATAATGAGGGTGACATGAAAACACATCTCCTGACTGGCCGGGATAGTGCCAAGATACTTTTTCTAGACCCTAAGAGGTGAGACACACTGCTGGTTAACCACAATGAAGTTGCTACTCATTAGCAGAGCTGTGATTTTATACAGATGCACTGTGAACCATAACAATTATGAAGTTGTTCAACCTTGCTTCACCTGTGCTAAAAGACAGAAAGAACTCTCCTTCTCTTGTCTGTGTTGTGATGATCTAAGAGTATCCATGAGGATGACCATGGCTGCCACAGCTAATCACTTCACCACAGCACCCCAGCCATGAGCTTGAGCACTAAATTAATGATGAGCAAGTTGGTTGTCTGCTCTACTCCCACCATGGAGGGGAAGAACTTGAGTGAATAAAGCAGTCATGGTGATAATCAATTATCAAGACACTGCACACGTTAATTCCCTCTGAAATTAGTGCTGTGATGAGAATCTTATTGCATTAAGAGAGGTATAGCAGGACTGAGCTGGTCTGGGGTAGAAATGCCATATTGATTTCAACAAGTTCAGTTCTGCTGAACTCCCTTCTCTCCAAGTATTTCACAAGAGGCCTATTTTGCTTGCCAGAAATCCTTTGTTGCCTCCTCTCCTCAGGTGCAGTGGAAAGCCTGCGTTCAGAGAATTCTGATGCACTCAAGATTTTAATTTTTGTTAACTTTGCCCCAAATATAGCAATGATGTCTCAAAAATATTCCTCTTAGACACCATAAGAATTTCACATACAAAGGGGGCTGTGCAGCTTGTAAATACTGAGTTCTCCTGGCCACATTTACATCCTCTTAGAGGCTGTGAATTACTCCTAAGTACTTTTGAACTTAGATTGAAAATGTCTGATGCAGTTTTTTTACCATGGGCATATATTAATTCTGTCTGAGAGTGCTTATGTGATTCTCATGATGGTGGGTCCTTAATACCTACTGGCCACTAAGTAGTCCTGGCCACTTCACTACATCCTGCTTAACATAATTTCACTAATAGGGAAGGAAGGCATGCCAAAGTTGTTTGGGTTCACATACGAAATTTGGAAGTGAAAAAGAAACTGGATTCTGCTCATCTCTTAAGTTCCAGGCTGGTTTCCTACTCACCTGCCCAGTCTTCCTAAGAGATATTAATATTCCTGTTCCAGACAAATTGGCTATCCAGCTCTCAGGGTCTGTACTGCAGTTTAAATGTGCCAAGTGCAGTACATGAGCAGGTTTAATGAACAGCTTGTAACTATCCAGTCTTACATGAGACACTGAAAACTTGGGATGAAAATTAATGAATGTTTGCATACATATATAGGCCAACCGTGCTTTGAGCTAAATTAGTTTTGCTGTTAAACATTTCAGACGCTGGATTGTACTTAACAAAGACTGAAGTAGTGGTTAAAAATGGCTATATAAAAAACAGCTATGGAAGCATGTCCTGGTTTTGCAAAAACTAACTGCTGAGTAGAAAGTTGCCTTATTGTTTAGTCACATCAGATGTAGTCAAGCTGAAAGCTTGGATGGCAGCTGTTAAAGTTCTTTCCCTATAGGAAGCATAACTAAGTACTGAATGATTAGACACAACTATTCTTGGCTAAGTTAGTGGTGTGTTGTTCTAGTGGTTTCAGAGGGTCTACCGAAAGTATTCTTCCTCAGGGAAGGACAGAATTTGGCTCCTTGTTTTTGGACATACAGTGGCTGTAGAGAAATAGGCAGATAATGCATTAATTAAAAGCATAAGATAATGAAGTGCCTGACTGCACTAGAGGTGGTAGAAGAATATCAAAATAATTTCCTGCTAATAACCTGGGACAGCAGAGCAAGCTCTCTCACAAGGCAGTTGATCAGGCATTTTGTGTCTGTAATACGTGGATGATGATACAGAACTTCCTTCACAATCCCTAATGCAAGTCTGTAAAATCAGGTTACACCATGCAGTCCATATGCAAGTGTATTACTAACCCAGCTCAAGATGGTAGGAAAAGCATAGGCCTACCAATGTCATTCAGGGATGGATGGAAACACCTTCATTAGGGTGATTTCTAATGAATATCCTTCATTAGGGAGCTGTTTCTGAATCCAGGGATAAAATCCTGTATAACTTTACAAGCGTTGCCTGTAGGATCCCTGATGTCCCCTTGCATGATACCCTGTTTAGAAACTTCCACTCCACCCTCTGCTTGGCCCAGCTTAGCTCATGGGTTTCAAAAGCTCACAGCCTTGATTGTGATCCCTCCCAATCGCTCTGCTTTGTAACCTCTCCTCTTTGCCTCCTGTAGGGAACTGTATGAGCGAGTTCATGGGGCTCATCAAAGGCCACTATGAAGCAAAGGAGGAAGGTTTCCAGCCAGGAGGTGGCAGCTTGCACAGCATGATGACTCCCCACGGGCCTGATGCTGACTGCTTCGAGAAGGCGAGCAAAGCCAAGCTGGAGCCGGAGCGGGTTGCAGATGGGACCATGGTAAGAAGCCAAGGGAGCTAGTAAGAGCTGGAATACAGCATACCACTTTTAAACTGAAGCCTAATACTATAGCTTCTTGCTGGCAAGTTGGAAAAGTACTTGGACTCAACTGCTGCAGCATTCAGCTCCCTCACCAATGAGCGTTGTTCAATTCCCAGGAGCTCCCCTGGAGACATGTGATGCCAGGCAGCTTTGATCATCTGCCCACGTAAACTGCTGCCTGAGCAGGAAGCTGGGAATTTCATTTCTGTCTTAGCCTGTGGGCAAAGAAGCAAACACCCTGACTGTCCTCCTGTCTCTACCCCTAAAATCTAATGATGATCATCAACAGACCTTGAACTAGAGCCTTTGGAATAACCTGGCTTTCCTGGGCATGCAGGGAGTCCAAAGTCACTCCTGAGACCTGACTAATACCAGCATTGCATTGCCAGACTGAAGAGCATTCTCCCTGAGCTGGTCAGGCGGAAGACAGAACCTGGAAGTACTGGACCATGTATACAAATCCTGTTTGTGGTAGAGCAGACACCTTTGCCTGGATTTAAATTTTCCCTCTTATACCCTAACCCACCTTTCCTCTTCCCAACAGGCCTTCATGTTTGAATCATCCCTCAGCCTTGCCGTCACCAAATGGGGCCTCCAGACCTCCAACCGCCTAGATAAAAACTACTACAAGTGCTGGGAACCTCTGAAAAGCCATTTCAACCCTAAATGCAAGTAAAGAGTAGTGCTTGCTGCATGTAACGTGAGTGAAGGCAGGGAAATCCAGCATACCCACGTGTGATGGCAAAGTCAACTCAGGCAGTGCAGAATGTTTTAGCACAGTATGGCACTTCCACCAGCCACCGAGCCATGGAAACAATCGTCCCTAAGTAACGTGGGAAATGCAGTAAATCCCATGACTATTCTTAACTTTCAAGTATCCAATTAAAGCTTTCCTGGTGACATGTTGAAACTGAAGTACTTGTGTGACTCTCACCACATGTAACTGGTGTGAAAGCTGCACCTTGTGTAGACACGAGGTGACAGCTCACTCCTGTTCACAGGGCCTCCTGAAAATACAACCCAATGTGTCTTTCCCAGGGAGAAGCTATGGACTGACAAAGCACTGTATGTTGTCTGTATGGAAGAGCTTTCTAACAGAGCTGAAGGCTCTACCTGGCCCAAGCCCACTATCAGAGCAAGCCACTTGCTCATCCATGGAGGGCTGCCAAGGAAAGACTTGGTTGTCAGAAAAGTAGACCACAAATGAAAACCTGTTGGAGAATCCAAAGCACTTCACTGCTAAGTGAGGGAAAGTTTCTATTTCACGCACTGGCCATCCTGCAATATTGACTTGTTTGTCAGCACTTGACAAATTCTCTCCCTAGTTCTGTGCTGATCTGCAGCACAGCAAATGCAAAAGGGCTTCTCTGGCCAGTCCAAGTATTTGCTCCTGTGAAGGTAGCTGGAAAAAAGCTCAGCTGCAGACATCATGGGGGATGTCAACACTGACTGGAGTATGCACACCTCACCCCCAGCAGGTGAATTCCACAGGGTAGAGGCAGCAAGCAAAGCCCCAAGTAGAATGGGAACCAGGAGTATAGCCCAGGCACCCCACACTTCAGGCCTGTACTTTACCACATACCACATACCCGTGGAAGTTCTTAAAATTGGTGCCACCAGATCTGTGTTTCTTATTTCCCAAGAGAAGCAATTTTCCAAAAGAGAAGGAAATGTAGACCTGCGACACACAGTTATCAGTCAGTTTCATCCATCATCAGTTTTGGATCTGCACCAGGTCCTTGCGGGAAAAAAAAAGCATCAGCTTTGAGCAAAGTATTACAAAATCTACACGGACATGTTTACTCTAAAATAGCCAATTCAGAAAAGGGCATTTGGGAGAATCAATTTGCCAGAGAAGCTGATTTAATCAGACTGATCCAGGGATAAATGAGGTCTAAATGTTTCACAGGCAGAGGGGAAGAGCTTGGTTTTTGTTTGGGACCTAAATTATCATCTAGTGACTTGCAGGCTTGAATTGCTCTTGTACAGATACATCACCAAAGCATATATGGGTGGTATCACATCAGTCAAGGGTAAAATTCCACAAGGCACATTCACTTTCCTACATTCACCCTAAATATCTGAAGGGAAACCTCTTTCCTTCCTCACTGCACCCAGCACCACTGCCTCAAACACCAACCCCACTTCCAGCAGCATGGCACACTCATTCTTAGCAAGACAACAGCTTAGAGAGTTCTGGAAATAACAAGAGAGAAAAGTAGGGCAGCCTTTCCCCCATCACCATGCTCAAATCTGTAGGGATGTAGCATCAGAGACTCAGGGCTGGAAAGGGCTGGAAAGGAAAGGGCTGTGGCAGGTGCCGCAAGCATCAGTCCAAGGCTGGCCTAAAAGATCAGAGGCACTGTGTTCATCCACAACCCATCCTAAAGCATTTGCTCAGCTGGCCTGAAACAAATACAGCTGCAAGGGAGATTTACATGTGTGGCAACTCAAGTTCCAATTAGCTGAGGAAATGGGTCCTGGGAGATCAAATTAGTTTGTGGCAGCAAGAATAGCTAATTTAGCATGCTCAGACAAGCAATTATTTCTTTCCCTAAATACCACTCTCTCCATGCACTGATGCTTCTCTGCACTGATCCACAGCCCTATCTTGTAGTATCATTTGTGACAGTCTTTTAGGAGCTATTCTGCAGAGGATAATCTGGGTTTGCTTTAGTTAAACTAGCAGAACAAGCTGCAGAAACTGGTGCAAAAGGGTTGCTAGGAGCACATATGGGATTGCAAAACCAGGGCACTGACTATTCCAGCTTCTGTACACAGCATTAGTGCCAAGCTCCACACAACCTGAATGTTTCAAGGCCCACACAGGAAAGAGCTGCAATAGGAAACACATAAAAATATGTAAAAAACTCCAAAAAACGGTGAGGGTGATCTTATTGTGAGGGTGACTGAGCACGGGCACCGGTTGCCCAGGGAGGTTGCGGAGTCTTCACCTGTGGAGATACTCAAATGGTCCTGGACTACCCACTTTAGATGGCCCTACCTGAGCAGAGGGTAGGACCCAGATGACCTCCAGAGGTCTCTTCCAACCTCAGCCACTTTGTGGTTATGTGGAAAAGTTCATCAACTCACTCTGCTATAGAGTGACTACAAATGGCCCATACTGACATCTTCATTACGCAGGAAAAGGATGCAGTAGACCTGTTTTTGCTGACTTCACATTGGCTGCTTTCCCAGCCAGGACAGGGAAGTTTTCAACTTTTGTATGAGACTGAGCTTCTGGCATGAACCTCAATGTCTGGGAAGAAACCACTCCCATAGCCTCTGAAGAATAAGAGTTGTTTGGATCACGATGGCACCTACAGGCCACGTAAAAATTCAGAAGTCTTTTCCTCGCACTCATGTCTCAGTACACTGGCAGTAACAATTCCAGAGTCCTCTATATCAGTTGACCTGGGCAGGAAAAACTTGTGTTCTAATAAGAATATTTTTTGGAACACAGCCCCCTTACAGGGATGAATTCTCCTATACTACAAGATAATCGGTGTCAAAGTAAAAATCCTTATCTTACACTTCTTGTCTCTCACTCACAGGAACCACAGAATTAGTGGAAATTCTAGTTACATATAGCATGACAACATTGAGCTCACTATTTCCAAATCTGGTAATTTTATCCAGAAGTTTATTGCAATAAAAAAAACACATAGTTTAGGCTTGTAGTTCATTAGGGAAAACTTATTGAACCAGTCAGGCAAACAGGTCCTAAGTTCTTAAAAATATATCACAGAATTTGCCTATGATCCAGTTAGGGCAAACCACACAGCCAAAGTGACACCAAGAAGAAATATCTAGAGGGCAAGCAGTAGTTCCTTTAGGAAACTGCTTTGGTCTTGCTTAGCATTTTAGCCTGCTAGTAACTTTAAACTTCAGCCATCCTGGACAGCAGCAACTTCCATGGTTTAAAAGGATCCTCTGACCGTACACCAAAAGAGAACAATGGCTGAGCTCTAGACACCCTCTCTGTATCCATCTGGTTTACATATAAAGATCCTACATTTTTGCACTTTCCACGAGTTTTAAAGATGCAAGACAACCAACAAGCAATTAAGATTTATTCTTATGATGGAGAAATGTCATCACATAATGCATCTTATTTTATTTATATCCCACGAACATCACTGCAATTCCATGAACTTAGAAGAACACACTCAACTGTGGTCGCTTGTATTTACCTTCCTGGATACGCTTCTTTTGACGATCCTGTGGAAGAAAGAGAACATTTATCATTATCCTGCTAGAGAAGGACTTTCAATCAGCCTGGGATGAGAGAACAGCAGTTCTAGTATTTCAGCACAGACTATATGAAGGTAGCACCCTGTAGGATTTTAAGGGTCTTTTCCACCCTAAATGATTCTATGAGCACAAACTGTTTAAAAGTAAAAAGGTAAGGCACTCAGCTTCACCTACTGAAGACTTGCTCAGATTGACCTCACATCTAGGTACTCTCACAGGCCAGTAGAGACCAATTCCTGTAAGGCATTTTTCACCAAACTAGTCCTCAAATAATTTGTACCTTAGTTTCTACCTCCTCCTTCTGAATAATCCAGCTCAGAGATCTAATTATGGAGAAACTTCTTAATAACTTGCCTAAAAGTGCCTGTGCTCACTTTCTACCCATTTGTACCTCACTCTGCAGTCATGTACCCTTTCTGTCAGGTACCATTACAGGCACTGCAGATAATGCCCAGATTCCTTCTGCTGGATAAAACCAGATGATTTACTTAAGACCTGGCAATGTACCTTTTGCTTTCCCAGACACATAGCAAACACTCCTCAGAGAAAAGACTATCTCTATTGTGCCTTATGCACTACCAGAAAAACAAGAAAAATCCCCAAACATCACTAAAGGAACTGGAATAAAGGAAGTGAACTATCCTGGACACTAACTAAAGACTTCAGCATGACAAAATACTGCAGAGGTACTGAAGTCTCAAGACCATTTCTATCAACATGGTCAGCACGGTTTCCTAACACCTGAATTTTTGATTCACCCTAGCAAACAACATTCCCTACAAATATTCTATTAATTTATGTTAGTGCTTCGTGGTTTATGACTCAATCTAAAATGCTACTTCTGTGCAAAAGAGGGAAATAGAAGTGTTTTACAACAGCCACAAATTCTCTGCTAAAAACAGCCACTGTCTGCCAGTTAGCATTTTTTAAATGTGTGTATATAGCTGAGTTTTTTATAATTATCTACCATTGCTCAGATTCTGACACTCATAGTTTAGGAGCTAGAATGGAAGCAAGACAAACCTTCCAAAATATTAAAACGTCCAACTGAGATCAGACACTGCAATTAGTATAATTACTCCTCCCCATCTGCTTCAAGAAATTAGAGGAACGGTCAAGCAATTGCACAGAAACATTGCTAGGTCTGTCATCTGTAAGCTTCCTGTGTATTTGTAGTTCAAAAAGCATCGTTAACGCATTTCAACTGCTGGAAATAAGAGTAACTTACAATTAGTTTTCACTCAGTGCTACAGAGAGATTTGTGATGGCAAAATAGCCTGATCAGGCAAACTGTGACGGGCCATACCCAAGAGTACAATAAAGGGTTCTCAGAAAAACAGGACGCTGAAACCAGAAGCAGGGTTTAAGACAGTAGACTTGCTATCACCCTTCCTTCCTTCACTACTTTAATGGTATTAATCATTCTTAGGCGCATGAGGATCCCACAAATTGAGACTGCAAACAGACCTACATTTTACAAGCTGTTGTTTTTGGCGTTAGCTGATGTTCAGCGTTGTCGGCCCACTTACCCTGTCAGCTTTTAAGACAAAGATCCAGAAGAGGAGAGGGCCTAACGCATAAGCAGCTCCTAGAAAGGACGTCTTTGGTGTCGGGCGGAAAGTAGGGTACACGTTCTGCGACTTGGCATAGGACCAGCGGATCAAGGCAGGATTTTCCTGGGGTGCAAAGAGAACGGTGGTGAGGCCCGCGGGGCTCTGCAGCGGCCCCTCCACCCGGGGACTGAGGCCAAGGCACACCGGGAAGGGCACCAAGGTCACGGCGAGGGCGGGCAGCGTCCCGCGGGCCCGGCCCCGGCCCCGAGCACGGCCTCGGCCGCAGGCGCGGGCCCCGCTCCGGGACAACGCCGGGTGAGGCGGAACAGCCCCGCGCTTCCCGCGCTGCCCCCTCGCCCCTCTCCGTCCCAACTCACGATGACGGCGGGCGGGTGGGGGTGGTTGAGCTGCAGCTGGTACTGCCGCTTGAGCCGGGAGCGGATCGCCAGGCGCTCGGCCTCGGCGCGGCTCTTCTCCGGGGATGTGCGGTAGGTCTCGGGGTCGAGCTCGGCGGGCAGCGAGACGAAGCGGTTGGGCCGATAATCCTTGGCCGCCGACTCAACCGGGCCCGACGCCATCTTGGAGAACCGGCCCTGCCGCCGGTGCGGGGCGGAGCCGGCCCCGCCCCCGCCGCGCCCCCCGCGGGAGCAGCGACCTCCCCTCACAGAACCGGAGCCACGGAATGCTGTGGGCTGAGGGAGGGGAAAGGTCATCCTGTTCCGACTCCGCTGCCATGGGCAGGGACACCTCCCACTCGACCAGGTTTATCAGAGCCCCATCCAGCCTGGCCTTGAATACCTCTGAGGGATGTGGCATCCACAGCTTCTCTGGGCAACCTGTGCCAGTGCCTCACCACAGTGAGGGTAGAGGATTTTTTCCCCAATATCTAACCTAAACGTACTCTTTTGATTTGAACCCATTCCCCCTCCTCCTGTCACTACATGCTCTTGTAAATAATCTTTCCCTCTCTTTCCTATGAGTTTCCTTCAGGTACTGGAAGACCACAATTAGGTCACCTCAAAACCTTCTCTTTCCCAGGCTAAACAAACACCATTCTCTCAGCCTTTCCTTGTAGGAGAGGTGCTCCATCCCTCTGATCATCTTGATGGCATCCTCTGGACTCCCTCCAGCAGGTCCATGTCCTTCCTGTGCTGGGGTTCCCAGAGCTGGATGCAGTGTTCCAGGTGGGGTTTCACAGAGCAGAAGGGCAGAATCCCCTCCCTTGCCTTGCTCTGGATGCCGACCAGGACACATTTGGCTTTCTGGGCTGTGTGTGCACATGGCTAGAGTATGTCCAGCCTCTCCTCCACCAGCACCCCCAAGTCTTTCTGGTCAGAGCTGCTCTCGATCTGTTCATCCCCTGGCCTGTGTTGATACCAGGATTGCCCTGACTGGGGTGCAGCACCTTGCACTTGATCTTGTTAAACCTCCTGAAGTTCCCATGTGCCCACTTCTCCAGCCTGTCTTGGCCTTACCCAGCCTCACCTGCTGTGGCTGAGGCTGGCTCAGGGCATGTCAGGGGAAGGTTTTGGTCTCAAAATAACAACAGTCCCAGTAGGTCAATTTTTCCTGTCCCCTGCGATTAAAATGGCCTTCAGGATGAACCACAGGTCAGGAGTGTTAACCTGTTTGAGTCTGCTGGGACAAGGGATTGCCATTGCTGTGGGGGTGTTTACTGCTCTTTTGAACAGTATTTCTATGCTTTAGAAAGTGTAGTTAATGTATGTCAAACTGCTGAAAAGAAGTCTCTTAAAATTACAGGATCATGGAATCACAGAATATTCTGTGAAGTGACCCACAAGGATCATCGAGTTCAACTTAGCCCTGCACAGAAGCATCCCCAAGAGTCACACCATGTGCCTGAGAGCACTGTCCAAATGCTTCTTGAACTCTTTCAGGCTTGGTGCTGTAACCACTGCCCTGGGGAGCCTTTTCCAGTCCCCAGCCACCCTCTGAGTGAAGAACCTTTTCTTAATATCCAATCTAAACCTTGCCTGGCTCAACTCTAGGCCATTGCCTTGGGTCCTGTCACTGTTTGCCAGAGAGAAGAGATCAGTATCTGTTCCTCCACCTCCCCTCATGAGGAAGGACTGCAATTAATTTGCACTGTCAGTGCTACAGAGACTACATTTGAACATTAATTCCTCTTTGAACTGAATAAAAAATCCCTACATCTGAACAGTATTCCTTGTTACACAAGAGATATATTGCAAGCAGACTGGTATTTGCAAAATCCCACAGTTATTGACTTTCAGCTTTAAATTGTCCCTTTGATTTTTTAACCAAGGCTGAGCTGACTGGACAAGCTGCCAGGTAACCTCCAGGATTCTCAAGAGGTGCCTCACCACCCTGACAGACATTACTGACAGGTTCAGGAATCACCCTCTGCTTGGTGAACACCGGGCAAAGAAAGCAGGGGTTTGACCTTGTACTGCTTTTGGCCAGCAGGTGCCCAGGTGGCCAAGAAGGCCAGTGGCATCCTGGCCTGGACCAGCAATAGTGTGGCCAGCAGGACTAGGGCAGAGATTGTCCCCCTGTAGTCGGCACTGGTGAGGCCACATCTTGATAACTGTGAACAGTTCTGGGCCCCTCTATAAGAAAGACGTTGAGGTGCTGGAGTGTGTTTGGGGAAGGGCAGTGGGGCTGGTGAAGGGTCTGGAGCACAGGTCCTATGGGGAGCAGCTGGGGTTGTTTAGCCTGGAAAAAGGAAGCTCAGGTGAGACCTTCTTGTGCTCCACAAATCCCTGAAAGGAAGGTTGTAGCCCGATGTGGAGTTGGTCTCTGATCCCATATAACAAGTGGTTGGACAAGAGAAAATGGCCTCAAGTTGTGCCAGGGGAGGTTTAGATTAGATATTAAGAATGATGTGTTCACCAGAAGGATTGTCCAGAACTGGAACAGGCTGCTGGAGGAAGTGGTGCAGTCACCTTCTCTGCAGATATTCCAAAGACATGGCACGTAGGGGCACTGTTTAGTGATGGACTTGGCAGTACTGGGTTAATTATTGGACCTGATGATCTTAGAGTTATTTTACAATCTTAATGATTCTGAGGCTTTGGCTTTAGGAAGTTTTTATCTTGTCAGTATTGAGAACTTTGTTCTCCAGTGATGTAAAGAAATATATGCAATTTGTCTTTCTGGAAACAAAGTAGCCAGTAATCGAGTTTACTTCTTGTGTTTTCTTCTTCCAATATACAAAACAGTGATAGTAGTTATGCTGATTGGGACACAATAAGTTAATGGCTGTGCATATATAGCTATGGCCTGATTTACACTGTGGTAACTGCAGACTCAGGTAATGTTGGATGAGGGATTACAGTTTCCTCCTGCATACACAAAATAATACTGCTGACTTTATTTAAGATGCTGTGCCTTGGCATTGCAATAATAGAACAAAAGCTCTTCCTCACATCCTACAATTTCACTCTTTTTCCTAAGCACTTGGAAAATAAATGACCTTCTTTTAGTCTGAACAGCTAATTAGGAGTTGCTTTCAGCAGGATGAAATACAAGTTGGATGTTTCTGCAGTTTGTATACCTTGAGCACCCTCACAACAGGCAGCATTGGGTACTTTTCATTCTCTCAAGTACAAACCTGTAGTCATCTCTGAAATCTCTCCAGCTTTTCCACTCCCATTTTCTTAACAAACGTGCCTGTGAATGGAAGTGAAAACCAAGCTGCTCCATTCAGTCAGCTCCCACGGAAGGACTTACATGCCCTGTTGCCTTTTCTCCCAGGGCTTTTCAGCTTGGGCCAGTGGCTCCCATAGCATGGAAAAATACACTCCCTTTACTTCCCATTTTGTGGATTTAGTGAGCTCTGTTCCTCCAGCTCCACAGTTTGTGTCTCTTCATAACCAGCATGTAGAGAGCTACTTCAGCAGCACGGTACCTATACCAGCAGCACTGCCATGTGGCACTCCTGTGGTACTTTCATCTCTGAGTGTTCCCAAAGATTTGGCAGCCTCTGTCTCCCAGCTCCAGCATGGCTTGCTGCTTTTAAAGCTGCTCATCCCTGCTCTCTCTTATTTCTTACTAAATGACACGTGCAGCCTTGAAACAGATTGATTCCTGGCAGGAGCAGGAGTGCAGATTGGATTAGCAAACTGGGGAGGGTTAGCTGCTCTGTGGGAAACGGTGGGGTTTTTTTTCCCTCTTTGCTACATCACAGAGTGGAACAGAAGACTCCTGTTCCTGCAGATCTCCCAAAGGACTTCAGAACAGCCAGATGCTTTTCCCCCAGTCTGCTGACTCCCGAGGTCTGTCTGTAGTGGTGTGCGATAGTTCCGGTGAGCAGGAGCAAAGGTGGTCTCAGGGTGAAGTCACTTGGCAAAGGCAGTGGGTTCAGCTCCCAGCCCTGTTGCAGAATCTGTGTGATCTTATCAGTGCAGGTTCAAGCTGTGCCTTCTCCCTCTCCCCAGAGCTCATAGCTGTGAGTGTGCATGCTTGGCATGCAAACAGTGCTGGAATTAATTCTACTGGGAGAAAAACTGAAGGTACAAAGCAACATTTCCATTAACAATGTAATGTACTGTATTAGGAAACCGAGCAGCCAGCTGCCATGCTGAAAACACCTTTGCATTTCATCTCTAACCACTAACTTATCCTCCTTCCCAAAGGATCAGAATCCTCACAGGGAATCTTTTCTAAGAGATGGCACTTGTTTCATGGGGTAAGAAAATAACTAAATCCCTTCCAGAGGAACATATTCTCTGACACTGAAGCCTGTGCATTGTAATTTGTTGTTTTTACTCCTCCAGGGGTGAATTTATGCATGTTCTTTGTTTTGTAACAGCCATGTCTCTAACTTTAAAACACATCCTTTAGTAAAAGTCCGAGTCACCAATATTAAGTGTCTAAACCTTGCATAAAGCAATGTAGGACAAAGACAGAAACACTGCAGTCAAAGCACTTGACTGAAATCAGTGATTGTTTTTTCTCCTGCTTACAGGAACTGCTGCACACAGTGAGAAATGCTGCGGTGACAAACTGTACTACTGTACAGACCTTCTCCATCATCTGCTCCTCCTGGACCACCCTATGGCAGACTGAACACAGTCTTGCTGCTACTGCAAACCACCTCTGAAACAGAAGACTTTGCAAGAATGAACAAGACCCTTCTTGTTCCTGTTTTGTCAGCCATATCTTGAAGCTTGTTTGACTCTCCTCCTGACTGCTAGGAGGACCTAAGGCAAGTAGCAGGAATATAAAACAGGCTCTGGTGAGGGTGGGGCCAGTCTCAGTAGGGCTGGTCATAAAATTGTGGGCTCACACATGAAGGTTTAACAGGTAAGACCCCAAGTGGTTTTTCTTCTTTTTAATCAGGACTGATGTTTATTGAATGTTTAAGGTAGGCAGTATTAAATGAAATTGACAATTCTTCTATGAAAATGCCTTTGAAGTTTATATCATCTGTTTTCTTTGCCATCAGCGGTAACCAAAATGGAAAGAACAGTCAAGAAAATTAATCTTTGTCCAGAGCCCCGTGGAGGGCTGGCCTTGACTGATTGCCAAACATCCACAAAGCTGCTTCCTCACTCCTCTCCTTCAAAGGGCTGGGGGAGAAAATTATAAATAAAATCTCATGGTTTGATAAAAGTGCAGTTGTTAAGAAAAGCAAAAGCTGCACATGGAAGCAAAGTAAAAAGAGGAATTCATTCACTACAACCCATCAGCAGGCAGATATCCAGCTATTTTTTGGGAAGCAAAGCCTCAATAGGCATAGCAGTTGCTTGGGAATACAGATGACATCACCACAAATGTCCTCCCATCATTCTCCTTTCCTTCAGCTTTTCTTTCTAAGGAGGACATCATATGGCATGGGGTATCCCTTTGGTTATTTGGGTCAGCTGTCCCAGTTATTATCCCTCCCAATCTCTTGCCTATATCCAACCTACAGACCTTCCAAGTTGTTGGTGGGGTGTTGGAGAGAAAGCCCTGACACTGTATTGCTGAGCACTGCTCAGCAATACCCAAACCCGTGTGCTTCCAGTGCTATTTTAACCACAGATGAAAGGCACAGACCCTGTAGGTTGCTGTGAAGGAAGTTAAGCCCATCCCAGCCAAACCCTGTACAAAGCCAGCTTGAAAGCTGTCTGACACTGCTGAATTTCAGACCATTCTCTTACAAGTTAGCCTGAAATCGGACACACTTCTGTGACACTCTTTGATTGAAGCTGCAAATAACTTCTACCTAAAGTTTAAAGTAACCCAAGATACTTGCAGTTTAGAACTGTGTGATTTTGCTGGCAGCTTTTCAGTCATGCCCTGAAATACACAGAGTGGATTTTTTTGACTGTGTACACAAAGTCACATCTTTTCAGTGTGACCAGACTAACTGATTCTGTGCTTCAAGTGAATGAGAGAAAAATTAACCTAAATCACAGACCTGTCTACCTACCTCCAAGGTGACCATGCATGATGTTTTCAGAAGAGACAGGTTAAATATGCTGTCAACTCAAAAAATACTGGTGCCTGTCAAACTTGTGCTGAGTGCTTGCAGTTGCCCTGTTTGAATCACTTGTCAGGCTGGGTCAGCTTGTTCCTGGGCTCTGTTGTGAATTCTCACTGACCTTTTGCAAAGAAACCAAGCTGGAAAACGGGTGAAGCTGACAAAATCACTCATATCACAAGAAGGTTCCTGAACAGAGGCCCTTTACTTCTAATTCCCACATGTAATGACTGAGGAGGGTCATTTGGCTCCTGTTCCCATTCTTTACAAGTGAATAAATACTGCTGAGTGTGCTGCTGACCCTCTTCTGAAGGGGTATCGATATCAAGTATCCATCTGCATGGATATATCCATGGTAAAAGACAAATGGATACAGAAGGGAAGCAGTGTAAGAAGAATTAGGGTCCAGCATACTTTATCTGAACTCAGAACAAGTGTATCTAACTGCAGCATATAGCTATATTAATAAATTGTCCAGATGAATGTAATTCAGTCTGTGTTAAGGACTGAAGTCCCCAGTATCTTTATCTTATAGTTGTTTAAAGGAAGCCTGGCTTGCAAAGGAAGGAGTTAAGATGGTTAGGGGAATTATGAATTGTTACTACAGCCAACAGGCCACCCATAAATGTGTATCAAATGTTGAGCTCAGCAGGAGTTAGTTACAAAACTAGGACATTTAATGAGTCATGAAGTGCCAGGAATAATGAGACATGGCATTAAACAAACCATTTCTGCCTCTCCTTGGCTTGTCCAGAGACGATGGCAAGAAGCCCTCTGCTGTTTCAGCTTTTCCTGTCAAAATAAAACTTTTGACTCACACTGGATTATAGCCGTGGCTGAGCTGCCTCAGCCAGCTAGCTGGTGCCGCCTGGGCGGCCCTGGTGGGAGAAGGATAAGCTGGCAGCCAGCATCTCTTCCCCACTCCTTTGCGGGTCATTGATTGTAGCATTTTGGAGTGTTATATTCTTAGTTCTCCGTCTGCTTCCAGCTCCTCGCATGAGAAACTATTAATAGTTACATAACAATGAAGAGTGGGAGAGGAAGAGGTCTTAGATTAGGGTGGGAATTTGAAACATACCCTGCATACCCTGAGGGCAAGTCCTGTTGTTGGTTAAGTGTTAGAAGTGCTTAGCCAGTTGAGGGCTAACACTCTTCCTAGACTTCCCCTCACAATGGCTGTCAGGAGCGGGAGTGCTCCAGCAAGCTGCCATTGCTCCAGCCACCCTCCACCTGGCCCAGGTGCAGCATTGAAGCTGAGATCCTTGCCTTAGAACTGACCTGAACTGTATGAAATGTGTGTTGTTTGGCTTGAGTTCCTAGCTTGACCTCAGGCCTTCCTTGTTACTTTTGCCTTGCCTGGGCAACACTGGACTGCAGCTGGTTATGGTTATTGCCACTGGACCTGCCCTCATCACCTTGTCTGGCTCCCAGCTCAGCCCAGTCTTGCCATTCCTGGACTACGCTGTCACTTATGGAGCTGTGCTCAGCCTCATGGCTGTGGGGTTTATATGTGGTGCCAAGGGTGAACTCAGACTGCTGCCAGTAAAAATTCACAAAGCAGTTGCTAACAGGAGTCAGTGAGAAGAAACTCAAGTGTTATAGGAAATGGCTCACACAGCATAAGGGGAGGCATCTTTTCTGGCTTGCTGCTCCTGACACAGACCATCACCAGCAGCTGATGTTTCTTTTTCCCCCATTTCTCTGCAGGTGTTTTGCTCTGCCCACAAAAGAAAGGATAGATCTGTTCAGTTTGGTATCGGAAAAGTAGCAGTGCCTGCTGTGAACTCTGCCTGTTTCTGTCTGACTTGACTGGGGGAGTTTCAGATGGTGAGTCTTCTTATCCCAAAACATGTCTGAGAGACTGTGAGCCATCCCTTGGAGATTAATTTTTTCTCCATGGATTGTGGGAAGAGTTTAGTGTAGCCCAGATACTTTCCAGCTCCCTGAGTATTCAGTGTGTGACAGAGTGCCATTTTGCTTGGAGCAAAATGTTACACAGCCTTAATTGCACATGGAGGCTGCTTCTGTAAGTTCCTCCCAGACCCACAGATGAAATGCTGGACTTGCTGACAGCAAAGGAGAGCCCTGTGAAAAATGACTCTGGCTCACAAAGCTTTCAGATTCCCTGCAATGTGTTACTTGAAGTTACCTGATGGGTTTAGCTGGATTTTCTTTCACAAACAGAATCAGAGTGTAAAGAAAAGCCTGCTGTATTAAGATCCAACCAGGAGGGGCTAGGGAAACTTTAATCCCCGACAGACTTGGCCCCTCCTGCTTGTCAAGACAGAAATACAGTGCCCCAACAGCTGGTTTGGTGCTAGGGACTTTGCCTGTCAAGGTGGAGTCCACTTAAGAACATTATCATAGAGGAAGCCTCACTTTGTGGAATCATCAAGTCCAAAACTTATCCACAGCCTGAAATTAATTTTTAACTCGAAAAAGAAGTCAGACTTTATAGACAATGACTCTTTCAGAAGTCACAAATTTCTCCTTTGTACAGGAAGACACTCCAACCCTGTGTAGGGAAAAAACCTCCAGCCTGAAATCTGTGATAGATGAGCCTTGAAGGAGAAGCTGCTCTGTTGTACTGCTAAGTAGAAAAAGATACTCACTTTGTTTTGCTTTATATATTTTGTTAGAAGTCTGGAGCTTAAATTTTAAATCAAGTCTTTGGGTACACACTGTGAAGCAGACCATCAGTATGAATAAAATATGTTAGTAGGAACATGTTGAATTTAGTGTGACTGTTTGGCAATCTCTGTATTGCAGTGAGGAAGGACTTAGTTGTGGCAATGCAGAGTGGTTTTTTTCTTTGCTCAAGTAAAAGACAGAATACAAATGAGGCTGTTGCTGCAGAATGCCAGCTAGTGGGAAAAATACACCATGTCCAGGCTGGGTATTTCAGTATTTTTTTTTAAATTATGGCAATACAAAGACTCTAAACTTCTGACCCACAGAGATAGAAAGGCAGAGCAGTGATGTCCCTGGACTCTTGTTATCATTGTATAAATCAGGAGTATTCACTAAACAAGAAATATGCCTTAGCATTGCAGAACCCTGTATCCATCAGGTTTCATCTGCCTTTTTGGGGAGACTGGATAAGGCAGCTGCCAAGGTTAAAAATTGTCTCCTAAATTAATGTTTTCATGCTTCTCTAGATAACCTCTTAGCAGAGGGGTTTGCTCTTTGTGTAAACCACTTCTATTTACAGTGCCATACCCGTCTAATTCAACCAGTGTAATTGCGATTTCAATCCTTAAAGGGAAGATTTCTACCTGTGGTGTGATCCTTGCAGGACTCTTTAGACACAATGCTTTTCCTGCTCTTCTACTGCCCCCCACTCCATCCCCTTACATGCATCTGCTTCCTTCCTACTCATCTGCAAATATTTTAGCCCTACCCAATCCTGTTCTCCTGCGCCCTCAGCAGTGCTGAGGGGCTTTTTACTCCCTCAACCTACTTCAACTTCCTCTGCCTCCTTCACTTGCTGCTCAATCTTTTCCCTGCTCTCTACTGGACATATCTAGCTCACTTTCATCCAGACATCTTTAAAGTAGATCCAGTTGTGGTAGCAGCCACTTGCAAAATGCTTAACAGATGGCAACTGGCAACTTTGTGGTACTCTGCTCCCTGATTCTTCTCATCTTCTTTGAATCAAGCAATGTGTACACAGCACATTGGGAGCGGGAGCATTCGAAGCTCTTCCTCCTTTGCTTTTAATTATTTCAGAATCCTCCTGTGGCCTGAAGATAAGGGAAGTGCAAGCAGCCATCATACTGCTTGCTGGTTCCCCTCAGCACATGGGGGCTGATCAAACTCGGTTCCTACAACCAGCCTTTCAGTTTTACAGACCAGTGTCATGGTGAAGGCTATGGAGAAGGGCCCATCCATCTCTGTACTAATGCTTTTCACAGTTAATCCTTCCTTTCTTTGTGTGCAACATACTGTCAGGAGAGAGTTTGTCGTGACTCAGGCACAGGCAGGGTATCCCCACCTTCTGTTGCTGTGTTGGTCTTGCTGCAAGCTCCAGTGAGGCAGCCCTCTCTTGTTCCTGACATAATCCACCAGTCCCTGAAGTGACCAGAGCTGCCCACAGCACACAGTCACAAACAG